>OW052201.1:10000000-11385000 GCA_932527185.1 Ecliptopera silaceata | reverse complement strand
TTTTTATTAGATATTTGGCAATTTTCGGTGGATTTCTCTGCTTCTTTCTGCTGGAACACGATCGCCTGGGGCGCCCGCGTGGACCTGCAAAAGAAAAACAGCGAAATTAGCACATTTAAAATTAAAAAATCAAAATTGGTAGTAAAAAGTCTTCATACTGAACGCGATTTTCATACAAATTATATACAACTTTTAAAATTTCGCGCTAAAACATTTTTATTTGTCGCGAAATAATTTACTATAGGTGCGCATAGATATAATAAGTAGTAGGAATAAGCGTTCACCCAAAAATATTCGTGTTTTAACACGATTTTCAAAATTTATTCGAACTTTGACATTTTTAGTAGTTTTTATTAGATATTTGGCAATTTTCGGTGGATTTCTCTGCTTCTTTCTGCTGGAACACGATCGCCTGGGGCGCCCGCGTGGACCTGCAAAAGAAAAACAGCGAAATTAGCACATTTAAAATTAAAAAATCAAAATTGGTAGTAAAAAGTCTTCATACTGAACGCGATTTTCATACAAATTATATACAACTTTTAAAATTTCGCGCTAAAACATTTTTATTTGTCGCGAAATAATTTACTATAGGTGCGCATAGATATAATAAGTAGTAGGAATAAGCGTTCACCCAAAAATATTCGTGTTTTAACACGATTTTCAAAATTTATTCGAACTTTGACATTTTTAGTAGTTTTTATTAGATATTTGGCAATTTTCGGTGGATTTCTCTGCTTCTTTCTGCTGGAACACGATCGCCTGGGGCGCCCGCGTGGACCTGCAAAAGAAAAACAGCGAAATTAGCACATTTAAAATTAAAAAATCAAAATTGGTAGTAAAAAGTCTTCATACTGAACGCGATTTTCATACAAATTATATACAACTTTTAAAATTTCGCGCTAAAACATTTTTATTTGTCGCGAAATAATTTACTATAGGTGCGCATAGATATAATAAGTAGTAGGAATAAGCGTTCACCCAAAAATATTCGTGTTTTAACACGATTTTCAAAATTTATTCGAACTTTGACATTTTTAGTAGTTTTTATTAGATATTTGGCAATTTTCGGTGGATTTCTCTGCTTCTTTCTGCTGGAACACGATCGCCTGGGGCGCCCGCGTGGACCTGCAAAAGAAAAACAGCGAAATTAGCACATTTAAAATTAAAAAATCAAAATTGGTAGTAAAAAGTCTTCATACTGAACGCGATTTTCATACAAATTATATACAACTTTTAAAATTTCGCGCTAAAACATTTTTATTTGTCGCGAAATAATTTACTATAGGTGCGCATAGATATAATAAGTAGTAGGAATAAGCGTTCACCCAAAAATATTCGTGTTTTAACACGATTTTCAAAATTTATTCGAACTTTGACATTTTTAGTAGTTTTTATTAGATATTTGGCAATTTTCGGTGGATTTCTCTGCTTCTTTCTGCTGGAACACGATCGCCTGGGGCGCCCGCGTGGACCTGCAAAAGAAAAACAGCGAAATTAGCACATTTAAAATTAAAAAATCAAAATTGGTAGTAAAAAGTCTTCATACTGAACGCGATTTTCATACAAATTATATACAACTTTTAAAATTTCGCGCTAAAACATTTTTATTTGTCGCGAAATAATTTACTATAGGTGCGCATAGATATAATAAGTAGTAGGAATAAGCGTTCACCCAAAAATATTCGTGTTTTAACACGATTTTCAAAATTTATTCGAACTTTGACATTTTTAGTAGTTTTTATTAGATATTTGGCAATTTTCGGTGGATTTCTCTGCTTCTTTCTGCTGGAACACGATCGCCTGGGGCGCCCGCGTGGACCTGCAAAAGAAAAACAGCGAAATTAGCACATTTAAAATTAAAAAATCAAAATTGGTAGTAAAAAGTCTTCATACTGAACGCGATTTTCATACAAATTATATACAACTTTTAAAATTTCGCGCTAAAACATTTTTATTTGTCGCGAAATAATTTACTATAGGTGCGCATAGATATAATAAGTAGTAGGAATAAGCGTTCACCCAAAAATATTCGTGTTTTAACACGATTTTCAAAATTTATTCGAACTTTGACATTTTTAGTAGTTTTTATTAGATATTTGGCAATTTTCGGTGGATTTCTCTGCTTCTTTCTGCTGGAACACGATCGCCTGGGGCGCCCGCGTGGACCTGCAAAAGAAAAACAGCGAAATTAGCACATTTAAAATTAAAAAATCAAAATTGGTAGTAAAAAGTCTTCATACTGAACGCGATTTTCATACAAATTATATACAACTTTTAAAATTTCGCGCTAAAACATTTTTATTTGTCGCGAAATAATTTACTATAGGTGCGCATAGATATAATAAGTAGTAGGAATAAGCGTTCACCCAAAAATATTCGTGTTTTAACACGATTTTCAAAATTTATTCGAACTTTGACATTTTTAGTAGTTTTTATTAGATATTTGGCAATTTTCGGTGGATTTCTCTGCTTCTTTCTGCTGGAACACGATCGCCTGGGGCGCCCGCGTGGACCTGCAAAAGAAAAACAGCGAAATTAGCACATTTAAAATTAAAAAATCAAAATTGGTAGTAAAAAGTCTTCATACTGAACGCGATTTTCATACAAATTATATACAACTTTTAAAATTTCGCGCTAAAACATTTTTATTTGTCGCGAAATAATTTACTATAGGTGCGCATAGATATAATAAGTAGTAGGAATAAGCGTTCACCCAAAAATATTCGTGTTTTAACACGATTTTCAAAATTTATTCGAACTTTGACATTTTTAGTAGTTTTTATTAGATATTTGGCAATTTTCGGTGGATTTCTCTGCTTCTTTCTGCTGGAACACGATCGCCTGGGGCGCCCGCGTGGACCTGCAAAAGAAAAACAGCGAAATTAGCACATTTAAAATTAAAAAATCAAAATTGGTAGTAAAAAGTCTTCATACTGAACGCGATTTTCATACAAATTATATACAACTTTTAAAATTTCGCGCTAAAACATTTTTATTTGTCGCGAAATAATTTACTATAGGTGCGCATAGATATAATAAGTAGTAGGAATAAGCGTTCACCCAAAAATATTCGTGTTTTAACACGATTTTCAAAATTTATTCGAACTTTGACATTTTTAGTAGTTTTTATTAGATATTTGGCAATTTTCGGTGGATTTCTCTGCTTCTTTCTGCTGGAACACGATCGCCTGGGGCGCCCGCGTGGACCTGCAAAAGAAAAACAGCGAAATTAGCACATTTAAAATTAAAAAATCAAAATTGGTAGTAAAAAGTCTTCATACTGAACGCGATTTTCATACAAATTATATACAACTTTTAAAATTTCGCGCTAAAACATTTTTATTTGTCGCGAAATAATTTACTATAGGTGCGCATAGATATAATAAGTAGTAGGAATAAGCGTTCACCCAAAAATATTCGTGTTTTAACACGATTTTCAAAATTTATTCGAACTTTGACATTTTTAGTAGTTTTTATTAGATATTTGGCAATTTTCGGTGGATTTCTCTGCTTCTTTCTGCTGGAACACGATCGCCTGGGGCGCCCGCGTGGACCTGCAAAAGAAAAACAGCGAAATTAGCACATTTAAAATTAAAAAATCAAAATTGGTAGTAAAAAGTCTTCATACTGAACGCGATTTTCATACAAATTATATACAACTTTTAAAATTTCGCGCTAAAACATTTATTTGTCGCGAAATAATTTACTATAGGTGCGCATAGATATAATAAGTAGTAGGAATAAGCGTTCACCCAAAAATATTCGTGTTTTAACACGATTTTCAAAATTTATTCGAACTTTGACATTTTTAGTAGTTTTTATTAGATATTTGGCAATTTTCGGTGGATTTCTCTGCTTCTTTCTGCTGGAACACGATCGCCTGGGGCGCCCGCGTGGACCTGCAAAAGAAAAACAGCGAAATTAGCACATTTAAAATTAAAAAATCAAAATTGGTAGTAAAAAGTCTTCATACTGAACGCGATTTTCATACAAATTATATACAACTTTTAAAATTTCGCGCTAAAACATTTTTATTTGTCGCGAAATAATTTACTATAGGTGCGCATAGATATAATAAGTAGTAGGAATAAGCGTTCACCCAAAAATATTCGTGTTTTAACACGATTTTCAAAATTTATTCGAACTTTGACATTTTTAGTAGTTTTTATTAGATATTTGGCAATTTTCGGTGGATTTCTCTGCTTCTTTCTGCTGGAACACGATCGCCTGGGGCGCCCGCGTGGACCTGCAAAAGAAAAACAGCGAAATTAGCACATTTAAAATTAAAAAATCAAAATTGGTAGTAAAAAGTCTTCATACTGAACGCGATTTTCATACAAATTATATACAACTTTTAAAATTTCGCGCTAAAACATTTTTATTTGTCGCGAAATAATTTACTATAGGTGCGCATAGATATAATAAGTAGTAGGAATAAGCGTTCACCCAAAAATATTCGTGTTTTAACACGATTTTCAAAATTTATTCGAACTTTGACATTTTTAGTAGTTTTTATTAGATATTTGGCAATTTTCGGTGGATTTCTCTGCTTCTTTCTGCTGGAACACGATCGCCTGGGGCGCCCGCGTGGACCTGCAAAAGAAAAACAGCGAAATTAGCACATTTAAAATTAAAAAATCAAAATTGGTAGTAAAAAGTCTTCATACTGAACGCGATTTTCATACAAATTATATACAACTTTTAAAATTTCGCGCTAAAACATTTTTATTTGTCGCGAAATAATTTACTATAGGTGCGCATAGATATAATAAGTAGTAGGAATAAGCGTTCACCCAAAAATATTCGTGTTTTAACACGATTTTCAAAATTTATTCGAACTTTGACATTTTTAGTAGTTTTTATTAGATATTTGGCAATTTTCGGTGGATTTCTCTGCTTCTTTCTGCTGGAACACGATCGCCTGGGGCGCCCGCGTGGACCTGCAAAAGAAAAACAGCGAAATTAGCACATTTAAAATTAAAAAATCAAAATTGGTAGTAAAAAGTCTTCATACTGAACGCGATTTTCATACAAATTATATACAACTTTTAAAATTTCGCGCTAAAACATTTTTATTTGTCGCGAAATAATTTACTATAGGTGCGCATAGATATAATAAGTAGTAGGAATAAGCGTTCACCCAAAAATATTCGTGTTTTAACACGATTTTCAAAATTTATTCGAACTTTGACATTTTTAGTAGTTTTTATTAGATATTTGGCAATTTTCGGTGGATTTCTCTGCTTCTTTCTGCTGGAACACGATCGCCTGGGGCGCCCGCGTGGACCTGCAAAAGAAAAACAGCGAAATTAGCACATTTAAAATTAAAAAATCAAAATTGGTAGTAAAAAGTCTTCATACTGAACGCGATTTTCATACAAATTATATACAACTTTTAAAATTTCGCGCTAAAACATTTTTATTTGTCGCGAAATAATTTACTATAGGTGCGCATAGATATAATAAGTAGTAGGAATAAGCGTTCACACCAAAAATATTCGTGTTTTAACACGATTTTCAAAATTTATTCGAACTTTGACATTTTTAGTAGTTTTTATTAGATATTTGGCAATTTTCGGTGGATTTCTCTGCTTCTTTCTGCTGGAACACGATCGCCTGGGGCGCCCGCGTGGACCTGCAAAAGAAAAACAGCGAAATTAGCACATTTAAAATTAAAAAATCAAAATTGGTAGTAAAAAGTCTTCATACTGAACGCGATTTTCATACAAATTATATACAACTTTTAAAATTTCGCGCTAAAACATTTTTATTTGTCGCGAAATAATTTACTATAGGTGCGCATAGATATAATAAGTAGTAGGAATAAGCGTTCACCCAAAAATATTCGTGTTTTAACACGATTTTCAAAATTTATTCGAACTTTGACATTTTTAGTAGTTTTTATTAGATATTTGGCAATTTTCGGTGGATTTCTCTGCTTCTTTCTGCTGGAACACGATCGCCTGGGGCGCCCGCGTGGACCTGCAAAAGAAAAACAGCGAAATTAGCACATTTAAAATTAAAAAATCAAAATTGGTAGTAAAAAGTCTTCATACTGAACGCGATTTTCATACAAATTATATACAACTTTTAAAATTTCGCGCTAAAACATTTTTATTTGTCGCGAAATAATTTACTATAGGTGCGCATAGATATAATAAGTAGTAGGAATAAGCGTTCACCCAAAAATATTCGTGTTTTAACACGATTTTCAAAATTTATTCGAACTTTGACATTTTTAGTAGTTTTTATTAGATATTTGGCAATTTTCGGTGGATTTCTCTGCTTCTTTCTGCTGGAACACGATCGCCTGGGGCGCCCGCGTGGACCTGCAAAAGAAAAACAGCGAAATTAGCACATTTAAAATTAAAAAATCAAAATTGGTAGTAAAAAGTCTTCATACTGAACGCGATTTTCATACAAATTATATACAACTTTTAAAATTTCGCGCTAAAACATTTTTATTTGTCGCGAAATAATTTACTATAGGTGCGCATAGATATAATAAGTAGTAGGAATAAGCGTTCAACCCAAAAATATTCGTGTTTTAACACGATTTTCAAAATTTATTCGAACTTTGACATTTTTAGTAGTTTTTATTAGATATTTGGCAATTTTCGGTGGATTTCTCTGCTTCTTTCTGCTGGAACACGATCGCCTGGGGCGCCCGCGTGGACCTGCAAAAGAAAAACAGCGAAATTAGCACATTTAAAATTAAAAAATCAAAATTGGTAGTAAAAAGTCTTCATACTGAACGCGATTTTCATACAAATTATATACAACTTTTAAAATTTCGCGCTAAAACATTTTTATTTGTCGCGAAATAATTTACTATAGGTGCGCATAGATATAATAAGTAGTAGGAATAAGCGTTCACCCAAAAATATTCGTGTTTTAACACGATTTTCAAAATTTATTCGAACTTTGACATTTTTAGTAGTTTTTATTAGATATTTGGCAATTTTCGGTGGATTTCTCTGCTTCTTTCTGCTGGAACACGATCGCCTGGGGCGCCCGCGTGGACCTGCAAAAGAAAAACAGCGAAATTAGCACATTTAAAATTAAAAAATCAAAATTGGTAGTAAAAAGTCTTCATACTGAACGCGATTTTCATACAAATTATATACAACTTTTAAAATTTCGCGCTAAAACATTTTTATTTGTCGCGAAATAATTTACTATAGGTGCGCATAGATATAATAAGTAGTAGGAATAAGCGTTCACCCAAAAATATTCGTGTTTTAACACGATTTTCAAAATTTATTCGAACTTTGACATTTTTAGTAGTTTTTATTAGATATTTGGCAATTTTCGGTGGATTTCTCTGCTTCTTTCTGCTGGAACACGATCGCCTGGGGCGCCCGCGTGGACCTGCAAAAGAAAAACAGCGAAATTAGCACATTTAAAATTAAAAAATCAAAATTGGTAGTAAAAAGTCTTCATACTGAACGCGATTTTCATACAAATTATATACAACTTTTAAAATTTCGCGCTAAAACATTTTTATTTGTCGCGAAATAATTTACTATAGGTGCGCATAGATATAATAAGTAGTAGGAATAAGCGTTCACCCCAAAAATATTCGTGTTTTAACACGATTTTCAAAATTTATTCGAACTTTGACATTTTTAGTAGTTTTTATTAGATATTTGGCAATTTTCGGTGGATTTCTCTGCTTCTTTCTGCTGGAACACGATCGCCTGGGGCGCCCGCGTGGACCTGCAAAAGAAAAACAGCGAAATTAGCACATTTAAAATTAAAAAATCAAAATTGGTAGTAAAAAGTCTTCATACTGAACGCGATTTTCATACAAATTATATACAACTTTTAAAATTTCGCGCTAAAACATTTTTATTTGTCGCGAAATAATTTACTATAGGTGCGCATAGATATAATAAGTAGTAGGAATAAGCGTTCACCCAAAAATATTCGTGTTTTAACACGATTTTCAAAATTTATTCGAACTTTGACATTTTTAGTAGTTTTTATTAGATATTTGGCAATTTTCGGTGGATTTCTCTGCTTCTTTCTGCTGGAACACGATCGCCTGGGGCGCCCGCGTGGACCTGCAAAAGAAAAACAGCGAAATTAGCACATTTAAAATTAAAAAATCAAAATTGGTAGTAAAAAGTCTTCATACTGAACGCGATTTTCATACAAATTATATACAACTTTTAAAATTTCGCGCTAAAACATTTTTATTTGTCGCGAAATAATTTACTATAGGTGCGCATAGATATAATAAGTAGTAGGAATAAGCGTTCACCCAAAAATATTCGTGTTTTAACACGATTTTCAAAATTTATTCGAACTTTGACATTTTTAGTAGTTTTTATTAGATATTTGGCAATTTTCGGTGGATTTCTCTGCTTCTTTCTGCTGGAACACGATCGCCTGGGGCGCCCGCGTGGACCTGCAAAAGAAAAACAGCGAAATTAGCACATTTAAAATTAAAAAATCAAAATTGGTAGTAAAAAGTCTTCATACTGAACGCGATTTTCATACAAATTATATACAACTTTTAAAATTTCGCGCTAAAACATTTTTATTTGTCGCGAAATAATTTACTATAGGTGCGCATAGATATAATAAGTAGTAGGAATAAGCGTTCACCCAAAAATATTCGTGTTTTAACACGATTTTCAAAATTTATTCGAACTTTGACATTTTTAGTAGTTTTTATTAGATATTTGGCAATTTTCGGTGGATTTCTCTGCTTCTTTCTGCTGGAACACGATCGCCTGGGGCGCCCGCGTGGACCTGCAAAAGAAAAACAGCGAAATTAGCACATTTAAAATTAAAAAATCAAAATTGGTAGTAAAAAGTCTTCATACTGAACGCGATTTTCATACAAATTATATACAACTTTTAAAATTTCGCGCTAAAACATTTTTATTTGTCGCGAAATAATTTACTATAGGTGCGCATAGATATAATAAGTAGTAGGAATAAGCGTTCACCCAAAAATATTCGTGTTTTAACACGATTTTCAAAATTTATTCGAACTTTGACATTTTTAGTAGTTTTTATTAGATATTTGGCAATTTTCGGTGGATTTCTCTGCTTCTTTCTGCTGGAACACGATCGCCTGGGGCGCCCGCGTGGACCTGCAAAAGAAAAACAGCGAAATTAGCACATTTAAAATTAAAAAATCAAAATTGGTAGTAAAAAGTCTTCATACTGAACGCGATTTTCATACAAATTATATACAACTTTTAAAATTTCGCGCTAAAACATTTTTATTTGTCGCGAAATAATTTACTATAGGTGCGCATAGATATAATAAGTAGTAGGAATAAGCGTTCACCCAAAAATATTCGTGTTTTAACACGATTTTCAAAATTTATTCGAACTTTGACATTTTTAGTAGTTTTTATTAGATATTTGGCAATTTTCGGTGGATTTCTCTGCTTCTTTCTGCTGGAACACGATCGCCTGGGGCGCCCGCGTGGACCTGCAAAAGAAAAACAGCGAAATTAGCACATTTAAAATTAAAAAATCAAAATTGGTAGTAAAAAGTCTTCATACTGAACGCGATTTTCATACAAATTATATACAACTTTTAAAATTTCGCGCTAAAACATTTTTATTTGTCGCGAAATAATTTACTATAGGTGCGCATAGATATAATAAGTAGTAGGAATAAGCGTTCACCCAAAAATATTCGTGTTTTAACACGATTTTCAAAATTTATTCGAACTTTGACATTTTTAGTAGTTTTTATTAGATATTTGGCAATTTTCGGTGGATTTCTCTGCTTCTTTCTGCTGGAACACGATCGCCTGGGGCGCCCGCGTGGACCTGCAAAAGAAAAACAGCGAAATTAGCACATTTAAAATTAAAAAATCAAAATTGGTAGTAAAAAGTCTTCATACTGAACGCGATTTTCATACAAATTATATACAACTTTTAAAATTTCGCGCTAAAACATTTTTATTTGTCGCGAAATAATTTACTATAGGTGCGCATAGATATAATAAGTAGTAGGAATAAGCGTTCACCCAAAAATATTCGTGTTTTAACACGATTTTCAAAATTTATTCGAACTTTGACATTTTTAGTAGTTTTTATTAGATATTTGGCAATTTTCGGTGGATTTCTCTGCTTCTTTCTGCTGGAACACGATCGCCTGGGGCGCCCGCGTGGACCTGCAAAAGAAAAACAGCGAAATTAGCACATTTAAAATTAAAAAATCAAAATTGGTAGTAAAAAGTCTTCATACTGAACGCGATTTTCATACAAATTATATACAACTTTTAAAATTTCGCGCTAAAACATTTTTATTTGTCGCGAAATAATTTACTATAGGTGCGCATAGATATAATAAGTAGTAGGAATAAGCGTTCACCCAAAAATATTCGTGTTTTAACACGATTTTCAAAATTTATTCGAACTTTGACATTTTTAGTAGTTTTTATTAGATATTTGGCAATTTTCGGTGGATTTCTCTGCTTCTTTCTGCTGGAACACGATCGCCTGGGGCGCCCGCGTGGACCTGCAAAAGAAAAACAGCGAAATTAGCACATTTAAAATTAAAAAATCAAAATTGGTAGTAAAAAGTCTTCATACTGAACGCGATTTTCATACAAATTATATACAACTTTTAAAATTTCGCGCTAAAACATTTTTATTTGTCGCGAAATAATTTACTATAGGTGCGCATAGATATAATAAGTAGTAGGAATAAGCGTTCACCCAAAAATATTCGTGTTTTAACACGATTTTCAAAATTTATTCGAACTTTGACATTTTTAGTAGTTTTTATTAGATATTTGGCAATTTTCGGTGGATTTCTCTGCTTCTTTCTGCTGGAACACGATCGCCTGGGGCGCCCGCGTGGACCTGCAAAAGAAAAACAGCGAAATTAGCACATTTAAAATTAAAAAATCAAAATTGGTAGTAAAAAGTCTTCATACTGAACGCGATTTTCATACAAATTATATACAACTTTTAAAATTTCGCGCTAAAACATTTTTATTTGTCGCGAAATAATTTACTATAGGTGCGCATAGATATAATAAGTAGTAGGAATAAGCGTTCACCCAAAAATATTCGTGTTTTAACACGATTTTCAAAATTTATTCGAACTTTGACATTTTTAGTAGTTTTTATTAGATATTTGGCAATTTTCGGTGGATTTCTCTGCTTCTTTCTGCTGGAACACGATCGCCTGGGGCGCCCGCGTGGACCTGCAAAAGAAAAACAGCGAAATTAGCACATTTAAAATTAAAAAATCAAAATTGGTAGTAAAAAGTCTTCATACTGAACGCGATTTTCATACAAATTATATACAACTTTTAAAATTTCGCGCTAAAACATTTTTATTTGTCGCGAAATAATTTACTATAGGTGCGCATAGATATAATAAGTAGTAGGAATAAGCGTTCACCCAAAAATATTCGTGTTTTAACACGATTTTCAAAATTTATTCGAACTTTGACATTTTTAGTAGTTTTTATTAGATATTTGGCAATTTTCGGTGGATTTCTCTGCTTCTTTCTGCTGGAACACGATCGCCTGGGGCGCCCGCGTGGACCTGCAAAAGAAAAACAGCGAAATTAGCACATTTAAAATTAAAAAATCAAAATTGGTAGTAAAAAGTCTTCATACTGAACGCGATTTTCATACAAATTATATACAACTTTTAAAATTTCGCGCTAAAACATTTTTATTTGTCGCGAAATAATTTACTATAGGTGCGCATAGATATAATAAGTAGTAGGAATAAGCGTTCACCCAAAAATATTCGTGTTTTAACACGATTTTCAAAATTTATTCGAACTTTGACATTTTTAGTAGTTTTTATTAGATATTTGGCAATTTTCGGTGGATTTCTCTGCTTCTTTCTGCTGGAACACGATCGCCTGGGGCGCCCGCGTGGACCTGCAAAAGAAAAACAGCGAAATTAGCACATTTAAAATTAAAAAATCAAAATTGGTAGTAAAAAGTCTTCATACTGAACGCGATTTTCATACAAATTATATACAACTTTTAAAATTTCGCGCTAAAACATTTTTATTTGTCGCGAAATAATTTACTATAGGTGCGCATAGATATAATAAGTAGTAGGAATAAGCGTTCACCCAAAAATATTCGTGTTTTAACACGATTTTCAAAATTTATTCGAACTTTGACATTTTTAGTAGTTTTTATTAGATATTTGGCAATTTTCGGTGGATTTCTCTGCTTCTTTCTGCTGGAACACGATCGCCTGGGGCGCCCGCGTGGACCTGCAAAAGAAAAACAGCGAAATTAGCACATTTAAAATTAAAAAATCGCCCTCCCACCCACCCGGTCCGCATTTACTACGTAAAGCTGCATCAATTTGGACAGACCGAAGCCCGTAATTGACCTATTTACTTCTGGTTTTCGCCAGAATCACGGACGTTACCTTAGTAAAGGTAAATAATTTTAATTTTAGCGACGCTTACGACTACGTAATTAATTTTAAGTTAGTTTTTAGTATATACACTTTGACAAAATCATTTTCTTTATACAACTTTTACAAATTTACATTAGATTATTTCCCCTCTACCCTATTTTTAGTGTCCCCCAAATTCAAACACCATGTTTGGTTTTCGCACCCCGTCGAAAGGCTCCAAGCCCTCTCAAGAGCCCCCCCGTAGGATCTCAACTGGCACACCACCAGCAGTGCCAGTGAGTGAGCGGCCCACGTCGAGCGTTCGGAGAAGCATCGGGGAGTGGGAGTCTGGTAGAGCGGATCCACTCACCCCAACTTCTCCGAAAAAGGTTGTGCCGGTGGAACCCCCGAAGTCGAAAAAGGTGCTTTCGCAGGGAAGTAAAGTGGCTGCGAAGGTACCTGTGGAAGCTTCGGGGAGTTCACCGACTCAGCCTAAATACACCAGCCGCTTGGCGGAGGCCAAGGCCTGTCTCACCAAGGCCAAGCTCAATCTGGGGAACTCCAGAAACATCAAGACGGAGATAAAAACTGAGGTGCTACATGCAATTGAAAGATTGTATTATCTTGTAAAGGAGTCGGAAAGTGACAGTGGAAAGATAAATAAGAAAGATGTGGGATTGGAAAAAGAAACAGAAAAGCCGGAGCCAGTGAAGGAAAAGAGAAAGGAAGAGATAGACCTGATAGAAAAATTGGAAGAACATGCAAAGCTCATACAAGAAAACAGCGAAAGAATGACAAAGCTAAAGGAGAAAATGGACGAACATCAGGAAAAACTCGAGAGGAAATCGTACGCGAGTGTAGTAGCGGCTCAGCCCGGAAGGCAGCTTCCTGAGCGGGCCGCACTATACTCCGTCATTGTAACCTCGAAGGACGAGACTGAAAAAGGAGATGAAGTTTTGGGAAGAATACGCGATACGATCAAGGCGAAGGAAGGAGGAGTTGAAATTGAAAACATCAGGAAGGCAAAGGACAGAAAAGTAATAGTAGGATGTAAAACGGAAGAGGAAAGGCAGAAAGTTAAAGACCGGCTAAGGGGTGCGGAAAAGTACCTTACCGTGGAGGAAATAAAAAACAAGAACCCATTATTGATTCTCAAAAATGTTTTTAAATTCAACAGTGACCAGGATATAATAGACTGCATTTGGAAACAAAATTCAAAAATTTTAAAAGATATTATTAAAACCGAAAACAAAATTGATATTGTGTATAAAAAGAAAACTAGAAACCCTCAGACGCATCACGTCGTCATGAGAGTGTCTCCCGCAGTATGGCAGTGCCTGGTCCACGCTGGGACCGTCGTCATAGACCTCCAGCGAGTACAAGTGGCTGACCAGTCTCCACTTGTACAATGCTCGCTGTGTCTGGGCTATGGCCACGGACGACGGTTCTGCGTGGAGACCACCGTCAAGTGCAGCCACTGCGGGGGGCCTCACATGAGGACGGAGTGCGCCGACTGGCTCGCCGGTGCGACCCCTTCCTGCTGCAACTGTTTGCACGCAAAGGCTGATAAGGCAGACCACAGCGCCTTCAGCTCTGAGTGTGCAATCAGGAGGAAGTGGGACGCACTGGCCAGAGCCACAATAGCCTACCACTGCTAAAGTGGCCCTAGGCAAAGAAATTAGCGTCCAACACCGCTACCACCGATGTGCCAAGAAAAAAGCTGTCCAAGTAAACGGTCTGGGCCATGTTGAACATGGGCCGCCGATTACCCCTGAAAAGCAAAAAATGCACTCGATGGAAAGAGCCTCGGGGGCACAAAAGAGAAGAGTGGCCATAAACTGTAACATAGTAAATAATAATAGTATAAGTAAACAATTAATAATTAGTTATATAAGTCTTGTTGGCCGTTATATATTAAAATATATAAACCAAACAGCAATAATTTTAAGCATAGTACTAATAAAAAACAGTAAAATAGGATATTAAAAAACCAGAAAACAACAAAAACAGATACTTTATAAAAATAGTTTGTATAATAGTTAAAAATTTAATAATTAGTCTTAAGTTGTAAGTAAAAACACGTTAGTAAATAATTTTAGATTAAAAACACGTTAGATAGTAAACACATTAGTAAAACTGAACAGTAATTATAATCTCGATATCTGAACTAGTAAGTATTTGAACATAAAATATAGATAAAATTAGCACAAAATAGATATAAAAATTTAAGTCAAAATTTACATTAGCTATTTTTTTTAGAAAAACAATCTTTGATATAAAATGAATAAAACAGTATTAAAAAGGACTCGGCTTTATGGCTGGGGGACACTGTAATACCGATAGAACGGTATTGTTCTAAAAAAAAAAAAAAAAAAAAAACCTAACCTAACCTAACCATTCCGCTCCCAACCGTGGTCGAGAGCGCTGCTAAAAACAGCCGCTCCACGCTCGAAAAAATCGGAAAAATAGCTATATACGCGTTTTACACCAGTGCGATACGTCAAAAGTTGTGGAATCACGAGGCGCACCTACTCGTGAAAACCGCGCATCGCGAAGTGAAGTGTACGCGAAGATATAAGCGTTTAAGTGCAATTTTGTGATTTTTCCAAGTTTCAAAGTGAATTATCTTTGATTTATCAGCGACGACCCCCAAATTTTTTGGTGCCTTAGGAAAGGCCTTCTGGAGATCTACGGATTGACACCTTTTGCCGATTTTTTCCGCGCAGGAGCGCGGAGATATCGGCAAAAAAACAAAAAGCACGTGGCCAGGAGGTCAGTGATCCAGAACAGCTGGACAAAATCCTGGAACACAGCTTTGTGGACCCTGCAGAGGACATTCCGGAGGCACTTCAAGATCTTCGAAAAGTTAAGTTTCGGCCAAGTTATAGACTTTTTAAATTTTAGGGTTTTTCAAAAATTTGTAACTCCGCAAGAAGATCTGTGACATAATAGTTTTAGTTGCTTATATTGTAGGCACTCAGGTCCTCTACCTGCGTGCAAAAAATCAGCATTTATTTATCAACTAGTTTTTGAATTATTAAATTTTTAAATTTTAGGCAAACACGAGGTACCACTTAGACAATAGATAGAATTTTAGATTAAATTTAGTTTAATTAGGCTTAAAGTTTAGATATATACTGTGTTTTTCGTTTTTTAATTTGACCGTTTTTCGATTTTTTATGAATTTTTTAGATATTTTTTAGTGTTTTTTGTAAATTAAAAATCGGGGGTTGTCCCCTGTATAACGCCAAGGGGCGCATTAGACTGGGTCTGAAAAGACCTTTCATTCAAGCCCAAACTCGGGTGGTTTCGAGTGAAAATAGCGGATTTAGGACTTTGGTCGGCCATTTTGGCCGCCATCTTGGATTTTTGTAAGACTCGTAGCGTCTTTGTTTGTTGTCTGTTTTTGACGGGGTTTTCTGCTGGTGACTTGTCTCGTTCGTAGCTATCCGAAGAACTGGAAAAGGGCTCTAGGTAGAGTCCACTTTTGAACATCAATTCCGAGTAGCGGAAACGATAGGCCGTGACGAGCAGGTTACGAAAACCCAAAACACTAGTCTCCTACGACAATTATTGAGGCTGTAGCGGGGTTTTAAAGTTTCAGCGGCCATTTTGGACGCCATCTTTGAAAATTACAAACCCTTGTAACTCTCGAACCCTTGCTCCGATTTAGTTGCGGTTTTCTGTAAAGTGTAGAGCATTAGATAGACTACTTCTAAGTGACATAAAAACGACTCTACATAGAGTCGAAAAATTTTTTGACCTTAGTAGCTTGTTTAAGAGCTATAGACGTGAAATTAGTTATAGGAACGCGTAATTAGTCCATTAGAAAGAGCTGACTCTACGTAGAGTCTTATCCAAAAAACTTTGTACGGCACAGAATATCATTATTCGGTTTACTTACCCATCGGGAATCCTCGCACGCTGGTTGGCTCGAACTGAAGACGCCACTGCACCTGAAACAAAAACAAAAAATTAGAATAGGAAATTTAAATCATAACTGACAAACATTGTTACATTATATACACATTATTTACACACTATTTACAACTTTTACAAACTTACCTTAGTATTAACATAGTATATTTGACAAACCCAAGATGGGTTTCGGTATCCGTACCCCAGCCAAGAAGACGTGTGAAGCGTCTATAGGAATGGACAAGGCAGGACCGTCGCGAACGCCTGAAACAAACAAGAACCCGGATGTGAGACGCAGCATCGGTGAGTGGGAAGCAGGAAAGGTTGAGGTGCCAGCCAAACCCTGCACCCCCCCAAAGAAAATGCTGAGTGCTGAACCCCAAAAGCTGAAGCCCAAGGCTGTGCTCCCACAGGAGAGCAGCAAGACGGTGGGACGGAAGCTCTCAATGGAAGCTGTGGGAATTTCGCCTATCAAATACCAAGATAGGCTAACAGAGGCTCGAGCATGTGTCGTAAAAGCCAAAGGAAACCTTGAAAAATCAAGGAACATAAAAACAGAAATAAAAACTGAAGTTATCAGTGCCGTTGACAGACTGTACCAACTTGTCAAAGAAGGAGACAGCATAAAAGGGCAAGGTAAAGCATATAGGAAAGAAGAAGTGCTAGTAGAACCACTGAAACAGAAAGAGAAAGACCTGCAGAAGGAAATGGAAGGAAAAGAGCTGATGAGGAAAATGGAAGAACACGCCAAACTAATAGAAGAGAGTAATTTTAAGATGGAGAAGTTAAAAGAAACCATTGAGAAGCACCAGGAGGTTCAGGAAAGATTGACATACGCAAATATAGCGGCTGGCCACCCGAAGAGGCAGCACGGCGAGCAGCCGGCGCTGCACTCCGTGGTGGTCTCATCGAAAGATGAAAACGAAACTGGGGAAGCGGTCCTAAGCCGAATCAGAGAGGCAATAAATGCGAAGGAAGGTGGAATTAAGGTGGACAAGGTAAGAAAAGCCAAAGACAGGAAAGTGATAGTGGGCTGTCGGACCATGGAAGAAAGACAGAAGGTAACGGAGAGACTCCGGACAGTAGAGACGTACCTCAATGTTGAGGAAGTCAGGAACAAGGATCCTCTTCTGATTCTCAGGGACGTTCTGCAATATAACAAAGACGAAGACGTCATTAACGCCCTGAGAAGTCAGAATCGAGGCATATTCCAGGGACTCAACAAAGAGGACGACAGAGTGGAGATACGGTACCGAAAACGGACAAGAAACCCGCATACCTGTCACATCGTACTGAGAGTGTCCCCCAGAATGTGGAACCGAATGATTGAGGCCAGCGACGTGCACATAGACTTGCAAAGGATCAGAGTCGCTGATCAGTCTCCACTCGTCCAGTGCTCACTGTGCCTTGGTTATGGGCACGGGCGGAGGTACTGTAAGGAGACTGTGGAGAAATGCAGCCACTGCGGTGGCCCTCACCTAAAGACGGAATGTGCAGACTGGATGGCTGGATCAGCTCCCTCCTGCTGCAACTGCCGGCACGCAAAACTGGATATACAAGACCATAATGCTTTCAGTCAGGAGTGTGCGGTGAGGAAAAAATGGGACGCTCTAGCCAGGGCTACCGTCGCATATTGTTAAAATTGTCACAGGCTGCCACACTAAAACCAACGAAGGCACCCCAACCAGTGTAAAACCATACATAGCCATACAAGCTAACCTACAAAGAAAAGAACTAGCCACAGTAGAACTAATGATCGAATCCAGTAGAAGGAAAGTAGCCCTTGCGCTGCTCCAGGAACCGTATGTGGGCGGGGCTAGAAGAATGAAGGATTATAGGGGAGCTAGAGTCTACCAGAGCACTAATCAAGGAGATGGGACAGTCAAAGCGGCGATAGCTGTCTTCGACAACGACATAGACGTCAGACAGTGCCCAAGACTTACCACTAATAACATAGTCGTTGTAAAGATCCGAACAAGTGCCTGGGAGATAACAGCGGTATCCTTCTACTTTGAGCCAGACCAACCCATAGAACCGTACCTGGAGCAGCTTAAGAAAATTACAGAGGAAACTGGACCTAACAGGATCATAATGGGAGGCGATACAAACGCGAAAAGTACCTGGTGGGGGAGCCGAGTTGTTGACCGCCGAGGCGAAGATATGTCCGGAGCTCTCGAAGAAATGAGCTTGCAGGTGCTAAACGAAGGAGATACCCCGACCTTCGATACCATCAGAGGGGGGAAGATACTCACAAGCCACGTCGACGTAACAGCCTGCTCGATGGACATGCTAGACCTGGTGGAGGATTGGAAGGTTGAAGACAACTTAACAAGCTCGGACCACAACGGCATAACTTTTAAAATCAGATTAAAGAAAGCAACTGGAATAAACATAAAGAGAACAACAAGAATTTATAACACAAAAAAGGCTAATTGGAACCAGTTTCATGAGAAACTGGCCCAATTAATAATAGACAACAATTTGAATAAAACAGAAATAGAAAAGATAGATAGTAAAATACATATAGAACAAACAGTAACAAAATACATAGATATAATAACAAAAACATGCATACAAACAATACCAAAAAAGAATACAGAAGAGATACTTACCTTGCCGTGGTGGTCCGAGGAACTTGCCAGCCTGAAGAGGGAAGTCGTCACCAGGAAGCGTCGAGTCCGTTGTGCAGCGCCAGTCCGAAGAGCAAGAGTCGTCGAAGAGTACCTGCAAGCAAAAGAAAGATATGAGAGCGAAGCAAAAAGGGCACAAACTGAAAGCTGGAAGAGGTTTTGTGAAAAGCAAGACAAGGAGGGAGTATGGGAAGGGATCTACAGAGTCATGGGTAGGACGGGAAAAAGGCAAGAAGATCCGCCTTTGGAGCACGACGGTATTTTTATGGACCCCAAGGATTCTGCGAGGCTACTAGCCGAAACATTTTACCCGGAAGACATAGAAAGTGAGGACAACGAAGATCACCGTCAAACCCGAGAAGCAGCGGCCCGGGTAAACGACTGGGTCTATGATGAAACGCATGACCCAGCGTTTACAATGGAGGAGCTGAAATTTGCGGTGAACACCTTCAACCCAAAGAAAGCTCCGGGTGCAGACGGCTTCACAGCTGACATATGTCAGCACGCAATCCGACAGGAGCCAGAGGTATACCTTGCGCTAATAAACAAGTGCTTAACATTGCAGTATTTCCCAAAAACCTGGAAGGAGGCCACTGTGGTAATACTGAGGAAGCCAGGCAAAGAGAACTATGCAACTCCAAAGTCTTATAGACCAATAGGCTTATTACCGGTCATGGGGAAAGTCTACGAAAAAATGATAATCGGAAGAATCAAATGGCATCTCATCCCCCGAATAAGCACTCGCCAGTACGGGTTCATGCCCAAGAGGAGCACCGAGGACTCCCTCTATGACCTTATACAGTACATTCGCAGTAAGCTAGACAGCAAAAAACTCATAACGGTAGTATCCTTGGACATAGAGGGAGCCTTCGATAGCGCTTGGTGGCCTGCTATCCGAACCCGGCTGGCAGAAGAAAAGTGTCCGGTGAATCTCCGGAGAGTGATGGACAGCTACCTGCAGGATAGAAGAGTTAGAGTCCGTTACGCCGGAGAAGAACACATAAAGGACACAAACAAGGGGTGCGTCCAAGGCTCGATCGGCGGACCGATCCTATGGAATATTTTGCTGGATCCACTGCTAAAAGGGCTGGAAAAACGTGGCGACTATTGCCAAGCTTTCGCCGATGATATAGTGCTAGTTTTTGACGGAGACACCGCGCTAGAAGTGCAACGACAGGCCAATGCCGCCCTTTCCCATGTGCGGGAGTGGGGTGTCAAAAATAAGCTGAAATTCGCGCCGCAAAAAACCAATGCAATGGTGATAACGCGAAAGCTGAAATATGACACACCACTCCTGCGCATGGGCGGGGTCGACATTGGTATGTCACGCGAAATTAAGCTTTTAGGACTCACAATAGACGAGAAACTAACTTTCAATAGCCACACAATCAACGTCTGTAAAAAAGCTATAAATATTTACAAACAGCTCTCCAGAGCCGCAAAAACTAGTTGGGGACTGAACCCAGAAGTCATCCGCGTGATATACACGGCTGCGGTTGAACCCGTTGTGATGTACGCGGCAGGCGCCTGGGCATCTGCAACAAATAAATTAGGTGTTCAAAAACAATTAAATGTTATCCAACGTGGATTCGCTCAAAAACTTTGCAGAGCATACCGCACCGTCTCCCTAAACTCCGCTCTAGTGCTGTCTGGGATACTTCCACTTGATCTTCGAATACAGGAGGCAGCGGCACTGTACGAGATCAAGAGGGGGGTGCCCCGGTCAGTACTGGGAGACAGGGAGATAGAGTGTCTTACACCTTATGCAAAGACTTGGCACCCGGCGAAACATGAACACCTGGAGTTTGAGAGCCTGATAGACCGGGAGCAACTGGGAAGCCGCAATACACAAGCAGTCAGGATATACACGGATGGCAGTAAGATTGAGGGCAAAGTTGGTGCTGCGCTATCCTTTTGGAATAGCGAAGTTGAGACCAAAGCCCTCAAACTAAAGCTGTCATCCCACTGCACCGTGTATCAGGCCGAACTTCTGGCCATATCCAGAGCAGCCAAAGAAATTGCCAAACGCCCCGAATCAAGCTTTGGTATTTATAGTGATTCCAGGTCAGCACTGGAAACTATCGTGAACCAAGGCTCCCTCCACCCCTTAGCTGTGGAAGTCCGAAACCACCTTAAGACTAGTAGACTCCAAAACAAGGAAGTGTCCCTGTTTTGGGTCAAAGCCCACGCGGGGTTGGAGGGAAACGAACGAGCGGATGAATTGGCGAAACAAGCGGCTCTGACGACAAAGCGGAAACCCGATTACGACCAATGCCCGGTCTCATTTGCGAAGCGTCAGATTCGACTGGAATCACTGGATAAGTGGAACCAGAGGTACATCTCCGGGGAAACGGCCTCGGTGACGAAATTGTTTTTTCCGGATGTTATGACCGCGTATAGGATAGTTAGGAAGTTCGAGGCAACTAGCGTGACGACACAAGTTATGACAGGGCACGGTGGGTTCTCCGCATACTTGAACAGGTTCAAGTGTAAGGAGAGCCCATCGTGCGCCTGTGAGCCCGGCGTTGACGAAACCGCGATGCACGTTTTGCTAGAATGTCCGATTCACGCCTATGAAAGATACAAGTTGGAGCATGTAATTGACTGTAATATGACCGTAGATAACCTTCACTCTATAATGATAGACAACAAGCAAAGACATGAATTCTTCAAGTATTGTACTGAAATAGTTCAGAAGGTAATAATAAGAAATAAATAGTAAAGAAAGGTATGATGTTTATATATTTTTGAATATGTAAATCAGCATATATGTAAAATAGAATAGAAAACAAATAGATAAAAAAGTACAATAGATATTACTAAGGTAAATAGATAATTATTGTTATTTTATGTAATAAAATAAAATGTAATTAATCGTTACTTTAGTATGTATCAACTAGATTAGAATGTAAAAAGCAAATAAAATAGGTTAAGCAATAAAAATGTACAAATAGGTTATGTGAACTCCCCCCCTCCTTTTTAATGTGTTAAAAAATGTATAGAAATAAATATAACATAAGATGTACAATAATAGTATTAAGACCTAGATTGTTTAAGATGAACCCATAAAGGGTTAGCTTTTATTTTCACCCATAAAGGGTCCCCTGTTTTTATTTACAAAATTAGAACCCCGTAGGAACGCAAAGAGCAAAAAATGTCTCCTGATCCTTCAGAGGTAGTCGCATCATAGTGCCATTTCTAGATGGTGGTACGGGTAGGAAAAAAAAAAAAAAAAAAAAAAAAAAAAAACCTAACCTAACCTAACCTAACCTAACCTAACCTAACCTAACCTAACCTAACCTAACCTAACCTAACCTAACCTAACCTAACCTAACCTAACCTAACCTAACCTAACCTAACCTAACCTAACCTAACCTAACCTAACCTAACCTAACCTAACCTAACCTTTTTTTTTTTTTTTTTTTGTTGTCGGGGGGAAATCTGCACACAGACACCTTACCGTGCTTTTAGGGAGCGCGGCAAGGTAGTGTGAGGATGACGACCACTGGTCGTCGACTCACTAAAACCACCCCGGTGGCCGGCCTCTCTGCATGTCAAGGGACTCCGGGTCCTCTATAAGACTTACGCCGGAGCCCCTATCGCAGTTTGCCTGAGCACATCCCGAGAATACCACCCATTGGCACCCTCGTGCTCACGACGACACCTGCCACCAGGTGTCGCCGCCCTCCCGAGATCTGCGGAAAGGTCGACTGAAGCCCTAACTCCAGACGATCGCAGATCCGAAAAGGCTCCTGTTTGGCAGGAGCTACCACTCGCCCCCTCTCGGGGCAGGCGGCGCAGGGCAACTGTAAACAGCGACCCCCCGTCGCCCCCATCCCGGGCGCAACGGTCCAACCGATGCGCCCTGCGGCCTTCCGACAGTATGCGGTAGCCAGGTGATCTCACGTGCCCCTCAAAAACACGTTCGAAACACCCAGCCAGCATGTCGTCCGAATGGGGAGCTGCGAGGGCAGTGGTATATCCCATATACCACCACCCCATCGCTCCCCCGTGACCCGGAGGCTGCGAAGGCGGCGTTATGCAGTGAGGGCTACACAACGACCGCCCCATCGCCCCCGAGGTTACGCCGCGGGTAATTTTTTAGAGAGGTTTTCTTCCTCGCAGCCCGGGCGGCTAAGCCAAGGCCCTCAGTCCCGCATGAGTGAACATGCGGGTTTCCGAGCTCTGGACGTTGGCAAAGGAGTCCCCCTCCAGTGCCTACTCGGTGGCAGTGTGAGTGCACGCCGAGCACGTCCCGTTTCATCCACTGCGCCATCCGCTAATCAGATGGACGCGCGGAGAAACCTCCTCCCCGGCAGGCTATTGGTTGTCCGAGATGGATTTTTGAACTGATGTTCGTGGCCCCATCAATTCTAAATCAATCTCGGACGTAACAGGGTACACCGTCTTGTTGAACTGTCTCACCCCCAGGAGCAAAGTCGCCCGAAGGCACTAGAACGCCGAAGCGTCCGCCCGAGTATCCCGCAAGGATCAACAGTTCAACAAGCGCTCGAGAAGGTTGCCTGCCATCGTACCCCAACCTAACCTAACCTAACCTAACCTAACCTAACCTAACCTAACCTAACCTAACCTAACCTAACCTAACCTAACCTAACCTAACCTAACCTAACCTAACCTAACCTAACCTAACCTAACCTAACCTAACCTAACCTAACCTAACCTAACCTAACCTAACCTAACCTAACCTAACCTAACCTAACCTAACCTAACCTAACCTAACCTAACCTAACCTAACCTAACCTAACCTAACCTAACCTAACCTAACCTAACCTAACCTAACCTAACCTAACCTAACCATATACAACTTTTAAAATTTCGCGCTAAAACATTTTTATTTGTCGCGAAATAATTTACTATAGGTGCGCATAGATATAATAAGTAGTAGGAATAAGCGTTCACCCAAAAATATTCGTGTTTTAACACGATTTTCAAAATTTATTCGAACTTTGACATTTTTAGTAGTTTTTATTAGATATTTGGCAATTTTCGGTGGATTTCTCTGCTTCTTTCTGCTGGAACACGATCGCCTGGGGCGCCCGCGTGGACCTGCAAAAGAAAAACAGCGAAATTAGCACATTTAAAATTAAAAAATCAAAATTGGTAGTAAAAAGTCTTCATACTGAACGCGATTTTCATACAAATTATATACAACTTTTAAAATTTCGCGCTAAAACATTTTTATTTGTCGCGAAATAATTTACTATAGGTGCGCATAGATATAATAAGTAGTAGGAATAAGCGTTCACCCAAAAATATTCGTGTTTTAACACGATTTTCAAAATTTATTCGAACTTTGACATTTTTAGTAGTTTTTATTAGATATTTGGCAATTTTCGGTGGATTTCTCTGCTTCTTTCTGCTGGAACACGATCGCCTGGGGCGCCCGCGTGGACCTGCAAAAGAAAAACAGCGAAATTAGCACATTTAAAATTAAAAAATCAAAATTGGTAGTAAAAAGTCTTCATACTGAACGCGATTTTCATACAAATTATATACAACTTTTAAAATTTCGCGCTAAAACATTTTTATTTGTCGCGAAATAATTTACTATAGGTGCGCATAGATATAATAAGTAGTAGGAATAAGCGTTCACCCAAAAATATTCGTGTTTTAACACGATTTTCAAAATTTATTCGAACTTTGACATTTTTAGTAGTTTTTATTAGATATTTGGCAATTTTCGGTGGATTTCTCTGCTTCTTTCTGCTGGAACACGATCGCCTGGGGCGCCCGCGTGGACCTGCAAAAGAAAAACAGCGAAATTAGCACATTTAAAATTAAACACCCACCCGGTCCGCATTTACTACGTAAAGTTGCATCAATTTCGACAGACCGAAACCCGTATTTGACGTATTTACTTCTGGTTTTCACCAGAATTACGGACGTTACCTTAGGAAAGGTAAATAATTTTAATTTTAGCGACGCTTACGACTACGTAATTAATTTTAAGTTAGTTTAGTATATACAATTTGACAAAATCATTAACAAATCATTAACATTTTACAACTTATACAATTTTACATTAGATTCATTCCCTTATCCCCTATTTTTTAGTGTCCCCCAAATTCAAACACCATGTTTGGTTTTCGCACCCCGTCGAAAGGCTCCAAGCCCTCGCAAGAGCCCCCCCGTAGGATCTCAACTGGCACACCACCAGCAGTGCCAGTGAGTGAGCGGCCTACGTCGAGCGTTCGGAGAAGCATCGGAGAGTGGGAGTCTGGCAGAGCGGACCCACTCACCCCAACTTCTCCGAAAAAGGTTGCGCCGGTGGAACCCCCGAAGTCGAAAAAGGTGCTTTCGCAGGGAAGTAAAGTGGCTGCGAAGGTACCTGTGGAAGCTTCGGGGAGTCCACCGACTCAGCCTAAATACACCAGTCGCTTGGCGGAGGCCAAGGCCTGTCTGACCAAGGCCAAGCTCAACCTGGGCAACTCCCGGAACATAAAGACGGAGATAAAAACCGAGGTGCTACTCGCAATCGAAAGACTGTATCACCTAGTGAAAGAGTCAGAAAGTGACAGTGGAAAAGTTATTAAGAAAGCTGATGGATCGGAAAAGGATATAGTGCCGGAAAAGGAGCCAGTGAAGGAAAAGAGCAAGGAAGAGATAGACCTGATAGTAAAATTAGAAGAACATGCAAAGCTCATACGAGAAAACAGCGAAAGAATGACAAAGCTACAGGAGAAAATGGACGAACATCAGGAAAAACTAGAGAAGCAATCTTATGCGAGTGTAGTAGCGGCTCAGCCCGGAAGGCAGCTTCCTGAGCGGGCCGCACTATACTCGGTGATCGTGACCTCAAAGGACGAGACTGAGAAAGGAGATGAAGTTTTGGGAAGGATACGCGATACGATCAAGGCGAAGGAAGGAGGAGTTGAAATTGAAAACATCAGGAAGGCAAAGGACAGAAAAGTAATAGTGGGATGTAAAACGGAAGAGGAAAGGCAAAAAGTCAAAGAACGGTTAAGGGGTGCGGAAGAGTACCTAACAGTAGAAGAAATTAAAAATAAAAACCCTTTGGTAATTCTCAAAAATGTTTTTAAATTTAATAGTGACCAGGATATAATAGACTGCATTTGGAAACAAAATTCAAAAATTTTAAAAGATATTATTAAAACTGAAAACAAAATTGATATTGTGTATAAAAAGACAAGTAGAAACCCTCAGACGCATCACGTCGTCATGAGAGTGTCCCCCGCGGTATGGCAGTGCCTGGTCCACGCTGGGACCGTCGTCATAGACCTCCAGCGAGTACAAGTGGCTGACCAGTCTCCACTTGTACAATGCTCGCTGTGTCTGGGCTATGGCCACGGACGACGGTTCTGCGTGGAGACCACCGTCAAGTGCAGCCACTGCGGGGGGCCTCACATGAGGACGGAGTGCGCCGATTGGCTCGCCGGTGCGACCCCTTCCTGCTGCAACTGCTTGCACGCAAAGGCTGACAAGGCAGATCACAGCGCCTTCAGCTCTGAGTGTGCAATCAGGAGGAAGTGGGACGCACTGGCCAGGGCCACAATAGCCTACCACTGCTAAAGTGGCCCCAAGCAATGAAATAAGCGAAGAACAACACCGCTACCACCGAAGTGCCAATAAAACAGCTACCCAAGTAAACGTTCTGGGCCATGTTGAACATGGGCCGCCGTTTACTCCTGTAATAATGCACTCGATGGGGAAAGCCTCGGGGGCACAAAAGAAAAAAGTGGACTGTAAAATAGTAAAAAAATATTATAGAAGTAAGCAATTAATATATAAGGTATATAAGTCTTGTTGGTCGTTATATATTGATTTATATAATCCAAACAGCAATAACATTATACATAGTAAAATAAAAACAGTAAAGTAGGATATAAAAATAAAAACAGAAAAACAACAAAAACAGATAATAAAAAATAGCTTAAGTATACATATAATAGTTTATTAGTTAAAAATCTTCAATAGTCATAAGTAAACATAAGAATTAAAGAAATCAGTTAAAATTGTCTCCAAATGTATCAGAAACATAATAATTAAGATAAGAACTTGCACACAAAATAGATAAAAATTAGAGTCAAAATATTTATAAAAGTATTTTTTTTTTAGAAAAACAATCTTTGGTATACAATAAAAAAACTGTATTAAAAAAGACTCGGCTTTATAGCTGGGGGACACTGTAATACCGATAGAACGGTATTGATCTAAAAAAAAAAAAAAAAAAACCTAACCTAACCTAACCTAACCTAACCTAACCTAACCTAACCTAACCTAACCTAACCTAACCTAACCTAACCTAACCTAACCTAACCTAACCTAACCTTTTTTTTTTTTTTTTTTTGTTGTCGGGGGGAAATCTGCACACAGACACCTTACCGTGCTTTTAGGGAGCGCGGCAAGGTAGTGTGAGGATGACGACCACTGGTCGTCGACTCACTAAAACCACCCCGGTGGCCGGCCTCTCTGCATGTCAAGGGACTCCGGGTCCTCTATAAGACTTACGCCGGAGCCCCTATCGCAGTTTGCCTGAGCACATCCCGAGAATACCACCCATTGGCACCCTCGTGCTCACGACGACACCTGCCACCAGGTGTCGCCGCCCTCCCGAGATCTGCGGAAAGGTCGACTGAAGCCCTAACTCCAGACGATCGCAGATCCGAAAAGGCTCCTGTTTGGCAGGAGCTACCACTCGCCCCCTCTCGGGGCAGGCGGCGCAGGGCAACTGTAAACAGCGACCCCCCGTCGCCTCCATCCCGGGCGCAACGGTCCAACCGATGCGCCCTGCGGCCTTCCGACAGTATGCGGTAGCCAGGTGATCTCACGTGCCCCTCAAAAACACGTTCGAAACACCCAGCCAGCATGTCGTCCGAATGGGGAGCTGCGAGGGCAGTGGTATATCCCATATACCACCACCCCATCGCTCCCCCGTGACCCGGAGGCTGCGAAGGCGGCGTTATGCAGTGAGGGCTACACAACGACCGCCCCATCGCCCCCGAGGTTACGCCGCGGGTAATTTTTTAGAGAGGTTTTCTTCCTCGCAGCCCGGGCGGCTAAGCCAAGGCCCTCAGTCCCGCATGAGTGAACATGCGGGTTTCCGAGCTCTGGACGTTGGCAAAGGAGTCCCCCTCCAGTGCCTACTCGGTGGCAGTGTGAGTGCACGCCGAGCACGTCCCGTTTCATCCACTGCGCCATCCGCTAATCAGATGGACGCGCGGAGAAACCTCCTCCCCGGCAGGCTATTGGTTGTCCGAGATGGATTTTTGAACTGATGTTCGTGGCCCCATCAATTCTAAATCAATCTCGGACGTAACAGGGTACACCGTCTTGTTGAACTGTCTCACCCCCAGGAGCAAAGTCGCCCGAAGGCACTAGAACGCCGAAGCGTCCGCCCGAGTATCCCGCAAGGATCAACAGTTCAACAAGCGCTCGAGAAGGTTGCCTGCCATCGTACCCCAGGAACCTAACCTAACCTAACCTAACCTAACCTAACCTAACCTAACCTAACCTAACCTAACCTAACCTAACCTAACCTAACCTAACCTAACCTAACCTAACCTAACCTAACCTAACCTAACCTAACCTAACCTAACCTAACCTAACCTAACCTAACCTAACCTAACCTAACCTAACCTAACCTAACCTAACCTAACCTAACCTAACCTAACCTAACCTAACCTAACCTAACCTAACCACAGACAATATTTTAAATTTCGCGCTAAAACATTTTTATTTGTCGCGAATTAATTTTCTTTAGGTGCCTATAGTTATAATAAGTAGTAGTAATAAGCGGACACCTAATATTATTCGTGTTTTAACACGATTTCTTAGCATTTTTCAAAATTAATTCAAACATTGACATTTTTAGTAGTTTTTATTCGATATTTGGCAATTTTCGGTGGATTTCTCTGCTTCTTTCTGCTGGAACACGATCGCCTGGGGCGCCCGCGTGGACCTGCAAAAGAAAAACACTGAAATTAGCACATTAAAAATTAAAAGTCGATTTTTGCTTCACAAAAGTCTTGATACCCAGCGCATTTTTCATACAAAATTACAGACAATATTTTAAATTTCGCGCTAAAACATTTTTATTTGTCGCGAATTAATTTTCTTTAGGTGCCTATAGTTATAATAAGTAGTAGTAATAAGCGGACACCTAATATTATTCGTGTTTTAACACGATTTCTTAGCATTTTTCAAAATTAATTCAAACATTGACATTTTTAGTAGTTTTTATTCGATATTTGGCAATTTTCGGTGGATTTCTCTGCTTCTTTCTGCTGGAACACGATCGCCTGGGGCGCCCGCGTGGACCTGCAAAAGAAAAACACTGAAATTAGCACATTAAAAATTAAAAGTCGATTTTTGCTTCACAAAAGTCTTGATACCCAGCGCATTTTTCATACAAAATTACAGACAATATTTTAAATTTCGCGCTAAAACATTTTTATTTGTCGCGAATTAATTTTCTTTAGGTGCCTATAGTTATAATAAGTAGTAGTAATAAGCGGACACCTAATATTATTCGTGTTTTAACACGATTTCTTAGCATTTTTCAAAATTAATTCAAACATTGACATTTTTAGTAGTTTTTATTCGATATTTGGCAATTTTCGGTGGATTTCTCTGCTTCTTTCTGCTGGAACACGATCGCCTGGGGCGCCCGCGTGGACCTGCAAAAGAAAAACAGCGAAATTAGCACATTTAAAATTAAAAAATCAAAATTGGTAGTAAAAAGTCTTCATACTGAACGCGATTTTCATACAAATTATATACAACTTTTAAAATTTCGCGCTAAAACATTTTTATTTGTCGCGAAATAATTTACTATAGGTGCGCATAGATATAATAAGTAGTAGGAATAAGCGTTCACCCAAAAATATTCGTGTTTTAACACGATTTTCAAAATTTATTCGAACTTTGACATTTTTAGTAGTTTTTATTAGATATTTGGCAATTTTCGGTGGATTTCTCTGCTTCTTTCTGCTGGAACACGATCGCCTGGGGCGCCCGCGTGGACCTGCAAAAGAAAAACAGCGAAATTAGCACATTTAAAATTAAAAAATCAAAATTGGTAGTAAAAAGTCTTCATACTGAACGCGATTTTCATACAAATTATATACAACTTTTAAAATTTCGCGCTAAAACATTTTTATTTGTCGCGAAATAATTTACTATAGGTGCGCATAGATATAATAAGTAGTAGGAATAAGCGTTCACCCAAAAATATTCGTGTTTTAACACGATTTTCAAAATTTATTCGAACTTTGACATTTTTAGTAGTTTTTATTAGATATTTGGCAATTTTCGGTGGATTTCTCTGCTTCTTTCTGCTGGAACACGATCGCCTGGGGCGCCCGCGTGGACCTGCAAAAGAAAAACAGCGAAATTAGCACATTTAAAATTAAAAAATCAAAATTGGTAGTAAAAAGTCTTCATACTGAACGCGATTTTCATACAAATTATATACAACTTTTAAAATTTCGCGCTAAAACATTTTTATTTGTCGCGAAATAATTTACTATAGGTGCGCATAGATATAATAAGTAGTAGGAATAAGCGTTCACCCAAAAATATTCGTGTTTTAACACGATTTTCAAAATTTATTCGAACTTTGACATTTTTAGTAGTTTTTATTAGATATTTGGCAATTTTCGGTGGATTTCTCTGCTTCTTTCTGCTGGAACACGATCGCCTGGGGCGCCCGCGTGGACCTGCAAAAGAAAAACAGCGAAATTAGCACATTTAAAATTAAAAAATCAAAATTGGTAGTAAAAAGTCTTCATACTGAACGCGATTTTCATACAAATTATATACAACTTTTAAAATTTCGCGCTAAAACATTTTTATTTGTCGCGAAATAATTTACTATAGGTGCGCATAGATATAATAAGTAGTAGGAATAAGCGTTCACCCAAAAATATTCGTGTTTTAACACGATTTTCAAAATTTATTCGAACTTTGACATTTTTAGTAGTTTTTATTAGATATTTGGCAATTTTCGGTGGATTTCTCTGCTTCTTTCTGCTGGAACACGATCGCCTGGGGCGCCCGCGTGGACCTGCAAAAGAAAAACAGCGAAATTAGCACATTTAAAATTAAAAAATCAAAATTGGTAGTAAAAAGTCTTCATACTGAACGCGATTTTCATACAAATTATATACAACTTTTAAAATTTCGCGCTAAAACATTTTTATTTGTCGCGAAATAATTTACTATAGGTGCGCATAGATATAATAAGTAGTAGGAATAAGCGTTCACCCAAAAATATTCGTGTTTTAACACGATTTTCAAAATTTATTCGAACTTTGACATTTTTAGTAGTTTTTATTAGATATTTGGCAATTTTCGGTGGATTTCTCTGCTTCTTTCTGCTGGAACACGATCGCCTGGGGCGCCCGCGTGGACCTGCAAAAGAAAAACAGCGAAATTAGCACATTTAAAATTAAAAAATCAAAATTGGTAGTAAAAAGTCTTCATACTGAACGCGATTTTCATACAAATTATATACAACTTTTAAAATTTCGCGCTAAAACATTTTTATTTGTCGCGAAATAATTTACTATAGGTGCGCATAGATATAATAAGTAGTAGGAATAAGCGTTCACCCAAAAATATTCGTGTTTTAACACGATTTTCAAAATTTATTCGAACTTTGACATTTTTAGTAGTTTTTATTAGATATTTGGCAATTTTCGGTGGATTTCTCTGCTTCTTTCTGCTGGAACACGATCGCCTGGGGCGCCCGCGTGGACCTGCAAAAGAAAAACAGCGAAATTAGCACATTTAAAATTAAAAAATCAAAATTGGTAGTAAAAAGTCTTCATACTGAACGCGATTTTCATACAAATTATATACAACTTTTAAAATTTCGCGCTAAAACATTTTTATTTGTCGCGAAATAATTTACTATAGGTGCGCATAGATATAATAAGTAGTAGGAATAAGCGTTCACCCAAAAATATTCGTGTTTTAACACGATTTTCAAAATTTATTCGAACTTTGACATTTTTAGTAGTTTTTATTAGATATTTGGCAATTTTCGGTGGATTTCTCTGCTTCTTTCTGCTGGAACACGATCGCCTGGGGCGCCCGCGTGGACCTGCAAAAGAAAAACAGCGAAATTAGCACATTTAAAATTAAAAAATCAAAATTGGTAGTAAAAAGTCTTCATACTGAACGCGATTTTCATACAAATTATATACAACTTTTAAAATTTCGCGCTAAAACATTTTTATTTGTCGCGAAATAATTTACTATAGGTGCGCATAGATATAATAAGTAGTAGGAATAAGCGTTCACCCAAAAATATTCGTGTTTTAACACGATTTTCAAAATTTATTCGAACTTTGACATTTTTAGTAGTTTTTATTAGATATTTGGCAATTTTCGGTGGATTTCTCTGCTTCTTTCTGCTGGAACACGATCGCCTGGGGCGCCCGCGTGGACCTGCAAAAGAAAAACAGCGAAATTAGCACATTTTAAAATTAAAAAATCGCCCTCCCACCCACCCGGTCCGCCTTTACTACGTAAAGTTGCATCAATTTCGTTAAACCGAAACCCGTATTTGACGTATTTACTTCTGGTTTTCACCAGAATTACGGACGTTACCTTAGGAAAGGTAAATAATTTTAATTTTAGCGACGCTTACGACTACGTAATTAATTTTAAGTTAGTTTTTAGTATATACACTTTGACAAAATCATTTTCTTTTTACAACTTTTACAAAATTACATTAGATTCGTTCCCCTATCCCCTAACTTGCTTGCGTGTCCCCCAAACTTGCACACCATGTTTGGTTTTCGCACCCCGTCGAAAGGATCCAAGCCCTCTCAAGAGCCCCCACGTAGGATCTCAACTGGCACACCACCAGCAGTGCCAGTGAGTGAGCGGCCTACGTCGAGCGTTCGGAGAAGCATCGGAGAGTGGGAGTCTGGCAGAGCGGACCCACTCACCCCAACTTCTCCGAAAAAGGTTGCGCCGGTGGAACCCCCGAAGTCGAAAAAGGTGCTTTCGCAGGGAAGTAAAGTGGCTGCGAAGGTACCTGTGGAAGCTTCGGGGAGTCCACCGACTCAGCCTAAATACACCAGTCGCTTGGCGGAGGCCAAGGCCTGTCTGACCAAGGCCAAGCTCAACCTGGGCAACTCCCGGAACATAAAGACGGAGATAAAAACCGAGGTGCTACACGCGATTGAGAGACTGTATCAGTTAGTTAAGGAGTCAGAAAGTGACAGTGGAAAGGTTAATAAGAAAGCTGAGGGATCGGAAAAGGATAGAGTGCCGGAAAAGGAGCCAGTGAAGGAAAAAAGCAAGGAAGAGATAGACCTGATAGAAAAATTAGAAGAACATGCAAAGCTCATACGAGAAAACAGCGAAAGAATGACAAAGATACAGGAGAAAATGGACGAACATCAAGAAAGGGTTGAGAAACAATCGTACGCGAGTGTAGTAGCGGCTCAGCCCGGAAGGCAGCTTCCTGAGCGGGCCGCACTATACTCGGTGATTGTGACCTCGAAAGATGAGGAGGAAAAAGGAGATTTAGTTTTGGAGAGGATAAGAAATACAATTAAGGCAAAGGAAGGAGGAATTGAAATAGAGAACATCAGGAAAGCAAAGGATAGAAAAGTAATAGTTGGATGTAAAACGGAAGAAGAAAGACAGAAGGTTAAGGAACGGCTAAGGGGTGCGGAAAAGTATCTAACCGTTGAGGAAATTAAAAATAAGAACCCGTTAATTATTATTAAAAATTTATTTAAATTTAACAATGATCAGGACATAATTGACTCCATTTGGAAACAAAACTCTAAAATTTTAAAAGACTTAGACAAAACTGAAAACAAAATGGAAATAGTGTACAAAAAGACATCTAGAAACCCTCAGACGCATCACGTCGTCATGAGAGTGTCTCCCGCGGTATGGCAGCGCCTGGTCCACGCTGGGACCGTCGTCATAGACCTCCAGCGAGTACAAGTGGCTGACCAGTCTCCACTTGTACAATGCTCGCTGTGTCTGGGCTATGGCCACGGACGACGGTTCTGCGTGGAGACCACCGTCAAGTGCAGCCACTGCGGGGGGCCTCACATGAGGACGGAGTGCGCCGACTGGCTCGCCGGTGCGACCCCTTCCTGCTGCAACTGCTTGCACGCAAAGGCTGACAAAGCAGATCACAGCGCGTTCAGTCCTGAGTGTGCAATCAGGAGGAAGTGGGACGCACTGGCCAGGGCCACAATAGCCTACCACTGCTAAAGTGGCCCCAGGCAAAGAGATTAGCGTTCAACACCGCTACCACCGAAGTGCCAATAAAATAGTTATACAAGCAAACGGTCTGGGCCATGTTGAACATGGGCCGCCGTTTACTCCTGTAATAATGCACTCGATGGGGAAAGCCTCGGGGGCACAAAAGAAAAAAGTGGACTGTGAAATAGTAAAAAAATATAATAGAAGTAAGCAATTAATTTTTAAGGTATATAAGTCTTGTTGGTCGTTATATATTGATTTATATAATCCAAACAGCAATAACATTATACATAGTAAAACAAAAAAACAGTTAAGTAGGATATAAAAATAAAAACAGAAAAACAACAAAAACAGATAATAAAAAAAAAGCTTAAGTATATAATAGTTTATTAGTTAAAAATCTTCAATAGTCATAAGTAAACATAAGAATTATAGAAATCAGTTAAAATTGTCTCCAAATGTATCAGAAACATAATAATTAAGATAATAACTTGCACACAAAATAGATAAAAATTAGAGTCAAAATATTTATAAAAGTATTTTTTTTTTAGAAAAACAATCTTTGGTATAAAATAAATAAACTGTATTAAAAAAGACTCGGCTTTATGGCTGGGGGACACTGTAATACCGATAGAACGGTATTGATCTAAAAAAAAAAAAAAAAAAAAAAAAAAAAAAACCTAACCTAACCTAACCTAACCTAACCTAACCTAACCTAACTTTTTTTTACTAAAACCTAACCAAACCTAACTTTTTTTTACTAAAACCTAACCTAACCTAACATTTTTTTACAAAAACCTAACCTAACCTAACTTTCTTAACAAAAACCTAACCTAACCTAACCTAACTTTTTTTTAACTTTTTTCTACAAAAACCTAACCTAACCTTACTTTAAAAGTTAGGTTAGGTTAGGTTTTAGTTGAAAAAGAGTTAGGTTAGGTTAGGTTTTAGAAAAAAAAAGTTAGGTTTGGTTAGGTTTTAGTAAAAAAAAGTTAGGTTAGGTTTGGTTTTAGTTGAAAAAGAGTTAGGTTAGGTTGGGTTTTAGAAAAAAAAGTTAGGTTAGGTTAGGTTTTAGTAAAAAAAAGTTAGGTTAGGTTTGGTTTTAGTTGAAAAAGAGTTAGGTTAGGTTGGGTTTTAGAAAAAAAAGTTAGGTTAGGTTAGGTTTTAGTAAAAAAAGTTAGGTTAGGTTAGGTTTTAGTAAAAAAAAGTTAGGTTAGGTTAGGTTTTAGTTGAAAAAGAGTTAGGTTAGGTTAGGTTTTAGAAAAAAAAGTTAGGTTTGGTTAGGTTTTAGTAGAAAAAAAGGTTAGGTTAGGTTAGGTTTTAGTAAAAAAAAGTTAGGTTTTAGAAAAAAAATGTTAGGTTAGGTTAGGTTAGGTTTTTGTAAAAAAAGTTAGGTTCGGTTAGGTTTTAGAAAAAAAAAGTTAGGTTTGGTTAGGTTTTAATAAAAAAAGATAGGTTTTAGTTGAAAAAGAGTTAGGTTAGGTTTTAGTAAAAAAAAGATAGGTTAGGTTAGGTTTTAGTAAAAAAAAGTTAGGTTAGGTTTGTTTTTTTTTTTCATTTAATTTAGGTTAGTTTATTATAAAAATGTAAGGTTAAAAATATATTTTGTCGCGAATTAATAATATTTTTTGGTTATTGGTTCCCATAGTGATAATTAGTAGTAATAATATGCGGTCACCTAACATTATTCGTGTTTTAACACGATTTTCAAAATTAATTCGCACTTTGACATTTTTAGTACTTTTTATTAGGTATTTTGCAATTTTCAGTGGATTTTTCTGCTTCTTTCTGCTGGAACACGATCGCCTGGGGCGCCCGCGTGGTTCTGCAAAAGAAAAACACTGAAATTAGCACATTAAAAATCAAAAAATCGCCTTCCCACCCACCCGGTCCGCATTTACTATGTAAAATTGGGTCAAATTCTGTACTGGGCTCGAACAAAACTTTTAGAAATAAGCTAGAACAGTGCGGTTTTTCATTGTATTATTGGTTGACGTGTTAGAACACACCACAAAATACTTTATGCGATAGCAATGTCGACCCTGGCGGCCATAGAGGCGACTTCGAAGCCCCAGTTTTTACTGATTCCGACAGTGAAGATTATTGTGACGCTGTCTCCAGCCCGCACAGCCTCTAGGCATCTCTGGAGCGATGTCTAGCATACTGGCTGATGCTGCCTCAATAATTTCAGCATTGCAGTCACAGATCGTCATAGATTAACCAACTCGAACAGATTTGTATTAATTTTTAAAGATGCACAGCAAAAGTGTTACCAAACAAAAAGTTATAGTCATTTTACTTGCAAAAAAATACTAAATCGCGTTTCTCTTCTGATTTTGTTTTGTTTTCCAACTATAGGGACGATATTAGATAACAATCACGAAAATTACATACTTAAGTACTTAAATAAAATATTTCTGATTTCTGACAACACTCAATGTGTTCCAAAATTTGAACCTGGAGGTCTACTAGAAGAAGTACATATAGAATTGTGTTCGTGCGCCGTCGTTCGAGGCATGCGGCAGTGATGTTGCGAGTAGTGTCTCTGACGGGCGTGCTGTGTGCGGCGACGGCGGCGGCGGCGGCGGTGGAGGCGGCGGCGGAAGCGCGCGCGGTGGTGGGCGGCGCGGTGCGGTTCGGCGCGCTGTTCGCGGTGCACGGCGCGCCGGCCGAGGCGGGCGCGGGCGCGCGCTGCGGCCGCGTGCGCGAGCACTACGGCATCCAGCGGGTGGAGGCCACGCTGCAGGCGCTGGACGCGATCGCGGCGGACGCGGCGCTGCTGCCGGGCCTGGCGCTGGGCGCGGAGCTGCGGGACTCGTGCTGGGCGCCGCCCACCGCGCTGCGGCAGACTATCGAGCTGGTGCGCGACGCCATCGCACCCCATTCCCACGCTCATCCCCTATCGCGAGGCACCGCCGCGGCTTCCCGCTGCACTGAGGTTCGTGAACGGTTTACTTTACACGGATTCGGGCGCTGAGCATAAGTCTGTAATAAGTAGGTACTTACCTATAGGTACCTAATACGATACTTTATAATAATATTAAAATAACAGTCTATAACAACAAATAAGTTTAGGAGGTAAGGATTAGTAGATCTTTCTAAACATGGCTCTCAAGTGAAGTCTCTTATTACGACTATCAATAGGAGGGGAATATAAGAATTTCGTCGATAAATAACGCTACAGAAAACTTCCCATGTCTTTTAGGTTTTTGTGTCATAAAATACCAAAGATTTAATTCGCTTAATAAACTGATAAACACCATCACAACCATATTATTGTGAAGAAATATTTCCTATAAAAACATTTGAATTATTATACAGGGTGTAACAAATGAGGTGGACCAAAAGCAAAAGGGCGATAGGGGAGCTCAATGGCTATCGATATAACCCCCATGTATGTTCAGCGATATTCAGTCGTTCAAAAGTTATTCGCACTTTTATGTTTTTTTTTTCATTAACTTATTTTAGGTTATATTTCCCAAGTATACCCAAACTATCAAGGCTACAACCGTAATTTTTTTACACCTTGTAGCCTAATAGTAGACCTTTTGTACTACAATACCAGTTTGAGTCGTTATTTGATTGATTTCTAAATAAAAAATAATCTTTGCAGAAAAATCCGAAACCTGAACTTCCGCGAAAAACTTACGACGCAATTTAAAAAAAAATGGTAGCACTCCGGGAGTGCCGGCAGAAGTGAAAACTTCAATATTAACGTTGTGTTTTCACTTTTAAGTTTTCACTTCAAAAATATAACCACAGTCGTCATAATGACAATGACAATCACAATGACACAGACACATTCGCGCAAGCGCGAATGTGTTTTCACTTTTAAGTTTTCACTTCAAAAATATAACCACAGTCGTCATAATGACAATGACAATCACAATGACACAGACACATTCGCGCAAGCGCGAATGTGTCTGTGTCAGTGTGATTGTGTCATGTCGACACAACGACAATGACAATGACAATGACACATTCGCGCAAGCGCGAATGTGTCTGTGTTTTCACTTTTAAGTTTTCACTTCAAAAATATAACCACAGTCGTCATAATGACAATGACAATCACAATGACACAGACACATTCGCGCAAGCGCGAATGTGTCTGTGTCATTGTGATTGTGTCATGTCATTGTGTCACATTCGCGCAAGCGCGAATGTGACACAACGACGAAGACAACGAAGACACACTGACACAGACACATTCGCGCAAGCGCGAATGTGTCTGTGTCATTGTGATTGTCATTGTCATTATGACGACTGTGGTTATATTTTTGAAGTGAAAACTTAAAAGTGAAAACACAGACACATTCGCGCTTGCGCGAATGTGTCATTGTCATTGTCATTGTCGTTGTGTCGACATGACACAATCACACTGACACAGACACACAGTGACACACAGAGACACACTGACACAGACACATTCGCACAGAATGTGTCTGTGTCAGTGTGATTGTGTCATGTCGACACAACGACAATGACAATGATCGCGCTTGCGCGAATGTGTCTGTGTCATTGTGATTGTGTCACATTCGCGCAAGCGCGAATGTGACACAACGACGAAGACAACGAAGACACACTGACACAGACACATTCGCGCAAGCGCGAATGTGTCTGTGTCATTGTGATTGTGTCATGTCATTGACATTGACACAACGACGAAGACAACGAATGATGAACGTCACGTTCGATGAACGTCACGAGTCACGTGACCCTGACTGAGTTTTCACTTCAATAAGATGGAAGCGATACAGTTAAATACAAGTTAGGCGAAACGATTCGTACGATATAATAGCGTCTATCTGGTTATGCGCGCGCGGCGAGCGATACGTGTTTCCCGTGCGAGGGTGCTCAGAGCGTCTGTCGGCTGCCGGCGCGCGAGTGCCGCTCCTCGGTCCTCCGCCCCCGCGCTCCGCACCGCACCGCGTGTTGGCAGCGCCTTGTACTCGCCTTGTACGATGTCGCCACAACACTATTTAATTGTTTGAGTCATACGTCGCGTGACCGCAAGTGTGTTCTTTTGTCGTCTCTTGTTTTACGAGCAATGTATAAAAATTAAATAAGATCTTACGCTTTTTCGACGTCACGTGACCCTGACGCGAGTTTGAAAGTTTTTACCCACCCAGCGCCGCTAAAGAAGTTTTCACTTCAAAAAATATTGCTGAATATTTTTTTCTACAACCTATCTTAAAAACTTCCTCTATTTATGGAGAAGTTACCCTGAAAATTTCATAAGGCTAGTGCAAGAGCATCATGTTAAAAAGTGAACTCAAGTGTTGTAAAAGTGCTGAAATCGACGGTTCAATCAACCAACACGATGGTCCGGGTAACTCTCAGATTGTATGCCGCTCCTTCTAATCAATTGCTCTTGGTACATTCTAGCAGCCTCTCGAGTCTTTTCCTTGAGCTACACCATGACAATAATACATTTCTGCATATCGACGACGAGAATATGGCATGTTACACTAATCGCAAAGTTTGTACAGTCCGTAAACGCGCAGTTTTCGTTAAAGTAAAAATCATCCATATTCAGACTCCTGAGTGGCCGTACTTATTTTAACCCCTGACTCCAAAATAAAGATTTAAAAACTAAACCTGTCTAGGAAAAGCTAGGAAGCAAGTTTAACTTTTAAATTGTTTTCAAACAGTATTTGGTTTATTAACCTAAACCAGATTTTTGAAGTGAAAACTTCTTTAGCGGCGCTGGGTGGGTAAAAACTTTCAAACTCGCGTCAGGGTCACGTGACGTCGAAAAAGCGTAAGATCTTATTTAATTTTTATACATTGCTCGTAAAACAAGAGACGACAAAAGAACACACTTGCGGTCACGCGACGTATGACTCAAACAATTAAATAGTGTTGTGGCGCAGACACATTCGCGCTTGCGCGAATGTGTCTGTGTCTTCGTTGTCTTCGTTGTGTCACATTCGCGCTTGCGCGAATGTGTCTGTGTCATTGTGATTGTCATTGTCATTATGACGACTGTGGTTATATTTTTGAAGTGAAAACTTAAAAGTGAAAACACAACGTTAATATTGAAGTTTTCACTTCTGCCGGCACTCCCGGAGTGCTACCATTTTTTTAACTTAACATGGTTATATTTGGAGATTAGTTATGTTAAACTACATAATAATAAGCATCTGACAAAAGCCGTGATGAAATAAAATAAATCAAGAAACCAACAGTGGATTAGGTGTGAAATTTAAAAAAGTTAAACTTGTTACCTAGTTTTTCGTAGTCGGGTTTAAGTTTTTAAATCTTTATTTTGGAGTCAGGGGTTAAAATAAGTGCGGCCACTCAAGAGTCTGAATATGGATGATTTTTACTTAAATGAAAACTGCGCGTTTACGGACTGTACAAACTTTGCGATTAGTGTAACATGCCATATTCTCGTCGTCGATATGCAGAAATGTATTATTGTCATGGTGTAGCTCAAGGAAACGACTCGAGAGGCTGCTAGAATGTACCAAGAGCAATTGATTAGAAGGAGCGGCATACAATCTGAGAGTTACCCGGACCATCGTGTTGGTTGATTGAACCGTCGATTTCAGCACTTTTACAACACTTGAGTTCACTTTTTAACATGATGCTCTTGCACTAGCCTTATGAAATTTTCAGGGTAACTTCTCCATAAATAGAGGAAGTTTTTAAGATAGGTTGTAGAAAAAAATATTCAGCAATATTTTTTTTTAAATTGCGTCGAAAGTTTTTCGCGGAAGTTCAGGTTTCGGATTTTTCTGCAAAGATTATTTTTTATTTAGAAATCAATCAAATAACGACTCAAACTGGTATTGTAGTACAAAAGGTCTACTATTAGGCTACAAGGTGTAAAAAAATTACGGTTGTAGCCTTGACAGTTTGGGTATACTTGGGAAATCTAACCTAAAATAAGTTAATGAAAAAAAAAAACATAAAAGTGCGAATAACTTTTGAACGACTGAATATCGCTGAACATACATGGGGGTTATATCGATAGCCATTGAGCTCCCCCATCGCCCTTTTGCTTTTGGTCCACCTCATTTGTTACACCCTGTATACCTACTTATTCCTATTTGCACTTCGCTCTGCTCGTCGATAAATCAAATAACTATTATTCCATTTCAATCATAATGAATTCCACTTAAAATTTCTACTTTTTGCAGAGCCGTTATTATATTTATTTATCTAAGGAAAACCAACAGCGGTACAAAGCTATATACAAAAATTACATAAGTATAAAACAGAAAGCCAAATATAGGTCTTCACGTGTACAAAGTAAGATAAATAATAGTAAGTGTGATGCATAGGGCATATTAATTTACCTATTTATGTATATATTATAACGCGACTTCTTCTTTTATCACTCTTTTGTTAGTCTATTTATATATCTAAGTATTTAATATCTATCATTCTGCTAGGTGTTTGCTATGTTCACACGCTTTTTCTACTTCTTTACTACTCGTGAAAACCTTTTATTGGCCTTATGTTTTCTATTCTGTTCTGTCTCATTCTTTATTATTTGTGCTGTTGGTTTTCCTTTAAATAAATAAATAAATAAATATTATAACCTTTGCTAAAAACGCACGAAAAAAAATGGTAGCACTCCGGGAGTGCCGGCAGAAGTGAAAACTTCAATATTAACGTTGTGTTTTCACTTTTAAGTTTTCACTTCAAAAATATAACCACAGTCGTCATAATGACAATGACAATCACAATGACACAGACACATTCGCGCAAGCGCGAATGTGTTTTCACTTTTAAGTTTTCACTTCAAAAATATAACCACAGTCGTCATAATGACAATCACAATCACAATGACACATTCGCGCAAGCGCGAATGTGTCTGTGTTTTCACTTTTAAGTTTTCACTTCAAAAATATAACCACAGTCGTCATAATGACAATGACAATCACAATGACATCATTCACAATGACGTCATTGTGATTGTGTCATGTCATTGTGTCACATTCGCGCAAGCGCGAATGTGACACAACGACGAAGACAACGAAGACACACTGACACAGACACATTTTGTCATGTCGACACAACGACAATGACAATGACAATGACAATCACAATGACACAGACACATTCGCGCAAGCGCGAATGTGTCTGTGTCATTGTGATTGTGTCACATTCGCGCAAGCGCGAATGTGACACAACGACGAAGACAACGAATGATGAACGTCACGTTCGATGAACGTCACGAGTCACGTGACCCTGACTGAGTTTTCACTTCAATAAGATGGAAGCGATACAGTTAAATACAAGTTAGGCGAAACGATTCGTACGATATAATAGCGTCTATCTGGTTATGCGCGCGCGGCGAGCGATACGTGTTTCCCGTGCGAGGGTGCTCAGAGCGTCTGTCGGCTGCCGGCGCGCGAGTGCCGCTCCTCGGTCCTCCGCCCCCGCGCTCCGCACCGCACCGCGTGTTGGCAGCGCCTTGTACTCGCCTTGTACGATGTCGCCACAACACTATTTAATTGTTTGAGTCATACGTCGCGTGACCGCAAGTGTGTTCTTTTGTCGTCTCTTGTTTTACGAGCAATGTATAAAAATTAAATAAGATCTTACGCTTTTTCGACGTCACGTGACCCTGACGCGAGTTTGAAAGTTTTTACCCACCCAGCGCCGCTAAAGAAGTTTTCACTTCAAAAATTACCCTTGTACAGTCAATGTACATGTGCAGTGTATCAGTTGCATTTTGCACCATCATCATTTTTAGTCTAAGTAAGTTACAATCAGTTCATGTAAAACCACGGACTCGTTTGGTTATCATTTCTCCCATCCTATATCAATATCATTATATCATACGAACTGTAGGGATACACCTTACAACCCTACTCTGGGTTTTAACTGTTAAAAAATACAATTTCGCCGTTTAAATCGTCCTTACTTTACTGACAAAATTTTTATTTCCAATACTCGCACGGTTTATTTGTTCAGGGCCCGGCCCTGCCTGTAGGCGAAAACAGACAGACAGAAGGAAGCAAAAAAGCATTCTTGTCTAATGTCGAAAGTGTCGTAACCGAGATGCTTCGCTCGCTTCGGTCACTCGGTCTACTACAAAATTAAAATAAATCCGACCAAGTGCAAGTCGATCTCTGTCGAAATTAACAAATTTAGTTGAAAAATGATTTGCTACTTCCTAAATAATAACAAGAACGTCATCGTTGAGCGTTCTCCGGTGCAAGGCAACAATGACGGAGAGCTCTCAAAGGCTCTCCATGCCTCCGTCGGCTGCGGGCGCACTAATTGGTCCTGCAGCTGTCACTCAGCGCTCTGTAGCTATGTAAGTATACGGCACTCAGCGCGAGTGGACGCCTCGTGTTGCAGAGAGGAGCGGATGCAGACGCGGTAGCGGACAGCGGGGGCCCGCTGGTCGGCGTGCTCGGTCCCGGCGCCAGCGCCGCCGCCGTGCAGGTTCAGAACCTGTTGCAACTGTTCTCGATCCCACAAGTGTCGTACTCGGCGACGTCACGCGAGCTCTCCGAGCGCGCGCGTTACTCGACGTTCTTCCGCGTGGTGCCATCCGACCGGCACCAGGCGCGCTTGCTAGCCGCACTGCTCGCCGCGCACAACTGGACGTACGTGCACGCCGTGCACACCGACGAGAGTTACGGGCAGGGCGGCATGCGCGCCTTCCGTGCGGAGGCGGCGCGGCGCGGCGTCTGCGTGGCTCGCGAACTGCCGCTGCGGGCGGCGCCGGCCGCGCGCGAGGCGGATGCGGCGCTTCGCCGGCTGCTGGCGCCCGGCGCGCCGCAGGTCGCCGTGTGCTGGTGCGAGGGCCGCACGGCGCGCGCTCTGCTGGCCGCGCTGGCACGCTCGCCGCCGCCGCACACGCTGCGCCTGTTGGCGAGCGACGGCTGGGCTGACCGCCGCGACGTGGTGCAGGGTCTCGAGGAGGCGGCGCGAGGCTCGCTCACGTTACGAATCCGCTCGCCGTACTTGCATCGCTTCGACGCGTACTACCACGCACTCACGCCGGCCGCTAACTTTAGAAATCCCTGGTTCGAGGCACGTGCATAAAGCATCACGCGCATCCGCTTATATGTTTTTCTAGACATTCACTTACCTTGCAATCGACAGGAATTCTGGGAGCAAAAGTTCAACTGCACCCTATCCAACTCTGAAGGTGAACGGCGCTGCACGGGGTCCGAGTCGCTGGCGGCGAATTACACGCAGGAGACGAAGCTGGCACTGGTGGTGCGCGGCGTATACGCATTGGCGCACGCGCTGCATGACATGCGGCGCGCATTGTGCGGCGAGGCGCCCGCGCGAGCGCTCTGCGCCGCCATGCTGCCCTTCAATGTGTCGCTGTACCAACGATATCTGGGCCGCGTCCGCTTCCGCGCGCCCGACGGCGGCCTCGTCGCCTTCGACGACAACGGCGACCCGCCACCCGAGTGAGTACCTACCTGCCGCCACTCATGACTCATGAGTGTCGGCCCGATTGGCACTCGACTAGTCGTCGTCCGCTCGCAGGTTGAGCGAGTACGACGTGATGTCGTTCACGGCCGCGAAGGGTGCGTGGCGCTACGAGCGCGTGGGGGCGTGGCGGCGCGGGGCGCTGCGGCTGCGCGGCGGGGCGGCGGCGGCTGCGGCGCGCGCGGAGGGCGTGCGCGCGGCGTGCGGCGCGGCGTGCGGCGCGGGCCAGTGGGCGCGGCCGGGCCGCGCGCGCTGCTGCTGGACGTGCGAGACGTGCGCGCCGCTGGCCGTGGTGCGCCCTCCGCCGCGCGCCGGCTGCCGCGCCTGCCCACCGGGATACCGGCCGGACCCTTCTCGCACCGGTCAGTCCTTTTTTCGTATCGCACGGTTTTAAATCACGTTCAGTTTCTTTTCTCATCGGTATTTTGTAAAGGTAAGTATTAAATCTTACCAATGTCACATAAGTACTTAAGTCCACAAGAAATACCAAGTTCCATAAGTTTAAAATCTTAGTAAAAATAGAAAAGGATATAGGTAATTTATTGTGTTTCAGTCCACCTTCCTTGAATAACTTTAAACGCAATTAAAAAAAAATATAAGTACCTACTTACATTATAGGTACAGATGAAATGATTTTTCAATAAATAAATAAATAAATAAATAAAATTATTTTTTAAGGATGTCTAGTTACTGTTCCTTGTTGTTGAAACTGAGACGCTTTGCTTGATCGGTTGATTAATGATTTTGAAAAATCATCTGTATTTTCGGTAATAACGATCACTAGCGTAGTGTGCTTGCCGTCTCCGGTGGAGTGGGGCGCCGAGGGGTCCTGGGTGCGAACCACGGCCGGGTGCGCCGGAGCGCTCGGCCTGGCGGTGGCGGCGCTGTGCGCGGCGGCGCTGGCGCGGCATCGCCGCACGCCCGCCGTGAAGTCGGCCTCGCGCGAGCTGTGCGCGCTGCTGCTGGCGGCCGCCGCGCTCTGCCACTGCGCCGCGCTCGGTGCCGCGCTGCGCCCGCATGCCGTGCCGTGCGCGTTCGTGCGCCTGGCGGCGCCTGCGCTCGGCGGCGTGTACGCGGCCGTGCTGGCGCGCACGGTGCGCGTGGCGCGCGTCGTGCGCGCGGCGAGACGCGGCCCCGCGCGGCCGCCGCTGCTGTCGTCGCGCGCGCAGGTAGCGCTGTGGGCGGCCCTGAGCGCGCCCGGCGCGGCCGTCGCACTGTGGAGCGCGTGGCGCTGGGCGCCGGGGCCGCGCGTGCTGCACCCGACGCGAGCGCGCGCCGTGCTGTCGTGCGGCGGGGAGCACGCGTGGGCCCAGCTGCCGCCGCTGGCGCCGGCGCTGGCTCTGCTCGGCGCGTGCTGCGTGGTGGCGGTGCGCACGCGCGGCCTCCCGCACTCGTTGAACGAGACGCGGCGGGTGGGCGCGGCGTGGTACGCGGCGTGCGTGGCGTGGCTGGCGTGCGTGCCGCTGTACGCGGCGGTGGCGGGCGCGGCGCGCTCGGCGCTGCTGTGCGCGTGCGCGTCGCTGTCGGCGGGCGCGTGCGTGCTGCTGGCGCTGGGCCCGCGCGTGTGGCTGTGTGCGTGTCGGCCGCAGCGCAACACTCGCGCGCACTTCCTCACCGCGACCGACATCCGCTGCCACCTCGGCAAGTACCGGCCGCACCCCGCGCCTGCTACCGATGCATACCCCCAGTCGCCGGACGACACGAGAGGTGCGCCACTTACATCATTATTTAAACTAAGTACTTCTTACTAGGTCTCTTTGACTTTGAATTTTGAATAAATGTATCAAAAAGGTCTAAAAATCTCACATAAGGATGACAACATAGATGGCTTGCGATAGAGTAAACGCTTTACAAGGTAGGTATGGTCTCTTTCCCAAAACCGATGTGCATTATTTATGAATTTTTTTTTTTTTTTTTTTTTTTTTTTATTAGGTTCTCAAAACTGGATGTACACTAGGATACACATGTAAATAGATAAGTAAAAGGTAAATATGGATAAGTGTACGGCCTTCTAGATGAGAACACAGCATGCAAAATTGTTTTTGTCTTCTCGAAAACAGAAATAAGCTAAACTAAACTATTTTACAAAATTAAGTTCACAACAAATTTGAAATTTCTACAGTAATTAAATTGTACAACTTAAAAAACAAAATACAAAGCATAATCTATTGCTTCTTAGCTAGTAGTCTCTTAAAGGAAGAGACTGGTGAAGAGAATATATCTATTTCATGGCAAATGTCGTTATATGACGAGCACATTCGATAAATTGGAGAGTGTTGGCTGTAGTTATTATGGTAGAAAGGAAGATTGAACGTTTTTCTATTCTGAAGACGACTGGAGGGGCGAGGGACGGCCAAATCAAGTTTATGTAGTAATTCAGGACTGTCGATATAACCATTTACTTACTATTTTATGCAGAAACACAATATCAGTTAAATTTCTCCTGTGCGCAAGTGTATTCATCCCATAATGACTGAGTCTAGACTCGTAAGAATCAAGAGTACGACAGAGATTGTCAGCATATGTGAGGTGGTACAAAAAGTTTTTCTGAAGCCTTTCTAATCTGCTTACATGCACCTGATAGGTAGGACTCCAAATGGGACTGCAGTATTCCAGAATGCTGCGAACGTAGCAATTGAACAGAGTAATAGGAATTTCAGAATCCCTAAAGAATTTGGTTTGTCTTATTACGAAACCGGCCAGGCGTGTTCCCTTTTTGGTAACGTGGTCAATGTGTTCACGGAAATCGAGTTTGGTGTCAACTATGACTCCCAGGTCACGCATACTAGAGACCTCTGCAATGGTTGTATTGTCTATAAGGTAAGAGGCTGAAATCGGATTATTTTTCCTTGAAAATTTTATGTGAGTGCATTTGGACGCATTTAAGACCATCTTATTTCGGCGACACCAGATGCTTATTTTTTCAATGTCTAATTGCAAATTAGTTATGTCGTTTTGGGTACGAATAGTTCTGTATAGCTTAAGATCATCTGCAAATACCTGGTACTTGGATTTTATGGTGTCGCATAAATCATTGATAAAAATTAGGAAGAACAGAGGTCCAAGATGCGAACCCTGGGGTACACCCGAAGGTACGATTTTCGCAGGAGACTTGAAACCACGAACTTTCACCAATTGGGAGCGGTTTTGAAGGTAAGAGTCACACCACCTTAGCAAGGACCCACAAATTCCGGCGTGACCGAGCTTTTGAATAAGTAAGTTGTGGTTGACCACATCAAACGCCTTAGAAAAATCTGTATAAATTGCGTGAACATCGTGTTTATCATGAAACGCTTCTGTGATATCGCTAACAAAACCAAGAAGATTTGAAGCAGTTGATCTGCCTGGAAGGAACCCATGTTGTTGAGGTATAATTGATGGCTTTAGGTGAAAAAACATAATTTTCTGTATTAGTGATTCGAAGAGTTTACCCGTTGACGATAGGATCGATATCGGCCTGTAGTTGGCAATATTGTTGTGGTCTCCTTTTTTATGGATAGGCGTTATATGCGCTATTTTCCATTTCGAGGGAAAATGACCACGTGTGAGAGATTTGTTAAAAAGTAGTTGTAGTGGTTTAGCAAGTTGTACTGCACAAGTTTTGAGAAACACAGGAGGAATGGAGTCCGGACCGGGACCCTTGTTTGCATCAAGATGCTGGAGGGAGTCCAGGACATCTTGCTCTAGAAGGTGACACGAGCCAAGAGAGGTATGATGGGTTTTTGCAGATTCTGGACTTGTTGCCGCATGGGGAATGTCATGATATATGGATTGAAAGTATTCTGAAAACAAATTACTAATATCTTGACCGCCATGAACAGTCAGGTCGTTGAGAAACATTTCGTCCGGAATTTCACTACTGTCAGATCTGGAGGACTTGATGAGGGTCCAGAAGTATTTTGGGTTTTTCTTAATTAAGGTTTTAGCGTCGATTCTTAGTTTATTTAGGCATTCCACAATCATCCCATCAGATCTCTCTCGCAAAATTTTGTAGGTTAAGCGGTCTCTTGGATTACCATATAACTTAAAACGACGATGATATTTCGCTTTTTCTTTGAGGGTCATAAGCAGTCCTTTGCTAAACCAGAATGGATAGTCGCTACGTCCTTTTCTGCATAGTGGAGTGTTTTTCTCTATTAGAGGTATGATAAGATCGTAAAACTTATCAACGTCATCATCAACCGTATTTGTGGATGTGAAAGTATTGTTCCAGTTAATTTTATCTAACTCTGCTTTAATATTATCATAGTTAGCTTTGCTGAAATTCAGAACTGCACACTTCTGTTTTTTAGGAGGTTTGCACACATTTAATCTGAACGAAATACTGAGTGCGGGATGGTTACTGTCCAAGGTAACAAGTGAGAAAGAGCTATTTGATACGTTAACAGAGCTACCTGAATTAGTAATTATCAAATCTAACAGACGACCCTTGGCATTCAGAACGGGATTCATTTGGTAAAGACCATTAAAAGAAAGAGCATCAGCTAGTAGAGTACAGACCTGGTCTGTAGTTTGTAATGGAAGCATAGAATTAGTAGTAGCATCGTGTTCGCAATGCAGCTTTGAGAGATTGAAGTCTCCTGCGCACAAAAGAAGCGACTTCTTAGGCATTTTGTGTTGTACTATGTCTGCTAGGTGTTTTAGCGAGATGTCCAAAAGTTGAAATGTGATAGGTGGAGGGAGATAAATGGAACAGAGGTAGAGATCTGTTGTAGAGTTGCCCTGTCTGAGTTTAATGCAAACCCATAAATCTTCAAGAGCTGGTGCCTCCCATTTTGACTTACGGACCGGTGAGTATTTTTTGAGCACTGCAATGAGCGTACCTCCGCCATCCTGTTTAATGCTGTTTAAGGAACTACGGTCGCATCTAAATACTGTGTATCTACTGTCAATAATCTCATGATCAAATACCGAATCGTTCAGCCAGGTCTCGGTTAATAGAATAACGTCCAAATCCAATTTTAATACATTTGTTAGACAGTTAATGGTTTTAGTCCTGAGACCTCTGACATTCTGATAAAAAATTTTTAGGTTGCATTGAGAGTTATATAGAAAAACCATAAATGTTATATAATAAACCGAGAATCGAATTTAGCAATTATACATCCACCAAGGCCGATTATTTATAGAGAGCCCAGAAAATCTATATCCACGACTACAAAACTTTTGGAGTTTACGTCCTTTCGCATGTAAATCCTGCCGTTTCGTACCCACACAATGGAATGCTTTGTCTCTTGCAGTTTTCCGAGCAGCCGCGTGCAATTGTTTGTTTCCTGGAGTCAAGTGTTCGCAAACGTATACGGGTTTCTTTTCGCCGGCAAATCCCAGATGCCCTGAATTTAACTTATCGTTCTGATGGGTTCTATTATAGGTTTTGGTTGCTGCTATTAGGGAGTCACGTACTAAGGGGCTTGAAAGCTTGACCACAATCGAACGGGGTCGGTTGGACTCTTGGTTGACCTTTGCAACACGGTGATAATTTAGGAGCTCACTGTCAGCAACACCACATCCGATGGTGGCAGCTAGCTGCTGGACCACTGTTTTCAAATTTTCAGAACGGTGCTCTGGCACACACTGAATTTCTAGATTGCAGTCCCGAGACTGCTGTTCTATTTGAGTCAGCCGTGTGCTCAGTGAAGTAATTTCGGAGCGAAGGGCAGTGTTCTCGACTTGTAGCTCGTCTATGGCTTTAGTTTTGTTGTCCAACACTTCCTTAAGACTGTCGTAATTAGCTGACATATAGTTGACGCTTTCGGTAAGTTCCTGGATCTTGCTACGGGTGCCGGAGCTCTCAGATGTGAAGTCACGCCTTATATCACATAAAAGACGTGATAAAGATTCTTCAAGCTTTTTGTCGATGTATCGTTTTAGTTCGTCGGTATTGGAACCTGCAGGAGAATCAGCACTCAGGCTGCAGGATGACGACTGTGAGGGAGTACCAGAATTATCACTCCGCTTATCTGTTTTACATTCATAGCACTTCCACGCTGCTTTGTTAGCTTTAGACTCCTTATTAAAGTTATCTTGAGAAACTCCTACACACTGGGTAGTGATAGGAGTTACTGCACTTCGAGCAAGTCTTTACGTCGCTTGATTTGATGTGCTTACTACATTTATTGCATACACTCATTTTGAGTTTTCTCCCAGAACTAGGGAGAAATTCCCACGCTGGCAACACTTTTGAATTGTCAAACCGGTAGTAACACTGTCAGTTGAGTTTGACAGTTTGGATGTCTCTTGTCAAACGAAGAGGAGAGATGTCACTTGAGTCTGACAAATAAAAAAACACTGTCTTGTGGGTAGTTATCATTTAACTTTGTGCTGTACAAAATTGAAAGAGATGATTTTAGTAGTTTTTAAGTTGTGTTTGTTCTTGAAAACAATTATGTAAGGTATTTGAGGACGGCACTTCACAATGACGACACTTCCACAAAGGTAACGACAGAAACTAAATAAAACAAATTTATTTCGTGTTCACGAGATAGATGATGGCAGGGTTGCCACCAACGTTCCCCCGAAAAAAATGAAATGAATAAATAAATAAATTACTTATATGTAGGGTTAGGTACGAATAAAATGTTTGATGTGAATGTACATAATTTAATAACTAATGAAGATGGTGCGAATATCGATATTAGATAGTAACTGAATGTGCAGTAAGCTGTGATGCGGGTTGTCAGACCGACTACGACGCCGTCGCTGGAGAGGGGGGAGAGGGAGAGGGGGGAGAGCGGCAGGCGTGCGCGCGCGCCGGCGTGTGCGCGCGCATCACGCGCTCGCCCGCGCCGCGCGCCGCCGCCGCCGCTGGGGCCGAGGACGTCGTCATCGTGCTGATGCACCACCAACATTACACGCCCGTCCACACGGACCGATCACAAATCTAGTCTTGTACATATTTATTTTATTTCGAAGTACCTACCTACGTACCTGCTAACATACTTGGTACGAACTTGTAAATTGTATACCGCATACCGTAAAGTAGATTATTCACATTTCACTTACTGTGACTGTTTGTGACGCGAACGTGACGAACCCGAATAGACGAAAATAGCTCGCAGAAAGAGGTCGCACGCGTCTTTAGTACAACTCGCGACGCCGCGTCGTACACTGGAGTGTATGTGCATCGTGCGTCCATCGATCCGGGACTGCAGCCGAGCCCGACGCGCAGCCAGCCGGCCCGCGCCGCCGCCGCCGCCGCCGCCGCCGCCGCTATGGCGAGGCGCATGCTGATGCTGCTGATTTGCGGTGCAGTAACTCATGCACAGGACTTACAGATCGGTGAGCTGCTTCTGTTCTGCACGAATTCAACATGTACCTTACCGTGCCGCACGTCTGTTTTTATTATTAGTCAACGCCAACCACTTCCAAAGTTTAGAAAAAAAAGTGAGGACAGAAAAAAAAATGAGGAGGGAATGTAAACAAAAATGGATTTGTGTTTTTTTTACACAATTTTTTTTTAAGATAGTACCTATCGCTATTAAAACTTTGGCTGGTAGAAAGTGCTTTAACATTAAATCCTCCTCTTGTAGGTATAGCTTTGTCCAATAAAGAATTAAATAATAAAAAGCGGGTGTGGGGGGAATTAGTATAGGTATGAAAATATGAATGTCCTATTACTTAGTTTTCATGGGAGATGGGATGGGAGACTGAGAGCCTCCGCCGTCCGTCTGTAACTCGCGAACCGTGATAGTTAGAGAATTACATCTAGAGGAAACAACATCCGATTATAATATATAGGCGTGGTCGAGGACACCGGTCGCGCACAAGCACTCGCCGCCGGGGTGGAGGCGGCGCTGCAGGCGGCCGGAGTCCAGGGCGCGACGCGAGTGGCGCCCGTGCCCCCCGGCCAGCCGCTCGCGGCGCCGCGCCACGTGTGCCAGCAGGCCGAGGGGGGCGCCACGGCCGCGCTGCTCGCCGGCGGCGGCCGCGCGCAGACGCTGGCGCACGAGGCGGCGGCGCGCGCCGGCCTGCCGCTGCTGCTGGTCGACGCCGCGCCGGCGCGAGCCTCCGCCGCCTGGGAGGCGCTGCAGCTCTACCCGCATCCCGACGTGTTCGCGCAGGTGACGCGCGCGGCCCGGGAGCCCTGCGGGCGCGACGCGGGGCGCGGAACTAACGCGGCGGCTATGTCGACAGGCGAGCGGTGACCTGTGCCGCGAGAAGGGATGGTCCGGCGCCGTGCTGCTGCACGAGGGAGGCGCGGGCCACGCGGCGCGGCTCGCTCCCGATGCGCGCTCGCTGGCGTTGCTGGCGCGCCAGCTGCCACCTCCGGACGCGGACCCCTCCGTGCTCAGGTGCGTACCGTTTGCCGGTGCCGCTCTCTAATTGTTTTTACGAATTCGCTTTCTCGTCGCAGGACCCTTATGCTGGTGCTGAAGAAGCTATCGGTGGACAAGTTCATAGTGTGGTGCGGCGCGGAGTGCGCGCTACGCGTGCTGGAGGCTGCGCAGCGCGCCGGGCTGGCGAGCGAGAGGCACTCGTTCCTGCTGGTGGCGGAGGACCTGCGTGCGGCGCGCCTGGAGCCCTACAGCCACGGTGGCGCCAACGTGACCGCACTGCGCCTATTCGACCCGGCGGCGGAGAGCGTGCGGCGCTACATGGAAGCATGGCGGGCGGCGAGCGCGAATCGCGCCGCGCTGGCGGACGCCGAGCTGGAGGAGACGGCGGAGGAGCCGCCGGTGGCGCTGCTGCTGGCGCGAGACGCGGCGGTGCTGGCAGCGCGCGCGCATCGCCACCTGGCACTGCCTGCTCTCTCGAGTGCCGACTGCTCCACAGGACACGCAGCCTTTCACGCTGACACGCTACTTAACTACATACGTTCCGTGAGTTTAGGCTTCGATCCGGCAAAATTCCTCTATATCGCAAGCTCTCACCTGCTCGCCATATTTCATTCACATTTCATTTCAATAAGCTTTGTAAGCGCATGGACTTGACATGGACAAATAAATAAATAAACAAGCGCTGAGTCAGCAAGACGGCGACTGAGCAAAGATTTTTCTTTACTGGCGATGTGGACTACCTACATATAAGTATTAATACTTTTTCTTCGAAGTTATGTATGCCCAATTCATCACGCTTATCTACTATATTTATCCTACTTTGTACACGTGAAGACCTATAATTGGCTTTCTGTTTTTTATGTTAAATCAGTAAATATGGTCCTCCTTTGTTTTTTTAGACAGGCGTGACAATACAGCTTCGTAGTAGCTCTGCCTTCCATGCTGTGGGTTCGATTCCCACCCAGAGCAAATGTTTGTGTGATTAATATAAATACTTTATTTTTCTGTCTGGGTGTTTCTATGTATTCTATGTAGGTATGTATTTACACTATTTACAAAACAAAAAATTATATATAAGTGTTCTATCAGCAATCTAGTTCCCATAGTACAAGCTTTGCTTATTTTTGGGACTAGAGTGAAATGTCCATGAATATTTATTTATTTCCTTATGCTCCGCGCAGTCGAGTAAAAACACAAAGTCGCGATCTCGTCTGTTTGTTTCAATTGCAGGAAGATTGGAACGAGGATGAGACAAGCGGGCCGATGTCCTGGGAGGCGGATGGCAGCCGGCGCGACGTGCGGCTCGAGGTAGGCACCCACGCGTACTACAGCGTGACGTGAGCTGTGGACATGCATGCACACACACACACACCCTCACCGCTCACCCGGCTTGCTGCCCGTAGGTGGTGGAGCTGGCGTGCTGCAGCGTGACGTGAGCATGTCCACACACACACACACACACACACACACACACACACACACCGCTCACCCGGCTTGCTGCCCGCAGGTGGTGGAGCTGGCGCGCGGCGGCTCGCTGCAGCACGCAGGCGCGTGGCGCGCACGCGCCTGCGTGCTGCAGCGTGACGTGAGCATGTCCACACACACACACACACACACACACACACACACACACACACACCGCTCACCCGGCTTGCTGCCCGCAGGTGGTGGAGCTGGCGCGCGGCGGCTCGCTGCAGCACGCAGGCGCGTGGCGCGCCCGCGCCTGCGGGCTGCAGCGTGACGTGAGCATGTCCACACACACACACACACACACACACACACACACACACACCGCTCACCCGGCTTGCTGCCCGCAGGTGGTGGAGCTGGCGCGCGGCGGCTCGCTGCAGCACGCAGGCGCGTGGCGCCACGCGCCTGCGTGCTGCAGCGTGACGTGAGCATGTCCACACACACACACACACACACACACACACACACACACACCGCTCACCCGGCTTGCTGCCCGCAGGTGGTGGAGCTGGCGCGCGGCGGCTCGCTGCAGCACGCAGGCGCGTGGCGCGCACGCGCCTGCGTGCTGCAGCGTGACGTGAGCATGTCCACACACACACACACACACACACACACACACACACACACCGCTCACCCGGCTTGCTGCCCGCAGGTGGTGGAGCTGGCGCGCGGCGGCTCGCTGCAGCACGCAGGCGCGTGGCGCGCACGCGCCTGCGTGCTGCAGCGTGACGTGAGCATGTCCACACACACACACACACACACACACACACACACACACACCGCTCACCCGGCTTGCTGCCCGCAGGTGGTGGAGCTGGCGCGCGGCGGCTCGCTGCAGCACGCAGGCGCGTGGCGCGCACGCGCCTGCGTGCTGCAGCGTGACGTGAGCATGTCCACACACACACACACACACACACACACACACCGCTCACCCGGCTTGCTGCCCGCAGGTGGTGGAGCTGGCGCGCGGCGGCTCGCTGCAGCACGCAGGCGCGTGGCGCGCACGCGCCTGCGTGCTGCAGCGTGACGTGAGCATGTCCACACACACACACACACACACACACCGCTCACCCGGCTTGCTGCCCGCAGGTGGTGGAGCTGGCGCGCGGCGGCTCGCTGCAGCACGCAGGCGCGTGGAGCGCACGCGCCGGTGTGCGCTGGGAGCGGCCCTCCGCGCCGGCTCCGCCTCTGCCACGAGACTCCATGACCAACCGCACCTTCAATATTCTCATTGCACGCGTACGTCTGCAACAACCGCTCCCGGTCTAACGATAAATTGACATGGCATTTTTAGGTGAACGTGACCGCTTTATTTTTCAGAACAAGCCATACGTGATGCGCCGGGAGTCGACCGGTCGCCTCACAGGAAACCAGCGCTACGAAGGTGAGCGAGCGCTGCGTAACGCGGGACGGCCCGCTTTCTGCGCACTGCACTGCGCATAACTTGCTTTCGTTCGTAGGTTTCTGCATTGAACTGATCGAGCGACTCGCCGAAATCTTGCACTTCAACTACACTTTCATCGAGCAGGGCGGCGGGTACGGCACCAAGCAGCCGAACGGCGAATGGGATGGTTTGATCGGCCGTCTTCGCACCGACATGGTGAGCTTCGCCACCTGCGCCTGGAGGCCGTGACTCGCGGCTCGTGGCTTGCGATGATCGCGTACCTACATTCTCGTTGCAGAACGTCGAGTTCGCGATCACGGATCTGACGATCACGGCGGACCGCGAGCAGGCTGTGGACTTCACCACGCCATTCATGAACCTCGGTATTAGCATCCTGTTCCGCAAGCCGGAGCCCCCGGTGCCACAGCTGTTCGCTTTTCTGCTGCCGTTCTCCAACGGGGTGGGTATGTGCGGTCCGGTCCGGTCGGCCGCTAGTTCGCCGTTGATCGCCCTCTGTCTCGGCAGGTGTGGCTGTGCCTGGGGTTAGCGTACTTGGGCTCGTCGTTGCTGCTGTACGTGGTAGGCCGGTTGTGCCACGAGGAGTGGCAGAACCCTTACCCGTGCATCGAGGAGCCTCCCGCTCTCGAGAATCAGTTCACTCTCGGCAACGCGCTGTGGTTCAACCTGGGCGCCGTGCTGATGCAGGGCTCGGAGATTGCACCGGCGTGAGTGTAATGGGTCGGGCGGGTGGGTTGTTCCGGCGGAGTGACGTCACGGAGCGCATGTTGCATTGCAGCGCGTACGGCACGCGCGCGGTGGCGAGTGCGTGGTGGGTGTTCGCGCTGGTGATCTCCAGCTCGTACACCGCCAACCTGGCCACGCTGCTCGCCAAGAAGAGCACTACGGAACTCTTCCACGACGTGGAAGGCCTAGCGCACAGTCCGCTTCACATCGACTATGGCTGCAAGAAAGGTGGCTCCACTTGTACCTTCTTTGAGGTAGGTTTTACTGGTTTTACTGAGTGCAGAACGATTCATTTTGTGAGGTGAACGATCACCGACGGGGCCTTTGTGTACATATTTAGTTGGCATTTGGCATGCTACATGCATGTTTTGCCTTGTGTATCCATAAGTACCTACCTATATCAACGGCTCTCTTTGGGACAGAATAAAAAAATTAAAATAAAGTTTATGTGGGTACCTCTACAGTACCTAGTGTCAGCAGTACTGAAAGCAGATTATTATTTTGTACATGTGACTTTTGCTAGTGTATAAAATGTATCGGAAGGAATAAACTGATTTGATTTGATTAGCTTTGTATAGTTCTGCATAATATAATATTAATAAATAAGTATTAATATGACAGACATTTAACACATCACACACTAGTCCCAAACTAAGCAAAGCTTGTACTATGTGGACTAGATTTTCGATAGGATATCTACATAATTTTTCTTTTACCTACTGCTTGTTTGAGCTGGATATGACATAAACTGAGTAAAACCTCACGGTCGTCGGACACGCCAGGGCAGGGCCCGCGGCCCGGGGGACAAGAGTGCGCGTTCGCATTCAGCGCATTCTTCCTCGAACTTGTAAGTAGGTACCTACCTACTTGCTGCATATACTTACAAATGTTCCAATTCAGTCTTCACAGAATGCCCTCTATAAGGAAATGTTTGAGCACATGAGGACCAGAAAAATGCCTACCGCAAACGAGGAAGGCATACAGAAGTAAGTACTTACCTAAATAATACGTTTTTAAGTAATTAAACTTACCTAGTAGGTATAGTCTGTTCGTCTTGTAGAACGTAGAACCTACCTAGGTACATATCACCTTTCACCAAATAATATTGATTACTTACTTATAGGTAGGTAAGTACTTACATAAAGGTAATTTTATGCGCATGAACTGCGTCAAACAGACGAACGCTACCAATTATGTAGGTAAGTATTACGTCGCAGTTTCTAAAAACAGAGAATATTGAGTGCTATATTGGATTCTGCAAAAAAGTTACCTTTTATAAAATAAAAAAGATCTGGTAATTATTTTTACTTTTATTAGCAATGTTTTCACTTTTCTTACAGAGTGCTTAGTGTGTAAATAGTGTTTGTACCTACACACCACAATGTGTTCCAGAGTGATGAGGAACGACACCCTTTACGCTTTTCTGAGCGAGTCGACTTCTATCGAGTACGAGGTGGAGCGGAACTGTCAGCTTACTAAGGTTTGTTTCGGCTGTGGTCTGGAGGATCTCCGTTCCGTCTCCTTTCTCCTATTGTCGCTTGCCGCCAGTGCCACGCCACTGACGCCACTAACCGCCGCCAGTGCCTCGCCACTGACGCCACTAACCGCCGCCAGTGCTTCGCCACTGACGCCACTAATCGCCGCCAGTGCCTCGCCACTGACGCCACTAACCGCCGCCAGTGCCTCGCCACTGACGCCACTAACCGCCGCCAGAGCTTCGCCACTGACGCCACTAACCGCCGCCAGTGCCTCGCCACTGACGCCACTAACCGCCGCCAGTGCCTCGCCACTGACGCCAATAACCGCCGCCTGCTCCACTGTCCGCAGGTCGGGCCGCTCCTGGACAGCAAGGGCTACGGGATCGCTATGCGAAAGGGTGAGTTCAAATACAAATACTGTAATTACTTATCACTTATTTCATCGACTTAGCTGACAGACACTGTCTCAAAAGTGTGAAACAGTTTTGCGGTGGTTGTTTCGCAGCTTACTCGATGCAAACAATCAAATTTTTATCTTTATAATATGAGTTTAGATTAGATTTAATGCTAAGGAAGTCTTGTAGCGAATATAAAATTATAAGATCTTTTAAAGAGAGTTTTGAATCTATTTGTATTGTTTTAATTATTTTAAATCTGTTCTAATTCTATTACAAATTTTTATACACATAGCACGTGGACCGGAGTGAAAGATTTTAAGTTTATCGTTTAACTACGTTTGGTTTGTATAAACCGTACAGGGAATACTTACATAAATCAAACGTGCCACCAAACCAACCACCACCTTCAAATCCTTGTCTTGTCATTGTCACTAATGCACTATCGGCACTGATTGTCACTAATGCACTATCGGCACTGATTGTCACTAATGCACTATCGGCACTGATTGTCACTAATGCACTATCGGCACTGATTGTCACTAATGCACTATCGGCACTGATTGTCACTAATGCACTATCGGCACTGATTTTAAGCAATGGTTTTTAGCACTGGGTAGTATAATTACCTTAAAAATTTAAAGGACCATGAAAAATGGTCTGGGTCAGGTCAATGGTTGGTCACTGATTTAAAGTTCTCGAGCGACCATGTAAAAAGCTTCCTTTTTATTACTTAACTCTAAATGATTTGTGTCGCGAAATAAAAACTCACTTATTCACGTCACGCAGAGATATAATAATGGTTGTAAATTGGCATAAAAACTGGTGTATGGTAGTTAGAGGGCGCGAGTAGTAGAACTGGTGAAATAAGGAATCGCGACCAAAGGTGCGCTTGAGTTGCTAACGCAGCATACACGCACATTTGCTGCGTGTTCGAAATTAACTCAAACACAAGTTATGGAATGAACGGTCCTTTGCGTCAGGTGGTTCGCTGTGGACCTGTTAATAGCATAAGAAAAAAAAATATCTAGGTAGGATCTACACAGGTACGATATGTTTCAATTATGTATAATTGTGTTATGTTATGTTGCGTTACAGACTCTGAGTATCGGCAGGCGTTGAACTAATTGTGTTATGTTATGTTGCGTTACAGACTCTGAGTATCGGCAGGCGTTGAACTAATTGTGTTATGTTATGTTGCGTTACAGACTCTGAGTATCGGCAGGCGTTGAACTAATTGTGTTATGTTATGTTGCGTTACAGACTCTGAGTATCGGCAGGCGTTGAACTTGGCGCTCTTGAACCTGCAGGAGGCGGGCGTGCTGCGCGAGATGAAGAACACCTGGTGGAACGAGAAGCACGGTGGCGGGGCTTGTAAGGTACCTACTCCCTACTTACCTACGTACGTAGTTCCACAAGCCACCTAAAGTTGCCCCGTACAATACTCTCTGTTTTTAGATTATTACGTTATCGGATTTAGTTAGATCAGCTATGGGTTTTTTTCAGGCAACCGAAGAGTTCGGCAGCAAAGAGTTGGAGATGTCCAACTTCCGGGGACTCTTTTTGGTGCTGGCGGTGGGGTGCGCGCTGGGCGTATTGCTGTCTTTGCTGGACCTGGCCGCCAGCACGCTGCGTCGCGCGCGCTCGCTGCAGGAGCCCTTCTGGCGCCGCTTCGCCGCCGAGCTGCGCTTCGCCTTTCGCTTCGAGCAGTCCGTCAAGCCGCTGCACGTGAGTCGACGTCCCCGTGCGGCGCGCTGGGTGCTCGCACGACCCGACCCCGCTGACGCGTCGATTTGTCGGCAGGGCTCGCTGAGCTCGTCCTCGAGCGGCTCGTCGCGCGCCGCGGAGGAGCCGGGCGAGGGAGGCTCGGTGGGCTCGGGCTCGGAGGGCTCGCCGGGCTCGGAGGCAGCGCGCGGGCGGTCGACGCCGCGGGCGCCGCGCCGGCGCTCGTCCATGCACGCGGCGAGCCTGCGCCTGGCGCGCCACACGGCGGGGGCGCGCGACTCCGCCACGCCCGCGCCCACCTCCACGCCGCGCCGCTGACTCGCTCACACCCGCACGCTCCCCGTATCAAATGTTTCTAATTAGGTATTCAATTGTTTACGGAATAAGTTGTAGGATAGAAAGCTTCGAGACGAGGTCATAGCTTATGTTTAGCTTATCCAGACTTTGACCCAGGGTCACTGGGTCAAAGGTACGAAAGTATTTTTCCTTGTTACATTCGTTTTTGTTTTGGCCTCTATTTGAATTTGTTGACCTAGATCAGGGGTCACCAAATGGCAGACCGCCGACCCATTGTATGCGGACCGAAAAAATATATCCCACGCAGTATCTTTGTTGACGTTCATTCGAAAATTTCCGGGCGAAGTAACGAGTAATGTCAATAGTTTGCACGAATTCCACTCCAAACTTCAGACTGATAAACCAACAATAATAAATGACACTTTTCTCATTTAGGTATATATCGCACCCCTAGATTAAAACTCCGTTAACTCAAAAAACCTCATTTTTCAGAACAGACAAAAAACTGATATCTGCGTTACTAGATAAGATAAAAAAAATCTAATTATTGTTCCTGAAGGGTAATTTTTTTTAAAGCTTGTTTAATTAATTCATTTGTATATTGTCTGTAACGAAGCTGTAAAAATCAGTTTTTTTTAGTTACCCTGGTTTTGTAGGAAGAATAAATCAATTTTTTGCGCACTATTTTTAGTTACTTTAGTTTACCTGAAAAAAAATGAATTACTTTACTTTTCACTTCAAAAATTACAGAACTTTTTGACGAGTTCTTAGCATAACTCTAAACCTGGGGATGGTAGTTCTGGTGTAAAAAAACAATTATTGTGTATTTAAATACAAAGTCAACGTTTATTTACTTTTAAAATATTAATTAACTATAAAAACAATTATTTTTTAAGCCTTTGCAAAAAAGAATTCTAAAAAATCTAAAATGTTATCCTTAAAGTTTAGGGCAGTCTCTATATTCATTTTTAATATTAATTCTACTTATGTACTTAGCTTAATAGTAACAGTCAAAGTTGCAAATCACAGTATAGCATTTTGGTAGCCTCTATTAAAATTAGTTTAATATAGGCACTGAATTCTTAATCAGTCTAGATTAAGAATTGAATCTAAACCTACTTAGATTACATTTTTATAGAAACAGTCATAGTACTGTCTTGGAATCACATTTTTGTCGACAAGTTCCTTGATGTCCTTCTTTTTTGCTGCTGATAAAGGATTTTTTTCTGTGTACGCATTGCTCAAATTCATTGCGATATTAGGTGTAGATTCTACAGTTCGTCTAGTCTTTCTCTTGTTTACCCAACATTTTTTAAATTCAGTCTGTGCAAAGGATGTTTTATAGAAAAAGACCATTGGACTTTCCTTTTCAACTTTCAGGATTTTTATGTCATGCCACTTAACTTGGTTGTTGTCTTCATCCATATTAAAATTTGTGCCCCAAGCTTCTTGCAACACTTTCAAGTCATAAAAGCGGTCATGTGTCATTTCGTGCACTTTGTATGGAGGTCCAGATTTTTTGGCAGTTCGAATTAATGTTATATACTGCTGTGGTATGTAAATAGGTCCCGACTTAATGTGTCTTTTCACTTGTTTTTCTATGACGCTGTGAACATTGTCTCCTTCGTTTTGGGAATGACCTCTTATTAAAAACTTATGGGTGATAGACTTCACTCTCATATTGGACACAGCGTAAGCATAAGCTGATAATAAATACTTGTTTTTCTGCTGCCCACAACAGTTGTCTGAATAAAATATCAGATCTATGTCTCCAGTGGGATGTTTACTAAGCTGCATTTCTACGAAAGCTAAAACACAGCTTCCGATTTCTACTGCACCACGCTTTCCTTCAGTCTCATCCCAAAAAAAACAGTCCACATTCTTTGCGTGTAAATCACTTATTGTAAAATTGAAACAATTTATTCTAGACTTATAAAAGAACAAAGACACTTGCCCTTTAGGAATTGGCATTACTGCCTGGAGATCGTAAACAACTACTACGGCATCTGATTCCTTCTTGTCTTTTTCTTTCTCCTGTCGTGCTAGGTCCTTTTCAAGTAAATGATAAAAATTATAAATTTGTTTTCATCGTCTGCATTTTTATAGCTTTCACATAAATCGCACAAGTCTTTTTTTGGGCAAAAGAAGCCTATGTTGAACTGAGTGTTAAATATGCGTTGAAACGTTGATTCTGAAGCAAATGGCAACTCTTGAGCGTGGCGTGAGTCTTTGTAATCCCGGTAAATATCTGCTAGTGATCTTTCGCTTGTAATGTACTCTCGAGTAGTTTGAGCTCGGAGATAGTGCGATTCAACCCGCGGAATAGAGTTGATGAATTGGACCACGCTTTCTGCAACTGCAGGGTCTACCTTAGGATGATTTAGGTGTTTTCCTCTTTTCTCTTCCTCTATAAATCCAGCCTCAGTCTTTTTGGCTATTGCTGTTTTAATAAATTGATCCCCTAAGTCCAGCGTGGTCTTGAAAGAGTTCTTACAGACACGGATGCGCGAGTTATTTTCTTCAAAATAGTAAGCTGAATTTAGAGCCCGGAAGTTTTCTGTGCTTGTATACCGGTACTTAGGTTTTATTTCGTGTGTATGCCGAACAATGTACTCTCTCTGTCGCTGAAGATCCCCGAGTCCCCAAAATGAATCAAATATTTTTTGACGACTTAGTGCGTTTAACTTGGTGCTACATTTTAAACGACACTTTTCTCCACATGGTGGTCCCATTTTGCGAGCAGGAATTTCTTTTATTAGTTTACCCCGCGACTTGTACGCCTTTCCTGCGTTTTTGAGGGATTTGGCTACATTGACTTTCCATGTTTCCGGTTTCCTAAGCTTTTTCTTACCCTGGAAAACTTCTTCTTGCGCTAGAGTTTCACTTGGTGTGGTATTTTGAGCAACGTTATGAACTTCGTCGTTTAAGTTGTCAGTATGATTAATTTCAATTTGTCGTGCAGGAATATTTTCGCCCGGATTCAAATTTTCACGATTAGAGTCAGTAGCATTTGTTGAGCTTGAGTTGCTGCTTGAGCTACTGCTGCTTGAGCTACTGCTGCTTGATGAACTACTAGACGAAGATGAACTAGAGCGAGTTCTCGATGTTTTTGGCACAGGTGAGAATATTATTTTTCTTTTAGGCAAGGGGTTTTCATAATGCGGATCTGCATCGGAATCGTCAAAACAGCTTTCATCACCAATATTAACCGGTGAAACAACATACTGACGTTTAGGAACTCTTTGTCTCCCTTGAGTGTTTGCTGGACGCTCATCCAGGTCTAATGGAGTTTCTAAAACGCTCGGTGATGAAAGCAACCCTTCTTCAGTTGGTAACTGAGGCCTTTTTACTTCATTTAGCATTTCCATACCAAGGCTAAGAACGGTTCTTGGAGCATTCAATGCTGCTGTCTGGTCAGGACTGAAATTGAAAATTAATTATTTTGGCTATACCTAGAAACCAAGTTCTTGGACACCAAATTACTTCGTTCTAATCACATCAATATTTTGACCGTGCTAGTGGAAGAAGTGAGGATAAAACAAGATGAGACTAACCTTCCTTCAAGTGGTAACTCAGGCTCCTTTTTTTTATCAAGCATTTCTATAGCAGGCTGGTCAGCGTTTTCTGCTTCGCTTTTCCTTTTTTTAATAATCTCTAATGTCTCATTCTGCATTTCCATACCAGGGCCAAGAACGGTTCTTGAAGCATCCAATGCTGCTGGCTGATCAGGACTGAAATTGAAATTAATTTAATTAGTTATACTTAGAAACTAAGTTCTTGGACACGACAATATTTTGATTCTAAACACTTGAATTTTTTGACCGCTAGTGGGAAAAGTGAGAATAAGACAAGATGAGACTAACCTCCCTTCAGGTGGTAACTCAGGCTCCTTTTCTTTATTGAGCATTTCTATAGTAGGCTGATCAGCGCTTTCTGCTTCGCTTTTATTTTTTTGTATCATCTCTAACATGAGTTTTCCTCGTCTTTTCATCGTCCTAAATATAAATAAAGATTTATATTCAATAAAAAATCAAGTAAAGTCCACCAACTCAAAAAATCCAAAAATACAATCTACTGCTTTTTAAAACTTTAAACTGTTTAAAATATCTAATAAAACATGCCTTAAAGAACCTTTTTTTTTGTGCAAAAGTATCTATTTCACTAAACGAACAATAATAAATAAGATTAAATTTTCATTCAACAAAAGTACCGTTTATCGAAATTATCATTTACTTTCACGTAAATTTGACTAATTCGAAATGACAAAAAAAAAATGACGATCGTAAATCATCAAAACTCTCGCAAGTCAAAATAAATAACTATTGTTATCAAGGAAAATTCAGTAAAACTCAATCAACTCGAAATACAAAATTCAACTTACCCAAAAAATGTCACGTAAACTCCAGCAACTCAAAATCACCCACTTTGCAAACGTCCTCCACCTACGACCACCGCGAGACAACTCAAAATGGCGGCTTAGTATTTGCGCTGTCCGTGTCAAGTTCATTCAAGTAAAAGAACGTTTGGCGCCATCTTTTGACAACCGTTCAAGGTATCGTTACGCGAGTTATTTTCCCGTGTATACCTTCTAATAGACCTGTCCACAGTATGCTCAGCGCATGCGCGTCCGCCATGTTAAAAACGCGGTATTATGAAAGTTTCGGGCACTTTTTATAGAAATGGCTGGGCAACAAACATTATCACCTTTAATAGTGCAATTAAATGAAAAATTCATTGACGGAGCTTCGTTAGTGCATCCTAACGTAGAAGCCCACAACTGTGTTCATTTACAATGATGGTTAAAATACCATGGTCGTCCTCAAGGAGGAAATAAAGCCGAACTAGTTGAGAGATTAGGATAATAATAAGTAATTAAATAATAATGAGTAAAAGTAAATACAAAAAAATAATAAATATCTTAATATAAAAGAAATGAAAATAATAAATAAATAATGCTGGACAATCCACACAACATCATCTAGCCCCAAGCTAAGTGGACCTTGTGTTATGGGTACTAGAAGACTGACATACTTAATACAATACAAATTACAAAGGTAGATATTTTTTTATTATACATAATTATAATACCCAGCAGAACACCCGGAATAAATATTTGCAGAACATACAAACATTTATCCCAAGGCGGGAATCGAACCCGCAGCCTTCCGCGTCGCAGGTGGCCCATCGCCCACCGTGCCACATCGGTCGTCAATCAATTTTAAACAAATAAATAAATATAATGCTGGACAATCCACACAACATCATCTAGCCCCAAGATAAGCACAGCTTGTGTAATGGGTACTAGAAGACTGACATACTTAATAGAATACAATACATAGATAGATATTATTATTATACTTACATATAAAATACCCAGAACACCTGGAATAAATATTTGCAGATCGTACAAACATTTATCCCAAGGCGGGAATCAAACCCGCAACCTCCGCGTCGTAGGCGGACCTTCGCCCGCCGCGCAACATCGGTCGTCAATAAAATATGTAATATAAATTCTCCTGAAAGGATTTACTACGCGTATCACTGCGGCATACTCCTTATCAACAACGTTTTTTTACCTTTCCTTAAAGATAACATTATATATTTTAATTAAAATACTTGTTACTTATATAATTTTATTATGTATGCACAATAATTTGAATTGAACTGATTGTAAAATTATGTATATTATTACTGGTTTTATTACTATTTTCTTCAAAAAACGTGCATTTCTCATACATTTTTAAATAAAGTGCCCGAAAAACATGGCGGAAATTGGAGCATGCGCACAAAAAATTTTCAACTATTTGAAGGCCTATGAAGAAATTGAAAACGCCACTAAGTCAAAATGCCTACTTTTTGAGTTAACGGAGTTTTATTCTAGGGGTGCGATATGTAAATAACCTTTGTAATTTCCGTAATTACCAATATTTTTGAATATTTTTTTGTTATGAAATGTGTGGACCGCGGTGACCATTTCATTTTTAAAGTGGACCCCGAGCAAAACTAATTGGTGAGGCCTGGCCTAGATGATTCGGAGGAATCTGCGAAATAATACTTTAGTTCATTATTTTAGGTAACATTTGTAAATATTATTATCTAGGCATGTATCTAGGTGTATAGATTTTAAAAATACATTTTTACGCCAAATGATTGAGTGAAAAGTCTTGTATTTAATGAGCATGGTCACTAGGACAAGTAAATTAATATTAAAATCACTGCAAATGATTCGCTCTTTATTTGAGCTCTTCCATTACACTTTTCCAATACATAATTTGAAATGAGTCAGACGTGGGAAGCAGTGCACTTAGCTCGGCTTCACTACTTCAATGTGTTTCTACAGAGTGGTGGTCGTGGTGGACAATGACTTTGCGTTCTTTAAATGTCTTAGAATGCAGTGTTTACAATAAACATACCTAAATATGTAATGTAACTAGGTAGGTAGGTATGTACTACAATATGTACTTATATTATATTTGCATTTAAGTCATTTTGAGTTTAATATACCTAATATTTAACGTAGTAGTGCTTTATTATTTACCGAGGCGGAGCTAAGCAGCAATTGAAAGAAGAGGAGTTTGGTATTACGTAACAGTAGAAGCAAGAGTTTTTTTTTTAATTTAAGTACCTATTTATAATAATTAAAGTTGAACAAAACAATACACAAATAGTTATTCATTTTCATTTCATTTTCAGCCTGTGGTGTCCCACTGCAGGGCAAAGGCCTCCCTTCCTTTTCTCCAGTTTACTCTGTCCTGGGCTATTGTGGTCCAATCTTTTGTATGGGCATCAAATTCGTCCCTCCATCTGCGCCGTGGTCTACCGCGAGGTCGTTTTGCGTTTTTGGGCGTCCAATCTGTTGTGGATTTTGCCCATAACACATCGGACATGCGGCAAACGTGGCCTGCCCAATCCCATTTTAATTTGCCAGCGTGTTGACCAACATCTGCGATTTGTTATGTAACATCTAAAAACCACTAAGGTTTAACACGGTGCTATACTGAGTTTACAAAATAATAGTTAAGTACATACATATTTATTTATTTTTTTACATAGGAACAAGTATTAACTACACGCATAGTGAGTTTAAATTGTATGGTAAAAGTATTATAAAACTGTTCTTTTAATCATATAAATTTAGCTTGCGTGTGAACTGGTAAAATTTTACAATGGTCAAACAAGCTGAAATATCCTATCGGTGGAACTGGATGCAGGACCTCTAAATAAAAGATATCGTGCCGTGAATATGTTTATTGAAGGAATGGCCGCCGTTTGTCAAAGGTGCCTACCCACACTTGGCTACCTACATTACACCCTCCTACTTAACTAAGAGTTTACTCTAGACAACTATAGATATAACTTAATAAACAAAACAATAATTAGAAAATATATTTAACTGTAGATATAAGAACTTATGATGTAACAACTTAGGTAAATATACAATATAATCCTAACTAAGTAGTTCCTAAAGTGCACTAGTACACTATAGGGTTACCAAAACGCTCTACTGGGTAGCGTATGCGACAGGCTCGGTCTGGTATCGCGGGCGGTGATGGAGAGCTTACCCGCGGTACTATCTTAGACGTGGGACACGCCAATATGCCTGTAGGTATGCGACGCCTCAGCTGATCAATATGCCTTTTACAAGATGAACCGTCTTCCTTAGCTACTTTAAAATTCCGTTTTCCTAAAACTTCTTCCACTTTCCCCTTTACCCACTTATCCTTTGACCCATACTCTCTTAACCACACTGCCTCTCCTTCAAGTATCTGTCGTAAATTACCTCCCGCATTGTCCACTTGTTGCCGTTGCTTGCTTACTACCCTCTCCTCTATTACTCGCTCAGGACGTAACAGATCTAACCGTGATCGCAAACTTCTCTTCTGCAAGAGCATGGCCGGTGACACCCCTGTCGTACAATGAGCTGTATTTCGGTATGCCATTAAATAAGCTTGCAATGCCGTATCTAAATCATATTTATCTCTAACCGCTTTCCTAATAGCCCTTTTGCATAATTTCACTGCTCCCTCTGCTGCACCGTTCGAAGCCGGATGGTACGGTGGAGCAAAAGTATGAGTCACCCCGTTGCAATTCATGAAATTTTTAACTTCTGCACTAGTGAAAGGGGGGCCATTGTCAGATACCACTTCTCGCGGCAACCCGAATCTAGCAAAAAGTTCCCTCAAAACTTTAATTACTGCCGTAGCCGTTGTGCTAGTCATGTGAAATGCCTCAATCCACTTAGATGCTGCATCAATGAGCACAAAAAAAGTTTTTCCTGCAAAAGGTCCTAAAAAATCTATGTGTAATCGACTCCATGGCTCTGCCGAATACGTCCATGGCTGTGGAGGAGCTCTCGGTGGAGCTGCAGCTTCGACGGCACACGTATGGCACTCCCTGCATACCCGTTCTATGTCCTTATCGATACCTGGCCACCATACGTAACTTCTAGCTATAGATTTCATTTTTACCATACCCATGTGACCTACATGCAGTTCTTCCAGTATCTGATTTCGAAATGTGCCTGGAATTACTATTCTATATCCCCACATAATGCATCCTTCAATTAGGTAAAGTTCATTTTTCCTGGAATAGTATGGTTGTAGATCTAATTCCTCACATTTTGCTGGCCACCCTGATTGTAAATAAATAATCAATTTACACAAAAGAGGATCTTTTTTTATTTCTTGTTCCACCTGTTTTTGTGAAATTGGTAAAAAGTTATTAACAAAATTCATATAGGTAACTTCTGTCTTACCCCAAGTCTCCCTATTGGCCGATCTAGATAATGGTAGTCGCGACAAAGCGTCAGCTCCATTTTTGTCTGTTGATACATGTTTTATATCATAATCATAACCCGACAGTATCACAGCCCATCTTTGTATTCGTGATGCAGCCATAGTCGGAATTCCCATCTTCGGCCCGAATATAGATACTAATGGTTTATGGTCTGTTTTCAAAATAAATTTCCGCCCATATAAATACTGGTGAAATTTCTTAACTCCATAAATAATAGCTAATGCTTCCCGGTCAATTTGTGAGTATCCTCGCTCAGCAGAGTTCAACACTCGTGACGCATATGATATGGGTCTTTCAGAACCGTCCTCCATTACATGTGATATCACCGCTCCAACTCCTACCCCACTTGCATCCGTTGTTAAAATTAATGGTAGTTCCATACTGTAATGGGCCAAAATTTCACTAGACAATAATAAGTTCTTAATTTTCTGAAAAGCTTCCTGGCATTTTTCTGACCAATAAAAATTAGCCCCTTTTTTTTAATAGTTCATACAATGGATATAAAACTGTACTAATGTTTTTAATGAATTTGCCATAGTACATGACCATACCCAAAAAAGCTCTAACTTCTGTGACATTGGTTGGTGCCCTAACTTCCCTTATTGCTGCTAACTTGTCTGGATTAGTATGTATTCCCCTCTTATCAATGACATATCCTAAATATGTTACCGAATCCGCAAAAAATGAACATTTATTTGTTTTAATTTTTAGTCCATAATGTTGCAATCTTTGAAAAACTTTATGTAATGTCTCTAAATGCTCTTGATTATTCCTGCCACTGATAATAACATCATCCAAAAATACCCCTACTCTTGGAATGTCTGCAAACATCTGTTCCAGCTTACGTTGAAAAATACCCGGACTTGATGCTAACCCATAGATTAACCGCTCATACCTAAAAAGTCCTCGATGAGTATTTATGACTGTATATTTCTGTGACTCCTTATCTAAAACAAACTGTGCATATGCTTGGGACAAATCAATTTTCGTAAATTTCTCCCCCCCGCCTAGCTTAGCTAATAAATCTTCAACCTTAGGCAAAGGAAAACGGTCTACCTCGAGGCATTTATTGAGAGTCAATTTAAAGTCACCGCATACCCGAATGGTACCATCACTCTTTACCACTGGCACAATTGGTGTGGCCCAGTCCGAAGTCTCGACTGGGGTGATGACCCCGTCGGCTACCAGCTGGTCCAGCGCGCGCTCCACCGGCTCGCGCAGCGCGTACGCCAGCGGACGCGCGCGCAAGTACACCGGCCGAGCCCCTGAGCGCACATGCAACGATACTTCACCGCCTGTGTACCGACCGAGCCCCTCAGAAAACACTTCATTGTATCTGGAACTGAGAGATTCTATGGTAAATGGCAAGTTACATTTCACATCATTACATTCAATTTCTTTCAACACTAACCCAAATTCATGTAGCCATCGTCTCCCTACCAAGGGTCTACGACCATTATTAATTACATATAAATCTAAGCTTTTACATATTTTCTTTTTGTAATTTATTATAGGTGTTATTTTTCCAACTGGTCGAACTGTCTCTCCGGTATAGTAGCTCATCACTAGGTTATGTTCACAAAGAGGTATGTGGGAAAACATTTTTTTATAAAGTTCATAACTTATACAAGATATCAAACAACCCGTATCGGCCTCCATCGTAATAGCCTTTCCATCGATACCCACTTCCAGTAATATAGGACTACACATTCGATCTACGCTATCAAAGTTATATAAATCAACAATTACCTCGTCACTACTTGAGTCTGTTTGTTCTTGCATTACCAATTCGCGCACCTCGCCATTGTACGCTTTAATGTTTTGTTGTGCGGTTCCTTCCTGCCTAGGGCACATCCTCTTCAGATGCCCAGGTTGATTGCACACCCGACACACATAGTTTTTAAACTTGCAAAATTTTGATTCATGATCCCGGCCGCACACAACACATTGGTACCGATCAGCTGATTTTGACGACCCCGTTCCTGTTCTGACATTGACATACGGCGCCCGCGCTCCGTAGCCCAACGTCCGCTGCGATGTCGTAGCGTTCCGATCACGTGACCCGCCTGTGCCCGTTCCGGTCACTGACCCTCGATATTGTCCTGCCGTCTGCCGATTTTGTGCTCGCGTACCTACTGCGTTGCACGTTGTCCCTTCCGATGAATTGATTTTTCCTTCTCGTCCTTCCACCAACGCTGAATTCAACTCTGCGGCTTCAATTGCGACTGCCAACCGGAGTGCTTTATCAAAGTCAAGCTCCTCTTCGGCAAACAAACGCTGTCGAATAGTATCGTTCGTCAATCCACATACCAACTGATCTCGTAGACTTTCTTGTAATTTTTCCCCGAAGCCACAATGTTTTGATAGACGTCTGAGTTCCGCTACGTACTCCGCAATTGATTCACCTTGTGCTTGTTTTCTTTTGCGAAATGTGTACCTTTCCGCTAGAATGCTTGGTTTGGGTTGGAGATGATTGCACATAATTTTAACCAAGTCACTAAACTTCTTACTCGCTGGTTTTTCCGGGGTGCACAAAGTAACTAATAACTCATAGCCGGCACCTCCCATCACCGTAATCAGCGTAGGCACTTTCAATTCTTCTTTTACATTGTTGACCACGAAGTACTGTTCTAACCTCTCCGCGTACAATGTCCAGTTATCTGTATCCAATTGAAATGGTCCAATCTTTCCCACCGACATGTTTCTGATTGTCTCGTCTTCATACACACGCAGATCCAACTCGTCGCCAATGAAATATCCTATCGGTGGAACTGGATGCAGGACCTCTAAATAAAAGATATCGTGCCGTGAATATGTTTATTGAAGGAATGGCCGCCGTTTGTCAAAGGTGCCTACCCACACTTGGCTACCTACATTACACAAGCCAATATCATTTATCTGCCTATAAAGCATTATACAACATGAGCCTAATCTTATATGGAATGCGGTTTTTTAGTATTGTAATATTTGCTAATAACTAAAAAGTGTCTCAGTTTAATACAAACGTGTTCGATATGATAGCTCCAGTTAAGTTTATGGTCAATAATAACACCAAGATAAGTGTGCTTATCAACTACGTCTATGGATTTTATTTATTTATTTATTTATAGGCAACGCCAACATCACACACAGTAAAAATTTATAATAATCACTTATAGTCTAACTTATACTATAAAATGTGTGCCAATTACAGGCATGCACAACATTCATAATAAAAAACACACGGACAGCAGAAAATAAAAGTACAAGAAATGAAGAAATACAATGAGACGAAAGAGAGAAAAAAAAATTAAAAACATTATAAACTATATAAACAATAAGAAAAGAAAAGAAAAGAAAAGAAAATAAAAACTTAAAACCATTCATTGCTTAAACTTAAACATAAATTATAATTAAAGGTAATTGCTTAAACTTAACCTAAACTACAACTAAGTACTTAACCTAAAATACAACTAAGTATCTACTCAACCTAAACTACAACAAAGTCATCAGATTGAGAGGTCTGACACATATTAAGAAAGTATTTAAACATTTTATTTTTATAGACTGACAGAGAGTCGCCAAATGGATCCAAATTATTATTTATTTTTTGTGATATAAAACTATACTCTTTACACATTCTAGTAAGCGGAGAATTGAGACCAAGATTAGTTCGCGAAAATGGGGTGTTAAAAATGTTACTGATAGGTTTCCTAGGGTATTTGTATGGGACTGAGAGCGATATTCGACTTATTAAATTACTGCATCCGGGGCCGCCGTTTATAATTTTATGTAGAAAACACAAGTCCAGGATTGTTCGTCGGTTTCTAAGAGGTATCATTTTAAAATACTTTAAACGTTCACCGTAAGGTTTTTTATGGTAAATTCCAGGTGAGATGAATGCAAGATGTCTGGTAAAATGTCTTTGTATATTTTCAATTCTTTGAGAGTGAACGGTGTAAAATGGATTCCAGACAACTGATGCAAATTCAAGGTGGCTTCTGACTAGTACTATTTTAGTTTTAGCATGCTTGAAGCCTTTTGTGTTACGTCTGACGAAACCAATCATTTGAGCAGATTTTTTTACAGCATGATCGAAATGCGAGTTAAAATGATTACACCTAGGTCGCGAAACTCGCGAATCTCTTGCACTATTTGCAAATTATTACCTAATAAGGAATATGTTGGAACCTGAGAAGGTTTTTTGAAGTGAAAACTTCTTTAGCGGCGCTGGGTGGGTAAAAACTTTCAAACTCGCGTCAGGGTCACGTGACGTCGAAAAAGCGTAAGATCTTATTTAATTTTTATACATTGCTCGTAAAACAAGAGACGACAAAAGAACACACTTGCGGTCACGCGACGTATGACTCAAACAATTAAATAGTGTTGTGGCGACATGACGTGACGATGACGTGGCGACATGACGTGACGTGACGATGACGACGAAGCCAACGAAGACACAGACACATTCAATGACATGACACAATCACGACTGTGGTTATATTTTTGAAGTGAAAACTTAAAAGTGAAAACACAACGTTAATATTGAAGTTTTCACTTCTGCCGGCACTCCCGGAGTGCTAGCTTTTTTTTTTTTTGAGAATCGGATATGAAAGCATTTATTAACACACAGTTCCATGAAGTTTTTATTGCACCAATTTTCAACCGTGACCAGGTCATTTTTAAGGAGGTTAATGTCATCTTGGGATTTGATTACTTTATATAATTTGAGATCATCTGCGAACATTAAACAATTACTTTTTAGGACATCAGTAAGATCATTAATAAACAAAGCAAAAAGAATTGGACCCAGATGTGATCCTTGCGGAACTCCTGATTTGGCATAATAAGTAAGGGACTCGTAGCCATCCACTGCAACGATTTGAGAGCGCTTGAGCAAGTATGAGGAGAACCAGTTTAGAAGGGAACCGTGAACACCAATATATTCGAGTTTGCTTAATAAAAGAGAATGTTTTACTTTATCAAAAGCACTCTTGAAATCTGTGTAGATTGCATCTACATCTTGCCTATTATCAAGTGCTTCTGAAATATCGGTAACATATTTTACTAAATTAGTTTGTACTGAGTGGCCTATTCGAAATCCGTGTTGAGAGTCTGATATAATGACGTCAAGGTGACGTGTAATTACAGGACAAATAAGCGATTCAAATAGCTTTGAAAAACACGACAATATTGAAATGGGACGATAGTTAGACACATGTTTTGGGTCTTCTTTTTTGAAAATAGGCGTAATTCTAGACTTTTTCCACTCTTGTGGAAATATTCCAGATGCCAAGGATTGGTTATATATAATGCGTAAAGGATATGCTAAAAAAAAAGGTAGCACTCCGGGAGTGCCAGCAGAAGTGAAAACTTCAGTATTAACGTTGTGTTTTCACTTTTAAGTTTTCACTTCAAAAATATAACCACAGACGTCATAATGACAATGACAATCACAATGACACTATGTCTGTGTGCCGCCTAAACAGAGCACACTCAGGCACGGTAGAAAGAGTGGGAGATACTAGTTCCTCTCCCTTTCCCTCGATCTTACGCTTTTTATCAACGTCACGTGACCCTGACGCGAGTTTGAAAGTTTTTACCCACCCAGCGCCGCTAAAGAAGTTTTCACTTCAATAATTTGCCACATCGTTTTATAAAAAGTGGGGGTATGGAGTCTGGCCCCGGACCCTTGCATATGTCAAGTGTTTTTATTTTGTCTAGTATTTCTGTTTCTGAGAGCTCAATCTCACCTAGCGTATTACTAGTAAAGCCTATTTCTTGTTTAGTAGAAGTTGTGATATTATTTGAAACATTAGACAGATGAGAAGTGGCTTACAAAAAGATTAGCTAGGTATATCATTACCAGTGTCAGCTTTTAAATTACCCATGAACATTTTTGATGGTAGGTTAGATTTGCCACCACGTTTATCCTTAATATAGCTCCAGAAAAATTTGGGGTTTTTATTCTCTATTATACTAGTCTCAATATTATTTTTGTAATCAGTATGGATTGACAACTACACGTACTACTTATTACTAGAGTGCAAGCAGCTAGGGTTATGAATTATTAGGTTTTTAATAGGGGCATGCGTTTTATAAGGGGATTTTAAAGTTGATACATAATTTAGTTTTACTCGGGTTAAGCACAAGGACAATCGACAGCATCGTGACACCACTTGGTGAGAGCTTTTAGATCAGTTTGCATAAGTTCACAGACAGTTTGCGGATGCTTGTCAGCGATCAAAGGGCAAGTATCATCCGCGAACTGGTAACAAGTGCAGTTGTTAATGCAGTCGCTCATGTCGTTCACATAATTATGACAAAAAGTGAAGTGGGCCTAACACAGAGCCTTGAGCCGTGCCTTCAGTAACAAAAACAAAAACGGGTGCAATGGCCCCCGAACTCCACTATTTTATCAAATTTTTGAAGTGAAAACTTCTTTAGCGGCGCTGGGTGGGTAAAAACTTTCAAACTCGCGTCAGGGTCACGTGACGTCGAAAAAGCGTAAGATCTTATTTAATTTTTATACATTGCTCGTAAAACAAGAGACGACAAAAGAACACACTTGCGGTCACGCGACGTATGACTCAAACAATTAAATTGTGGCGACATGACACATTCGCGCTTGCGCGAATGTGTCTGTGTCTTCGTTGGCTTCGTCGTTGTGTCACATTCGCGCTTGCGCGAATGTGACACAACGACATGACACAATCACAATGACACAGACACATTCGCGCTTGCGCGAATGTGTCTGTGTCTTCGTTGTCTTCGTCGTTGTGTCACATTCGCGCTTGCGCGAATGTGACACAATGACATGACACAATCACGACTGTGGTTATATTTTTGAAGTGAAAACTTAAAAGTGAAAACACAACGTTAATATTGAAGTTTTCACTTCTGCCGGCACTCCCAGAGTGCTACCATTTTTTTTAACGAGATCACTATGAATTAGGGTGTCAAATGCACGTGAGAGGGCACCGTACAACGGCGGATCTACACATAGGTCGTTGTACTACGCTCATAAAATCAAATGAACATCTGCGTATTTTGATAACTAATAGGAAAAATGAAAAAATTGTTTCACTATTCGACGTAGTACATGTCTTTGTTCTACGATCACGACTATATAGTAAAGAATCCTAAGATAAAGGAAGTCGAGTTCGGCACGACCAGAGGCCGTAGTCCGAGCTTGCATTTTAGAACTCCCTACTCTCGAGCCGAGAGTCGTCTCTCGGATGTCCTTATATTTTTGTAAGAAATAGAGAGAGAGATCCGAGAGACGACTCTCGGCTCGAGAGTAGGGAGTTTTAAATGCAAGCTCGGACTAAGCCCTCTGTTCGATGTCCTCATCTTTCTGACAAGAAAATATATTTACGAGGCCCGCTCCGTTTAGTTTATTTTTTTGGCATTAAAAAGTGTTGATCGATGTTCAGGTAGGTGTGACCATAACCTTTTTTACTAGGTATTATATCTAGGCTGATGCCTAGTATTCTTATTTAATGTTCATTTTGTAACGTTTGCTAGACAATAAATATATAAAAATATATAAACTGGGCCTAATTAAGAAACCGGAACTAAACTATGGTTTAAACCTAGTCTAGCAAAACCGTGGACTAAAGTTAGACCACACTTAAATCTCGCCGGACCAAAACTCGGCTCTTAACTCCAGTGTTAAGCTAAATCTCGGTTTTTTCATATTATGAATGATAGTTCGGCCCAACGATAAACCACCGCCGTGGTCTAACCCTACATTTTAGTTAAACCTAGCTGACCCCTAGTTTAAGGTAGGTTTAAGTCAACATTTGATATGAAAATCGATTTCGTCACTCATGTTCTGATTGAATTACCTATTTTATTAGATTTTTTTCTGAACTTCCAAATATTATTTTTGTGTTTTATTATTGGTCATTGTTTTTCAATCATTTTCTAAAAATTTTAACTCGCTGTGTGCAAGCACATTTTGTGATTTTGTCGTCTTTGTTTTGTAGTTTTATTCGTTTTTATTGCTTGCAATATTACTTTATATATAGTTATATAGCTACCTAATGGATTTTCTGAACATCGTGCTGCTCGATTTGGAGGACCGAGAAGGCATGGAGTTGCTTGAGAGTCGGGAGTCGAACTGGCACCGCTAAAGAATTTAGTAAAGTTTTTGGAATAAAATGTTGGTGTTTTTTTTTGTATACTTTTCTTTGTTTCGTAGGGCTTTAGTGCTCAGATGGTATTAGCTCTGCCTTCCATGCTGTGGGTCGTGTGTTCGATTCCCACCCAGAGCAAATGTGATAAACATAAATATTTGTTCTGTGTCTGAATGTTACTATGTATCCTATGTAAGTACCTACGTATTTACAAAAAAAAATATAAGTATTCTATCAGAAATCTAGTTCCCATAGTACAAGCTGTTCTTTGTTTGTGACTAGAGTGTGATGTGTAAAATGTCGTTAATTTTTATTTATTATTTTATAAAAATGTAACCAATTTTGATAAAATAATAAATCTTATTATGGAGCACATAATTTTACATAATTACCTCTATGTGGATATGAAATTAAGGGCTTGACTAGTAGAATACGATGCACTCCAATCAATTTAAAATCTGATATGGCAAATAAATCCATTAAAAGCTTGTATGAAGAAAAGTACCGGCAATAATACCGTTTTAAACGTTTTACAAAAAATAACAATCGATTTCATCATCATCATAGCTGGACAATCCACACAACATCATCTAGCCCCAAGCTAAGCAGAGCTTGTGTTATGGGTACTAGAAAACTGACATACTTAATACAATGCATTACATAGATTGATATTTTTTTATTATACATATAAACAGAACACCCGGAATAAATATTTGCAGATCGTACAAACATTTATCCCAAGGCGGGAATCGAACCCGCAAACTCCGCGTCGCAGGCGAACCTTCGCCCGCCGCGCCACATCGGTCGTCAATATAGATTTGATAAAATTGTTTAGTTACTTACTTACCTTAGACGACGACCGATGTGGCGCGGTGGGCGATGGTCCGCCTGCGACGCGGAAGGTTGCGCGGGTTCGATTCCCGCCTCGGAATAAATGTTTGTATGTTCTGCAAATATTTATTCCGGGTGTTCTGGGTATTATATGTATAATAAAAAATATCTATCTATGTAATGTATAATATTATGTATGTCAGTCTTCTAGTACTCATAACACAAGCTCTGCTTAGCTTGGGGCTAGATGATGTTGTGTGGATTGTCCAGCATTATTTATTTATTTTATTTATTTAGGTTTTATAAAGGTACCGTGTACACAAGGTAAATAGGTATATGTATAAATTAGTAGGTACTTTGTACTTACTTTTACTTCCATTATCACTTCTTTTTTATTATTTTCCATTCTGTAGTAGGTACGTATCTTTATTACAAAATGTAAAACTGTAAAACATTTTTATTTAAGACCAACTTTTGTGTTTGCTTTGCCACTAAAATCAGAATGACTTTGTTTTCAGACAAACTACTGTTACTCGCTGCTGTTATAAAACGTGTTCTAGGCAAGGTTTTAGTAGATCATGGTTCACAATTGTCAGTAAAATGACCCTCGAAAGAATTTGTATTTTAATGTCCCTAATATTATATGCTATCAAAACATTTAAAATGTAGGTATCTTTGAAAGTTTTAGGCGTCATTTATGATTATTAAATAAAGATTTCACCTACCTATCAAGGAAACTAAATAAGTAAAAATACAAGAAAATTAAGTCGAACACTCGTTTTATTTATTTTCTGATTTTTCTCTGCATCGGTACCCGTAGGTATTTATTGGAAGTTGTTTTCAGGAAAGTATGTACACGTACCTTTTAGATACAAACATTAAATCAGGAATAAGCACAGTTCAAGCCGTGTGTTCAAATATTAAGCCGTGCGATATGATGTCCATTGCGAAAAAAAAGCACAACAATGAGAATCTCTGGCCGCTAGCACATTATCACTAATTTTGATGTTTAGATATTTCCTTCTTTTCTCATCACTTGTTTTAATTTGTAATGCAACATTGCTACACGAATAAATCATTTCTACACATGATTTACATTCGTTTTGTACATTGGTTGCCGCGCTTTTTGTTTTACTTTTCTTCAGTCATTATAAGCAAAGGTCAGGTTACTATTCTACCAAAATAGAAATATTTTTATGAAAATAATTGCAAAACAATTACAAATAATGATATTTGGGAGTTCAGACACATTATTCGAATGAACACAAGTAACTTAATCGATTTTCATACCGTTTGATAGATTTAACGAAAAATAAAGTTGAATTGGAGCATGGTCTACCTGCTTTAAACACGGTCGGCTTCAATCAAGTAGGCCATGCTCGGATCTGATTGGTCGTATCAAAACAGGTAGGCCATGCTCGGATCTGATTGGCCGTATCAAATCAGGTAGGCCATGGACTTAGACCGTGAAAGATAATAACAAAAAACCGAGTTTTATCGTTAAAGTGGACTTTAACTGCAGCGTTAAGAAGGGTTTTTCGATAACACTGAGATAGATCTGGAAAGATAATAACACGGAATGTTTAGTCAATTGCGATTTTTGTATTGGAGGTCAAATAGAAGTTTGCTATAGTAATCATTATTAAATTGATTGCTTACTATACATGCCTTCATACGCAAAATGTTCCCGTGGTCTGTTCTCACAGGAGCAGTAAGACTAGTTAGGTGCATAAGTGGTATCGGCAATAAATTTCGTGAGCCGCGGGTCTGCTGCATGCATTGCATGGCCGCGAGTTTTGTACTTGTGCGAGTGCGCGGTGATATCTCCATGAAATTACCTCACGTAATCAATGGATGTCCCTTCACGTCTGGTCTGACACGTCACGTTCACGTTGAGGCGTCTTACCTCCGGACTAACAATAAGTAGGTTGGACGCCTTTAAAAGACCAAGCTCACAAAATGTCTTCAATTTCAGGAATTTAGCTTTAGTAGGTACGCTACACCTTTTGCCTTTATTATTAGGTATTTATCTTTGTAATAAACCATTTTCTTAAACAATTTATGAAAATTTCCTTGAAGATGTTTAAAATCTACATATAGGTAAGTTTTTATATATATTAATGGCTGAAATGAATGTGACCCACTATACATGGTGTTGTTAATTTGAGGGATACATATAAGTATTATATTTGTGTTTTATTCATAAGGAATCGGCCCTGAAAGCTAGATATAGCTTGGATGCGCGCGCAGGAATCGACGGCGGCAAAGAGGGCGGCGGCGGCGGCGCGGCGGTAGCGGCGGCGGCAGTGAGCGCCATGCAGTCGGAGCCTCGCGCCGCGTCCGCGGCCCCCGCGGGGCCAGGAGCGCCCCCCGCGGGGCCAGGAGCGCCCCCCGCGCGGCCTCTGGTGCGCCCTGATGAGCACGGCGAGGTGGACACGTCCAGGTGCGTGCACTCGGAGCCTGCTCCGCCGCCCTCGATCTCCCCGAGTGCGCCCGAGCCCGGCCTGGAGGCTGGTGATCGGATGGAATCTGAATAGCTCGCCATACGATTTATTTCAGCGGCGTGATATCTTGTAAATAATTCAAGATGGCCTTGACGTTAGGCTTTTAGGATCCGTGACCTAGATCCGGTCTCGTTGAGAGATCGATTCGGAGGCCGCGCGCTCGCATCGCATCCCGCGACGTGACGCGACGCGCGACGCCGCGACGCGCCGCCGCGGCGCTGGTATGACGTCAGAGTCCGATAAAAGCCTCGCTCTCGTTGTTGATTATCGGTATCTTAATAAGCAATATTAAATGATTACTTATTTTGCGTACTTACTTATATTTCTATAAAAGAACAACATTATTTAGTTCGTACTTAGTTATGTATCAAAGTAGCTAAATTACCTAATCTTTATTCTGGTAAGTCACAATATATTCATATTAATTTATTCCATATAAGTAATTATACAATTAAATAATGCTGGACAATCCACACAACATCATCTAGCCCTAAGCTAAGCAGAGCTTGCGTTATGGGTAGGTAGTAGGTACTGGAAGACTGACATACGTAATACAATACCTACATTACATAGGTAGATATTTTTTGTAATATGTAATATGTCATATAAAATACCCACAACACCCAGAATAAATATTTGCAGATCGTACAATCATTTATCCCAAGGCGGGAATCGAACCCTCAACCATCCAAGTCGCAGGCGGAGCATCGCCCACCGCGCTACATCGGTCGTCAACTCGAAAAATTGTCCGAATACTTCTTTTTTGCAAAATAAAAGCTTTTTCAATTGTCACAAAGATCATTTAGAATCGTCTTACCTAAGTAAGTACATACCTCCAAGGGCGGATCCAGCTTTGGCGCCAGGGGGGTCAAATAGTCGTGCTCAAGTCAAGAACTTATAATTTAATTTTGCATCTTTATGGTGACAAAACAAAATAATTATACCTATACAATTAGTGGGCCACCCAAGTCGTATGGAACCAGCTCAGGGGGGGTTCATGACCCTCCCCCTCCCTGGATCCGCCGTTGGTACCTACTTCCTTACATTGTGATTTTTGAGAAGGGCGGTGATGGGCAAGGCAGATTCGGATCCACGACAGAGTATTGGCATGAACGGATCATTTTTTGTAAAGTACAATAATTTTAAGGAAATAATTTTAGCGATTGACGAATCCGGGCACAAAAAAACTAACAAAATAAAATCATAAGCTAGTTATACAAATATCATAATCAAATACAGCATGTTTCATCGTCCGCTGTTCACGTATTTGCATTAATAATAATAAATAGGTAATGCTGGACAATCCACACATCATCTAGCCCCAAGCTAAGCAGAGCTTGTGCGTTGGTTCTACAAGACCTTTGAAGGTCTCTCAGAAGCAAAGATTTCAAATCAAAGCAAAGAAAGACACGTGCGAGCCTTTTTAACCGACGAAAAAAATATTATTGTCATATTCATATTTATTATTAATAAAAATATTATAATATTGTAGTGTGCGTGTGTGTCTGTAGGTACCCAGCACCAAAGGAAGCGACGCACAAAGTGCGCGGGCGCAGCGACGTGCTGGAGCTGATGTGTGGAGCCGGCGCCGTCGACCCTGAGCTGCTCACCGTCAAAACGTTCTACTTCTTCTTCTACTCCGCTTTCGGATCGCTGTTCCCGCTGATGGGCGTCTACTTCAAGCAGATGGGCATGAACGCTGGCCAGTGCGGTTTGCTCATCGGCACCAGGCCCTTCGTCGAGTTCCTGTCCGCGCCCTTCTGGGGCGGCCTCGCCGACCGCTGGCAGAAGGTACTTCGTCCGCACTGGAACTGCGGTTTCACAATGCGCGTGGCGTGAGCGTGATAAACGGACGGTTGCAGGGCCGCACGCTGCTGCTGGCGTCGCTCGGCGCGTGGATAGTGTTCACGTTGCCGCTGAGCTGGGTGCAGCCGGGCGCCGTGTCGTGCGTGACGCCGCTGAACGGCACCGCCTACTCGCTGACGGAGCCGCGCTACGACGACGAGTGGCAGCCGGACGGCGGCGCCGGCTCGCGCGCCTTCCGCGGCGTGCGCCCGCGCGCCGGCGCCGGCTCGCCGCTCTCCGTCACGGACGCGCTCAACTACGACCCCAAGGCGAACGCGGACTGGGTCACACCGCTGCATTCCTCCATCGTCTACCGTACCCCCGACATTCAGAAGACTTTCTTTTTGCTGCTGTTGCTGGTCGTCATCGGCGAATTTTTCAGTGCGCCTGCTATCACGCTGGCCGACTCGGCCGTCATCACTCTTCTGGGCGAGGATGCCGATCGGTAAGTTCAGCTCCCCTCCACCCCTCCTGCCTGATCGATTGCCTTCCCTCCGCCCCGTGCAGTGACGCATCGCTCTGGACTCGCAGGTACGGCCATCAGCGGATGTTCGGCTCGCTGGGCTGGGGTCTCGCGATGTTCTTCGTGGGCATCGCGCTGGACCACAGCACGGCATTCAGCACGCACCCGTGCGGTGGGCCCCAGCGGTACGAGAAGAACTACACCATTTGCTTCGCCACCTTCTCGGTGCTGATGGGTGCAGCATTACTCACCGCCACGCAGGTGCCCCTCGATCTGTTATGTCGAATGCCTTGTTTGACGCCAAAGTAAGATTCTACAACTTAAGTATTGTATCCCCGCGAAGATCCGGTTCAAGTATGAGTTCATGCCGGTGGAAGTGAGCACGGCGGCGGGCGCCGCGGGCGCTGCGGGCGCTGCGGCCGCGGAGCCGACGCACGAGGAGCGCATGCAGCAGCAGCTGGCGGAGCAGCTGCAGCTGCCCGGCCTCGACACCAGCGCGCCGCTGCCCGCGCCGCAGCCGCCGCTCGAGCACGCAAAAGTATCTCTTTCTTTTCTCTGCCTTGTGTCTGAATACCCGTATGGCTGTGAAATGACAATATGGCGTATCGGTTGGTCTACAGGTGTTCGCGCAGACGACGCGCGAGATGCCCGAGTGGGTGACGGTGCTGCGCCAGTTTCAGAATGTGAAGGCAGCTTCCTTCCTGTTCGTGGCGTGGTTCATGGGCTTTGGAATCGGACTCATCTTCACTTTTCTCTTTTGGCATCTGCAGGTATCATAGTTCATAGCTATTTACTGATGAAAAGATTTACAAATCGAGTTTTTACTTTTATAGAATACCTACGTATATAATTTGATTTTGTTAATACATACATATAATAGGTACATAGTAACACACAGACACGAAATAAATATTTATGTTCATCACACTACCATTTGCTCTTGGTGGGAATCGAATCCACGACCCACAGCATGGAAGGCAGAGCTACCTACTACTAACTGAGCACTCTGAGCAGTGACGCCTGTCAAAAATGTATTCACTGAATAAAATACACCTACATTATTGTACTAACAGGACATCGGCGGGTCGCCGACGCTGTTCGGTGTAGCGTCCGTCATCAATCACATCTCCGAGATTTTCGCGTACTTCTTCAGTTTTAAACTTATCACGCAGATGGGACACGTCAAGGTATGTAGGTACCTAGCTGATCCGTATCGGGCGATGCGATTTTATAAACAAACCTCGGTCTGCCTACCATCCTGTAATATTGTAGTGCCCTCAAACAGGGTTCATATGTTGTAACCAAATCATATCTACTGAAACACCTAGTCTTTACATATGAGAACAATAAATAAATTGAGTATTGAGTATTGAGGGGAGGGCTAACGAGCGCGGAGCCGGTCGCAGGTGCTGTGCCTGGGCCTGGCCGGCAACGTGCTGCGCTTCCTGTACATCTCGTGGCTGGCGACGCCGTGGTGGGTGCTGCCCTTCGAGTTCGTGCAGGGCGTGACGCACGCCGCCGTGTGGGCCGCGTGCTGCTCGTACATCGCGCACGGCGCGCCGCCCGGCCTGCGCTCGTCGGCGCAGGGCGTGCTGCAGGGCCTGCACCACGGGCTCGGGCGCGGCTGCGGCGCCGTGCTCGGCGGGCTGGCGGTGGCGCGCTGGGGCACCACGCGCACCTTCGCCGGCTACGGCCTGCTCTGCGGCGTGGTGCTAGTCGCGTTCGCTTTCATCAACTTCCGCGACGGCGGCGGCGGCGGCGGCGCGGGCGCGGGCGGCGCGGAGGCGGACGAGCAGGCGCGCGCGCTGGCCGAGGCGGGCGTGCTGGCGCCGCACGGCGTGCCCTCCAACCCGCTGCCGCGCGCGCTCTCCTCCACGCGCCTGCACGACCCGCACCACCACGACCAGTACGGCGCGACCCAGGTACGTACCGATATCACATACCGCTTTATGGTACGAATCTATGAAAAACTTGTCAGGTGCTCGTTCCGAATATCCGTATGGCTATGTTGTATGTTCCTACAGAGCTACGCCGGCGCGGAGAGCCTGGGAGTGCCGGGGCAGGGGCCGGGCCCCTCGAACCCGTTCCTCTCCGAACAAGCCGGTGCCGCGCCCAGCTACAGGTAGACGCCCGCCGGCCGGCCCGACCGCCACGCGACGACCCCACGAGTGAACCTTCGATACGATTTCATTCATGTACTTATCTACTTAGTCTAACTTCTTATGCTCAGGGTGAAAACAAAATAGTAAACATATACATACTTGTTTTAAAAAATCTAACCCAATGTTGCAGTCCCCGAGCTAACTATTGTACTTATCTACGTACTTATCTTGTATAACCTACGTAGGTACTTATTTTTATTTTTCCCGCGTCTAAAAGTATTTAGCTTTGTATAACTACATTCCTAATTGTTAATAAAACACGGTATTAGATCACTACTTGTTCTTGTTGTGGTATACTTCAGCGCAAATATAAATAAAAATATTTATACAGGTTGCTTAAAATCCCAGTTATTAGGTAACAGACGAAAAATTATTCACATTTGTTAGTAACTAGGAAAGTGTCTTGTGTTAATGTTGATCTTGCAATATAATGGATTATATTATATAAGTATGAGTTCTACATATTCTATGTAAATCATTCTTAAAGGTATCCATAGAGTGAGATGTATGTTTTTTTTGTTATTGTTAGTAGATGTAGGTATACCTATTTATATGTAACCGTCAATGTTATGTACTTTTAAGTAATTAAGAAATGTTCGTGCTTCGTAGAAGATTGGATCAGCTCAAGACTCTGCGGTGTTTCAGTAGCAATATCGCCTCCCCTAAGCAAGTAGGTACTTTCTGTATCGTTTCCTGTCACCGTTTTCATTTTCCAATGGCGGAGATGGGGAGTCGGGCTTTGTATGTGACGTGAATCTGTGTAAGTGTAGTGCGTTATTATGTATCAGTACACCCGGTGTATGTAGTGCGAGTCGGTGGCCGAACCCGGACGGTGTGGCTGCAGGGGTTTCGGAAGTAGGCGCCTACCTACAGCGTTTCGTTGGATCTGCTGCCGCGGAATATACATCGTCTGTCATACTCGCTGCCGGTCCAAGTAAAGTATTGGGTAAGTATGCACAACAATTGGTCAACTCTGTTATAGAATAGACAAGTTCCTGGAAAGCTGGCGCAGCAGTTTGCTCTTCCCATAAGAGCTGGCCTGGCTGTGTGCTGGCTGCTGGCCGATGCTGGCGAACTTCGCACTGTTGTTAAGTATTGTCTCCTCATACCAAGTATGTTTAATGTAATGAGAGCATTTATTTATGTATGAATGTACAAACGCGATGTCATATCATGGTGTGATGAGTAGATAAACATGTATTATATGTAATAGCTCTAGAGGCCACGTCTCGTGGCTCTCTTTACTTTATATATCTATATATTCAATATTGTATGTACCTACTTAGTTGATAAATAATAAAAATAATTAAGTGAATGGTATATGACTTAATCTTTGAATAGGTGATACATAAGTAATGTATAAGAGTGCTCGCTCGGTCACCCTCGCCGCGCCGCTCGCGCAGCAGGCAGTAGGTATAGTAGTACAGTACAGTACAGTAGGGGAACCTGTTGTACTTTGGACAGAGTCTAACATAGGGCGATCTATTTTTTCAAAAAATGCTATGTTGTTTAGAACCCTTGGCTATGGTATTTGAGATTTAATTTTGTCAAAAAAAACCAACAATATATTTTTTACTTGAAAAGTAAGTTTTTATTAAGTATTATTTAATTCTATTATTTATAGATTTTTTCAAATGGCTGTACTCAGGTTTTTGAGAATATACAGTTTTATGAATTAATTATGTAGTTAATCAAATGATCTTGACATACTTGCCAGGTGAACTTAGCTCGTACCATTTATTAAAAAATATGAACTTAACTCTAAAAACAGGCAGAGGTACAACAGCTGTCCCTACATAGGTATATAATAACTATACTTACTTACTAATATAATAAGATAGCCAACCGACATGCGACAGGACTCGGACAGGAGGTGCGCTCGTGCCCTGCATGTCCCAGTGACGTCTCAATTATATGTATTTAAATCTCGATTGTTTAATTAATAATCAATTATAAATAAATGTTGGACTATTCAATCTGCTATTTTACTGTTCCTATGCCACCTCCGACACCGGCCAAAAAGCATGAAGGCGGGCTCCACATACTTACTATATAATTACACACTTACATTATTTAATAACAGTCACAGTATCCCACTTAGTATCTAACCACGTTACTTAATAACTAAAAACTAAAATTACATAATAAGCAAAAGCTTAATTAATGAAATAAATAAAGGCTTTATATAAATAACTCAAAAATTATCAGTTAATTTACCTACCTTCCTATATCTAGTATCTATTCACTGTTAATTCGAATTATTTATTTACTATAAAATGTTATAAGTAATTTGATATAACATCATTGTAATTTCGGTCGAGCGAGTTTCCCTCATCACGCTATAAGTAGATCCTCCCTCCCTCCGTACGGCTCGGCACGGTTACTTCCCGTAAGTCCGGTCATGTCATGTCCCTTATATGACGTGAACTGAGGTGAGGTGGATGAGACAATACATTATAATTGTGCGAACGATGCGTCATACGATGACGATGCGTCCGTTCCTGTAGGCGGTCCGCAGCGGCGCCTTCTCGCTGTCCGTGCTGGCGATGCTGCAGCTGCAACACACACGGACTGGATCGATTATTTGAAACAACTTACTTACTCACTCGTACCAGCCTCCGCGTCACATATCAGTAGATATCCTTTGCACGTGCCAAATATTATCTAGCTAGCTTAGCTATAACGAACCTCTCGTTCCTGCTATTCTTTAAAATTCAAAAGAACAGGAAATTGTTTAATAAACTAAATATACTCGAATTCAGCCTTCCTATAAAGTGTGTTACCTACCTGATAGAGTCGGTGTCGGCGCGGGAGGCGCGGGAGGCGCGGGAGGCGCGGGAGGCGCGGGAGGCGCGGGCGCGCGGCACGCTGAGCAGCGCCAGCAGCGCGGCGGCCGGCAGCAGCGCCGCCGCCAGCAGCACGCCCGCGCCGCACACGTACAGGTTGCGAGGGGCATCCGCCTCGGCTTCCTGCACGTTACGCAAAGTACCACCTTACTCATCAATTACAAATTAGGTACCATTGAACAAACCGATAAACAAAAAAGCCGATGTTTTTTAGGTACCTAGCAGAAAAAGCCTTTTCAGAAATTAAACTTGGCCGAGTTCTTTGCCGTTATTCGAAGAGGAATAAAAATAAGGTGGAGAGGAACAGTGATTACCTCCAGGAGATCGGCGAGATGGTCCGGCAGCGGATGGTACCTGGCGAGGAAGGCGAGCAGCGGCCGCAACTGGTCGCGCAGCGCCAGCAGCTCGTGCACCTGCGCCGCCTGCTCCGAGTGCAGCCAGCGCGCCAGCCGCACGCCCGTCCAGCCGGCCCAGCCCGCCGAGCCCGCCGCCAGCGCCGTCATGCACGCCGCGTACTGCACGCACAACCACAGACCTGTACCTGGTGCCCGACTCCCCATGAGCTTCTCTTCGATAGAGCCCTGGTGCCCGGTACCTTCGAAGCGGACTCCATCGATGGATATTAAATTGGGCACGAGAATGCGCCGGTCGGTTTGACGGTGCGTCGAATCGGACCGCCAATTACGATGTTCGAGGCCATAGTTATGGATTGGGAATTGGGATAGGAAAAGTAGAGTAGGTACGCAGGAGAGTACCGTGACGAGTAGGATGGTCGCGAGACGCGGGCGCGCTCGGCGCACGAGCAGCGCGGCGGCGGCCAGGTGCGCCAGCAGCAGCAGCGCGGCGCCGGCGGCGCACAGCGCGGCCGCGGCGGCGCCGTACTCGCGCGGGAAAAGCGCGCGCACCGCCACGTACGTGCTGGGATCCCACTTCAGCCGCGCCGCCGTCGCCAGGCCCGCGCCCGCCACCATCTGAAGGCGCACACAACACAACTCTTCTCCCTTAAAATAATAATAACACAAGACGAAGGCCTTTGCTGCGTCGTGTTCACAAAACTGTGAAATTCTTCTGACTGAGAGATAAGTTTGCGTCATTCACCGATGACAAAGGAGACACTCACACAGAGCAGCAGATTGGCATGGACGAGCAGCGCCGGCGCCATCCGCGCGCAGCACGCCATGCTACTCGCGTTGGTGTTGCGGGCTGTGCCTGTGCGTGGACTGCCTACTTCACTGTGTGCACATGTTCACATAGACCCACCCTCTCGCACGTCAAGTCTCTTTGCAACTGGTTCACATGCTGCCGATTCACGGAATCTTATCATTCATTATCAGTGATAGTGATACCAGCGTCGCGCTATGGTGACCAACAAACAACAAATGTACATGACTTTTAGTTAACATTTAGAAGTAGGACACTTACGGCCGGTTTCTCGAACGATGATCAACGAAAAAATCGAATGATTACTATGTGTCAAACTCGGATCAATCGTGATTTGGGTTTCCAGAAACCGGCCGTAAGTATGTAAACTAGACGCAAAACGCATATTTGCAACTAGGTGTTATATGGTGGGCTTCTACATCTTAGTTGTAGGTATAGAAGACTTTAGATATTAGAGTTAACAACTCGCTTCCGAACATAATCACTTATGAGTGGTTGTTTGGAGAATTGAGGATGAAAACAACATTATTTTCGGAAGTGATAATAAAGTAGGTAATCTTACTACGTACCTAAGCGTGGCGTGGCGTGGGAGATGTACGTACACCAACCGATTTAAAACGTTTTTGTCCGACATAGAGCGTTTATTGCACAAAAGAAATGCATAAGGACCATCGGAGGAATTCCACCTTTAAGAAACTCAAATTTCTAACCCTACCCATTATGGAGTCGGCTTTATTTGTGAGGAAGAACCCTAATTTATTTGTAAAAGCCAACGAGATATAACTCAGAAATACTAGAAATCCGGACAGAATTGTGTTACCTAAATGACCAATTATTACCCAATATGGGACGAGAAATTCACAAGATACTTACTGAAATGTGTTTGAACTGTTATTTGATCAAATTGCAGTTCAGTTTTCTTCTTCGTCTTACATTGATATTTCGAATGATCGATTTTCATACCGTTTTGATAGAATTAACGAAAAATCAGATAGGCCATGCTCAAATCTGGTTGGCCATGCTTAAATCAGGTAGGCCATGCTCAAACCGAAACTCGATAGTCGGGGGTCGTTCTTACCTGTGTTAGAGGCTCACACAGAGAAACTTTAAGGTCTGGGAGTCATGGGCTCTCCCTCTAACAGTCTTGCTTTGCAACGGGACCTAGAAGCAGTGCAATCATGGAGTAAAGAAAATAGGCTAAACCTAAATATCTCCAAATGTCAAGTGATGAGCTTCACTAGGTCAGGAAAGCCTTTCACCATGCAATATAACTTAAACGGGGAAATCCTTACTAGACCACAAACTGCGAAGGATATAAGCGTAATTTTTGATCCCGAGCCCACGTTTCGTAACCATCATAGAAAACTGGCAGCCGATAGCTTCGAAACAATATTCAGCCCTTTTTTTTTTAAATTGCTCCTAAAGTTTTTCGCGGAAGTTCAGGTTTCGGATTTTTCTGCAAGATTATTTTTTATTTGGAAATCAATCAATTAACGATTCAAACTGGTATTGTAGTACAAAAGGTCTACTATTAAACTATCTACAAGGTGTTAAAAAATTAGGCTTGTAGCCTTGATAGTTTGGGTATACTTGAAAATAAACATAAAAGTGCGAGTAACTTTAAGAATGAATAAATTTGACAATTAATTCGTATTTTACGAGAATCAGGTGTTATAATTATCTATTCCTAACATTGTATTGTCTGTGCTGTGTGGTGAACTGTGACAGCTTGTTTGACAGTTCGCCCTTTCTCTTCCTTCTGTCAATGACCAACATGGAGTCATGTAATCTTTTGTCCGGCTCCTTGGGGATATTATGTATTAATGTAACAAAGCTGATCTCTCTATAGTTAAATAAGTGATGATTATAAATCCAAAAGTATCCATTTAATATTATTACCATAAAGTGTATTTGTTCGCGATATTATGACAATATAGTGTTACAAATCGAATGCCGCCTATATTTATTTAATCCCACTGCGAATCCACCAACTAGACTCTGCAACAGGTTATGGGCCCAGTACAACAGGCTATAGACCCAGTGATAACCTCCAGGATTCAGCAAGGCAAAGCGGCATTCGATTTATCTTTGGAATTTCAAGAATCAAAGATAACCTAAAAGAACACGATGCCGGGTGGTCATACGGCGCCGTCTACGGCGGGCACTGCGTCTGCCATGCCGGGCGGATTGCCGGCTCCAGCATCAGCTTATATGGTAAATGGATTTGAAAAATTAGAAGGTGTCTCCAATTTCCAAACGTGGAAGTTTGCAATGAAGAGCTATTTGATACTAGAAAATTTATGGAGCTCTGTCACCGGAGAAAACACTGATTGTGCGACATCACAGCGGGCATTGGCTCGAATATCTTTGTGCATAAAACCGACATTGTTTCAATTGCTGTACAGAATTGATACGGCTAAGGAAGCATGGCAGAAACTTGCAACCGTATATGAAGATAAAGGCTTGTTCAGGCGAGTGGGTCTACTGCGCCGGCTGCATAGGGTTGAATTCGCGACGTTCGTGAATATGACTGCATACATTGATCATGTATTTACCCTAGTTCAGCAGTTAGCCGATATTGGTAAGGTTGTAGAAGATGCTGAGATTGCGGAAATATTATTGAGTGGTCTACCTCAGGAATTTGATACACTGGTATCTGCGTTGGAAACTGCATCGATTACCAGTGGGCTGACATCGGAACTAGTTCGTGCAAGGCTACTTCAGGAAGAGTACCGGAAGATAACTTCTGAAAATGGTGCTGGAAGCAGCTCGAACAATGCTTTTGCAGCTGACAGTTATAAGAAGAAGGTATATAAGTGTCACTTTTGCAAGAAACCAGGTCATTTTAAGGCAAAGTGCTATAAATGGAAGCAACAACAACAGAAAGAACATTCTAAACAAGAGCAAACAATGTCTGCTTCAACATTTTATGCTTCGGCCAAGAAAACTGAATTTATTGTGTAATAATAAAATTTTGTATGTGGACCTTAAAAGTGACAATACTACTATAAACTGTGCTGACAAAAGGGCTAAATTAGTAAGTTCTGGAATAGGTTCAGTGAATATTAGCATTGATGGTATGAGTAACACTTTGAAAAATGTTTTGTATATTCCGCAATTATCAGAAAATTTACTGTCGGTGAGCAAGATATGTGAGAGAGGCTTTGTGGTTGTATTTAAAAGGGATGGCTGTTTTATATACGATGATCAATGTAATATTGATGGTAAGCGCATTATGTCTGGTGAGTACCACAAGGGTGTATATAGAGTGAGAGGTTCTTGCATACAGGAGCAGTCGATGGCTACTCTTCGTGAAATGAAGGGATCACAGACTGCAAAGTTTGCTGCATCAAAACTGAGTGCTGTGTTATGGCATAGACGGTTAGGACATCTTAGTATGAATGGGATGGATGCTTTAAGTAACAATACTGCACGTAATGTTTGTTTTCAGGCTGACAAAGGTGATCTACAGCAGTGCTCCGCTTGTCTTGAGGGGAAGCCTGTGGCCAAGGCTTATCCCAAAGGACAAGCTAGACGTGCTGGTCAGCTGCTTGAGCTCATCCATTCTGATGTTCTTGGTCCGATCAGTGATGACAGCTGGGGTGGTGCAAGATACCTACTAACTTTGACTGATGACTTTTCGAGGAAGACCTTTGGATACTTAATGAAGAGGAAGTCTGAGGTATTTTCCTATTTTGTCATATTTAAGACCTTGGTGGAGAATCAGACTGGATTGCGTATGAAATGCCTACGTTCGGACAATGGTGGTGAGTATTGTAGTAAGGAATTTAAAGCTTATTTACTCAAGGAAGGTATACTTCACCAGTTAACGGTACCGTATTGTGCTCCGCAAAATGGCGTCGCTGAACGTCTGAATAGAGTTATTATGGAAAAGGCTCGGTGCATGCTTTTACAGGCAGGTCTCTGCAAGCGCTTTTGGGGGGAGGCAGTTATGACTGCTATCTATTTAAAGAATCGCAGCCCCACGGCGGCTTTAGCAGGACGGGTGCCTGAGGAGACGTGGTCTGGCCATCATGTGAGCCTAGACCATCTTCGTGTTTTTGGCTGCATCGCCTATTCTTTGGTGGCGGAATCTACGCGTACGAGTAAGTTGAACGGCAGGGCTAAAATGTGTATATTTGTCGGTTATTCGGAATGTACTAAAGGATACCGACTTGTAGAGCCATCCAACCCAAGGAGGGTGATTTTATCAAAGGACGTGGATTTTATTGAAAATAAGTTTTATAAAGATTTTAAATGCATTGACATGAAGAGTAATTTTATAAATGAAGAATTAATTGTTTGTCCTGAATATTATAATGAATTGAATTCTGATAATTTGGTTTCTGTAAGTTCTAGTTCTGAATGTGAAACAAATTGTAATGATAAATCCAATTGTGATAATAATGATAATAATTCAATTCATAATGAAATAATTAATTGTAATGAAAATGATAATAATAATTCAGTGACTGAAATAAATCATAGTTATGATTTTTCTTATAAATTTACAGATGCGGATTCTGGCAGTAGTGAGTCAGACAGAGAATGCTCTGTAGAGGAGCTGGAGACGCAGCCAGCTGCCTCAGGAGAGGCGACGACTCAAGGAGATGGCGCGACGAGTGCGGGAGTGGCTCCTGTTACTGTCGGCGGCCGGTCTTTGCGCAACAATCGTGGTAAACCACCTACAAGGTATGGCGATTATGAAATGAGTATGTATGCCAGCATATTGCTTGATGAACCGCAATCGTATGAACAGGCTATGTCATCTTCTAATAGCAATGAATGGATGAATGCTATGAAGAATGAATATGAATCACTTTTGAAAAACGATGTATGGAAGTTGGTAGAAAGGCCTGAGAATATCAATATTGTTAAATGTAAATGGGTGTACAAGGTGAAGCATGATACGTCAGGAAATTTCGATAGATTTAAAGCGCGTTTAGTTGCTCGCGGCTTTAGTCAGAAAGAAGGTATAGATTTTTCAGACACTTTTTCTCCTGTCGTACGTCATTCGACGATGCGTATTTTATTTTCCCTTGCTCACCATTATGATATGTCTATAGAACATATCGACGTCACTACGGCGTTTTTACACGGCGATTTAAATGAAATAATATATATGGAGCAACCTCCAGGTTTTAGTTCTGATGAAAATAAGGTGTGTCTTTTGTCAAAATGTATATATGGTTTAAAGCAAGCAAGTAGAATGTGGAATTTGAAAGTACACCAGTTATTGACTGATAATGGATATATACAAAATAAATGTGAACCATGTGTGTATGTCAATAGAAATAATAAGGATCTGACTATAATTGCTTTATATGTAGATGATTTTTACATTTTGAGTACTTGTGATACTAAAGAATTATGTAAATTGTTAGAAAGTAATTTTTCAGTTAAGCATTTAGGTCCGCTTAAAAGTTGTTTGGGAATGAGACTATCTAGAGATAAGAATGTTTTAAAATTGGACCAAACAGAATATGTTAAAAGATTACTTAAACGATTTAATATGCAAGAATGTAAAAATGTTAACACACCTATGATTGTAAATAATAAATTGTTAAAATCAGAAACTGAACCATTAGATGATAATGTTTATCAATATAGACAGTTAGTCGGCTGTTTGATGTATCTTTCAGTATGTACAAGACCTGACATAACGTTTAGCTGCAGTCAGTTGAGTCAATATTTAACTCATTTTGATAATAGTCATTGGATAGCTGCCAAACGTGTTTTACGGTATTTGGCGGGAACTATTAATCGCGGTCTTTGTTTTTATAAAAGTACAAGCTTGAACATTGAAGCTTATGCTGATGCTGACTGGGCAAATGATATGGCAGATAGGAGATCTTACACGGGTTTTATTGTGAGGTTGGGCAAGGATATTGTAAGCTGGGAATCTAGAAAACAGCGTTGCATTGCCTTGTCAAGTACAGAAGCAGAATATGTAGCCATTTGTGATGTAGCGAAAGAGTTGTGTTTCATTAGAAATTTCATGTATGAAATTATAGATAAACACCTTAATATAATTATCTTTAATGATAATCAAAGCGCACTAAAATTGTTATTGGCTAAAGAATATTCTCATAGACGTACTAAACACATAGACCTTAGATATCATTTTGTGAAAGATTTAATACATAAATATAATTTTGCTGTAAGATATGTTTCTACAAATGATATGACAGCTGATTTATTCACTAAAGCTCTTTGTTCTGTAAAGCATAATAAGTTTGTGAATGATTTAAATTTGAATTGATAACTGTTTATATGGTTTAAAATAATGTTTATTTTTATGTTTTGACATTATTGATTATGTATGTTGTTGGAATTATATAGAGTCAAGTTGGACTAAGCATGTAGAGACAGCATGTAGAGTTACTTGTTTTATGTTGAGTACTGTAAAGTCGGAATTATATAGAGTCAAGTTAGACTAAGCATGTAGAGACAGCATGTAGAGTTACTTGTTTTATATTGAGTACTGTAAAGTCTGCATGTAGACATTTGCTTGTTAACATAAGATGTTGTATTGTAGAATTGCAATGTTATGAATAAGGGGAAGTGTTATAATTATCTATTCCTAACATTGTATTGTCTGTGCTGTGTGGTGAACTGTGACAGCTTGTTTGACAGTTCGCCCTTTCTCTTCCTTCTGTCAATGACCAACATGGAGTCATGTAATCTTTTGTCCGGCTCCTTGGGGATATTATGTATTAATGTAACAAAGCTGATCTCTCTATAGTTAAATAAGTGATGATTATAAATCCAAAAGTATCCATTTAATATTATTACCATAAAGTGTATTTGTTCGCGATATTATGACAATATAGTGTTACAAATCGAATGCCGCCTATATTTATTTAATCCCACTGCGAATCCACCAACTAGACTCTGCAACATCAGGCACATGAAATAAAACAAATAGTTTTAGAAAAATATCACTTTATTGCTTTAAATTTTAAGTGCTAAATCAGTTTTATATGTCTTAATTAGTGACGATAGCACGGGCGTAGAGCCGCTCCATAGAGACAGCTGCATTGCATATGGCTTTAGGTTTGCAGTAACTATTCTATGTACCAGACCAGTCCAAGTCCAATCAGAACCCGTGGTCTGTATTTTACTCGGACGACTCTCACTCAACACGTCGTTACATAGAGCGGTGGTGGTGTGGTGTGGCGTGCTGTAGCCTGTATAGTGTATATGTAGCGCTCTGCGCCCGTGCGCGTGTGCGTATCACTGTATTCTCTTTATTGTCTAACTAGCTGACCCGTGCCCACTTCGTTGGGCATAATTTTTTTTTTTTTAATATAAAAGTTAGACATAATTATGCTGTCGTTAACTTTTTTGTAGACATTTTCAAACTACACATCTTTTTTCTAGAACACAAAAATATATCTAGGTGAAAATACTGCGGTAGCCGGGATTTTTTAAATATTTTAGTACATGTCACAATTTGTTGTCTTAATTATAAAGAAATTTACTTAGATAAGGATTAATACCAAAGCACAAATAAAGAACGTTTTCTAGCGGCGTCATTTTAATTATATTTTTTCGATATTAAAATACTTATAGTGACATATCTGTAATAGTTAGACATATGCTGTCGCTGAATTTTTTGTGGATGATGATGTGTTCTACAAAATTGTAGTACATGATTTCTTTCTATCATCAATAGTTTTCGCAGCGCACGCGATGTAAGGAATTTCTTTGGTATTTTTTTTACACCTTGGGTTACATAATTGAGGTTTTAGTAAGGATCCCTATTTTTTTTGAAAATATAATATAGCCTATGACACTCAGCAATAACGTGGCTTTCTATTGGTGAAAGAATTTTTAAAATCGGTTCAGTAGATCCCGAGATTACCCCTTACAATTGAACAAATATACAAACATACAAACTTTACCTCTTTATAATATTAGTATAGAAGTATAGATTTAACGAGTGAACAATTCCTATCACTTACAAAAAGTATACAACTTTAAGCGACAATTCAAAAACTACTTGATGAACTATATTTTGATGAGCTCCTCGAACATAATATGCGTATCACATTTATTTTTCAAATTGTCGCGTAGAGTCTGTCAAGCGAAAGATGGCCCTGATAAATCGCGGCAAATTCAAAAACTATTAGTATGGCAATAGTATATCATCTACTTATTCATAATCATCATCAAAAATTATGTAAGTATATTTATTTGGAATAATATCAAAGTATCAAATTATGTAATTCCAAGTTATCCTATTATTTAATGTATTGCCATACTAATAGTTTTTGAATTTGCCGCGATTTATCAGGGCCATCTTTCGCTTGACAGACTCTAAAAGGGGAACTTGAGAAGTTAGTAACTCCGAACGGTTTCCTAGGGCACAGTACGGTACGGTACGGTACGGCTAAGTCGATGCTACGCGTACATATTACAGGCTAACTCTTATCGCTATTTGGCACTGACGTCCAACCATGTGTGCACACTCGCATGCGTCATGTCGGCAGTCGGCAGTCGATAGTCGGAAGAAGGCAAGACGATTGCTATTCACTACTTACTGTTACTTCCCGTACATTTTGCTATTCATTCACAATATTCAATTAAATACGCACCATAAAATATGCAAAATGGCAGTAACCTTGTAACGTAATATCTATTCTATTCGTAAGTAAAATATATTATTCCTATGCAATAATTAGTAAATCACAATCGAGATAGAAGTAGCGTGATGGAGACAAACATAATTGCTAAATATCACTTACTAAATGCTACTATGTAACTATATTCTATCCTAAATGCTAAACAATATGGCAGTCAGGTTCCATATTCGGATCAACGACATATCAACAATGTGAAGAGGTACCTACTTCAATGTCGCATTATTAGGGTTTCAGAAAACTGTTGAAAACTCTCATCTCACTCCCTAAGATAGGTTACCTCTTTGATCCTTCGTTGTTATGGAAATTTTATTGGATCAAGTAGATTCCTTATAAGTAAATGTATTACAATATCAATGTCTTCTGTTTCGAAGACTGGAATGGTTTTGGAATACATACACTACGTAATACGTACATAAGAGTAATTCGTTTAATTTAGTAAACTAGTTCGGCAAGCAGTCGGACCGTATAGAATCGATATCGCTGACGTATCGTATCGTATCGTGTAGTCACGACTCGTCACGTGATACGATGACGACTCGACGCTCCGAACGACGCAATTAAAATTTGTTAGTACATATATATTCCTCCGTTTGTTAGTATCGTGTCTCTATCGAACATCAGCGAATAGCCTCGTGGATATAAATATATTTTAACAAAAGTAAATCTCGGTCGTTCTTCACAATAGAACAAGAGCATGCGGCAGCGCCGCGTCACAGCTCCGCGTGCAGGATCAGCAGCGCGGCGGGGGGCGCCGAGGGGGCGCGGAGCGGGCCCCCCGCGCCCCCCGCCGCGGCCGCGCGCGCGCGCAGCTGCGCCTGCACCGCGTCCCAGGCGGCCGAGCGCGCGCCCCCCGCGCCCCCCGCGCCGCTGGCAGCCGGCGCGGCGCGGCGGCGGCGGGGCGCGCGCCTACGCTGCGGGGGGCCGCCGTCCGCGTGGGACTTGCGGCGCCGAGCCGGGGGGAGGGCTGGAGGGGGCGGCGGCGGCGATGGGCCCGCTCCGCCTCCTTCGTCCTGAAAGAGGTAAAAGAGACGGATATCGCGGTCGATCCGAGTGATTCTTAGGTCGCGCGAAGAGGGAATCGAACCGGCGTGGCGTGCCTCACCTGCTAGAAAATCTTGTCGAGGATCGTGTACATGCGCAGGTTGGCCTTCTTGCGCCAGCCGGGCGCGTGCGCGCGGCCCTCGGGCTCGGCGCCGTCGCTGTCGGAGTCCCCGGAGCCCCCGCAGCCCTCGCCGCCGCACGCCGCCTCCTTCTCGGCCAGCGGCAGGGCATGTTGATCGGCGCTGCGTCGCGCCAGGCGACGCGCCATCACGAATGCCGCCACCTGTAAGTCAGTAGAGCTCATGTTACATCGTGCTCGTGCGTCGTACGACTGAATCCTGATAATAACGGACGAGAACGCACCTGCAGTATCATTCCTACAATTCCAAATACGATGATGACGAACACGTTGTTAGGCGCTTCGTGTTCCACTTCCTAGAATCAAAACAACGGTTAAAAAACAGAATAACGTGCGGACCTAGAGCCTTCCGTTGGAGCCGGTGGGCAGATACAAACTGGAGGTACACTAGGAAAAAAAAAAATGGTAGCACTCCGGGAGTGCCGGCAGAAGTGAAAACTTCAATATTAACGTTGTGTTTTCACTTTTAAGTTTTCACTTCAAAAATATAACCACAGTCGTCATAATGACAATGACAATCACAATGACACAGACACATTCGCGCAAGCGCGAATGTGTTTTCACTTTTAAGTTTTCACTTCAAAAATATAACCACAGTCGTCATAATGACAATGACAATCACAATGACACAGACACATTCGCGCAAGCGCGAATGTGTCTGTGTCATTGTGATTGTGTCATGTCATTGTGTAACATTCGCGCAAGCGCGAATGTGACACAACGACGAAGACAACGAAGACACACTGACACAGACACATTCGCGCAAGCGCGAATGTGTCTGTGTCAGTGTGATTGTGTCATGTCGACACAACGACAATGACAACGACGAAGACAACGAATGATGAACGTCACGTTCGATGAACGTCACGAGTCACGTGACCCTGACTGAGTTTTCACTTCAATAAGATGGAAGCGATACAGTTAAATACAAGTTAGGCGAAACGATTCGTACGATATAATAGCGTCTATCTGGTTATGCGCGCGCGGCGAGCGATACGTGTTTCCCGTGCGAGGGTGCTCAGAGCGTCTGTCGGCTGCCGGCGCGCGAGTGCCGCTCCTCGGTCCTCCGCCCCCGCGCTCCGCACCGCACCGCGTGTTGGCAGCGCCTTGTACTCGCCTTGTACGATGTCGCCACAACACTATTTAATTGTTTGAGTCATACGTCGCGTGACCGCAAGTGTGTTCTTTTGTCGTCTCTTGTTTTACGAGCAATGTATAAAAATTAAATAAGATCTTACGCTTTTTCGACGTCACGTGACCCTGACGCGAGTTTGATAGTTTTTACCCACCCAGCGCCGCTAAAGAAGTTTTCACTTCAAAAATAATGACAGTAGGTATACATGGATAAGTGTAGTACGGCCTTCTAGATGAGAACATGTTGTTGACTTCTCGGAGCAGAAATAAGTTGTAAACTAAACTAATTTACAAACTTATATTATATCGCAAGATGAAATACATATCTACTTGTAATATACAAAAAAAGTACAAGCTATCTATTGCTTGTGTAGCTGGCAGTCTCGAGGAAGAGACTGGTAAAGATAATACATTATACCAGTATCATGGCAAATGTCGTTTTATGACGAGCACTTTCGATAAATTAAAGAGTGTTATTTTGAACAAACACGCATGGTCATACGGCATACACCGCATACACGACACAAGAGTAGAGGAAGCAGATATACTTAGTAAGTAGTGAGTGAGTAGATAGGTAGACATAGACATGTACCTCGATCATGTCGTAGATGGGGCGCACCACGTCGCGGTAGTTGTGCATGGCGAGCAGGGCCGGCTTGAGGTCGTGCAGCAGGTCCATGCCCCGGCGCGCCAGGGCCGCCTCGGGCGCGTCGGCCCACCACGCCGCCAGCGAGGCGCCCATCCACGCGCCGTAACACACCTCGCTCAGCGCCAGGCACGCCACGCCGAAGCAGTACTGCAACAAGCCACGCCACATCGCATCTCGTCTCACCTTACCGCGTCTACCGCGTGCCATGCCTCACCATCGCCTTTTCAAACCTAAGTCGTATCATTTTATCGTCTGGCTAGAATATCGATAGTCTTAGTGAATCTATGTGTTGGCAAACTCTATATTTCTACAGTGTAATATCCTGGCAAAATGTTGTCCAGATAAGAATGAACTTGCCTCTGCCTCTGTACCCAAGTTCCACTTTCACTCATGAATGAATCATGCGTGTCCAAATCTTGATTTTAGATAACTCGTTTCTGTGCAGGCAAAGCTCTACCATTTTGTGCCGGATGCTGCTGGTGAAATCACCAGCAGTTGCACCAGCAGATCACCAGAAGTTTGTTCTACTCAAATGAGTAGAACAAACTTGTGAGATACAGTTCTACACTAGTTCAGGGTTAGGGAATATCTAAATCACTTCTGACGCCGTAAGCCGTTGTATGTGGTAGCGCTTTGGCTGCAGGCTTCGACTAGCTATAAGTTAATTAAATAGATCATAGAACATAGTAAAATAATGGTTGTCTGGAAGAAATCGCTTTGTCCGATAAGAGCCGAAATTTACCTTAAATGCAAATAAGTACCTATTTAAAGTATTTGTAATTTAATTTATATTATTTTAATGCCGCGCCGCGGACCGGTAACCTACTTGTCCTACCGCCGCGCTTTTTTACGTGACAGCATTCGATACAGATTATTATATTATTATATGTACATCACAGAGAATCTGCGGCTCTATTTTGGTTCCATTCGATAACACAAATAATAATCACAAGTGATTACTTGCCTACCATGTGCCTAAATGGCTTTCGCAATCGGGTGGGTACATCAAACCATTAATTTGGTCCAATTGATCTAAACGAGAGACAAATGAGTATAAATTAACTACCAATGACTAGCAATGAATGTTCGACCGATCATGACTGTTCTATTTTTTCTATAACGATTCATCTCTCCATCGAAGTCTTCTAGCGTAGATATAAAATTGAAAAGAATTTACATCACATTAAAAAATGTAGTAACTTCAAAGATAGGTAAGTATTCAGGTCGGAGGAATCCTATACCTGTATAAGTTATGTAAAGATAGTGGTGTGGTGTGGTATGGTGTGGTGTGGTGTGTACTCACGACGTGCAGACAGGTGGCGGCGGCGGAGTGCCTCGCGGAGGCGGCGGCGGCGGCGGCCAGGTAGACGAGCGCCGCCAGCCACACGCCGCAGCCGGCCACGTAGGCGGCCGACACGCGGTACTGCGCCGCGCACAGGAACCGGAACCACGTGTACGTGGAGGGGTCCCACGCCAGCCGCGCCGCCGTCGCCAGCAGCGCGCCGCTGTACATCTGCAACCACCCGCATCTCGCTAAACTGCACTGCATCTGCATTCCGTCCACCTTGCCTAGTCTACAGAGTACCTACTTCACTCACCTACTCATTCTGTACTACTGTGATCGTCTTGTTTGGATCGATAGTGACAGATAAGAGAATATCTGCTGATGAGACAAAGCAAGGGTCTATTCGGCAGTCTGTAGTGTATTGTAGTGCCTGTGCTCGAGCTGAACCGCAGATAAGGCGCCGACCGCTGCACCCTGCCCCCGCCGCGCCGCTGTGGCCGCTCTCTCACAAAGCCTCTCTTACACAATAATGCACATTCAAAATGATAACACCATTTATTTTGCAGGTACCTACGTATACTTTTCACTGAAGACTCTTTCAACCTTTATCAACATCAAAGGTCATAAATAACGTAATTGTAGAGTAGGTTAGGTATTGCAACGTTATTCCTTCTACAGGTTCGTTGTGTTACCAATAATCACATATATTTTATTGTCATCTTTGCGTTCGTCAATTTCATTGAGAGTTTTACTATGTATGTTCCTAGTCCATGGTCCTAGAGTTCTCATTGCACTTGTACTTACATTAGAATATGTACATATTTAGCATCGACACTTTAAAGGTGAAGTTTTAGAGGTCAGTAGAATCAATTATCGAATGCTCGATAACGCGGAGTCATCACGACACTGGCCGAGGTTCCTTCGACGACGTAACGCCGCCAACGAGACGACGCGACCATTTTTTCGGCGATAAAATAGAGCGTTCGGTGTCGCTTTTTGTGGATTTTATCAATGTTCCATTTTAAACAAGCACGAAATAGGTCACAACAACACTGAATTCTTACCCAGTTTCAGTGAAGCGAGTAGCCATAGATAAATGAGGCGTTTTTGATTCGAAATTATGTTTTGAGTGGTATGTTCTTGCATGTTTGACCCTTGAAAATTTACACGCATACTTAGCATTATTTCGTTTGCGTCATAAATTCCAGCTCGTGCAAGAGAGAGCGAGACAGCAACTTGCTTCTAACCGGACCAGCTGCTTCCTCATGAGATGACACTAACTCCGCGCGGACAATACCCCATACCCCGCCGCCGCCGCGCGTCGCCGGCTTGTGAGTTTGTATGTATGTATGTATGACTGATAAAACGAGACCTTACGTAGTCAGTCATTACAACTGAGATGAACTGCGTCAAGTCTAACAACAACAGCGTAACGCTGTGCCTGACTGTCAGCATGTATCCTTATATGTATATCCATGAGGGTACCTATACCTAGATAACTAGTGGTTCTGTGAGAACAGCAGACCTCACGAGCATTTATTACCATGCAGTAGCCGATCCTTCCCCATTTTATCCCGCCACCCTCTTTCAATTTTTTCAACATTTTGTATAGAATTAATTCCTTAATTTGAGAGCCAGACTCATATTTAAATGGAATCCGTTGAAAAATCAGGCTACGGAAAACCTTCTCTTTTCTTCCTACTACACCCCCATTTTTGAGTTATTATTTTTACAACATTTTGTGTTGATTTTAATAATCAGTGTCTATCAAATTAGATCCAAACTACGTCGATAAATAACGCTACAGCAAACTTGTCCCCACCCCCAGTTGAGTGAGTCGGTTGATAATACAGACGTACACCACAGTTCTAAATGATTCTTGAGAATTTTGTTGAATAAAGAAATATGTATTTGATTTCCAATCTGAATCAAACGTGATGGGAATCTAGCTAGGCTAAAGGTTTATATTTGGCCAAATGCTTGCATACCGGTTATCCCAGCCTTGAATGGAATGTAGGTTGACGGGGTAGGGTAGGCTGACGCGACGGTCAGCGGCCGGCGACAGAGGCGACCGCTTCAACCGCTGATACTGTTTCTATTAGGAAGCTTAATCTCATGTCACAATTCAATGAACTATAGAAATAATGATGATAAGCTCTTATCTTGTAGGTATGCGCTAATTTTACAAGAGAATGAAATGACAAGACTGTGTGCAAATCACGACATTCTTTGCCCCTTGCCTGACTCAAGCCACAAATAGTGTTTCAATATGACTTACTTAATAGAATTTATATTGTACCATCTATTCAATCTTCATAGAGTTTAGTAGATCGACAAAGTTTTTATTCGAATTAGTAGTTAGATTTTGAGGTAAATCAGTGAAAGGGTTGTAAACAAGGAATATCTATCTGTAACGAATAGATTCTGTCGGAGCAGTTGCTGATCTCAGCTATTGGTGTCACTCATTAATGAGAGTGAAATAACCCCAAACAAAGCAAAGCTACTATGAAAAATATTGCTGATATAATACTTCAATAATAGAATTATTATAATTCACAAACAAACTTACGACTATTACAGTATTTACAAAATGTACTTTGGCAAACTATCTATCGACTGTTTGCAACGGTCTGTAGATAGCTCAGCTGTTTCTTATGTATTTTATATGCCTATTATACTCGAGTACAGTCTATGAACACAACTATGTATGTACTTACAAAGGTACTTAAAGCTTAAACCTGAGTAAACAGGCCCGTTTCGAGGAAAACCGCAATACTTCGCTCTAAACTAAAAGGTGCGCGCTATTAACAGGTTGTTTGTTGCGAAATCAAAGCATTCTAAAAATACATAGTTTATAGTAGTAGTGTAAATAATTAACTCGTCGACTTCTTCTTCTTCTTATCGTGTCGATGCTACAACAGAGGGCGTAGTCCGAGCTTGTATTTTAAAACTCCCTACTCTCGAGACGACTCTCATTCTCATTTAAGCTATTTGGCATACCTAGTAACATTCTTCATTGCAAAGGAAACTTGTACTTATCGATATCACGGAATACCTATCAACCTCAACCTATCCTAGTTTAACTTTTAATTTTTCTGTTGATCCATTCTTTGTGTTCTTTGGACCCTTTACAATTTCACAACCGATTAATTCCATACAAAGTTAAGCCCGCGACTTCGTCTTCTTATCGCTTCGATCATTATTATTAATGATCGAAGTCTTATCGTTATATTTTGAACTGATAGAAGACCATAGGTTGGTCAAAATTGAGGAAAGTCGATCAACTAATGCACAACGTGCTCACTTAGAGCCGTGGGTGCCACAGGGGCGTTGTCTCAGCGCTGCGTTGGCGATGCGATGCGTACATACAAATCATGCCACCCGATGCGTTACATTACAATACGATGTGGAACTGGCACCTAGAATCACCTAGTATGTAAGACGATTCTAAATGATCCTTGTGATTTTACTGAATAAAGTAATTTTTGACTTTTGACTTTGACTTTGATGACGGATGGCGACACGCAACGAAATCTCAACGCACAGGATAGGAGAGAGACGAGGTAGGGGAAGGGAATTGTGCTAAACCAACGGGCCGGCAAAAGAAAATTCGTCAAAAATAGCCGCGTTAACGCCACGATGACGCAAAGCAACGCCCGCCCGTGAGCCCGTGTGACATTGCATGCCGATGCAGCGTAGTAGCCGCAACGCCCGTGTGCCATCTCTCAGTGTAAATAAAGTAGGACAACAACACGTGAAACATCGAAAAACACTTGGTTTATTTATTTATTTATTTATTTATTTATTAAGGGTATCCAACGGAAAAAACACATAAACATACAAAAATAGAAACAAAGGACTTAAATCTAGTGTTTCCCCAATTATAGGACACCACAACATGCAAATAATTAAAACTCAACTAAACTATGTACAGAAAACAGTTACTTTAACGTTAAAAAATAAAAAACATGTAATTGTTAGGGAACTAAATTATGTGAAACTAGATTAGTGTAGGGGATCGAATTAAAACACAGCTTTTATATATGACAGAAGTAAGTTGGGGGTGCAAACGGGGTTCAAAAAGGGCTGCTATTTGCGAAATATGAATTTAAAGCTACGGTGTCACGCTGTGACACTCGCGAAGATTTTCTACTGAAGAAAACCGAATCCACCCACAAAATGCTATATTTTATTTATTTCTTTAAAGTTGCCAAGAGATGGCGTTACAGGTATTGATTTCTTAAATAAAACATGACTTTGCTAAAGAAAACGAAAGTAAATACTCTAATAGATAACATCCTTTTACCTGTAAGTCGGTGATATAACAAATACGTTTAACATGAAAAATAATGATAAAAAATAACTAATTTTAATGTGTGTCGCCTACAATCCACCCTCTTAGTGATGAACCTGAGCTGCTAAACTAAATACAAAACACAAATAAAGCTCAGATCAGCACTAACACTTCGAAGGTTCAAGTAGTGCGACACGCGTCACTGGACGGCGCACCAAACCAGTTCGGGTGCGGACGTCCACCACTCGCACACGACCATCGTCGGCAGCATGGGTCGCACTCACTACTCCGTGCCGCCAGCAACCACGTTCGACATTAGGTTCTATTATAATTACATAATCTCCATCTCGCAACGCTCTATGGTCCCTACACCACTTCTGCCTTGGGATCAAAGTAGGTAGATATTCTTTAACCCATCGCGTCCAAAACATATCGGTGAGCCGTTGCGCTACGCGCCATTGTTTGCGCAGACATAGATCGTCATTATCATACCTGCCGAATATGGGACTGTTAGAAGAGGTACCTAACAAAAAATGATTAGGTGTTAAAGCTTCAGGGTAGTTAGGGTCACATGAAACGTGTGTAATAGGGCGACTATTGACTAGCGCTTCCACTTCCGCAAACAAAGTGAAAAGCGTCTCAGGGTGTGGAGCGCGTTCCTTAAGTACGACTTTCAAGGCCGTTTTCACCGTGCGTATCATACGTTCCCAGGCACCACCTTTCTCAGGAGCCCCGGGGGGTATAAACCTCCACTCGATACCTCTTACGGTACCGTCCTCACGGAGTTTACTCTCATCGAGTTCCAACAGACTCCGCTTGAGTTCGTTATCCGCTCCGCGCAGGTTCGTCCCGTTATCTGAATAGATAACGCTGGGCGTACCGCGGCGAGAGATCATGCGTCGGAGTGCCATTATGGTGGAGTCTGTACTCAGACTCTCACTGATCTCCAGATGAATGGCACGTACAGTCAGGCACGTAAACATCACACCGTATCTTTTGAGTCTTTTTCGACCGACGGTGACCTCCATCGGTCCGAAAAAGTCCACCCCCGTATAGGTGAATGGTCTACGATTGTGATGCAAGCGTGCAGCGGGCAGGTCCGCCATGCGCTGCGGCTGCGGCGCGGCGCGGCGGTGCCGGCAGAACGGGCAGCGCGCGGCGACTGCGCGAACAGTCGGCCGCAGCTTCAAGATCCAGTAACGTTGTCGTAACTCATTTACGACGAGCTCGTTAGCACCGTGCATAGCTTTTCTATGGTGGTACTCCACTATTAAACGAGCTATTTGGTGACGACCATCGAGTATGGCGGGTCGCTTTGTCGAGTGGGTGACACCTTCGACTTTATCGATACGACCGGCAACTCGAAGCACATTATCATTGTCAATGTAGGGCGTCAAAGTAATCAAACGACTATTTGACAACAAAGGCTTATTTTCCTTGATAAGCTCGATGTCTTGCTCGAACGAGTCTTGCTGAGATTTTTTAAGAAGAAGAAGCTCGGCTTCGTTCATGAGCTCGACATTCATGCTAGTTTCTATTCGTCGACATCGTCGTACGAATAAAATAATACGAGCGGTCACTCGTACGAGTCGTAGCCACGACGAGTACTTGTCTTCGTTTGGTAAGGAATATTCAGTGGTTGTAGATACCACTACGTTTAAGCTTCTTTCCTCACAGACAACGTCGGGCGATGGCTTTTTAGTAGACACACAATCCTTAGGCCAAGTATCTTCAGGCTGCCGTAAGAAATGAGGCCCGTGAAACCATATACTATCATATGTGAGCGGAGGCGTTTCGTCTTTAGTAGCTAAGTCGGCTACGTTTAGCTTAGTAGGAACGTATCGCCACTCCGACACATTCGTGAGCTCATCAATTTCGCCTAAGCGATGAGCTACGTACGGCTTATAGCTTCTAGGATCGCTACGAATCCATTGTAGGACCGTTTGCGAATCGGTCCAGAAGTACCGCTTATCGCACTTCATTTTTTTATGTTCTCGTTGAAGCGAATCAGCGAGACGGGAAGCTGTAAGCGCGCCTTGCAGTTCCAGTCGGGGGACTGACACCGGGCGGAGCGGAGTCACTCTACTTTTACTAGCTGCGAAACTAATTAAAACCTTTCCATCGACTCGAGTAAAACGCCAGTAAATAACGGCTGCGTACGCTTTTATAGAAGCGTCACAAAATATGTGCAACTCTTTATTTACGATCGACTCGGCCTCCCTACCTATACATATCGATGTTAGATAACATTCAGTCCAACTACCAGCGTTGTGATACCACCTAGGTATACGTAAGGATTCTAAAAGTTTTAATTCATCGAGCCATAACATCCACTTAGTGTGCTCACTTGAGTGGATGCGGCATTTCCAATCAACCTTCGATCTGTGTACATCTTGAAAAATAATTTTACTTTTTATAACAAATGGCGATAAAAAACCGTGTATATCGTAAACAGACATAATAATACTGAGCATTTTTGCTTTCGTTGGAGGCGTAGAACCATCTAAAATATCACTAGGTATTTTATCAAGCGATATCTGAAACCCGAATGAATCATCCGCAGGATGCCATATCAATCCTAACGTGCGCTCACTTGTGTTCATAGCTCCGTGTTTGAACTGCACAGCTGATTGTGCGAGCGCCTCTGCAGGGATCGAATCTAAAACTTGTTTACTATTACTCGACCAGCCTCTAATTTCAAAGCCACCTTTTGCGTGAATAGACGTTATATCGTGAACTAATTTAATAGCCGAGTTTTCATCGCAAGTTGAATGACAACAATCGTCCATATAATGATCATTAATAATGACATCTACAGCCTCAGGATTTAATTCCTGATATTTAAGTGCATTTTTATTTTTAATGTATTGTGCGACGAAAGGCGAGCATGTTGCACCGAAAATTAAACTTTGCATCGAAAAAATACGAATCGGTTTATCGAAAGATTCCTGCCACAAAAATCTAAGTACATGCTGATCGCTGGGTTTTATTATTATTCTCAGAAACATGTCGCGAATATCTCCAAGTATAACTATTCTATGTTCGCGAAATCTGAGCATAATTCCATACAGTGAATTATATAAGTCCGGTCCTGTTAATAAATAATCATTAAGGCACACACCGTCTACTTTAGCGGCGGCGTCAAAAACTAACCGTAACTTGCCCGGCTTGTTCGGGTTCTGAACACCGAAATGCGGTAAATACCAAACATGATCAGCTGAGAGGTCGTTATCAGTTAGTTCTCGAGCGTAACCATTGTCTAACAATTTAGATATTTCTTTTTTATAGCGATTAGCGTAATCGTCGTTTTTGCGGAATTTGCGCAACAATAACTGCTGACGTGAGTAGGCATTATTGTATGACTCAGGCATCATAAAATCGTCCTTTTTAAAAGGTAAACCTACTTCCCATTGATTACCTACCTGACGTGCTGTTTTGTCTAATATTTCGACAGCTCGAATATGATCCGTATTCTCTCGTGATACGGGTGAAATTCCTATTAAATCAAAATTAAAGGAATCTTTAACTAGGTCATTTAGTTCGCTAATTTCCTGTACATTATTATCGTGAGAGTGAGCGAGATGGAAGACATTTTGTTTACATACCCGAGGCTTCGAGGAGTGAGTGCGCCTCATCATTGAGTCGTCTACACTTCTACCTTTTGGGAAGTGCGGGTTAGAGTCGAACGTTTGTTCCTTTCTCTGGCTTCTTCGTCGTGAGCTACAACTCACGAGTCACTGGTTTGACCGCTTTTGCTCAGCGGTTCTTATTTTGTGCTATCATGGCACGCTGTGGTTTTCGCGTGTTTTGTGCTCATCAATCTCTTTACGGAGAGTCGGGTGAGCCCAGGAGCTCGCGGGGAAGTGGCCTCCAGGAAGTTGGATTGTCGGGTGGTCGCGTTTTGAGTGCGCCCGCGGTGGAAACCATGGACTGTCCATCCCAATCGACAGCGTGATGCGTACAGCGAGTCCCTGTCTCCGTGGACTACCTCCAGCGGCGCTATTAGGAAATAATTATCCTCACCAATGAGTAGCCGCGGTTTTACACTAGAATCGGTGCAAATCATATCCTTGATATGCGATAAGTGCGTACTATTTACGCCGTTCAAAAGAGACAAGTTTTGAGAACACAACTTTAACTGAGTACACTTACGTAACTTACAGTCATAACTAACGTTATCGTGTCCCGTTATTTCTACCTTAACACTAGGCACTTCCGATTGGTACACTGATAAACCGAACGCATCTGTGAACCTAATAGGGCGCGCACTAACACACTCTAATCCTAAGGTATCTGCCAGCTCGGCATCGATCACTGACACTTCGGCACCATCGTCCAGGAGCGCGTAGGTGTTCACGACACCTTTAGGGCCGCGTAATCGAACCGCGATCACTTTCAGCAGCGCGAACTCATCCGGGGCGGTGCTCGCGTCGTCGCTATCCCGCGCGAAGTGCATCATGGGCGCGTCGGGTGCAGCAGCAGGTACTACGGGTTCCGGGGTCACGGTCATCTTATCAGGTGACGATGACGTCATCTCGGGTTTCGTCCAGTGCAGCAGGCGATGATGTGCCATGCCGCAGTTATCGACGTCACACATAGGTGCGGGGCACGTATCTTTATTGTGTCGAGTCAAAAGACAACAATAACATAGTCCGCGCATTTTGACGAATCTCCATCTATCTCTGCGCATCGCACGTTTGAATATGCGACACTCTGGCAATGTATGACTGCCTTTCTGACAGAATCTACACGTTGTGTTATCAGCTGCGGCGACAGAAGAAGTGTAGACCGTACGATGACGGTACTTATCATCAGTGCGCTTTGTAGGAGCGCTAATCGGCTTCTTGTCCTGGGGCTGAATACATCCAACGACTGATAACATTTCAGCTTCTAGCTTTAAAAATGTAGCTAATAGTTCTAGTCTTGATTTGCCTTCGCTGAGGTGTTTGTAGGCAAACTCTGTCCATCTTCCGATCAGGGTGCTCGGCAATTTAGTTACAATAGCTGCGGCGAGCTCGGGGCTTCGAAGATAGTCGCTCTGATCTAGTGCGCGTATTGTAGCTACGCAATTATTCACCTTTACAGATAAATTAATCAAATCTTGTTGATAATTAGTAGGTAACGAAGGGAGCTTTTTCAATTGCATCGTTATGTTGCTAATAATAATATCAGCTCGACCAAACCTGAGTTCCAGTGCTTCCATGACCGCTGACGGCGGAGTGTTGCCGATCAGCAAGTCAGTCACTGCTTCCTTGGCCTCACCTCGTAGAGATTTACGAAGTCTCCACAGGTTCTCACTGTCACTGAAGTTACACACACGTGACGAATCATCATAAGCACTTTTAAAATGTAGCCACTCAATACTGTCACCACTGAAAATAGGTAGCTCTCGTGGCGTGGCAAGGCGACTCAGAAGCTTATCTTCATGCTTCGATGTTGATGATTGAGTTAAAAGATCCTTCAACGTATCAGCAAGTTGTTGGATGCTAGTGTCGTGCTGGACGGGTGCAGCACAGTTCGTGTCCAGCCACTTCTCCACATTCTCGTGGACCTTCTTCTCGCTGCGAAGAGACGAATGATAGGAGCCATCAGCATCTTCATCAGGATCGACATCGGTGCCGACGTTATGAGCTTTCTCACTTTCCTGGTCGACCTTGGCAAGCTGAGCTTGTAACTTCTTGTCAATTAACTCCATCTGAATCATGGCTTTTGCTTCCGCCGCTTCCAGCTCAAGTTGTTTACGTCGTGCAACTGACGACGCGGTAGATTTCTTCGTACACATAGTTGATTTCGAAGCACATGTTGATTGCTGCGCAGTACCGTACGGCGACATTTTGCGCTGTGGTACCGGCGTTGACACGTATCCTTCCCGCGACGATGTAGGACAATCGGGGCCGCGAGGAAGAATCAATTTCTTGAACTCCGACTTCATAGGTGCACCATCCAGCTTATTAGATTCCATAAGTTCCTGTCGTTGTCGGCGCGTGAGAATTTTCGACGGCGTGTCGGACATGGCGACCGACGTAAGTTCGCCGATTTACGATCCGGGCTCGTAAGGACCACTTTGTAGGGGATCGAATGAAAACACAGCTTTTATATATGACAGAAGTAAGTTGGGGGTGCAAACGGGGTTCAAAAAGGGCTGCTATTTATGAAATATGAATTTAAAGCTACGGTGTCCGCTGTGACACTCGCGAAGATTTTCTACTGAAGAAAACCGAATCCACCCACAAAATGCTATATTTTATTTATTTCTTTAAAGTTGCCAAGAGATGGCGTTACAGGTATTGATTTCTTAAATAAAACATGACTTTGCTAAAGAAAACGAAAGTAAATACTCTAATAGATAACATCCTTTTACCTGTAAGTCGGTGATATAACAAATACGTTTAACATGAAAAATAATGATAAAAAATAACTAATTTTAATGTGTGTCGCCTACAATTAGGATAAAAGTTAAAAAGAAGTAAGTACAAAATTAATGAAAGATACAATATGAAATGTTAGGTTAGAAATTATACAAAAGCAAAAGTACAAAACAAAGTACTTAAACATTAAAATAATATAATGTGTGGTAAAATAGGTGTTGCATTGATAAACGTATCATTAGATTTTTATTATGATAATATTTATGAAGCGTTAATATATATTGAACGTTATTCTAATAATAGCGATCAATTTAGTAAATTGACAAGAGTTTTATGAAATATATTTGGTTTATCACTTAAATCTAGGAGGTTGTTTTTTGATAGAGTATTGAATTGCTTACAAAGCCTTGGCAAAACAGAATTTTGACCTAAATTGGTTCTGAAGTACGGATTTGAAAATAAGTTAAAGGCTGTTGATCTGGGTAATCTGGAAGGAGCATTAAATTGGAGGCTGTTTGAAAGTTCAATGCAGTCGATTTTACCATTCTGTAACTTGTGTAAGAATTTCATGTCGGCTATCTTTCTACGTGTTTTTAATGATGTTATTTTATAATGTTTTAGACGACTGCTGTACCCGTTTAGCCGTTTGGCAAGACGGTCACCATATGCGAGGTGATATAAAAATCTTTTTTGTATGCTCTCTAAGCGTTTACAGTAAACATCATAATGAGGGTGCCATATTACTGAACAGTACTCTAAGATAGGGCGGACTAGTGTGTCATAGAGTTTAATTTTGGTTGATGGGGATTTGAAGTCTTTACTATTGCGTATTACGAAACCTAGTACCTTAAAACTTTTTGATACAGTCTTAAATATGTGAGCGTCAAATTTGAGGTTAGAATCAATTAGCACTCCTAAGTCGCGTAATTGATTCGTGTTGGTTAATTGATTACTATTGATAAAGTATGGTTGGACTTGTGCTTTTTTACTTGAGCTGAAACGGATGTGGTAGCATTTATCTGTATTTAAGGACATTTTATTAGTCGAACACCAACTTGCTAAACTATCTAAGTCGTTTTGTAGGAGAATGGAGTCGGAGGGTTGCTCAATAGCTTTTAAAATTTTTAAATCATCTGCAAAGAGATAGAATGAAGAACTTTTAAAACAGTCGACAATATCATTAATAAATATATTAAATAAAACAGGTCCTAAATGCGAACCTTGGGGGACACCTGAAGAAGCGATAAATGAAGTCGAAACAAAACCTCCAACTACAACCTTGGATGGTCTATTGGCCAAGTAGGAACCGAACCATTTTAATAATGCCCCAGAAACTCCAAGCTGTGATAGTTTAATCAGTAGTATAGAGTGGTCAACCTTGTCGAAAGCCTTGCAGAAATCAGTGTAAATTGCATCTACGGGAATACACTTGTCATACGAGGTAATTAGCTTAGATGTATAGCATGCGAGGTTTGTAACCGTAGATCGAGACGACATGAAGCCATGTTGAGTATCCGTTATATATTGTTTAATATGCCAAGTTAACCGTTCCGCAATAAGTCTTTCAAAAACTTTTCCGAATACTGCAAGTATGGATATTGGTCGGTAATTTGAGACAAGCTTTTTATCCCCAGACTTAAAAATAGGAACAATGAGAGCTTCTTTCCATATATCTGGAAATACACCTTCTGAGATAGACTTGTTAAATATTAAACATAAAGGTTCAGCCAACGCTGCAGCACATTTTTTAACAAATATAGGTGGTATGCCGTCATTACCAGCGCCTTTATTACCGTCTAAAGACGATAGAGCTTTTTCTATGCAATTTACAGCCAATTTCGGAAAACAAAGCGATGTGGATACTTTGCTAGATAAGTCAGATTGTGAAGCACCAAGGGTTTGTGATGGAATGTTATAAACTTTAACAAAATTTTCTGCAAATAAATTACAAATGTCCTCTCCTTTTTCAGCCAACTGATCATGGAGTTGCATTTTAGCTGGGTACGAACTGCATCCTTTACGTTTGCTTTTGATGAAGGACCAAAATACTTTTGGGTTTTTTGTAACAGCATGTTCCATGAGTGAAATATATTTATTGTAGCAGATTTTTTGTACTCTAGCGCAGTCTTCCCGAATTATCTCAAATTCTACAACATCAAGGGGGTTGTGGTATTTTTTTATTCTTACGTGTAAATTGTGTTTTTCCTTATACATACGAATTAGTTCGCGTGAAAACCAAACGGGGTATTTAGTCTGAGATTTTTTCTTGATAGGTATGTGTAGCGTTATTATGTTACGTATTTCATTGTAAAAACTTGATACCATTTCGTTTATAGAACAGTTCACATTAAATTTATCAGCCCATTTAATAGTTTTGAGTTCTTCAAGTATTTTTATATAGTCAGCCTGAAAATAAGCTGGTCTTGGTTCCATTTTTGAAGCCAACAACTCTGTTTTTATTTGCACTGGTAATACGCATTCTATGGGTGGATGAGAGTTGTCAACTGGCACTAAGCAAACATCGCAATGTTTAAGTTGTGTGACTGACTGGTTGCTTAAAATTAGATCTAAAGTTTTGTCATTTGTGTTGCGAACCGAACTGTATTGTTCGAGTGCATTAAGTGTCATGAAATCTAAGAAATGAGTGTGTAGTTTAACATTTGTACATTCAGGGATTTTATGCAAAGTATTAACATTATCAATCCATTTTATATTTGTGAGATTAAAATCTCCTAATAGTAAGAAGTAGTCACTTTTATCTAATATTTTTTGTGCATTGTTTGTATATATCTCGAGAATATCAAACTGTAGGGGAGATGGCAGGGGAGAGAGTTTCATAAATGATACATTATTGAACACAATTAGCAGTACGTAGGTTTTAGCACAACAATACTTAGTCATGAGTGGAGTGGAGTGACACATACTGAGATAACTCTACGTAAAATATGTCATAATTATAACTAAATAAGTATTACCTACTACCAAGTAATACAATACCTCACACAGCTAGCTAACTAACACGTAACGTGTTTGAATAATCTTCGAAAGAAAACAATTAGTAAGTAAGTACTTTTCCTTACTTTATTTCCACTTAAAAACGTGTTGTGTCATCCATACAATATTTTTATTTTAGTTTTCGAGACTCGTAAATCTAAACTACGGGCTCTGAAACCTTAGTCCGAGCTTGCATTTTAGATCTCTCTACTCTCGAGCCGACAGTCGTCTCTCGGATAGCCATACAAAAATGTATGGACATCCGAGAAACGACTCGGCTCGAGAGTAGGGAGTTTTAAAATGCAAGCTCGGACTAAGCCCTCTGAGGGCACTCAGTCAGAATACGATACAACCCTAGTGTTTGAAGCATTAGACAAACTCTTTGAAAAGCGATCTTCGATTTTTAGGGTTTTATACCCAAAGGGAAAGGGTAATGGTGATATATATATATTTATATATAAATAAAGAAATACGATATCTAATATCAGGAAATAAGAAAAAGCAGGATAGGTCCGATTAATGCTAAGAGGCCATCATCTAAGCTTGTGGTGCGTTGCCGCGGCCGCGGGCCTGCCACTACCTACTCACTCAGACAAATCGTCATTTGTTCAATAATGAACGTCACATTAAGGATGACTTCTTCAATTTGTTTGACCCCCGACGCCCCGATCGAAGTTATTTTTATTTTATTTAAATATTTGGGAACAATAGGATCTAAAATGTATAGAAGGAATAAAAGAGCTTACTTATATAGTTTCCGCAAATATAATGAGACTAAACAATTAAGAATAGTACTTATTTAAGAAAAGGAAAACAAGAAAAGAAAAAAGATTAAAAAAGAAAAAACCGAAGACTAAAAATACGTAAGGTACTACTGACTGACTACATGCTCAACCCATATTGATAAATTATAACTCAGCTAACACAAAGAAAGACTCTGAAGTTTTTTGTACTTACATATATTAATATCATTAGAACAGATATCTACAAACAAGTTGATATACGTACTTAGATAAAGTAAGATAATGTGCCCTCTCTACAACCTCGATCATAAATTAAACATACCTACCCATCCCATCCCATCCCAGGAGTGATAAAGTAAACAACCGTTTATTGATAATGATCGAGCGAGAGAAGCGAGCGAAACGACTCAGTTTCAAGATTGGTCAAAAATGCTTTCGTCCGTCTCTTCTCTTCTGCCTATAGGTCGAATTTTACAACCCATTTTAACGAAAATATGCACACAAATTCCTTGATTTATTAAAATTATTTAGTAAGTTACGTTATTTATCGTCATTTTAGAGATAAGTACTTACATGTACTTAATTCTAAACAAGATGTTAGCCAGGGCTACTGTTTTCACAATCTATGTACATAGTTAGTTTGCTATCTTCATCATGACTGTAATGTAACCGCAATCTTACCGTAGAATGATTAGTTTAATATTTAATTCGCTCCATATTAATGTAAGGTCAGGTTACTTCGGCATGCAATGTACATTCTTGCGGCCCAGCGGATGCCGCGGACGGAGAGTGCACAATGCGCACATTATAGAATAGAATAGAATATACATTTAATCAGCAACAACAACAACAAGACACATGACACAAATAAACAATAACAAAACATACACATTTATATAAAAATAAAATATCATTATGTAATAAAAGTAACAAGTACATAATAAACAAACAAAAGAAAACATACAGCTAAAATATATAAATACAAAATAAACTCAAATCAGTCGTCACATGTGTCTGAAAGTTGTGCTGATAAGGTGTTCAGCTCAGCAATAATGTTGAGTGAGTAAACACTCAACGCTGATTTTCAGCTGAACCCAAAAGAAGGAAAGGGTAGATCAGCAGTAACCAAGCCACATAAATAACAACATACTCACAATGTAACACATAATTATCCAACATAAACCAAATAAACGAAAATATACTAAAAACAGTTTGTCGTGTTCTTATACAAAAGTCCATAAAAAGAAAGAAAAACAGTCGGGGGAAGTTATATTATACTAAATCTAAATAAGAGAGATGTCGATATTAATGTTACCATGCTGTATTTGGGCATCAATGAGAAAACTCTTAACCTTCTTTCTAAAACCGCTTATACATCCAATATTTCGCAAAGGTGGGGGTAAGTTATTCCAGCATTTGGCAGCTGCATACCTAAAGCTGCCCCTGAAGCTTTCAGATTTGTGATGTTGTGTAGAGCATTTTCTGCTTACACAACTACGCTGACTCGACATCCAACCTAATTTTTCAAACAAATACTTAGGCGTTTCAAACTTAATCACTCCGAACAGGAGACAAGCTAGATGCAATTTGCGCCTTGATTTCATTTTAAGGCTGCGCTTTAAATTAAGGAAAGGAGTTATATGGCTTCTAGGGGGAATATTAAAACAAAATCGAGCACAGGCATTTTGAACACGCTGTATCAAATGCTGGGTTCGTACTAGCAGGCGAGGGCCATAAATAGTGTCTGCATAGTTCAATTTCGATAGTACCAAAGATTCAACTAGATGCATTCGAACCTCCTCACTAAGGTAGGGCTTAATTTTATATAAAATTTTAAGTCTATAGAAGCAGTTACGGACGCAATCTGCTACATGCTTTTCGAACCTTAAATTGGCGTCCATGATTAGACCTAAATTTCTTGCTTCAAAGACACGCTCAATAGATTTTCCCTTTAATGTGTTTTCCCTTTGTGTAACATAGCATAGGTAACATAACATGTCTCGCATTCAAAGGGCTGCCATGCCAATGTTGTCATGTCGTACCATACATTTCGTATTTCCTTGTAATGTACCGTAAGTATTTCCCATTATGTACATACGCTATGTGTTCAATTATCTCAACATTCTCAGCCGCTATCGAAATTCAACATAAAATTATATTCAACATAACCTGCATAAACTGTTTAACCTATGTGTGTTACGCATAGCACAATGCACGTGCGCTCAGCTCACAGAGGGCTTAGTCCGAGCTTGCATTTTAAAACTCCCTACTCTCGAGCCGAGAGTCGTCTCTCGGATCTCTCTCTCTACTTCTTACAAAAATATAAGGACATCCGAGACCCGAGAGACGACTCTCGGCTCGAGAGTAGGGAGTTTTAAAATGCAGGCTCGGACTAAGCCCTCTGCTCGCGCTTTGTGTAACATAGCATAGGTAACATAACATGTCTCGCATTCAAAGGGCTGCCATGCCAATGTTGTCATGTCGTACCATACATTTCGTATTTCCTTGTAATGTACCGTAAGTATTTCAAATCTCTTTCTCTCATCCTTGAAATAAAAATAAGAAAATATATTTCTTGTCTAGTCTTAAAATTACAATCTTGTGTGTGTATTTTATGTATTTAAAAACTATTATATCAACAATTTAGTTCCCAGAGTCAAACTTTGCTTAGTTTGGGTACACATTTTTATGTCCGTAGACTGTATATGTATAACTAACTATGCACGTCCAAAAATTACGTGAGGTGTTTTTTTTAAATTTTCTGTCCCTCCTTTCCCACGGGTGAGATGTCGAGAGATTTTATTCAACCCCCTCCCCCATCCACCAAACTCACGTGAGATTTTTCAAAAAGTGGGTTTCTATAAGTAGGTACCTATAGATATTAATAAATAAAAAAGCTAGCACTCCGGGAGTGCCGGCAGAAGTGAAAACTTCAATATTAACGTTGTGTTTTCACTTTTAAGTTTTCACTTCAAAAATATAACCACAGTCGTGATTGTGTCATGTCATTGTGTCACATTCGCGCAAGCGCGAATGTGACACAACGACGAAGACAACGAAGACACACTGACACAGTTGTGATTGTGTCATGTCGTTGTGTCACATTCGCGCAAGCGCGAATGTGACACAACGACGAAGCCAACGAAGACACAGACACATTCGCGCAAGCGCGAATGTGTCTGTGTCTTCGTTGGCTTCGTCGTCATCGTCACGTCACGTCATGTCGCCACGTCATCGTCACGTCATGTCGCCACAACACTATTTAATTGTTTGAGTCATACGTCGCGTGACCGCAAGTGTGTTCTTTTGTCGTCTCTTGTTTTACGAGCAATGTATAAAAATTAAATAAGATCTTACGCTTTTTCGACGTCACGTGACCCTGACGCGAGTTTGAAAGTTTTTACCCACCCAGCGCCGCTAAAGAAGTTTTCACTTCAATAAAAATATGGTAATATACCAAATCCATTCTCCAGATAGGCAGCTGGAAGGAAAGTGATAATATGAGAGTAAAAATGAAAAGAGCATTGTGAGCCTGATCGTTCAATCAAAGAGATAGGAACCTTATAAAGATCCACATAAAGATCAATCAAATGCTCCGGCTCCGTCGTGCCATGAACAACATTTATTCGAGTTGTCGACGACGAACTAAGTACGCCTAGCCATGCCATACCATCCCATGCCAATTGCCACGGCACTCCATGAGAACACAGCTGCGCAGCCGCCGCGTCTGCCGACTCAACTAAATACAAACTTATCCCGATCAAAAATAATTAGGTAGTATAAAGACGTACTTCGTAGACTTGTTGCTCGCGCCTCGCCTCGCCTCGCGCGCGTAGCGTAGGTAGCCAAGTTCAAGTCGTTGGATCCATCGATGCAATGTCGCACGGGGACTCCGCCGCTTTTTACGGCAGCTTTTGATAGCTTGTGTTGGTTTCAAATTGGGAAGAAACTCATACTTGGTCAATCAAAAGTCGAAAATTAATAAACAATCATTTTTTATTAACAAAAACACTTATGTTAACGTAGGTCTAAATAGCAACACACCTTACGTAAGATCGTGCTATGGAAAATCTTATTTGCTCGCAAAAACCCAAATGAAGTCACGCGTTCGGATCGGAAGATGGAAGGTGGCTCTGTGCGCTGCGCTGCTGAGAAGTGATTTGTCATTATTCAAGATATTGGGTAGGTATCGTTGAACCACGTTATTTGTACTGACTAATATGGCATCTGTGGCCGAACGCCGACTCGTGCTCATAAAAGTGCCACCTTGGACTTTACTCTGCGAACAGTCCGGACGATATGCAAACGTATAAAAAATTGTTTGTTTCGCGGGTAAACATTGAACAACAGATTTATTTATGTTGAAGAAAATATTAATTATGAGCATTTTGACGCTGAAATGTAATGTTTTATACTTTATAAGTAGGTACTTATGTTAATAATACGAATGGAACTTTAGGAGAAAAGTAAAACATACTTTCACATAAATAAATTGTAACTTAAATTAATAGCTACTAGTAGTTCTGTGAAAACAGCAGACCTCGCGAGCCTTTTGCAACACCCTCTCAAATTTGTAAGTTTATGATTAGATAAGCAACACAACAGCAAACTCTCCTCATTTCCCCCAACCAACTCTTTTTTTGCAATAATTTATTCCTTATCCTGGTTATCAAATTTGAATGATATCTGTCGATTTTTCCAAATATGCCCAAATCGACAATTGCGTGCGACTGACAGAAGAACAAGAGCATTTTTGTCCAATCTCGAACTGAGACGCTTCACTGGCTCGGTCGATCAGGTTGACTTCTATGACCTAGGTAGGTATCAATTGTCTTTTTCGGACACCTTGAATACAGTTTAGTATAAAATATTGACACCTATTTGAGTCACATCACAAACCAAAGTGAATCAATTAAAGCAACATCATACCTACTTGCCTAGAGTGGGCCCGAGTTGTTAGCGAGGTTGGTGCGTCAATTATTGTCCGATACTTGCTGCTGCATTTCAAGCAGATAATAAGAACTAAAAACTTGTTAACCTTCATTGTCTTTGTATTGTTCATAAAATTTATTGTTCTTCTGGCGTACCTAGGAACAGAATGTTCAACCGACGAAAAAACGGATGAGATTCTTAATTTGACGCGTATATAGGTACATATTTTTGTTTGATCACGCATAACTTTTTACAGAGTAGTCCTATTTTGATAATTCCCTTTTTTTCGGCAGGTATAAGTAAGTACTTAAATTAATTAAGAACTTCTTAAGTAATTGTGGTAAAATCGAAAATGTTTATAATTTTTTGCTTTTCAGTTTTTCGGCGGCTTATTTTTTTTAGTTTAATCGTACTCGAACTAGGTACCTAGTTAGTTTTCGAGACTCGCTCGAGTAAAACTCAGACTACGCACTCAGTTTCGGGGCTGAAGTCTGAGTTCGACGTCAAGGATCCTCTTACACAAGTTTCGCCAAGGCAGGCGCTAGCTAGACGACGGCACGACGTGGGCAATTTCAATATTAATGTACCTAGGTATACGAAACTAAAATATTATTGCGTGCTAGTGCCAGTGCCAGCCAGCCATCGGATATGGGATGCGAATGCGAGTGTAATCAAGCGAAGAGGAAGCGCAGCGAGCGAGACTGAAAAGCGGCAGGCAGGTAACTAGCCCCGGGCCCCGACAACCCGAGCCGCCAGCACCCTACACCTGTCTTTGTAATACTGACGCACGACAAACGCGTAGGTATGCCATGTCTTGTTTACAATATTTAATGCACAGGATCAGAGCTGATCGCAATCCGTTGTAGTAAACAGTGCGCGCCGCCGCGCCGCGCTGAATCGTGGTAATTTTCTTTGTGTACGTGCAAGTTACACAAAATACTTACAATTTCTAAACGAGCACACAACCCCATAGATTTATGTATATATTGGTATAGGTATAATGTTATTTACCAACTAGGTTTTTAGGTTCAAGGTATTTTGTAAAATCAATCATATTCCAAAGTAAAGTTTAAACTTTACTTATTACAACTAATAAAAAAAAAAAATGATTCGAGTAAGGGACAATCCGATCTTTAGGAGAGTCCAAGTTAAAGGGGTACGCACCGCGAATGCAATGTTGATGAAGAGAAAGATCTTCTCCGCGGTGCAAATGCGCGCGGTGCAGCCCATGGCGTCGGTGTCGGGCTCCGGGCCGACTGCGGTCGTCGGCGGCAGCTGTCCTCCCTGTCACTGCACAATGCACATGGCACGCGGGGCGTGCAGGCCGGTGACGCGGGCGGCTACTTCCAGTCACGCCTCGTAAGGCACTGACTCAACTCAACTGAGTACCGACTGACCGACTGGCTGACTGAACTGACGCGCCTGAACTGGGGGTTAGGGGGCGTATTGACGGGCGGCCTTGCTCGCGTTCGCGTTTGGCTTACTTTACTTTATTCTTCGGCAACCAGGCACGCGGCACGAGAAGCTAGCTCTTGTTGAATTATGAAGTGAAATATGAAGTATGTAGGTATTTGCCTGAAATATGGCAGATACTTATATGATCTTATTGTAAATAGTCTCTCACATTTTATAATACTTAAGAATAGATCTAATTAGATAGGCTGTACTTCACGGGTTACCCGCCGCCGTGGCTTTCCCCCGGAGCTTTGACATGGGGGCCTTCAAAAGAAGGCAAAAGATGGTTTATCTTCACTTTAAAGCAGCACACCGGCCGGGTGTCCATGGGCGGTTAAGTTACGTTAAAAAAAGTTAAGTTAATTTCTAGAAATCACTACAGAATGCATAAAACTTCCCGTAGGCCCATAAAATTAAAAATAACAACAGTACCTACCTATGTTATGAATCATGCCTGTGTAAGTTGAGAGTAAAGCCAAGCGTGTTTTATATCCGTCTCACTAAACTTTCTCTAAACGGTAGGTACGTTATAGAGCCTAGACTAGACTGACATTGCCGACCCACCAACATCAAGTTTACCTTACGGGATTTGTATACCTACACCTAGTACCTACTGAGCACAACACCGGGGGCCGATTGAAGTAGGATAAATTCGTTATTTTTAAGCTATTGCATAGCTTCTATCGCGGACCTTGAGCGTGGAGACCGAATCCAGAAATTCCGTAACGAAAATAACCTAACAGTGCGCATGCGTCATCCAGCAAAAAATGCTATGCAATAGCTACCGCGGCAGTACCCGAGTGCCGAACGTCTTTTTTTTAAATATTCTGATAAGTATCGTAGTCACGTCACGTAGCATAGCGTACCTACTCTATGTTACCTACTAGCTTGCTACGAGTGAGTGCAACGACCTACGGGTGCTACGTACGAACGTACGATACGATACGAATTCGACTGCAGACCTATGACCAGAGCCCGTAGTCTGAAGGTGCATTTTAGAACTCCCTACTCTCGAGCCGAGAGTCGTCTCTCGGATGTCCTTATATTTTTGTAAGAAGTAGAGAGAGAGATCCGAGAGACGACTGTCGGCTCGAGAGTAGGGAGTTTTAAAATGCGTCTTCGGACTAAGGGCTCTGAGGGCTTAGTCCGAGCTTGCATTTTAAAACTCCCTACTCTCGAGCCGAGAGTCGTCTCTCGGATCTCTCTCTCTACTTCTTACAAAAATATAAGGACATCCGAGAGACGTCTCGACTGTCGGCTCGAGAGTAGGGTAGGGAGTTTTAAAATGCAGGCTCGGACTAAGCCGGTGATTTTGATTTATAGAAGCTATTGAAAAGTTTTTTGAATCAATCAAAGTTGCCTGAGTGTCTTATCAGTGCGTGGGCCGTGCGTCAGCCCGCGAGCGAGGCTGATGCCATGTCGTTAGGAAAAGATGATTCAACAAGCGGCAATCAACTTAATTCCCGTATATCAGAGGGCACTTGTCTAATGTGTAACTGAGCAATGCATTGTTCAGATACAGACAACAGTGTTACTGTATTTCTTTCTATAAATAACATACCTAGGTATGTGGTACCCAACCTACTGATCTTTCATCTCAAATCATACTGGCTGTATGTACATATCTCATAAACCGAACTTTGATAGTTAGATTGTTGAAATTTTCACAGATGATGTATTACTGTTTTTGATTACTGCCGCTGCCATAGCAACAATTACCAAAAAATGAGTGCGAGACGGACGGACGAAATTAAAACTAGGAACAGGTGTACCAATTCATTTGAAATTACGACACACACAGGTGAGAACGAACAGACAGAAGAGAGAAGAGCCTCAGTAGTTAAGTTTTACCCTTCGGATGCGGAACCCTACAACGTAGGTACCTATTTTAAGTTAAGGACCAAGCAGATTACCCACCTGATACTAAGCTGATTAACCTCTGCCTATAACAATGCATTGTCTTACTTAGCACAACCAGAGGACGTTGCCCTTGGGCCTTGATGGTCAAATTACTCATACCGTATGTAGTCTGTCGAACAGTCCTGTCTACAAACATCCAAATGTTTTTATTTACATATCTACTACCTTTGTACTGTCGAAAAATTTGTGTTCCTACCTAGGTACTTACTTTTGTTGCTAACAGTACGTGCTAGAGCTATGTTTGCTCCAAATACTGAGTTTAGGTATAATTGGTTTGAAATAGGAACGGCTAGGCTATCGTCAACGTCGTAGTAATGGCAGGTGAATTATACAGTGCGTGCGACTAACTCAAAAGAATGACCAAAGGTGGCAGGGCCTATCCATTTAACCCCCATGTATGTTCCGCGAAATCCTCTCACTTTAATTGAATTTTGCTCAAAATCCGATTTTTGGTTAGATATCACAAGTCAACTAACAGAGCTACGACCGTAATTTTGAAATCAGTAATGATGTCGCGTGTTGATATACTCCACCTGCATACTAAAGATTAAAATATTGTGCTCCTTTCTGCCCTACTTATTGTAAGTGAAGTCGTATCGTATCCTCATCTCCTCTGCATCTGCATGCAGAGTGTATTCACTATCAATTCTAATTGCATTTGCTTGCCGTTTTTACTTTGCTTACACCCGGCACTTGTGCAACGTAGCTATAATGAAATGGTCAGATGCAAATGCGAATTTAATGCATTTCCACGGCATACCTATTTGTAGGATTGCATAATGTCCTTGTGTGATATCACTCGCTACATGGAGCGCTGTGGTGGTGAGTGGTGACGGTGGCCAAAGGCATCGACTATCAACTTTTAGATGAAGCAATGCCTTGTGCTGTTGATGACTCTTCGATGAGGCAATGTTCTTATCCATAGATGGATGTAAGGCTGGTGTAAAACCATTATTTAAAACCGCAATATCTAGACCATTTTTCATGAACTGCCTGACAAACGAGGTACTACCTAGTGCGGCTATTACCTACGTAGATACAAAAGCATTTTCAAAGGCACATATTAAATAAAAACCCAGACCTTGTTAGTAACGCATTTATTAGTGTTTCTAATATATAATAAATATTAGGAGTTAGTGAGAACACTAACGAATAATAAATAAACACTAGATGGCACATGGCATGGCTGCACAGACCGCTGGGCGGGACAACTTGTGTCTGTTTATTTTTTTAAGGGTACTAATCTATATTAAAATTATAAAGTAAAGTTTGTGTTTGTATATTTGTAAAATTTTTATAATCGGTTCAGTTGATCCCGACCCGGGATCAACTGAACCGATTTAAAAAATTTTTTAACCAATAGAAAGCCACAATATTGCACATTATAAAAAGGCTTTTACGTGGTAGATGGTTTTGCAAAGTGAATCGGGGAAAAAACGGTCGAATTATGCCCAATGAAGTGGGCACGGGTCAGCTATTAGATATATATTTCAGTAGGTACATAGTTAATATGATGTTGTCCCGCAGCTTGCCTTACGTAATTCTACAAGTCTACTTGACATAAATAGGCTAAATAGTACATGAGTGCAGAGGGCTTAGTCCGAGGTTGCATTTAAAACTACCTACTCTCGAGCAGAGAGTCGTCTCTCGGACATCCATACAAAAATAAAAGGACATCCGAGAGACGACTGTCGGCTTTTAAAAGGGAGTTTTAAAATGCAAGCTCGGACTGCTTAGTCTGAGCTTCCTCAGCACTGTACGAGAAGACGGCGCGGCGCGGCTCACTGCCGACTACCGACTGCCGAGCGACTAGCCGTGCCGTGCCGTGCAGTCGTGTCGTGTCGTGCATCTCGCGCTCACTGGCAGAGACAAAAACACGTTCTACAAACTAAACGCCGCGTTGGCAAAAAATAATGCCCATCGCCATTCGTCTAATTTTGGTATTCCCTCTATTGTAGCCAGAAGTTCGAAAAAATTGGCTATTTTGAGACTCAAAAGGGTGACAGAAGCGGGCGGCAGAAATAAGCAGATTGTTTCTTTCCAGAGGTCGATTTGTGCATTATTGTTTGTCCACCACTGTAGGTATATCACACTGGTCGGTCGGTACTCGTTTACTTACTACCTATCAAATTCACCTTAGATACAAATCAAACGAAACATAGTTTGCAATGTAGCATTAAATTCTAATTAGTGGTCAACATTGTGCGAGCTATCGGGATAGGATTCGCTGGATTCGTTAAAAAGAAAAACCAGCGGCCGGCACAATTAAAAATCACTTATCTTAATTAAAATAAAGTCAGTCTAGAACAGCAACAATAAAATTAGAGAAAACAACTTATAACTAAATATTTGTACTCAATTACAATACAACTTAAAACTGGTAAATGGTAAAGTAAATACGTTGATAAAAATCAGTCTTAACTTAAAGCCTACTGTTTATATTTATAATAATATGGCAGTGAAGAAGGGCGCAGTAATATAAAAGGCCGCGTTATCAACTGAATTGAGCGATTTTCAAAATAGCTTTAAAAAAATAGTTCAAAAAGAGTCGATAGATGGCGCTGACACATTAGTGCCTATCAAATTCCCTCTTTTTTATCTGTATATTCTATGGTAGCTCGTGTAGCTGTCATTATCATCCTGTCACGTCCGTTTCGGTGTATTCAGCGTTTTGATAAATTTTGTTTGCTTTTCTTTTCGTGTTACCTTCTTGTGGATTTTACTTTTGACGACAACAGACTGAATACTGGTTTCTGATTTCTGCTACGATTGAAGACTTTTTGCTTTTGTCAAACAGATTTGATTTTTTTCTAGGACAAAAATTTCACACCACAGATGAAACATAAAAACTTTTTGTTTTGACAATTGACATGACATTCGTTGAGCGCCATCTATCGCGTATTCTAAGAACACTCCCTGGAAAATCGCTCATTAGTTCATGCACTGATGCCGGCATATTTCATTTCATCATGCACCCCCGCGCTAAGTATGTCCAGCACGTTTTTGTCTTTTTACGGAATATGCTGGTTATTGACGGTACAACCCGCCGTGACATCATCGTGGATGAGTCGCTCGCCCTCGCGCAGGCGCGTTGCCAGCGAGGTGCGCACTCAAGTCACATGTGTTGTAGGTACAATTATAAATCGAATGCTTGTAATTAAATCATGTATAGCTTATCATAATGACGTTTTTCCGACTAGCGAATATATTTTAGCATGTTATTTTATTTATTTGAAAACGATAGTCATTAATGAATGGTGCAAGTGCAATACTAACACAACACCGACCTACACTTAACACACATTTGGTAATTCATTTCATACTTACTGACTAACAAATACATCTTATATTCAACTTCTAATCCAATTAATCGCTACAGTTACCTAAAGTATTAGAACCACTAACTTCTATGTTACACACAATAAATAATTTAATAGAATATCTTGTTTCGTAAAATTAAAGCAAATTGTCATGATTTGTATAAATGAGTTTGTCTTTTCGAATGAGTTTCAGTCTCAGAAGCTTAGTGCTGTGTTTAGCGATTGAGATTCGAAGGGAATCATGGAATAATATCGTTATTTATGTCGCTCAAACGCAACGCGATTATAATGAAACAGAAATCAATGTTATTAGTTCAAATTACACTTAAAGGCATTAAGAGTGAACATGTTAAGGTTTTGCTATTATGTACTATAGTCTACCAAATTCATTGATTTATATTTATAATATTATGTAATTATAATATGTTTATAATATTATTTTTATACTTATATAAAAAGTTATATATAAAATCGCGAGTTTTTATAACCCATACATTTACAATAATGGCAGTATACGTTCACGTGACACTGTTTATTATATTGATTTGAACGTTAGGTGCGCGTGGTAGGTGTAATGAGTAATTAGTGAGGCGTGGTGCGGCCCACCTTCGGTCAGAATACCACTGTTGTAGGAGCCCTTAGTCCGAAGACGCATTTTAAAACTCCCTACTCTCGAGCCGACAGTCGTCTCTCGGATGTCCATACATTTTTGTATGGCTATCCGAGAGACGACTGTCGGCTCGAGAGTAGGGAGTTTTAAACTGCACCTTCGGACTAAGGGCTCTGTGCACAACAACTACAACCCGTAGGTGTCGTGAACATCTCGAACCTTGTCCTGTTACGGACAATATACCACAGTAATACCCCGGACTTACGCGGTAGGTGCGACCGAGCGATTGCCGTGTAGTATGTCGAATTCGCGTAAGTCGGGGTTCAACTTTGCAGACAAATACATGTAAAGTAGGTATGTTTAGTCTGGACCAGAGTTTAAAAAAAACAATAATTTCGATGAAAAATGTTTGATAAGGTGTAAAATAATATGAATAAAGTAACGTAAACCGAGTCTAGGCTTCTTAATATGCAATGTTGCCTGAGGAGTTAAGTTATTCTTCTTCTCACACAACATTTCTCCGTAGCATACCATTGTTTTATTGCCCGTTTTGTAGTAGAAACGCGTCCTTCATTAGAATCTATTTTTTCTAAAATTTGTAACCTCTTCTTCTAGATCATGATGATGATGATGATGACGTAAAACACACTGCGCACGTAAAACAATTACACGCGGAACCTGTCGCAAACCGAACACTGAGATCAAAATGATGCGCAACAATGAAAATGAAAAACCGCGTATCTCCGAATTGGCGTAAAACAGGGGCGTAGCGTCGGGGTATTACTGTATTACTGTATTACTGTATTACTGTATTACTGTATTACTGTATTACTGTATTACTGTATTACTGTATTACACGGGTACACGGGTACGGTGTGCCTACCTTAGGTCATATTGTTTTGGCCACAAGTCGACGCGGAGGCCGCGCGCCGACCGATCCAGTATCGCGGAGTGGCGTCGACGATGGCAAACTTAATCGTTAAGCGAACACTCGAGCTCGCTCGCTCAGGAGGCGCGAATATTTTTTCCACTAGACGCGGTACTCGGGCGGCAGGCGGGCGCCGAGGGGGGCGGGGGCCGGCCCCTAGGCCTTGTACTGCGGCGTCGGGTGCGCGCGCAGGCACAGCGCCAGCGTCAGCAGCAGCGCGAGCGCGTGCGCCGCCAGCAGCGCCGCGCCCGCCGCCAGCGGGCCGCGCGCCGCCGCCGCCAGCGCGCCCAGCGCCGCGCGCGCGCAGCCCTCGCCCCACAGCCCCGCGCCGCCCGCCGCGCCCGCCGGCACGCGCCGCGCCACCGCGCACTCCACGCCCTCCGAGCTCTGCAACCGAACCGACATCCATATCTACATCCCATCCGCTCGGCTTACTGACTCGCGACGATCGAAGGCCGCCTCACCTCGCAGCAGGAGGCGGGGACCTCGTAGTAGGCGGGCGGCGCCGACACGGACAGGTCCACGGCGCGGGGCGGGGAGTCCGCGCCCGGGCCGCGCGCCCACGCCGCCTGCTGCCAGTCGCGCGCGCCCTCCGCTCCGCAGCAATGCAGCTGCAACACGAGCCGACGCGTTCGGATCGACGGGTTCGTATCGAGAGTGCGACGCGAGGCCGGTCAGGCGGAACCTACCCCGTGCTGGATGGCGTCGATGAGCTGCGTGCGCGAGTTCACCAGCCCGTAGTCGAGCCGCACGGCGCGCTCCAGCGACTCGTGCAGCGCGGCGCGCAGCGCGGGCGCGTGCGCCGCGCCCCACCACGCCGCCGCGCCCTCCGCCACGCCGCTGCAATCGACGACACGTCTATGTCAGGGGCTCTCGCACACATCGCCAGAAGTATAGCCACCGGTCCGCGATGTACCTGAGCGCCAGCAAGGCGAAGGCGACGGCCAGCAGCGAGGCGGAGTGGCGGAGCGCGCCCGCCAGCGCGGCCAGCGCGCCGGCCGCCAGCGCGGCGGCCCAGGCGGCCAGCGCGCACAGGCCGGCGCGCGCGGCGGCGCTGTCCCCGCCGCGCCCCGAGTACAGCGCCCAGGCCGCGAACCCGCCCGCGCCGCACCCCACCGCCTGCAACCAGCTCCACTTATACTAGTAGTAGTAGTTCCTCGTGCCGATGAGCTCGGCTGGGAAGTACCACCAATGGGATGTTTGCCGTCGAGCAGCTGCTCTTGTTGCTAGGTTTGTTCGAAGGTAATAAGGTTGCCGGCAAATTTATGAGCATGCGAGACTTGACATCATTCCATTAAATTTGGCTATTCTTTGTCTTCTAGTCAACTTTGAAATAGAAAAATATGTTATCTTTTTTACTATCATAACCATTACAGCCAACACTCTCCAATTTACCAATTTATGTGCTGGTGTTTACAGACATTTGGCTAGAAACAGTTAGATATAACCCGGTCAAATTATCACATCGGCACTCTGATATGGTAAAAAGAACAGTACTGACACGCCGTAGCAAGTGCGGGGAGGGTGAAAGGAGAATGGGGATCTCATTCCAGCGATGTTTCAAGTGTAATTCTTATGCACTTATTGATTGTTTTGAACAAGATTATTGTTCAGTCAGTTTTGTAGCAGTAAGTATGAAAGTAATAATGACACACAAGAGTAAGTTGAGTATACTGCGGATCAGACTGGGTGGGGTGGAGTGGGTGCGACATTTACCAGATACACTGTACTGTAGCATAGCTCTAATGTAAACAAGTGCAATAGACAAACTAACACCCTTTTATAGTTTTTCTATTTTTATACCCCATCCTAAATGATCCATATTGACAATGTGGAGACATGGTATGTGCAGACAACAATTAAATCAATTAAAAATATACCTACCTAACTGAAAGGTATCATAACATCTCATGATGATGAAGTTATTGCAGTATTTATGGTAAATGGGCTCACCCGCCGCCATGATAATGGAAAAGGTGATATTAAACATATTACTAAATTAGATTTTTAAAGGTTTTCTAAACTTCCCAGTATTGTGTACAAATCATTGCTAGGAACAGTAGAACCCGCTTACCAAGAATATAATGTTGAAAATGATCAATAAACATTTCATTAGCGAGTAACACCGCGACATTCCCATGGCGGTGATGTGGTTGTGGTGGGCGGGTAGCTTTCAGGATGCACACAAACAACAACTAATTTTCACTTATTTTGTCACGTAAATTGTACGAATTTGAATTATTTTATATTTCCTTCCGTAACTCATAAAACCATGAAAATTCAATTGTTTACTTTAGACACACAAGCCAACGAAAAATGAATGAAATGAATGAGTGACTGACGACTTTGCTTGCATTGCATTATTGATGATAAATTGATGTATTATTATATTGATGTTGAATGAGTTGTAAAAATTCTTCGAGATACGAGAATGTCGTTTTAAACACAAGCAAGCAAGCATTGATTGAATCGAACATATATTTTGACAACTCGAAACAAGCGGTAGAAAAATGTCTCCCACAAAAACATAAATAAATGGCCACCGTTGTTACTACGTTCTTCCTATTAGCACGATAAATGTTTGTAAAATGGACGCCGACTCGAGAAGAAGGCGGAGGTATTGTTTGATTACTTTCAGTTGTCATCCAAAAGTAGAGTAGACAATAACTTTATTGGCAAATCAAAAAATCGTGTTTGACAGAAAGTTTCGCGCCACTGTTATACCTGTTCAACTGTGTGTGTGTAGCTATCGGTCTGCGCTCTGTGCCGCCGCTTTCAGTAATGTTATCAATGGAAGGACGCCGTTTTCAGGGACTCTTCAATATCCCTGCCAGAACAACGGTGGACTATGTCGTCGCAGAGGCTAGAGCAGATAGTGGCGGCGTTGATGAAGCCCGTCAGCCACTACGGCCAAAGCTTCGATCGTGATGACTCCGGGGTGAGTGAAAATGGAAAAACGCGGTCATTATTTTCCGAATTTTCTCCCGCCTTTTCTTACATTTGCTTGAGATGCCTTTAAATTCATCAAATCATAATGAAATTATATTTTTTTTCTTTGAAAACAAATAAATCAATGTAATAATTAAAGTATGTAATGAAAAATCTTTATATTTGGTCTATTTGTATGTTTGAAAGTGCCGAAATGACCTGTATGCAGGTGATAAAGCATCATCAAATTCTACTTCACAATAACTATTGTCACATTCTCTTAAAATATACTTGCATACATAAATTAAATTAAAAATATTTTATGTGCTTCAAATTGATTGAAATCAATATTGTTTGTAAATACCTCGTCATATAATAATTTTGCTTAATAACTATAATTTGCAGTACTTATATTGTTGCACCAGTAGCTTTAACATGCACATAATCAACACAGAGCATTTGATACATTTATTAAATATTGTTCAAACAGAACACGGTCAACTTGTGTCTCTGCAAACACATGTAGATACCATGCTGAATATTATCTCTTAATTCTGCCTGCCGAATTAATTTCACTTTGCACAATAAGAACTAGACTAATATAGGAAGATGAAGTAGAATTTATTTATTTATTAATATTTATATTTGTCAAACAAAGAGTTTGGTTGTGGTTTGTGCTACTCATAATGTTCTTTGTACTATCAACAATCAAATAGTTTGCCAGCAATTCAATAAAAATATTCACTAACATTTCACATATACAACTGAAGTGGCGCGGTGGGCGATGGTCCTCCTGCGACGCGGAAGGTTGCGGGTTCGATTCCCGCCTTGGGATAAATGTTTGTATGTTCTGCAAATATTTATTCCGGGTGTTCTGGGTATTTATATGTATAATAAAAATATCTATCTATGTAATGTATTATATTAAATATGTCAGTCTTCTAGTACCCATAACACAAGCTCTGCTTAGCTTGGGGCTAGATGATGTTGTGTGGATTGTCCAGCATTATTTATTTATTTATTTATATAGCACTTTAGTCCCAAACTAAGCAAAGTTTGGATACTATGGTAACTAGACTGCTGAAATAATACATTATATACATTATACATAATTATGTTAATTATGTGACTAGTTCTATAAGTGAATACTATATAAGGCTTATTTGTGCAACATTCACTCTATTACTCCCTAATTTTTAAAAGCTGTTTGTATTCCACGTAACATAAAAAAAAAAAAAATATATACATTTTTGTTTGTTTGTTAATACTTAGAATAGTAGTACCCAGACACAGAAGAAATATTTATGTTCAACACACAAATATTTGCCCTGGGTGGGAATCGAACCCACAGCATGAAAGGCAAAGCTACTAGCAACTGAGATGTGGCGCCTGTCACGGTTATGACATAATAACATGTAACATGATAGTTGTGTAGTGTGTGGTAGCGTTTGGTCGTATAGTGTACTGTATGGCAGTGTTGTGTGCGTGCAGCTGTTGGAGCAGTACCTGACGGCGGCCGGGCTGCGCGCGCTCGAGGCGCTGGAGGCGGGCCGCGAGCCGCCCGCGCACAACTACGCCGAGCTGGGCCTCGTCATCCAGAGCTTCGCCAACAACTACTCCAAGAAGGTGGACCATCTCAGCCGCCTCGTCGCCTCCTTTAGCCGCACGCTCGACTCCGCCGACGTCAGGTGAGCCACGACCGGTCACGATCGATGCTTCCGATCCGATCCGCTCTAATCTCGGCGATCTCGATACCTGCAGGCGGTCCTCAGAGCGGGATGCGATGTCCCCCGAGCCGGGCGCGGCGCCGCGCGGCCGGCGGCGCGCCTCGTCCGGCGCGGCGGGCGCGGGCGCGGGCGCGGGCTTCGCGCCCATCTCGCTGACGGCGCACGCGGGCGCGCGGCGCGGCGCGTGGACCGGGGGGCCGCCGCCCACGCTGCCGCGCGTGTACGCCGAGCTGCAGCCGCGCGCGCCGGCGCCGGAGCGCGCGCTGCACGACCACGACGGCGAGCCCATCGGCTGTCTGGACGACTTCCGCGTCGCGTGGCGGCTGCACGTGAGTGCCGCGACCTGCGTCCCAGCCGAGAGCCGAGAGCGCGGCGGATCCTAACGGACGCTCCGTCCGCAGAACGGATTCCTGGTGGAGGAGCTCGAGAGCAGCCCGGCCGTCTCTCCCGGCGAGTGCGACGTCCGCGCCATGTCGCTCGTGGAGCTGCAGGAGGCGTGCGCGCGCGCCGCCGCCCCCGCGCCCCCGGGCCCGCCCCCCTCGCCCCCGCCCCCGAGCCGGCCCCCGAGCCCGGCCACCACGCCCCCCGCGATGGCGCCGCCCGCCGCGCTGCGCCGCAAGAGACGCAGCGAAGTGCGCATCGACGACCTGACACCTGGCTCGTTCAACTTCAACATGGACGACCGTGAGTAGCGTGCGTGCGTGCGTGAGTGCGTGCGTGCTTGGTCGCTCGGTGCGCGCTCACGCGGCTGGTCGCGTCGTGTTGCAGAGTTGCGGCGGCGGCTGGCGGCGCGCGCGGAGTTCTCGCTGAACGAGCGCTGGATCCGGCGCGTGGTGCGGCACCGGCGTGACGTCATCCTGCGCGCGCGCCGCGACCTCTCGCCGCCCGAGCGAGGTACTGAACTACAGGACCGAGTCCTCGTCGACATCACATTACGAGCATTTGTCCTCTATCAAGTATTCTACAATTGTGTATCTGTATTCTACGATTTGGACGTTAAGCACGAACACTCGTGAATCTCGATTGAAATTCTAACATTTAGACCATGAATGATTAACCATCTGTTTCTCTTTAATATTTAATGTAATGTGTCCTAGTAGCTCCTATCGAAAGTATTTAAAGGCTTGCATGTGCGAATGTATAAGTAATACCTACACTATAAAAAATTCAAAAGTCGGGGATTTATTAATGATACTCGTCGTGCGTGATGGACCGCTCCTCGATGTCGCCAGCAAACTACTTCAGTGGAGCCATTCGATGTGTGCTGTGCTGTGAGAGTAACGGAGTGGTGTGTGGTGTGCCGCAGGGTTCCGCGGCTGGAGCGGCGACGAGGCGCGCGAGGCGGCCGCGGCCGTGCGCCGCGCGCGAGGCGAGCCCGCGCCCTGCGAGCCCGCGCCCTGCGACCCCGCGCAGGTACGTTACCATTCACACACGAACGCTTCCAACACTGGAAGCGGATAGCGGACGATCCGAAGCGAGCTCCGAAACAGGACTGCAGGAACTGATCGGGTCTTGTACATCGATTTCGCCATCCACCACACCATCGGGGATGCTAGAACACCTAAATCTAAATGTTCAGTCCGAGGCTATCCGTTTTAGAGTAACTGAATGTATGAAATATAAATGTAAACCCTTAATACTATTGATCCATGCGCAGGTGCAGGAGCCGTGCCCGGTCCCGGAGGTGTCGTGTGGGGGCGGGGGCGGGGGCGCAGGCGCGGGGTGCGCGGCGCCCCCGCTGGACCTGGCGGCCCTGGCGCGCGACGTGCGGCGCGTGCTGCCCGCGCCGCCGCGCGCCGCCTCGTGGCAGGCGCTGGCCGCCGCCGCCGCGCCGCGCCAGCCGCCCGCGCGCGTTCTTCTCGACCTGCTCATGAAGGTTCGCCTTCCCCCTCCCCCCTCCCCTCCCCCCGCGCTCTCGGCACATATTAAAGTGGCGCACGTTGCAGGCGAGTCGCGGCGAGGTGGAGATCGAGCCGGGCGCGCCGCTGTCCGTGGGCAAGTTCATGGTGCGCGTGGTGGCGGGCGCGCCCCCCGCCCCCGACGAGTGGGCGGCAGGCGCGCCCCCCGCCCCCGACGAGTGGGCGGCGGACTCGGAGGCGCCGGCCCCGTCCCCGCCGGCGTCGTTCCGGTCCCCGCCGACGCCGCCGCCGTCGTCCCCGCAGTCGTCGCCGCCGCTCCCGCCGCCGCCCGAGGACTGAGAGGCGGGCCGCATGCAGGCCGAGTGACGGCCCCGAGCCCCCGAGCCGAGCCCCGAGCCCCGAGCCCCCGAGCCGAGCGCCGCGCGTCGCCGGATCGAACGACGACAGCCGGTTGACACCGGACCGAGGACGATATAAATGTGTAACCGCTTTTCTAGGTATCGAATTGTCAGGTGCCTGGTGGTTTTAAGGTCCATGTTACGCTTTAACGGCACCGAAACACCTACCTCTTATTGATAGTATGCGCCGGTGCGGCGGTAGTTCCATGAGATGACGCTCGTTGATGAACGACTGGACGATTACGGTTTTGAATCAGAAGGTTATTTAATTATAAATTATGTCAATGTAACGCTAATGGTTATTGACTCGCAAATTTGATTTGTTCACCTATATATTTGTAAATATAGAGATTAAGCTTATCCTAAACGTATTTGTTGAAAAAGAGTACATTGTGTACGAATATAATATCTTCAATGATTTTACTACTGTAAGGGTATTGATATTTTTAATGAACGAGGGCATATCGTCTAGACTTCCATAGTTTATAAATATTTTTTTAATGTCACAGAGTCACTCTATAGATGGGCACGTACCCGGGTATTTACCCATTAGTGGGTATATACCCATTTATGTACCAAGTATTTACGCGTATGCTATGCACATGCACCCATTCAATTTAAATTTTCAAGAAAAAAAAATTTAAAACAAAGTATGCAAATCTGTTCTAACCAACATTTCCTACAAAAAGTACCTCATTAATTTTTTTCGAAATTGAATGCACCCACCCAAATGGGTGCATACGGGTATATACCCAATTACCCTGGTATTTAGTAGATTGGGTATATACCCACCGCCCATCTCTAGCACTGCCATATCGGCTATGTAGTGTTTTATAACATTCTGATCTTGGTAATTAGAATCAAGCCCATAAACCCTTCCATGGCGTCGGCAGTAGCACGCACAGCAGGAAGTAGGCTTGATCCTCGTTACCCAACATGGAGAGAATGCGTGTAAGACTGAAGCGGACAAGTTTAGACTGTAGGCCCTCGGGGACCTCGGCTCCTGATGAGATCAGCGGATCGCAAGCCCGGCGCGGCCTCTCCGTGAGCTGGCGGCGCCGGCTGGCCCCTTCACTGCACTCCGACCACGTGTCGCCAAATCACTGCAATCGTGATTTTTTATATTTGTATTTTTATAACTAATGGTACAATATGTATGGGACGAAGGTCGTCTAAATAAACCATTCGAGAAATGCTTGACGCGTTAGCATTAATAATACGGGCATTTAGACCAGGCTGAATAGCTTTTAAAACCAAAGAAAATAATAGTAGGATGAAACTCAGACCCGACCTCAGATCGCCCGTAAATAATTTTTCCTTTCATTTTTATAATATTCTCCTCCTTTCCTAATGGGTTTCATCCTACTATTATTTTCGTTTACTTTTTATTATTTTTAAAGGCTTCTCTACCCTGGACTAATTGGCCAACTAGAGTCAAGAGCGTGTTCATTGAAATGGTTTATCTCTTTACGGTTATTACATTTGTGTTGATGAAACTCATTTGGTCCTTTTTTCTGTATTTAATTTTATTAAATAAAATCACAATGATTGTTTAGATACGTGCACTGCACCACATAAGAGTAAATATGTATGTATTTTGTACAAACGCTTTCCAGCTCAACTGTATTGAACATAAGCGGAACAAATCACGTAGAGCTAAGGACAAAACAGGGAATTGTATGAAGCATTAATGACCAAAAAGTTATATACATAAATTACCGTCCTTTTTAACACTAATAAAATTAATTTTGTAAAATATAGCTTTTAAGAGAATATTTATAATCTGTATACAATTATGCAAGGATTTATAAGACAGACATAGACAGATTTATATTTGCGAAACAGTAACTCACAAAGTACACTTACAAAACTAAAACTAACAATGACAAACAAAATAAACGAGACAGGTAATAAAGGTACCTACATATACATAGTAAGCTGGTAAGTGTTTGTATGCTACAGCAGCAAAAGGGTCTCGACTCGATTCAGCGTATGCCTCACTGCCTGAAGGCAGCTAGGCGCTGTTATTCTGCCGAGACCATCAAGCGGGTTGCAGACCAAGAGCTAAGCTAAGTTAGTTTAGCTTAGCTCGCATAGCTGACGCAGTTTTCCATACTTGTGTGCAGACCGCAAACTATGTGAGCTAAGCTATGTGAGCTAACTAAAATATGCGAAGCTATGTTAGTTGTGTATGCCGATGCGCAGCTACGCGAGCTAAGCTATGTCCCTCCCGCCTTCCCCGCACGCCCTTCGCACATCCTTCGCCAGTGCTGTCCACTGTCCAGTGTCCTTTGTCGTACGCACGGTCGTTTCGTAGCGAATATGGAGCAATTTATCGAAGTTGTTAAACAATTTCCTGTGTTATGGAACACACAGTTAAAGGACTATCACAATTTAATTAAAAAGGATGTTGTATGGAAACAAATAGTGGAGGAAATAAGTAATCCAGACATTCAATGTGTTGACATATCCTAGGTCTAGAATGTCGTTTTCTTATATAATAATAATAAGTCAGTATTAATCTTCTTTTTCTATGTGTAACGTATTCATCATCGGAACTTTCTTCATCGATTATATTCATAGCAAGCGCCTGACGTCCGTCTAATTGAACTCCGCAACACTAACTGAGCTTTGGCTTAGCTCTTTGTGTGCACGCTATTTATTTCTATCTTAGCTTAGTTTGGCTTAGCCTAGCTTCCCTAGCTTAGCTTTGGAATAGCTTAGTTTTCGGTCTGCAACCGGCATCAGCCAATAGACCTTGTGAAAATGATGTGTAGTGTTTTTGTTTATGATATGTGATTGGATTTTTTCGCTTAGCCTTGTCATAATAGCATAATACTTATTATATTACAGTTGTGCCTACATATCAGACGTATTTTCTATAGTTTGTTTGTATGTGTATTGGAATTGACAGTCAACGGCGGCCATGCGAAGGGAAAGTTGTATCATCTAAGATGATCACTAGTCCATGACCAACGATTGATAAATCTTAGTTAGTAAGTATATGGAGTGCTCTGAATGAATTTCGAAAACAATAAAAATGTGTAAAATTTATACAAACAATGTACCTACCACTATCGACATACCTATTGCATTTTTTTTTATATACCTATGAAATAATGTAAACTTTACTTTTGTATCCCCATACAAAAGTAAAGTTTACATTATTTCATAAAACTCCCCAGTTTAAATAGCATGCATTCAAGTTTGCCACAGGCAAGCATGCACGCGCTTCCCGATCCACCTAGACACTTTAAGTTACGCACTGTCGACTTGTCGCCGGCGACTCGGTCGCGTGCGACTGTGACCTAATACATTTTAAATAGGTGTTTACGCACTTGGTCGTCGGTCATCCTATTGTTTTTGGTCGCCGAGCGACAAGTCGACAGTCCGTGACGGCCCTAAAAGCCTGGGGGTGTTGCATGTTACATATTGTATAATGGAATTTAAATCAAAAAGATTATTCGATATTTTGAAATAAATTAATGTGTTAATGACTCAATTAGTTTTTCTACTTTTTCGCTCATTCCTAAGTATATGGAAGCATAGAGATATTTAGGAGAGATTCTATATATCACGCTAGTAGGAAGTAACTAAGTGACCTATGATCTTATAATTATTTATAAAACATCTAAATGAAATAAATGCCAAGCCTGTTGATTTATTATTATAGACATTACAAAAATGTCCTAAGTGTTCCTACCTATACTAGGTATAAAATTATACAGGTTGGTTTTTTTACCGTGTTATAGGTACACAGAATGAGAGATATTACACCAAAGTTATAGGCCTAACGGCCGGTTTCTGGAAACCCAAATCACGATTGATCCGAGTTTGACAAATAGTAATTATTAGATTTTTTCGTTGATCATCGTTCGAGAAACCGGCCGTTAGTCTGTGTGACTGTACCTACCTATGCGATGAGATATTAAAAAAAAGGAACAGTGAATTTTCTTTTCTCTATCATTTGACGACTGACGTGGCGCGGCGAGCGAGGGTCGGCCTGTGACGCGGAGCGGGTTCGATTCCCGCCTTGGGATAAATGTTTGTACGAACTGCAAATACTTATTCCGGGTGTTCTGGGTATTTTTTATGAAGATATAATAAAAAAATCTATGTATGTATTGTATTAATATTAAGTACTTATGTCAGTCTTCTAGTACTTACCCATAACATAAGCTCTGCTTAGCTTGAGGCTGGATGATGTTGTGTGGATTGTCCAGAATTATTTAATAAACTTTTGAACGACTGAAAATCGCTGAACATACGCGTGAGTTATATCGATGGGCATAGTTAAGTCCACTCCTCCTGTTACACTTTGTATATAGTACGAGATCCGGCTGCAGGATTACTGCGCTCATCTGTTTTTTGCTGGAAACCGATTTTTCATGTATATTTATAATTAGGAGAATATATATTTATCAGGTTGCCTAGCAAAATTTGGCCGCCAGTATGTTTAATTAAATTATTTTTAATTGTTTTTTGAGAAAAAATATCGTTCACTTGTTTTTTAAATAAAATAACATCTACGTAATGGCAATTTATATGAAGATTCAAAAAAATCACGGTTGCCGTTGCGCACTTGGCCGTACCTCTTCGCAGCCAGCAGTAAACAGGTATGATTTCGATATATTTATACATGCATAACGTTTATTTATTAATTGTATATCAAATTAAATCTAATTTTTTTCTATTTTTTATCATATTTGTTTGCTTAATAAAATCTACCCGCAAATAAGGGTTGCTGTTTTTTTTGAATCTTCATATTAATTGCCATGATGTAGACGTTATTTGATTTAAAAAACAAGTGAACAATATTTTTCCAAAAAAATAATTAAAAATAATTTAATTAAACATACTGGCGGCCAAATTTTGCTAGGCAACCTGATAAATATATATTCTCCTAATTATAAATATACATAAAAAATCGGTTTTCAGCAAAAAACAGATGAGCGCAGTAATCCTGCAGCCGGATCTTAGACTAATAATGGTACCATATCGTTTCAGCAAATACGTCAAAATCAGAACATAGATAAACATAGACTTGGCAACACTGTTGAAATATATTTTTATTTTACCCGTACCCGACCCGACCGTCCTTTTGTTTTATTTTGCTCACAGTGTCAGTGCCAAGGAACATAATATCCTAAAGGAAAGAAGACCAAGGCCATACTACAAAAGTGGTTTATATTTTATGACGTGTTTCCGGGGCTCGAGCATTCGACCAATGAGCGGCGTTCACTGCCTATTGGCGGAAATGGGTAATAATATCTACGCTGGCGCTATATTATAAAAAAACAGTATTCATATTACAAATTTATATTTCAGATAACAAAGAACATTATAACAATATGCAATTCCTTTAAAACATAATCATACCTAATCATACTAGTTGTTGATTTTACAAAATAAACTAAAGAATTGTTTTGCACAAACAGTTTTACGATAAAAATATAAATGTAATTATATTAATTTACGCAACTATTCTGTAAAATAATCATTAGGTACATATAAATTTTCTTTACCTTTTACATTTATTATATAGAATTAGTAAATTATCTGATCTTTTATGACGTTGCTTAATACATAAATGTGTCGCGGGTTTGATGCCCACCGATAACAAATATTTGGGTTCTCGACTACATTACATAATAAGCATCATTCTATACCATAGATTGATACAATAACACTATGTAACTACATAACAATATATAACAATGCAAAAGCCCCAAACTAATCGCAGTTAGAGGCCACATGGTATGAAATATTGATTAATTTAAATTATTATAGTAGTGATATTACATGTCTTACGTGATTATCACTATTATTTCTTAAAATTAATTATTATAAAGATGTAAGTAATACTTATAATAGCCAAAATTTTTGAATAATTATAATCTATATCAACCTATAGCAGGTATAGCACCTTGTGTCCTACAAATTGCTTCCTATCTTAATTTACACATGATAAGCAAATCAATTATTTGTATCAATGATTTAAATTACGAATTTACATTCAAAAACATTGCACGTTGTAAGACATAAACATGATTTTGAGCATGTGATTGAAATATCAACAAGACTGTTACTAATTACTTTCTAAAATTATGTATATAAATCCGTTACCATAAATACAATCAGTGTTTTATAAACTAAGCGGGTACTACTCATAGTGAAAAAAATATATGTACTTACAGTTATTTTTCAATCAGTAATGGACATGAAATAAACAGTATTAACTGGATATTTGTTGTTTTTTAATATAGCTTTCAGTACCTAGCCTTAACTATACCAGAATCGTGAAACAAGACTTATGAGTAGCGTTATTTTAAGCTTTAGTTTAAACTTTACTTAGTGTACAAATTGATCCTATCTAGGTATAGGGTCCATATGTGGTATTACGAAAACACCGTATATGGCAGTGAGCTCATTTATTCCAATAAAAACAAACAGACCTGGTCAAAATCTCAAAACGCAACGATAGCGCGTTCTAGGAATAAACCAAACTTAACAGCGACATCTAGTTCGAAAATAACTAACTAAAATGACTTAGTCGATTACAACCTTTAACATATCGCCCGCCAAGGACCTAGTAAAGGATCCTTAACTAAACAATTTACCAAAACTAACATTTTTGAACTTATGAACTAAATATTACTTTTACAATTGACAGCTGTTAAATCTTTGAACTAAAATTTTGACCTTTGAACTTATTTTTTGACCTTTTACATTATTTTTAACACTTTTAACAATTTTACTTAATCTCTAATTTTACACTTTTATGAACTTACATTTTACACATTTTATGAACTTCTAATCTTATACATATTTTATTCTATGAACTTTTATCTAAGTATACATATCTTCGTATAACTTATGCTCTAATTTTGATCTATTGGTAACACACAAAGTTTTGATGTTGGCCTTTTAATTACATTTTTGTGAGTTCGCAATGTAACCACGCGGGTTAAACCATCAGAACCTGGATGCTTTTCAGTTACACGACCGAGTAACCAGCGACCAGGTGGCTGATCATCTTCTTTTATAAGTACTACATCACCCACACGTGGTTCGGGAACCTGATCTGACCATTTATACCGATGAACTAAACTTGTGAGATAGTCTTGAGACCATCGATTCCAAAAACTTTGGAACATTTTTTGTACTAGCTGCCATCTTGACAGTGAACTAACGTTTGAATTTTCAAAATCTACACCTGTCAAAGTTACTAAAGGTTCGCCTACAAGGAAGTGACCTGGAGTCAATGGAAGTGGTTCTCCAGGTTCTGTACTATTGATAACTGTAACGACACTATTGAACTATAAATCTTAAATACCCGGTAGGCAACGAAGGGTTTCCACTTGCTGCGGTGGCTACTGAGCCACGCCAAACCGATTGTGGAATCTGTCCACGCTCGATCCCTTTCTTCAGGAATACCTATCACTTCGATAGCTTCATTTTTAAGTTTTACCAACAACACAGCTCCGCAGAACTCTAATCGTGGAATGCTGATTTGCTTTGTAAGAGCAACGCGTGTCCTTGCTACTAGTAGTGATGTTTGGATGTCTCCAATTGATCTACGTACCCGAAGGTAAATTACAGCAGCGTAAGCTAACTTAGAGGCATCACAAAATCCGTGCAATTCCACATCAATATCATCCGATCTCATGCCGAGCCATCGAGGGATTTTCACCGCGACGAGTTGTGGCAGTTCTGTATGGTAAGTATTCCATTCTTCTAATAATTCTTTGGGTACCGCTTCTTCCCATCCTATGCTTGACAACAACAGCCTTTGAATCATCATTTTTGCTAAAATGACTGCTGGTGCTATCCACCCCAGAGGGTCGAATATCCTGGCTATGTCTGAAATCATTTTTCTTTTTGTTACAGGTCCGGATGATGGAGGAAGCTGCACCTTGTACTGAAATATGTCTTCACTGCGGTTCCAGGTAAGTCCTAATATCTTTATCGTTGTATCCAATTTAACTTCTATGTTGTCCTCAATTATTATATCATTTTGTTCTGTTTGTTCTAATTCTCCTTTCCCTTTCTCGGTCTCTTTTTGTTCTGATTGTTCTAATACTCCCTTCTCTTTCTCGATCTCTTTGTGTTCTATTTTGTACTTTTCTGTGTTCTCATATTTGTTTATCTGTTTCAGAAGTTCCTGATTGTTGCTGTTCCACTTTTGTAATTTGAAGCCACCTTTTGCTAATAATCCTACCATTTGTTTGTACAGGCCTACTCCTTCTTCTACCGTCGAGCAACCTGTCATCAAGTCGTCCATATAGAAGCAATTCAAGACCTTTTCTGCTGCTAGTGGATATTCATCTCTTCCATCGTACGCGGTTTGATGCATTGCTCTTACGGCTAGATATGGTGCCGAAGCGGTTCCGAAAGTTACCGTCATTAATTCATAATCCATTATTTCTTTTGCAGGATCATCTCTCCACACTATGCGCTGATAACATTTTGCGTCCTCTTCATCTACTCTAACCTGTCTATACATCTTTATAATATCGGCTACTAGCGCGATATCATGAACTCTCCAACGCAAAATGGTATGCCGCAGATCTGCTTGTAGGGTTGGACCAACCATTAGTGTATCATTTAGTGACACTCCTCTACTATTTGGACTGGATGCATCATACACCACTCGTACCTTTGTGGTTTCTTTATCGTTCCGGACTACTGCATGATGGGGTAAGTATACAGCTTCATTCTTTCTATCGTCGCTTTCTTTAACCGGTTGCATGTGGTTTGAACTCAAATATTCATTAATTACATCTGTGTATTGTTCTTTTAGTACTAAATCTCTTGCCAATCTTCTTTCTAATGACAATAATCTTTTCACAGCTATATCTCTAGAATGACCATATTTGCATTTCGGATTTTCATCCTTAAAAGGCAACTTTACCACATATCTACCAGCTTCCTTCTTCGTAGTGTTCTTAAAGAAAGCTTCGCACTTCTGTTCTTCTTCGGTAAGTAATCTTTTTGTACTAGTTTGTTCTTCAATTTCCCAAAATCGCTTTAATAAATCATTTTCATTTTCTTTGCAGGCAACATGCATAACCGAGATTTCGTTATGTGTAGCATTTGCTGAGGTGACTACGCCAGAAAGGATCCATCCTAGACTCGTGCTCTGTGCTATAAGTTTTCCGCTTGAACCTTTCTTCATACCTTGTTTCAGGACTTGACTATAGACGTCCGCTCCAAGCAACATATCAATTCTACTAGGGGTAGCGAATTGCGGATCTGCTAACTGAATCGTTTCTATGTCTAACCAATCTATCTTTTCAATGTGCCTTTCAGGTAAGTAAGATGTTATATGACCTAAAACGTAAGCTTGAACTTCCATCTTGAACTCTGGATCTGTACGCGACTGAATGGTGGTTTGTACTACATATTTTGCGTTTATGTTAATGTCATTGCCTAATCCTGAAATCTTTCCTTTTGCAGGTAGCTTTTTCAAACGCAGCAATTGAACAGCTGCTTCGGTGATGAAGCATGCTTGAGATCCCTGGTCCATCAAGGCTCGGACAGTTTGGTATTCACCAGTCAGTGCTTCGGCTTTGATCAAGGCTGTCGCTAGTAAAACTTGTTTGGTCGTCGGTACATCGCCTGTGGAGAGACATGCTACGACTTGATTGCTCGTGGATGGAGTTTCGTTCTCAACTGTGGGCTTCGGTGCCACTGGCTTGTTAGCAGTGGACTCTTCTGATGTAAGATGAAGCAAAGTGTGGTGTCTTCTTTTGCAAATACGACAGATTGTTGGTTTCTTGCAACTATAAACGTTATGATTTCCGCCTAGACAGTTAAAACACATTTTATGTTTGCTGACGAAAGCTCTCCTCTCACTGACATCTTGTTTGGTAAACGCTTTACAGAAACTTAACTTGTGGTTGTCTGAACAAAACTCACAAGGCATTGGCGCTGATGTTGCTACCATAGAACGACAAGATGCTGGAGTACCACTTCCATGCTGTGTTACCGATCGTTTATTAGGCTCTACGAACTCGAGGGCCCGGAAACGACTTTCTAGGAACGTTTTAAATTGTTCGAAAGTAGGTAAATCATGTTTACTACTTGTATCGCTAGACACTGTTAATTCCCACTGCTTTCGGGTTTCAGGATCCAATTTGGAACCAACGATGTGGATGATGAGAATATCCCACGTGCTTACATCTACGTTTAAGGCTTCCAACGCACTAAGACAATCAGATGTTGTATCTATCAAATCTTTGATTGATGTCGCTGACTCAAACTTCATTGACTTTTGTCCGAACAACTTATTAAGTATAGCATTTGACAAAAACCTTTTATTACTATATCTACTCTCTAACAACTGCCAACACCGTTCATAATTGGAATCGGTTATTGGTGTATGCCTAATCAACAGTTCGGCTTCACCGGTGACGTGCCCTTTCAAATAGTGAAGTCTTTGAACATTATCAAGTGACTTGTTTTTATGGACTAATGAAACAAATAAGTCTTTAAATGTAGTCCATTCTTCGTACTTTCCACTAAATGTTGGAATTGTAATTTTGGGCAACTTCGCCAGTGAACTCGAATGACCTTCATTTTTAGTTGCAACTATTTCATCGGACTTTAATGCTGACTTAATGTGTGATCTAGCTTCTATGTAACTTTCTTCCGTGTTTTCATAAATTTCATTTTTAACATAACTCGAATCTACTAAATCATTTGCTTTGAACGACTCATATAATTTGGCATTATTTTTACGAAACAAAGTCCAGTCTTTTTCTAAATTATCAATCTTGGCCTCAATGTACTCAGAAGTGCATCTATCTTTAGGACATTTTTTAAAATTAATTAACGCTCTTTCTATAGATTTTTGAATATCTTTTTGTAAATTAATTAGAGACTCCATAATGACAAAAACTAAAATATAAGGCAAAATTAATTATTTAGAAAAGTTAACTTATTTCAAACAAATACTAAGTTAGTGTGCTAATATTTTAAAGTCTTTCGCTATCAACAAATTACTACTAAAACTGTTTATTCACAAGATTCACTTTACGAAGTTATTTAAAAAGTACTCACGGTTTTTTCACCACAATACAAACACGTCTCGATGCTGTTGCTGATCTTCAGAGGTGCGGAGGTTCTCTCCGCTCGCCTTGGACTGTTGTTCTGAGTTCTGTGGGCAGAACTCTCTTCTGGGGGACGTGGGGTACCAAGGTCCTTGTACTAATCTTCAGGGGATTCCTTTTCTTCACCTGGGGGACTTGGGGAATCTTGGGGTACCTTGGGGTACCACACTCCTTGAACTGCTTGAGGGGTCACCGAGCTTCCCGTTGCTCAAGCGACTTGTACTGCTCTTGGGGGACCGTGGGGTACTGGGGTACCACACTCCTTGGACTGCTTGAGGGGCGGCGCTGAGCTACCAGTAGCTCCAGCGACTTGTACTGCTCTTCGGGGGCCGTGGGGTACTGGGGTACCACACTCCTTGGACTGCTTCAGGGGGGTGCTGACTTCAGGAAGGTCAGACACCTTGAACTGCTCTTCGGGGGGCCGTGGGGTACTGGGGTACCACACTCCTTGGACTGCTTTGGGGGGTGTGGGTACTGGGGTACCACACACCTTGGACTGCTCTTCGGGGGGTGTGGGGTTCCACACACCTTGGACTGCTCTTCGGGGGGTGTGGGGTACCACACACCTTGGACTGCTCTTCGGGGGGTGTGGGGCTCCACACACCTTGGACTGCTCTTCGGGGGGCTGCTCTTCGGAGGGTGTGGGGTACCACACCTTGGACTGCTCCGGGGGGTGTGGGGTTCCACACACCTTGGACTCTTCTTGGGGTAGTGAGGGGTCTGGGGCCTCTTCCCTCCTTGGACTCTCTTCTCCTCTTGGGGTTCGCTAAGGCAATCCTCGCCTTTGCGCACCTTGATCTCATAAGCTGCGAGGTGGTGATGACTTCCACCACTCACATGTACTGTGGACACTCACTAAACTGCACTGCACTGCACTTCACTTTCGAGAGGACACGGGGTATGGTTTCACCACCGCGCCTCAACTGTACTTTATCCGCTGCGATCCACAACGATCGTACAGTTATGTCCCTATTCCTACCTATTACTGATTACGTAGGTACCTAATAATCTAGTACCAATCTGGCTTACGAAGGACCATGTACAAAAATGATCCTAACTAGGTATAGGGTCCATATATGGTATTACGAAAACACCGTATATGGCAGTGAGCTCATTTATTCCAATAAAAACAAACAGACCTGGTCAAAATCTCAAAACGCAACGATAGCGCGTTCTAGGAATAAACCAAACTTAACAGCGACATCTCAGAGTTTCAAGACAAATTAAGTAAGTCCATTGAAAAGTTACATTTGGGGTTGCGTTTCTTAGAAAACGCAATTTTATTTTTTTGATGTGTAGTTTGATTTTAAAATCAAGTTTGTGGGGTAGCCACCCTTGTCCCACGGCCGCCATCTTGAAAATAGGGGTTGAAACGGTTTTTACGATATACATACCTCTTAATAAAAAAAAATTGTTAACATTTTTTGTTGTAAATTAAATTATCTATAACTTTGATCCAGTAACTTTTTGTCGTAGAACTATAAATAAAAAAGTTTTATGTGAAAATGCTCAGAAATTCGAGAAAAAAACAATTTTTTTTCGATATACTTACAACTTTTTTTAGTCATTTTACGAAAAAATGATATCAGACCATTTTTGTAGATCGTTTTTTAAGGAACTACCTATGTACTTCTATAATTAATTATTGACTCTTTTCCCCACCACCCACGAGGTAGAGTCTGGAGGCGCGTTTTTTTTTACGTGGTATCCCCAACAGGCCTAATCCACGGTTATTTTCTAAATTTTTCAAACGTTTCAACCCCTATTTTGGCAGGGTAAGGCCAAAAAATGTAAATTTCAATGGACTACGTAGCTAACTAGTAGCAACACATTTTGTAAAAGATTAATTTGAAGTTCAAGTAGGAGCCTGTTCTCACTGGGCTTCTCTCTTCAAGTCTCTTCATCGAGTTGTAACAGATAGTCAACCCAATGTTTTATTTCAGTGCTGTACTGCATCTGAAAATAAATGTTTATTAATTATGTTTTTTTTCAATATAACTTTATGAAGAATGTAATGTGTTGTGTGTTTACACATCAGAACAGTGGCATCCGCAGATTTTTTGTTGTAAAAAAAATGGTTATACGCAAATTATCGAATTTAGTTACCTAACCAAAGTTATGGTTAGTTAGTTAAAAACTTTTATGATAGTTACCTTTGTAGTATCTTGCTAAAGCATACTCCGATTTCGTAGGTGTTATGCAGCAATGCTGACGAGCGGCCCTTGCTGTGGCGCGGCGTGGCGTGTGGCGAATCTTTGAAGACATGGAATCAGAGAAAAAATAGTACATTATAACAAGTGCAAGAGCGTCCTCAGAGGCGTTTGAAGCTTGTTGCTAAAGATTGCGAACAATTGCCTAATGTAATTGACGAATTTACTTGCTTGCACTACTTTTCTGGTAATCGGGGTTATAATCTGGTATAATAAATTTGACTTAGCTTGTGGATCCTTGAATTCTGTCATCTATAAGCCATCCTTCCATTAAGTGTGATTTGCTGGCGAAGTAGAGTATTTGCTTGAGGATCAGGCTGGATGGGCTGGCAGGCCGATAGATCCGGTTGAGGCTCAGGTTCATCTTATGTCAAAGCAGGTATGCCTGGACTGGAGCCTGAATAGAAACGTTTGAACATTATAATGACACTCTTTTATTATAACGTAATTTCTACCAATTAGCGATCTTTATTATTAGTAGTCTTCAAGTATAGTTCGGGTAAATCCTTGGTATTCTCTTCGAAACTAATATTTAATGTGAATAGTACTTACAGAGGTAACAGCACACATCTCTCCCTTGGATATTATTCAAATCGCAGACTCTTAAGTCGCGGACCAAAACTGAAGTTGCAGGATGTCAAGCCTGAAATTGATACATTTCAAATATTACTTTACATAGTAGTCTTCAAGTATAGTTCGGGTAAATCCTAGGTATTCTCTTCGAAACTAATATATAATGTGAATGGTACTTACAGAGGTAACAGCACACATCTCTCCCTTGGATATTATTCAAATCGCAGACTCTTAAGTCGCGGACCAAAACCGAAGTTGCAGGATGTCAAGCCTGAAATTGATACATTTCAAATATTACTTTACATAGTAGTCTTCAAGTATAGTTCGGGTAAATCCTAGGTATTCTCTTCGAAACTAATATATAATGTAAATGGTACTTACAGAGGTAACAGCACACATCTCTCCCTTGGATATTATTCAAATCGCAGACTCTTAAGTCGCGGACCAAAACTGAAGTTGCAGGATGTCAAGCCTGAAATTGATACATTTCAAATATTACTTTACATAGTAGTCTTCAAGTATAGTTCGGGTAAATCCTAGGTATTCTCTTCGAAACTAATATTTAATGTGAATGGTACTTACAGAGGTAACAGCACACATCTCTCCCTTGGATATTATTCAAATCGCAGACTCTTAAGTCGCGGACCAAAACCGAAGTTGCAGGATGTCAAGCCTGAAATTGATACATTTCAAATATTACTTTACATAGTAGTCTTCAAGTATAGTTCGGGTAAATCCTAGGTATTCTCTTCGAAACTAATATTTAATGTGAATGGTACTTACAGAGGTAACAGCACACATCTCTCCCTTGGATATTATTCAAATCGCAGACTCTTAAGTCGCGGACCAAAACTGAAGTTGCAGGATGTCAAGCCTGAAATTGATACATTTCAAATATTACTTTACATAGTAGTCTTCAAGTATAGTTCGGGTAAATCCTAGGTATTCTCTTCGAAACTAATATATAATGTAAATGGTACTTACAGAGGTAACAGCACACATCTCTCCCTTGGATATTATTCAAATCGCAGACTCTTAAGTCGCGGACCAAAACTGAAGTTGCAGGATGTCAAGCCTGAAATTGATACATTTCAAATATTACTTTACATAGTAGTCTTCAAATATAGTTCGGGTAAATCCTAGGTATTCTCTTCGAAACTAATATTTAATGTGAATAGTACTTACAGAGGTAACAGCACACATCTCTCCCTTGGATATTATTCAAATCGCAGACTCTTAAGTCGCGGACCAAAACTGAAGTTGCAGGATGTCAAGCCTGAAATTGATACATTTCAAATATTACTTTACATAGTAGTCTTCAAGTATAGTTCGGGTAAATCCTAGGTATTCTCTTCGAAACTAATATTTAATGTGAATGGTACTTACAGAGGTAACAGCACACATCTCTCCCTTGGATATTATTCAAATCGCAGACTCTTAAGTCGCGGACCAAAACTGAAGTTGCAGGATGTCAAGCCTGAAATTGATACATTTCAAATATTACTTTACATAGTAGTCTTCAAGTATAGTTCGGGTAAATCCTAGGTATTCTCTTCGAAACTAATATTTAATGTGAATGGTACTTACAGAGGTAACAGCACACATCTCTCCCTTGGATATTATTCAAATCGCAGACTCTTAAGTCGCGGACCAAAACCGAAGTTGCAGGATGTCAAGCCTGAAATTGATACATTTCAAATATTACTTTACATAGTAGTCTTCAAGTATAGTTCGGGTAAATCCTAGGTATTCTCTTCGAAACTAATATTTAATGTGAATAGTACTTACAGAGGTAACAGCACACATCTCTCCCTTGGATATTATTCAAATCGCAGACTCTTAAGTCGCGGACCAAAACTGAAGTTGCAGGATGTCAAGCCTGAAATTGATACATTTCAAATATTACTTTACATAGTAGTCTTCAAATATAGTTCGGGTAAATCCTAGGTATTCTCTTCGAAACTAATATTTAATGTGAATAGTACTTACAGAGGTAACAGCACACATCTCTCCCTTGGATATTATTCAAATCGCAGACTCTTAAGTCGCGGACCAAAACTGAAGTTGCAGGATGTCAAGCCTGAAATTGATACATTTCAAATATTACTTTACATAGTAGTCTTCAAGTATAGTTCGGGTAAATCCTAGGTATTCTCTTCGAAACTAATATTTAATGTGAATGGTACTTACAGAGGTAACAGCACACATCTCTCCCTTGGATATTATTCAAATCGCAGACTCTTAAGTCGCGGACCAAAACTGAAGTTGCAGGATGTCAAGCCTGAAATTGATACATTTCAAATATTACTTTACATAGTAGTCTTCAAGTATAGTTCGGGTAAATCCTAGGTATTCTCTTCGAAACTAATATTTAATGTGAATGGTACTTACAGAGGTAACAGCACACATCTCTCCCTTGGATATTATTCAAATCGCAGACTCTTAAGTCGCGGACCAAAACCGAAGTTGCAGGATGTCAAGCCTGAAATTGATACATTTCAAATATTACTTTACATAGTAGTCTTCAAGTATAGTTCGGGTAAATCCTAGGTATTCTCTTCGAAACTAATATTTAATGTGAATAGTACTTACAGAGGTAACAGCACACATCTCTCCCTTGGATATTATTCAAATCGCAGACTCTTAAGTCGCGGACCAAAACTGAAGTTGCAGGATGTCAAGCCTGAAATTGATACATTTCAAATATTACTTTACATAGTAGTCTTCAAGTATAGTTCGGGTAAATCCTAGATATTCTCTTGGAAACTAATATTTAATGTGAATGGTACTTACAGAGGTAACAGCACACATCTCTCCCTTGGATATTATTCAAATCGCAGACTCTTAAGTCGCGGACCAAAACCGAAGTTGCAGGATGTCAAGCCTGAAATTGATACATTTCAAATATTACTTTACATAGTAGTCTTCAAGTATAGTTCGGGTAAATCCTAGGTATTCTCTTCGAAACTAATATTTAATGTGAATGGTACTTACAGAGGTAACAGCACACATCTCTCCCTTGGATATTATTCAAATCGCAGACTCTTAAGTCGCGGACCAAAACCGAAGTTGCAGGATGTCAAGCCTGAAATTGATACATTTCAAATATTACTTTACATAGTAGTCTTCAAGTATAGTTCGGGTAAATCCTAGATATTCTCTTGGAAACTAATATTTAATGTGAATGGTACTTACAGAGGTAACAGCACACATCTCTCCCTTGGATATTATTCAAATCGCAGACTCTTAAGTCGCGGACCAAAACCGAAGTTGCAGGATGTCAAGCCTGAAATTGATACATTTCAAATATTACTTTACATAGTAGTCTTCAAGTATAGTTCGGGTAAATCCTAGGTATTCTCTTCGAAACTAATATTTAATGTGAATAGTACTTACAGAGGTAACAGCACACATCTCTCCCTTGGATATTATTCAAATCGCAGACTCTTAAGTCGCGGACCAAAACCGAAGTTGCAGGATGTCAAGCCTGAAATTGATACATTTCAAATATTACTTTACATAGTAGTCTTCAAGTATAGTTCGGGTAAATCCTAGGTATTCTCTTCGAAACTAATATTTAATGTGAATGGTACTTACAGAGGTAACAGCACACATCTCTCCCTTGGATATTATTCAAATCGCAGACTCTTAAGTCGCGGACCAAAACCGAAGTTGCAGGATGTCAAGCCTGAAATTGATACATTTCAAATATTACTTTACATAGTAGTCTTCAAGTATAGTTCGGGTAAATCCTAGGTATTCTCTTCGAAACTAATATTTAATGTGAATAGTACTTACAGAGGTAACAGCACACATCTCTCCCTTGGATATTATTCAAATCGCAGACTCTTAAGTCGCGGACCAAAACTGAAGTTGCAGGATGTCAAGCCTGAAATTGATACATTTCAAATATTACTTTACATAGTAGTCTTCAAGTATAGTTCGGGTAAATCCTAGATATTCTCTTGGAAACTAATATTTAATGTGAATAGTACTTACAGAGGTAACAGCACACATCTCTCCCTTGGATATTATTCAAATCGCAGACTCTTAAGTCGCGGACCAAAACCGAAGTTGCAGGATGTCAAGCCTGAAATTGATACATTTCAAATATTACTTTACATAGTAGTCTTCAAGTATAGTTCGGGTAAATCCTAGGTATTCTCTTCGAAACTAATATTTAATGTGAATAGTACTTACAGAGGTAACAGCACACATCTCTCCCTCTAAAAATATATAAAGAAGGAAGTGTTAAAAGCTTATGTTTATTAAGAACAGCCTACAGCCTAGCTACCTATAGCTACCTACGTTGCTGGATACATTCTTAGAGACTCTTATTTATTGTGAATGGTACTTACAGAAGCAGAAGCACACTTCGGCTCTTCGATATTTTTCAAATCGCTGACTCCTAAGCCGTGGTCGAAAACCGTTTCAGGACGTGAAGCCTGAAATAGAATAATATCAATTATAATTCCATCATATTTGAAGGCGGATAAAAGTAAGGCTACCTGACTACAAATTATGCGACAAGCTTAGGCATTCGGATTTGTATGTAATTACTTAAAGGATAGGATCCAGATTAGAATTATGTAGATAGATAAATATGTGTTTGGCAGGTACTTACTGGATTTTGTGATGCATCATCAGGAAAAGCGGTTCTAAAAAGTTTTTTTGCTGTATAATTTCTAAAATGCTCTTTAGAAAAGTGGTCATCACAAAGCACTTTGTGGCATGAGTAAAGGCTTTGGTGTAGTGCTTTGCTAGTCCAATCCTTTTCAGGATGCAAAAACCGGGCCCAGGTTTCGATACTGAAATAATTATTTGGATATTATTTACCTACTTTGTTAAGTAGGTATTTATGAAATATGCATTGAATTATATGGTTCTTGATCATTTAATGAACATATCTATTTACAAAACAGAACAGGTCCTCAAAGATTTATAAAACTTCTGCTAGAAACCTAGGCTAAAGTCTAAAATATACTTTTGTACCTACTTACCGATGCACATTCTAACCTCCAAGTTTTGGAAAACGAAATAACTTGAGATTTTTACAGACAGCTGCTAGAAACCTAGGCTAAAGCCTAAAATATACTTTTGTACCTACTTACCGATGCACATTCAGACCTCCAGGTTTTGGAAAACGAAATAACTTGAGATTTTTGTACACGGCTGACGATTTTCCACATTTCGCACAGCATCTAGGGTGGTTATTCATGATAAGATAAGCTTATCTGTTAAAGTTAAACTATGAGTAAATAAATAAATAAATGATAATTATAAATATTAGGATTTAAATGCTTTTTTTCAGAAACAATATTCCGGTCAACAACAATTGAACGAAAACGTGTAACGAAAAATGGCGAATAACAAAATGGAGTTTTACTAAACGCAAACTCGCCGTGGGGCGCGCGGGTAGCAAGCACGTGTCAAGTCAATATCCTAATTTTTTTTTCAAAGTAACTCGTACCGTTTTGTTAGGCTCAGGTAAATCAAATTAGAATAAATCAATATGCTCGTATGAGTATCAACGTTTTCGAAAATATTTTTTATGGCGATACATAATTCAAGCGGTCATTTGATTTGCCGCCTTCAGCAGGAATACCCTTGGGCCCCCCTGGTCAGTGCTGTGCTGTCAACCGTGGGTGTTGAACGGCGTTGCGTATTGTATCAACACCATAAAATCAATTCACCTCGTTTGACCTATGCTCGCAGTAAGAAACTAAATAAATATATTTTTTAATTAAATCTGTTGTCGGCCGCGAAGTACGATGTTTCTATATAATTTTATTGATTGACTTAATTTTCTCTCGCTCAGAGTCGGTGCGTGACTTGCAGTAACATGATGGGACGGTTTCTCATACTTTTTCTGGCGTTAGCCGTCACCTGCGTGGTTGGCTTCCAAAGGTGAGAATGTCTTCAAAAGTACTTAATTAAACCTAGGTGCTCACTACTATATTTTTGAACTGATGTTCCTATTCATTGTAATTTAATATTATAATCATGATTGCTTTTTGTTTAGCCTATAATAAAGACTGGTAAACTACAAATCTAGAGAATAAACATAGAATAACTATAGTAAGTATGTATTGAATTATAAAGAACCTTGCTTAAGCAAGTGTTGTTTTGTGCAGAGTGCCTTTGTATCGGATGAAGAGTGTCCGCCAACATTTCCATGAAGTGGACACAGAGTTGAAGATTTTGCGAGTTAAGTACGCTGTGCAGGGTCCTTCCCCTGAGCCACTCTCCAATTACCTCGATGTAAGTATCTCACTAGCTAATTCTATTCCAACAAATTGGGTACTTCACTCATATCTACATCTTTATCTTCATTATTTCATGAAATGTGCTACATTATACAGTTATTTTTTTGCTTGTCACATCTATAAAAGGCCTTTGTCCTGCAGTGGGACAGCAATGGCTGAATAATAATAATAGAATTCATCCATTTGGTCAGTCCTGAGCCATAAAATTTTACTTGATTTTCAATATAAAGTTATAAGTACCTGCTAGCTAATATTTATAATAGTCTGCAGAGTACTGGACATGCAAAATGTTTTAATTCATTATAGACACAAGATAACCTTTTCCTCTGCATGTTATCAAGAGAGCTGTTGTTTACATCGTGCATATCTTGCAAATAACATATTTCTTATCTGTGTTTCACAGAAAGCAGTGTTGTTGAACTATGTTCAGTTTGAAGGGCTGTTTGATTAAACACTCTCATCCTCTCCTGTCACAATAATATACCAGAGTTTAAGGTACAAAGGAGAATGGGCAATTCTCTATATGTATAGTGAGGGCCATTTGGAATGAACTCGTCCCTCAGGGTTGGCACTTTGTATGTTTTTCTTTCACAGGCCTAAATTTCACAATTTTTGCGAAAAAAATCCGTCCTATGGATATCTAGATACATATTTTTTAAAACGGATTTTTTTAACGTTGTATTACTCCAAATTCTGTTGGTTCACAAGAATGGCTGTGGTGGCGTTTAAAACGACATTAAGTGGGCTTTATTTTTTTTTCAGATTGTTTGAAAATCCAACCTTTGGGAATCAAGATATTTTTGAAAAACTGTATTTCTTTTGTGCATGTTTTTCAGGAATAAAGGAATTTCTATAGGATGGATTTTCAAACAATTTGAGAAACTTTACTAATTTTGAAAAATAAAGCCTTTTTCTTGCCCTTCTAAACGCCATCACTCTTGATCATCGCCATCATCATTCTTGTGGGCTTTCAAAATTCTAAGTAATATGATGTTAAATGAAAAACATTTTATTTTGACTTAAAAACATTTAAACAATATACTTATAATATATAATATAGCCACCAATAGTTGCATCCAACCTATCGCCTGCTTCCAGCTGGTGACGTTAGCTGACGTGCGAGTGTTGTGTTTGGTTGGCAGGCGCAGTACTACGGCGGCATAGCGATCGGCTCGCCGCCGCAGACCTTCAAGGTGGTGTTCGACACCGGCTCCTCCAACCTGTGGGTGCCCTCCAAGAAGTGCCACTACACTAATATTGCTTGCCGTAAGATTTCATCATTACAACTACTTCGTGTGCTGTGCATTCATTTCGTCTTTCGAAACTTCAATAATGTAATAGAAAACATATATTTTTCTCATAATATGTAAGTAATACTCCGTTGATTATCGTTATCAGCACATTAACAGTAATTGGAATTCAGTTAAAATGCCTTGAAATGAAAATGTTCTCGCTCCATTTCTAGGTAGTTTGGTGCGATAGGCAGTAGGTAAAACATTATTTTGCAACTGCATCCCGAACTAAAAATGCATTGTGATGTGGTGTACAATATCACATAGTCATGCAATATCTGTATAAATACTTAAATATGTATACCTATAATTTTTTGTTGTAAATTAAATTATCTATAACTTTGATCCAGTAACTTTTTGTCGTAGAACTATAAATAAAAAAGTTTTATGTGAAAATGCTCAGAAATTCGAGAAAAAAACAATTTTTTTTCGATATACTTACAACTTTTTTTAGTCATTTTACGAAAAAATGATATCAGACCATTTTTGTAGATCGTTTTTTAAGGAACTACCTATGTACTTCTATAATTAATTATTGACTCTTTTCCCCACCACCCACGAGGTAGAGTCTGGAGGCGCGTTTTTTTTTACGTGGTATCCCCAACAGGCCTAATCCACGGTTATTTTCTAAATTTTTCAAACGTTTCAACCCCTATTTTGGCAGGGTAAGGCCAAAAAATGTAAATTTCAATGGACTACGTAGCTAACTAGTAGCAACACATTTTGTAAAAGATTAATTTGAAGTTCAAGTAGGAGCCTGTTCTCACTGGGCTTCTCTCTTCAAGTCTCTTCATCGAGTTGTAACAGATAGTCAACCCAATGTTTTATTTCAGTGCTGTACTGCATCTGAAAATAAATGTTTATTAATTATGTTTTTTTTCAATATAACTTTATGAAGAATGTAATGTGTTGTGTGTTTACACATCAGAACAGTGGCATCCGCAGATTTTTTGTTGTAAAAAAAATGGTTATACGCAAATTATCGAATTTAGTTACCTAACCAAAGTTATGGTTAGTTAGTTAAAAACTTTTATGATAGTTACCTTTGTAGTATCTTGCTAAAGCATACTCCGATTTCGTAGGTGTTATGCAGCAATGCTGACGAGCGGCCCTTGCTGTGGCGCGGCGTGGCGTGTGGCGAATCTTTGAAGACATGGAATCAGAGAAAAAATAGTACATTATAACAAGTGCAAGAGCGTCCTCAGAGGCGTTTGAAGCTTGTTGCTAAAGATTGCGAACAATTGCCTAATGTAATTGACGAATTTACTTGCTTGCACTACTTTTCTGGTAATCGGGGTTATAATCTGGTATAATAAATTTGACTTAGCTTGTGGATCCTTGAATTCTGTCATCTATAAGCCATCCTTCCATTAAGTGTGATTTGCTGGCGAAGTAGAGTATTTGCTTGAGGATCAGGCTGGATGGGCTGGCAGGCCGATAGATCCGGTTGAGGCTCAGGTTCATCTTATGTCAAAGCAGGTATGCCTGGACTGGAGCCTGAATAGAAACGTTTGAACATTATAATGACACTCTTTTATTATAACGTAATTTCTACCAATTAGCGATCTTTATTATTAGTAGTCTTCAAGTATAGTTCGGGTAAATCCTTGGTATTCTCTTCGAAACTAATATTTAATGTGAATAGTACTTACAGAGGTAACAGCACACATCTCTCCCTTGGATATTATTCAAATCGCAGACTCTTAAGTCGCGGACCAAAACTGAAGTTGCAGGATGTCAAGCCTGAAATTGATACATTTCAAATATTACTTTACATAGTAGTCTTCAAGTATAGTTCGGGTAAATCCTAGGTATTCTCTTCGAAACTAATATATAATGTGAATGGTACTTACAGAGGTAACAGCACACATCTCTCCCTTGGATATTATTCAAATCGCAGACTCTTAAGTCGCGGACCAAAACCGAAGTTGCAGGATGTCAAGCCTGAAATTGATACATTTCAAATATTACTTTACATAGTAGTCTTCAAGTATAGTTCGGGTAAATCCTAGGTATTCTCTTCGAAACTAATATATAATGTAAATGGTACTTACAGAGGTAACAGCACACATCTCTCCCTTGGATATTATTCAAATCGCAGACTCTTAAGTCGCGGACCAAAACTGAAGTTGCAGGATGTCAAGCCTGAAATTGATACATTTCAAATATTACTTTACATAGTAGTCTTCAAGTATAGTTCGGGTAAATCCTAGGTATTCTCTTCGAAACTAATATTTAATGTGAATGGTACTTACAGAGGTAACAGCACACATCTCTCCCTTGGATATTATTCAAATCGCAGACTCTTAAGTCGCGGACCAAAACCGAAGTTGCAGGATGTCAAGCCTGAAATTGATACATTTCAAATATTACTTTACATAGTAGTCTTCAAGTATAGTTCGGGTAAATCCTAGGTATTCTCTTCGAAACTAATATTTAATGTGAATGGTACTTACAGAGGTAACAGCACACATCTCTCCCTTGGATATTATTCAAATCGCAGACTCTTAAGTCGCGGACCAAAACTGAAGTTGCAGGATGTCAAGCCTGAAATTGATACATTTCAAATATTACTTTACATAGTAGTCTTCAAGTATAGTTCGGGTAAATCCTAGGTATTCTCTTCGAAACTAATATATAATGTAAATGGTACTTACAGAGGTAACAGCACACATCTCTCCCTTGGATATTATTCAAATCGCAGACTCTTAAGTCGCGGACCAAAACTGAAGTTGCAGGATGTCAAGCCTGAAATTGATACATTTCAAATATTACTTTACATAGTAGTCTTCAAATATAGTTCGGGTAAATCCTAGGTATTCTCTTCGAAACTAATATTTAATGTGAATAGTACTTACAGAGGTAACAGCACACATCTCTCCCTTGGATATTATTCAAATCGCAGACTCTTAAGTCGCGGACCAAAACTGAAGTTGCAGGATGTCAAGCCTGAAATTGATACATTTCAAATATTACTTTACATAGTAGTCTTCAAGTATAGTTCGGGTAAATCCTAGGTATTCTCTTCGAAACTAATATTTAATGTGAATGGTACTTACAGAGGTAACAGCACACATCTCTCCCTTGGATATTATTCAAATCGCAGACTCTTAAGTCGCGGACCAAAACTGAAGTTGCAGGATGTCAAGCCTGAAATTGATACATTTCAAATATTACTTTACATAGTAGTCTTCAAGTATAGTTCGGGTAAATCCTAGGTATTCTCTTCGAAACTAATATTTAATGTGAATGGTACTTACAGAGGTAACAGCACACATCTCTCCCTTGGATATTATTCAAATCGCAGACTCTTAAGTCGCGGACCAAAACCGAAGTTGCAGGATGTCAAGCCTGAAATTGATACATTTCAAATATTACTTTACATAGTAGTCTTCAAGTATAGTTCGGGTAAATCCTAGGTATTCTCTTCGAAACTAATATTTAATGTGAATAGTACTTACAGAGGTAACAGCACACATCTCTCCCTTGGATATTATTCAAATCGCAGACTCTTAAGTCGCGGACCAAAACTGAAGTTGCAGGATGTCAAGCCTGAAATTGATACATTTCAAATATTACTTTACATAGTAGTCTTCAAATATAGTTCGGGTAAATCCTAGGTATTCTCTTCGAAACTAATATTTAATGTGAATAGTACTTACAGAGGTAACAGCACACATCTCTCCCTTGGATATTATTCAAATCGCAGACTCTTAAGTCGCGGACCAAAACTGAAGTTGCAGGATGTCAAGCCTGAAATTGATACATTTCAAATATTACTTTACATAGTAGTCTTCAAGTATAGTTCGGGTAAATCCTAGGTATTCTCTTCGAAACTAATATTTAATGTGAATGGTACTTACAGAGGTAACAGCACACATCTCTCCCTTGGATATTATTCAAATCGCAGACTCTTAAGTCGCGGACCAAAACTGAAGTTGCAGGATGTCAAGCCTGAAATTGATACATTTCAAATATTACTTTACATAGTAGTCTTCAAGTATAGTTCGGGTAAATCCTAGGTATTCTCTTCGAAACTAATATTTAATGTGAATGGTACTTACAGAGGTAACAGCACACATCTCTCCCTTGGATATTATTCAAATCGCAGACTCTTAAGTCGCGGACCAAAACCGAAGTTGCAGGATGTCAAGCCTGAAATTGATACATTTCAAATATTACTTTACATAGTAGTCTTCAAGTATAGTTCGGGTAAATCCTAGGTATTCTCTTCGAAACTAATATTTAATGTGAATAGTACTTACAGAGGTAACAGCACACATCTCTCCCTTGGATATTATTCAAATCGCAGACTCTTAAGTCGCGGACCAAAACTGAAGTTGCAGGATGTCAAGCCTGAAATTGATACATTTCAAATATTACTTTACATAGTAGTCTTCAAGTATAGTTCGGGTAAATCCTAGATATTCTCTTGGAAACTAATATTTAATGTGAATGGTACTTACAGAGGTAACAGCACACATCTCTCCCTTGGATATTATTCAAATCGCAGACTCTTAAGTCGCGGACCAAAACCGAAGTTGCAGGATGTCAAGCCTGAAATTGATACATTTCAAATATTACTTTACATAGTAGTCTTCAAGTATAGTTCGGGTAAATCCTAGGTATTCTCTTCGAAACTAATATTTAATGTGAATGGTACTTACAGAGGTAACAGCACACATCTCTCCCTTGGATATTATTCAAATCGCAGACTCTTAAGTCGCGGACCAAAACCGAAGTTGCAGGATGTCAAGCCTGAAATTGATACATTTCAAATATTACTTTACATAGTAGTCTTCAAGTATAGTTCGGGTAAATCCTAGATATTCTCTTGGAAACTAATATTTAATGTGAATGGTACTTACAGAGGTAACAGCACACATCTCTCCCTTGGATATTATTCAAATCGCAGACTCTTAAGTCGCGGACCAAAACCGAAGTTGCAGGATGTCAAGCCTGAAATTGATACATTTCAAATATTACTTTACATAGTAGTCTTCAAGTATAGTTCGGGTAAATCCTAGGTATTCTCTTCGAAACTAATATTTAATGTGAATAGTACTTACAGAGGTAACAGCACACATCTCTCCCTTGGATATTATTCAAATCGCAGACTCTTAAGTCGCGGACCAAAACCGAAGTTGCAGGATGTCAAGCCTGAAATTGATACATTTCAAATATTACTTTACATAGTAGTCTTCAAGTATAGTTCGGGTAAATCCTAGGTATTCTCTTCGAAACTAATATTTAATGTGAATGGTACTTACAGAGGTAACAGCACACATCTCTCCCTTGGATATTATTCAAATCGCAGACTCTTAAGTCGCGGACCAAAACCGAAGTTGCAGGATGTCAAGCCTGAAATTGATACATTTCAAATATTACTTTACATAGTAGTCTTCAAGTATAGTTCGGGTAAATCCTAGGTATTCTCTTCGAAACTAATATTTAATGTGAATAGTACTTACAGAGGTAACAGCACACATCTCTCCCTTGGATATTATTCAAATCGCAGACTCTTAAGTCGCGGACCAAAACTGAAGTTGCAGGATGTCAAGCCTGAAATTGATACATTTCAAATATTACTTTACATAGTAGTCTTCAAGTATAGTTCGGGTAAATCCTAGATATTCTCTTGGAAACTAATATTTAATGTGAATAGTACTTACAGAGGTAACAGCACACATCTCTCCCTTGGATATTATTCAAATCGCAGACTCTTAAGTCGCGGACCAAAACCGAAGTTGCAGGATGTCAAGCCTGAAATTGATACATTTCAAATATTACTTTACATAGTAGTCTTCAAGTATAGTTCGGGTAAATCCTAGGTATTCTCTTCGAAACTAATATTTAATGTGAATAGTACTTACAGAGGTAACAGCACACATCTCTCCCTCTAAAAATATATAAAGAAGGAAGTGTTAAAAGCTTATGTTTATTAAGAACAGCCTACAGCCTAGCTACCTATAGCTACCTACGTTGCTGGATACATTCTTAGAGACTCTTATTTATTGTGAATGGTACTTACAGAAGCAGAAGCACACTTCGGCTCTTCGATATTTTTCAAATCGCTGACTCCTAAGCCGTGGTCGAAAACCGTTTCAGGACGTGAAGCCTGAAATAGAATAATATCAATTATAATTCCATCATATTTGAAGGCGGATAAAAGTAAGGCTACCTGACTACAAATTATGCGACAAGCTTAGGCATTCGGATTTGTATGTAATTACTTAAAGGATAGGATCCAGATTAGAATTATGTAGATAGATAAATATGTGTTTGGCAGGTACTTACTGGATTTTGTGATGCATCATCAGGAAAAGCGGTTCTAAAAAGTTTTTTTGCTGTATAATTTCTAAAATGCTCTTTAGAAAAGTGGTCATCACAAAGCACTTTGTGGCATGAGTAAAGGCTTTGGTGTAGTGCTTTGCTAGTCCAATCCTTTTCAGGATGCAAAAACCGGGCCCAGGTTTCGATACTGAAATAATTATTTGGATATTATTTACCTACTTTGTTAAGTAGGTATTTATGAAATATGCATTGAATTATATGGTTCTTGATCATTTAATGAACATATCTATTTACAAAACAGAACAGGTCCTCAAAGATTTATAAAACTTCTGCTAGAAACCTAGGCTAAAGTCTAAAATATACTTTTGTACCTACTTACCGATGCACATTCTAACCTCCAAGTTTTGGAAAACGAAATAACTTGAGATTTTTACAGACAGCTGCTAGAAACCTAGGCTAAAGCCTAAAATATACTTTTGTACCTACTTACCGATGCACATTCAGACCTCCAGGTTTTGGAAAACGAAATAACTTGAGATTTTTGTACACGGCTGACGATTTTCCACATTTCGCACAGCATCTAGGGTGGTTATTCATGATAAGATAAGCTTATCTGTTAAAGTTAAACTATGAGTAAATAAATAAATAAATGATAATTATAAATATTAGGATTTAAATGCTTTTTTTCAGAAACAATATTCCGGTCAACAACAATTGAACGAAAACGTGTAACGAAAAATGGCGAATAACAAAATGGAGTTTTACTAAACGCAAACTCGCCGTGGGGCGCGCGGGTAGCAAGCACGTGTCAAGTCAATATCCTAATTTTTTTTTCAAAGTAACTCGTACCGTTTTGTTAGGCTCAGGTAAATCAAATTAGAATAAATCAATATGCTCGTATGAGTATCAACGTTTTCGAAAATATTTTTTATGGCGATACATAATTCAAGCGGTCATTTGATTTGCCGCCTTCAGCAGGAATACCCTTGGGCCCCCCTGGTCAGTGCTGTGCTGTCAACCGTGGGTGTTGAACGGCGTTGCGTATTGTATCAACACCATAAAATCAATTCACCTCGTTTGACCTATGCTCGCAGTAAGAAACTAAATAAATATATTTTTTAATTAAATCTGTTGTCGGCCGCGAAGTACGATGTTTCTATATAATTTTATTGATTGACTTAATTTTCTCTCGCTCAGAGTCGGTGCGTGACTTGCAGTAACATGATGGGACGGTTTCTCATACTTTTTCTGGCGTTAGCCGTCACCTGCGTGGTTGGCTTCCAAAGGTGAGAATGTCTTCAAAAGTACTTAATTAAACCTAGGTGCTCACTACTATATTTTTGAACTGATGTTCCTATTCATTGTAATTTAATATTATAATCATGATTGCTTTTTGTTTAGCCTATAATAAAGACTGGTAAACTACAAATCTAGAGAATAAACATAGAATAACTATAGTAAGTATGTATTGAATTATAAAGAACCTTGCTTAAGCAAGTGTTGTTTTGTGCAGAGTGCCTTTGTATCGGATGAAGAGTGTCCGCCAACATTTCCATGAAGTGGACACAGAGTTGAAGATTTTGCGAGTTAAGTACGCTGTGCAGGGTCCTTCCCCTGAGCCACTCTCCAATTACCTCGATGTAAGTATCTCACTAGCTAATTCTATTCCAACAAATTGGGTACTTCACTCATATCTACATCTTTATCTTCATTATTTCATGAAATGTGCTACATTATACAGTTATTTTTTTGCTTGTCACATCTATAAAAGGCCTTTGTCCTGCAGTGGGACAGCAATGGCTGAATAATAATAATAGAATTCATCCATTTGGTCAGTCCTGAGCCATAAAATTTTACTTGATTTTCAATATAAAGTTATAAGTACCTGCTAGCTAATATTTATAATAGTCTGCAGAGTACTGGACATGCAAAATGTTTTAATTCATTATAGACACAAGATAACCTTTTCCTCTGCATGTTATCAAGAGAGCTGTTGTTTACATCGTGCATATCTTGCAAATAACATATTTCTTATCTGTGTTTCACAGAAAGCAGTGTTGTTGAACTATGTTCAGTTTGAAGGGCTGTTTGATTAAACACTCTCATCCTCTCCTGTCACAATAATATACCAGAGTTTAAGGTACAAAGGAGAATGGGCAATTCTCTATATGTATAGTGAGGGCCATTTGGAATGAACTCGTCCCTCAGGGTTGGCACTTTGTATGTTTTTCTTTCACAGGCCTAAATTTCACAATTTTTGCGAAAAAAATCCGTCCTATGGATATCTAGATACATATTTTTTAAAACGGATTTTTTTAACGTTGTATTACTCCAAATTCTGTTGGTTCACAAGAATGGCTGTGGTGGCGTTTAAAACGACATTAAGTGGGCTTTATTTTTTTTTCAGATTGTTTGAAAATCCAACCTTTGGGAATCAAGATATTTTTGAAAAACTGTATTTCTTTTGTGCATGTTTTTCAGGAATAAAGGAATTTCTATAGGATGGATTTTCAAACAATTTGAGAAACTTTACTAATTTTGAAAAATAAAGCCTTTTTCTTGCCCTTCTAAACGCCATCACTCTTGATCATCGCCATCATCATTCTTGTGGGCTTTCAAAATTCTAAGTAATATGATGTTAAATGAAAAACATTTTATTTTGACTTAAAAACATTTAAACAATATACTTATAATATATAATATAGCCACCAATAGTTGCATCCAACCTATCGCCTGCTTCCAGCTGGTGACGTTAGCTGACGTGCGAGTGTTGTGTTTGGTTGGCAGGCGCAGTACTACGGCGGCATAGCGATCGGCTCGCCGCCGCAGACCTTCAAGGTGGTGTTCGACACCGGCTCCTCCAACCTGTGGGTGCCCTCCAAGAAGTGCCACTACACTAATATTGCTTGCCGTAAGATTTCATCATTACAACTACTTCGTGTGCTGTGCATTCATTTCGTCTTTCGAAACTTCAATAATGTAATAGAAAACATATATTTTTCTCATAATATGTAAGTAATACTCCGTTGATTATCGTTATCAGCACATTAACAGTAATTGGAATTCAGTTAAAATGCCTTGAAATGAAAATGTTCTCGCTCCATTTCTAGGTAGTTTGGTGCGATAGGCAGTAGGTAAAACATTATTTTGCAACTGCATCCCGAACTAAAAATGCATTGTGATGTGGTGTACAATATCACATAGTCATGCAATATCTGTATAAATACTTAAATATGTATACCTATAGTTTTGAAGCTTGCAAGTTTTAAACCCGAGCCGGCGCAAGTATGTAGGATCGCTAATGGCATATTATATATATCACTAGCTGTTAGCGCATCATCATCATTAAATAAATAAATAAATAACGCTGGACAATCCACACAACATCATCTAGCCCCAAGTTAAGCAGAGCTTGTGTTATGGGTACTAAAAGACTGACATACTTAATACAATACATTACATAGATAGATATTTTTTATTATAGATATAATACCCAGAACACCCGGAATAAATATTTGCAGAACATACAAACATTTATCCCGAGGCGGAAATCGAACCCGCAACCTTCCGCGTCGCAGGCGGACCATCGCCCACCGCGCCACATCGGTCGTCATTGGGTTCAAGAAAGTAAAGTTTTTGAATATTTATACAGAACTAGGCACCAAATTTAAAGATCTCAATTCTTATGTCGGCGAAGTCGACAACGATCAAGTTTGACTTTCATTTGACTAGGTACTTATTATGTTCTTTATGTAAACTCTCAATTTCTAGAACCGTCCTCGATCCATTATATAGCAGGGATCCCCAAACTATTTTGGACAAGTGACCCCTTTTCCAAAATGAACTGTTACCTAAGACCCCCCATGGCCAAATTACCTACTTTTAAGATCAACCCCCTTATTCTTCTATTTATCTTTAGTTTTTTCCCTATTGATACAAAATACATAGGTTCTAAGGTACCAATTGGAAAACTTTTCACTTGGTTAAGTGAGTAAAGTTATGACGTGACTTCGGCAAGTCACAGTCAGTTTTTCATCTTGTACGAACTTGAGACTTTACATAACTACAACAATGGTATTTCCTACAAAAATATGAATTATTCTTAGTACACGTAAAACAACATAAACAATACAGTACCTACCTATCTTGAAAGCTTAAAATAAGAACTTGTGTTAATTTATAGGGGTCGATTTTTAAACCTCCTCGACCCCCACAATCAGTTTTCGTGTATGTCGACCCCTAGGAAACCGATATCGACCACTTTGGAAATGAATCCCTGCATTATAGTATAGGATAGGATTGGATAGGACGTAACGTAACGTAATGTAACGGTGAGAGGTTCACTAATATGCAGGCGTGTGTCTGTGCAGTCCTCCACAACAAGTACGACAGCAGCAAGTCGGCGACCTACCGCGCCAACGGCACCGCCTTCGCCATCCAGTACGGCTCCGGCAGCCTCTCGGGCTTCCTCTCCGAGGATGACGTCACCGTAAGTCCCGCGCCCGCGCCCACTCATCACGTACTTACTTCATAAGGACAATACGAATCCCTCCCTACGACGAAAGATAGATTATTTTTATTTTATTTTTTATTTTTATTTTTTTTATTTTTTATTTTTTATGTTACTTGGAATACAAACAGCTTATATAATATAGGGAGTAACAGAGTGAATGTTGTACAAATAAGCCCTAGACAGTATTCACTTATAGAACTAGTCATATTCTAATATTGAGATATACATCATTTATTTGCATAACATTCGTAAAGTAAGATGAGAACAAACAGTTTTCTGGACCCAACATGCTTTACCGTAACGGTGTGCAAATCGAGATGGCATGCTACTTGTCTAAATTTATATTGTTTAAATAAAATACAGAAATATGCCTATTACCTACAAATCATGCTTTTTAAATCAGAATTACAAATTTTATCGTTCAAGCACTCGTCAATATTGTAGTAACATTATTGAGAGTTTATTAGGAACGGAAACGATGTGGCATGCCTCACTCCTTCATGTGTTGTAAATTGAGATAAGTTGCGATCGCAGAGTAGATGGATGTGAGAGACGCGATAGTGTACAATAGTGTAGAATAGTGAGTGCGGCCGGCAGGTGGGCGGCGTGCGTGTGCGCGGGCAGACGTTCGCGGAGGCGCTGGCGGAGCCCGGCCTGGCCTTCGTCGCCGCCAAGTTCGACGGCATCCTCGGCATGGCGTTCAAGAGGTAACGCTCCTTGTTGTACCTCCGCGTTGGATCCGAATGTTACTATTGTTGTTCTCCGTGTATTACCGAACGTGTTGTACGCAGCATCTCCGTGGACGGCGTGACGCCCGTCTTCGACAACATGGTGGCGCAGGGCCTGCCGCCCGTCTTCTCCTTCTACCTCAACAGGTGAGCGCTCCACTCGCTGCGAACGGCGCCCGTCGACGACTCATATCCTAAGAATCAGTGTTCACATTACAGTAGGCTAAATTAAAATCTGCTTCCACACAATAAAGTGTAAAGGACCGCAAGTATCGCTCATTAAAAAAAAATGTCCTCCAATGAAGGTAGTTTCAGCTAGATGGAACTAGAGCAGCTATCGGTGATGTGGCATGTGAGCGTACGGCAGGCGAGTGCGATGTATGGTGTAACGTGCGCAGAGACCCGAGCGCGGCGTCGGGCGGCGAGATCATCCTGGGCGGGTCGGACCCGGCGCACTACACGCCGCCCTTCACCTACGTGCCGGTCGACAAGCCCACCTACTGGCAGTTCCGCATGGAGCGCGTGCGCGTCGCCGGGAACACGTTCTGCGCGCAGGTACCTACCCGCCGGCCGCTCGCTGTGCGTGTACAGTACAGTGTACGTATCGTGTCGTGCTTCAGGGCTGCCAGGCCATCGCGGACACGGGCACGTCGCTGATCGGCGGGCCGGTGCGCGAGGTGACGGCGCTCAACCAGGCGCTGGGCGCCACGCCGCTCGTGGGCGGCCAGTACGTGTTCGACTGCGGCATGCTGCCGCGCCTGCCCGACGTCGCCTTCTCCATCGGCGGCGCCAACTTCACGCTGCACCCCGCCGACTACGTGCTCACGGTACGTACCTACCGCCCTCCTTGTCGATCGTGAATCATTTCGTGGTGCATTTGGACTTCATAGATGTTGTAGTTCTCGACCGACGTCTTCGGCCGGGTTCGATCCCCGCCCTACGGATTCGGGTCTCGAGTATTTAATATTATAGTTCTGACGGTGAGAAAATAGACTAGCTAGCACACTCGGTGATAACAAACAAAGTACCCAAAAAAATATAGAATAGACTACCTCGTAGGTGTGCTCTCGCTCTTCCCAACACCAAAGGGCGCAGAGTACAGTGGTAACGCCTGTCGAGAGAGGTTGTGTTGTGTTGTATGAGCGGCGTGTGTGTCGGTTTGCGCAGATCTCCCAGTTCGGCAAGACGGTGTGCCTGTCGGGCTTCATGGGGCTGGACGTGCCGGCGCCGCTGGGCCCGCTGTGGATCCTGGGCGACGTGTTCATCGGCCGCTACTACACCGAGTTCGACGTCGCCAACAAACGCATCGGCTTCGCGCCCGCCAAGTAGCGCAGTGTGCAGCTCCCGAGCCGCGACCTCGACGTTCGGCATGTCGCTAAGTAGGGCGTGCTCAAACTGTCGTCTATAAACATTAATGGCTATTTGATAGTTGTTTTTATGAGCGATTAGCTATGATTTATGTTTGTGAAATCAGTAATTTTATAGTTTTAGCGATAAGCCGTAATCGCCTGGCTTTTAATTTTCCTAGGGATATTCCATTTTAGGCAAAATAAATGATACCAAAGTTTACTGAATTAAAATAAAATATCTCAAGTGTTCTAACGTCGTTAGAAACTAAAATGTCTCGTCTTTTCTCATAGATACACTTAGTTATAGACCATAATAGTAGTGTAGCTTAAAATTCATAAAATATATTATGTTCTCAGGAGCACCATGACATACTTCTACTAGATGTATCTTTAAATAGTTATTACTTTTTTAATTAAATAAACTTTTTTAAAAATACTTTGTTTTACTCAACTCGTATAGGCGACAAAGAAATTGGTTTACCACTTTTGATGACATCTCCCAGTAACATAATTATTCGCTAAGGATTACAGATTGACAGATTCTGACGTAGCAGTCATTAATCTGTCAAGCGAAAATAGCCCTTGATGTTTTGTACGTGCAAAAGATATTCAACCTTAGAGTGGTAAACCAATTTCTTTGTCGCCTATACATACCACACCCAGATCACATGACAGCATCTCTAAAAAGAACCACTAATCAAATTTAATAAGTACATACTTGATAGCTGCCAACGAAATAATACAATTGACTTAAAAAATTAATACTATTTTATTTAAATAATAAAATGTTCAGTAAAATACATTTAACGTCATAAATTATAATTACATAATCTGATTTTGCCGCCGTCGCGTCGCGCGTCGCATCAATCTGTCACTTTGCTACACTGTATATCTTACCTATTAATATTTTCTACACTACATTCGTTATTTTCCTAACTTGCGTTTTTTTCTGAACTTTTTGACGTACGCCTCCACTAACGATTGAATTTTCTTAGGGTTGATCTCCCCGGTTTTATTGTGGCAGATCTGAAACAATCTCACAAACTTAAAGTATGCATTTCGCGCCCCATTCCTCATACTACCAAATGAATGAAGGTTGAACAAAGAATCATGCCCAAACCCTGTACCAGATTGCATCAAAAGCTAATTATCATCAAAATTAATATTTTATTTATACGTGTACTTCGTTAATTTTTAACCGTCTTTTTTAACCGGGTTTAGAAAATTAAAATTAATTATACATAACATGATTATCAATTTCCTACTTCCGAGTGCTTAGTCCGAGCTTGCATTTTAAAACTCCCTACTCTCGAGTCGAGAGTCGTCTTTCGGATATCCATACAAAAATACAAGGACATCCGAGAGACGACTGTCGGCTCGAGAGTAGGGAGTTTTAAAATGCAAGCTCGGACTAAGCCTTCCGCACGTCAACTATTTTGTTCCGATCCCAGCTGTCACCTATTTTCGTGAGTGGACATTGAGCATAAAAATCTTGTTTGCCAAGTAAGCTTTATAGTACGAGATCCGGCTGCAGAATTACTGCGCTCGTCTGTTTTTTGCTGGAAACCGATTTTTTATGTATATTTATAATTAGGAGAATATATATTTATCAGGTTGCCTAGCAAAATTTGGCCGCCAGTATGTTTAATTAATTTTTTTTTTGTTTTTTGGGAAAAAATATCGTTCACTTGTTTTTTAAATAAAATAACGTCTACATCATGGCAATTTATATGAAGATTCAAAAAAATCACGGTTGTCGTTGCGTACTTGGCCGCACCTCTTCGCAGCCAGGTGTAAACAGGTATGATTTCGATATATATATTTATACGTGCATAACGTTTATTTATTAATTGCATATCAAATTAAAGCTATGTTTTTTTCCATTTTTTATCACATTGTCTGCTTAATTAAATCTACCCGCAAATAAGGGTTGCTGATTTTTTTGAGTCTTCATATTAATTGCCATGATGTAGACGTTATTTGATTTAAAAAACAAGTGAACGCTATTTTTCCCAAAAAATAATTAAAAATAATTTAATTAAACATACTGGCGGCCAAATTTTGCTAGGCAACCTGATAAATATATATTCTTCTAATTATAAATATACATAAAAATTTGGTTTTCAGCAAAAAACAGATGAGCGCAGTAATCCTGCAGCCGGATTTTAGACTATTAGCTGAGAAGGCAAACATGATATAAAATAAAATACATTTTTAAATATTTTGAAATGCGGTTAAACATTGAAAAAAATATTGTTGGTATCGAAAAGGTAAATAAAAATTAGGGCTTTGAGAGTAAATTCAAATTGATGCAAGTTGGTACAGATTCCCATAGCCCATTGGGCATTGTCCATCTCCTTGCCTACCTGAGCGGAATACCCATTCTACTTCAATTTTATGATTCGGAATTTCTCAGGGGTGAATTCTTCCGATAAACAGGTAGGTATGTGTAGGTAGGTAGGTGCGTACCTTGGGCACGGCGCGGCGCAGGATGTGCTTGTACTGGTCCTTGGAGACGTGCTTCTTGTTGTAGTGCGGCTTCAGCACCAGCTTCACCTCCTCCACCACGCGCTCCTGCCGGTTCAGCTTCTTCAGGAACTGCGCAACAACTCACACGCTCAATACACCTCGCTCCAACCGCGGCCAGGGTATCAATTCAAACATTCATGTGCTGGAAATATTCTAACCTATTGGCAAAATATAAATTGAATATACCCTATATTCAATTACCCAATAGAAATGTAGCCATATAGAGAAAATAAGCAATCTAATCTTCCATCTGTTTAATATTAGTGAAGAAAGACAGATGACTTGGAAACGGTTACCGAACAGAAGATAGCCTCCGATCGATTACAAATAATGCGAATGTTAGATTTATCAAACAAAATGAAATAAATGAACTACAAAAAACATTGAGAGGTGTCAAGGGACACCGGAACGGAACGTTTTGGAACGAAGTTCCTTTCGATTAATGAATGAAGAAAATAATATATGAAATAAAGTGTTCTATTCTATAGCAAAGAGTGTCGTTACAACTTTTGGTTTTAATTTTTTCAGTCTAGCCCTTTTCGCAACGCGCGATAAGGAACTTGGTTCCAAAAACTAGGTGCAAAAACAAATATTGAATAAAAAATAATGATATTAAGTGCTATGTAGCGAGCCCGTCCGGTGGGCGGACACGGCGCCGCGCCGGGCGAGTGCAGTGCGAGTGCAGTGCGAGTGGCGTGCGCGTGTTCACATGACTCACTTTGGTCTTGACCTGCATCTCGACGGCGGAGCTGGGCAGCTCGTCCAGGATCTTCAGGTTGTCGTCGTCGAGCTTCACGTCCACGGTCGTCTTGTCTGGTTAAAGAAAGGTTATTACGTCATTGTAAACTTATTGTGCAGTCGATCCGAAGCCGCAAACGTTTTGTGATTCGAGCACCGCACAGTGTGCTAAACGACTCAAAAATCGGTCATTTTTTTTTATTTTCGAATTTTGAATGCTAGAGTAGAATTCCCAAAGCTCAATTCATTTTAGAACTCGAGTTATGAATTTATTATTTATTAAAAAATGTTGTAATGTTTTATGTAAGTTAAGTTTGAGTTATGGCATGCTATAAAACCAGCCAAGTGCTATTTTTGCGAGCGGGGATGTGTACTTTTGTTGCGCTTGGGCTGCGAGCGCCGGTGTGGGCGCTTGTACAGCGGCTGCGGCGGCTCGAACAGGTCGCCGAAGTCGGAGGAGCCGGGCGAGTAGGGCGAGTTGGGCGAGTAGGGCGAGTAGTCAGCCGAGCGCCGCACGCCCGCCACCGCCGCGCCCACCGGCAGCCGCGCCTGCTGCAACCGGCCCGCACGTTACCTTACCTTACCTTACATCTACGGCAACTTAATCGAATAACATTATCGAATTCATGACCCAGCAATCGATCAGTCGAAATTTGCATATTAATTTGTATTTTTGCATAAAATGTCGTGAAAGGAATCTAGCTTTATGAGAAAATGGAACTGAATGTTTTGCAATAAAAATAAGACATCCTATTCGATTAAAACAATTCTAATATATTTTTAAACTAAGTAATGTAAGTTATGTAGTTAGAAAAAATGTAATGTAAGTTACATTACATTTTTTTAAATTACTGCTAATATTTTATTTTTCCTAGCTGTTTTGAGCTGACTGATGTGGCTTAAACACTAACTTATAATTTGCTCAAAATGGTTTCCATCGTCTCCAATGTTGAAGTTAATATGTCCTTCAGAAGTCGTCCACCGAAACGAATACGATACGAACGATTCTTAATCGATTCCGGCTGCTAGATTTTATTTTTCCCCTCTCCTTTAACATCCGGCGGTTCTATGCCGCGGTGCGGCTACGTACCGGCATAGGCTTGATGGGATCCGACTTGATCGGCGAGGGCTTCGCCAGGAACAACTTGGGCGGCGCGCGCGACGGCTCGGGCAGCAGCACGCGCGGCGCGGCCAGCAGCGGCGCGGGCGGCGCGGGCGGCGCGGGCGGCGGGGGCGCGGCGGGCGCGGCGGGCGCGGCGGGGGGCGACGGCGGCGCGCGGGGCGAGGCGCGCGGCGCCGGCGCCTCGGGGGACTCGTCGCGCGTCGACTGCAGCAGCGCCATCACCTGCGCACCGCGCACCGTCTCACTCCCGTCTCACTCCCGTCGGCCTGCCGCGCGGCGCGGCGGACCGGACTGGGATCCGTTACCTTTTCGATCGGAGATAGCGGCCGTCTATCTAATAGTTGGTCGGCCGATAGGTTGGTCTTCTGCGCGGCCTCGAGCGTCATCGAGAGCGCGACGGGCGCGGCGGGCTCGGCGGGCGCGAGCGCGGGCGCGGGCGCGGAGGCGGGCGCGGACGCGGGCGCGGGCGAGGCGGAGGCGGAGCGCGTGGGCTCGTAGGGGTCGTACGCGTCGGGCGAGTCGGGCGGCTCGGGCGGCGTGAGCGGCCCGCGGCCCTCCGCCGCGGACGACGCGCCCGCTTTATGACCTGCACGAGAGGACCGCTCACACTTTCCTTCATATTCATTTATTTTACTTTACGCATTTGTATCATGCTGTGTAATATTTCGGAACAAATATTTTATGTTCATCTCGCAAACATTGGAAGGGTACAGGGGGAAAAAGGATCATTGTCAACTTTTCAGCAAAAAAGAACTAACAATGCCATCTAGTGCAAAATTAAAAAATCTTTTGGGCTATATGGCTATTAAAGAAAAACGCATTAAAATATCAGAGCGCACAAGGAACTCAAAAAAAGATTGTATGGCTGCATCAAAGAAAGATCAATGTCAATGGATGTTGATCTTTGTTGTCGTTTTGACACTGAAAAATATGAAGATTTGCAATCCTTAAAATTGTTGTAAGCCTGAAAACACAGCAGTTTTACTCACGATTGGCCAAAAAGTAACATTCAATTACTGACAAGTCATTTTTGCTCCCTTAATATTTTTAAGATTTATTTTAAGTTATTAATTTAATAAGCTAATATAAAATATTCTTTTAAATAGCAGGTTATTTATAACATTTTTATTACCACATACCTGGAATATTATAATTAAATTGAGTTAGAACTAAAATTGTAAAATAGATCAATGTCAATTGACTATGATCTTTGTTAGCAGTAATATTTTGCAAACATTCTTTATTTTTTTAATTACTTTAAATGAATAAATAATAAAGAGTAGAAAACCCAATTATAAATTTTAAGCTATGAAACATAGTTTAAAGTGCTACTGTAAATAGTTTATGAAATAAGGATACAAAGTAAATACATTTTATCCGTTTTTCTCCCAATGAATCACATTTGACAATGACCTTTTTCCCCCTGTACTGTACCCTTCATTTGCTCTGGGCTGGGTGAGTAATGTGAGTATGTAATACCGGTCGGGGGGACCGGTAGCATGGAGGGCAGAGCTCCTACCGACTGAGCTGTGACGCCTGTCAATTTCAATAGTCTTGTAATGAAAATAATAAGAACATTTTAAGAACAATCTTTATAATATTTTTATTTAACCTTAGCCAGCTTTATAAACTCTTAGCTATGCTTTAAATATCGTTTTTGTATAAAATAAAATGTAATAAGTGATATCGGGACTTGATGGAACTCGTTTCCTATAGGTTTTGAAGGGAATTTTTTCCACCAATGAGTGTATTTTAAAAAGTGGATGTTTGTTTCTGTTCGAACGGTCGATAGGAAGTGTCGGTCAGTCGTGCCGTGCAAGGCGGAGTCGGACGTTACCTTCGGGCGCCGCGCAGGCCGGCTCGGGCGGCGCCGCGGGCGCGGGCTCGGCCGGCTCGGGGGGCGTCTTGGGGCCCAGCGCGGGGGGCGCCTCGCCCGCGGGGGGCGCCCCCGCCGCGGGGGAGCTCTCCGCCTCGTCGTCCGACAGCACGATCACATGCTGGATCACATAGGGGGGATTTGATTTCGTCCTTATTTTATTTATTTATTTAAGGAAGACCAACAGCGTTATAGATTTACTTATATAAAAATAAAGCATAAAAAACAGAAGGCCAATTACAGGTCTTCACGTGTATAAAGTAGGATAATTACAATAAGCGTGATGCATAGGGCATACACATAGGGTGGTTTATACTTTGAAGACTGCACAGCGCTGCAAGCAAACTCACTCAAGGTTTCTCAAGCGGCTTAACACACTTTTCATAATGCGAGGGTTCCACACCTCCGATGCTAGAATACATAGTTCCGGTCGATGAGCGACCTTGTACTTCAAGTGCAAGTCGGCTAACGATGCATGCAGCGTTGTTCACCTTGGGCGAGGGCGTGAGCTCCCTGAAGGGCGAGCGCTCCAGGTCGATGATGGCCACGGGCTTGGGCCCCGCGTCGGGCGCGCGGTGCCGACGCCGCCGCGCGCGCCGCGCCAGCCCGCACGCCGCGCCGCCCGCGCCCGCTCCGCCCGCGCCGCGCGCCTGCTCCGCGAAGCTCACCGACACCAGGATGTTGTCGCCGGACGTGAACACCTGCCCGACACAACTTTTGACTGAGTAGCCCGATTTTTATTTATTAATTTTTTATATTTTGATATTGATTTGAAAGAGTAGATACGTAAAAGAGTCGAAAAACAGGGGTCGATTGATTGTTGACACACTGTACAACGGCGCATAACTTTTTACACAGTAGTCCGATTTCGATGATTCTTTTAACATTGGATAGGGTGTACATACAAATTGAAACTTTGAAGAAAAAACGAAATCAAAGGGTGATAAAATAGGGGTGATTTGTCTTATTGAGAACTTCTTATTTAAGATTTAGTTTTTGGTTTTCAGTTTTGCGGCGGTTCAAGTTTTTGTTAAAAAGTAAGATCTAGAGATATGTAATTCGGCAATTTTCGAGTGTTTAAATGAATAAATAACAACAATGTAAGACCACCCCGATCGACCAACCTCCTTGGAGGGACCCGCGGCCTCTCGCAGTCGCCGGTGCGCGCGCTCCGTGTCGCGGCGGCGGCGGCGCTCCTCCGGCGCCGGCTCCGCGGGGGGCGGCGTGCGCGGCGACGCGGCGCGCGGGGGCGACCAGGCGGGGGGCGGCGCCGCCGGCGGGGGCGAGGCGAGGCGCGCGCGCTTGCGGCGCCGGACCGCGCTCGCCGGCGGGGAGCGCGCCTTTGAGCCGGCGCGCGCGCGCTTCTTCTTCTTAGCCTTGGCGGGCTTCGGCCCGGTCGCGGCCGAGCCGGAGCGACGTCGCTTGCGAGTCTTCGAGACGGATCTCCGGCGTCGTGTCGCCTTCGGACGCGAGGCGGACCGCTTGCGGCGTCGCTTCGGGGTCGGCTCGCGGCGCGGCGACGCGGCGGACGGCGCCCGGCGGGGCGAGGGGGACGGGGAGGGCCGCGCGCGGCGCGCGGGGGAGGGAGAAGGGCGCGCGCGCCGAGCCGGGGAGGGCGAGGGACGCGGCCGGCGCGCCGGGGAGGGCGAAGGCCGCGCGCGCCGAGCCGGGGAGGGCGAAGGCCGCGTGCGGCGCGCCGGCGAGGGCGAAGGCCGCGCGCGCCGCGCCGGGGAGGGCGAGGGCCGCGCGCGCCGATCCGGGGAGGGTGAGAGCCGCGTGCGCCGAGCCGGGGAAGGCGAGGCGCGGCGCGGCGGGCCGGGCTCGCTGCCGGCGGGCGACACGTCGCGGCCGAAGGCGTCCTTGAGGCGGCGGCGTCGCTCGGAGACGAGCGTGCGCACGTCGTACCGCTCGAGGTCCTTGCGCTTGTCCTTGCGGCGCCGCTCGCGCGAGCCGGCCGAGCTGACGGAGCGCCGCTTGTCCTTATCCTTGCGATAGTTGCGCTCCTTGTTCTTGGCCAGTTTCTTGAAGGCGACGTCGGCGCGCTTGCGGCCCTTCGCGCGCGCCTCCTTCTTGGCGTCCTTGCGGCGCTTCCGCTTGGCGTCGTCCTTGGGCCGGCGGTCGAGGATCTCGCCGTCCTCGGGCGGCGCGCGCGGCGCGGGCGAGCCCTCCGAGAACATGTCCTGAGCCTCCTCCTCGGAGATGAGCTCCGTGCCGAGCTCGTCGATGGGCTTGGGGCGGGGCTCCGGTGCGGGCGGCGCGGGCTCCGGCGCGTCCTTGTGCTCGTCGAGGCAGGGCGTGTAGGAGCGCTCGTCCTCGGTCTCGCTGATGGACTCGGTCATCTTGTGCTGGCGCGGCGCGGAGCCGCTCGAGGCGGACTCGTCCGAGTGTCGCTTGGGGTGGTCCTTGCCGAGCTCGTCGGCCGACTCCGAGTCCGAATCGCGGGCGCGGTCTGCCTGCGCCTCGGTGTCGCTCGGCGCGGAGCCATCGTCGGCCGGCTCGTGCGCCTCGGGCTCGGGCTCGTCGCGGACCTCGGCCCCCGGCCGGGGGGAGCGGGGCGAGCGGGGCAGCTCGGGCTCGGCCTCCGGTTCGGGCTCGAGGTCGGGCTGGGGCTGGGGCTCGGGCTCGGGCTCGGGCTCGACGTCCTCGTCGTCGTAGAGCGACACGTGCCGCTTGATGAGCGCCGGCGTCATCAGTTTGATCTTGATCGGGTTGCGCGTGCTCGTCGTTATCGGACACCGTTTCGACACCTTCGCCTTGTACTCCTGCAGGCTCCTCTCGGCGGGGTCGGGGGGCGGGGTGAGCTCGCCGTCCTCCTGCACGAGGTCCTCGAGGCTGTCGCGGCGCGGCGGCGGCGCGGCGGGCGCGGCGCGGCCGCAGTCGCTGGCGATGTGCACGCTGGTGGCGGAGTAGATGGAGAAGTTGGGACAGTCGCCCTCGCCGGCCGGCCCGAGCAGCGCGCGGTGCTCCTCCAGCGCCTGCCGCACGGCCGAGTCCAGGATGTCGGCCGGCACCTTCAGCCCGCTCGAGCTGATGCCCGCCAGGATCGCGTCCACCGACGGCGCGTCCGCGGGCAGCGGCGGCGGTGGCGGAGGGGAGGGCGCGGGCGCGGGCGCGGGCGCGGGCGCGGCGGCGCGCTCGTCGCCGCTGTCGTCGTCGCGGGTGGGCTCGGTGGGGTCGTACTTGTCGGTGTCGATGACGAGTCCCTCGTCGCTGCGCTCGTCGTCGTCGGGCGCGGGCGGCGCCTCCGGCCCGAAGCTCGGCGGGCGCGGAAGGGGCCGGTAGGGCTGCGGCTTCTCTTGCTGCATCTCCGGGAAGGAGGGGGGGGCTCGGGCGAAGGCGCCCGCGGGAGGGCCCGCGTCGGGGCCCATCCGCATGTCGAGGGGGTTCTCGAAGCCACCGAACGAGTGTCGGGTGGAGGGGCCGGGGGCTGGAGGCCGCGGGGGACGCCAGGCGGGTCCCCCGCCGCTGAACCGCCGGTCCTCGACTCGCTGGCCGTTGGGCGCGCGGTTCCGGTCGGGCCTCCTTGGGATAGTAATACGTCGGTTAGATCGAGTCCGATCGCTTTAGTTCCAGCATGATAATAAACTCGTTCGGTACCTGTGCATCCTATATCGGCGAGATCGCGGATGAAAACAAGGAAGTATTTTATTTAGTTAGTTTAGCGCTCGACATGGAATTCAACGTTTAATGTAAACGAAGCAAACTTACCTATTTGTATCGTGCCAGGGCTCCCCCCCGGCAGCGCGGTGGCTGTGTCTCCGGTGCTCGTAGTCGCTGAAGGGCGCTCCGGGGTCTCCGCGGCGCTCGAAGGGCGCTCCGGGGTCGTCGCGGCGCTCGAGAGGCACGGAGTCGTTCCCGCCGCGAGCGTACCCTGCGAACATGTAGGACCGATTGTTACGTGCCGTTTAGCGAAAGCAGGCTAGACTATGCGGTGTGAGAACACTGCACCAATATGATATTAGAAATGAAGCGTCTCGCTAGAACGGTGTATGAAGTCCAACGGTAAGATAGTGCGACGATCTGCCATTAGCCTTGTTAAATAAGTATGTATTTGTTTTAAAATTTTACATGTATGTTGTGTTTGGGGAGTGTGTGTGGTGTTTAGGGGTGTGCTTTGTGTGTTTTGTAATCAATACAACAGCTTGAGATCTATTGTCCACATGGTTTCACACTAATGAAACCATCTAACTAAACATACGATACGAACGTGACTGCAATGAACACAAATAAATCGGCGATGGATACATTCAACTGCCTGCTTACAGCACTTTGACTATGCAGTTACCTTGGTTGGCATGGTTCTGATTGTGATGCTGGCTATTCTGTTCCCTTGGGTAGCGATAGCCGCCGCCCCAGCCGCGGCCCTGGCCGGGGTACAGGGGAGCTTGCCGCGCACCTTCGCCTTTACTCAGATCCACCTCCTTCTTCTCCACCAGAGGCTTGTCTTCGCCTCCCGCCGGCGACTTCCGGTCGGGGCGATGCCTCCGCACCGGCTCCAGCGCGATGTCGACGCTGCCGTCCACGGTCACCGACACCACGGAGCGCTTCGAGTGCAGCCGGCTCTGGCTCTCGAGGATGTCCGACAGCAGATCCGGCGCCGAGCCGGCGCGAGTCGGCGAAGGGATCGTCACCATCTTTCTTCGAGCCTGCCGGGTACCGAACGACGCGTGAGCAGCGGAAACGTAATCAAATCTAGCAACGTCAAAATAAATAAATTGACGATCAATAACCTGTCTGTAAGCGCTGAGGACGGCCGACGTGGGCCTGGCCGCGACCACCGCGCAGGCGCCCTCCCAGCCACGCTCGTCCTCGGCGCCGTCCGCGAAGTAGTCGAGCTCGTCCCGCGCGCCGAACAGGCTCAGCGCGGGGATGCCGGCGCCCGCGCGCCGCGCCGACAGCTCGCCCGCCGCCCCCGCGCCCGCGCCCCCCGCGCCCCCCGCGCGCTCGGCCCGCACCGAGGCGAGCTTGGCGCGCACGCTGGCGAGCACGTGCGTGCGGCGCGCCGCCGTGCGAGGTTGTCGTTTCCTCACCTGCAAGTTGACAAGCGTTACCCGCGGTACGGAGTCCAGTTCGCATACAAAACATCCGCTTTATTTAGAAGACGACCACCAACAAACGACGCTTGGGACGAACGAGCTCCAACTTCCTTATTGAAGTAAGGAAGGATCATATATGATATAAGAAACGTTACGACCCAGGTCTAGTTTCTTGCCGTTCTTATAGACTGGTCGCGACGAACTGGCGCCTAGAATCATCGAGTATGTAAAATATTTCAAAGCGATCCCTGTGATTTAATTTTGCACAGTTATTGTTTTTTTATAACATAATAAATTATTCAAATAAATAAACATGACCATCGCGTCCCTTCCCAAAAAAAGCTCCCGGTGTAAATAAATCGAACCCACCTTTCTTTTTTTGACCCTAGTTTTGACCCTTCTTGTCTTGGTGATAGGAAACTTCCCCTCGGCCTCCACCTCGTACTCGACGACGACCGTTCTGGTCCTCCTCTTGTACTTCCGTTTCCTGGTGCGTGGAGTGGTGGTGCGCTGCGCGGCGCGCGACGCGGAGGGCGCCGCGCGGGACGCGGAGGGCGCCGCGCGGGACGCGGAGGGCGCCGCGCGGGACGCGGAGGGCGCCGCGCGCGACGCGGAGGGTGCCGCCCGCGACGTGGAGGGCGCCGCGGCCGGCTCGCGGCCCGCCGCGTCGCCGCTCCACGGCCGAAAGCGCGTCGCCTGAAGCAGTCCGTCCTGGGTCTCGAGCACCACCGACCTCCAAACGTTATCGCAGTTCCTGCACAGCCATTGGTCTTGGGGAATCTGAAATCAGGTTGTGATCGATTTATTTAATCGGATTAAATAATGAAATAATCTCACTAATATTATCTTACTTCTTACTAATATTACCTATAAACGCGAAAGTAAGTATGGATGGTATGTTTAATTCTCTTTGTTTCATTTTATTTCTCTTTAACGCAAAAACTAGGGTGGATTTTAATGAAAATTTACAATAATGTAGTTTGTACATGGCAATAACACATGAGCAATACATATAGATATTGTATTAATTGTAAAAATTATAATGATGCAAAACAAAGTTGCTGGCACCAGCTACTGTCATATATATGTATACATGAGTAGATAATGGCTTACTCGAGTGAGTGGAGGAGTAAGACATTGCATATGGAAGCCGAGGTCGCAGCCGTCGCATAGCAGCATGGACTCCTCATGGTCCGCATTATGGCAGATCTGTACAAATGCATCACTTAAAGTAGATGTGTGGGATAAGTGTACACATGCACAAGTCTCACTATTATAACCATAATAGTGAGACTTGTGCTTTCAGATATGTTTTGTAGATGATATGTTCTGTGGTTCTGTCGCCTGCAACGCGGAAGGTTGCGGGTTCGAATCCCGCCTCGGGATAAATGTTTGTATGATCTGCAAATATTTATTCAGGGTGTTCTGGGTATTTAATATGTATAATAAAAACATCTATCTATGTAATGTATTGTATTAAGTATGTCAACTTCTAGTACCCATAACAAGCTCTGCTTAGCTTGGGGCTAGATGATGTTGTGTGGATTGTCCAGCATTATTTATTTATTATTTATATGTTTCTGTTATATATGTGAGGTTACTTGTCAAACTTTATTTAAATAATAATGTTGGCTAAGTTGTGGGTAGATATTTTTCACTACTTGCATTTTCTACATGTGATTGCTACTGAGCTCAATAAACGTAATTAATGAAAATCAAGTGTTTTACTGGACATATTAGTGGCGACGTGGATTAAAAGTGAACAATGGATCGTAAATTAGTGAGATTTCATGAATTCAATGTGAAAACAGACAATTGGGACAACTACATAGTTCGACTCAGTTATTGTTTTGAAGCAAGTGGAATCATTGAGGATGCAGCTAGAAAAGCTAACTTTTTTGCGATTTGTGGCGCTCAGACATTTGAAACTCTTCTTGCCCTTATAACCCCAAAGAAATCAACGGAAGTGACTTTCGTCGAAGTTGTTCAAATCCTAACCAAACATTACAGTCCGAGGCCGAACGAGATATCTGTGTCTTACAAATTCTATAAGCGCGATCAAGCTAAAGATGAAACGGCATCGGAATACATCGCTCAACTAAGGAAAATCAGTACAGACTGTAATTTTCCGAATCTTGAACGCATGTTGCGAGACAGATTGGTATGTGGAATGTTCGACCGCAAGTTGCAGTACGAGTTGCTAAAAAAAGACAATCTGCAATACAAGGACGTCGTGGATGCCATGGTAGCCGCCGAGACCGCGGGCAGGGACGCCTTGATGATGCAGCCGTCGGGACACGCGGCCACGTCATCGCACATCGCCGCCGCTAGCTCGCCGCTGGGGCCCGAGCCGATGGATGTGAACGCGTTAAAAATTAAATCGAGCTTTCGTCTTTGTTATCGATGCGGTGATCGTCACGGGGGTGAATGCCGCTTCATAAACGCGGTATGCCACTACTGCAAGAAAAGAGGGCACATAGAGAAGATATGCACTGCCAAGAAAAAAGGAAGTAATGTCAGTAAATTGAACTACGCCGACGACGACGAGTTCGATTCTCAATTGAACGGGATCTACAAGGTGGAGACAGCACGCACGCGCGTGCCCGCCTACGAGCTACGCGTGGCGCTGGACGGCGTCGAGGTCGCCATGGAGGTGGACTCGGGCGCCGCCTTCTCGCTCATCAACGAGCGCACCTGGGCGCGCCTGCCGCAGCCGCGCGCCGCGCCACGCCCGCTGCGCACCCGCCTGCGCACATGGACCGACTCCACAGTCACGGTGCTAGGACAAGCTACGGTGGAGGTGCACTATAAGGACGTTAAGTGTCAGTTAAACTTAGTGGTAGCGAAGGGATCGGGACCTAATCTGATAGGGCGCGATTGGTTCGAGGCTCTTCAGATTTCTGTGTGTGTCGATAAAATTATTGATGTAGATATGACCGCGACCGATGCGTTGATAGGTAAGTACGGGGAGGTTTTCAAAAACGAACTCGGTACATACCGGGGCGATCCCGTAACGATTCAGCTGAAACCTAACGCCGTACCTAGATTTTTAAAAGCGCGACCGGTACCATATGCTATCAAGGATAGGGTCGAAAAAGAAATAGATCGTTTAGTACAAGAAAATGTTCTCCGTCCTGTATCGTTTTCCGACTGGGCGACCTATTAAATAGGCTCATTGCAAACAGTGAAATCTTATTATTTATTTATTTATTGACTACTAACTTACTTGATGCGTTACTCAGAGATGGTCTGATGGTCTGGCACTGAGTAGTTTCACCAAACTCAGACAAAAGTAAAGTATAACTCCACAACACTGGTATTTCTTAGAGTGAAGATTAGTGCCCAACAAAATGATAACTAGCCCTAAGGTTTTGATAAAATAAATGTAAGTATAATTAGGTCATACCTCACAGACAGTAGGATCTTCAATGATCATCATTTCTAAGGAAGGTCTGCGTTCCACCACTTTCACCAGCTCTGTGCGCAAAACTCTTCCACCAGCACATGCACGGACTACTATTGAATCAAAGGTGATGCGATCCACCGGGCAAGTGTTCATGTTTCTTGACCATTCCGTGATGCAGTCCAAGCAAAATATGTGCTCACAGTTCTGAGGAGTCCCAACTTCTTGGTTCAGGAATTTCATTAGACAAATAGAGCATTTGTCAGAATTGCCTTCTGAACTATCCGAGCTAAATCCAGATGCAGCCTTTGCTCGCTTGTCAGAGAGAGATTTGGATGCCACAGCGGAAGTAGAGGGGTTGGTGGAAGGCGGGGGCTCGTCCTCGCGGTCGGTGGCCCAGCCCGAAGTGTCACTGTCGTCGCCCGAGTCGCGCAGGCCGGGCAGCGCGCGGCGTCGGCGAATGGCCCCCATCGCCCAGCTGCCGCTGCTGCTGTCGCTGCCTTCCTCGCTCAGCACCTACAACATACGAACACGAGCCACGACTCTAGTGAGTTGAAGCTCCTCCTATACTCAACACTTTACAATTACGATAGATAATCGATGATCACCCTGAGTCTCTTCCTGCGCGCCGCAGTGCTGGGACCGCTGTCATCGGAGTCTGAACTGGATGCGGACGACAACACCATAACTTTTTTTATCTTGCGCTTGGGCCGCGGCGAAAGACCTTCGCCTTCGTCACTCATTCTGGCATCTGATTATTAGCTCCAGAGTGCACCCAATGGGCACGACACGAAGCTAGAAACAAAGGTGCAAATAGACCTATAGGCTTGCTTTTTTACGACATATATATTGAGATTCGATGTATTCATGAGATTATGAAAAGATTCGTCTCATTACGAGATAGTAAATTTGATTTCCTTTACTTAAAAATTATTTTGGAGTATGTATTTTGACAGCAAGCCGCTATCAATCAATGGTCCGCCATTTTATTTGTTTTCTTTTTTGTTTTGTCGTTTGTTTATGGTCTGTGTTGTAACATTGCACGACCGAAACGTATTCTTGGTTCTAATAACTTGATATTTGTTGATAAAGTTATTTATATACACTAGCTTGATTTCATTAAAATCTCAAGTTACAAAATGTTTTTTTTGTCGTGTTACAATCATAGTCTTCTATGTATTAAGTAGGAATTTCTCATAATAAAATCAAGATTAATTATGGGAACACCAGGCTCAAAACCCTATGTTCAATGTTGATTAAATGTATGTTTGATTGTGTAGACCCGTGTTGGGTGTCCTCATTAATAAAAATAAGAGAAGATATTTATTGTAAGAAATCTGAAAAAATATGTTATTAAATAATTAATTATGTTTTATCAAAAAATCTAGTTGATCTGATCAAAGTGATGACAGACTTGTACTCTAATATATCGTACATGTCGTAATGTAACGTTCATGACCACACACTAGCTCTTTTTACCAACAGAGTGCTCCTTTTTTAAAAAAAAGAACAGACTATAATTTGTTAAGAACGATGGCATGGTAAGAGTGAATGAATAAGTGTATATCCAAACATTCGTTTTTTATTCAACTACGATACGATAGAATAAGCCGTTGGCCCGCCTACTGTTATTTATCATTGATTACTGCCTAAGGCAACAATGCATTTCCTTACCTAGACTTGATCTGTGAAGCAATAAAACACTGTCCTCTGCCTTAGGTATACTTAGGTGACTATAATAAAACAAAAGTTACTACAGTGGAGCTTGAGTCCTCTGGCCAGCAAATGCCATGCATACCATTTAGTCCAGAACACTGCAAAATACCTTACGGTACTTTTTCGATTGACGTACTTAAGTATAAGTTATTATTATTTATTTTGACGACCGATGTGGCACGGTGGGCGATGGTCCGCCTGCGACGCGGAAGGTTGCGGGTTCGATTCCCGCCTTGGAATAAATGTTTGTATGATCTGCAAATATTTATTCTGGGTGTTCTGGGTATTTATATGTATATAATAAAAAATATGTAATGTTATTGTATTAAGTATGTCAGTCTTCTAGTACCCATGTTACAAGCTCTGCTTAGCTTGGGGCTAAATGATGTTGTGTGGATTGTCCAGCATTATTTATTTATTTATTTTATTGATGTTATTTATTAGTAGTATTTTCAGATAAATGAATTCATTCGTTTAAAAACGAATATATTTTTATTACATTATTCCTCTTACAAAACTATAAATAAACTACATCTATTTATTATAAGATGTATATAAGACGACCCTTATAGCTTATGGCTTTTTTGCTTAGAAAGAAGAATGGTATAACTATATCTAAAAATTGAAGTCATTGATTGCAATAAGACATAGTCCTTGTTTTAATCCGGAAAACCGGCTTCTAAGTGTATACTTAGTCTATGGGTTTAGATGAAACCTAAATAAGTTTCATCTAGATCAAATTTGTTTGTTTGATATTGCGGCTTAACCACTGGATGGAAACTTTAATAATGTTTCATAGATGAAACGCATGAAGAAGATCCATCCAGTGGCTTAGCCGTGATGTTCTAACAAACAAACAGTCAAACTCGATTTTAGGACTCAAAATCGTTTACCTACCTAGTGCAGCTGCATATTAACTTTTTCCATATATTCGTTTTTAATTTTCGGCTCTTTTACAGTTTTATAACAGTATAGATAGATGAATAAAAATTTAAAAAGACATTCTGTAGTATCAGCATTTGTGCTGCGCGAAGCCAGGGCGGGTCGCTAGTAAATAAATAAATAATTCACAGACATTCATTATTGAGTTATATACACATTACTCATCATTATTTTGTCCCCGTTACACAAGCAAAGCACTTGGTTTCCCCAATGAGATCACAAGGCGTACCCAGTTGACTGAAGAATGACTATCGTGCATGCCTATGCCTTGCCATCATTCACTCATTATCACTCACATACAAGGAGCATACTGTATTTGACCTTGAGATCCGAATGTCCCAACAATGTTTACAACTTAGCGTAGCTTCCCCGAAATTTAGGAATTTTTTCAAGATAAAAAATTGCTCAGGGTATTTGTTAGGGGTATATATATAAACAGACACAAAAAAAAAGAGAAATGTAAAACATTTGTTTGTGATGACTTAACGGGAAACCTTTTAATCATTTTTTAGAAGGAATCTGTGCAAATATGGATAAATTTCGCATATTTTTCACTGAAGTTAGGGAAAATTCTGATTTCAAAGTTGGCAAGACCGAGTCAACTATACAAAAATCGGCCCGTGACGTCATATATTTGTAAATTGAGAGTACGCGTGTGCGGTCGACCATAGAGTTTTCATACAAAATGTATGAAAAGGAGGTGATGAGCGATATTTGTTATAGTTCAAATGTGTAGCAACCTTCAGGTTGTAACACATTTGAACTATATCAAATATCGCTCATCACCTCCTTTCCATACATTTTGTATGAAAACTCTATGGTCGACCGCACACGCGTACTCTCAATTTACAAATATATGACGTCACGGGCCGATTTTTGTATAGTTGACTCGGTCCTGCCAACTTTGAAATCAGAATTTTCCCTAACTTCAGTGAAAAATATGCGAAATTTATCCATATTTGCACAGATTCCTTCTAAAAAAATGGTTAAAAGGTTTCCCGTTAAGTCATCACAAACAAATGTTTTACATTTCTCTTTTTTTTTGTGTCTGTTTAAATATATACCCCTAAATTTCGGGGAAGCTACGCTAAGTTGTTAACATTGTTGGGACATTCAGATCTCAAGGTCAAATACAGTATGCTCCTTATATGTGAGTGATAATGAGTGAATGATGGCAAGGCATAGGCATGCACGATAGTCATTCTTCAGTCAACTGGGTACGCCTTGTGATCTCATTGGGGAAACCAAGTGCTTTGCTTGTGTAACGGGGACAAAATAATGATGAGTAATGTGTAGGTATATAACTCAATAATGAATGTCTGTGAATTATGTATTTTATTTACTAGCGACCCGCCCTGGCTTCGCGCAGCACAAATGCTGATACTACAGAATGTCTTTGTATATTTTTTTTCATCTATCTATACTGTTATAAAACTGTAAAAGAGCCGAAAATTAAAAACGAATATATGGAAAAAGTTAATATGCAGATGCACTAGGTAAACGATTTTAAGTCCTAAAATCGAGTTTGACTGTTTGTTTGTTATAACATCACGGCTAAGTCACTGGATGGATCTGCTTCATGAGTTTCATCTATAAAACATTATAAAATTATATTATTAAAGTTTCATCTAGATCCATCCAGTGGTTAAGCCGCAACATCAAACAAACAAATTTGATCTAGATGAAACTTATATAAGTTTGTTAATGTCTGTTTCTGTTAATGTCTATATAAGTTTGTTAATGTCTATGAAACTTATATAAGTTTCATCTAAATACATAGACCGACTTCTAAGTGTATACTTAAACTAGTATTTTAAAGGTGCGCGAGCTGCAAAGGAATAATGTAATAAAAATATATTAGTTTTTGAACGAATGAATTCATTTATCTGAAACTACTAATAACATCAATAATAACTTATACATAAGTACGTCAATCGAAAAAGTACAGTAAGGTATTTTGCAGGTACTGGACTAAATGGTATGCATGGCATTTGCTGCCCAGAGGACTCAAGCTCCACTGTAGTAGAGCTTGTGTTTCGCAGTGTTTTATTGCTTCACAGAACAAGTCTTTAGTGGACTTGCTAGATGAGGAAATGCATTGTTACCTTAGGCAGTAATCAATGATAAATAACAGTAGGCGGGCCAACGGCTTATTCTATCGTATCGTAGTTGAATAAAAAACGAATGTTTGGATATACACTTATTCATTCACTCTTACCATGCCATCGTTCTTAACAAATTATAGTCTGTTCTTTTTTGAAAAAAGGAGCACTCTGTTGGTAAAAAGAGCAAGTGTGTGGTCATGAACGTTACATTACGACATGTACGATATATTAGAGTACAAGTCTGTCATCACTTAGGTATGCACACGTACATTATATGGATTCCACAAATAGACAACCAAAGCCAAAGTTATTTCATACTCTACGGTACATCCCTATTATTCAATGTTCATTCGTTTCGTTCTCGATTCAAAGAGGGAGGGAGACGAAGGAGCAATACCCCTATTTCGCGTACGGCTAACCAGAAAGGGCGAAATATTGTGTGGTTCATGAAGGAAAAGTTGTTCTTATGGTTTTATGAAAGTTTATTATTGTGATTTTTATAAGACACTGCAGAAAAACTTAGATATGACAAACTCAAAGGACATTCATATTTTTAAAACTTCTGTCTACCATTCTACCCGATGACAAAACCATAGTGCCGATGCACTCCTCTCTATTGCATAGACCAGTCTCGCTCTATTCGTTCAGGAACGTTTGTTTAGAGAGCGGACTGGCCTATGGCTTTTGGCACACGCTACGCTATAGAATACCTACTATTTTTAATTATAGTCTGTGCATATGAGAGAATTTTGGCATAGGAGTTTGTGCGTTTTTAAAAAATTGTATTGCTGAAACCTTTTATTTTGTTCAGTGTATATAAAATATGACCGCTGAAAACGAACGCGAAATATATCACAAATTAGAAGCTATGAAAGAAATCAGGTAAAGTTCATAGCTGTTCCGAAAAACTCTACGCTTTGGCACCTGTAGACTGGATCAATAAACACTTCAAACAAAATCGGGAAATAGAGAATGGTTTTATCCTTAAACACAACACAGTCTTTTTTACGTTTAAGCGTTGTTTTTAGCTAAGCAATAGTTCTAACACCCAACGCGTCTTAACAGTCCATTATTCGAAAATCGCTCAGTTTTGAAATTGTACATTTTCCAGAAATAAGACTATTACCCTCGAGCGGATGAAGCGCAGCATAGTGAACGAGGTGCGCAGCGGAGACCAGGAAGGGCGCTGCCTGGCGCAGTACAAGCGGGAGATGGAGTTGCTGCAACAGGAGAAGATGAGTCATGTGGAGGAGCTGCGCCAGATCCACGCTGATATCAATGCCGTGAGTCCATTTCTACAGCTAATGGCCATTCCAACACCTCCTTACGAGTCTGGCTCAACCCACAGTCTGTTGGTTTAAGACTTCCTTGTTTGCTTGTATGAATTTGATTCAGAAAAATGTAGATATTAAATCATTTAAAATCACTGCAGTTTCATTTTATCCTTGCCAATGTATTTTACATACATTATGTAAAATAATAATAATGTATTCAGATCTTCAAATAGCTTTGAATGTTAATCAACAAACATCTCTGAAGATGTTTGTTTTTGCAGAGTTGAGGGGTGAAGCGCTGCTAGTACAATTGGAACATTTCCACTTGTTTATTTTCACTGTCAAATTAACGGTCGAACCATACTGTTGAACTGAGTGCTACGCTTACTGCTACTTACTGACTGTTCTAAATAACACATTCTGTTGGAATCTATAAAGTACATATGTACTTACATAAAACATTTTTTGTTACTAGTTACTTTATACCTATATTCTAACTTCTCTCTCTTCTTATATATTATGTATGTATATCTTATAAAAACTTAGCGTTTTCATTATGTCACCATTACATTTGGTAATCAAGACATCAAATCTGTGTTATCTTTTTTTAAGATAGATAGACCATATTTTGCTCATTTTTTTTTTAATTAATTTGAGGTTTTTATACCAAGCAAGCACAAACAGATGTTGCTATAAGTAGAAATTAATTTTAAATAATACTGGAAGTGGTAGGTACAAAATAAAATAAGTACATACTTGACATAAGCCAATATACTTCTACTTATTAAAAATACATTACATTCCAGATGGAGACCGTGATCAAGCAGACGGAGGACAGCATGTCTCGCAAGCTGTCGAACGCCTCTCGCCTGCACGAGGACTACCGGCCGCTGAAGGCCGAGGTGGACCTGCTGCGGCGCCAGTGCCTCGGCCTCGAGCGCCTGCCCGACCTGCACGAGGAGGAGGGCAGTCCCATCACTCCAGAGTTAGTACATACCTGCACTTGCACGATACTCGACGGCTGTTGGGTCGTGTGGACGACGCCCTGACGTGGCCACTACTACATGTAGTGCATTAGGCAGTGTGTAAGTGAGGTGTGGTTGGTTGCAGCCGATTCCCGTCGCTGCCGGTGTCGGCGGTGTCGGCCGTGTCGGCGCCGCGCGCGCTGCCGTTCCTGTCGACGCCGCGCAAGCCGCCCCCGCCGCCGCCCGCGTTCAGGTCTGCCCTCGACCAAGATTTCATTACCGTCTCGCTGAGGTTTGATTATGTTACTTTTGTTTTATCCCCGGGCTGAGACATTGAAACCTCAAAACACTCCCTTATCTACTGTGTAAATTGTATTGCTTATGATGGGCCTTAAAGTATCCGATGCGTCTTATTGGAATTTATTGAATGGGCACCAAAAAGAAAAACCAACTCTTTCATGCAAATAAATCCCACACTAAAATTAATACATATTGATATTTAAGTGAAGAATTTTAGTTAAAACAGTTTTGATGCACTCCTTTCACTTGTATAAGTTTAAAAGCAATGTCAAAGCTCTTCCTAACACCATTTTCCTTTCTAATTCCTTTAATTATAGTTTTGCAGTTTTTTTATTATTTATATTTTGTTTTTTATAATCCAATGTGTATGAATATTGGAAATTTCGACACTTTCAAGACTATTTTTAAAGTTTTCAGTTATATCTAACTTTACGATAAAGCAATTTATGATATGGTACATAAAGAGGAACCCCATCTTATTAAAGTTAGCGTTGACATCATGTCAACATTATGTACGTATGGTAATCAAGACATCAAGTCTGGGTTAACTTTTTATAAGATCTTAGCCTGCGTTAACAATGAATGTAAAAGGCGCCCATATCCCATATCCTGCAGACAGCAGCCGCCGCCCATGAAGTCGTGCCTGTCGTGCCACCAGCAGATCCACCGCAACGCGCCGATCTGTCCGCTCTGCAAGGCCAAGTCTCGCAGCCGGAACCCCAAGAAACCCAAGAAGAAATAGACCGACTGTACTGCGCTTTTACACATGTCAAACGTCACACATCCTTCTAAAGAATTGGGTACTACGTCAATGTAATGCTCCTTGCATTGTACCGTGGCGACGATACATTCTGGGATCCAGCCTCCGGGTATTTTTCTATATTAGTATGTTAGTACTTCCAAATACAACTCTAGCGTGATTCTTGCATCAGATTCGGGGGTAGACTATCAAAGAACTTCATTGAAGAAGAATATTTGTTTATGCAACTATAATCATCGTTCAGCAATCGAGCATTGGCATGATTATGATTTGTAGTTTGCAGCTTTTTTTTACGCCGCAGCGTAGATTTTTGGAATGGCCATGCCCAAATCCATGTTAGCAAAAAGGAACTCATTAGACCGTATAAACCTCATAACTTAATATTTTAAAACCAAGTTAAGCATCTTATCAGTAAGGTGAATCTCCAACTGTCGTGGATTCGCATTTGTACATCACCACCTTTCTTAAAAATCAACCTGTGTATTATGATTTTGTGACCAAAATCATAGGCTACATATTATACGTATAAGCAAAGTCAGCTCTCTCAGACAGTATCTTTATCCATGGTTGGGTACAGTACAGAGCTTTAAAATATGTTATGATAATGTTTGCAAAATTCTGAGGTTCTGAGGCAAAATTCCGTGTGCTACAAATTGAACAAGTTACCAGTTTATAATTATCTGTTTGTATTGTCCACAACAATGATTGCCTAAATTATTTTTAAGTTAAACTCATTTCGAATTGAATTAATATCGCATTTATATCTCAATAATATCGACATTATCTACCTATTCCTTACGGTATCATTTTATTATTAATTGTGAAGAAAATGTGATTGTAAATATTGTATGTCGTATTTTTATTTAAAACGTTTCTTCTATTGTAGATTTTGTACATAATATTTAGGACTTAAGTAATGTAGTATAGATTCGTGGACTCAACGGTAGTATTTCTAATAATTGCGAGTAAGTCATTAGGTGTTATAAGTGTCTTGTGCTAAATAACATTTTTGTAAATATTTATTTTTCTCTGCCATTAAATGTGTTGTGAAAAAGTGGATGCGTCAATTGTGTCATATTATATTAGCATTTTCGAAAAATCTTATCGTTCTTTTGAATCTATTTAGGTAATTTACCATAAGAACAGTAAATAGTCAGTCATTTATTTACTAATATAGTTATTCTTAGTCATGAAAATACGTAATTAGTCATTGTTTGCATTATTACATCACGTGTAGGTAAGTTCATTCATGACCTATGTTCCAGAAATCAGTCATATGACTGGATGTGTGCCGCATCGTGTGGCATACCTAGTAGTCTACGCAATTCCTCCCATCTCTTAGTCTTAACTTATTTTATTTACTAATCTACTTCTTGGTCCTCCCTGAAATGGCAATAATTGTTCACGTAACCTGAATACGCGAAAATAAATATTTTATAAATAACCTGATCCCAGACTATGTTTCATGTTTTGTTTGGCATAGCACCCAAGAGGAGGTAAATGTGTGTTGGTGGGAATCAAATCAACGACCCACAGAAGGTAAGGCGACTAAAATCTGTGCGATGATGACGACTGACCTGGTTTACATCATATGTAGTTGTACTAGTTACATAGAACATTTAGTTAGCATTATTACACGCCACGTACGTACGCTTACCTACCTTCTGACTATGGACCAAGCACAAGTGCGATCATGTATGGAGTATTGCTCTCATCTTTGGGATGGCTCGGCTAAATACCAGCTTGAAGCCTTGGGAGACCATTGACAGGCGGGCCAAGCGGCTAATAGGTGATGACGCGCTAGTCCAAACTAAACTCCTAAGTCTTGAGCATCGGCGTAAAATCGCTAGTCTATCGGTCTTCTATCGGATACATTTTGGAGAGTGTGCGATCGAACTTTATGGGTTAATTCCCCCAGCCCCATTCCATCATCGGACCACTAGACGCACGGAAACGCGACACCCATTCATGGTGGACATACCACCTTTCCGCACAAAACGCTTTGGCTCAAGTTTTATTATGAGAACCGCTAAAGAGTGGAATTCGTTGCCGGCGTCGGTGTTTCCAGTTGAATATAATTTGGACGCTTTCAAGAGGAGAGTGAAAAGGTTCTATCTAGGCAAACTCGTTACACCGTAGGCCGCATCATCATTTTCCATCAGATGTGATTGCGGCCGAGCGTTATCCTATAATGCATAAAAAAAAAAAAAAAAAAAAAGGACCTACAGTCCTATGCGTAGGAATTGTCCTATACTATAGCTTAGGGAATTTCAACGCTGTACTGTGCTACAGTAGCGTAGACGGCACGCACTACTACTTAGTCGCCAGTCAGTGAGCCTGCACTCTGCATCACGTGCCGCCGCCGCGCCGCCGCCGCCGCCGCCAGGCGCGTCCGTCCTTACTACGCATGCGACTACTAGATAGTGTTTGCATACCTCTTGCAATGCAAATTCTTTAGTATATAGATTTGTCTAAACCGAAGGACGACTACCAACCAAGTATTATAAATATTCGACGGGAAAAATAATGGAATAGTAGGTACCTACCTATTAAATCTATTTCTAAAGTTTACGTCGTCAACGTTAATGTTTTTTTTAATGTACCTATTCAAAAATACGCCAGGATTTTTAAATGGAGTAATGCAAGACATAAAATATATTGTTTTTAATATCATTTTACCTTACAACAATACAACTAACATTATCACTATAAAGGTATCACTTAGTTTAATCCTATTCACACGAACACTAATAAATTCTATTTTTTACACTTAGAACTAAATAGGTGTGGGCGTGAGAATTTACAGTATACAAACTTAAATATTTTAACGAGTAATTAAAAAGGAATGTGTAAAATCATGAAATGCTTTCCTAAATAAACCCACTTACATATTTGAGTAAAAGTAAAATGTAACTTCCATACGGAGCGAGACACGTAAGTCCGTCGTAAGTTTGGCGCGGCTTGTAACAGTGGGCTGGCGAGGCGGGTGCGTTAGTCTACCTCTACACCAGCGGGTAGGAGGCGGAGGAGGCGATGCCGCAGTGGTTCTGCCTGTTGCGCGCCATCTTGATGTAGCCGAGGTCGCCCCACGAGCGGCCCCACGAGTTCTTCACGAGCCAGTAGTCGCCGCCCTCCTCGTCCGTGCCGTAGCCCACCACGAGCACCTGACACAACACACCGACCATTACTTCTGAACGTACCTTACTACTTCTTTAATGGATTGCATTGCATTCTCAATAGATTGTAGTCCAGTCAAAATAGACATTCCAGTTTGCATTAATTCCCAACAAGCTGGATTTTTGTACAGGCCTTGAATACGTCATTACAAATGATATGTCAAAAGTCCCCATCGTTCCCGCTTGTGCGTTGTTTTTTATTCGAGGTCAAAGGTCATAAATTTGCATTTTTTGCGTATATCTCTGAAACAACGAAAGCTATTGAAAAGTGGTTCAGGCAAAGTTTGTACATCGTAAAATTGTCTACAAAATACCTCAACACTTTTCTTCTACAAAGCATCGCTTTCGAGATATAGTGACTTTAGACCGCAGGAAAATCTACTAAAATGCTGCGTTTTTATCATTTCAGCCGTTTTATCTGCTTCATTGCCATAGAACGAACAATATTTCTTGAAAAAAAAAGACGATTCATTACCTCGGAGGAGGACTAACCCATCGAACCCATCACCCCTTTCGGTAAATTTCAAGAAATATGAATGAATGAATGAATGAATGAATGAAAATTCTTTATTGTACACCTTAAATACTAAATGAATATACAGGTTAGGAAATTAATATACTAAATGTACAATAGGCGGTCTTATCGCTAAGAAAGCGATTTCTTCCAGACAACCTTTGGATGGAGAAGAATCTAAGGTATGGAGGATCGGCTGAGGTGCAATAAAGAAAATATTGTAGCGCCATCTATATCGCTACATGATGAACTACATCGTAGTCTACGAAACCGACCAACAGATGGCGACAAAATCCTAGATCGCGCTTACGAAGTTATCACGGAGTTTGAACATAAGTAATAGAACCGATGACTATCCATCGGTCCTCGGACCCCGAGCCAAAGGTCGCTCGGCGTGGAAGATCTTCCCTTTTCGTAGGAGATACCACACCTATCTCCACAATATCATATAAATAAAACAGCATACAAAAAGAAATCTATTACCTACCTAAATACTAAATATACATATACTTACATATGAAAAGATACATATACTACACATAATATCCATAAGAATATACATAATATATACAAAAATATACGATACTATAAATGACGAATAACACAAAATCAATCTTCAGACAGATAAGTATAAGTTTTTCACCTTAGATTTGAACACAGCTAGTGACGATGATTGCCGTACAGAAACCGGTAGTGAGTTCCATAGACGAACAGCTTGAACGGAGAAGGAATCTCCATAGAAACTAGTTCTATGCACGGGAGTTTTAAGCAGGAGATTATCTGACGAACGTAGTGTCCGAGAATTCCCACAATGGAGAAACTCGAATCGTTCCTTCACATAACGAGGAGTAAAAGGACAATAGAGGATTTTGTAGAGAAGGGAAAGGATGTGAGTATTCCGGCGTAGACGAATGGGAAGCCATTTGAGTTTCATTCGAAACTCAGTTATGTGGTCATATTTACGAAGACCAAAAATAAACCTGATACAAACATTTTGAAGCCGCTCTAGTTTATCGAGCTTGTCCTCCGTTAGGTCTAGATAAGAAGAGTCTGCGTAGTCAAGAACAGGAAGAAGAAGGGATTGTGCAAGCGCAATTTTAGTAGCCATTGGTAAGAAATTCCGCAATCTCCTAATCGACCCCGCGGAAGCAAATAGTCGTCGGCTTACGGATTCGATCTGAGAGCTCCATGACATACGACTATCCATAAATATCCCTAGATTTTTAACGGTATCACTATAAGGAATAGTAACACCGTCGAACGCAACAGATGGCAACGATTGCCAGTCAATCCTAGAAATGGTGCGAGAACTACCAAGTATGATGACCTGAGTCTTGGAGGGATTAACAAGCAGTCCATACGATCTACTCCAGTCACTAATGAAGGTCAGGTTGCTATTGATACACGAAATTGCATCAGTTAGTTGATTTAGAGGTGCCTGAGTATATATCTGAAGATCGTCTGCATAAAGGTGGTAGGAAGAAGTTAGGCGTTGAGAGATAGAATTTATAAAGAGTGCAAATAGGAGGGGAGATAAAACGCCACCCTGCGGTACACCAGCAGACGTATAGCACCACGAAGAAAAGGAGTCATCAACTCGTACACGCTGCCGGCGCCCATGCAGATAATTACGGAAACAATCAATCACCGATGGAGATATGTTAATTGAGCGGAGCAACCCCAGTAGAATATCAAAGTCGACAGTATTAAAGGCATTGCTAAAATCAAGCAATGTTAAAATAGTTAGATGTCCGTTTTCCATGCCCAAACGTACATCTTCGGTGATTTTAACGAGTGCGGTAACGGTGCTGTGACCGGGCCGGAAACCGGATTGAAGATGATTAAGGAGCTGGTTTGAAACAAGGAAGGAACTAAGCTGATTGTAGACAAGACGTTCAAGAACTTTAGATAAGAATGGGAGGATAGAAATTGGACGATAATCTGAAGGGGAAGAGGGCTTTGGCTTTTTAGGAAGGGGTATTAAATGCGCTTCTTTCCAAAGACAAGGAATTGAACTAGTGGCAGTAGAGAAATTAAGGATGTGACAAATGGTCGGAAGTACTTCATCTATGATGGGGACTAGCATATTCCGACCAATATTGTCACCTCCCATGGCGCTAGATGTGATTGATAGAAATACTGTTTGTTCTGTGGCAATGAAGCAGATAAAACGGCTAAAATGAAAAAAACGCAGCATCTTCGACGATTTTCCTGCGGTCTAAAGTCACTTTATCTCGAAAACGATACTTTATAGAAGAAAAGTGTTGAGGTATTTTTGTAGACAATTTTACGATGTACAAACTTTGCCTGAACCACTTTTCAATAGCTTTCGTTGTTTTAGAGATATACGCAAAAATGCAAATTTATGACCTTTGACCTCGAATAAAAAACAACGCACAAGCGGGATCGATGGGGACTTTTGACATATCATTTGTAATTACGTATTCAAGGTCTGCACAAAAATCCAGCTTGTTGGGAATTAATGCAAGCTGAAGTCCTAATTTTAGTCTATTTTGACTGGACTAATTGACTATTCCATTCGTTTGACGCGAGCGAACAAGTTACCCGACGTTCCAGCTTTTATCACGGAATACTTAATAATAACTGCAAACTAACTAAAGTAAGTAAGCTAAGTCGGTAATGCCGCATTTGTCTGCACCGCGTAAATAAGGAAGGAAAATAAATAATTTGACCGAATAGCAGTATGAATCACCTAACACTTAGGTAATTATGGGCAGGTATTGCGTTCAATAAATGATCCATGTCTCACATGCTCATTAGTAAGCGATAAAAACACGCAAACTACCGCTCTCGTTTGATAAAAAAGACTGCAAACTCTACAAATTTAATGTGACCTAGTGACATTTAACACCCAGTTATCTATAGCCTAGATAAAGCGAATTCGGACTTTGAGAATTTGTGCATCTATCAGAAATATACCTAACTCCAGCCCAAGGTACGTATTTGGGATCACAATAAGGAAGTAACCGAGTCGGAGGCACTCACTCCATGGTCCAGCTGGGTGGAGGAGCATTCCTTGTCGTAGTAGACGCCGGTGGAGTAGAACTGGAAGCTCTGCTGCGAGGCGTCGATGGCGACGGACACGGGCCCCACGGTGGCCACGGCGGCCAGCAGCTTGTCCTCGTCGCCCTGCGACACGTCCACGAAGCCCGTGTCTTCCGCGCCGGACTGCTTCGGGTTGTATCTGCGCATTACATTCGTTCATTGTTGTTAAAACTCGCTAGACCTTGGTCATACGTGCAAGCAAGATGAATAAGGATTCTTTTGGTAGAAAAGCCAGTTTTGCGATGAAGACCCCAGACACGTTTGCGATATCACGCGAGTGAAACGTAACGTTGAAGCTTTCTTATAAGTGGGACATAGCCTGACCCTAAAAGGCTCGTGTCCTAGTAGATAAGACACTGACCGGCACTTGTCGTCGATGCCCTCGTAGGGGTAGGCCCTCTCCATGTCGATCCCGCCGTTGTCCTTGATGTACTTGAAGGCGTTGTCCATGAGGCCGCCGTTGCACCCGTTGTTGCCGTACGAGTTGGAGCAGTCGATCAGGTTCTGCTCCGAGAGCGACACCAGGAACCCGCTCTTGCGGAAGTGTTGGCCTTCCAGGGCTCCCGTCTACGGAACATGTATACATTACATTGAGAGAGACGCTAGAGACGCTTTAGGTGTGTGTATTTTTATTTTAAGAACGTTATACCTACCGCTTTGTAAAGGAGCTTCACTTGTAAGGAAAGGTATAAAATACACTATTTTTAACATTCTATATAAGTTTAAATAGGCACCTACGTATAATAATTCGTTGCGATTTCAATAGTGATAAACAGGTAGGTTTAAGCATGTACATTTAAATAGCTGCAATAGCAAACAAAACAACAAGATATCTAATCGCTAGGTCGAATATTGTCCGTAAACACGAAGGCAGTGTAGTAGTGAGTAGGTAATAATCTGCGCGTCTGTAACACTATTTCATAGTGAGTCATCCGTGAATAATGAGCCGATGAAGTCGACACTAAACAAATAGCAAACTCATTTTAAATACATACTATACTGCGCATTCTTTGTTATTTGAGGGCAAACTATTCCGTTGGCATTTGTACAAATGCAGAACTGAGGCACACTCATCTTCTTACATGGCCTTTGTTTAGTTACAATGGTTTCCAAAGTTCATTTGTGAAAACAACTGTTCACAATATTCTGAGAATTCGTAGAATAGCGGACAATGAAAACAAGTATTAGTAAGCATCCAGGCAAAAACATAAGAGCTAGCTTGCAGCAGTTACAGCGACCGGTTTGTTTGGATGACGTAATTCTGATCCGTTTTGACTGAGAGTTACAAACTTAACTACAAATCATGTGCGTGAGCTTTGGACTGTGTTATAACGTGTTTACAATAATATGTCCATTCATTTATCTATCTAGGAACCTGGGGTGAAAGTTGAGTCACGCGCTTCGCATCAAAATAATCGCCAACAAATTACGTAATACATAATTATAATTCGTCAATATACGCGCTGTCTTCCCAAATCCTTTAAAGTTAATCTTTATAAATTCATATACTTATATTTTTTTTAATGTTGGTGACTGAATAATGATTCACATGACATTTTCCTGTGCTGCAGACAGTACTCACACTACTCAGTAACAACTTGTTTTGTTATTGAGTAGATATACAATAAGTAAAAATATATATATATTAACAAGCACACATGAGGGCTTATTTAGCGTTCATAGCTACAAACATTCCTTCCTGCCTCTATCGATGAATGAACGCATCGGAAACTACGACTGCAGACAAGCTAGGTACACGAGATTTCAAAAGCCCAACATTTATCGAAGTTCAGATTATGATCCATCCCGCGTCATCAGCCGTGCACTCGTCAATGTTTTAGACTGTTCTATGGTTACAAATTAAACGAAGATGCTTGTATATATTTTACCTTATATTTTACTATCGCGTTGACGTCACTCACTAATTCAATTAAGTAATTGAAGTACAATGTAGTATAACGTAGGGGTTCGAGTAATACTCACAGTACTGAACGACCAGCACGATCCGCATTTGCCCTGGTCCTTGATCTCGGTGACCGCTCCCTTCTTGCGCCAGTCCACCTGGTCCGGCAGCGTCACGTGGGCCGGGGGGATGAAGGTGGCTCCTCGCACGGACTCGCCCTTGCCGCTGTACAGGCCTTTGTTGTGTCTAGGGATAACGTTTAGGTATATGTACAGTCTAATTTGTATTTGACTGCTTCCAAGTTAGGTAGGTACTTATATTTGCTGATATGCATATTATGCAGGAACTCTAATTAATTCTGTGGCATTGCTGAACAGTCACGGAACAATAGACAAAGCGAGTTGGATATCATTGTTTTCCTCAATTATTACATGATACAATGATATTATTTTATCATTTGAGCAAAACAATGTAAAGGTTATCGGTCAATAGTCCGATTAGATCATTGAATAAAACAAATCAGGTCAATATTGTGTGCAAACTTCAGGATAAATGTATACTATGATAAAGGTGTATTGACATAAAACAGCTATTTATTGTAATGTAAATAATTATTCGTCACAGTTATTACCTACAGGGAAAATAAAATAATTGTTATTTTATCTGCAAATGGTGTTCGCCCCTTTTTATATAGTAATCAACGGAGCTCGGTGTGGAATTACATATTATGCATATCAACAATAAAATGAGTCACAATCACAACTGTCGCAATTACTCTTATCACCAAACCGAATTAGGATATTGTATAATGGTTTGTTTGATATCTAGGTGGCACTGGGTAGGTTCAATATTTTATGGATGAAACTAGTTTCAACTTAATTTTAACCATTGGGTAACTTGATCAATATTTTTAGAGCAGGATAGATTATCTTTGACCATAGTAGAGTTTGCAAAAATAATGCACTACTTGATGTTCAAATTGTTGGTTAATGAAAGGCCGCTGATGGGTAGTTGAGTGATAGTGAGTGAGCGAGCTAGGTAAGGTAAAGCTTACTTGGCTGTTCTGTTGAATCCGTTCATGGTGTGCACGAACTCGTGCGGCAACATGTCGCCGTACTTGTTCTGCTTCAGCTGGAAGGACTCCAGGCCTCTCTGGAAGCGCTGGTTGTGCTTCGCGATCTTGTGTTTGTTCTCGGCGTAGATCTTCATACGGAACCTGTCTTCTACTTCACTGTCGTAATTCTTTTTGTGCTCCATCTATGAGGAAAATATAAATACAATATGTACCACTAAATGGGTAAGGTTTAGACTTGAGGATATTGTATAAAATTAATATAATATTAATAAAATTAAGTCATCGAAAACTGGGTAAGTACTCGGAGGTACCTACTCGTATAACTTCTCTTACTAAAACAAAGTACTCCTAGCTATAGTTTCATAAAAACAACTGACCTTGAAAGCAGTCCACTCTTCTTTGATCAATTCCATGAAAGAGACGGCGGAGGCGGCCGTCGCCACGCAAAGCAGCACCGCTAAACACTTCATGGCGCTGCGTGTAGTGTAGGTACCTGGGAGCGCGGGCGAGCATTTTACTAAGCAGATCGCTACCTGCTATACTAATCCTAACTATGCAGGTATTGTTACCTGTTACCTGCAAAGGTAGGATTAGTGACCTACCTATACCTATGAAAGTAGGTGAAAAATCACTTATTAGGTACTTCTAAATGATCTTAGTGATTTTACTGAATAATGTTATTTTTTTTTACTATACTTACATATATACAGTATTTAGTTTAGCCTAGTGAAATTCTGAGAAAACTATACTATATCAATAATGAATTATAATTCTAATAACGTAACACTTTTACTTTGTTCCGGTTCTGTGTTCTAAAACTACATAAAATCAAACATCTACATTAAAATATAATAATTATGTCAAAAAATATTTGGTACGTACATAAGATTTGATCTAGTGTTGAACTTGATCACCATTAAGAGGGTCGAATTTAGGTAGGTAGCTTGTGTTGTGGACAAAGACATTTTAAGTAGGTAGGTAACTATACACATTTTAATAACTTGAGAGTATTTGGTAGGTACGAGTACATTTTGATTTGCTAATATCCACGATACGCACGCTACGCAGTATTATAGTCATACCTACCTAGATGGTAAACAAAGGCGAGATGGTGGTTTTGAAGAAGGTGAAAAGGCTACGATGTTGCAAATAATAAGTTGCTTCTACTTAACTTAGTTTGTTAGTTTTAAATAATAATAATCATACGATAATAAATTATAATTTTATTAAACGAAAATACGAACTCACCTGAATACTTTAAAAATTGCTAATGCTTAACGTATTAATTCGTAATATTAAGAAAAGGCACGTCTAAAACCATCAGCAGTTCGATTATTTCTGTCTGTCCTGTCACAACCACAAATTCTGTACAGAAAAATTCTGTAAATTTGTTTTGTCATTGTTTCGTTTTGTTCGTTCGTTCAATACTACCAAACTAACCAATCAAGATTCCCATCTTTACTTTCAACCAATCGGAGCAGACACCTACACAAAAAAAACATTCATTTTGTTTCATTCATTCAACGGCAAGTGCGAGTTTGTTAACTTTATTTTAGAGTACTTTTGTAAACACAAAAATATGTACGTTCTCAAAACAAAACCATGATTATGTAGTTAGATCATTCGTGTAGGTGCTGCACTATTTCGTTACGCCTGATACTTATAGTCCAGTTCAAGTCCAACATATTACTAAATAAATAAAAAGAAAAATGTTATAGGTATAGGTATATGTCTCCGAGTGATTAAGAAAAAAATTAAGATGATGGAAAATTTGTCAAACGGATATTCGTTGTAGAAACTTATGTTGAATAAATCGTTAAAGACTAAAGTTGTACTGATCCATTTGTTGAGATATTCACAATATCCCACTTACGATTTCGTATAATTGTACTAGATTCCACCAGCCTGCCAGTTTGAGCCAGTTGCTGTTTCATAAAAAACCGCGCGTACCCTAAAATAATATGGAAATGCTGCATCACTGATCATTTCATTCATTCTTTATATACCTACATAATTCTACTGGATAAAAAAAGGATATAGAAAAGGATATAGATGCACATAGAAAATTAGATTTATCCATCTGTTTTCGTTTATTTTTTGCATATACGCACATTTTGTGCATCATGCCACGTTCCTTTCCTTTGGCTTGCTTGCATGCTCCCCGTGATACAAGTTGTAAAACACAATGTCAATAAAAAAAGTCAGTCCAAATCAAGTCAATGTCAGATGTCAGATCCAGCTCCAGCATGGTTTTTGGAGCTGTCACTTATATTTATAACCACCACACCACAATAATTGTAAATTATTGAATGTACTACTTTCTGCAAGAGTGTATTTATTCTAATCCACACTAAGAAAGAAAATTGAATTATTTAAATATATGTCAAACCATAGGAGTAAACAATAAAAGTATGAAACAAAAAGATACAGGACAAAAAAATCAGGGAAGACGAAAAAAAGTACAGTTGTACAAACCCAGGCAGAAAAAGAGTGTTGAGGAAGATGCGGCAATACAATATTTGCAAGCTCAATACGAAAAGGTACGTATAGCTTCTTAGCAAGTTTTCTGAATACTTACTTGATTTGTGTGAATTATTTTCAACTTGGTTACTTGGTTATTTTTCAGATTGTGCCTGATGAAATAAAAACATTTAAGGATTTTCCACTATCGCAAAGAACTCTAAAAGGGCTGAAAATCAATAACTACAGTACGCCAACTGAAATTCAGAAGCAATCTATTGGCTATGCCTTGCAGGGCAAGGACATACTGGGGGCAGCACAAACGGGCTCGGGAAAGACTCTAGCATTTTTAATACCCATATTGGAACATTTATTTTGTAAAAAGTGGACTAGGTTAGATGGTGTTGGCGCACTAGTTATATCTCCAACCCGTGAACTTGCATATCAAATATATGAGACCCTCCGCAAGGTCGGTGGATTGCATGACTTCTCAGCTGGACTCATTATTGGTGGCCAAAATCTTAAGTTTGAACGAAAAAGGATGGATCAAATGAACATCTTGATTAGTACTCCAGGCCGCTTGCTGCAGCACATGGATGAGAACCCTTTGTTTGACTGCAGCCACCTCCAGCTGCTAGTGCTGGACGAAGCAGATAGATGTTTAGACATGGGTTTCCAGACCACTATGAATGCTATCATAGAAAATTTACCTCCAGAAAGACAGACTCTTCTTTTTTCAGCTACTCAGACTAAATCAGTGAAAGACCTTGCTCGACTCAGCTTGAGGTTCCCCACGTACGTGGCCCCCCACGAGCAGGCTGCGAGCGCCACGCCGCACTCTCTGCAGCAGAGCTACATTGTTTGTGAGATTGATGAAAAGCTGGCTATATTGTGGTCCTTCATCAAAAACCATTTGAAACAAAAAGTGCTGGTTTTCATGGCTACTTGCAAGCAAGTGAAATATGCTTACGAATTGTTTTGCAAACTGAGACCTGGAGTCAGTTTATTAGCTTTGTATGGAACACTGCACCAAGAAAAAAGAGAAAAGATATATAATGAGTTCTGTAGGAAGTCAAATGTAGTATTGTTTGCTACTGACTTGGCTTCCAGGGGTCTGGATTTCCCAAAAGTGAACTGGGTGATACAGATGGATTGTCCCGAGGATGTGGAAACCTACATCCACAGGGCTGGTAGGACTGCTAGAGGAGCGTTTGGCAAAGGAGAAGGATTACTTATGCTACTGCCCATTGAAGAAAACATTGTACAAGATTTGCAAAGAACCAAGATTCCTATCAACAAAATTTCAGTTGATCCTACAAAAGTTCAGGCACCACAGAGGAAAATTGAGAGCTTGCTGTCTGACAACACAGAGCTCAAGCAATCTGCACAGCGGGCTTTCGTTAGCTATGTCAAGTCCGTATATATGATGAAGAATAAGGAAATATTCAACGCACAACAACTAGATACAGATGCATATGCTCGCTCCCTGGGGTTGCTCATTCCACCTAGGATTAAATTCATGTATAAATTTCTAAATAAAAACACACAAAAGAAGGAGATTGGTGATGAAAAATATAATGTTGTTGATAAACTTGTATCAAAAACGGATAATAATAGTACTGACGAAAGTGCCTCTGATGCTGAACCAGTGGACTCAGAACTGGGACCAGAGTTGATCAAAAAACCAAAGAGTAAGAAACATGAATCATTTGATTTTCACAAAGATGATGGCAGTGATGATGACTTCCTCCAAGTAAAGAAAGGTGATGTTAAAGTAGATGATGTTACTCCAGAAGATGAAAGACCCACATCCAAAAAGAAAGCTAAGCCTTTAACTAAAGCAGCAGTAGCCAAGAAATTACTAAAGAAAAAAATTCGAGTGAACACTAAAGTCAAGTTTACTGAGGAAGGTGATGCTATTGATGATGAAAAGAAAGATGTAAAATCCGAACTGGCCAAGCAGTTTGTCAATGAAGATGTTGGTGGTATTGATATTGAAAGAGCTAAGGAAGTGTTGCAAGAGGAAGATAAGTTTGACAAGATCCGGTTCAGAGAGAAAGTCAAAGCTAAACATAAAGAACAGAAAAGGAAACTTAAAAATAAAAAGAAAGAGGATGAGCAAGAACAAGATGACTTTGGCTCTCAGTCAGAGTCAGATGGACCAGACCTGTCCTGGCTACCGGACCCTGACAAAGTGTATGGTGGAAAAGTTTCTAGTGATGATAGCACTTCTGAAAACCACAGTATAGGGATTGCATCAGGAACTTCTGATGGAGAAGATAATGAAAAAGAGGAAAAATACCATAGGTATGTTGAGATAATATTTGAAAAAAAAAACCTATTATTTATATGTGAAGTAAAGTTAGTCATGTTTGCGGACAGCAGCTAGATAAATATCTTTATTATTTTAAAAGGTGTATGAAAATATAATTATAATTGTTTATTTCATTTTTGTTTACAGGCCGAGCAAAAGAAAATTGGTTGAAAGCAAGGGCATCCCGCAGGAGAGCATAGCGCCGCGCAAAGTCAAGAAGGTCCACGACATTTCGGCCTCACTGTCAGTGCAAGAAGCAGAGGCGCTTGCCATGCAGCTTCTAGGGAAGCGATGATTGACGAGCTTGTTTTAATAAAAATACAATTTATTTACATAAATAGATAATTTTTATGTTTTTGGGGCTCTCGAGCACTAAATTAGAAACCCTAGTTGTAAGTCAACAATCAAAGTAGCAATAAAATAGGTATCTACTGCTTGGAAAGTTTGAAGTAATCTAGTGATCAACCGAAAGTTCGGTTTCGGCAAAAACGGCCGATGTGAAACGCTCTATGGCGCCGTGGATCTTCTCGTTAGCTAAAGAATATCCCCAACACGTTCATATTATTTTGGAATAAAACGTGTAAAGTATGAAACAATCGAGCAAGAGAGTATTCCGAGCCCTTAGTCCGAAGACGCATTTTAAAACTCCCTACTCTCGAGCCGACAGTCGTTTCTCGGATATCCATACATTTTTGTATGGCTATCCGAGAGACGACTGTCGGCTCGAGAGTAGGATGTTCTAAAATGCACCGGGCTCCGCAAGCTTTTTATATTCGTTATGCGAAATCTATTATTACTTAATCGATCCGATTGATTTCCGATATTTTTGAAGTGAAAACTTCCTTAGCGGCGCTGGGTGGGTAAAAACTTTCAAACTCGCGTCAGGGTCACGTGACGTTGATAAAAAGCGTAAGATCGAGGGAAAGGGAGAGGAACTAGTATCTCCCACTCTTTCTACCGTGCCTGAGTGTGCTCTGTTTAGGCGGCACACAGACACATTCGCGCTTGCGCGAATGTGTCTGTGTCATTGTGATTGTCATTGTAATTATGACGTCTGTGGTTATATTTTTGAAGTGAAAACTTAAAAGTGAAAACACAACGTTAATATTGAAGTTTTCACTTCTGCCGGCACTCCCGGAGTGCTAGAGTCTGTCAAGCGAAAGATGGCCCTGATAAATCGCGGCAAATTCAAAAACTATTAGTATGGCAATACATTAAATAATAGGATAACTTGGAATTACATAATTTGATACTTTGATATTATTCTAAATAAATATACTTACATAATTTTTGATGATGATTATGAATAAGTAGATGATATACTATTGCCATACTAATAGTTTTTGAATTTGCCGCGATTTATCAGGGCCATCTTTCGCTTGACAGACTCTACCTTTTTTTTTTATAGTTTTTATGTTGGTAATTCAATTCAATTCAATTTTTATTTAATGGCGTCTGGGGGTTATATTATTAGCCAATTTCGCCAATGTCACGTTGCAAGGCTTGTTTATGTTTGTGGGCAACGTTGGACGGTAAATTGTTAATTTTTTTTATTTTTTTTCGTATTTTAAGTTTATGGGCAACGTTGGACGGTATTTTTGTTATTTTTTTTCTTTCGTATTTTATTTACAACGCCCTTCCGCCATCTTGGTGATGGCGAAAGGCCATGTTGGTAATTCGTAAAGTTGGTAATATTTTGCTTTCACAAGCCATTCGCTCATTTTACTGTCAACTTCAAGATTTATATCATTCAAATCAATTTACTGTCAAATAGAAAACGGATTGTTGGTTGCGCTCATCGTAAAACGAAGAATTTTGTAAAGAATAAGTTTTCTATGGATTTAGATTGATAACATTAGTTGTACTTATTAATTTTAATTATGTTTTGGAGTGGAAATTTTATGGTTATGAGGGAGCTCAATTCCCTTCTTAAAGAAGAGGTGTGTATCAGTTCAATCAAATATTCATGGTTATGTTGGACTGACGAAGTTAGTGGTTTTCGCTGCTATTTCAAGTTAATTGTGTAAAGTATGAGCTGGGCTGAATGCATAATAGCAGCATGGTGTTGTACAACCGGTACTTGAGGTATACTGGTAGTATTAGTAAAGCCTGATGACTTAATTTCAGAATGTAACTCTGGCCACTGTGCTGGAGGCAGATGACATTCTCCAGGAGTGCAAGGCAGACAACAAAGCTTTGATACAATTGTAAGTTATAGTATGTTAACACTGCACCTTTTTCATTTAAATCCATATAAACCAAATCTTAATTAGAACATATTCAAATAATGTTTCAATAATAATCTTATTGGTGGTTCACAAACTTGATAAGCAAATTTATTAAATATAACATTAGCATTGTGTAAATTCAGCTAATGGAAATGTCACACAGTAGACATCATTCTTGATTTAGTAAATAACACAGCATCATAGTTCTCTACTTAAGTATAATGTATTGTAGTATTATAAATAGTGTTCACTATGTAATCATTCATATTAGATTTAAGTTGTCAGTCATGCTGCTTGTGCTAAAGTGCATTGCAGTGTCATGGTGTCATAAAATGTCATGAAAATGGCTCTGACTCTAGTCTCATAATCACCACTCTACAACATACTGTAGAGTTGTTATTCAACTAGTAAATATGATATTAAATTATACTTAGCTCACAAGTACATACTTTATTTAATAAGATCTTTGTCTAGTTTGAAACTCAAACCTCAATTCAAACTGTATGATCAATACAAGATTTATTGTTACCATAAAATTGATCTGCTCATAAAACATTTGAATGTATTTTAATATATAAATCTTAAAGTATATAAATCTATATGGTATTAAATTGTGATTATATTCTAGCCTCACAAGACCCGATATCCTTGGGGAGCTGATAACCCTTATAACAGAAGAACCTCCGAAGAATATAGAGCTTGCCCAGCAGTACCGACAAGCCAGCATCGCCTGTGAAGTGCTGACCAGCCATCTGGCCACACTCAGTGATCGACTGACCCTCGACACTACTCAAATGAACAGGCTCTGTGACTTTATCAATAAAGACCCACCACTGAATCCACTGCTGGCTTCCTATTTCAGTAAAACAATTGAAATGCTACTTGAGCGAAGCCCAAAACAGGTACATTTCAATTATAAATGGTATTTATAAGAATTTCTACATAGTTTTTTTTTTTTTCTAATTTTTTAAGATCTTTAGTCGGTGGCCGACTATGCCAGTTCCATCTGCAAACTTATTACAATGTACAAAGTCTGAATGAATAAAAAATATGTGTTGCGCGATGTCGTCTCTAAGTGAGTCTCAGCAACTACACGGATACAGGATGTTTTGCACCCAAACAAACTTGTTGACTTTATTTTCTGTTAGGTAGTTGCAGCTACGTATTTTGTGTTTTTGCTTTGTTTAAAATGTTTGCAAGGTGTCGCGGCCGACTATTGCAATAGTTATGTAACGTTAGCATCTGTTGTAGGATTGGTATTTGTACCACATAGTGTGCCTCCGAGTGCTGGACTTCTTGAAGTGTCGGCGCGACTTCCTGCCCAACCTGCTGCGCCACATCTCCACGTCGGCCATCGCAGACACCTTCAAGTACTTCATCCGCCTCGACGATCTCTTCAACAAACCTATTATGGAGGTACAGAATACGGGAATTTCAATAATTCATTATGAAATCGACAATATAATATCATGAATATTGTGGATACCTAAAACAACTCGCAACTTGAACAGGTGAAGTATTATTGTATATCATAAACAGCGCAGTCAGGCAATGAGTTAAGCGTAGTTTCATCGTTTGTTATCTGTCCGTTGGAGCAGATGCCTGCTTCTGTTGTTATTGAGGCGATTATCTGGCGCATGGAATTTAATGCTCAATAGATTAAGATTGATTTAAAAAATGCAGCATAATTGATTTGTTATAGTGATATTTTTACGATGGTATCTAGTATGAACATTGATTATTACAAAAGTAATTACAAAAGGAAGTAAAAGAGGAGAGAGATTTACGCCTAGCAGGTGCAGCCTATAATACATAGTATTGATAGCGTTTTATCTCACAAATTTTCTGTTGTACCAAAAAATGTACCTAACATTCGGTTTATAAAAATGTTTTAATTGTAAAAATGTTTTAATTGTACCAGTCGCCCTCGGTTGTACCTACAACGTCGCGTTCGATCTCGGACTCGGCACAGTAGAACAATCGCTGACACCGACAATAACTATTGTTTCAGTGGCTAGAAGAGCATCAGTTTATCGACAGCCTGGTGCAGATAATATGCGGCTCGTACTCGCCGGAGCTGGTCCCCCCGGCGACAGCCCCCGCCCCCGCGCCCGCCCCCGCCCCCTCCGCCACCGAGCTGCCCGAGAAGGGGCAGAGCGAGCGTAGCGAGAAGGACCAGCCGGCGGTGCATCGCACTAATCATGAAGGTTACACTTTGTTTTACGTATAGTGCGAATACTTACATTACCTTACTAATTCGGACAGGTGTTGCTATTTTACTACGGCTTAAACCGACACCCTTGTCGAGCGGGCGGTTTTCCGCAAGCCGGCCGTTTTAACGTGATGCCGATACACTTTAGGAATACAAGCAGCCCGATCGCGCCGGTGGAGGCCCCCCGGGTGTGCTCGGAACCCGGGTCGGCACCGGCACCCTTTACCCTTGTAATTTGGTCCAGCTCAGAATTTTGCCAATCGGAAAATATTTATGAAATTGAGCATAACGTTATAATAAATTATATTTATTTATTAGAAAACATGCAGTAGGTACTTCATACATATGAAAGAATAAACAATAGATACAGAAGACCAATAATGTACAAGTTTTCACTAATACTTACATTTTAGAAAATAATAAACACTTTCAGAGTATAAACAGAATAGATACAAGTGGAATTCAATTCGTAACGATCGCAACAAACTTACATTAACAAAAATCAATGAACTCGGAGTTCGAAAAACGCCTGATCCATTGAAAGACGGTAGAGATCCTCCTGCAGGTCCTCAAGAGACGTCTCAGGGCGGGCCCCGGGGGCGCTGGGAGGAGTGTCCGGCGACGCAGCGCGCGCGCGCCGACGAGCGCCGCGCGGGCGTGGCCGCCGCCAACGCAGCCGCGCTGCTGTGCGACCTGCTGGCCACGGGCTGCGCCGGCGAGGCCTGCTCCACCAGGTACGCGCGTGCCTGAAGCTACATCAATAGCGAATTAAACACGAAAGAGCGAGGGCTAAAAGGCTACGTTATTCCGTGATCTGATCGCTTTCGATAGCTTTTCCAAAACTGAATCTCGATTACGTGTCCTCACTCCTTCCATGACGAACGAACGACGAACCGTGTACTGAGCCGAAAGTTCGAGTACTTAGCGCATTAGAAATCGTCCATTTCGTAGCTCGAGCTTCGATAACCTAACCGCTCGAGTTGCATTCCGAGTTCGGCGGCTCGTCGGTAATACTGAATAACGGGGTGTCGTGGGGCGGTCCAGGTCGCGGACGGCGTGGCAGCTGGCGGGCGCGCTGGGCTCGTGCGCGTGCGTGCGCAGCGTGCTGTGCCACGTGTTCACGAGCGCGCCGCGCCGCCGCACGCAGGCGCTGCAGCACGCCGCGCGTCTGCTGCAGGCGCTGCTGCAGCACCACACGTGAGTCTCGCACGAGCGACGGACGACGCCTCGCATCTAACTTGCCGTCGGGGAGTCGAGGTGAAACTGAACGTTCGACCGTCTCCCTCAGGAGCGAGAACGAGGAGGAGAGATGCGGCGTCGAGCTGGCGATCGCGCCGCATCTCCCCCTTCTGCACCAGGCGCTGCTGCACGACCCCGCCCACTACGAGCAGGTAGCCGACCCGGCGCTCGCGGCCCGGACCTCCGCGTCCCTGGAGCCCGCTCAACGGTCTCTCGCGCTGCAGGAGGAGCGCGCGGAGGGCGGCGGCGAGCGCGCGCCGGCGGCCGGGGCGGCCGGGGCGGCCGGGGCGGACGGGGCGGACGGCGCGGGGCGGCGCGTGGGCGCGGCGCGCGTGGCGACGGCGGCGCTGTGCGCGCAGCTAGCGCTCTCCGAGGTGGAGGAGGTCGCCACCACCATGCTGACGCTGGGTCGGACACACGTGCATGTAGCAGTAGGGCGGGTGCCGCGAGAGGCGCGAGTTGACCGCGCGGTGCGTGTGTGTGTGTTGCAGGCACGCCGGGCGCGGTGGTGCAGCTGATGTTCTCGTTCCCGCAGAACAACTTCCTGCACGCGCAGGTGGTGGCGCTGTGCCGCAACGCGCTCGCCAACCGCCTCTACCGCACGCACTACGCCAGACACGTCAGTTCTATATCTAACTAACATCCCGACACGGTTATGTAGAACGCACATCTACCGCTATACCATATTTTGCCATCCACTTTCAATCTCTTTGAGAGCCTTGCCGCCGATATCTATCGACAGTCTATACCCAGACTATATCCAGATTTCAAAAAAGCCTTTGACGGAGTGGATCATAGGATACTTCTGGAAGAATTATCTTTCAACCTTATAAAAGGTACCTTGCGGCGGTGGTTTAAGTTCTAGATTTCCGACCGTCCGCAGAAGTTTGTACTTGATAGTCATGAATCTGAATTTGTACCTGTTAGCTCTGGGGTGCCCCAAGGCTCTATTTTGGGATCATTTTACTATTATACTTACTCATATATGTATATATAATTTAAGAACGAATGTACCTACTGTTTATAACTTTGTTAGTACTAAATAAATATTTTGACATTTTTAATTCTAGTTATTTGAAGAGTGCGATTTACTGACGAGACTGATGGACGCGTTCGAGGAGAACGAACACAAACTGTGAGTAACCGGTATATCCTTTTACCTTTTGGTATAAGTCATGTTGATAAAATTTAACACACCTGAGATCTTACTATAATTACTACAATATACAGCTAAACTACCACCGACTGACTGACTGACTGACAGGGTTGTTCTCCCACTTGCGCTTTGAAAATGAAAAAAAGTAATAATGCAGATCCACTAAACAAGGGCCAGTGAGTACCATTGAGCCAAACTGATCCTCCTATGATTTTTCGACGTCAACTTTTTTCCTATGGGACTTGGAGGGTCGAATTTGGGTTCGTTGGATTCGTAATGAAATACTAGTTTATATATAAGATTATAGTTACTTTTTGTATATTTGTCAGGGCGTGCGGCGCGGGCGCGCGCGCGGGCTACATGGGGCACGTGGTGTGCCTGCTGGGCGGCGCGGGCGCGGCGCTGGCCGAGCTGGCGAGCGCGCCGCCGGCCCTGGGGGCGCGCTGGGCCGCCTTCCGCCTCGCCACGCTGCAGCCGCTGCTGCTGCTGCACGACACGCCGCTTGTAACTACACATACATACTATTTTTATTTTATTATTATTTATTTTCTTTTTTTACTTTACTTAAATTGCATGTTACTGATTAGATTTGCTACATGAACTAAGATGTTTTGAGACAGTCCGTGTCTAGATTAAAACCTTTGCTGTAGATTTTATTGATTTATACCAACTTATTTAACACCCACTTGTATCATGTACTGTGTGTGACGTCATCCTAATCCAAGGCCCTGCCTGAAAACCAGCGCTGCTCGGTATAGTTCCCACTGTACCTAGCAGCATTAAGCTGAGTCAGGACCTATTTGGTTGCACTCGACACATGGGAGACCGGTGAATGCCCAGACCTAGCCCTTAGCTGGGTATAGCGCTTAGTTTTATTTATTTTTTTATTATTTTTAAGGTCTATTTTGTATGTAAGCTTTGTGTTGTTTGTTTTCCAAATAAATCTTAATCTATCTATCTATCATACAAACTTCTAACTTCAAATTCATTTATTCAATAAAATCACAAGGATCACTTTGAAACGTCTTACATACTAGATGATTCTAGGCGCCGGTCTAGAAGAACTGGCAAGAAACTAGACCTGGATTCTAGCGTTTTTTTCATATGATCCTTCTTACAATTTGTTTAATAAAGTTGGAGCTAGTTCGTCCCAAGCTTGCTTATCATCCACATTTATGGCCGGTTTCCGGAAACCCAAATCACGATTGATCCGAGTTTGACACATAGTAATTATTTGATTTCGTTCGAGAAACCGGCCGTTAATTAGCTAGATGTTAGGGCTAGATGATATTGTGTACATTGTCCACCATTATTTATTTATTGAACAACGTCCAGAGTATACTCACTTCAAACGTAATAAATAATTATTATAAATATTCACGGACAATTCCCGCATCGCTCTCTAGTCCCAAACTAAACAAAGCTTTTACTATGGGAACCGGATTGCTGATAGAATACTTATATACATTCTTTTTTGTAAATACATATTAATATAGAATACAAGGACACAGGACCCAGAACAAATATTTATGTTCATCGCACAAGCATTTGCTCTGGGTGGGAATCGAACCCACGACCCACAGCATGGACGGCAGAACTACTACCAACTGAGCTGTGACGCCTCTCACCACTAGTAACATAAGACTGATCAACTATTAAAATCAAATCGCGTGTTTCTTTTCCAAGGGCGGCACATATCCTTCGGACAACCTCTACGAAACCGGCGAAGAGGTAACTATTGCAACAATTCCAAATGATCATGCACTTGTATGTTTCTACTATAAATACACTTTTTTTTCCAGTTGGATAACATCGCGGACGTGATGGCAGCTAACTACGATGTGAGTAGCCCTGCTTCTTATAATTCCTGGTGAAATTCGGTGGTCCTCGCTTTTTGTACCTGTTGCAACACTCTTATCTGGAGACATTACATAATTGTACCTAACATAGTCGTAAGATCAGACAATATTTAACTTACATATTATTTATTTAGTATTTAATATACCCAATGAATAATAGACTAAATACCGTTTCAGTACAGCGACATGGCGGCGACGGCCGGCATGGACGAGCTGGCCGACGAGCTGGCCGACGAGCTGGCCACCGACCACGAGGTACTAAATAACGTTTCAGTACAGCGACATGGCGGCGACGGCCGGCATGGACGAGCTGGCCGACGAGCTGGCCGACGAGCTGGCCACCGACCACGAGGTACTAAATAACGTTTCAGTACAGCGACATGGCGGCGACGGCCAGCATGGACGAGCTGGCCGACGAGCTGGCCGACGAGCTGGCCGACGAGCTGGCCACCGACCACGAGGTACTAAATAACGTTTCAGTACAGCGACATGGCGGCGACGGCCGGCATGGACGAGCTGGCCGACGAGCTGGCCGACGAGCTGGCCACCGACCACGAGGTACTAAATAACGTTTCAGTACAGCGACATGGCGGCGACGGCCGGCATGGACGAGCTGGCCGACGAGCTGGCCACCGACCACGAGGTACTAAATAACGTTTCAGTACAGCGACATGGCGGCGACGGCCGGCATGGACGAGCTGGCCGACGAGCTGGCCGACGAGCTGGCCACCGACCACGAGGTACTAAATAACGTTTCAGTACAGCGACATGGCGGCGACGGCCAGCATGGACGAGCTGGCCGACGAGCTGGCCGACGAGCTGGCCGACGAGCTGGCCACCGACCACGAGGTACTAAATAACGTTTCAGTACAGCGACATGGCGGCGACGGCCGGCATGGACGAGCTGGCCGACGAGCTGGCCGACGAGCTGGCCACCGACCACGAGGTACTAAATAACGTTTCAGTACAGCGACATGGCGGCGACGGCCGGCATGGACGAGCTGGCCGACGAGCTGGCCGACGAGCTGGCCACCGACCACGAGGTACTAAATAACGTTTCAGTACAGCGACATGGCGGCGACGGCCAGCATGGACGAGCTGGCCGACGAGCTGGCCGACGAGCTGGCCACCGACCACGAGGTACTAAATAACGTTTCAGTACAGCGACATGGCGGCGACGGCCGGCATGGACGAGCTGGCCGACGAGCTGGCCGACGAGCTGGCCACCGACCACGAGGTACTAAATAACGTTTCAGTACAGCGACATGGCGGCGACGGCCGGCATGGACGAGCTGGCCGACGAGCTGGCCACCGACCACGAGGTACTAAATAACGTTTCAGTACAGCGACATGGCGGCGACGGCCGGCATGGACGAGCTGGCCGACGAGCTGGCCACCGACCACGAGGTACTAAATAACGTTTCAGTACAGCGACATGGCGGCGACGGCCGGCATGGACGAGCTGGCCGACGAGCTGGCCGACGAGCTGGCCACCGACCACGAGGTACTAAATAACGTTTCAGTACAGCGACATGGCGGCGACGGCCGGCATGGACGAGCTGGCCGACGAGCTGGCCGACGAGCTGGCCACCGACCACGAGGTACTAAATAACGTTTCAGTACAGCGACATGGCGGCGACGGCCGGCATGGACGAGCTGGCCGACGAGCTGGCCACCGACCACGAGGTACTAAATAACGTTTCAGTACAGCGACATGGCGGCGACGGCCGGCATGGACGAGCTGGCCGACGAGCTGGCCACCGACCACGAGGTACTAAATAACGTTTCAGTACAGCGACATGGCGGCGACGGCCGGCATGGACGAGCTGGCCGACGAGCTGGCCGACGAGCTGGCCACCGACCACGAGGTACTAAATAACGTTTCAGTACAGCGACATGGCGGCGACGGCCGGCATGGACGAGCTGGCCGACGAGCTGGCCGACGAGCTGGCCACCGACCACGAGGTACTAAATAACGTTTCAGTACAGCGACATGGCGGCGACGGCCAGCATGGACGAGCTGGCCGACGAGCTGGCCGACGAGCTGGCCACCGACCACGAGGTACTAAATAACGTTTCAGTACAGCGACATGGCGGCGACGGCCGGCATGGACGAGCTGGCCGACGAGCTGGCCACCGACCACGAGGTACTAAATAACGTTTCAGTACAGCGACATGGCGGCGACGGCCGGCATGGACGAGCTGGCCGACGAGCTGGCCGACGAGCTGGCCACCGACCACGAGGTACTAAATAACGTTTCAGTACAGCGACATGGCGGCGACGGCCGGCATGGACGAGCTGGCCGACGAGCTGGCCACCGACCACGAGGTACTAAATAACGTTTCAGTACAGCGACATGGCGGCGACGGCCGGCATGGACGAGCTGGCCGACGAGCTGGCCACCGACCACGAGGTACTAAATAACGTTTCAGTACAGCGACATGGCGGCGACGGCCGGCATGGACGAGCTGGCCGACGAGCTGGCCGACGAGCTGGCCACCGACCACGAGGTACTAAATAACGTTTCAGTACAGCGACATGGCGGCGACGGCCGGCATGGACGAGCTGGCCGACGAGCTGGCCGACGAGCTGGCCACCGACCACGAGGTACTAAATAACGTTTCAGTACAGCGACATGGCGGCGACGGCCGGCATGGACGAGCTGGCCGACGAGCTGGCCGACGAGCTGGCCACCGACCACGAGGTACTAAATAACGTTTCAGTACAGCGACATGGCGGCGACGGCCGGCATGGACGAGCTGGCCGACGAGCTGGCCGACGAGCTGGCCACCGACCACGAGGTACTAAATAACGTTTCAGTACAGCGACATGGCGGCGACGGCCGGCATGGACGAGCTGGCCGACGAGCTGGCCACCGACCACGAGGTACTAAATAACGTTTCAGTACAGCGACATGGCGGCGACGGCCGGCATGGACGAGCTGGCCGACGAGCTGGCCACCGACCACGAGGTACTAAATAACGTTTCAGTACAGCGACATGGCGGCGACGGCCGGCATGGACGAGCTGGCCGACGAGCTGGCCGACGAGCTGGCCACCGACCACGAGGTACTAAATAACGTTTCAGTACAGCGACATGGCGGCGACGGCCGGCATGGACGAGCTGGCCGACGAGCTGGCCACCGACCACGAGGTACTAAATAACGTTTCAGTACAGCGACATGGCGGCGACGGCCGGCATGGACGAGCTGGCCGACGAGCTGGCCACCGACCACGAGGTACTAAATAACGTTTCAGTACAGCGACATGGCGGCGACGGCCGGCATGGACGAGCTGGCCGACGAGCTGGCCGACGAGCTGGCCACCGACCACGAGGTACTAAATAACGTTTCAGTACAGCGACATGGCGGCGACGGCCGGCATGGACGAGCTGGCCGACGAGCTGGCCGACGAGCTGGCCACCGACCACGAGGTACTAAATAACGTTTCAGTACAGCGACATGGCGGCGACGGCCGGCATGGACGAGCTGGCCGACGAGCTGGCCGACGAGCTGGCCACCGACCACGAGGTACTAAATAACGTTTCAGTACAGCGACATGGCGGCGACGGCCGGCATGGACGAGCTGGCCGACGAGCTGGCCACCGACCACGAGGTACTAAATAACGTTTCAGTACAGCGACATGGCGGCGACGGCCGGCATGGACGAGCTGGCCGACGAGCTGGCCACCGACCACGAGGTACTAAATAACGTTTCAGTACAGCGACATGGCGGCGACGGCCGGCATGGACGAGCTGGCCGACGAGCTGGCCGACGAGCTGGCCACCGACCACGAGGTACTAAATAACGTTTCAGTACAGCGACATGGCGGCGACGGCCAGCATGGACGAGCTGGCCGACGAGCTGGCCGACGAGCTGGCCACCGACCACGAGGTACTAAATAACGTTTCAGTACAGCGACATGGCGGCGACGGCCGGCATGGACGAGCTGGCCGACGAGCTGGCCACCGACCACGAGGTACTAAATAACGTTTCAGTACAGCGACATGGCGGCGACGGCCGGCATGGACGAGCTGGCCGACGAGCTGGCCACCGACCACGAGGTACTAAATAACGTTTCAGTACAGCGACATGGCGGCGACGGCCGGCATGGACGAGCTGGCCGACGAGCTGGCCACCGACCACGAGGTACTAAATAACGTTTCAGTACAGCGACATGGCGGCGACGGCCGGCATGGACGAGCTGGCCGACGAGCTGGCCGACGAGCTGGCCACCGACCACGAGGTACTAAATAACGTTTCAGTACAGCGACATGGCGGCGACGGCCAGCATGGACGAGCTGGCCGACGAGCTGGCCGACGAGCTGGCCACCGACCACGAGGTACTAAATAACGTTTCAGTACAGCGACATGGCGGCGACGGCCGGCATGGACGAGCTGGCCGACGAGCTGGCCACCGACCACGAGGTACTAAATAACGTTTCAGTACAGCGACATGGCGGCGACGGCCGGCATGGACGAGCTGGCCGACGAGCTGGCCGACGAGCTGGCCACCGACCACGAGGTACTAAATAACGTTTCAGTACAGCGACATGGCGGCGACGGCCGGCATGGACGAGCTGGCCGACGAGCTGGCCGACGAGCTGGCCACCGACCACGAGGTACTAAATAACGTTTCAGTACAGCGACATGGCGGCGACGGCCAGCATGGACGAGCTGGCCGACGAGCTGGCCGACGAGCTGGCCACCGACCACGAGGTACTAAATAACGTTTCAGTACAGCGACATGGCGGCGACGGCCGGCATGGACGAGCTGGCCGACGAGCTGGCCGACGAGCTGGCCACCGACCACGAGGTACTAAATAACGTTTCAGTACAGCGACATGGCGGCGACGGCCGGCATGGACGAGCTGGCCGACGAGCTGGCCGACGAGCTGGCCACCGACCACGAGGTACTAAATAACGTTTCAGTACAGCGACATGGCGGCGACGGCCGGCATGGACGAGCTGGCCGACGAGCTGGCCACCGACCACGAGGTACTAAATAACGTTTCAGTACAGCGACATGGCGGCGACGGCCGGCATGGACGAGCTGGCCGACGAGCTGGCCACCGACCACGAGGTACTAAATAACGTTTCAGTACAGCGACATGGCGGCGACGGCCGGCATGGACGAGCTGGCCGACGAGCTGGCCGACGAGCTGGCCACCGACCACGAGGTACTAAATAACGTTTCAGTACAGCGACATGGCGGCGACGGCCGGCATGGACGAGCTGGCCGACGAGCTGGCCACCGACCACGAGGTACTAAATAACGTTTCAGTACAGCGACATGGCGGCGACGGCCGGCATGGACGAGCTGGCCGACGAGCTGGCCACCGACCACGAGGTACTAAATAACGTTTCAGTACAGCGACATGGCGGCGACGGCCGGCATGGACGAGCTGGCCGACGAGCTGGCCGACGAGCTGGCCACCGACCACGAGGTACTAAATAACGTTTCAGTACAGCGACATGGCGGCGACGGCCGGCATGGACGAGCTGGCCGACGAGCTGGCCGACGAGCTGGCCACCGACCACGAGGTACGACCACGTCCCACACGCACGATACACTTTCATTATTACTTTATATTTATAAACAAATCTATTTTATATTCGTGGAAGTTTTCACACATTACACTCTTAGTCTAGTATAAGCAAAGCTTGTACTATGGGAAATAAATTGATGATAGAATACTTACATACATATTTTTTTTGTAAATACATACATAGAATACATAGTAACACCCAGCCACAGAACAAATATTTATGTTCAGCATACAAGCATTTGCTCTGGGTGGGAATCGAACCCACGATCCACAGCATGGAAGGCAGAGCTACTACCAACTGAGTTGTGACGCTTGTCGAACTGAACAAATTGTGTACATCACACTCCAGTGCTATTCCTCCCCAGCGTTACAGAGTTGTGCTATACTATGCTATACTAAGGCACGGTAAACCTCCAGACGAACACCCTCTCACCCCTGGATACTTACATAAATATCGTTATTTTCACACAAACCTACACATTATTTGGACAAGGTCTATTGGCTGTCGGTCTCGGCAGAATCACAGCGCCTGTAGGTGAAGCATACGCTGAGTGGAGATCCTTTTGCTGCTGGAGCACACACCTACCTGACTTTACCAGTTTACTGTGAACCTTTTTTGTCATTGTTAGTTTTGTTTTGTAATTGTACTTTGTGTTTTAATAAAAACCTGTCCATATGTACGTGTAAGTTGCAGATGCGCAATGCAGACGCGCGCGCAGATTGCACCGAATTTATCGCAGAGGGGCTGGGACTCGACTCGGAAGATAAGGTCCGTACTACATTTATTTTTAAACAACTACTAGCTCAAATTTCAATGATTTCAGTGACTTTATAAGAGTCTTTGTGAACTAAATGATATACATTATTTTGCAAACGAATTTAGTCCTATTTATATATTATTTATCTATTTATTTAGGGTAGAATGATATCTGTTATAGTAGCAGACTTGCTATAGCGAGACATGGCCCAGCTTCGCACGGGTGGCGTATATAAAAAAAATATTTTAAATAAAAATAACTTAATATAGCCTATGTCACTCGGTAAAGATGTAGCTTCCTAACAAATTTAGTAGTTTTTGAGTTCAACCGAAACACATTCAACCTTATTGATATTATTACAGTTTTTATAACTAGCACAGGAGCCTATGGATTCATATTATTCTGTTACAAAATTAATTTGTCAATAAAACAATTTTTACTTTACTTTATTTGAACTGTTAATTGTATTATGTATTATAATGTGTTAGTATGCGTGCTGTTCGCAGAGGACGACCGCACAGAACAGTTTCCTCGAGCTGGCGAGTCAGAGGTTCGACGGAGAGTGAGTATCCTGTATTATGTTATTGAAATCGGTTCATCGGTTCGGGAGCTGATGCCACAGACCCACACCTCCCACATACAGACACCCCGAACTTATAACGCCCCGCCGTTTTTTGCGTCGGGGGTCAAAAGTAATTATACAAATAGAAAACAACGCTGACAATTTATATCGCCCTTTGAATTACAATAATCTTAAATGAATGGTTTGGTTAGTACCTAACACCTGGCGTTTTCGTTTGCAGCATGTGGGACGAGGGTCCCGAGGCGGGCGCGGGGCCGGGCGGCGCGCCGCTCGAAGTGTGGTCCGTTCCTGGTAAGCTGTCTTTCGTAGCTGCTACATTCGTGGCTGTTATAAAATACTCTAAACTACTAGTGTGAAATGAAAACGTTATTTTAATTAAACCTATTATATATATAACCGTTTGTAAATGTATCTAACTAAAAATGCATTTTTTAGCATTTTATAGTCCATTTTAGTGTTACGTAGCAACGTAACAACCTCCTCAAAACTGACACAATCTTTCCCGTATACCATCCATAGTACTGTTTCGTATTTCCCGGCTATTTCAATATATTTCAATTTCAATATGAATATTTTAAAGAAATAAATAATAATCTGAAAAAAAAATACCATTTCCGTCTTCTTACCGCTGGCAACCCAGCCTGCGCGCGGTCGACCATACAGACACTTATAGGCTCGAACTTGCTACATCCCTCTTTCAAAAATAAATGAGTTCCATGTCTGGCGCAAAGCATAGTGCTCGCATTGCTCTGTTCCGATAGAGGCGGTGGTTCTTACTTCGCATTAGATACGAGGGGACCGTCGGTGCCATCGTCTAGTTTCATATGAAATAAATCGTAACTAGTACCTTGTGATACGTCAGCGTGGGAGAGCGGCGGCGACGGCGAGGGCGAGGGGGGCGAGGGCGGCGAGGGGGGAGAGGGGGGCGAGGGCTGGGCGCAGTTCGACGGGTTCGCGGCGCCGCCCGACGCCTTCGCGTGCGCGCCGCGCGCCGCCGAGCCCTTCGCCACCTTCTGGCCCGCGCAGGACCACGCCGCAGGTACATTCACCATCTGCTGCCCTCTCCGTGTTCAATTTGTTCGTTACAATATGTGAATGGAACGTTGTGTATCGATTGAACGTGTGTGCGTGCGTGTTGTGTGCGTGCAGAGTGCGCGGGCTCGGTGTCGGCGTCGCTGTCGGCGCTGCGGCTGGGCGGCGGCACGGCCGAGCTGGCCAACAACCTGCTCACCGCCATGAGCGGCATGTCGCCCGACGCCATCGCCAACATCGTCAACGCCAACCTGCAGCCGCTACCGCAGCCGCTGCCGCAGCCGCTGCCGCAACCGCTGCCGCAGCCGCTGCCGCTGCCGCTGCACGCGCAGGTACCGTACGCTGAACGTTGCGGCGCACACACTCATCTAACCGCAGGACGTGAAGTCCAGCGATTGAAAATTAGTAGCCGTCTCATTGAGAAACGAGATTTATCTCGGTTTTATCGAAAAACCCGGCTTAACGCTGAAGTTACGTCCACTTTAACGGTAAAACTCGGTTTTTCATATTGTGAAACGCGGTTTTAGCTCATGGCCAACCTGATTTGATCATGGCCAACCTAATTTGAGCATGACCTACCTGATTTAAGCACGGTCTGCTTAAATCAGGTAGGCATTTCAACTTTATTTTTCGTTAAATCTTTCAAATGGTATGAAAATCGATTAATTTACTTGTGTTTATTCATATAATGTTTCTGAATTCCCAAATATCATTATTTGTAATTGTTTTGCGATTATTTTCATAAAAATGTTTCTATTTTGGTAGAATAGTAACCTGATCTATGCACAAAATGACTGAAGAAAAGTGAAACTATGTACTTTTGCGACGCACTAGTATTCCTATCTTATTAACCTGCTTTTATTTCGAGGAGCGAGATCACTCGATGAGATACAAAAGTAGCAGTCGAGTACAGCGCGGCATCGGTTCCAGGTGAGCCTGCCCCCCGAGGCCACGGCCGAGGTCAACACGCCCAACCCGGTCACCCCCCCCGCGCAGTTCAACCACCCCGCCGCGCCCTTCCTCTCGGACGGCGGCGCCACGTCGCCCCGAGCGCCGCTCGAACTTACCGGCCGAGTCGCGAGCGCGGAGAGCGGCGCCCCGGAGGACGAGCGAGACGAGGCGGAGGTCGCCGCGTCGCCCCCGCCGGTCGCGGACGAGTGCGGCCCCTCGGAGTCGACGGAGTCCGGCAGCGCGCCGGAGAACGAGCGAAACGGGGCGGAGGTCGCCACGTCGTCCCGGCCGGTCGCGGCCGAGCGCGGCACCTCGGAGTCGACGGTGTCCGGCAGTGCCGCGGAGGGCGAGCGAATCGAAGCGGAGGTCGCCACGTCGCCCCCACCGATCGCGGCCGAGCGCGGCCTTTCGGAGTCGACAGAGTCCGGCAGCGCGGATGGCGAGCGAGAAGACGCGAAGGACGCCGCGTCGCCCCCGCCGGTCGCGGAGGCGAGCGAGAGATGATGCGCCCCGCCGGCCCCCGCCCCGTAGCCAGGTCGCGCGAGGGTCGCCCGACGCTAGGCCCGACGCTAGGCCCGACGCTAGGCCCGGCGCTAGGCCCGACGCTAGGCCCGGCGCTAGGCCCGGCGCCGCTCCTCGAGTTAGCCGCGAGCGCCGTTGTCGTTGAAAGCGCTTCGTTTCGATGCGATCGAACGTCCGCTGCGAGGACCCGGCTTTTGTTACGTGGTCCTCTCGCTCGGTCCGATTTGAAATTTCGACGCCGGCTACTCTAAAATTGGTTTAAATTTATTTGAAAGTTGATATGATCGTTAAATGTAATGTTTTATATTTTTATATGTTACTATCGGTGATAGCTCGGAGCCCGGAGCGACCGCTCGCGCACCTGCCCGGTGACTTAGATTAATGTTAAACCTGGATGTACATATTCTCATTTAAAATAAATGCGGTATCTTAATAGAACTAGGACGAGATAGTGCGATTTAAAAACCTCCTTAGATGAAAACATTGCAATACTACCATAGATTTAGTTCATTTATTAGTTTAAAGATAAATATAATAAAGTAGATAATTAAAAATAGTGTAATGCACAGGCGTGCACTGTTTGAGTTCGGCGCGCGAACATTGTGGTCCAAACGAAATTCAATGTCCCTTGTTTTACAATTTCGCTCAATAAATCACTTAAACTAATCTCATAGTTAAACTCATTTTAATGTCTCCCAAATTAAAGACTAACTTACCGTGCCCAATCCTCTCACACGTCATCAATCTAAAATATATTTTATTTAAACAACTTTTTATAAAAGTTCGATATGGCAACCATAACATTTTTAACTCTTTATTTATAATAAATTTGATTGTATGTAATAACCGCGCGCAATAATAGTACAACGATGTATAATAAATGTATGAATAAGCGTCACCGTCAGGCGATTGTCGAGCTTCGTTAAAAAACTAGTTATATTATTGTACTTAATTAAAACAGGAGCGGCCCGACCGGCACTCTTCAAAATAAAAATAAATAACAGTTGATGCCAAACCTGCACTCAAATCCTATCATATTTAATTAGACGCGTGTGTGATTATGGACTGCAAATATTTTATATCGTTATCGACCTTAATTAAGAGTGTTATTAGACGTTAGCCCACCCATTTCAAATTCCATAAATATGACGCAAATATATATGTACTTTAAAAGAAATAATTATAAAATGTTGTATGTACTCAAAGAGCAGTGATTGAAAGTGCTTTACAGCGATGTGATGTGCAATTGTCCAATTTTATTGTGAATGAGTTGTGTTCAGACAGCAAGTTAGGGTTTGTGTACACTGTAAACATAGCGGCACGAGGCGATCGTACGCGTAGCCTTATCGCGTACCTAATAGTTAGCTTATGTTATGTATAAGGCGGTATTTAGTCTCAACATTGTATTGTTATATTATCTTATTAGAGTACTTTCAATATGCATCGAGCAACAATGCCGAGACATGCGCTATTTTTTATCCATATCGATAATCAATATCAGTTGCGACATATCGATATTTGGGAAAGTCACTCTCAGCTGGTACTTGTGATGGTATTTTTTGATGGTTTGAAGTACATAGCTCGAAATAAGTTTCTTTTTATATTCTGCGCGTGTCTCCGCTTGTTTGAATTGAAGTCGCTTTGGTTTATTCTTAGGGTTCTTTATATTTTGTAATGAAATTCATCGTAATACAATGAGTTAGCGATGAACAATGTGAAAGATCTCTTTTAGAATTCCGCATATGAAATGATTTTTTGTGTTTTTTTTTATGATTTTCGAATAATTTTATTGTTTTTGCATATTTTTACACGATTATAGCTTTTGTACTGTGTATTGTTGAATATTCGAAAGATATCATAAAACTCCACATATTCAGTACATTTCAATGTTTTCCAAACATATTAAATTCATATCGTACGTTTAGTTTTGAGAGTGTACAAAAATTGTGAGAATCTTCATTAATTTGAACAAAACAGTTTGTCTAGGATATTTTTAAACTGTAAAATATTATTTGTGTAAGTACTTTGTAGAAAATAGTTTTTGATGAAAGTTGACGTTGAAGTAACACCGAGAGCGAGTGTTGTTTTGTTTGACTGATGGATGGATGCATGTGCAGTGAGTCCGGCATCCGTAGGGCTCGTCTCGCAGCGCAGTAGGTGAACATGAACAACTCGGAGCGTTCACGGCACGGTATGGCAGCTCTAGTAGAGTGTCGCGCATGCATTTGCATTTGTTAAACGGTGCTAAACGAATAGCGAATAGATAATCGTACGTACTTATAGGTGACAGAATTGTTTTTGTATCTTCGACAAACATATTATTTTTCCGATAACTAGTACCTAAGGTTTATCCAATATCGCGTATAAATATAATTCTTTGATTTGGAATGTAGTAGGTAGTTTAGAGCTAATGGCAGCACAATACATATTACTATTCAGTCTTTCGTTACTTTTTTTTACTTAAAGGAAAGTAATTGGTTTAAATTATTATTTATGCGTGTATGCAATGCACGTGTTCTTATGTATTGTCAGTTAATTTTAGTTAATTAATTTTTGTTTTCAGAATTAAATAAGTGTATGCAAGGTCATTTTGCTATTTTTTTATCTGTATTCATCTTAAAGCCTTACAAAAGCTTGTTAAGCTGTCACTCAAGGAAATAAATTATGTGTTAGAGTAGGTAAGGCACAATGTTTGTTCAAAGAAATGTAAGTTTCAGTGTGTTCGGTCACATCACCGATGTTTCAGTGTGTTCGATCACATCACCGATGTTTCAAGTTTTTAAGGAGACGACTAATATTTTTGTAAATATAAATTCGGAGTTCTATTAAATGCTGTGATTTACAAGTATAATGAATCGGGGGAATATCATTTAAGTGGGGATTGCGGAGATAATAGCGGTTTATGAAGCGAATAGCATCCCCTAGGCCTTCCGAACCACGTAGCCGACCAGAATGTGGCTCGGCGTGAACGGTACCCCATCTAGTAGGTACTCAGTAGAGCCGAAATGTTTGTGTAGACAAATATTGCGCCAAATGACGGCAGCGATCGCTGCGCTCTGACTCAGAGCGCAGCGATCGCTGCCGTAATTTGGCGCGATTTTTCGCCACTCAGAGCCTCTGAGTGGCCGACGAAAGCGACAGTTCACAATTATGTGTATGACTCAAACGACTGATCGTCAACAAAATTTGGCAGACCTTATAACGCCTCTACTGGATGTACCTACTCGATGTATTACCTACCCATTGCTGTACGTCGATGCGGCGGCGCTGTTCATAAAGCCCAGCGGGCGCGGGGCGCGGGGGCTAGGCGAAGGATAACTGAACAAGGAGGTACTGCTCTGTCTAGAACGTCGCAATATTGGCTAGGATCGTCTTCCTGGGAGCTAGTATTATAGTGTAAGGGTATAAAGCTGTGAAACGTATTAGTGCAATTAGTTGCCTTTGAGTGTTGTTGTCAAATTTTATATAAACTTAATCGTAAGCATTTAGAACTGTTGGTTACGATTGTATCTAGTTTCTGTTTTATTCTTGTAAAATATATCTTTAATGAAATTACACGACTTTTTAATATCTACTACAGGTTTATTTTAGTGTGTAATATCAATCAAATAACGACTCAAACATTTTGTTGACTCGACAATTGTAGTACGAAAGGCATCTATACTACTATGCTACAAACTATATCTACGGTTGTAACTCTAATAGTTTGAATATACCTACTTGGGACAACTAACCTAAATTCTAATTTTGACCAAAACTACGCTCACTGCGCTCCTACTTCCTATCCTAGACTATGCTGATGCCTGCTATCTTTGTCTTTCCGAAGTTTTGCTGAACATGCTTGAGCAATCAAAATCTCTGTATTCGGTTGATATTTGGCACAAATATGACCATGTATCCGAATGAAAGTCAAGTGGCTCCCTATACGCCTTCGCCGGAATGCACATATTCTGTTCCTTCTCTTTAATGTTCTTTTTAACTTTTTCTAGTTTCATATTCGTGCATCAGACGAATGATCGGAACCTGCGTTCCTCCGACACCTTACAGCTTGTTACTCCTGTATACCTACAGCTCCACAATGTATACAATCTTTCACAATACAAGCAGAGGGCTTAGTCCGAGCTTGCATTTTAAAACTCCCTACTCTCGAGCCGAGAGTCGTCTCTCGGATCTCTCTCTACTTCTTACAAAAATATAAGGACATCCGAGAGACGACTCTCGGCTCGAGAGTAGGGAGTTCTAAAATGCACCTTCGGACTAAGGGCTCAGTTCGATTATGGAACACTTTGCCGTTGTCTGTTCGCTTATCGAAATCTCCTAACATTAAAACAAAGGTACCTATATAACCACTATATATCCTCATCTGCTAATAAGTAAGTAGGTACATACATATTAGCAGTGTATATGTTATATGTATATATTTATTTATAACTTTGGATATTATATACTTACATACTTACTTTCTTTACTATGGAGTTTCCTTTTTGAACTTTAGTACCTACACACCGCCGTCTTTCTGTTTTTGTCTGTCCTCTCCATCCAAAGTTTGTCTGGAAGAGATCGCTATTAGCGATAAGACCGATTGTAGTGAAGACCCATTTTACAAATCTGTTGTAATGTTCTTTGTGAACAATAAAGAGTTAATCTATCTAAATCTCTTAGGAAAAAAAGCCATTTTTTAAAACATTTTGTAAAGGCTTTATAGTATGATTGTAAATATGTATTGTAAAACAGGCTAATGTCTGAACGCTACTCGTATTAACTTGCCGGCGATAAATATTTGAACTTAAAGCTTTACAAGCTAAGTATTACTTTAGGTACTACGACCTTTTATTTCATCTATTTTTTTATGAAACTGCTCGTGATATTGTTATGTTATGTACCTACTTATGTACCTATTGTATTTACAGTATGATATCATAGTTCGAGTTTTATTAAAAAGTTGCTCAATATTTGCGCGTTTCAATTTATTTATTTATTTATTTATTGTAGATCCCCGAAGCATAGAGTTAAAATAAAAACACAAATACTTTGATATATTTTTATTTTAATATTTCAATAATTTATTTATATATAATGACTATAATAATAATCTACCAAACTAAATAATCAATACATATAATTCAACAGCATCCATTATATACAAATATGTATAGTTATTATATTTCTTTATAATTTCTTCGTTTTTTCCAACGTTTTAGAAAAAGAGAGTCGTCTAATCCACAGATACAAAATAATGTTGAAATGAATTCTACAATTATTACAGATTAACAGGTAATAATTTGCCACAAGATTTTTTGTTTTATTATTTATTTACAAATCTTATATTTATAATTTAGTCCCATAATTTCCAAATGAATATTTAGCGCTTGAAATGGAACTTGCGTTATTTAAGATACATAATGTAATATAACAGAACGCGGCGCCGGCGGCGGCGGCGTATAACAATTAATAGAATTCGCAAAACTTAACTTGTTCTTAGATCATTACTTGAAGTACGGTTCAGTACCTAGGTACAGGCGAGCGCTGAGGTAATGACTGTGTCAAACACGAATCACGACTAGGGACTCTACAGGCATGCCTACTATTCCATTCCTTCTGTAGGTCCATCGACATATGACTCTCAACTACCAACCAATAACTTAACATCTGGTACATTATCTGAACTATGTAGTAAAATATATATTTATTTATAGTTACTCTCTAATCTCTATTTTATTAAAATAATACGTAGTTAATTCATAAAATATGTGGCATTGTAACTTGTAACAGTTTGTCTATTAGATGTAACCTAGCTAGCTATAGTACGTTGATGAAATCGTTACTAGGTTACTACTTATGTAATTACTGTGATATAATGTAAGTACTGTGAAGTTATTCGATAGTATTTAGTTTTATATACCCACTAAGTGATGTTCAAATAAAAACCTAAATTATCTTCTTTTTAAGTATAGGGCTTTCGTTATAAAATGTGGTAAGTCGTGTCTCAAAACTATACATACGATCTTACTTAGGATTTAGTACCTTGCGATCCGAAGTCGGTAGGTACTTCTTGATATGCCACTCAGATATACTTACACGGTCCACAAGCCCTTCACTCGGTTAAAACTCTGTGTTAACTCTGAACCCACGTTCAAATGGTAAACTGTCATATGAAAATAGGTCTCCGGAATAAATTTCCAACAAAAAGATCTGGTTAAAACATGCTATCTACTGATATATCTGAACAGCATCCGTTACCGGGAACTACACACGATACTACCAACACTCTCTAAAACAACGAAACTACGTTATAAACTGATCTCGAACAATACAATACAAATAATTCATATGATGAACTCTAATATAGATAACACAGTACAAACGTTTGGCATCCAATATACCTAATACACGGCTAACTAATATAATAATATGCCATACGCGTCATGTACATGTATGGAGCGCAACTAGCATCACTAAATAGTCACGTAAGTAGATATATTCCAAACTAAGTTAAGGCGAATATAATATAACATTGGACGTTATATGTAACAAAGGAAGTGTAGTGAAATATACTTTAGGACATCACAGTAAAACTAAGGCAAACGGCGAATAGCGAACTGTACAGAAGGTCGAGTCGCTCGGGCCCAAGGCGGCCTCACGGCGGCCCCCGGCGGCCCCCGGCGGCCGATCATGTTCAAAATAATGATTGGCATGCGAAACACCGATATCAACTACTGTAATTACATTTACAGAACAGATGAAACCTGTCGCAGCACTCACTTAATCAACTGAAACAGTTATTCTACAAACTTAGCCTCACTAGTAAATAATGTTGTGCAGACAGGTTTCTCTGTGCACTTATTCAACCAGCGATGTACACAATAGCTTTAACCATTATTTTATATTAATTATCGCTTTATTTTAGTACTTATATTTTTATATCTAGCAACACCAACACGACACCGATTGGTCTGGTTTAGGCTTGCAACCCCCAAATGTATTGCTATTCATCCGAAGGCGATGCATCACCGATCTCTATAAAAACCAAGCGACATCTTACATGTTCATTCAACAATACAAAACAGAGGTGGTAGGTATATAAAACTTATTCAATGCCGTTGACGAATATCAAATGAAAATGCAAGGACTGTACAAAGCATTTTGTTAGAACCACACCAATCCAATGGTACTTAGGTACAATATAAACAGGTGGTACTGGTAACGCAAGAGAAGACAAACGATCAGTTATGATGGACAGTGGCGGCAACCAAAACAACATGAAGAGAAACAGAACTACACTTGAGTGTCAAAGAAATAGCCTGTGTGAAATGTAACTAAATTATTGTCCAATCTTTAAATTATTTTTTTCATTATTTTATTTATTTAGATACTTAATACTTTACACAGATCAACGCAGTTCCACTAACATTATCGTTAAGTTACAATTTATTATGTAACATTATCGTAATATTTAATTTACAACTAATTTGCATCGTAAGTAAATGTTACAATAATATAATTAATCGGCTCGCTTAAATAATCTCGACTTACAAACAAACTAACGCAATATATTTTATGTAATACAATTTATTTATACAAGTAACGTAAATGCAGCTCACTAACGCTGTAAATATACCGAAACAACTAACAGAAGAGAGACGACAATCGGAAAGAGTCTGTGACCGACGATCACTAGGTACCTACTGTAAAATACTTTGTATAAAAAGATTTAAGAATTACTTTATAATAATATGCTTTCGTTTATTTACATTATCACATCGCGTGAACGAATGGTGCGCGAGGGCGCCGCCTACAGGCCCGGCTGACGCCGGCCGACTGACGCCTGACGCCTGACGCCCGACGCCTGACGCCTGACGCCCGACGCCGCGGCGGCTCGGTCCTACCCTACAAGTAGAGGCACAGAAATAATTGAACGATTCAGCGTGTGGCTGGAAGCGGGACACTACTGACCGAATTTCCATGAGAGAAGTTTGTGCGTACGTTCATTTCGAGTCACGCCTAAGTAAGAGTCTAAATATAAAGTTCATAAGATCACTACGTAGGTAGCTAAGCTCTGGCGGCGACGGTCTACGTTCACATTCACACGAACTAACGACACGGTGCGACCGACAACTCCCAATCGGAACGTCCTATCACTAGGTACTTCACTGAAAATTCACTGAAAATTCGACAATATATCAAGTTATCGCTAACCCCTACAAAGGTTTGATCGATTCGCTCGCATGCAATACAACTAGCATGCACGGGAGTGAAAGTTGAAAGCCAATAGATGGCGCTACCTGTCCTGAGAAACGAGAATATCGCAACGACAATGCAAGTCAGCATTTGCAACAATTTATTCGACACACAGTTCCATCTGCAATGAGTCTATCGACAACGGAATGGAGTGGAATGTTCCAACACACCGCGCGGCTCGTTCACAGCTGGTACCACTTCTTGTCCTTGTACTTGAGCATCAGCTGGTGCGCGGACGACGAAAACTCCGCCGCCTGGAATTCAATATCACAAACGTTACTAAAAAAACTTGGAGAAAATGTTACAGTTCAGATCGGTTCGGGAGATAAACTGATAAATCGATAGTAAGCGTCACAGCTCAGTTGGTAGTAACTCTGCTTTCCATGTTGTGGGTTCAATTCCCACCCAGAGCAGGTGTTACGATTATAAATATTTGTTCTGTGTCTGGGTGTTACTAAGTATTTATTCTATGTTTGTATTTCAAAAATAATTAAATAATAATATTCTATCATCAATCTAGTTCCCATGGTGCAAGTTTAGCTTAGTTTGGGACTAGTGTGTGATGTGTGAAATGTTCATGAATATTTATTTATTTACAAATGTCGCCACGCGCTTTACTTAGTTCGCTCGTTCCGGCGAACTCGAACCAACAATAATCAGTCACACACACATCACTGAAATTAAGATCATTTGTGATGGAGTTATCAGAGATAAAGTCAAAATTACTTATAAAATCACAAGGATCATTTAGAATCGTCTTACATACTAGGTGATTCTAGGTGGCAGTTCCACGCGTGGAAGAACGGGCAAGTACCTACGTCTACGTATGGTCGGTATGGTGGATACCTGATTGCTCATCCGCTCGGTGCGGTCCTCGAGCTGCGACAGCTTGTCCCCGCGCTCCAGCACCAGCATGTGCGCGCGCGACACCTCGCTGGCGGCGCTGGACGCGCGCGCGCCCGCCGCCTCCAGCTGCGCCGAGGGGCCCGGGATGTGCTTGGCCACCGTCCGGTTCGGCTTCAAGCCGCTGCTCTCGCCGACTGAAACCACGAGTGACACTCTTCAGCTAACATCCCGTCGCACGTCGATCGGGCGGATCTCCTTATCTCGCCTTATCATGCTGTTCGCTTTGGCCAAATTGGGAAGATGGCTTTTATTTTTTATTTGACGACCGATGTGGCGTGGTGGGCGATGGTCCGCCTGCGACGCCGAAGGTTGCGGGTTCGATTCCCGCCTTGGGATAAATGTTTGTATGTTCTGTAAATATTTATTCCGGGTGTTCTGGGTATTAAATGTATAATAAAAAATATCTATCTATGTAATGTATTGTACAGATTTCTAGTACCCATAACACAAGCTTTGCTTAACTTGGGGCTAGATGATGTTGTGTGGATCGTCCAGCATTATTTTATTATTTTTTTATTTCGAAGGTATCGGTCGGAATAAAAACACATCAGTCTCAGTTTAAATGAGGGCGAATTATTTGTCTGACGAATTGCGTTATTCCGACTTGGAAATCTAGGTATGTTTCTACGTTTTAGCTTTTTTTAGTAAGTAATGTATGGTAGAAGCGATTTCTGGTATCGATAACCGGGTGTCACTAGCCTGCAATTAAATAGGTACTAATTTCATCAGGAGACATAAAGCAGCTCTAAGTTTAAATACCTATCACTAGCTGGAATTCATAGGACAGGTATCTACTATGCTGGCATAACGATACAAGTTTTGCAAGGACGATACAGATTTTATGAAAATTACGGGTTATATAGTAAATTAAAACCACTACTGCCTTCCGTCCAAGTCAAACCTACCATCTGAAAAGATTATGAATCATTAACATTTGGTTCTTGTGCACTAAACGAACAAGGTATAAGGTCTGAAGTGTTTTGTGATTGTAAGTTGTTATTGTTGGAAAGTACTTATACTAAAAGTATACCCCCGACCCCCCGAGGCAAACTTCACACTCATATCAGAGTAGGTATTATAAGAATTTCGTCATAATCATCTCATCATAAGTAGTTTATATTTTTTACTTTTAATTGTAATTTTAGTTTTATGTAGAGTTCTTTTGTTGTTAATAAACTTTGTTGTTAATATTAATTATTTAAATATTGTTAATAATAATTTTTGTTGTATTATAATCTTTGTAACTTTCTTTTGTATAATATAGGTATAGGTTTTAGTATAGTTTTAATTTGTATGTATGCATACTGAGCACTTAAGCCCCACTGAAAACCAGTCTTATTGAAACCATCGGTTTCTATAGCATATGCTGTGTGGTGGCCATTTTGCACTTCATTTTGTATGTTGTGTGAATAAATATTTGGTATTTGTATAAATAGATGTAGGTATATAATATGAGTTACAAAGTTCTTCGCGGTCAAGCGCGCGCGAGCCGCCGCCGAACAGTCCCCGGAAGAAGCTCTCCTTTGGAGGCTCCGGCATGTCTCGCGGCAGGAACAGCTCTCCCAGCATTTCGTACAAACTGTTGCTGAAACCAAACCACCAACTCCCATCATTTAACATTCAAGAGCTATAATGTGTCAAGTGATCTTGCATCACATATCGACATCATTACGTATAATAACAATAACAAAAATATTGTGACGATTTTTTAATGTTGGGACTCACCAGAACTCTGCATCTATTGTGAACTTTTGTATTTCCGAGGGTGACGCCAGATACAAGCCATGCCCTCTATTGCTGAAGCAGAAGGTTTTCGCTATCCTGGAACACCATCATATGCTCGATCAACATGCGAACAAGATATTATATTCAGAACTGTATCGATGGAACAAAATAAAGCGCTCCAAATTTATCTTTATCAACATTTTAGATAATCGCGATGGCTTTTGCATTGTTACAAAGAATTAAATTAGATTGTATAAGTTATTGTTTTTAAAGCAGAAATTTAGATTGTAAAAGTAAAGATTGAGAACGAAGGCATAGTTCGGAAACATAGTCTATTGTTAAATCAATCATCTCACCTTGGTAGTGATCCAGATCCTCTGTCTGTGTCTAGATGGTAAATTTATTTCTAACGAAAGCGTTGCTAACATTTATCTAACTCTAATTGCGTCTACATACGAGAGCACAGAGATACAGCAGTCGTAGAAAAAAGCACCAAACTATTCAAGAAAGCTCATCAAAAGCTTTCATGCTGCGAAGTATTCGGAGAGTAAGCGAATTTGTGAGGCAAAAAAGTGTTTTCATTGATGATCATTAGTCATAAGTTGATGACCGGGCTTGAAATAAAAGGCATCTCGACTTCGTAGACAGTCAGAAGTGTCATCGTAGTGAAATAAAAGAAACTGTTTTGCCCCAAAAGAAGAGAACAGAGTGTTGTAAAGATACAGTGTCAGCCCAGCGAACGGAAAGAAGAAACAGCAACAAGTCAACAAGAAAGCAACTGAAGGTAGATATCGAATGTATCGTGGCAGCGTGTTCGGTACATGTCGACGGAACGGGATGTAGTGTAGCCGTGTGTGTCATGTAGGTACAACAGTCAGTAGATACCAGTCAAGCAGTTCACAAGCAGCTGTCGGGGATGGGCAAAGCATTTTGCATTTTACACCAAGTAATTCATATTATGGTCATTCTTGGCCATTTCTTTTAATATAAATTAGATCGCACACATATTCTGAGCTAGAGAGATATGTATTTGCGCTATGTGCTTCCTTATAACTCAACAAATGATTTGCCCGTGTCCGATTGAAATAATAGGGATTACAGCAGGGGTATGGGCATTGGGCATTGGGTATCGAAGCTGAGTAGACAACAGTACATGAACATGTCTAACGCAACAGAGGCCGGAGTGCGCTCCACAAAGTGACGGAACAAGGCGGAGGGACTTACTGGTCCGTGTCCTCGTTTACAATTAGCTGTTGGCCCCATATGGAGAGCATTGGGTCTACGATACCCCTCTGTTTGGACTGTGTCTGGAAACTACCAGGAACACAGACACCAGTCAGCTCGGTGCTATTCTCGACATGTGCTTTCATTTTATTGAGAGATTTCATCAGATCACATTTCTTAATACCACATTTACTTTACTTATTGAGTTTAACATCATATTATTTATTAAACAGTGTTATATATATTTAATTTTCGTAAATTTGATAAAACCCCGTGTAATTTAAAATACAAAGCACGTGTCGATGAAAAAATAATAATAACTGTTAAAATTAAAAGTGTATTAGTAACAGTAAGTACAGATGTTATTGGCAGGGAGTTACATGATTATAACATAACTAGGTTAGCGTCAAGGTCGAAGTGTGTGCGGACTCCAGTGTTATATACAGATCCTACTGCGTAGTATATCAAGATCGGGAAGCACTAAAATGTTCTTGGGTTTATTGTTAGACGGGTATTCGTTGTGTGTTAGTGGTTACAGCGAATGTCCAATTGTTTCAATTTAAACTCAAATAGAAAGTGCCAAATATTGTAAGCACAGTGGTGCTCGACAGATTTGCAAAATTTTGACTACTTGTGTTCGGAAATAGCACAGTTATTATCTCTAGTAGCGTGTGCCGGCAAAGTGAGAAGATGACGCCGTCGCTTGTTTGGTACAAAACTTCGATCTCACTAACTCTATCGAATAGTGCCCCGAGGCACCGGCAGAGTCGGGCGAGATGCGGCGAGCGATTCTATCGAGTTGTCGTCTTGCACCAAACAAGTCCACATTTATAACATCGACTATCAAGTCTGTCGAGAGGCTCCCAAATGATAAAATAGCGAATGATTGTTAAAATCCTGCGAATGATACCAAATGAATGTAAGATGACAAATCGTAAACTGCATCTTCATACGGATATAAAATTGCGGAAGCTATTTATAGCTAAATGTAATATCTAATAAAAACAAGCCGTTTATCATTTAGTGCCTTCGTTTGGTGCACAGAAGTTAACTAATAGTGATCTGTGAGTCACTGCACATGGACAGTCTACCGCGGCCTCCGCTCCGGGCGGCGCGACTGACGCATTACTTTAGGTAGGTACGTCCATTCTTAATGCAAACACTTCCAAAATATATATTCAGTAATCAACTTCACGTAAACCAGCAATCTATTGAACTGGGCCGTGTTTAATGAAGTTGAACAGCACCAAAATGTCAGGCTGTGAAATGGCTTATATTTTTTAAAAGCTAGCGTGTTCACATCAAGACTGAATCGAATCTTAGAAAAAGAAGTGATTAACCTACAGGGGGGAGGGGGGGACCGGCGGACTCACCTGAGCTCGGAGAGGGGGAGGAAGTCCACGTCCACCAGCGGCCGCAGCGAGGGCAGGCTGTACGCCACGAGGTGACCCGTCGACAGGTAATTCACTAAACATACACTATCTGAAAACACATGGATGATCAGATCTCAACTGATCTCTTTGGATTTGCACTTCAATTTTGCTACGTTCGCTGCGACTACCTTTGAGGCTAACAATTTCAGCTTTAACAACAAAGTCGGTATCGACAATCTGCTGCCTGTAGACGCAGTTCTGGCTGGGCAGCGCCACGACGCGCGCCTGCTTCTCGGACGCGATGACCACGAACTGGCGGTCCCCCGCGCCGAGGCACTCCGCCCCCGGCGTAGGGCTCATGCGGCTGCTGCTGCTCGACGAGCCTTGCTTCGTCGGCGTTCGTTCTCTCCTTTCTCTTACCTGGTAAAAAAAAAACATTCACTCAAGGAAAACAACTCATATGTGGTCGATAAACTTGACCCGACAGTAGCAAGAATACTCACATCTTTACTATCGTCCCTCCAACTTTCGTATGAATAAGGTATTAAAGCACCATTGCAGTCGAGAAATGACATCGTAAGGATTGAACCTTTTAACCTAAATATTGGACCACCTGCAACAATTTTTTTGTTAAAATCAAATGAGAGGAGACATATCCGATCATGAAAATTGTGTGATAACTATAAGCTTACCGCTGGTGGAGACGACGACGGGCTGCGTGTGGCGGAGCTCGGGCTCCGGCAGGCTGATCATCAGCGTCAGCACCGAGCCCAGCGTCGTGCCGATCCACAGCGTCGGCAGCAGCGTCGTCGGATCTGCAAGGTACGGCTTTCACGGTCCAAATAGATACCTCGAGACTCTATGCTAAGCAGCGTTATCTGACGATCAATATCGCGATCACCGGCCGAGGAGGATCAGGAGGACTTACCAGACTTCTTAATGTAACTATCGGCGAAGGCGAGGCACTGGATGCCCTCCTGCGAGATGTTCTCCAGGCTGGACATGCTGCTGGAGCGCGAGCGCGAGAACGAGCTGTCCAGCTTGTCTACGCGGCCCGTTGCCAACAAAACCACAGATTATTCCCCCGCCGGAGCGTCCCGCTAGGAACTCCTTACCACCTCCACTCGCCTCGTGTGGTAAAAAGTTCTTAGCACGCCGTTGGCGATTTTAGTTCCGAACCAGGTTATCTTGTTCATCGTTATCGTTCTGAAAGACTCTGACTAGAACCCGTAAGTTCCAAATAAATAATATAGGTTTTGTATAACAACTACCTTTACCATATACTTATGTTTTTTTGAGTAAAGTCTAATGTTACGGAACTGAAATCTTCAACAGAATAGTCTAATCTACAAGGTTTAGGTACAGTTGCAGATCTAAAGCTAGCTGTAGCTCACGGAATCTGTGTTTAAGGTGCGGTTGTGAAATATGCTGAAATCACCATTCCGGTGCAATAGTTTAAGTAGTGCCTTATCGAGAGAGCAGGAGAAGAATCATGCTTAGAGAGAGCATTGCATGCCCGTCCAATCTCAGCTTATTTGCACAACGTCATCTAGATATGTAGGTAAGTTAGTATGTTTTATTTGGATATTATTTATATCGTTTAACTTTGTTATGTTATCATTTTGATGGTTAGTGTTTTGTTTGATCCATGCTTGTTAGTTGTTATAGGTATTAGTTGTCGATATAGGAAGTTCTGACATGGTACAAGTCAAAACACCGATCACCCCTTTTAAATCTACTTACAGATACACAAGTTTTAGTCATAACTTAGGTAAACTAGCACATCAAATAGACAGCTCTAAACGATGATAGAGCGAGTGAGAAGCGTCGAGCCAAAGTTTAAAATTAAATGTGTAAACAGCAAATTAACGCGATGAAATGAGTCATGGTTGATAATGAGCAGGTCGGTAGCCAGAAGCTGGGAGGTCCCGTCTGCAGCCGAAGAAGCATCCCACTAGGTTTCCCTGCCCCGCTCTAAGAAGCCAACCCGTTAGTAAGTTTACTCTAATACCAACTACCGAAGCCCCCATACCGTGTTCAGTTAGATGTCCGCGTCGCGTCTAATACAAAGCGGCCGTGTGGACGGACAGGCAAGTCAACCTAAGGTCTAGTGAAACAAGGAACAGTGCACAACAACCGGCGATCGTTAGGCGCATGCAACTAGTGCTCTTAGTTAGGAGAATACCGTAAGCATACATAGACAATATGACAGCCGAATATAGAGGCAGCCAAAAACGAGCCATATAAACTTTTTGCTTTGTAGACGGGCTAGAAAAAGAAATAATAATCATGTACTCAACAGTGATAAAGATTAATAAAAAAGAATGTGTCGAAGAACGACGAGCAGTCGTCTGCGGCGAGAGGACGCAGCGCGAGGAGTGAGTGATCTGCGGCGTCATGTTGCGGACAAGGCAAATAAACAATAACGTGATCGCGTGTGACGTGACGTGACGTGAATACCAACCACGTACCTACTACCTACGTATTGTATTGTAGGTGTACTTCAACTAAATATAAGTAGAGAAACAAATTAACAACTTATATCCAAGTTTTACCTACGTCATGTGTCTGATACAATATGGAAAGCCTCGCTTTTATTATGCACATATAACATACAATAGATTTCGTTTCAAATAATAATAAACATGTGATAGATAGGTTAAATATAAAGTAGATAGTTTTGAGTAGTAAGTCACCTTTGCAATGTTATCTATAAGAGTCATGCCACTTGAAGTTCAGTGCGATCGAAGTGTCGTGTGAAGAAACAAGATAGACAGTCACAGCCACAATTTCAAATCTAAATAAAAACTACTGTGTGAGGAAAGAGTGGGCGCGAAACCCGTGCCTGAGCCACTCAAATAAACATATGCTCAAACTAAACGAATAACATAGGAAAAGAACGATGCAAATGTTTTGGGTACCATTGGGTTGCATTATGTGTAAGTACTCCATAGATGCGATAGTCTGCGGAATAGGTGGTTCTGTACCGACAAATAAAACGATCATTGTTACAAGCATGATCTCCAAGACAGTCTTCTGTGGCTACAGTGCTGCCATACGGATTTCAGTGGTCCACCACGGTACTGTTGCAATGTACCTATAGGCAGGTGACTTCTAGTGCAGCAGTTCGTTTGTAAGTTTAGTGTGCTTCAGAAATCCGGATGGCGCATCGGCCGAGGGGTTCAGACAGGAGTTAGACAAGGTCGACTCGCACTCGCAGGCGACATGGACAAACTGGACATTCATAATACACCATTTAGGAGACAAGGAAACAATTATCATTCTGTTTAAGTTTGCGATGACAACGAAACATAAAACTACTTGGATAACACAACTATAAATGTAAATTAAAATGAATAAGTAGGCGTGTGTGTATAGTCAAATGATTACCATTTAAATGAGGCCGATCTGAAATTGGAAATTTATAAATGATTATGTCGAATTTGGTACAACTAAAGACGCATGGCATGCTTTTTGGAAACCAAAGGAGGGACTAATGAAACTGATGCAATATTTTTAGTTCAAATAATTTAGGTAGGTAAATGTCCATTATGATTTCCTTATGCCAATGAGTGAGCCATTTATTATTGACCAATATAAAGATTTATGTATTAATATTTCGATTTTTTTTTATTGAATCCATTATGAAATAGAAGATTTAAGCAATTTGGACGACGCACAATCATCTATAATCACAAATAAAATAGGTCCTCTTAAAATATTTCAATCTTTGATTTCATAAATGGATCTTAATGTAGGTAGGAAGTACAATGTTGAAAGTAATGGAAGGAAGTATAGTTAAAGAAAGTGTGTAAAAATAAACGAACGAAACGAAAACATAAATAAAACAGCAAATACTAGCCAGTACAGACCTCAGAGCTCGCTTGGTGGCACTGAAGTACGTCTAGTAACAGAACAGTGACATCGACAATAGTAAACAATCAAAATATTACAGTTTATGAACATAATTGTATGCCATTCATATGTTTGAAGCCGGCGTTCTTAATTTCGGCTCATATGCTCAGGCGGCGATCGGATGATAAGTATCAAGCGCATATTCTTTAAGCTCAAAAATGCCGAACAAGATGCAATTCAGATCAACGAGATCGGTGAAATGCGGATCGCTCCCGGGACAGCCCGGGGCGCCAAGCGACCGGCCGCAGCCGGCAGGTAACGGAACGGACAAACGGAACGGTGACAACAAACATAAAAGAAGAGAAATTGCGACTGCTTCAGATCGGAAGGAGATCGAGTCGGTACAAGGTGACTGTACTACCAAAACTGCAATACTGTCGCGTCGTCAGCAGCGAGGGCTGCGGGGCGGGGGGCGCGGCGTACACGTCGGACGCGGTGGACAGGCACTTGTGCAGTTTGCGGGTACCTTGCGAGCGCGAGCGACGCACCCGCGCGCCGCCCGCCGCCCCGCCCGCCGGCGCCGCGCCGGCCCCGCCAGGCGCCGCGCCACCCACGCCCGGGCCCGCGCCCGCGCCCGCGCCGCCGCCGCCGCCCGGCCCGTTCATCTACAACACACAGCCGCGCTGCACCGCCTCGCCCGCACACCCGCACGCTCGCACACCTCCACCGCTCCCACCACCGCTAGGCGACACACGGAAGACCCTCTCTGTTACGATTGTTACTACATCGACGCGACACGAAGTTAAGGACAGTGATCTCTGTGCCATGGTGCTAGTGATCCGTTAGTCGCGGAGTCCGGTTAGTGGTGCTGCATACCTAGGGCGCGCGGCGCCGGCGCCGGCACCGAGACGGCTTGCTGGTGCGAGTCTCGCGCGGCGCCTTCGTCCCGGTTGCAAAGGCTCGCTACGGTCGCTACTAACTCCCCTGGGGACAGGCGTCGGGATGGGTGAATGTTGTCGTGATGGGACGCGACGCGTCGCGGTGAGGCTACAAGCGATCTACCGGTACCACTACGGCTCTTTAGCTATGTAACATCATCTCAAAAGGACATCGACAACACAGAGATCACCTACGTTTGATGCAAACCATCATTCGAGTTCAATTACCGAAAAACTCAGCGAAAAGATATTTAAGGCAGTTAGAGTCTTCGTCGGACGAGTCCTTGTCCTTTGGAATAGAAAATACACACATGAGTGACCCTTAGCTACATCACCTATTTACATTGGGGCACCATAGAGCGCACACCGTGCATTTATACAAGTGATCGTACATATCAATACTTATATATACTTAGTATACGCTGCTTATATATATACTTCCATCGGTACTTAAATAAAAAATGAACATAAATAAAAAGCCAAATATCACAAAAAGCATGAAGCACATCGAAGAGTCATCGCCGACTCGCGATCTCTTCGACCGAACCTACATCTACTGAATCGTTAGATTTATTATTCTTGTTGTTAGTCTCATTACTTTTGCTTTATCGTATACGACTCTGTTATCAAAACAACTAACTACCATCATCTCTACCGAGCGTCAAATCTAAGTCCCGGTTAATAAAAGGGGCTACGTACAGTACTTATCAGTGAACGATATAAAAAATCGCCAAACCATTACCATTCCAATCCGAGACGATCGAATGTCTACTCTACGTCAGCGAACATAGTGAACGCACTAGGTGCTACGCAACGGAGACTCGTGAGACCCGGCATCGGTGATGTCTGATGGGTGGGTGAGATGAGCATGGCGCGGGATGGCTGGATACTTACTGAAGCGGCGCATTATATTCCCGGCGAAGGACGGCGCGCCCGCCGAGCCCGAGCCCGCCTGCCGCCGGCGCAGGTCGCGCACGCTCTCCTGCTTGCTGTACTTGATGTTCGGCACCGACAGCAGCCGCGTCTCCCGCCGCTCCCCCCCCGCCTCCTCCTTGCGCGGCCGGCCCTTGTGGCGCGGCGGCCGCGCAGGCGCGCCCTGCTCGAACAGCGGCAGGTTGTCGGGCCGCGCCGGCCGGGGCTGTCTCGCGTCCGGCTCGCCCTCCGCGTCCGGCCTGTCCTGCCAGCGCTCCTGCAGCTCCTTGTGCATGCGGTCGTACACGTCCGCGGATCTCTTCTCCTGCAGCTCCTTGTGCATCCGCTCGAACACGTCCGAGCACACGCGGAGCGGCGACGACAGCTCGCTCCCGTCCGTCGCTTCGGCCGCCTCCTCCACCGCCTCGCCCTCGGCCTCCGCCTCGGCCTCTCCGGCGTCCGGCGAGAGCGGCGCGGGCGCGACGTCGGCTTCCTCGCTCGTCTCGCAGTAGAACTGGGAGTTGCTTCTCTCGGCCGCCTCCTCCAGGTTGGAGTCGGGGGGTGCGGCGAACGCGGCCTTGAACTTCAGGTCGACCTTGGAGAGCTGTCGTTTCAGATTGAACGTCTTCCAGGGGGTGGACTTGCGTCTCGTCTCCGACTTGACCTTCTCGTCGGCGACGGGCGGCTCGTCCGCGAGGGGGAGGGGCGCGGGGGGCTCCGCGGCGGCGGCGGGGCTCGCGGCGGGGGAGGGCCGCGGCGGCTCGTCCAGCTTCGGGGACACGGGAGGGGAAAAAATAAATAGGTGAGGGAGGGCGCGGGCGCGGGCGCGAGCGCGGGGCGAGCGGCGGGCTCACGGCGGGCGGCGCCGCGCCGCGTCGGCCGGGCACTATGAGATCCTACTCGGGCTAGCCTACGGTGAGGGCGCACCTTCTTTACGTATGGTGTGCTTCTGCAAACTTCTAACTTTATGCGACAGTGAAAGACAGGCTTAGAATAAACAATAACTAACGATGCCATGCCATGTCTGCTACGGGAGAAGCCGGGGTCGGCACTACTGCTACGATACTTAAAATAATAAAAAATATTTCAAATTATGAAACCTAAAGTAACGGGACGGGATGCAGCCGTGCAGAAGTCTGGTCGTATTGTCTGGATTCAACGAGACTCTGGCGGCCGAAGCAACTCATTACAAAAATTAAATAAAAATGCAAACAAAATGTAATGTGAAGTAGACCGTTGTCTCCTACGAGTTCGTTTCTTCTTACCTTGCTATTGACTGAGTACGGCACTCACTTTTGAGCAAATCAGATAAAGAGCTTAAATCTAATTTTATACTGAAACCTGCATTTATTTGAATTTGTTTGAATGAGAGGTGTTTCTTGATTTACATCTAGCCATTTATTGATGTGTGTGTCGGTCCGGTTTCAAAACGCGACGCATGACTTTAAAGAACAGCTTATCAAACTTTCACGCCCACGGTTGTCTTAATATTTCGACAATCTATTATACTATGTTTCAGTTTCAGGTTTGAATTACAATGACGCTTAGAATAATCCGCAACATTGTGTTAAGACCGGGCCGTGTCAGAGTCGTCCGTTGGATTAGAAATGTTATTAGTACCATCGTGATACAAATAACATACTAACAAACGAAAAGATATTAAATCGCGTAGAATTTTGAGGAAGCAATTAATATAAAAATAAATATACTAATTAAGTTGGCGATCGGGCGTTTCTGGCACGGTCCGACCCCAATCGAATGCAGCACGAACCGGTGCCGAATGCCAACAGATCGACTTTCATTACGCATCGGGTGGTGACACATTCATACGTCCATCGACGCGAATGCGTAGGGTTCCGGGTGGTCGCCATCAGATCGAGCTGCGTGACACAATCGGTGTCGTTGGAGCGGTTTTTTGTCGCTCATGTATTGTAGAGTGTGAGTTGAATACCTGATCGAGGCTGGGCGAGCGCTGGCGCTCGGCGTGGCGCGGCGCGGCGCGCTCGGCGTGGTAGAGCGCGGCGGCCGGCAGCGTGCACACCGCGCCGCGCGCCGCCATGTCCACCACCACCACGCCGCGCTCCCCGCCCCACGCCATGCTGTGCCATACACAAAGTATTCACTTCAATCCTTTTGTATACTTCAAATGTGCATCTTTTCAGACCTGACTGAGGCGTTCGACGGAGTGTTCTTGCTAATAATAATCTTTCGAACCGGCATTTGAATCAGAGTTCAACTCCAGAATACTTCGTAAAGTAGGAATATCTATCCCTATTCTCTCTTTTAGGTAATACGAGTGCACATTGAGCGGCAGGTATCGACAAAACGGGACACCCCAGGGTAGGAACCTGGCTCTCATTTTATACAGTTTAAGAAGAATAGGATATAAAAAAATAATGCAAAAAATATATAACACGCGTAACTTCATATTTTATAAATGTAACTTTCTAGTTACGGATTCATCATCTTCCTACCCTTGTCTCACGCTACGTTCGTTTAACTGGTTACGGATCGAGGAGTGGATATGATCCTGCGCTAATGTATCGGGAGTAACTCACAGGCCGTAGGAGGAGTTGATGGTGAGCGCGGTGATGGGATGCGGCTGGCCCTGCTGCAGCGCGACCAGCGTGGGCTGGAAGCCAGGCGCGCGCCGCACGCCGCCCGTGCCGCCCGCGCCGCGCACGCGCACCGCCTCCGCGCCGCCGCCGCACCACACGCCCGACTGCACAACACGTTACCTATAATGTACGCACCGCACCGCGCATCCGATTTGTACACTATGCTGAACGGTAACGTGCATTATTGTATCACAGGCGCCCCAGCTCCGTTGGTTTCATGCCTTTCATGCTGTGGGTCGTGGATTTGATTCCCGTGGTGGTTCGTGTTGTGATGAACATAAATATTTGTGCTGTGTCTGGGTGTTACTATGTATTTATATGTACTCGTATGTATTTAGAAAAAAAGTACACAAGTATTTTATCAGCAGTCTAGTTCCTATAAGCTTTTCTTAGTTTGGGACTAGAGTGTGATGTGTGAAATGGTCCGTTAATATTTATTTATTTATCGCAGTCGCGCTGACTTCACAGTGATTCACACAAAATACTCAGCAGTGTAGTAATATTTATAATTTATATTATGTCTTAGAATGTAAGAGGGTGTCGATGCTGTAGTGCGGACGAACTCAAGCCAACCAAGGTACAAGGTAAAGGTTTTAGTGTTTGAAATGACATACTTTTCTAGATTCTCCCTCGGACTCGCCGCCTCTGCTGAAGGACATGGACCGCCCTCCTTCCGCTTCGGGCGACGTTTCCTCCTCTAACGTGTCCGATATCATCGGAATTTCTAAAACCTGAAATTAATTCAAATCGATACTTGTAGCCGCTATCGAGCAAGTTCAACTTCTATTTAGAAAAAATCACCCGCTTCAATGATCGTCTCAACGGAGCGTGATGTTAGTAAGCTGTACCCCAAGTACAAGTTTGTGCACACACGGATTGTGGAGACGCAATCGCCGAGAGACACCGGTATTGTATGCAAATCCAAGCTTCTTAAGAAATCTGCTAAAGGGCCCTTCTTGGATCTCCATTCAAAATCGGTGCTCTCGGCGATTGCGTCTCTGCGATCCGTGTGTGCACTAACTCGTACTTGGGGTAGGTACTGTAGATATCCGCGGTTTTCTCTCGGAGACTAGCAGCGCCTTTGGTGTTGCAGGTATGCCCGTGTGCCATTTATAGTATAGTATAGTAAATATAAGTGGTAGGTACCTGTGTTTCCGTGTGCGTCTCCGCCTTGCGGAACTTGAAGAGCACGACGTGTCCGTGCGGCAAGGCGACGGCGAGGCGGCGCGACTCGGCGCACAGCGCGAGCTGCTGGATGCCCAGCGGGTTGTCCTCCTCGTAGCCTGCCGTGCTGCCTTGCCGCCTCTCGAATACTGCAATCAATCATTCATGCAATTAATCATTTATTTTTTATTTCCAGCACAAAGATCATCATCATCATCATCATCATCATCATCATCATCAGCTGCTATGGATACATCGATAGCTGCTTACCTTTTGAACATTTTAGTTTGTATAAAATTTGTAAGGTCCCCGCACTCGCATCCCAAAACTTTACACTCCCGTCTGCATGCCTGAAATACAAAACAAAACTAATTATTTCGTTTCAAGGATTCAAATAACATTGAGTAGTATGATATATTTTGCCCTCCTACAAAAAGGGAAGATCTTGCACGCCGAGCGTAAAGCTGTGCGTCTCTTGCTACATGTCTCTGTAACTGTGTTCACGTTCGTAGACAAGAGTCCGGACTTAACGAACGGTAATCTGAACAAACTCGAAAGTCCTAGCTTCGAAGGCATTTTCTAAAAGGAAGATGTAGGTATGAAGTGAATGAGTGACTGTATAATGTGTGTGGTAACAGACCCGGTGAGTATGATCTCGCTGTAGGAGCAGGAGGCGGGCGCCCACTCGCCGCCGTCGACGGGCCACAGCTTCTCGCTGAAGCCGCTCACCTTCTTGTTGCCTTGCCGCCCCACCGAGTAGAACGCGGGGATCTGCGCACCAGGTCATCTTATACAGAGCTCATGTTGTAAAAAACGGTTCATCTATTGCATATATTTCAATGTCTCTGTAGGATAAGAAATCCTGCACAAGATAGAGCAAGTAAGCCTATTCTCCATAATTTTAGATGTGCTTCGTTCACGTCTGCCATGGTCTGCGGTTTTTTAGATGCGTAGCAGCCTTGACTGGGCTTTTCAGCTGTTAAGACACCTGATCCGATCGGGCCCAACATTGACAGCTATATTACGCAAAATGTTGTTGTTGACAACTTCGTTACACAAGTTTCGCCAAAAGAAAGGAGGGATAATTACCAAATCTGAAGGGCAGTCAGCGAAGTAGGAACAGCAGGTGACGGGAGATTCGTGGATGTCCATGGGGTAGGGGTTCTCGAAGCAAGGGTAGCCCGGCGTCTGCAGGTCTATCACCACCAGGTCGTTCTGGAGGAGCACCACTATCGCGTACGGCTCTTGGTAATCTGGAAACCGGATTCAGTCTTTTGGAAAATACTTTTCTTCAAATTTATTAGGTTAGATTAGATTACTATTCTATGCTACAAGTTTGGAGATATCATACTTTAAAAGCACATGTATCAATGACGACGAAATGGGCATTCGGACGGCGTCCGCACCGGCCACCTGTTGAATGAAATAAATGAGAAATGTGACCTGCAGTGTGCGGCGTCTCGCACAACGTCACGAAGTCGACGACGCTGTGCTCCATCTCGAGGACCGTGGTGCTTTTGCCGTTGAGGACCGTGATGCTGTGCGTGCGCCCCGACTTGTCCGAGGGGAGCCCTCCCGAGAATATCACCAGGCTTTCACTGAAACCACACATATAACCATTACAACCTTTATACCAGATTTACAGAGGTCGTTTGAGAGCATAATCGACACGAAAAAGAAGCGGTAGTAACAATCTATATCTATTGCCTTCAGTTAATTATATTTTAACATTGTTCTTAATGTATTCGTAATTCACACGGAGTGTAGCTGGCAAAAACTGGATGAGAAGAGCCGAAGACCGGGCTCAGTGGTGCGTCTTGGGAGAGACCTACGTCCAGCAGTGGACTGATATAGGTTGATGAGGTATTCGTAATTCAAACTAATTACGAAAATAAACAAAATGAGCATTCTAAAGTAGAATAAATAAGTAGATTCTTTGAAAGCGGCTTTCCGATCCATCGCGCTGATTCGATAACAGCTAACGATCTGGTGCAATCACCGCGCGAACAGCGCCGCTCCCCGCGCAAACATTACGTATGTACAGCGCTCGTCAAATAAACGATTGCGGTTTGGTTTTTACCCTCGGTATCATAGTTTTAGCTTTACTCTGAAAGAAGTTTAACTCACCCCGTTCTTGGTGTTTTCCATTCCAGTCGGAGTATAGCTTTGCAAGGTTCCAGTTTTCCATCTTTGTTTGCTTTCGCTGAAAATACAATAGACTCTTCTGTATTACAGTAAACGCTATAGAACAGCAAATGTTTCAACGGCCTACCCATTGCGGGCGTACAATATGATAAGTTTCTTGCCCGTTCTTCTAGGCTCCGGTCGCGTGGAACTGGCACCTAGAATCACCTAGTATGTAAGTGAATAAAGCAGTTTTGACTTTGAGTTTGTGTGATGGTGTCGGTGGTGGTGGTGGTGGTGGTGGTGGCTGACCGTGCGGGTAGGAGAGCGCGGCGGGGCGCGGCGCGCGCGTGGTCCAGGTGGCGAGCGCGCCGTCGACGTGCGCCGTCATGAGCTTGCCGTCGTGCTGCCAGGCCGCCGCGCGCACGCCGTCCGCCGCCGTGCCCGTGCCGAGGCAGCCGCGCCACTCCGCCATCTTCGACCGCAGGTCCCATACCACTACCAAGCCGCTTTCGAACGCTATCAGCAACTGAAACATACGACGACTTTAACGGCTGGTTTCTCGAACGATGATCAACAAAAAAATCAAATAATTACATTAATTACTATCTATGTGTCAAACTCGGATCAATCGTGATTTTATTTTGCAGAAACCGGCCGTAAATGTGGTTCGATCATTTAAAATATGTAGCTGGCGACTGTTATTCTCAAGAATCGAGAAGAATCAAGAAAGCCTTTTGGTACGATTCTTAGGATCTGTTAAGACTGACCAGTTATCCAGACATTAAACATATTGTAATAATTCAAAATGTTCGATTGCAATGAATTCTAAAGCTAAAGCTCACCTTGCTAGCGTCCAGGGGATTATCACTAATTTCAACTACGGAACCGGGATGACTTTGTCTCGTTCTGTAACAAAAACAACAAAAATTCAATTTTGCACTTGATATATTACATAAAAGAATTCAATAACGTAATTTTAGCATGATCTACGCCTCTGCGTGGTTGCTACGATTATGTATCAATTTAGTTGCCCACCTATCCATCGAACTGAGAATTATGTCACTTTACATCAACCCAGCAACTCATCTAGCAAGTTACATCGACCAGCAAAATGATCCATTGCCATCAATTCCCGCGATGTATTCCTCCCCCGAAGGCACGTACAACTTGTAAGGTGTCACGGTGTCACGTCACGTGTCGATATATCGACAAGGAGAAGGGGGACTGACACTCTCCCGATGAAAATACGTCTTTAATCCTAAGATTAACGGGGGAAGGGCTGAGAGGCTGCGGATCGAATAAGAATCTAACCGGCCGAAGAATCTACTTAACCTAGATGCTTCATGCGCCGCGTATGTAAGCTTTTTGGGAAATAATTAACCAAAAGTGTCTTACTTTTCTACAGCTCATCACGACTAACCAATAGTCACTTTAAAAAGTTAAACATAAGGCCAGCGAGTACTGAAAAAAATGAAATATAAATAAAATACGAAGTCATAGCTCAACCAAAAACGCTTATCAAAGAAAATCCCTATTCTTCTATTACAAAACAAAACAAGGCAGCGCCAGGCATGGTGTGAGGCGGCGCATACATAATTACAATCCCTGTATCAATCAAGCGGCCGGAGTCGCGGCGCCACTTGTTGCGACCCCCCTCCCCCCTCCCCCCCACTGCGTCCCCCGCCGACAGTAAGTGGGGGGATTAGAGTGGTTTGGAGGCGCCCGCCAGATGGGGGCCCGCTTGTCTTGCGGGCGCGAGGGAACGGTACAGTCAGTTCGGGAAACAACTCGAGATGCATTCATCTTTATATCGCACCAAATGTACAGTTTCAATTTTAGTATTTTTGTCTCGTGTAATAAATGATGCCAAGTCATATAGATATTGCATTCTCTCAACAAATATCTTTCGTCCTACTACGGAAAACCCTTAAATTATTTGCTTAGGTGGTCATCAGAGAGCGTCGTTAAGTGGACGTTTTATTTTTAAAACTAAGGCATTCGTTTTAACAATAAAACGACTACTAGCAATTAATCGTCGGCGGTCTTATCGTCTGTTACAGACGGTATTTACAGTATCGATGGGTTTGGAAACGTTTAGGCAATAAATAATGTTCATTTAAAAAAAATATTGAAAGAGCTAAGAAATACGCTTCAGCTGCAAACTGTACCCGTCTGCGTGATTGGATTGCGAGTAACGCGGCCGAGTTAGGAATCAGTTCCCTCCACTATTAACCAACGCTGGGCTTATTGGCCAACTTCTCAACTCGTGCACACTACATCTAACTACCACTTGAAACTTGCCTACATGAGTTCTCACTCACCTTGAGTCTATTTCACTTCATTAACTTGTTAATTAACATTAACAAGGTGTAGACTAATTAGAGTTTTATATTTTACCTCAAAATAAATCGTAGTAATTTTAAGATGCGTTTGTTTGAAAGACACTAGCTTTTGCCCGCTGATTTACACGCGTTTCGACTTAACAATCAATTGTTATTGATAATTACGCAAGAATAGAATTTTACTATGATTAATTATATTTTATCTATCACGAAATTTACCCGAGTGTAAAACTATGTGAAAAGCTAGTTCTTATTCTGTGACGAAAACACATAAAGAAACAGCCAATATCGAAGCCATACTTTAGTTTATCGCTAGCGATGACATTTTAGATCAAAACTTACGGCGCTATTACGATTTATCAGCGGTACAAATACAAAACAACGAAGTAAATCTTGTGTGGCGTAGCAGTTGCTACGTGTGTAGCATTATTATGGCTACGTCGTAGAGGGAGCTACGTCGCAGCAGTTTTTGTTATCTTAACATAACCATACAAAATCAAAAAGTCCCTCGCAATAAAGCCTTGCAAAGTAAACGCAAAAATATTAGATTCAGCAACCCGATGCCGCGTCCGGCGTCCGGCGTCCGGCGTCCGGCCGGATATTACATTAATTTCACCGGACAGTCCGGAGCAGCTTTGTTTTCAGCACTGAACTCGATTCCGGCTTGTGCTATTTCAAAGGCTTTGGTAAAGGCTCCTTGGTTTCTGGAGAAATCCGGATAATAGAATTTTTCTTCACGCTTTTACGCGTCTTTAAAATATTTTTGCTACAAAAATTGTATGTAACTGTTGTGTACAAATCGTACATTGTAGTTCGTTTGTTTATTTTTTTTTATTTTTTTACTCTACACTCAACATCAGGTTAACAGAATATTCTAAGTGTTGTGGGAATGTCGACGCAATCTGTACGCCCTATATACTGTAGGTATGTTAACAAGAGTAAAAGAATATAAAACAGGCAATAACCATCCAACTAATGAAAAACTAATCAAACTGATGCTCCTAACTTCAAACGATTACACAAAAGTGACGTCAGCCTGTAACATTAAACATGAAGCAAACGCCGCCTGTTGCTGAGACAGCATTCGAGATGAACGGACAATAAGCATCCGGCGCGCGCCCGGCCCCGGCACCGGCCCCGTAACGGTATCGGTATCGGGTATCGGTACGGAGCCGGTATCGGTATCTGTGACGTCACTATCGCCGATTGTTCGACGCCCGGCCTCGGGGGAGCCTCCAATCCGTGGAAGTGTTTGCTTATGCATGCTGATACTGTTTGAGCGGCAGATTGTAGAATCAATTCAATACTGAAACACTGAAGACAACAAAAGCCCATTGTGGTAAGTGATTTGTGAGTTAGCGCGAGCGTCGCCATTACACATAATGACAACTTGTTCATATTCCGAAATATGACAAAGCATAAAATCTTATGTAGTACTCATGTGGAGCACGAACTTAATGTCAACATTCAAGTGTATTACTCGTACACAGGTTGAAGCAATTCGGTATGAGAAGGTACAGAGACATTATGAAGGCAATATTCCACAATAGGTACAACATAAAACCGTGACACAAAAGCTAAAATCTCTGTATTAAAGCGAATATGATAGCGAACGTATTCAGATATAAGACAGTTACGCAATTTTCCGGTTCGAGAGACATTACGAGGTCCTTTATTATACTCCCCCGAGTCTACTTCACCGGCGCTCCTTTCCGTAATTTATATCATTATAAAAGTAAACGAACAAACGAGCCCATTCATTCATTGAAATTTTTTAATATGATTTTTCTAACGAATTTTCAACGTCTGTCGCGGACGTTGCGACGTCACTACAATGGTTTAAATAAATCCAGGATTAATACCGGGCGCGTGACTTCCCTAGGTGCTTTAATTGTTGCGCCAACGCCATTGGCGGAAGTTCGTTACCACGCACCAGTGAGAGCGCGTTATTTAAATTGAGAACGTGACGGGAGGTGGTAGGGCTGCCACGGCCCGAGGGCGTGTTATAACGATCTTTGTTGTGTGTGAAGTTAGCGTTTACAGTAATGGTAGACCGGCGACGTCGCCGCCAGCGCCGAGCGGGGCCCAGGCCGGGGCGCGGCCCGTGCGAGAGGAGGACCAACAACTTCTGCAATTAAACTTATTGTTTATGGTACTGGAGGAGCATTAGCCTAGCGAAACCTGCGGTGTAGCGATTCAAACAATAAACGAAACGGCGCAATCATTACGGAGCGTCATTTCATTATACATGTAGGTATCTACCAAATATTATATTAATTATCTTTTATGAATCTCTCGGCACTCGCAGTAACGAAGAATAAGCGCCGTAGATTGCAGATATTAATGAAAGCAGACGTTAACGGAGATGCAAAGGCGCCAATTTATAGTCATTTACAAAGTTTCGTAACTGTATTGAAACTTTATTAATTTGATCTTTGAAGCACGTTCTCGGAGCGAATATTAGGTAAATATTGATTCACAGAGGTCAGGTCGGCTCTCAAAGAGACAACGTAATGGAGATAGCTCAGTTCCCGCTAAATTGACTTTCTATTAGAGTAGTTTATAATGCAACACATACATAGTTACGTACACTTTGTATTCAATGACAAAATTCCAACGTCAAACTACATTCAGCAATGAATTTATTTATTATTTATTTATCTCGCAAAAGGCACAGACTTAATATTCCTAGGTTTTATGAATAGTGAGTGACCCTAAAAGTCCTCTGCAGAATATCTGTCGGTAATACACGTCGCTCAAACAATATCACGAAACGTATAAAATCCGAGCAAACTCAATCACATGAGTCAATATTGTGTGAGGGCTCCGCCAGTCGAACTAACTTATTTGGCTGGAGCTCGGAGCCGTCTCCGAGCGGTTTGTACGATGTTGAGACAACTGTGGAGCATGCTACACTGGTGTACTAGAAGGTAGATATCGTCAAGAATAGGACACTTACGGCCGGTTTCTGGTAACCCAAATCACGATTGATCCGAGTTTGACACATAGTAATTATTAATAATATATTAGATTTTTTCGTTGATCATTGTTCGAGAAACTGGCGTTAGTTTTAAATTGGTAACTATGGTACGCATACACATTTCTCCTCTTCTAAATTTGCCGGCAACTCAGCTCAGCTTGTATAATGCTGTGCTCTCTCTGATGTACTCGTAAATAGTTGTCTTTATAATCGAGATATTACCATGATTTGTCAGTTCGACCCATAATGGCGCATGCAACTGTGCCGAAATATTGGGAAATAATCAAACTCACAAATCATGGTAAATATCCCTTTTATAAAGTAAACTATGTTCAAAACCGTGATAGTTTAAAATAATTACTCGTAAATGCTTGCTTTGTGACTGTGTGTTGTGTTCACAAAAACTTAACAATTAACTTGAAGGTGTTTAGTGAAAAGTTCATGAATTTTGAAATTTATTTATACTAAATATATTATCTATTTATTTCTTAATATGCCCGATATTGGCTATTATGTTATTCTATTTTTTTTCTCAAAAATAAATATTAATGATTTATTACAACACTTCTTCAACACTAGTAGTTTACTAGCATAGCGTTGTGAGTTATAGTACATTAGTAGCTGTAACTACTCGTTATAGCCTGGATAAAATATAACATATTCGGAATAAACATTATAGCGAAACTTTAAGGTGAGCGGAGTGTTTTTGAAATTTACTAGACGTTAGCTTTTTTAATATCGAGTTCCAGTTGTGAAATGAGCTCTAACGAATCAGAAAACGAGGGGTGCTTCCATTTTCGTTTGAACATTTAATTTACATTATAATTATGTTAAATAATACAACGGTTCTTTTTCTTTAGAGTTATTTTCTTTAAATCATAGTTTTGGTAAAAGTTGTGTAGTAGACTCCAAGGTCCATTTCAGGATTTGAAACACAAATACCTACCTATTACGAAATAACGAAAGCCAGCGCTAAATGGTAGGCTAATTTTTTAAGCAACTTTCGCTAATTCTTGGATTTTTCTTCTCTTTTATAGATACTGTTCTTTATTGTTTAATCTCATTCTATTTACGGAAACTATTGAGGCTCTTTTATTCATACCATGCATTTTATATTCTATCGTTTTAAAGCTGTTTGTTTTCCCATAATATATTAATATATATATAATAAGCAGATCAGACAATATCTACATGATACATTACTGACATGATGTTCAACTTTGTATTCGAACCAATTATTAATTTGTATCTATTGAAAATGAAAGTAAAAATACATTCAATGTATATTCAATAAAAAGTTAATTTGAACGTTGAATCAACACATCTCTTTCAATATACTAAATGAAACCGATTGGACGCATTCATTGGCCGTTTTGTAAGCGCTTTGATGGACTAAATAAAATTGAAATGGAACAAACCATATTTTTATTTTATTTTTCGTTCATTTCAAAGCGTGTAGAACGTTAAAACTTCAGTCGTAGTAAATTGTATTTTAAAACAGTGGAGGTGAAACTAACACACTACTATTGATGTACAATTCGCAACATAAATTGTAAATTGATTAAGTAATAACATGTGGCGGAGCGCTGGGCGGCGCGGCGCGGCGCGGCACAATGCCAATCCAATCTGACGTCATCACGTTTAACAAAACGTTGAATCAAGATGGCAGCTGCGGGTGACGCCCGCGCCGCACTATTGCAAATTCTTTTGATTTATTTATGCTGTTACAAATATTGCTAAAATACGAGCTCGAAATCTAATTTGTTGGTCAGATTTGCGAGAGTAAAATTTAGTTCATCAAAACATTTTCATTCAATTACAAGGAACATGGTGGCGGCAAGGAAAACAAAGCTTGTTTTGCTATATTTTGACCTCGTTACGATTTAATTACATCAAAAACACTCACGCCCACCTCTGAACATTTTCAACGCCAATACCGACCTCATAACAACAAACGCTGGAAAATAACTCCGCGATCGAACATAGCTCTTCACCAGCTCGTTTCAAAGTTTATAATTGTGTACTCTGTAGGTGAGACGTCATTAGCAGGGCGAGTGGGCAACATTCGCTAACTTTGCACTGGTCTGTGAGTGGGCAGCGCTTATGAACAGAGTTGCCAACCTAATTATCGAGAGTTGCTTCACTAAGGCTCATTCTGCTTTCAACAGTCGCTAGTCGGTGCGAATAGTAATTTGAATATTTGCAACACTGTTTCAGCTATGTAAAGAGCTTTTGACATGCAAACCAAAGCAGGTAAAGTTAATATGTGATTCCTTCTGAGTAGCTCTCGAGTTTATGACAGCTCTATAACAGCTGCATATTGACATGTGTGTAATGTTGTTGAAAAAAAGGCAATTCTAACGCTCTTGCTAACATAATGTTCATGTTTCTTTAACCTACAAATAATACAAACAAGCTTTAACATCACATTAGCATGATTTGAACAGCGTCAAAACAGCGCGTCGAGCAAAAATAGCAAAAACATAGCTAGGGTCCCATCCTTAGTTTTCTAATGAATATTACCCCCAGCAGGCATTTAAAATAAATCAATTATTAAAACTGCTCTACAAATAAAACATTAATTGAAAACGCCAGCGGGAATACCAGGCAAAAATAGCACCAACAAAGGCCTACCCGCGCGCCACACCAAAACAAAAGGCTCTATCTCGATACAATCCCCCCCCCCCCCCAGGGCCCCTTCCCCCCTCTCGGTGGGCAGCCGCGGCACTACAAAGGACCTTTGACGAGAGGTTAATTACTCCACGATAACAGATTACTGAGCAAAATACTCCGAACGCTATTGTAACTAGTGAGCTGTTGAGCTCAATGGACGTGTCGGACACAAATAAATTACAAATGGAATTGGTTGAAGACGGACGGATTTTTGATAAGATATTTAGTATGCTCCGATAGATCTTAGGGTTACTTACGTTTAAGGAGTCTTCAAACGTTACTCTTTCTTTGCATTTGTAGATAAAATACCAGTTGGTATTTCCAATGCTAAATAATTAATTTTATCATTCATATAATTTAGATTATTAATTTATAGTACCTATATGATCCTTAGTTTAAGAAGATATGTGAACAAGATGGTAGGTAGATGAAAGCAGTGTAAGTATATCGTTGACTTTACGGTGGGCATCGTCCCGGACCGAACGGGACACGGAAATGTAATCAACTGTAAGTGCCGCAACTTTACACGTTCACTCCGCCTTTTATGAGTAGTGCTGTGCTGTGCTGTGCTGGGCCTGCCTCGTGGAGCACTCGACACGTTTCATTTCCGTCCATATTATCCGGCTTTTATTGTGATGGTTACACTACTCTGAATGTACTGTTTGTTTCCAAGTAAAATATAAAAGGAAGAGTGAAGTTATGAACTCAAATTGTAATGAATGAAATGTTTGGATGAAAATCGGAATACATATATTTTATAACCTGAATACACAGGTAACTTTTTCAGGTTTTATTTCTAAAAATAAGACAAAAACGAACGTGAGACGAAGACTCGGGCTTTAGACATGCTATGCCACATTAACAGTACTAGTTCAGAAGTTAGACCTGGTCTTAATAGATTAAATATTTCCAAGAAGATGTCCAACAAACCGACTATTTTATGAACAGTCCGCACAGATACAATATACAGGGTGTAACAAATGAGGTGGACCAAAAGCAAAAGGGCGATAGGGGAGCTCAATAGCTATCCATATAACCCCCATGTATGTTCAGCGATATTCAGTCGTTCAAAAGTTATTGCCACTTTTATGTTTTTTTTTTTCATTAACATATTTTAGGTTAGATTTCCCAAGTATACCCAAACTATCACGGCTACAACCGTAGTTTTTTTACACCTTGTAGCTTAATAGTAGACCTTTCGTACTGCAATACCAGTTTGAGTCGTTATTTGATTGATTTCCAAATAAAAAATAATCTTTGCAGAAAAATCCGAAACCTGATCTTCCGCGAAAAACTTTCGGAGCAATTTAAAAAAAAAACTTGCTGAATATTTTTTTCTACAACCTATCTTAAAAACTTCCTCCATCTAAGAAAAAGTTACCCTGAAAATTTCATAAGGCTAGTACGAAAGCATCATGTTAAAATGTGAACTCAAGTGTTGTAAAAGTGCTGAAATCGACGGTTCAATCGACCAACACGATGGTCCGGGCAAGGCTCAGATTGTATGCCACCCCTTCTAATCAATTGCTCTTGGTATATTCTAGCAGCCTCTTGAATGTTTTCTTGAGCTACAACATGACAATAATACATTTCTGCATATCTACGAGGAGATTATTGCATGATACACTAATCGCAAAGTTTGTACAGTCTGTAAACGCGCAGTTTTCGTTAAAGTAAATTAATCCAAATTCAGACTCCTGAGTGGCCGCACTTTTCACAACCTGACTCCGTAATAAAGATTTAAAAACTAAAACCCGACTACGAAAAGTTAGGTAACAAGTTTAACTTCTTTAGATTTCACACTTAATCCACTGTTGGTTTCTTGATTTATTTTGCTTCATCACGGGTTTAGTCGGATGCTTAATATTATGTAGTTTAACATAACTAGCATCCGACTACAACCATGTTATGTAAAAAAAACTGTTTTAAGTAAAAAAAAACAAATTCTGTTTAGAAAAAAATTAGTTTAAGTTAAGTTTATTTAAGTTAAACTTACTTCCTAGCTTTTCGTAGTCGTGTTTTAGTTTTTAAATCTTTATTACGGAGTCAGGTTGTGAAAAGTGCGGCCACTCAGGAGTCTGAATTTGGATTAATTTACTTTAACGAAAACTGCGCGTTTACAGACTGTACAAACTTTGCGATTAGTGTATCATGCCATATTCTCCTCGTAGATATGCAGAAATGTATTATTGTCATGTTGTAGCTCAAGAAAACATTCAAGAGGCAGCTAGAATATACCAAGAGCAATTGATTAGAAGGGGTGGCATACAATCTGAGCCTTGCCCGGACCATCGTGTTGGTCGATTGAACCGTCAATTTCAGCACTTTTACAACACTTGAGTTCACATTTCAACATGATGCTTTCGTACTAGCTTTATGAAATTTTCAGGGTAACTTCTCCTTAGATGGAGGAAGTTTTTAAGATAGGTTGTAGAAAAAAATATTCAGCAAGTTTTTTTTTTAAATTGCTCCGAAAGTTTTTCGCGGAAGTTCAGGTTTCGGATTTTTCTGCAAAGATTATTTTTTATTTGGAAATCAATTAAATAACGACTCAAACTGGTATTGCAGTACAAAAGGTCTACTATTAAGCTACAAGGTGTAAAAAAATCACGGTTGTAGCCGTGATAGTTTGGGTATACTTGGGAAATCTAACCTAAAATATGTTAATGAAAAAAAAAACATAAAAGTGGGAATAACTTTTGAACGACTGAATATCGCTGAACATACATGGGGGTTATATGGATAGCTATTGAGCTCCCCTATCGCCCTTTTGCTTTTGGTCCACCTCATTTGTTACACCCTGTATAACGATCAAAATAGCCCTTTGTGACGGCGCCGTATAAAGTTTTACGAGTCACGTGTGTAAGTGCCGCCGATGTCGAATTCAATATTTTTCGTAATGCCGGCGCGTAACCGAATATCATAAAATGTCTATCAAAATTACCGCGTTTACGTCAATTCAGGCTCGCGCTGGCAACACTCGCGACTGCGCGATCAAGTTTAGAAGCGTGAAGAAGTAATAAGTAAAGTTTACGTTTATGTGATGTCACGTATAACGCAGGTACCTACTTTGATCCTGTAATAATTACGTGTTGGAGTTTCAACATAATGAACTCAAACTCGTTACTCTGCGACAAGTAGGCTGTGAAAGGGAACTTTTGTTTCTCAAAAGTTCATTTAAAATCATGTTGGTAGCAAATAGTAGCTAGGTATATTCACAGGTACACTGATACAGCTCTATTAAGCTGCTCGCCACAAGCATTTGAAATAGTCTCAAACAAGAAACTACTAACTAAAATTGTTCTCAGTTGAGTAAAGTTTCAAGTAGGGAAACTAATGCACTCCGTAGGCATACGGCACCCATAGCACTACTCAGAACCTGACGTTTCTGAATAGTGAGCGACACACACATTACTTAATATTATTTTTTAAATAACCTCGTCCGAAACTAGGCTTTGCTTTAAACTAATAATACCAAATTCGTTTTACATTCTGTGAAACTTTGTGTTGGTAATGAATTCCGTTTAATAAGATTTAAAACCAATTCACTGGGTATTAAGAAACTCGTACTTGGGTACAGTGAACGCAATTGACTCTGCGCGAATGTGCTGTTAGCTGCGGCCAGATTGCATACAATTAGAGCCACCTTTCAGTGTAATGTCTGTAAGGACCGCGCTGGGACTCGTATCCACTACTAGTCGAGATGAAATCTTTTAATTAAATATTTCCCATTTTGAGTAGAAAGACGTATTTTACAGCTGCTTTGTTTTATTTTGTTAATTAGATGTACCATATTGTACACTGTGAATTATTTTACGGTGTACCTATTTAGACGTGTGTTATCTAAACTAATATTATAAAGAGGAAAGATTTGATTGTTTGTTTGTTTGTTTGTTTGTTTGCATCGAATAGGCTCCGAAACTACTGGACCGATTTCAAAAATTCTTTCACTGTTGTGAAGCTACATTATCTGTGCTGAACATAGGCTATATTATATTTTCAAAAAAATTAGGGATCCTTACTAAAACTTCAATTATGTAACCCAAGGTGTATAAGAAATTCCTTACATCGCGTGCGCTGCGGAAACTATTGATGATAGTAAGAAATCATGTACTACAATTTTGTAGAACACATCATCATCCACAAAAAAGTCAGCGACAGCATATGTCTAACTATTATAGATATGTCATAATAAGTGTTTTAATATCAAAAAAATATAATTAAAATGACGACGCCAGAAAACGTTCTATATTTGTACTTAGGTATTAATCCTTATCTAAATAAATTACTTTAAAATTAAGACTGCTTCAATACCTTTCTATTACTTTTTAAATTATTGAATTCGGACATTCCATTCGAAAGATATCACGAGTTCAAAAATGTAAGTACTTACTTATTAGAAAAAAGTCAGCGGGCGCCGCGCCGCGCCGTAATACATTTATACTGAGTAACATATTATATAGAATAAGAATAAGAATAAGAATAAGAATAAGAATCATTTATTGTAAAACTGTGTATAAAGATATTAGCTATATTATAATGATATTTTTTTATATAGGCTACCCGTGCGAAGCCGGGGCGTACTACTAGTAAGTTATAAGTAACAAGAAGGCTCAACGCTCCACTGCTGGGCAAATATCCCCTCTATACCCTCTACTTCCTTTTCTATATACGGACATGTACAAGGTATATATAAAATAGGTACGAAGTGAAAGTTCCTCATACGTTACCATTTACAAGTGTAGGTGTGCTGTAACCGCTAACATCCACACACCATTATATAATTAAGTTATTTCACGTGATATGATGATACGAAACGTGATCCTACATTGTTCCGAGTACACTTTACGCTCTGAACGTCGAATATGAGGAACGTTATGACATGCCGTATTATCTCAGTGCCGAGCGACAACTCACATCATCTCGTTTTAATGTTATACGTGTGTTATATCTCAGTACAATATTACACATTCAATTGTAGCTCCTACCGAACTAAATAAAACCCCAGCTTATGTTTTTAAACTCAATGGAAAATGTATTGATTAGAATCGACTTATCAAGTAACTTGTATCTGAAATGTCGATTACTTTAAAAAATGTATATTCTAAATGGGCTATTCGCCGCAGACGCAGAGAAGCGGGCTCACGTGTTTGTGGTGCCGACTTGATTGCAATCACGCGACCCGCTGCAACTCGATAAACGATGGCCGTCAACAAATATTCAAACATACCGACATGTATTCTTACTTTAGGCTTGTTAATTAATGTATATATAAATAAGTAGATTAAGTAAAGTTTCAATCTAAGGATACTCTGTACTCCGAACAGTGTTGGCTTAATTTGCAACACATTGGTTAATTTATGTTTATCAAACATTCTTTTACATGACCTACCTTATCGCAGACCCTTCGTTTACGACCTAGCCTAATCTCCGCTACCACAGACCGTAATCGACCTATTCAAAAGCCGATTACAGTGGAATAATCCCGAGTGCGATGCGCGCCGCGATAGTAGCGCCTGACCCGCGCGCCTTATCAGCCCGTCCGGCCGGACATAACCAGCATATATTGCATTACTGCAAAATTATACAGCGCCTGTACATATTTTAGGCAGTCGCGTAGAAAATTTCATTCTTTTCAACACCGCAAAGTACCAGAGTAATTCGAGGTGTTTAACCAATCTGGGCCCATAAGCACGATAGCTTTGTGCCCTCACCCTAACCGATTCATATGCAAAGTGTCAATGAAGGGTAATTTAGCCGAATGCGCCGATTACACTGATGTCGTAGCTAGTTACCAATTATCTAACCGATGGGGTCGATTGTTATGGTGGTCGATCAGTATCATCACATTCACTTCATAATTGGTAGGGGCATTAATACTGACTAGCAATCAGCAGTTTTCATATTACTAGTGAGATTTCAATTCAGATTAATGTTTTGAAAGATTAAGGTTTTCATGCAAATCTCTATTTCTGTATATTGTTTTATAAAAAAGAGGTGACCTGTTATCAGTAATTGGTTTTTGCGAGGGCAAGCAAAATGGTTGATATCAAAGTTGAAAAGAGCACTTTCCAAGTTTTAATTATAATGGGAAACGGAAGTGTCATTTTAGGAACCAATGGAGAGACTTCGTGTTATGATATAAACTTTTTTAACATTCAGTATTTTTAACGGCATAAAAAATTCTAAAATTTGACATGATTTTTTGGTTTTTCAATATTTTTTGAACATTGGGAGTTTTCGCACGTAATCTGTACAAAGAGGTGGGGCGTTGATGGCCCAGTTTGCGTATTAATTGAAAACTCATTTGGTTCATAAAAACGAGCCACGAGGGTTTCAAACCATTTTTCCGCAACGCATACTTTCCTTAAACTCAAACAGAACACGAATTCCAACCTACATTTCTGTAATCCGGTTGAAACAACACTTAAGGGTTACCTACTTTGCGAATTGGGTTACTTTATACTTCAATAAGAGTCTATCCTCATGTTTATTTTAACCATTACATTTTTTTAAGTCAACAGTGTGCTGGCAGTTAAATTGTTTCTTCATATATCATTAAAAAATCTACGAAGATATTGTAAAAATATCTGACTAATAAACACTTTTCTTTGGACCCAGTAGGGTGCAAGACATTTACCCTTAACCCAGTCACCCTATTTCTTCAACAACTTAACTGTTAAATGGTCACGCACCTGGTGGGGTAGGTAAGTGGTTAATAGCCGGGGGTGGCGGCAATTAGCGGGGGTAGGAAACTATCCCGGGGTCAGGCCAAGCCCTGGTACGATAGACGAAGGTGCGTCACGTCGCGCTCGCTTAAGTCTGATTGCGCGGCGAAGAATCATTCCGTAAGAGGCCACTGGAGGCGGGCGCGCAGTGTAACTCAATACAACTTGGGAATCGTTTGTAATTTGCCTAGTAGGCGCCCTTACCGTGTCAGTATAATTGAATGTGTACGCAATGAATCGGTTCATATTAAGCAGAACTATTCAGAAAGTAAATATGTTGGTAATCAATCTTGTGATGTGATAAATGTGGTCGTTTTGATTGGCGTTTTCTGCAGCATTTGAATTGACGTGGGTTATCGGTGGGATTCGGAACTAACTGACAGATGATTGATGTAAGGTCTCGCACACTTTCTACTTTCGTCACTAACTCAACAAGCCCGCAAATGGAGCTTTGAGAAACTTCTTTAGACATTAAAACTGTTTCACCTGGACCGGAATTCAACAGGTTCCAAAGTTACCAATGAATGTCGATTGATTTGCATCTATTATCTAAATCGAATTAATTGAACTTTAAGGTTTTGAACTTTCATTAAAATATGTGTGTGCTCTTCAAACTCTGTCTTTTGGAAGAAGAATCTATCTCAGTGTATCATTAAGTTCTGCAATCACAGCTGTATAAGACAGTAGTACTCAATACATACTACTAGTACTACTGTCTTATACAGCTGTGATTGCAGAACTTAATGATACACTGAGATAGATTCTTCTTCCAAAAGACAGAGTTTGAAGAGCACACACATATTTTAATGAAAGTTCAAAACCTTAAAGTTCAATTAATTCGATTTAGATAATAGATGCAAATCAATCGACATTCATTGGTAACTTTGGAACCTACTACTATACTCAATACATTTATTGATTTCATATGGTGGTACATAACTTGGTAATACAATGTAGGTAGGTGTCACATATGAGCCCTGTTTTAAGGGCATAACAATATGCTCGTAGCTGGAAGGGAGGCAGACCGAGGTTCGTCAACAGTAGACAGGTAGAGTAGAGTAGTAGTAGACAGGTACTCACACTTCGATGGCCTTGTTCCAGTTGATAACGTATCCGCTGAGGGTGAAGGTGTCGATGTTGACGACGTGCACGTTGCCGCGCTCCGTGCCCACGTGGATCCACTTGGACTGCAGAGGCAGGTGCAGGCAGGTGATCCTGGGGACAATACTTCACGCTTACACATCTTTCAAACACTTCAAAACAACGTCATCTACGTGACTAGTGCACGAAGATTATATGGCATCAATTAATTATTTTTCTTGAATTTATTTTTGGTTATTCATTCCCTTAAAAATAAAGTTACTTAAAAAAAACAATAAATTCCATTTCATAATGTGTGGTTTAATACACCTGCTTAAAATATGATAGTCGGTTGGTATCGTTTTCTTAGAAATATAATAATTTAATTAACATTGTTTGATAAAACTTCCCACAGCTCTTAAATAGAAAGTAATGTGCACCATGCATATAATCCAATGAGTTTTTTACCTCTACGCTCTGCCTGAATTGGTTTATGTTTGGGTAAAGGCTTCCTCCATTTCCTCCAATCACTTTGATCCCGTGAGTCTATTTTAGTTTACTTTTTTTTATTTTTGGTATTTTGTATAATGCCAGCTTTGGGCCGAGATAGGCTCTCTATAGATACTACGTTTTGATAATAAAATAAACTTAGTAACAAGCAGTTGAAACAAAGTGAACTAGTACTGGTTATAACAATCTAAACAACAACAAACAGTTCGTTCCTAACCAACACAACTAGGAGCCAACTAAGCGAGGAAGTAAAAGCGCCCGATGTCCCGACACCGCCCCAGTTAGTCGACAATACGAGAAGGCTGCGGCGCGACAATGGAGTTACCCACAAAGCCTCCGCTCACAATGGACAGCCAGGATTCTAATACAGCTGCCGTACTGCGAATCTAAGCCTATTTGTTGGCATTTTTACAATATTAGTAAAATTTATTTTTACCTAGTTATGTTTAAACCAGCCACTAAATAAAATGGTTATTCTTTTTTTTATTATTATTAGCTAATGTTCAAGTGTAAGTGAGTAGTCAAATAGTTGTATTGCATCTTCACGATATAACCGAGTTTTCATACTATAAATGTACCTGAATACATAAAACTTATTTATTCGCCTGGAAAAAACTTAGATGTTGCCGGAGTAAATTAAACAGAAATGTAATGCTGGGTCTTCTTTAGGCCAAGCATGCTTTCATTTCCTAATAGAAGTGTAAAGTATTTCTAACGAAGGTACATTCAGATGGGATGGGAGCGGTTTGCAGATTGCATTGTAATAAGGCGTGTGCCATGTGCCATGGCATGCCATCATTGGGTGCGATTATTTCCGCTGCCAAAGCTGATTACCGTTTCTTGGCACGAGCTCGCTCCAGCTGGCTTCGTGCTCTGCCAAATCTACTCAGTACTTTTACAATCCGTTTGTTCTCGCCGTATAATGTGCCGATTCTAACCGCATTATATTTTTTCGAGTGGTTCTTTCCTGATTAGGTGGTTTGTATCATTGACCTGAGCACAAGGAGCCGGGCGGCCAATAAAATAACCAGAATAAAGGATACATTATTTAATTTAGGGATAAAACTCATCTAAAACAAAAAAAACATATCTTAATACTTTTAGGGTCCGATATGCACACTACAGTCATTCTTTCACCACAACTTCTACAATACATACTATCGTTGCTACTTTCTACAGACATATTTTGCGGGCTGGTTTACGCTACACATATGCAACTGATCGTCATCATATACATATGTAGTAATATCACATGGTCAAATTGAGATTGTAACCATTGTAAAAGCTACACGCACTGTTTTGTTTTGTTTTCAAAATAAAAGGTCGCAGTCAAACTATGGCATAGGTGATGGCAGTCGCAAAACTCTAGGTAACTAAAGAGTAGGACAGGGCAAGGGATTTATAATACTTCCAGGTATCCCAACCAAGTCGGCAGAGACATTGAAAGTGAAGCTACATGAAATGCGACAGTTCGCTGTTCCATGCTGACAACACCGATAACAACACGCCGTGCAACAGTTACACAACTCGATACTTGAGTTACCTAGAGGATGGTTCTCGATACTTGAGTTACCTAGAGGATGGTTCTCGATACTTGAGTTACCTAGAGGATGGTTCTCGATACTTGAGTTACCTAGAGGATGGTTCGACAGTCGACTTTCCACCTCATTACTACACAAAGTGTTTAAATGTAAATACTTCAAAACAAATTGTTTGACTTGCTGTAAAACTTTGAATCGACTGTCGACAGTAGGTACAGGGTGTTTCAGGACGAAGCAGTCACGACATTAAGAACTCACCCTTTGATTTTGTCTGTGGACTTATATAGCCCGACGTTATATCTGGAGAATCTGGAACAAGTCGCAAACGGCGCTAAGCTCCACTGTGCGTTTTACTTACGAGGTGGATTCAAACTGTGACAACAGAAAATGTTCCAGATAGCGAAAAATGTACGAGTGAACTGCCTTCGGACATATCATTAATGATTGATTATAATCAATCATTAATGATATGTCCGATATGATAATTATCATATTTATCATATTATGAATATTTTATTGTGTACTCTGTCATAAACATTACATTGTATTATTTACACATTCATATTATACACTTTAAAGATAACGACGTCATTTTTCTTTTTGTAAAAACTTGCTTGTTTTAGTAGAAATCCGGTATTCGATATTCCTATAGGTTATTGTAATTTCGATTTGTATTTGGCATTAGTTCTGGTTTGGAGAAGGAGTAATTTTCAATGACCATCATAACAATTACAATGCAATCTCGTCGCGATGGCGGCATCATCGGCATCCGCTGATCCGTGAATAATAATGATCGGACGAGCTCACACGCTAATTAACAATGTACTGTGAAGCAATCCGAGCGAAATAATTTCAATTAATTATAATTGACATCCCGTAATTATGTACTTACAACTATTAGTTACCAACAGCCCTAGACAAGTTCATGGGTCCATACTCGTCAAGTGGCATCCGCATCAATGAAATTTATTTATGTAAGTAAGTAGTATAAATCCGGGGAAGTACTACCACCGTATCTACTTTTGCTAAACTTATTCGCATTGCTGTAGTTATAGATGCCGCTACACTTATAGGCACCTGGGACTTAACGCCTTAATATCTGATGGACGAAGCGCAAATGCATTACTGAGCACGTCCTTATTGGACGTCTCCAGTGTGCAGATTCCATTGAATAGTAGATATAAAAAACTAAAACTAATAAATCTTTAAGCAGTCTTGCAGAAAAACTGCTTTAGAAATTCCGTACATGTGTTTCGTAAATATGCTCTAGCAGAAATACGTCTATTTCGTAGGGATCTTCGGCCAATCTACTAAAACATTCGGTCAGCTAGGCCTGCAACCTTAACCTTTCTGAGTAAAACCACATTCCGAGGGATCCTGTCTCAAAATAGAACCACTTGGTTCACCCTTAATGTAGGTACTCGCCTGTAGGTAGGTATATATAACACGCAATTCCCGCGCGCGTCCCACCTGATTTAATTATAACATGACGTCACAAGGACTGGCTCATTAGCCTTTAACTGAAGAAAGGCCCTTTACACATTCATGTATTAATTATTTGAACCCGATGGATTTTGTTTCTAAGTTATAAAAACCTTAGTTCGAAATAAGTACAGCTTTATGGACACTGACTTTATTGCTTAGCTTAGCTTAAATTAATGTAATTGAGTATTCATTGCTAATAGACAGATAACATTTGTTACAAGCATTTGAACAAGAATTAATCTAATAGGCGGTCTTATCGCCAATAGCCAAGTACTGGTGGAGAGTGCACCAAGTACCAAGCTAGGTACTATCTCACAATAATGTGAATTCTAAGCCAGTTTTTGTATCACAAATAAAAAAATAAAAAAAAACTTTCATTCTTTCTAATACAAGTGATATTAAAGTGATAGATGTAATGAGATGTTGAAGCTGAGATAGTTAAACAAGTTGAATACAGCTGTATGAAAATTGTATTGATTGCAAGTACGTATACTTGGCTCCGCCTCCACCTCCGCCTTGAAGAGATCCTGATAAAATACCAGCAGAGCCTAGCTCCGGCCTGGGATCTACTTAGTCTTGAGCTCGTAAATCTTGGAAGACGTTATTAATCATGGAGAATGAATCGCTCTTTTATTGCAAGACGAATAATTTCTTAGTTGCGGATTAAATTGTAACTTCCGAGCATGCAGGTTGGAACATTTATCTTTTTAGTTATTTTAATATAAGAACCTCTTTAGAAGAACTTTAATAACATACCATTTGTAATTATGTACTTACAAAGTCATGATTACGCATCACACGCATTCTCGGGGTAAATGTACATGAAATCTTTTTAGAATATCAAACCAACACCTTGGATGCATAGTCATTACTTATGACGAGCAAACTACACCTACTTAGTTCGTATATCGCAGATTTATCCCGTGATGAAAGCACGGAAACAATGAAATTCCTTGCTAGAACCTTCAAATTGATAGGTACTCAACAAAACACGTCACAAATTGGTTTCTTATTACGTTCCAATTGTGTACAACAAACGCGCAGGTACACAAAGGCACATGCCTACTCCAATGTACACAAATTGAAAATGTATCCGAGGCTCTGTTTGTATTCCGTGTTGCGTGTCAAAGCGAGCAGCTTCGGCAATCGAGAGCTCTCCTGTTGCTCGCGGGAACGGATCACCGCTTCCAACTTTACCAAATACTCCTCGCACGGGAAGGGTAAGGAGTATAGTTCCCTGGCAGACGTATGTCACCTGAAGCGTTGCCATGGGTTGCTCTCAGCGCCTAATGAAGCCCCCGCCTTTGTATGCTGTTAGCAAGTTCTATGAATTCGAATACAGATTGGAGTTTGGAGTTACATTGTTCGCCAACACCGATACTCCATCGCGTAGCAACGTCTTTCATATTCACCTATTAATTTGTATGAGCGAGTCAAACTAATTAATAAACACTTCGTCGTTTCCACGAAATGGGGATAAGTTGAAGCTGTACCAAATAATAATGTATAATCGGAATACAGTTCCAGTAATACTATCTAAATGAATCTTTACAAAAAACGTACTTCTAATTGGAAGCATGTGTAATGTATTTAATAAACTTTATTGCTAAACAAGATTTGGAACATCAAAATATAACGTGAAAATTATGTAACCATTTGCATAGTAAAAACCCTGGCCATTAATTAAGAAAACTGGCGCCTGCCTACCCGGCGCGGCGGCGGCGGCGGCGGCGGCGGCGGCGGCGGCGGCGGCGGCGTGATGAATAGAACTCGCAATAAGGACCAACAATCGCTCCTTGATTTTCGAACCATTGTGCGCCGAGTGCTTAAAAACATAGCTGAACGGAAGACCGCAAAGTGTTCCGGTCAGGAAGTATTTTAAAATGCTGAAATTATGCACGTTTTGTATAGAACCTCACCAAGCGTGATATGGCAAGTAAGAGAAATTAAAAGTGCTCTTAGATTTGAGAACCGTATTGTGCGTAGAGCACTCTCCAGGTCCGTCGGCTGCAGGTTCAAATGATGTAAAGAGTTTTGATAAATTAGAAAGATCAGCCATAAAAGGATCCAGTTAATATTAACTTGGAATTCTTTGATGATCTCAAAAGTTAAACAGTCGGTAGGTACTTAGAAACCGAGCCTTTTTCATTAAAAATAGCCCTTTATAAAACTTCAAAGGTTGAACCAGTCCGAAAACAAAATCCTAATGTCTTGTTTTCTGAAGTTTTCTTAATGTTTTCTATCAACTCTAATTTCTTCAAAACTTCTGGCAATTCAAGTGTATGATTTACATTCCAAGCTGGCAGGCCGGTGTTTGTATACAAATAGCTGATTAGAGCGCGGGGATTCCCCCGGCCGAGGTAATGGCGCAGGCTTCCACGGACGAATCTAAATAAGCGTTTATTTCGTTTCAATGTTATTGGCGTGCAATTGAAGATGCACGATGTTCATTGGGAAATAGATTCAGTCTTCTGAAATTAGTTTGTCTATCGTTTTTAAGCTTTGTTTTTATTATTTATAATTTTTGTTACTTATTACGGAAAATGAAGCTAGTCAGGTGGCCGTATACATAAAAAAAAATGACAGATGGCCTTATACCTATATCGAAATTAGCAAAATCAGTTCTTAGCCCGAACGGAACGACTAAAAATTGTTCCATTTAAGCTTTTACGACCACCATAAGGCTGACGATCTCACTGAGGCTTTAATTGTTCTAGATATCGCATAATGCAAATAAACTTAATAAACTATGCGAAGAGGAAGTTGAAGAAAAAGGGACGTGACTGTCTTGGCATTCCTATCCCATAGCAATAACATTTAGAGAAATGAAGCTTGCAATTTGTCACGGAGAGCGTTGGTAAGTGTAATTAAGTGGCTATGGAAATTAACACGAAATATTTTTAAGATAAATGCAGTAACTTTAGGCTCCTATCGAAGTGCAGATTGTTATGTAATATCATAGTAACATTTTTAAATGCTTTTCACGCCATGTGAAGCCACTTCTCCTTGCGATCAGTGTACCCATTTCGTGACCTCGTGTTTGCAATAATCATAAGAAGAAAAAAATGCTTTAAAACTGCTCTCGAACAGCATTCTAATAACGTTATCCCTGCTGAACGAAGGCGCATTGCAGACTTAAGAAATACGCTATCCGTCTTATTGTCTTGCTAAATTTTATAGCCATAAATAAGTAACATACAAAGTAAACTAACAGAACTAAAAAACGGGACAGGTAATGAAGATATACTGTAAGGGTTTGTGTGCTACAGCAGCAAAAGGGTCTCGACTCATCGTATGCCTCACCACCTAAATGCAGGTGCTGTTATTCTGCCGAGACCAAGTTAAATTACCAGTTAAATTGACACCGCACTGGAACTTCAGTACTTAATCTACTTAGTTTAATAGTAATTCTTTGTAAAATGGATCATATAATAAAACGGTAGGAACCAGGCCGTAAGTTTCTTGCCCGTTCTTCTAGGCTCTGGTCGCGTGGAACTAGCACCTAAAACGTAAGACGATTCTAAATGATCCTTGTGATTTTACTAAATAAAGTAATTTTGACTTTGACTTTGAAAAAAAAGACCACTTGTTGTTGTTTAGCAAAGTGTGTGAATACAGAAACAAGTTACCTCTCCCTCTGGAACTTGAGGCTGTGCAGGCGCTGCGGGTTCTTGACTGCGCGGAAGGTCCAGAGATGCAGCTGGTCGTCGGCGGTGGCGGTGACGAGCGCGCCCTCGTTGACGCGGAACTTGGCGTGCAGCACGGCCTCGCCCGCCTCGTGCCGCACGTGCGCGTCCACGCCCGGCCCGCCCAGACTGCGCGCCGGTCAAGGATCTTATACATCTCCATTCAACACTAAGTAAAACTACTTTAACGGCCGGTTTCTGGAAACCCGAATCACGATTGATCCGAGTTTGACACATAATAATTATTTGATTTTTTCGTTGATCATCCTTCGAGAAACCGGCCGTATGTCGTTTAAAACAATAAATAAATAATCATGTACATTTGTAGGTATATATATAATACTAATTGAACGCCCCGGCTTCGCACGGATAGCGGGTAAGGAATTTCTTAGGTACTTTTTTATACCTTGGGTTACATAATTGAAGTTTTAGTAAGGATCCCTATTTTTTTTGAAAATATAATATAGCCTTTGTTCATCGCAGATAGTGTAGCTTCACAAAGGTGAAAGATTTTTTTAAATCGGTCCATTGGTTTCGGAGCCTATTCGATGCATACGAACAAACAATCAAATCTTTCCTCTTCATAATATTAGTTTAGATTTGGATCAGTTGAGCTATCTATAGATCGTTTGCAACGGTCTGTGGATAGCTCAACTGTTTCTTATGTATTTTATATGCCAATGTACATTTTATAAAAACTGTACAGTCGTAAGTTTGTTTGTGAATGATATCATGTACATTTGACACAAAATCTCGACCTATGTAAAGGGAAAAATGTATTATAGGAACTAGTTTAATGCTAATAGAATACTTAAAAATATTTTAAATTTACCTAAATTGCTACTTAATAATGAAACCAAGTACAGCAAAACGCTATTAGTCTAGCCTAGATATTGTCTAGTTTTAGGCAAAATAGCCTTATTTGATCTGTGCTCTAGATACGGCCTAAACTGAAACCATTTAGGTGACCCAGAAATCTCAGGTTCAGTTTGCGAACCGATTCAAACTATTTCAAACAGTTATTTTTGGGCGTGAAATCAACTTGTCTTGTCACATAACTCGCGAAACTTCTAAACTATTCTACCCCGCTCCCGGCCCTTTTCGGAGCACATACAGTATTAATGCCGCAAAGCACACAAAGTACCCACAAATATTTAAGTATCTATGCAAAAGACAGTCAGCGACAACGAGAAATAAAAAAATATATTCTAAGCTTTAGTTTTAAACCTAAGATCCCACTATATTATATAACCAATCCTATTGAGAACTTTGCTTATTTCAGGACTAGATGACGTAGTGTGAAATTTACACGAATATTTATTTATGTAAAATGTGTAACTATTGATGTCGGTGAGTGTACCGCTAGTGTTGTGAATTACGACGAGTGTGGCACGTTCTACTGATAGTGATGGTATTACACCTACTAGCTCAAATAATCGTAATTGTGAGACTCAGACGTGCGAGATTGCGGTAAGTTTTATGATCTCAATTTATATGAAAGCTTTGGAATTAGTAGATGTAGTAGATGACGAAATAACTAGGTGTTTTAATGTCAAATGCTTTAGTTACGAGTAAATTACCTTTAAGTTATTAGTTTTGATAGCTATAGCTACGCACTAAGCCTTGGTTTGAGACTGGATGAAGAGTGAAATGCCAATTTTTTTAAATAGTTATTACAATGTCTGGAAAAGTAGAGAGGTATTCTATATAGTCTGAAATATTTGATCCGTATTCGTTTTGTCCCTCAAAACGGCTTTAGTAAATCAATATTGCTTATAAACCGGAAATTTGTTTTATATTCTGTGTCTACAGAGACTTCATAAAGTTCAAAGCAACAGTCCCGGAACATTTAATTAATTGCCACATTTTTGTATTTAGTGTACGATGATGGATTAATCTATTTAATGTCGAAACCAAACCTGCGTTTCAAAATCAACCCTCGGGGCCGCGGGGGTCACCACTTTGAGATTGAATAATCAACATCAATCAAGGTAAAAACCATTTTAATCGTATTCGTTTCAAAACCGGAACCTTCGAACTTGAAGCAGCACTGTGGAAGGAACATTGAATTATATTTCCTTGAGAAAATAGCGCATAAATTACGTCGTTATCACGGCGTCTGTCATCGTTACCGGAGGAATAGACAGTTCGGCCATATTGAAAGAGAACTGAGAGGCTAGCAGCGGTTACTACTTTTTAATCGGATGGATTTTCAAACCATTCAGAAGCACGGTAATTCATACCAAATTTGCCGCTTCAAATAAAAAAAAAATGGTAGCACTCCGGGAGTGCCGGCAGAAGTGAAAACTTCAATATTAACGTTGTGTTTTCACTTTTAAGTTTTCACTTCAAAAATATAACCACAGTCGTCATAATGACAATGACAATCACAATGACACAGACACATTCGCGCAAGCGCGAATGTGTTTTCACTTTTAAGTTTTCACTTCAAAAATATAACCACAGTCGTCATAATGACAATGACAATCACAATGACACAGACACATTCGCGCAAGCGCGAATGTGTCTGTGTCATTGTGATTGTGTCATGTCATTGTGTCACATTCGCGCAAGCGCGAATGTGACACAACGAAGACAACGAAGACACAGACACATTCGCGCAAGCGCGAATGTGTCTGCGCCACAACACTATTTAATTGTTTGAGTCATACGTCGCGTGACCGCAAGTGTGTTCTTTTGTCGTCTCTTGTTTTACGAGCAATGTATAAAAATTAAATAAGATCTTACGCTTTTTCGACGTCACGTGACCCTGACGCGAGTTTGAAAGTTTTTACCCACCCAGCGCCGCTAAAGAAGTTTTCACTTCAAAAAAAATAGATCAAAATAATTAAACATATTTATAACTACTTACAACCAAACGAAGATTTTATTTTACAATTATAAAGAGTGATTTTGCAAAAGCTTTGTAATGCTATAATAAAATTAATAGACTGTTTCTTAGCCTACTTGTGTTTGGTAAAACGTCAAAGTTCATCAAAGTACGAACTGGTGCTAAGGACAGGTTCTACCAACCGGAAGAGGAATATACCTTCCTTCTCCAGTGATTTCTACGAAGACGGACTTATAAAACGAAGCTAGAATTCAAACGACTGCCGTTTGATTATTCGCTTAGAAAAAAATAATTATATTTTTGCTTAAGTTATTTATTTATTAATCTGAAGATATTTTAGAAAATGGCCTGTTTTCAGACGTGCGTTATAATATCACAAGTATATGGAGGAGCCTTTATGTAGTTTATGTCGGGAACCTCAAAGAAACTCTCTGTTTATTACGTTTTGCGACAAGTTAAACCTTCTTTGACGCAGATGTGTACCATGTTTGCGTCTCTAACGAGAGATTCAACAAATATATATTTCAAAGAATTTAAATGTAATTAGAATCAGTACAACCACGTCTCTGGCGACGAGTTTGTCTGTCTGTTTGTTGGTTTGTTTCAACCGCTACACACCCGAGGCAAGTAAAACAAAGGTACGCTTAAAATAAACGAGTAAAGAGGCCTCTGACCTCCGCTCGCAATTTAATTTGTATTCTGTATTACTGAAAAGGTTTAAATGAATCCTAATTTATATCACACATTGTAATGTTATTCTGTAACTTTATGATATCGACTACGTTTCCAACAATGAGTAAAACATTAAAATAAACTTAATTTTATAGTATATACAAGTGTTTTAAAAGCAAATAGCGAACCAGTTATTAAAAAAAAATCTGTCGCAGTCATCTTAACATTATGAAATGTCGTGGTTTAATATAGAAATGTTTTATGTAAATGAGGAATCTCTCGGGACGAAGAAGTACGTGAAAGGTGCACGTTAACTAAACATGGACATTTTAAGTTATTAAAACGATGTTATTTCAGACTCTACACAGTAATTCTGTCAGAAAATTACAGGTTTCAGGTTATTAAGAGGGTATGTTTCGACAGACACATAATTATATTTGAAAGGAGTTGCTTTATCATTCATTTGGAAACTGTCGTGTATTTATTTGTGATTAAAAATATATGGTTTAGTGGGAAGACCACGTCAGTTGAACCGAGGTGAGTAAGTTAAAAGATCTAAAGAGTAGTAGTAGCTTGTAAAAAAACTGGTTTATTTTTGTAGATCAAGAACGTGTTTTAGATAGAAATAATATCATCACAGATAATGCACAGAAATAATAGCAAGCCGGAATAAGCCGGACCGTGTTGTCCGGTTTCGTACTAGTAGTTCAATCTCAAAGCAGTTTTTGATTGAGTGAACTTGATATACTTATGAGTAACAACATGAGATACGAAGTAATATCTGCCCTTCATGAAGAGCCTTAGAACGGTCACTATGAGCCAAGTTCAGTCAAGTGTGATCGAGGACCCAGTCTCAACATCGTTCAACTTATTTTATTAGACTTTTCGGTCCTTGGCGGTAAGAAAATAACCAGCATTACTTTCAGGGGTAAATATGAGGTCAAAGTGTATGTCGATTGTTTTCTGTATTTGATTTCACGGTAAGCATATTTGAATGAAATTGTTTGTGATGCCAAATAATATCCTAATATTTACCTGATGTTTGAAATAAGAAAAAAAATAGATTGTGTACTTAGTTAAAATTGAAAATCAGAACAAAACTAACAGAAGCGAATTATTAAGACAACTTTAGTAGAAAATAAAAATATAAGTAATACAAAAACTACAGTAACTCAGCAATAAATTTCAGATACAATAGGTACGTAAGTTATTGATAGATCCAAAACGAAACCAGCGGTTATCCTATCCGACACTTAATGAGAAAAGGTCTGCAAGGGTGGGTAATTTAATAAAATTGAATAGAGACCTTCATTTTCTTATGTAAATATCCCAAATCCAGGGAGTGTTGTCCAACGAAGGGATGATTGGAACGGTAAATACCTTACGATTGTTAAACGTTCTCCGAGGTACCCTAGCTAGCTAATATTATGAATAGCCAATTATGGACTTTAGCTATTTTTCTTGGCTGCATAATATAATTAAAGTTCAGTTTAGAGGATGATAATAGAACAGTGCAGTATTCTAAATGTAAACTCGACTTGTAAAACACATTAAAGTGTGAGCCCGAATTGAAAGCTATCTTCATGTGTACATCCTCCAGGGAGGTAGGTAAATGACTATATCCCTCGCGCTCAAACAGTAAAACTTTTCAATTGAATTAAGAAAAATACAGAAGACTCTAATAACAATTTGGTGAACTCTACGGAAGAACAAATTTACTTCTGTCCATAAATCAGGAAGTTGAGACGTATCCCGAGAGTGCTGCGGTACTCACCCACAGCTTCTTATTCTTTGGAGAGAGATTCTCACTGAGAGACTCTCTCTCAGTGAGAATCTCGATGAAAATAATAAGACAGTAGTCTGCAGGAAAAACGAGACTGAACCAACAGTGCCGACAGTCGAATACTTAAGATAAATGTTAATTATGAACTAAATTGAATTGTTGTAACTCCAAATGATTCTTGTGATTTTACTGAATAAATGTTTAAAGATTTTGATTTTTAACCAAAAAAAAATATTATGGGAGTTTACATTACCACTCAACTACTGTCAAAAGTTAAACGCCGTTGGAAAAAGTGTCATTTAGTTCATAAAGTCACAATAAGTTTGTTCACTGTTTCAGTGGAGAGCTAGAGGCGATTTTATAAGAGCTAGCTTCTTTAGTTTTATTCGGCACTCAGTCGTCATGACGTCATTTAAGACTACATTAAGTTACAATTGCTAGCATAGAAAATGACTTTTGACGTGACAACGACTTATAATTCGATAGAGCCGGCTGCACGCACGAAAAAACATGACTCATGAGGCGTTCTGAGGCGTTCTGAGGCGTTCCATGAAGTGACGTTGTCACGTTCAACTATCGTCAGTAAAAAAAGAATAAGTGCTTTTTAAGAAAATATGTTCCAAGAAAACTCATGACAATCTAGCGCCAATCAAAATATGCAAATGTAAGTCATTCTTTCATTTTGTAACCGACGCCGTCTGCCGGCGCGAGAACACTTCGGTTCTTTTCGCAGTTTGGAATATTCATCAAAAGAAAACATTCATTTAAAATTTGAAATATCGAAGAAATATTCAGTGTGCCATGAGCTGAAACGCAAAGTAGCATTTTGTGAAAGTTCTCATAACACGCGCTTTACAAAGCAAAGCGAGAGGTCAATATCGAAGTGGAAACTTATAAAATGAATCTTATAAAGTGAGTACAATTTATTACCTACTAATTAACGAGTTTGTCCACATCGCATGGATGGATACGGAACCTTATTTACTAACTTTCTTAGTAATGAATTCTTGAAAAAAAAAAGGAAATGGGCAGCGCTCAAAAAGCCTTTTGAAATACCGTTTTTTTTAGTAAAAGTTGTTCAAACTCTGTGAGGCGTATGATTGGCTCGAATATTGGACTTTTTGGAAAGCCAAACTCTTAATCGTGTTCTTGCTCTGCTAAGCAGACTTAACTGATTGTTTGCGATCGAAATTAGTTCGGACATGTTGATAAAGTTCTTTGAATCAAGTTTCAATAAAAAGTTTTAATCTGCTCCAATTATTTGGTAATTGAAGTAATATTTTCATTAATAAAAATAGAAGCTTATTATTTGATGAGGATCAGAACAATCTAGTAACAACGGATACACTACGAATTCAATATAATATTTGAGTAAACTAAAATCTTTTGACGTGACAACGTCTTATAATTCGATAGAGCCGGCTGCACGCACGAAAAAATATGACTCATGCGGCGTTACCTCGCTCTGAGGCGTTCCATGTAAGGCGTGAAGTGCAAGCGAGAGCGCGGAACGAGCGACAAAGAAGCACAATCGGCCTTTGCGTTCGTTGTCACGTTCAACTATCGTCAGTAAACCGACTTTACAGAAAACCATTTTTTTAAAGTCTGCATGGGTTTAACCAATTAATCACCTACTAAAGTAATATAGAAAATTAATGAAAACGATTTTCGTTTCTCTCCCATTACCGGCGATTTTCGTCTAGCACATAGTTGTGCATGGTGTGAACACTAAGCTGCATTAGTACGTGTGCCTGTTCATAGCGGTGAACTAGTGTGTAAGCCCACCGGCTGGCGGAGTGCCAGCGTCGCGGTAGTCGCCAATCACTGCGGAGCGCCTATCTAATTGCTCCAAGTCAGTTTGCATTTCCCTAAATAAGTACAACTATTTCAACTTCTATGGACTATTTTTTAAAGATGTGTGCGAGGAGTAATTTTAGAAATTCTTTATACCTGCATCTTTCTCGAAGGTGTAATGTAAAATAGTACAGAATACAGGGTTACAGCTGGTGCTTGAGCTTACTAAATATTTCAAAGTTCCTTTGTCGCTGCGGCGCTCGTACTTTAAATATTAGCAAAATGGCACACTTTTCACTGTAACTTATATCAGGTTTTATTGAAATACGGAGTGAACGCCTGTCTCCTCTTTGTTAAAGGTTGGGTACTGGAAACTGCAACAGTTTATACTATAGCAGTTTCCAGCATTTTGAAACGCATATTTAGTTCACTAATAAAATTTCATTTAATTTCATACATTTAAATAATTTACTTTTATTTGTCTAAAAAGAGGTATATGTCCCATGTTCAGTTTCAGGAAAAATATTACACATCTAGCAATTTAAATAAAAAGGAATATGGAAACATCAAATCCATTTCAAAACATTTGTATAAAATATGTTATTTGCTCAATTATTATTTGCTTGATAAAGTTACCGAAAGAAGAAAAGGAAATATCAACTGGCAGGAAATATAAGTCGTTTATAACAAGTTTATAGGCGTCGGTACTCTGGATGTGTGCCAACAGTGGCTTCGTCTGGATTATTAACCACCGATAAGCTAGTTACAGAATTCAAAAGCTAAAAACTTACACATAAATAGACATTGGTTAAAATTTTATTTCAAAATAGTTTTAGATTTAAAGAGAAGGTCTGGACATAAATTGGTATTAAATAAATCAATTAAAAACTTTATTGAAAACTAGATCACCATAGAGAATACATTTACTAAATGTTACCTATCCAATTTCCTTCCAGCACCTTATTTTATATGCTCTTGTCTCCGTGTAAAAGCTGGCCAAGGAAAGCGCTTACAGGCGGCTGCAATAGAACCCGTCTCAGCCCGTTTGGGCTCGTGCCAGGGAGAGGTCCAATCTAGTGACGTGAACAAATGGCCCATATCGCCCCGGGACCGAGCCGCGCGCGAAACGGACGCCCGTGACGATAGTCTAATAATATGCTGGTATAACCGGACGATGTTATAGTAAATCTGATAAATACTGTTTTTTATAAAATTGTTGTTTTATAAAAACCTTCCGAGTCTGAACGACCAGTCAGATCCTAAGCAACCAGCCACTGTTATAAGTGGCAGGTTTTAATTGTAGTTAGGTTGCAACTGTATTTGAATGTCCTTCTGACATCAATATTGTGAGTTTAGCAGAGTTTCGTGAAATGCGTATCTTTTAGCGTAAGATCTTTGTCACTGACTGTACATCCAATTACTCTTGCATATTTAGCTCTAGATGCGATTTTTAGAAACTAGAGATAATATCTATAACTGCTATAATAATAACAAAAATAGGTTCACGGGTCAGTTAAGATTCAATTATTCTCAAAGTCAACACTTATCGAAATTGTGATAACAACAATGTGAATGAACAATCACCAAACTTTTGTTCGGTTACTAATTAAGTTTGAAAAAAAAAACACGCGTAGTACATATAATGAATAATATCTACTATATACATTTACAAAACCACTTTTTGAGAATCTGATTATGAGAAGGGAAAAACATTTAAGAAAAATGCATTTAAAAATTTATGCACGACATACTCGTATCAATATGACTTACGAGCACAAAAAATACTGGTATACTTACAAAGTATTTGTTTTGAAGTCAAAGAGCCAAAGGCATAAAAGCGGAGAGTGGCTAATAAGCCCGGGTCTGGTTCATGTTGAACCCGGATATCCGGCCCTCCGCGCCGCCTCCGGCTCTCTGAGGAACTTTACTCTTATCCGCAAATGGGCTGTGGCGGACTCTTAAAGGTTATTCACCAAGTTGAGTAGAAACAGACGCAGATAAAACGAATAAAGAATTTTATTAAATCACTTAATATATTTTATAATGTAAGTATGAAGTAAATACAATGCGGAGTTGAGATTAACTTCTCTGAAATGTTCAAGTTTCTAAAGTCCATTTCACTAAGCGACGAATAATAAGTCTGTGAACCTGAGTAGAATCCTACTAATTACGAAATGGATTATTAATATGAATAATTGCTAATTTACATAAACAAGTATATATCGCTACCGTATTTGCTTTCAGCGATCGTACGTACCAATTAGGTAATACTTCACAGATTTAACGTACGAATCGTTTGCAATAACAATTATCTATATTAATATAATAAATATTTTATTCACAAACAAACTTACGGCTTTAACAGTATTTACAAAATCAATTTGTAATTACTGTAATAACCGTATGTTCACATTGGCATATAAAACACATAACAAACAGTTGAGCTTTCTACAGACCGTTGCAAACGATCTTAAGATAGCTCAACTGATCCAATCAGTACCAATCCCAAGAAGAAAGTATATAATATAATTAGCAATATCAATTATCTACATAGCTTCAGCAGCGCGTTCTCACAAACTTCGCCGTTTATCCGGGCATAATCCGAGCCTCTCGGAACCGGTTAAGTACAACATACATCTAAGCTTCCAGTAAACCTGAACCTAGTAATGACTTTGTCAGCAACGCCTTTGGTGAAATAATAGTTACATCCAGTTATTACGTTTATACCCGGCCTGTAAGCTTCATACCCAGGTGAACACGAGAGTAATTAACAAATACACCGGAGGCTTCTCACAGCCGCCACGCAAAAGGAATACTAAAGCTCTCTTGTACCGACATATGTATTGCTATTTTGGATAACGTTTGAAATATGCACGCTTTGTGGAACGTTTGCAGATATTAGTTTTAAAATACATTTCAAATTATTATTATTTAGCCTTATGAGGGAGCACTAGGCAATGAATTGTCATTCAAAAATATATATTCTTCTAATTATTTATTAAGAGTTTACCCTAAAATATTGGGGATTAAACTAACTCAAAATTACAGCTAATCTCGTACTTGTGAATTAGGATTTGTCGACTTCCTCTGTTATTGACCTGTTCTGTTCGTTGAACCCCGAGTTCCTTTGAATCTGTTCCTGCTCTTTGAAACGGTATCGCATACTCCGCTCAAGAGACTCGCATACCGTGTTTCACATTGGAGATGCTTACAAATTGGCATTGCTCATTGAACGCTTTCAATATCAGACTCGTAAGTACGTTATTGAAAGTACTTGACATTATATATTTGGGTGGTTATTGATATTTTAGATTATCTTTGAAGATAGGGTATTGTTTATTTTTTAATATAATTATATACTCAATAAAGCGATGAAAGCTTAGAAAGGAGCTCAGTGCATTCTCAAAATAAATATCTAGGTAGAATGTGTGTCGAACACACAGTTTTCAATTAAAATTGAGTCGATGTGATGTTGAAAATAAATCCAAACTAATTGTTTCTACTAAAGCAAATCATTGTAATTGTATAATCCGCATTAAGTAACAAACAGCATACATTAGCACGGCACGGCACGGCACGGCGGTGCAGACGTGTTAAATCCGCCATTGTGCACAGATTGCAAGCCTCGGGCTCCAATTAAATACCAACAACGAATCCTGTTATACATTGAATTGAATGGCGGCCGGACAAAATGGCGCGAGCGAGTTTGAATATCCGGGTTTTACAAATACGTATAATTGAACTAGTGTAGTCAATAGCGATTTATAAAGCGTGAATACGAACAAACGGCGTAAAACTTGAATCATTCGCTTGTCCAATTGAATATTTACGTTAACTTTTAAGGGTAGTCAACAAAATCTTTCACTGGTGTTATTGTTGTTCTTATTAAGATCTCATCTAGAGTCGGACGTTAAGTATGCAAATAAATAAATGTTTATGGAATGCTTTAAATATTCTGCATTTTAAGCGCTATAAGTTCAAAGAGTGATTTGATTGCATTATGTAAGAATCAAGTCTATTATTGTTAGTAAACCGTTCTTAATGAACAAAACATTAGGTATCCCGTCGGCGTATCGGCTGTTATACAACCTAAGATATTGAAAGCTGACGACGACCGCAATTTAGGCAGCCCATACAATCAGATTGTTATTGAAAAGCAATACAATATCGTTGGCTTACCCGGCCCGGGACCTCGCACTAATGTCCCGAAAGGTGAGCCCTTGGGAGCCACGCGAGGCCACCCCTACACTGTAAGAGATACTTTCCATTTAGCGATGAGGGTCATAACATATTACATTTAAATTGATTAATTGATGCTTTGATGTCAAGATATTTATGTATTAGTTAGAACAAGCAGATAACTAGACGATGTCAAGTGGCAACCTTCGCCTATCTAGAGATATATATAAAATATCTGTAGAAACGTGAATATAAAATCAAAGATAAAATTTAGTTTTAAAGTTGTAACAAATAAACATAGCATATTGAATGAACCTAGTTAATGGAATTCGATCTAGTAAAGAGCACTCCCCAATGATTTGCAAGCACACAAACACTGGAAACTTTAGCAGGAAAGATAAAGCTTTCAAAGGAGTTGCAGGTAAACCTTTCAGAGAGACGCAGAAGGCAAACCTCTTACAGATAATTGTGGAGTCTACCTCCAAAGGAATAGCCAACTTAAATTGAAATAACTAGACATACCGCTACCACTGGAAACACTTTATAATGAATCTATTTACTAAGCTACCCATTAAGCTAGACCCTGTCCGTAATACAAGTCAGTCCCCGCGAGGGACGCTGGTAAATCTATTTATTTACTTTCGCGGTAAATATAATTATACTTTTTATAATTAAAATCGTTTGACGTCACATAATTTTCTGTATTATTTTTTTATCATTTTGTGCAAATTGAAACTGGTTTAATCTGGAAAGTGTGTAAATAATAAATATGTTATTTATTTCTGTAGTGTGGAATATTACTAAAACTTTGATTGATGTGTATGATGCTATTAAAAGTGCAATGCATGTTAACAATAATAAGATAGTACGCCAATAACAATTAAGTTATCGTAAAGTTATTTATTGCTTATATCATAGAGAAAGTTTAAAGGACAAACATGTTATCTTACTTATACATTTTTGAGTGTTATCACATCACACTCAAAAAAAAAACTAACTTTTTACGAGTCACCGCCTGAACTAAAATACTTTTTTTATCGCTCATAAATATTATCTGCTTCAGGAGAGGCTGCGAGAGCAGATATCTTAACTCTACCACAGTGCGAGGAAAGTACATAAAAAATAAACAAAATGAGACTGGCTATACACCGTATTCCTTACACAGGATTATGTATGAGGATTATTTCTTATCAAATTTTTGGTAAAATAACTTTTTTTTAAAAGTAAACACTTTATAGAGTCCAATAAGACTTTATTTTAATTTGTTTAACGGGGCATTACTACATGCATAGTCATACCACAGACACATATTTATGTGTATATCTGTTGAGATAATGAGAAGATCAAACCCGCGACCCACAGTACCTTAGAAGAGGACAGACCTAATACCAACTCAGACATGACTCTTGTCAATAACTTGATATCGTTGAGATAAAACCCTGTAAGATAAAGCTCTGGTCTGGCTGATTTGATTAGCCATGGGTGTAGGTACGTGGCCGATGGCATATCCAAGACTCCGTGCGAGTTGCCTCGAAGGGCTCCCTAGGACTGGACATAAACTACCCAGTAGGACGATGTTACTTTATTGCGAGGCCGTAAAAATATAATGGTGTAATTGCTACGGTCTACCGTTCAAATTATATTTATAAATAGTGTAAGAAATACCGTTAGAACCGAGTCTGGTTTATAGTTATAGTACCTACAATTAGATGTATTTGTCTTTTTTATTATTTAATTATATTTATAAATAGTGTAAGAAATACCGTTAGAACCGAGTCTGGTTTATAGTTGTAGTGGTTTATAGTACCTACAATTAGATGTATTTGTCTTTTTTATTATTTAATTACTTGTAGTGTAAAAGAAGTGGCCGGTAGCTCTACTGGCTATTGATCTAAATAACCCAATATCGTTAGATGTTGTTCGTCCAATCACGTTTCAGATTAACTCTCCTAATCCCCTAATCAAAGTTACTCAGAACTAATCAAGGAATCGTCAGGTTTCTACTCCCAGATCGGGCTGCCGGTGAACAAACTCACGGTTACAGCTAACTGATAAATTAAACAAGATTGAATCGAAATTAGATACCTACTTTAAAGTGCTTTGCGAAAGCTATCGCATGAGTATATTAATTTCTAGTAAGTAGTTTTATCCGCTATATTTTTATAGCGGATGGTGGTTTCTAATATCAATTTAATTTGTTTATCAAAAATATGAATACACTACAAAAAAACTTTTGGATTGGTACCTTCGAGCCTATCGCTCTCTCTTACGCGCCTCAACTAGCTTATCGCTCCGCTTTTATAAATTAAACCAACTCCCCCATCAAATCAGTTGAATTCTAAATAAGTATTTTTTAACTTATTTCTTTAAAGCATTCGTTCGAAAAGCACTAGCGCGAACAAATGAGCTAGTTCACTATTATATATTCAAGTGAAAAATAAGATAATTCTAGCCGACGTACACCAGACGAGCAAAATTCAGATGTATACTGTGTAACATTTATACTGAGCATGCTCCCATTGCCTTTACATACTATGGTTGGGGTATATTAATACCTATATTTTATAACCTCTACAGTCTACATCTAAAGCATGCGCGTATATTTTCATTCTTTATTCTCTGTAATTAATAACCAAGTTTATATAACATTGAAACTATCACGGTTTTGAACATAGTTTTCATTATCAAAATCAAACTTACAAATCATGGTAAATATCCCGTTTATAATGAAAACTAACCAAGTTTATGTTTTGAGCATTGTATTACTTTTCTATGCTATTCACGTTGTTTTTCTAAACTAATATTATAAAGAGGAAAGATTTGATTGTTTGTTTGCATCTAATAGGCTCCGAAACTACTGGACCGATTTCAAAAATTCTTTCACTGTTGTGAAGCTACATTATCTGCGCTGAACATAGGCTATATTATAATGATATTTTTTATATAGGCTACCCGTGCGAAGCCGGGGCGTACTACTAGTTGTAAATAAATTGGTAGTTTAGGTGTGGATGTCAGCTGTTAAAAGGATACATTCTGATGTTGCCGCCCTTGTCGCCCACGGCCAGCAGCTTCTGTATGGGATCCCACGCCAGCGCCGTCGGCGAGAACGGGAACCCATGCCGGAATGTCTGCGGACAAACAAAATCACACGTTACACTACTAGAAATAAGACTTCAAATAACTTTACAAAAGAAAGATTAACATTATTTAAAAAATAGTCATCACCCAAAGCCTGCTTTCATACATAGGTATTATATATAGAGTATAGTCTGTTCTCCGGGTCCTTATGTCTTTATATACATGTAGGTAGATACTAAGAGCCACTGCCCCCCATGACGACCACGACCACTCTGTCAAGAGTGTTACGACCAAGAAGAAGAGGTAGATACTTATTATTCCTATGTAACACCGAGGCCAAGGAAGAGAAGAAGAAGGAAGAGGAGCCCGAAGAATCTGACGACGACATGGGCTTCGGTCTCTTTGACTAAAAAGCTTTATGTTAAAGCTGTTGTATTCCATTATAAGTTTTACGAAGAGTTAAGCTATAAGGAAATGACTTTATAATAAAGTTCATAAATTTTGTCAATTTTTTTTGTCAATGTACTAGATACATAGCTAGATAAATCCGACAATAACAATATCCTTCAAATTAAAACAACGTAAACCAAAGTAATAATCTCTTTTACAAAAATCCATAATTTGACAGTGATCATTAATTACCTGGTAACGTTTGTTTACAGTACAGGTCGTATATCGATTATATTCGATTTGTATATAAGTTTTCTATCAGCAATCTAGTTTCCATAGTATATAGCTTAGTTTGGGACTAGAGCGTGATGTGTGAATTATCCGTGAATATTTATTATTGTTATTTATTTTATAAAAATATACGTAAATAAGTTTAACTTCAACTATGTCTGAGTAAAATACAATAGTTACTAGGCGCCGCAACTGCATAAGTTAGTGTACTTTGACTTGGTAACGCGTATAGGTATGTTATGTTGTTGTAAAGGTCGATAAATGTATTGTTGATATTTGCGAGAAAGTTAAATAAACTTTAGATAAAAATAACAAAACAGCTGACATTGTTGCATTGCTGATACTAGCCAATACCTACTAATTAAAATAGATAAAAAAAATTAGAATTAAAAAAAATCAAAACTATTTAGGACAGTAGTACTGTTGATTCTAAATGATCCTTGTGATTTTATTGAATAAAGAAATATTTGATTTGATTTGTTGAATTATTTAACACGACAGTCAACGTCCTAACTCGAAAATGAAACAGGAAGGTCCTATCGGTTCGCGAAAAAGAGCATAGTTTGAACTTTGTTAGAATCACCTAGTATGCATGTAAGACGATTCGAAGACGACGACGATTTATTTAATTTTATATACTTAAATAAATAAAAATAATAAATTAAATAGTTTGTTTAAGACAATTAATTCAGTTGCCTCGAAGAGATAGCTCTCAGAGATAAGTTTGCCCATTGTGTTACTTAATTAGAAAAAAAGAAGAGAAAACGTACGATAAAAATTTATGTAAAAAAAGCTGAAATATTTTTATACAAGAGTTGAAGTTGTGACGTCGCGTCGCCACCCACCTTTCCATAAGGCCACCAGAACCTCAGTTCAGAGTACTTTTAAGGTTATCATCCCTGACCGCTCACCTGATAGCCAGCATCATCTTACAAACTGCTCCCTAATCTGTGGTCTAGGGATTCGATAAGGCTGCTGTTTTCTTTACTAACTACTATACCATCTGCGGTTCGATAACTCTCTTCGATAATAACTGTTGCTTTATCTGTGGGACAGGGATCGTATAAAAACCCCGACGAGAGCAGATGAAGGCACAGTCCAGCGTCTCCGGTGAACTGGTCATCATGAAATTGCTATTGGTAGCGGCCTTCCTGGCTGCGGCTTCGGCCACCGTCCTCAAGGATGACAATTTCATGAACGTTTATATCGGCAAGGAATCTTTGGGTAAGCACTTTTAAATAATTTTTTATCAGAATAAAATATAGTTAGACTACATATTTATGACTTCTTTTTGTGATGTGTGAAATGTCTGTAAATATTTTTTTATTTTAGAGACCTTTTCTAACATTTATATAAACATCTATGTAAGCAAACGTTTTTAAAAATCATAATTTTTGCTTAGAGTTCTAAATCCCACAGTTAAACTCCCTAAGATATGTTAAGTACAAGATTACTAAATAGACAAAATCTAATTCAATGAGTTTGAACAGTCAATGTGGACGTGAAGATGAAGGAGCTGTGCATCCTGAAGCTGCTGAACCACATCCTGCAGCCGACCATGTACGAGGACATCCGCGAGGTGGCCCGCGAGTACGTACTCGAGGACAACATCGACAAATACCTGGTACACATATTACATCACTTACGGCTGGTTTCTCGAACGATGTGATCAACGAAAAAAACAAATAATTACTATGTATCAAACTCGAATCAATTGTGATTTGGGTTTCCAGAAACCGGCCGTTAGTTATCATTTTCATATGTTTGAGCATGTTTGGACAAGTTGATTCTAACGATGAATTAAAGCAGCTCTGCTCAGGTGTGCTATTACTAATTCATTTGAATTAAAATTCATCAGCACTAAATTTTTATGCAAAATGTAAATAAGGTTAGCTTTTTGTTAGTATGTAGTAGCTTTTAACTTTATTATTCCGTTACAGAAAGTTGATGTCGTCAAGCACTTCATCGAGACATTCAAATACGGTATGCTTCCCCGCGGGGAAGTATTCGTCCACACCGATGAACTGCACCTCGACCAGGCCATTAAGGTCTTCAAGATCCTGTACTTCGCGAAGGACTTCGATACTTTTATCAAGACCGCGTGCTGGCTGCGTGAGCGCATCAACGGAGGCATGTTCGTCTATGCCCTGACTTGCGCTTGCTTCCACAGAACCGACTGTGTTGGCATCACCATCCCCGCCCCGTATGAAATCTACCCCTACTTCTTCGTCGACAGCCACATCATCAACAAAGCTTTCATGATGAAGATGACTAAAGCTGTCACCGACCCCGTTCTGCTAGACTACTACGGCATCAAGGTCACCGACAAGAACCTCGTTGTAATTGACTGGCGCAAGGGAGTCCGTCACTCCATGACCGAGTTCGACAAGATAAACTATTTTACCGAAGACGTAGACCTAAACACATACATGTACTACCTGCACATGAACTACCCATTCTGGATGACAGACGACGTGTACAACCTAAACAAGGAACGTCGCGGAGAGATTCTTATGTACGCTAACATGCAGCTGCTGGCAAGGTACCGATTGGAGCGCCTGGCCCATGGTATGTGTGACATTAAGCCACTCATGCTGAACGAGCCCTTGAAGGTTGGCTACTGGCCGAAGATCCGTCTGCACACCGGAGATGAGATGCCCGTACGCCATAACAACAAGATCGTCGTCACTCATCACAACATCAAGTACAAACGCCATTTAGATGACGTTGAGCGATTCATCCGTGACGGTATTTTGACCGGTAAAGTTGAACTTGTAAGTAGTTGTTCTCATTTTTACGTTTGAGCTTTAGTATGAAACCAATCAATATTACATTGATGTTTTTTTTTATAGCGTGACGGAACCATCATCAACCTGAAGAAACCTGAGGACATTGAGCACTTGGCACGTTTGGTGCTAGGCGGTATTGGCCTCATCAAGGACGACGCTAAGATTCTACTGGTTACAAACCTTCTCAGGAAGCTTCTCAGCTACGAGACTTACAACAAAGAAAAGTAATTACTAAAATATTAACCTTATTTTAATTACAATTGTTATTGGTCTCTGGCCTTACTTTTGAGGTTTACTTCTTCTTTAAATATTTATTTTGAGTGCTTTAATTAACTCTTTGAGTGCTTTAATGCGTCACTCTTACTGATACAATTATTCTTTGTCAGGTATACTTACGTCCCCACTGCTCTGGACATGTACTCCACTTGCCTCCGTGACCCAGTCTTCTGGATGATCATGAAGCGCGTTGTTGACACTTTCACCATTTTCAAGAGGACCCTGCCTTGCTACACCCGCGATGAGTTCGGTTTCCAAGGCGTCAAGGTTGAGCACATCACTACTGACAAGCTCGTGACCTTCATGGATGAATATGACATTGACATTACCAACGCCGTCTATCTTGACAAGACTGAGTTACAAAAGAAGCGCTCAGACCATATAATGGTCGCTCGTATGCGTCGTCTGAACCACCACGATTTCAAGGTTACCGTCGATGTCGTCTCCGACAAGGCTGTCGATGCCGTTGTTCGCATCTTCCTCGGTCCCAAATACGATTGTCTCGGCCGTCTTCTCACTGTCAACGACAAGCGCCAAGACATGGTCGAGATCGACAGCTTCCTGTACAAACTCGAAACCGGAAAGAACACGATTGTCCGCAACTCTCTGGAGATGCATGGCGTCATCGAGCAGAGACCGTGGACTCGCAGCATCCTGACCCGCGACATGGACACGACCGGCTCCGGAATGAAGACTATCGAGAACTGGTGGTACAAGACTCGTCTTGGTTACCCCCACAGACTTCTCCTTCCTCTGGGTACCCGCGGCGGTCTTCCTTTGCAAATGTTCGTGGTCGTTACCCCCGTACGCACTGGCCTTCTTCACCCTTACATTAGCTTGGATACCATGAAGCAGCGTCACGCTTGTCGCTGGACCTCTTGTATCGACACCATGCCCCTGGGCTTCCCCTTCGATCGTAAGATCAGAATGACCGAATTCTTCACTACGAACATGAAGTTCACAGACGTCTTCGTCTACAGAAAAGACATGTCTATGATGAGCAACACAATCAAAGACATTGACACTTCTGACATGGTCATGAAGATGGACGACCTGACCTGCTACGATACCGACATGTTTAGAAAGAGGACATACAGAGATGTCATGCTGATGAGCGTCGACAACATGATGCGGACATAAACTATAACGTTCTAGATATTTATTGATATTGTCATTGAAACAATACAGGCATTAATGAAATGAATCTGTTGCTCTTATTTCCATATTCCTCCCAAACGAATAGGAAGAAGGTTCAGGATAGTCAATAGTATTCTTTTCGCAAGAAACTGTTTCTAACGTTTAGTGAAAGCGATAAATTATGGTAGAAGTTTTAGCAGCGTCCTTTTCATAAATCCGGTCAAAGCGACTAAGTTCTAGATGTTGGAGCCCTAAACAAACAAAGTTATCGTCTGCAAGCCCATTTTAGTCCCTTTCAAATGTTTTCTCGTATTTCAGTTTGGCCTTTTATAAAATGAATGGACAAATATTAACTTTTATGTCAAGCTTCGAGGCTTTTGGGTATACTATTGTAATATTATAAATAGTTTTTTTTTCTACTTAGACGCTTAGACTGTTTGTAAGATACCATTTACTTAGAAATGATCAAATTAAACACATTTGTAGAATGCACTGTAGAGGTGTAAAAATCACTTCATCTACTATAGGTTTTGGTATTCGCAATGATCGCATACCAAATGAAACAATGCATGAAACATGCAACGCAACAATCCACTCATAGGTGCTGAAACATTGTGAAAATACCAATGCTCTCGGCTGAGCTCTACTCTAATTAAAATTCGAAGTGTTTCATCCAGTTCGTTGAAACAAACCCATAAAAATGTAATATGAACGAAAATCGTTGATTTTTTGTCTCATAAAATGCTTAGATTTAATTAAAGTGGTACAATTTTAATCTGAAATACGTAGGCACAAAGTTGATAAAGAAATGGTCCTTATGTCGTACATAGCATTACATAACTAAGCGGTGCATGTGAGTCGTGAAGTCGCTGGTGTTAAACCTGCCAACGCCAACCGCAGACATTAGGATTTGCAGAGCTTAATCGCTTGAGAGGAAATTAACCCACACTTGAGCACATTCCAGAGACATTTGCAATGCAATTCTAGTAAAACACCGGCCTTATTACCGGAACTCTACTCATCATCACATTACTTTACGAACAAAATATTTTCTTTCTTCCTGTAAAAGTATTTTTTGAAAATCGACCAGATTATTCCCTCGGTTCATATTTCCCGGAAAAACTACCCCTTAGGATTGTAACTTGCTCCGACCGTCCGCGTCCGAGCGAAAATCACGTTTCAAAATAAAACTACGAGGCTCTTTGTAAAATGATACCAGAATGTCCCTTTGAGAGCGGAGCTTCACTCCTCTTAGCTGGAGCATCCAAAATACCCAACTTAAGAGAGTACTTACTAGGTAAGTCTTTAGGGGCTTTTATAACAAAATCATTTCAACTAGCTTTAAGCCTTTTACCAGTTATTTTTGTAAATAGCGTGAAGAGTTAGGTAATAGCTTTGGGAATGTTTCATGACGTTCAAGTTTCGATGGACTTTGAACCTTAAGCTCATCTGATGTTCAAAATATAGATTCAATATAATATTTCGTTGTACTTGGGACATGTTCCTTAATGTTCCAAGTTAACATAAACCTATGTAATTTACACATGTAGCCACGTAAACCGAGGTTTAGTAACCGCTATACCGAAGTGTTCTTAGCTTATTTATCTCCAAAGACCTTTATACATATATAAGACAATACACTGGAACGGAAGTTCTAGTGTATGTGTCACATCTTCATGTGACTACTGTTACAGCATACTACTGTCGTATTAGATCTCTACAAGACCCTTGGTATTGTGCTTAAGAGACACATGGACCCCTGCAGGTATAGCGTCCATAAACACTCTCTAGTCTTGTTTTAATGTTCCAAACATCTTGTCATTTAGACGTAGCCTTAGGCCATAAACACAGAACATATTTTAAAATTATTTAACATATTTAGTTAGCTATAGAGTGATTACGAGGTGTGAACATAGTCTAGGTATTTTTCAGGGGTCAATAAAAGTAAAATTTGATTAAATCAAATTTCAAAAAAATCGTCATATTAAAAACAACGAAAGTTAAACAAAAATTTTATTACTTTTAAAAACAAATTCAAAAACCTTTATTTTTCTCTCTTCAAAACTGAAGGCATTTCTTGTATGATCTCTTATAATTCTATAGTCATTTCTCAGAAAGAATTGTGTACAAAAGGACGGTCAGGTACGGTCCCGTTTACAGCGTCATTAATAATGTCGGCGACGAGAGGTACCAACATGATAAATGAATGTGAAACCCACCCTTTGTGTAACTATACTATTGTGTTAAGTATTATGAGGCCAAATTAAAATGAAACACATGGCAGAAATGTGAGCTTTAATTTATAATATATAAGAGGTAGTGTTTTGAGATGGCAGCGTTATTTTGTTAAAAGAGCTTCGTACACTCCGGGTATTGCAAATATCTGTTTTTGATGTAGTAGCGAGGGTCGGTGGACGCTATGTTCTTACGCGTGGTCTTTACTGGAGAATCTCTTTTACTACACATGAAGTCAGTAGATACACTTTATGGGACCATTTTCCCGAAAGCTGATAAGCCTAAAGGCAACCTTCTATCATGTCGTCTGCAGCTATGCGGAGAGCGTGCGTGCGTCACACCAATCTCAAGCCTTTATCGGATCAAACCACAAATTGGACCGAACAGATTATGTGCGCCGCCGCCGGGGCCGAATCGAGAGGGAGAAAGCGATGTACCTACAGTCAAATCTGATAAGTATTTCCCAAATTAATTTGTGGCAAATATTTAATCAAACTGAAGGCAGGGAGTGAGTAAGGGAACAAATATCAGTCACAGTAAATTTCCGGTGGTCCGACAGACCCAATTTGTGGGGTGGCTAGTGGACGTGGACAGACATTATTAATTGATGGTGGAATGGAGTTAGTCAGCTAGTTGATGTTTACACTAACCATCCCTAGCTGTTTGAGGGTGAGTGAATATTTCTACGTAATGCCAAATCATAAATCACAGTGACTGAACAAATAATAATTAGTTTGCCACTAATTTTCTTTATACTTGTAAGTATTAAAATCTAGAGCTAGGGATAAATAAATGCTTTTATACTCTAAGACATAATCGACAGCTTTCCCTATACAATAAAACTAGTTAGACAATAAAAATCCCCCTTCTCACGATAGTCTAGGATCCCTAGGGTCATTTGAATTTAGTTTTTTTGAGTTTAAACTATACATCCCTCGCTCCAACCCTGCATGCTATGAAATGTGTCTGGATGTTTACCCTGGACTGCCGGCTGACGGATAGGGAATTGATTGCAGATGACAGACGGCATGCTGGTGATGTCAGACAACGGTGATTTGTGTGGAAAATTATAAAAAAAATGAAAGCCTTTTTTATGTAAATGGTGGTTGGCCTACTTGATGTAATGCAAGTAATGCATCAACTTCTACCTAAATTACATAGCAACGTATAATACATTGCAACACAAGTCGCTAAGGTGCTTGTCAGGAAATAGGCTCAACATTTCAATATTTCAGACTGCCACGACCACGAGAGACTATTGTAACATCGCGAAAACAACAATAAGTACGCAATAAATGAGAAAGAGTTAACCCAGAGAGTGAGCAGTTAGCAGCTAGATTAATGGTTAAAACATCAACGACGCAACTAAACAACACAAAGTCACACAAAAAACTAAGGATCTTCGTAAAACAAACGCTTTAGCAAGTAAACATCTTCTACAACAGTTCGTCTATCATTCTCAGCGCGAACGCAACGACATTCCCACAAGGAAAAGGATCATTTTTCTCACTCAACGCTGTTCCCCGATTTCACCGCCGCCGAATACCAGCGGTAATACAGTGCACGTCGTAAGCTGCAGATCTAATGGAGATGGAGCGCACTGGGTGCCTGATGGATGGCGTTGCATTGCATGCAGTTTCTGACTGCTAAAGATCAATTTAAAGTTAAAGCTTAATCGGATAAAAGTCACGTTAGTTGTACGAAAAAAATATTTCAAAGTATTCTCAGACACGGTAGACTTTATATACTTACATAGATATACTCTAGTATAAGATGTGTTATGCATAGACTTTATAAAATCTTAAAAACTAACCTACTGATATCCTGTAAGTTATATTTTTTTTAATTCACCGCTATGTGGTGCCTGAGGTAATTCAACTGGCAATATTTTCTTAATATTGTCCGATAACAAAAAGTAGGTGCTGCAGCATTACATTACTTGTGAAGTTATTCAACACTGACTTGTATTCTGATTTGCATTACAATTTAATAAAATGTAAGAACGAAGTTAATAATTCTTTTCATTACGCCATACAAATATCGACTCATTGATAAATACTAAACGTACTAAGCCATAACCGCATGCGTTGAGAGCTGAAAGGATGAAACCTGCATGCTCATAGTTTTATGTCAATCTTGCAACTTGAGACTAAAACTTCATTAAACTATTATGTTGACTGACTTAAATTAAAGGTTGTTCATTGTAGTATTTGTGTACTTCCACTTCGTTAACACAAAAGAGCAAACTCACTACCCTTGAGAATAATGCTTATTTCTACGTCTATCCGCCGGGCAGACTGTGTCCGGACAGCGCGGACAGCGCGGACAGCCCGGACAGTCCGGACAGTCCGGACAGCCCGGACAGTCCGGACAGTCCGGCCGGACGCATTCATCTGCTCCACTTGTTGTGAATGGACACCATCAGTTTCAATTCTCTCGTTTCATTTTGCAACAACAATAATGGACCTGTGTGCTTGTTTTGCGTTATTGTGCTGTTTTTATCTATTTCTATTGTGCTTGTTAAATGAATGGACGACATCACATCACAGCACTAAATGTAATAGAACATCCTTCAACGTTATAGGCAAGCAATGTGTCAAAAAAAAAGTTTGTAGCAAATTTATATTGTAGAAGAATGTTCTTAGAGTCAGTGGAGCTGAAAACGATGTGGTATCCGAACCATTACCTAGCTAAGTCACGGCTTTACCGGTGATATTTCAAAGCCAAAAGACGACTCCGCAAACTTGTAAATACCATTGAACGTTTCTCACGAGGGATGGTCCAAATCCCTTCGTACCAAGCGCCATTGAGCAATCATATCTATTCACACCACTCAAACAATCCAACACTAATAATCATAATCATAATAATCATTTATTTGCATTAAAATGTAAGTACAAAAGTTCTTGTTTATAAATTAATCGATCTCAGTACATTCTGCCTCGTCAAGGCGTGCAAAATTGTATATGAACTCATGTCATTAATTATTTATTTAACAATTTAAAAATAAAACATATTAAGAAAAAGAATTAACATGTCAATTGGAAAAAAAAAAATAATAATAATAATAATAAAATATATGTCAGGCACACTCAAAATTAATTACAATTTGTCACCTAAATATTCTTTGATGTCGTAATAGCATTTTTCTAAAAGCCATTTCTTCAATTTCCATTTAAAAACATTGAATGGCATATTCTTAAATTCGTCAGGCAATTTATTAAAAATCGTAATGGCATGATAGTGAGCATTACGTTTGACAAGTTCAAGGCGGCAACGTGGAACGTAGAGACGATTTTTGTGCCTTGTGTCTCTTGTGAGAACTTCCGAGTGTTTTGTAAAGTATTCGGGATACTGCCTTACAAATATGCATATATCCCTTATGTACATGCAGGCTAATGGCAATATTTTGTATTGTCTAAATAAAGGCTTGCAACTGTCTAGAGTCCATGCACCACATATGGCTCTAACACATTTTTTTTGTATTTTAAATGCCATATCTATGTCAACCGAGTTTCCCCACAAAATCAGTCCGTAAGCTAATACCGATTGGACATGTCCATGATATGCACTGAGTGCTGCATCTACAGATACACGTAGTCTAAGCATCTTAATTGCATAAATAAACCTGTCAATCTTGTCACATACTTGTTGTATATGTGCCTTCCAATTGCAGTGTTGGTCAAGGTAAATTCCCAGGAACTTTGCTGTATCAACTTCTGTTATTTGTTTGTTCTGGTACTTTATTATAAGGTTTTCTTTTAATTGTCTACATGTCCCGAATTGTATTAAACTGGTTTTATTTATATTAATTTGCAAATTATTACTTTTTAACCATTGTATAGTATTGTGTAGTGCAGTATTTATTTCTTTTTCAAACGTCAATTTATTTTCACATCTAATGATAATCGTTGTGTCGTCCGCAAATAGTATGGTTTTATGTCTAGTTATATTAGGTAAGTCATTGATGTACATTAGAAATAGGAAAGGGCCTAGAACACTCCCCTGTGGGACTCCAAATTTATTGATCATAAATCCTGATTGAACTGAAGTCTTTCTAGAATTCATGATTTTTGTCACCTCGACACATTGTTGGCGATCTCTTAGATAACTTCGTAGCCAATCATTTGCTTTACCTCTAATACCGTATTGGTCTAATTTGTAAAGCAATAACTTATGGTCCACAAAATCAAAAGCCTTTGACATGTCTAATAAAAGTGCCACTACAGGAACTTTGTTATTAATAGCTTCAGTAATTAATTTGACTACATTGAAACATGCTAGTGAAGTAGTGCTATTTTTTCTAAATCCAAATTGTTCACATTTTAGAATAGCATTCTTAGTCACATAATCTTGAAGCCTAATTAACATAATGTTTTCAAATAATTTTGATATAACAGGTATTAAAGTGACGGGTCTGTAATTGTTTAAGTCTGTTTTTTCACCTGACTTGAATAAAGGTTTGACTATCGAATGTTTTAAATATTCCGGAAAAATACCTTCTTCAAAAGATTTGTTTATTAAGTAACTTAAAGGTTCACAAATATAATTAGCACTGAGTTTGATAATGTCAGTAGTCAAACCATCTATCCCCACAGATTTCGTATTTTTCAGTCTTTTTATTACTTTGACTATCTCTACTGGGTCAGTAGGCTGAAGAAATATAGAAGAAGAAATATTTGAATTAATATAGTTATTAATGTCAGATTGATTAAAATTAAAATTATTATTATTAGTCAAATTTATAAAGTATTGATTAAAAACTTCACTTAAGTCACATGGGTCAGTGTATGTCGAGTGATTTCCTATAATTCTATCTATTTGTTTAACTGTTCCTATTTCACCTACGTTCTCGTTAATAATATGCCATGCGGCTTTGCACGTGTTATTGCTATTTTTAATATAATTAAGATTTTGAAGTTGTTGTGATTTGTAAATACATTTTTTTAGAATTTTACTATATCTTTTGTAACTAATTTCTTCCATTTTTTTATTTGACCTTGCCAATTTTAATTTTAGATACAGACATCTTTTACGGATACTTGACTTTTTTAAACCTTTTGTAAGCCATCCACATTTTTTGGTCTTGTTCGTTTTTTTGGTCATATATACAGGAAAGCATAGGTCGAAAAATAATTTATATAGATTATGAAAGCAGGTAAACGCGTGGTTTATATCTGAGCTTTCATAGACTTCGCAGAAAGACAAAGCTTTTACACAGTTATAAAACTTTATTTTGTTTTCTTGACAAAAATCTCTTCTGCTTTCGTACCATTGAACAACTTCGCGCCGCTTTTTTATGGGAACGGACACTGTTTGCCCAGTCTCATGGTCAGATAGAGCTAGATGATGCACTTGGCCCTCTACCTTCTTAATATTACTAGCAAACAGATCTAAACATGATGTACCCCGTGTGGGTGTTCTGATGTGGATTTGAAAGTTGAAATTTTTTAAAATGCTTTGTAGCTCATTACTATATTTATTTAATTTCAAAATGTTAATATTCCAATCTCCACATAAAATTATATGTTTATACTTAAAAGTCATTCTAGTTAGTAATATATTCATTTTTTCTAAAAACACAGATGTACTACTGTCTGGTGTTCTGTAGATACAAATAAGTATAAAATTTAAAGTCAATATGTCGATTCCAGTACATTCAAAACAAAACTTACATGCTAGGTCATTAATAGATTGTAAAACTTTAAATTGCAAGTTATTTTTTAGCAAAATGCATGATCCTCCGCGCCTTTTATCTGAACGCGAGTAGGCCGACGCTAACTTAAAACCTTTAATTTTCAAAAGGCTTTCCATCCCCTTCATTATAAAAGTTTCAGTGAGGCATATAATGTCTATTTTGGTACCATTTCTGTGGAGATCTTCTATGGCTATGTATATATCTTCCGATTTAATTATAGCTCCTGTTATATTTTGGTGTAAAATTGTCGCGATATCTGAGTTAGGGACGAAAAAACGATATATTTTGGCTATTTCGGGTCGCTACTTTCACTTTGCTAAAATAATAAGGGATGGATCCCTTAGTGGGTTCCTTCTCGGTCGGCATAGACACAGTTTGCTGGACCGGCTGGAAATAATATGGGATAGTGCCTTTTCTATTTAAGTTGTTACAAGATTGCCGTGTACATAAGGACTTAAGCACATTTATGTTTAAAAATTCTTCTTTATATGTCAAACTGTCAATTTCTACATTTAATTTAAAACTTAATTTTTTTATATACTGATTAGGCATGCCATTATTCATTTCAACAAATTTACAGTTAGAGTAATTTTTAATTAGTAGTTTAATTTTACTGTTTAGTTTTTGTTCGTTTAAATATGGATTATGTTGTACGTTAACAATAAAAACTTTTTGACCTTTAAGGCGGTAAAAGAAATTACATAAATTAGCGAACATTGCAAACGGGTTCGAGTCATTGGCACCAAGCACGAGAACAAAAATGTCCGAGTCACTTTGAGATAGAGATGTCACATTACAATTATTAAGAATTTCTTTACTCGTCGCAGATGGTTTTATAAAACCTGAAACGTCGTATTTGTCGTTCCATTTATTTTGCCTATCTTTTAAAAGCTGCATCGTCAAGTGTTGAGCTTGTTCATCACCTAGTACAAGTATTTTTGGCTTCATACAAGTGCTGCCCTCTGCTTCTTTTTTTGTGAAACTTTCTTGCATGCTAGCGGATGATTCATGGTTCACATTCACTACTCCGCTGGGCCCAGCCTCATTCGAAAAGGTTGCTCTTGATAGTAAATTCGTGGGCTTGTTTTGGCGGCTCGTAGAGTCTCTTCTGACTGGAGTTTCCATTATGTTAGTATCTCTAGTGATACAGCTATTGATTGGGGAAGAACGAGAAATATTCATTCGCATGGATGTTAATTTCTTCATAATAGGGGCTTTGTTTCCAGGGGACATTCGGGGGGAAATCGATACTGCTTCTGTCGATATTTTTTTCAGCAAATTGACTTGAGCAATGCGCTCTGTTAATTCATTTTTTAGGGTGTTACATTGCATATTTAGATTTCCTATCTCTTCATGGGCGATACTCATCTCGCTCCGAAGATCAGTTATCTGTTGCTTTAGGTCAATGATTGCAGAAGTATTCTCTGCTTCATTTTGCGTGGGGACGCTCTTTGTAGATAGATCTAGTAGGCTTCCATCAGCTATGGTAGAATTAAATTGAGTGATTTCCGTAGTTATGTCGGATATATCAAGAAATGACTTCCTCCGTGGTCTCCTCATTGTCACATTGATTGAGTCCATATTTAATATAGCTCCCTCTGTTGGTATAATTCAATTAAGCAATGCAAGTGCTGCTACTCGCCACTAGGTGTCACTGTGGTACTGGTTGCGCTTCTAGGTAAGGAGTATCGAGTTGATATAATCGACTAAAAGTTTATCAACGCGGAGACCACATTATAGTCTATGGTCATTATTTTTTGGTTGGTACTATTGATTCACTGTCGAATTGAGGTATGACCTGTCAAAATCAGCTGTTGCAGGACTGTCAACTTTATTGCAGTGTTGATGCAGTTGCAAACGAACTAAAATTGTACTCACAGTTTTAGGTCCAAACTTTTTTGAAAATTGTGTTTTACGTGTTTTAGCCGTTATGTCTTCGTCAAGTTATTCTTCCAAGCGCTTTTCAGCATGAATTCCAAGTGTTATGGTCCCAAAGTGATTGGTATTACGTCTCTTGAAGGTTAGAATAGTGTCTTCTAAACTTGTTTACTAATATTATTCACTTTTTCTTATTAAATTAATTAAAAATACTCAAGAAGTGCGACAGTGATTGTTTACGTCTGGGTGTACCAGAGACAATTTTAACCATATTTCTTCGAAGATAAGGTCCATTCAGGTGTGAAGGAAATGTGGCAGAATCATCTAACAAACAATTGTGAAAGTTTGGGAAGCTTAGCAAACGATTCAGAGAGAAATTATTGTTGTTTTAACAAAGTGGGAAGTTGCTGGTTAATATCATGCCTTCCGAAGTCAGCAGATAGATATTATGGACGAGGATTATTAATTCAAAGTTACTCTCTAAGTTTCGTAATTAATTTTAGGGTTGTATTGTCTTTTGAACTAGGTAAAGCAAATCCTTATCGGCAGAAAGCTAGAATACTTCTTACCTCACAAAGTCTCTAGACTAAAATAACGAGATCCGCCGTCTTCTTCTGCTACTTTAGCTACAAAACTTAAGTATAATTGTAATAAATAATTAGAATAGATATAGATATATCTAGTATCTAATTGCTGGTATACTCGGTAAGCGAAGTATAAAGCTAACTTATTAAAGAGAACAGTTAAAGCGGTATCCTTACTAAATTGCTTAATCTTGCTTAACTTTGTTATTTAACTTTCAGTTTCTACGACAAGAGACTGCAATCGCACAAACAAACTAAATAGTATTTTTTTATCAAAAAACTAAACTAAAGTGCAATACTATATCGTTATGCTAATCTTCGTAGGAACAATTCCATCTGTGGTTCTAATCTCAGGGAAAGTTACGATTATCTGAGTCTCTTGCATTTTCGAGTCGTAAAACTTTTTTATCTTCGATCGTGTCGTTTGTTACCATTAAAGAGTTTTTCATTGGTTTTGAACAGATTACCTATCTGTTTTGTTACGTTACGCGAAGCCGGTTTATTTTCGAAATATTTGCCGAGAACCTATTATTATATAGGAGCAATATCGGCCATACACTTTGCTATAAGAAATAAATATATTTGAATATTTTCGCCTTAGTTTCGTGGTCACGACACTGAATACAAGTTAATTCATGCTTCAAAGTTGGTGGTAGTTTATAGACGATCATAAAGCCTAGTAATAATTGATAATTCTATAACTTATTCCGCTCATCAAGTCACAAACATTCGCGTCATTAGATCCCATCTTATCACCGTGACCTAGCTTTAACAGTATGCCACAGTCGGTTAGCTGCGGCGTGGGACAAAGGGCGCCGCTTACAGGGCATTTATCACATCGCGGTCGGCGGCCTCTGACCCTGTAAATGAGTGACCAACAGACAGAATTACTGAAATATATAAATTGACTAACTGACTGATGAGCGAACGTAACTATTGGTATCTATTTAAAGCTTAATAGGAAGAGTAGAATGAATGAATGAAAACACTTTATTGTACATGTACTACACCTTACAACTAATTATTAAGAAAAAGAAAACATAAAAACTAACAAAATACAGTACAATGGGCAGTCTTATCGCCAGGGAGCGATTTCTTCCAGACAGAGTAGAGGTAGAGTAGAGAGAGTAGGGGTACAAGAGTAAATATGGACGAAAATAAACGTTTGTATGATGAACAGAGATGTTTGTTTTGTTCAAGATTATGTTTACGCAGACATCAAACAAATATGTGTACTCAGTAGGTAGGATAGAAAACACCGACTCGTCGCAGAGTTCATGATAATCTATATTCCTCCGTTTAACTGTATGCCTAAGCTATAGGTGGCTAAAAGCTACTGAATAAAAACTTACTAGAATTAATCCACTCTTAATAGCATAATCCATTGAAAGCGAACCGTTTTTGCATTATTATTCATCGGATAAATAACGAGAAAAGTTTAAAAGTCGGTAAGTACATGGAGCTCGGGCTACTTCAAGCTGAATATTAAAAGCTTCATTTTCCATCAATTTGCCAACGTTATAGGAACGTCTCCATTTTTTGACAACTTGAGCAATAAGGAAATATATATTTACTCACAAACAAACTTACGACTATACAGTATTTATAAAATGTACATTGTCATCTAAAATACATAAGAAACAGTTGAGCTATCTACAGACCGTTGCAAACTATCTATAGATAGTTATCTATAGCATTAAGTATCACGGGGGTTAATTAAAACAAAACGCAGGTTGGTCACGTCAAATAGGTTGTCAGAAAACAAATGCTCCACTGACGTACTTATTGACAGTACAGTTCACCGCTACATAACATTGTTTTTTAGGAAACCCAAGTTGTCGCCAAAAGCCCCAGAAGGCAGTAATGTTGGGAATATGCAGAACGCAGATTACTTAAAGAGGATAACGATAGTAGTTTCCATGAGAGTAAGTAAGAAATACTGCTCGATTAGCGTTAGAGGAACTTTGGTTTTATTTAAATAAATAAATAAATAAATAATGCTGGACAGTAAACACAACATCATCTAGCCCCAAGCTAAGCAGAGCTTGTGTTATGGGTACTAGAAGACTGACATACCTAATACAATACATTACATATATAGATATTTTTTATTATACATATAATACCCAGAACACCCGGAATAAATGTTTGCAGAAAATACAATACAAACATTTATCCCAAGGCGGGAATCGAACCCGCAACCTTCCGCGTCGCAGGCGGACCATCGCCCACCGCGCCACATCGGTCGTCAAATTTAAATCGATGGATTTAGCATTTTGTCGACCTTTCTTTTCTTTTCAGTTTCTTTTCAATCAAATGAATTGAGTTTGTTAATTAGACGAGTGGTTTGTCTATTAACTGCCTATTAGTCAAACTACTTACAAACATAAATTGCTTTTGATTATATTTATATCAAAGTAGGTAATTAAATATGGAAATCGAAGATCAATTTTAATAATTTTTAAATGTATTTTTTTAATTTTACTTAATTTATTTGATAATAATGACCTGTGAATAGACTTATCCAATAAATTGTTTATTTTGATTACAAAAAATCTTTTTCACAGACCACCTTAATAGTTGTAAGTGACATGAATGACAAGAAAATATAGCAACTATACTCCAAAAAATTCTGGCCTTTAATATAAGTTTAAGGATCGATAACTACTATTATAAAGACATCACCCTTAAGGGTAATTTCGACTCTGTGCTATCAGAGCCGAAGAAATTTATTGCTAACTAGTTTCTGCGCCGCTATACCTCTAAAATATTATAAAATTCTTTTTTGAGCTACAAAATATACACTTATTTTAAACCGTCATTATTTATAGGGCTATTGGGAATAAACTGAAATCGTTTAAAGTTCGAATACTCGACTCCCGAATCCTTATAAAAATTACATTATAATAAGTACGTATAATAAGTCGCCAAGGCCCGGGATGAGTGGAAGACTTTGGGGGAGACCTTTACCCAGCAGTGGGACAATATAGGTTAAGGAAAAAAAGTACGTGATTCTGTTTCTGTCGCAAAAACGATAAATGATGAATATTGTTTTGAGTGGATGTCCTGAGATTATAAAATCTAAAAAGGAAGTATTTATGATAAAGCAGCAAAATAATAACATAAATACGGACAGATTGACTTTTAATAGACGTAAGATGGTCGCAAATTAAAGGAAATGAAACCCTATATCAAGAAGAGGGGCAACGTGCTAAGTTGTTAGACAAAGCTCGGAATGCTGCCTCTTATTCAAAGACTCTAAATCCTATCTACCGGAATATATTACGTCTTATCATCGAAATGGCTGCCGCACGCTTCCTCGAAGCCCTAGGGCCCCTTATCTCGAAGCAATAACTTATAATAAACATCACAAGAAAAAAACTCAAGGACTTGTTTTTATGGTACATTTTTCCTTCGAGAATACCTGCCTGGACAATTTTAATGCTTTCAAAGCCAGCTTGAAGATAAAAAATATTTTTGAAGAAAAATACGACCTTTGAGGCGCGGCGGGGACTATCCGACCGAGATTACATTCTTGGAACTACGACTGTTTGCGAGACTTGTAGCATAACCTGGAATAAACAAGCTGCTATTAAAGTTGAAGGACTGTTCTTTTTAATTCGGCAGCAAATAACAGATGTAATCGCAATAAAACGTAATAAACCCGCGCTTACACTGTATGCTCTTACGGCTGGTTTCTCGAACGATGATCAACGAAAAAATCTCAAACTCGGATCAATCGTTATTTGGGTTTCCAGAAACCGGCCGTTAATTTGAGCCTGAAAAATACAGGTATTATAAATGTATTCCAAAACGAGTCTGCTCAATGATTCGCTACGCAAAGGCTTCCATATTTTAATTAAAAGCTTCGTAATCAGACAGCTTTGGTAAACCAACATCCTCCAGCGAGATGGAATATATTATAAAATATATAATACACCAAAACGGCAACCGCAAATAACCATTCAAAACAGGCAGCTAATTATAACTCTGAGTGCTGTTTTAGTTTCAAACAAAATTAAGCTATATTTGGTCAAAATTTGCTCGAACTAAATTATCCGCCATTTATTTATTTATTTACAAACGCTCAACAAACCCACAGTAAAAAACCGTTTTTTAGCCAGTTAATACAATAAGTACCTAAATTACAAATACATGTATGACAAAGAAACCTATTACATTCATAGTGTTGGCTCTATGTGTTGGTTCTAAGTGTTTGCTCTATGCTCCGCGGTGATGCGTGTACTGTTTTTGTTTCAATGATTTTAAGAGCGCACTGTGAGCCGCGTGGAGCTGGTTACTTGTGGTGGTGGCGCCAACAACTCGAAGCCGCGCTGTAATCCTACATTCAAAATGAACGTCGGTTTGAGGCCGACATGTGTTGAGCGTGTTATTTCCGTGGCGGCTCTCGGCGATATTTATATTTTGCGCTGGATTTAAACCCGTCTCGTACAAAGATTAATAATATAATAGAACTCAATTAAAAAATTTAATAACAAACTCAAAGTATCTTCATTTAATACGCAACTTAATTGTGTGGAGAATGAGCCTAGCGTTGAAAGTTTATGTAGTTTCATTATACTAAATAGGTACTTCAAAAAACTTAAAACGGTTAGATCTCATTCGGGTGCGCACAAACCTAGAAAAAATGTGAGAAAAAATTTCAATAGATATTAATTGGTACTCAAAATATTCCTTCTATATCTCAAGCGGTATCGTCCTATTAAAATCAATAGACACATAGTAATGTAGTCATATATTTCCAAGCAATCCTTAATCGCTAATAGAATACATTTATTTGTAAAAACAAATATTTTGTTGTAGAATTTCCATTTAATTCTTTTTAGACTAAAATACGGATGCTAAGTTATAACTGACGCCTAAGCTCTGGGCTTAAGAACTTACTTTCATATTCAATTATAAATTAGGAATTTCTAAGAAATAAAGCAGAAACACTCGCAGTAGAAACATTGAGTTGAGTGTTTAATCTCGGCAGATAGAAGCCTCCAATTAGGCACACAATTTAGCTTTGATGGATTAATCAGACGTATTGAAGGAATTATTAATGAATATCATCAAACCGCTTTCGCGCTAACTCAATTAGACTGATGTCTATTCATATTTGTGTAAACTCTATAATTTAGCGACGACATAAATAATAAGACTAATGGGTTGACTTTGACTTTAAAATATGACTTAAAAGTAATACATTTTTTTAAGGTAATTAAAGGTATTCAATACAAAACAAAACTTTGATAAATAAAAACATTTATTGTGAAATTTTGACATGACCTGCTAGGATCATTTACATTACACCAATATTCCGATCAATATCTAAAAAAGCACAACTTTAATTGATCTACTCCTTGTCTAGTCTTGACTTTAGATTTCAAAACATAATATTTTAAGCTCAGTAAAAAAAACCTTGTATTACGTAACTGAATACTTATGCTTCAGTATAGTCCAGTCAAATTACGAAATAAATAAACATGAGCTAACACAGTTTGGGGATTTTGAGGATCGATAGGGGGGTGTATTCTGAGCATAAATTCCAATTTGAGGGGTTGTACTGAGGTCAGCTCAAGGTCATTTCGATGGAAACGCGTTTAATTTGATATCTCGAGAATGGTTAGAGTTAGGCGAAAAATTGTTGAGACCTTTTCTTTTCCAAACAAAATTTACAAACTTTTTTATTTGAAACTTTTTTTTATAACATTAATATTTTCCAACTTATTACTCCCGCAAGGCAAAAAATTTACTTTTTTTCCATTTCTCATCGTTTCTCCCCAACCATTCAATTTTATTAAATTTTACCGATCATCGAAGTGTAGATCTTTCAATTATGAACAATTTTGTTTTTAAACTTTTTTCCGTAATGCCAATACTTTCGGAGTTATAGATTACTGTACCGAGCGAAATCCGCGCCACTGTCGCAATATAAAAAGGTCAATCGATTAAACTATTTAAAAATTAGGTATTTAATTTGGGTTAATTTGGGTAAGAAGTAAATTAACAATTAAAACTGATTCACACATTTATTGATAGAAAAATAGGTTATAAAACTCGGTTTACGCTCGGTAAGGTAATATATAACTCCGAAGGTATTGGCATTACGGAAAAAAATTTAAGAACAAAACTGTTCTTAATTAAAAGATCAACACTTCGATGATCGGTAAAATTTAACAAAATTGAATGGTTGGGGAGAAAACGATGAAAAATGGAAAAAAAAGTAAAATTTTTGCCTTGCGGGAGTAATAAGTTGGAAAATATTAATGTTATAAAAAAAAGTTTCAAATAAAAAAGTTTGTAAATTTTGTTTGGAAAAGAAATGGTCTCAACAATTTTTCGCCTAACTCTAACCATTCTCGAGATATCCAATTAAACGCGTTTCCATCGAAATGACCTTGAGCTGACCTCAGTACAACCCCTCAAATTGGAATTTATGCTCAGAATACACCCCCCTATCGATCCTAAAAATCCTCAAACTGTGTTAGCTCATGTTTATTTAACCCGTTTTTAGCCATGATTTGACTGGACTAGTACCTCTACTATGAGTTGTCACAGTAAAATCGCCTGACTTTACTACAGTAGTTACGTCAATATTAGTATTACGAATTTTAGTACCCAACTATCCGCTAGAGGCGCTGTAAAAATCTTCATACATTTTTTTAACTACAGACGCTAGCGAGTATAGTAAAAACTCATGGTAGAGCTACAGTTACTTTAAAGTGACTAAGGTCAAATCTCCACTGTAAAATTATTCTACGAAGCTTTTCCCGCTAAAAATACAGTTCAAAAGACGGGCAAGTATTTACCGCGTGTCCATTATTCAGGAGCACTGAGTGTTTCATCCAGCTCTCGTTGGTAGTGGCTAACACTCACCATCTATGTACATATACTAGGTATACTTATACTTGGTACATATACCTAATACCCACCATCTATGTACATACGCTAGGTATACTTATACTTAGTACATATACCTAATACCCACCATCTATGTACATACGCTAGGTATACTTATACTTGGTACATATACCTAATACCCACCATCTATGTACATACGCTAGGAATACTTATACTTGGTACATATACCTAATACCCACCATCTATGTACATACGCTAGGTATACTTATACTTGGTACATATACCTAATACCCACCATCTATGTACATATGCTAGGAATACTTATACTTGGTACATATACCTAATACCCACCATCTATGTACATACGCTAGGAATACTTATACTTGGTACATATACCTAATACCCACCATCTATGTACATACACTAGGTATACTTATACTTGGTTCATAACCTAATACCCACCATCTATATACGCGAGGTATACTTATACTAGGTACATATACAAACTACCTACCTAGTTATTAACCAACCAAGCTTCTCGCAAATAAATATATTTAATTTAATTTCATTTGTTTGTTTGCTAGAGTGGACTCGTTGTTTACTAACCAAATTAATATAAAACTAAATATAAACTATACAACTTGAACAACAAATAAAATGACGAATTATTTGACTCAAATATCCATATTATGTACGAATTACGACGTACATATGTTAAAAGTAAAGAATTTAAAAAATCTAGAAATAAAATACGTTCATAGTATACCTATACAATCTAGCTACGATTCTAGATTATATACAACGACATATAAAACAAAACACTTTCTGTAATAAACAAAAATGTATTACGTATTTATTGCGCCAAAATATAAATACTTTCAAGAACGTATTGGTTAATGCGTTAGAGATTAACGGCCGGTTTCTGGAAACCCAAAACACGATTGATCCGAGTTTGACACATAGTAATTATTTGTTTTTTTCGTTGATCATCGTTCGAGAAACCGGCCGTAAGACAAGTAATAATGACGCCGTCAGGATTCATTTACATAGAGAATGAACGAAAGATGTAAAATGTACTGTCTCTCGTGTTTTCCGAGATGAAATATTAAGTATTCAGTTACGAGAAGCTTCCATTATTACTAATTTCCTTGATGTATGACTCTATTATAAATTAAGCTCGTATTTTATGAACATCTTCCCTGAAAGGCTTTGTTCTTAGAGAATTATCTTTTACATTGAAACATTCTAAACTCATAAAATAATAAAATATATAAATATTTATACAGTTTCAAAACAGTTTTGATACTACGCTTCTTATTCAATTAGATCAATTACGATTATTTAATTTCCTAACTTACATCACTCTTTAAAGTAAGTAGATAAAACAGGGCCAGTGAAATTACCTGAAACAATAAATAAATAAAATAAATAATACTGGACAATCCACACAACATCATCTAGCCCCAAGCTAAGCAGAGCTTGTGTTATGGGTACTAGAAGACTGAAAATAATACAATACATTATATAGATAGATATTTTTATTATACATATAAAATACCCAGAACACCCGGAATAAATATTTGCAGATCGTACAAACATTTATCCCAAGGCGGGAATCGAACCCGCAACCTTTCACGTCGCAGGCGGACCTTCGCCCGCCGCGCCACATCGGTCGTCTATGATCAAAAAGAAATCATTAAAATATAATACAAAATACAATTTGCAATTTTAAAATACTTTATAAGCCCTTTAAAAAGTTTTGATACGATAAATACCAAAGTTTTGTCACAAAGTATCAACACGGTCTGAATCGAAAAGTTATGTGAATTCATTGACCGCAACACGAACCAACCTGCCATTGAAAAAGTTGCCCAACTTTGCGAGTTGCGAGTCGACTTCGACAACTCAAACTTACAAAAGGATTAAGTAGGTAAGTACTTTCAATCACATAAACTTGCTTTTGTTGACTCGAGTTGGTGAAGGTTTTTGATAGAAGTCTTCAAGTTTCAAAGATACGGGAATGCTGGTAAATATTAATAAATATTAGCGGGAAAGTGGGGAGTTGTTTTGTGGAATAATTTTATAGCACTTTGCGTTCTCTTTGAGTGCATCTATATAATAAATTCGTTTACAAAGTATAAATTACCAAGAAATTTTACTGAATAAACTTAATCATACATTATTATAGGCAGTGGTTATCACTTAAGTATCAAGCGAACTATGTAATAAAAGTACTAGTAGCAAAATTCTACTCGAATTTTGTCTAAATTATTGTTGTTGTGGCGCACACCAACAACATTACAAGACCGAAGTTTCGTTCAGTAGCTCTACCATGAGTTTTTACTATACAATATACAGGGTGTAACAAATGAGGTGGACCAAAAGCAAAAGGGCGATAGGGGAGCTCAATGGCTATCCATAGAACCCCCATGTATGTTCAGCGATATTCAGTCGTTCAAAAGTTATTCCCACTTTTATGTTTTTTTTTTTCATTAACATATTTTAGGTTAGATTTCCCAAGTATACCCAAACTATCAAGGATACAACCGTAATTTTTTTACACCTTGTAGCCTAATAGTAGACCTTTCGTACTGCAATACCAGTTTGAGTCGTTATTTGATTGATTTCCAAATAAAAAATAATCTTTGCAGAAAAATCCGAAACCTGAACTTCCGCGAAAAACTTTAGGAGCAATTTAAAAAAAAAACTTGCTGAATATTTTTTTCCACAACCTATCTTAAAAACTTTTTCCATTTATGGAGAAGTTACCCTACAAATTTCATAAGGCTAGTACAGAAGGATCATGTTAAAAAGTGAACTCATGTGTTGTAAAAGTGCTGAAATCGACGGTTCAATCGACCAACACGATGGTCCGGGCAAGGCTCAGATTGTATGCCACCCCTTCTAATCAATTGCTCTTGGTATATTCTAGCAGCCTCTCGAACGTTTTCTTAAGCTACAACATGACAATAATACATTTCTGCATATCTACGAGGAGAATATGGCATGATACACTAATCGCAAAGTTTGTACAGTCCGTAAATGCGCAGTTTGCGTTAAAGTAAATTAATCCAAATTCAGACTCCTGAGTGGCCGCACTTTTCACAACCTGACTCCGTAATAAAGATTTAAAAACTAAAACCCGACTACGAAAAGCTAGGTAACAAGTTTAACTTTTTTAGACTTCACACCTAATCCACTGTTGGTTTCTTGATTTATTTTACTTCATCACGGGTTTAGTCGCATGCTTAATGTTATGTAGTTTAACATAACTAGCATCCGACTACAACCATGTTAAGTAAAAAAATCTGTTAAGAAAATTTTTAAAGTTAAACTTACTTCCTAACTTTTCGTATTTGGGTTTTCGTTTTTAAATCTTTATTACGGAGTCAGGTTGTGAAAAGTGCGGCCACTCAGGAGTCTGAATTTGGATTAATTTACTTTAACGCAAACTGCGCGTTTACGGACTGTACAAACTTTGCGATTAGTGTATCATGCGGCCATATTCTCCTCGTAGATATGCAGAAATGTATTATTGTCATGTTGTAGCTCAAGAAAACGTTCGAGAGGCTGCTAGAATATACCAAGAGCAATTGATTAGAAGGGGTGGCATACAATCTGAGCCTTGCCCGGACCATCGTGTTGGTCGATTGAACCGTCGATTTCAGCACTTTTACAACACATGAGTTCACTTTTTAACATGATCCTTCTGTACTAGCCTTATGAAATGTTTAGGGTAACTTCTCCATAAATGGAAGAAGTTTTTAAGATAGGTTGTGGAAAAAAATATTCAGCAAGTTTTTTTTTTAAATTGCTCCTAAAGTTTTTCGCGGAAGTTCAGGTTTCGGATTTTTCTGCAAAGATTATTTTTTATTTGGAAATCAATCAAATAACGACTCAAACTGGTATTGCAGTACGAAAGGTCTACTATTAAGCTACAAGGTGTAAAAAAATTACGGTTGTAGCCTTGATAGTTTGGGTATACTTGGGAAATCTAACCTAAAATATGTTAATGAAAAAAAAACATAAAAGTGGGAATAACTTTTGAACGACTGAATATCGCTGAACATACATGGGGGTTCTATGGATAGCCATTGAGCTCCCCTATTGCCCTTTTGCTTTTGGTCCACCTCATTTGTTACACCCTGTATACTATAATCGCTAGCGTCTGTCGTTAAAAAAATGTATGAAGATTTGTACAGCGCCTCTAGCGGATAGTTGGGTACTAAAATTCGTAATACTAATATTGACGTAACTACTGTAGTAAAGTCAGGTTAATCTATATATCTGGGTGTTACAATGTATTCTATGTATGTTTTTACAAAAAAAAAACTGGATACAAGTATTGTATCAGCAATCTAGTTCCCATAGTACTCGCTTTGCTTAGTTTGAAACTAGAGAGTGATGTGTCTATTTGTTTGTTCAATGAATATTTAATAAATCGGCAAATCAGATTAAGTTAATTTATTAGTGTGTAGCTACAACTTCCCTTCAGGTAAGCTCGTGCCAGCTATGGTATTAAAAAAAATCACAAGGTATATTACTGACGGAACTCAAGATTAGCGTCGGAAAATGATTTCCCCAAGGGTCCCTAACTGACGAATAGGCCTCATACTCCACAATAAGCTTTGTATTGCCGGAAATAACATCGAACATATTTCTAAGCTTCTATTATACGAACATAAATTAACGCTTTTATTAGAAGGAATCATTATTTTCTGAAAGAGTTCAATATTGAAAAATATATGATTATTTTTTACCATCTAAAGTTGTAACAAAAGTTGTAAAATAAGTCTAATAAGTATGCTGTTGGTATTAAGCAAAAATCCATTGAATAAGATGTAAAGTAATAATTTTTTTTTTTTAATAAAGAACAAAAAATTTATGAGTAAGGACATTTCACACATCACATACACATAAAAAATACCTAAAAAACATGTCTACAAAACAGTGTATAACTACGTGATTTTTAAGCACGTAGTACAACGTAGCGGCTTCTAGCTATAACAACTATAACGTAGAGACTACGCTAATTCGTAGCACACTCGTAGCAAGCTCTACGAACGGATTGACTCGTAGAACGTATCAAGCTCGTAGACATCTACGAAGACGCTACGACGTAGAGATTCGTAGCGACGTTTACAAGGTTATTCGTAGCACGTCACAACGTGAACATAGGTGATTCGTAGCTCGTAGCAGAGATACATGTTATTCACGTAACGTATATTATGATAGATACATATTTATTTTTACACAGCACAAGGGTATATTATTATATGTAATTGAAAAACGCAAACTCTCAAAAAGTACGATGTATGTATTTTCTTAAATTATTGTGTATTTTATTAACAAATGAATCGGTTTTCACAAATGTGTTGACATAAATAAATAAATAATGCTGGACAATCCACACAACATCATCTAGCCCCAAGTTAAGCAGAGCTTGTGTTATTGGTACTAGAAAACTGACATATTTAATACAATACATTACATAGATATTTTTGTATTATAAGTTTACATATAAAATACCCAAACGTTTATTCCAAGGCGGGAATCGAACCCGTAACCTCCGCGTCGCAGGCGGACCTTCGCCCGCCGCACCACATCGGTCGTCAATAATATTCGCATTATATTTCTAAAACTGTCAAACGCAGCTGTTGAACTCAATTATAAACAACGTCTAAAAGTATATTTGGGAACAAACGAACGTCACCATCACTTCCGGTCACATCCAGTGACTTCCGGTGCGCTTCCGGACGCCGGATATGGAAGTTGCGCGCCGTTCAAAACCCGATAACTAATTAAAATTGTAATTAATTTGTTCATTAAAATGATTGAATGCAAATTGCATTTGAAAGCAAATCGACGATTTCACGGCAATCAGTTACTCGTTCGATTACATGTTTTAACTGAAATTACTATTTTATCATTACTTTATGACTATCTACTTATCAATAACTTCAGAAAAAAAGAGAAATCAGATATCAGTGTTAGGTTATTTTCGTTCGGTATTTTCGTTACGGAATTCTCCACGCTCAGGGCCCGCGATAGAAGCTATGCTATATAACTTTCCACCTTAACAAAGATAGGATTTTGTTAGGATTTTCTAATGTTCTCTTGGCGATTTAAATAATTATAAAATATTTGTGAACCGTTTTATTGTGTGAACGTGTAACTTTGACTTTTGATAAGTTATCTTAACCAGAACCTTTTTAGCAGTGTGTTCCCGTCCGCACCCAAATCTGTTAATCTATAAATCTCCAATTAAAAAGCACAAAAGGTAACCAAATACACCACACGATGGTGGCGGTACAGTGAACTTGCAAATTGGGAGCCCGCAGTACTAACTGCATTGTATTCTGCGAGCCGACCGTTGCCATGACAACGGCGCGCTCCACTGGCGCGAGACATTCGATCACTGATTTGAACACATTTTGTGCGCAGATTTTTACTTGAAATTGGTTCATATTTTACACAATTTACACTGAAATATTTGATTTTCGATTCATCATCATCATAAACCTATATCAGTCCACTGCTGGACGTAGGTCTCTCCCAAGACGCGCCACTGAGCCCGGTCTTCGGCTCTTGTCATCCAATGTTTGATTTTTTATTACTGACTAACAATGCATAGGTTTTAAAAGCAGGTTTTGGAAGTGCAGGATTTAAAAATAATTATTCTTTGTACGGCATAGTAAACTAAAAAGGTAATATGTTTTCGTAAAGAATAACCGCAGTAAGATTCTGGTAAGAACTCCTTCAAAAGCACTGTTATACTTAGTTGATGTTCTTAATGTATACAGAATTCTTAAGAATAAAGATATAACGGCCGGTTTCTCGAACGATGATCAACGAAAAAAATCAAACAATTACTATATATTAATATATGTGTCAAATTCGGATCAATCGTGATTTGAGTTTCCAGAAACCGGCCGTAAGTCTATTGATTATTAACTTAGTGGTCTATTGACTTATACGCTTTCTATAACGAAAAGTCGGGTATCTATCTAATACGGATAAGGAGATTTTATCCTTGTTCGCTAATTAATTTCATAAACGCGAGTAAGGTGTTTTCGGGATGAATATTTTAATTAATATTAACTGTGAAAATAAGCATCCAATTAATATTCATCGCTCGCTCCTCGGGTATTACTTTTGTATGTTTTCTCACAACAAATAAAAGCTTGTCTATAAATGTTTATTTGAACACAAATGTATTCAAAATAAACACGCCATCTTGTAAATTAAATGTACCAGTAATTTTCGCACTTAAAACACTCGGAATTATAAGTGAAATGTATAATTATCATATTTTCATTAGTGTTTCACAAAATTAATATTTATAATTTTATTTCTATGAGCTAAAGAACTTGTTTCTTGCCCTTTATAGGCTCTGGTCGCGTGGAACTGGCACCTAGAATCACCTGGTATGTAAGACGATTCTAAATGATCCTTGTGATTTTATTGAATAAATTAATTTTGATGAGTGGAGGGATTTGGGGGAGACCCTTGCCCATCAGTGGGACGAAATAGGTTAGGAAAAAAAAATTGACTTTGACTTTTATGAATAATGTTTTAATGCTTACTTCGGGTGTACAAAGTCAAATAAAGCCCGATAATAATCCAAATAAACGCAACAACATAAATGAAGCTTACCAAGAGTATAATCCGAGATAAGAGCACGCACACAAGCACACTGCCACGTGTGTTACACACCGACCGTGGCACTGTGTGCTGCGCCACACGCCTCGGGCTATAGGGCTGCCACGTGGTACTGCATTTCATCAATTAAATCTAGGAATTACGCTAGTCCTATAGCTAGATTTATTTTATTAAATCATGATTTTATAAAGTTTATTATTTAAATAAATCAGGTCGCGTAACGTCACGCTTCTACTCCGTCGACCTGTATTTTATGTAGTTACTGATGAGAAAGAAAGAAAAAAAATTATAAAAGATTAGTCTCGGTAAGAGTGACCTAGACCCAAGTTGTAACGTCTAGTTAGCTTTAATCACAAAACGTAAACTTTAGTTTACTCCTTTAATTGTTTAGTTTTTAACATATTTGTTTGTTTTGAAAGTGTTTCTATATGAAATATACTAAACTAAGTGAATATTTAGGAACAAAAACCAAAGAAGGCATGCCCCATACGTTCCTAGTACCGTCCATATCGTTGGACTTGTTCATTGCTCATAAGTACTGGGGGTGAGTTGGGGCGAGAGGAGGCTTTTGCACTAAACTCACAACTTAACAACCGTGGGCGACAGTTTGCTATAAGAAATATCACTATTGTGGCCTTCTAGTGCTCAGTAAGCGATGCTATTTCCGCTTCCGTAGTAGACCCACAAATAGTCTACTAAAAGGGTCTGAAAATGGGCGTTTTCTTAATACCACCGACCCGACAACTACACGATATTGTCCGACAGCGAGTGTTTACAAGCATTCAACTACAAAGGCTTTCAAATCGTGTGTACAGCCTTTGGAGACGATATTTTTGTTCGAGCACCCGAAATATTGGTATATCGGTCGCTGTAAACGATCCTTTCGTGTGCAAACAACAACGAAACAGATAAACAGGAAAAGAACTGTTCAATTACATTCAGTGATCTACTGAAATATCAGCAGCTACTGAAAGAATGTCATTTATGAAATTCCGTCCGCGCACAATGCGATTCTTGCACAAAATATTCAGTTTTCAATTCATAACGCGTGCGTTGTGCTATTCCATATTCTATTTCAATAAATCTCGAGTTCTGTTTCAGAACTGAGTGAAGTATTTTATAAGAGCTGTTCGTTATTTTCTATTTTTTATTGTGCAAAACAGACCAGCTAACAAATAAAACGGTGATATAAGTTTTTGTTTTATTGGAACCTTGCGGAGTATCTTTGCCTTTCGTTGTATACTTTTGGTATCAGATCATCAGAAGATTTGGTGCAAAGCACCCAACTAACAGCCAGCCCGACTTCATATCAGTCCTCTCACATTAGACAAGCCGGCTAAGCTGAAAAGGATGAGCCTCGAAACAAAGCGAGATAAATCGAGTTACATCCCGCCCTGTCGCCCAATTCTAGCGACAAAGGAGAATGGGCCACAATGGCGCGGGTTCGGCCCTCCGCGATAATTGGAAGGACTCGAGAGCCGTGTAATTAATTGTTTGACGATTTGTTTTTGGCTGAAGCTGTTGAATTTGATGTTACTTTTGTAATAGACATTCTGAATCTTAATTTAGTTTGGGGCTGAAATAATTGGATTTAGTTTTCAGGGCAGTTTAATGAAGATACATTGCGTGCGGTGAACTAGATTGAAGCTAACCTTACCCGCTTGATGTGTTTATTCTAATTAAAATCGCTAGTTTTCACAAACAATAAGTAAACCTACACACTCGTAGGTGAGGTATTTGTGTAGATCTTACGTACGAGTGTGTGTACCTTAATTATATAAGTAATATCGCGGCAGGAAACGCGTGTTATTCATAATTCGGCGGCGGCGGGCGGCGGCGGGCGGCGGGCCGCGGGCGGGCCTCGCGACATATCACGACACGCGAAACGACTATTTACTGCTACTTGTATGTCTCGGGTGTAGAAAAACAAGATTTAGCAGAACACCTCATATATTTTGTGATAATGGTTCTTGTCTTACAAATCTGTACTTGAAATAAAAATAAAATTTGTTAAAAGTTTCTATACTTACTTATATAGATTACAAAGTATAGGTTAGATATCGATTAAATGTGTGATATGATAACTTTCTATGTGGGAAATCTAAACACGCTTACATCAATAACAACTTTTCCCATTACCCTTTATGTACGCTTTCGGCCCATATCAATAAGTTACTATATTAATCCAGCTCTAAAACAAACACACAATTTTAAAATCCTTTACAAATTCAACAAAAAACATCAAAGCATTTCCAGCCAGACAGCACACAGCTTACTAACCATCTGCACAAACGGCAATGTAAACGTAAAATGTAAATAAACATTATGTAAATAATGTATGTCCGTTGAATTTCAACCGGATATTACGATATTCAGTTGCCAAATAACAGCACAAACATGCCTTTTACAATCCTCCAAATTTCCAGTTTCACCGCCCCATCTCGCAAAAAAACACCCCATTCGCGGAACACTGCGCCCGAAAGTGAAGCCTTCTGACAATATTCACTTTCTGTTGGATTTGCAAACAAATTAATATTAAAAAGAAAATTGAAAACATAAGGCCAGTCAAATTAACTTGCTAACTTTTGCAACACAAATAAGCTTACCAAAGTTTATTAAACAAGAAAATTGATGGATATGAACAAACACAAAGTAATTTACTTCAACATCAAAGACAGTTTTTTTATCGAAACGTTGAAATTGAAAATATTGGAGTCCAAGTTACCTTTGACACTGCACCGTTCTATTACCAAAGATATTTTTATCGGCGGAATTTTTATTTTAAATAATAAATGTACGACAGTCTCAGGTCAATCGTGAACGTCTTTTCGCAGTAAATATTTGAGTATTCAGCAATGGAGTAGGCTTCTAAGATGGGTCCGGTTACAACGCTATGCATAGACTCGTATGTACAAAGGCTGAGTCTGAGTGCCTTCTGACGTGTATAGACCAGTTTCAATAGATCCAATGCTCCTGTCTTTAGACTTTTAGGCCTTCATCATCATCATCAACCTATATCAGTCCACTGCTGGACGTCCCGGTCTTCGGCTTTTCTCATGTTGTGTTTGCCAGCTACACTCCGCATATCGTCGCACCATCTCGCCGGAGGGCGTCCTACACTACACTACACAATGCCTAAACGCGGTCTCCACTCCAGTATCCGTTTGCTCCAACGATTGTCGGTTCTTCGGATAACATTAGGCCTAAAAGTAGGTCAATAAGATGCGGACAAGTTAAACTCAGAAAACATTCGTTATGTAAATAAAGAGATTGCTTAATGTACCATTAACAAATAATATTACACGCACAGTTTAGCTTTTCGTAGTGAAGTACGTTTTTACGGCGCGGCATAAAGGTTAACGTTTATCGGGAAACTACTTTATGGCCGACAACGTAGTTTGAACGTCATCACAAATACTGACTGATTTGACTACACTCGTTAATACATTTTTATAACAGAACGCATTGAACTTTTAGCTTTGTTCCCTCATTTATCACTTTATTATTGTTATGAACGTTTTAATATCGATTATAAGTAAATAGGAAAGCTACTTATAGTATACCCGGGTAGTGTATGCGGTACGATACCGAGTTGGATATTTATTCTCAAAAAACGAGTTGTAGCGTTCTTGTTATAACTATATTAACATGATGCCATAATCCACGATCCAAATAATGAAACCATATATCTCAGCTCAACAACTCATTGCGACGAAGAGAAACTGCACTTTTTAAAATGTTTTTAAAACGTTAACTCCTTTGTATGTAGACTTACATTCGTGCTAACATACCGAGTAGTCACGCAAGTCTCAGTATTCTGCATATAAATAGCACTGGTTTACGTATAAAACGCCTGTTTGTGGAGTATCGACTTGTGTTTGAATACGCGCTTGCCGAATGCGAATAACAATGCAAAGACAAATTAAAATTTAAAGACATCCTGCTCAGTGTAAGTGGTTTTGATGTTAACATGAGCTTTTAAGGTCGAATTAAGCAGAAACGTACAATTAAAAGCTTTGAAGTTCTTCGAACTTTTGAAGTTGGTAAACTAATTTTGTAGTTCTTCTTTATCTAAACTCAACCGAAGTTATAAAGAAGAAATTGCGTTGATATTTGATATAATGAAATCCTTTGAACACAGCCATGTTCCTCTAACTATACAGAAGATGCCACCTTTAATTTGTTGGCTGCCGAATCTCCCGTCACGGGAATTTAATTCCTATTCCCTAAAGCTACGATTGAATTTGGGCGTTCGTTATTTTGGTAGGATCGGGCAATTCCTCAAGGCTAACAAGGTTAAAATGGGCAATTAATAAATGTGCTAATCGGTGAATTAGGAGAGGGCCGATGGACGCGCTGCGGTCGCGCTCTATTAGAGCTGGATTTTGGGTCAGAATGTGGTTTTGATTCGTGCGGAATTTCACTAATCGAAAAGCAATCATGCTCACTTGAAATTGCACCTACTTTGCATCAATTTTGTAAATTATTGGAAAACTAACGGCCGGTTTCTGGAAACCCAAATCACGATTGATCCGAGTTTGACACATAGTAATTATTTGTTTTTTTTTGTTGATCATCGTTCGAGAAACCGGCCGTAAGTATTAAAGAATCTGAATTCGTGAAAGTATAAATGAGTTTTTATTGATTCACACCAATAACAAGTATCGTTTGTAAAACAGTGATGTAAATGTTTCTATGTAAGTTCAAAATCAGCTACGCGTATCTACTTCCCATAGTACAATTTTTATTTAGTTTGGGACTAGGTGTTGTTTAGTGTAAAATGTATATAAATATTTTTTTATATTACTATACAGTTCTAACTTTGTTAATTCAACTAAAAAGTACATCTTTAACCTGTTCGTTTAATTTAACCTTTTTCACGAGTGTGTACCTATTATACAATAATGTATAGGAATTGTTTCTCATTACACATTCGATATATCCACCTGACCCTCCTTTTCCTCTCCCTCACCCTCCAATCAATATTGAATACCGTTAATTCGGGTACGGTTAATATGGGTACTTTTTGATTGAAAACATAACAAGTAACATAGCACATGTTTTTGTCATTTTCACATTTTGACAAACAATATTTTCCCAAAGGAAGATTAAAAGAATTAATTTAATAAGATTAATTTAAAGTAAGATATTGGTTTCGTTGTATTTTTGAAAGAAATATCCGTTTGTTTATTCAAAATAACTTTATCAGGGAACTCGTAATAGACTCTACGTCGTCAAAACCCGTGATCAGGGTACATCGTATGATATAATCAGCTTTGTTTCAAATATTCCATGCCGTTCTCTGAATTTTCGATTTTCCGCTTATTTTTCAGTCCAAGTACCTACTGTATGCGCTTTGTTCGTGAATTTTCCTCGTATTGTGTATTATTTTACTGTGAAATATTCGTTTGTGGATTACTTTGGTATTGTTAAAATATTAAAAGCGTATCCTATAGATCTGAGGCTCTCAGTGCATTTGGATTAAAGTCAGCGTATTTCAATTTATTTTTATTTAAGAGAAAAATGAAACAAAACGATAGCAAGGCACACCAAGTCCAGAAAAAGTATCTGATGAGACAACGCACTGCGTACATCAATAACTCTGCCACATGAAGGTATCAATTTTTTTAATTTTTTTATTAACAAGACAAAAAGGTATTTTTCAAAGTCAAAATTGCTTTATTCAGTAAAATCACGCGGATCATTTAGAATCGTCTTACATACTAGGTGATTCTAGGTGCCAGTTCCACGCGACCAGAGCCTATAAGAGCAAGAAACTTATACGTATAGTGCTAGTACTTCCCCGAACAAGCCTTTTCCATCCTTTTTCCTTTCTTATATTTCTTGTACAACACGTCAAACAAAACAGATAGCAAACAAACAAATAGCAAAACAGATATAAATGAAAAAGTAAGGTGATCATTATCACATCAGCTGGTACAATTCTTCAGGTTGTCAGTTCTGGCGACGACGCTTCGAGGGCTGGGAGAGCCGCGTGTGTCTTATGATAGATTATCAGCCACACTACCAATAAGAGCACACGCAAGGCTCCCTCAGCACCTCACTCTTCTATCTTCTGATTTCTTCTTCCTTTTTAATTTAATAACAAGTAGCACATCATCATCATCATCCGCAGCCATATTTCGCCCACTGCTGGGCATAGGCCTCCTTTCTCTTGTGCCACTCTCCACGGTCCTGTGCTAGTCTCATCCATGTGCGACCCATAGTCTAGATAAATCAGGAACAAAATATTTGTTATTAAAATTCCTGGAACCACTTTAAATTTAAATAAATATATGAATAAACATTCACACAGATCGTATTTAAACTTCTAAATAGTAACTCATTGTTTCTGTTTACATACTGTACCCACACAGAATAAACAAAATAATCCATAGATTTCTAGACGTTGATTTCTAGACTTTATACAGTAAAATCATTTATATCATTTAGTAATAAAATATTTTATTATTAATAGAGTGTAATCCGTAAGTAAAACATTAATATTTTCAGCTCAACTTGAATATATCTAGAAATATTTCATGTGTTCCCCGATGCCTAGATATCGCGAATTTCTCAAATAACTTTGTAACTATCCGACCGATATCGAAAACGGTATGCCAGAGTTTAAGCACTCCGTATTGAATTTTAGATTTCAGCTTTAAACTTGCTGAGTACTTATTCAGAACCTGTATGACATTATAATTCCAATTTCATGTATGAATATGGATTACATAATAGTGCTACTGAAATTGAAGCAGAATTCAATTACTTAAATGGATTCTAAGCCGCGACTTTGGGATAGGTAAACAATTCAGACAAATTTTTAATATATTATTTAAATTATTCAAATAATTAATAATAAATAAAAAAAATACTATCACACTGAAACATCCACAATAACTAAGCATCTTATAAATTTAAAAATCGTAAGTAATACGAAACAAACTTAAATAAATAAAAGATAACTTTCAAACGCCTTTATTTCAAGTTTATATCAGGAAACAAGTTACACGTTTCAATTTAAGCCCATACAGACTATAAACTAATGTATCTGTATTTTTAAAATCTTTCTTCTTATTTGCTGAATTGAGCGATATTTCAGTCTGCTTTTCTCTAATAAATAAGTTGGCCTCTAATAAATTGGGCTGTGGTCGGCGGATAGCTTAAACCGGTTTGCAGTTGATTCGGTTACCGTCGTTCTGTCGGTGCACTCTTATCCAATTTAAAGTTAAATCTTCTATTATTTAGGACCTGAGTCTGTCTAGTGTTTTTGTTTGTTCCACAATTAAATTAATTATTTTATGACCTAATTTGTGTTCTAAATAAGATATTTTAGTAACAAATTTTAATTTTATGTCAATACTTTTTTAAACACGGAAGACAAAAGATACCATACAAATGAAGATTTTTAAATTAAATAGCAAATGTCTAAAATCTATTGTCCCAAAATCTTGATAAAATATTATTAAAATGTTTCTAGTACCGTGATATTCCGGTAATATTTGCCTGTTCCCGTTGGAATTTGTCCGGTTATCTATTTGCTCCTGTTTTCCGGCTGGCCGCGCCCGATCCTCTGATTTATTGATATTGACTCCGCTAATGCAACATTTTACTTTATGAAGACGTATGCTCAGTTAAGAGGGGGAAGTTTATTTGTGAGGGAATATTTTACCTTATTTTCAGAAGTGCACATTATTTAATAAAAAATAAATCGTGTATTTTCTGTGTCAATGTAGGTATAAATATAATATAGATCATTACCGTAGACCAAAGATGTTTATTTACGAGCTTTGAGAGTGTGTTTATGTATATTTTTTATAACTTTAATAAAAGTGCGAGCATAAAAAAGAAAATCACGCTTCCAAAGTGCACCGCATTTTAAGCAGCAAATATAAACACAAAATCCTTGTTCACATATATAAAAATGATCCACCATACTCAGGGCACAAAAACATGAAAAGCGCCATCTCAGTAAACGGATGAGAGAGCCATGAATAATGCACGCGTATCATTATCCACTGCGGGTTAATCTGACGCTCAAATTCACGTCGCGACGCGCGGCTCGGTGGCCGGCTTGCAAGCCCGTCTTGTACGCTATGTGTCTTGTACGCTATGCTATATGCGGTTAAAATAAATACAATTTTAACTGTTCTCACAGGTCTAGATCGTTTCACAAAGTTAGTAAAAATTTGCCATTTATTTGTAACAGTAACATTTAATTATATGTTTCCTTTTAATTATATAGTTCTAAGTGTGTTTTTATGAAATAAATATGATTATGTAGTGTTGTACATAGAAAAAAATAGTAAAGAGATATATTACACAAGTATTTATTTATCTTATTTTTACCGTAAAAAACGGCTTGGCAAGTTTGTTTAAAACTTCTGAAAGTTAACAATCGAATCACAACACATACATCTATTTATTATCTTTCAACAAAAATATGGATATTTTTCAAGTATGTTGAAAGTTTTTAAACATATAGATATCCATCAAGCACGCCAGTATCTTTGTTTTTACGTATCCATGTAAGGTATCCAGGCAAAGTAGTATATAAATAAATAAAACTTTCATTCATAACATAAGTAGGATTGGATTACTTTCAAAGTTGTGCGAGGTCAAGTTCACTACACCCAACACAACACGGATAAGATGGCTTCGCGCCTCGCAGCCCCAAGGGAAATATGTACTGCTGTGGAGACAGAGCATTTGTCACGGGCCTTACTTACACTACTGAAAACTGTACTCTAACTTCAGTGAGGGAAAACATTACAGAACTTATACCAATGTACCAGTTATAAAAATAATAAATATTCATGGACATTTCACACATCACACTCTAGTCCCTAAGCAAAGCTTGTACTATGGGTATTAGATTGCTTATAGAATACTTTTTGTAAATACATACATAGTAATACCCAGACACAGAACAAACATTTATGTTCATCACACAAACATTTGCTCTGGGTGGGAATCGAACCCACGACCCACAGCATGGAAGGCAGAGGTACTATCGACTGACCTGTGACGCCTGTGATATAAAATGTGACATCACTTTTTTACGGAGTTTCTTGTTAAGTAATAAATAAGCTTGGAGTAAATCTAAGTCCCATCTGGTATAAAGTGATAACCAATGCATATAACCATGTACAATCTCTAATAGTACGTGCACTGAAGGTGTGTCCTGTCAAGGTTACCTACAACCCTTGATAATTAAAAAGACGCAAATAAAATATATTCTTAAAACTGTAATACCTTAATCTTTGTGTAAATACGTTCCTTAATATTAACCAAAATAGTTGCTGACACATTGATCCTACAAGTTAACTGACAAAGCAATTTTGATCTTAAAGAGAGTCAAAATAGGGTTGATATTACAAAAGCGGTTCGTTTTTGGGCACTCGAGGTGGCCGGTGTGCCGTGGAGGGTACTACTCGTAAATTGTACATTGGAGTACTCCGATAGGCCACTTCAACCCCTACTACTTGGCTCGAGTTTATTTCAAGCTCTCATTTTTCACAACGGCAAATGAACGTTACAAAAGTTTTTGGTAAAAATAAGATGTTTTGTGAAAGATATAAGATTATATGCGCTAACTTTTTATAAGATAGAGCGATACGGTCTATCTTATAAAAAGTTAGCGCAGACTTGATGTCTTTAACATAATGTCAACGCTAACTTTTTATAAGATAAGCGGTTAAATTTTAGTGCACTTGGTACTAATACAGGTTTTAATTTAATTCTTTCCAGCTTTGGTCGGCTATTTAGACAAAATGCCGTAACTCAGGTAGGTTTTGTAACTTAATTTTATTTTGTTCCTCACACCTTAAAAAATGTACTAGAACAATTTTAAATTTAAGATAAAAAAGTATATAGGAACCATTTGATTTTAATATTTACTAAGTAACAATAATGCAATCTATGCTTAGTTTGGAATTAGAATAATGTTATGTGAAATATACAAAATAAGTTCATTAGTTTATTTGATCCTCGAATTAATTTCACACATAAATCCAACTAAAACACCGAAACTTGCAGATATGATTCAGTTAGTGGTAACTCATTTATAACGAAAGTGGAATGAAGTCAGTCGGATATTAATGGAAATAGACGGACGGCAGTCGGCCTAACACGCCGATTCAGAGTTATTTATCACACGTTATGCCTTGATCACACGTACCGAGTAAACCGGCGAGATAGTGACGTATTTAAGATACACTGCGCGCTAACGCTGCAACGTTCAACAGTAAAACTGATGTCGACGCGCAGTGTATCTCAAATACGTCACGGTCTCGCCGGTTCACTCGGTACGTGTGATCAAGGCATTAGATCCACTCCGCCGCATACAACATTCAGGCTTTCCGATACAATGGGCGGCCATTTTAGAAACAGAAGTAGTCTCTGAAATAATTAAATGATACAAACCGGTCGTGCTCTCGCGGCCTCGGTCTAAAGAGCTCAATGGAACATTGTTTCTGAAATTTCAATTTCCTATTACATGACCGCAAAATAAAGTTTAATATCGTCGATATTAAACTAAACCTGACGCCATTGTCTTTATTTTAATATTTTTAAAAAACTTTATTTTTTTGAACCTCTGACATTTTAAATCGATTAATATTAGGTACACTAAACAAAATACAGTTTTACCCAAAGCCGAGTTTATAATTTCCTGATCTAACAACTATATAAAAGGCTCAATACAATAAACAATCTGCAGAACGAAATAAAGGGTTGTAACAAAAAGGAAGCCCATAAAGATCAACCCTTTCAAATAAAAAGTGGGTTCGCAAAAACTACTCACAAGAAAAACTATAAAAAGACGTTATCCGAGATTAGCATTCAAAGTCGCGTCCGACGGAAGGCTTCCGAGGAATCGCTTACACGGATCTTGGCGAAGTTAATTTAATCAACCCCCATTACCGTTTTGCTGAGTTCATAATTTTCTGAAATGCCAGTAATTGAACAATCTACGACATTTATAGGAACTATTTGATAACACAGATCAAAATTGAGATAAGAAATTATCTATTTAGACATACGAATTTACAACCCTTTAAAAAAATCATTTAAAAACATAGACAAAATCCAATTATTTGCCTGCAGCAAAAAAAACCCAGAATCTAATTTCTCTCATAACATTAAATTCAAAAAGACTATCAAGTTTATTTCGACATTTGTTTATATTCTGAAAATTGATATCCGGAGATTAAAATACAAATATTAAGTCAAGTCATATTGTATTTATTAAAAAGAAATGGTGAAGCTTATAGAAAGATCGCGATCGATGCGAGCGCGGGCACGCGAGAGGCGGCCACGTCGCCGAATTGTGCGAATAGTACCGGAAGTGGCAGATAACTGTTTCCTTATTGCCTGTTCCGCAGCTGTAGATCATTGTTTTGGAGGCATTTATTATTTATGAATATTTCCGGTTCATTTCGCGATAAAATTGGACGAGAATGAAAGGTGCTCGTTCGTAAATTGAGAAACTATTTGATTTCTCGGAAATAAATCTATATCTTTGCCCCATAAACACATTTTCCTTACTTCTATACTTTTTTTTTGTTGCTTTTATACAATTTATTCTAAATTTTAATTTCAAACGTCTTTTATTGACATCCTTATTATTTATTTTTATATTTCGAATGCTTTGTTTTTTAGTCCACGCCAATTTAATATACAAAATTCTATAACCAGTTACTGTAAAAAAATAATCAAATCGATTGTTTAATAAAACAGCATTTTAACCCCGAGTTAAAACAAACTTATTACATATTTTAGCAGTATTATAAATAGTAATTTCAGTTATAAGAAACTCCAAATTTCGGCTGGAGCGTATGGCGGTAATATTTCTAATCAAATTTGATATCAGTAGTTACCATAATGAGGAAGGCATTTTCGGCCACAGATTAACAAAAACTGAACAGATTTTCAACATTCATTCACACATCACACTCTAGTCCCAAACTAAGCATTGCTTGTACTATGGGAACTAGATAGCTGATAGAATACTTACATACATTTTTTTTTATTTATTTGTCGTTCAAATTTAGTCTACATGAAACAAATTAGTAATAGATAGCTATATAGATAATGTTTTATTATAAAAAGATTCGTCGACATTCACAAAGCCATCTAGTACCAAACTAAGCAAAAGTTGTACTATGGAAACTAGATTGTTGCTGAAAAACATTGTTACATAGTTTTGGTGAATGAAGACAGAGCTAACACCATCTGAGCTTTAACGATATTACATAAAGTATCAAGCATCAACTTCAAGTCACATAATAAGCGCCTCTAGGCATACGCCTTTAGTGGTCAATTGACTTAAAGCTTGGCTCCAAAAGACCCGGAGACTAATAACATCACGCAAGGCGTTTGCGCAGCGAACGATCATCATCATCTTCCTACCCTTGTCCCACATTACGTGGGGTCGGTACAACACGTCTTCTTCTTCCACTCTCCTCTATCAGACGTCATCTCAATGCTCACACCTTTCTTACACATGTCATCATTCACACAGTACGTCCATCTTTTCTTTGGCCTCCCTCTATTTCTACATCCATCCACATTCATATCTAACACTCTTCTTGTTATATGGCTTTCTTCCCTCCGCATGACATGCCCATACCACGCTAACCTATATAGGTATTTCAAACTACTTCTACATCCAAAAATTTAACAAACGATATTTTGGACAAATGCATCTCACGGAAGAGATCAAGTCTCAGGTGATATCGTGCAGGTGTCGTGTCGTCGTCTGTGAAAAAGCTATTATCGTATTCGTGCGGCGACGCGCAAATTGTTTTATCTGTGTCCTGATCGCAGCGATTTGCAAAATGGCGGAAAGTCGCGCGGACGCGGTTATAACGCTAACGTTTTATGAATAGAGCCTTTTGGGGTTATTGAGACCGATTTTTGAAACGACCCGATTATTATCTGAATCTCTCGATTGAGTGATAAAGAAAAGCTTTTCAATAGATAATCGGTCGGATGACAGACCGTATCGCCTAACTTCCACAGTCATGGACGTACGTTAAAAAATACGCATTGTTGTGAGCTGATTTTAATTAACATTTGTTTATATGACGTCTTGTTTCTTACACATGAGAAAAGATAAGATCTTTAGATAAGATAAAAAATGTGCGCTGTGAATATATCGATAACATAATTTGACATAATTATCGACGAAACAATAATCTAGGACCAGACCTAGTCCTGGGACCTAGGATCCAAAACAGGACTGCAGGAACTGATCGGGTCTTGTACATCGATTTCGCCATCCACCACACCATCGGGGATGCTAGAACACTGCTGCCACCGACCCGAAGTCCTTCTCCGTTACTTTAAGGAGTTGGGCTGGCTGGGGTGAGGTCGGCAGGGGGACAATGCACGATATACCCCATTGCGTCAGTGCAAATCTTATTCCCCCAACCAGAATTTAAAAAAAAGAAGAATTAAAATTAGACCAAGACCTAGTCATTCTAATTTAAAACTACAAAAAAAATATCTCTCTTTTTATCCGAGAACACCTCAAAAATATAGCGTAAAATGATCCCAAGTAAGTGTTGTACAAAGTGGTACATTATGCGCACGACATGTCGGTGCGGTCCGTAACATGTTCCCGCTTCTAGGTACAAGCGCACCTGTGCCGGATTATACGCACTATTATGTATTTATTTACAGCTTTAGGTTTTAGTGGACATAAATTTGACTTATTTAGTCACGTGCTATTTTGACGTGACAACGTCTTATAATTCGACAGAGCCGGCTGCAAGCACGAAAAAACATGACTCATGAGGCGTTCTGAGGCGTTCCATGAGGTGCAAGCGAGAGCGCGGAACGAGCGACAAAGAAGCACAATCGGCCTTTGCGTTCGTTGTCACGTTCAACTATCGTCAGTAAACCGACTTTACAGACAACCATTTTTTTATTCTAACGTAGTATACTGCTGGGTAAAGGTCTGGTCTCTCTTTGCTTCCTTGCAAAATAATCAAAAATATTAGGAATACCTTTTGACAGGCGTCACAGGTCAGTTGGTAGTAGCTCTGCCTTCCATGCTGTGGGTCTTGGGTTCGATTCCAACCAGAACAAATTTTTGTTTGATGAATATAAATATTTGTTCTGTGTCTGGGTGTTACTATGTATTCTATGTATGTATTAACAAAAAAATGTATATAAGTATTCTATCAGCAATCTAGTACAAGTTCCATAGCACAAGTTTTGCTTAGTTTGGGACTAAAGTGTGATGTGTGAAATGTCCGGGCATATTTCTTTCTTTCATTCCTCTTTCTTTAGTTAGAGCATTATGAGTAATTCTCGTAGCTACAAAGCGCTACGTGATGTGCTACGCTGCTACAGCACGTGCTACGAAGCTACGAACTGTATTATGAAAATTGTATTAGCAAAATAACGCTGTCTATGTAATTGCATACTTTTTGTATTTAAATAAGCGCGATCCAGCTTTGTAGCTGAATGGAGTTTTAGCTGGAAGCTACAATTTTCAGTAGATAGGATACAATTGTTTAATAATAATATTTTAAAGAATATACAATTGTTTTATAAAATTGTTTAATTATTGAATTAAGAGGCGTCCGAACGGTGAAATGTCCAAACAAACTACTGCTTTTAATACGTATTGTGATATAGTTTAGATTTCAGTATCATTTTCTATGCTTTATATTTACTCTCGTTTTAAAATAAATACCTGAAATTTGAGAGAGAATGCGCATTTTCACAGCAAAATAAACTTTTCTTGTTTGTTTTCGCTTTAAGTTTGCGCGGTAGTTTTCGGTCCGTATTTTTAATGTAAAACTCTAACCCACAAAAAGAAAATCTAAATAATTTAAACAAATATTAAAAAAGCTTCATAAACATAAATAAACTTACTATTTCAGTCGGCGTAGGTCTTAACACATCGTAAAAATTTTTACAGTTACTTTTTTTAACAGATTTTTGACAGTTGACAAGCACAAGACTTATCAGTATTTAGGCTTAAATATGAACCTTCAAAAGACGGCGATGGGTCTCAGTATGCCGAGTAAAGCTGGACGCTCACCTGCAATAAAGAGAAGGCACGTCTATAGCAAGCTGTATTTACATGAGAATACAGCTTGAGGAGAATGAGCCACTTCGCACAGAATACTCCAAGAGGAGACTCGTCTAACTATTCTGTGGTTTTCAATAACTTGGTAATGGTAAGGATACATAAACATTATTCATGAACAAAAAGGCGTCACAGCTCAGTTGGTAGTAGCTCTGCCTTCCATACTGTGGGTCGTGGGTTCGTTTCTCATCCAGAGCAAATGTTTGTGTGGTTAACATAAATATTGTTCTGTGTCTGGGTGTTACTATGTATTCTATGAAGGTATTAAAAAAATGTAGATAAGTATTATATCAGCAATCTCGAGTGTGAGGTGTGAAATGTCCAAAAAAATGTATTTATTTATTTATACAGTCTAGCTGTATAAATATATCTAGGTTAAGTATCATATAAATTTTAAACAGTTCAGAAATATTTTAAATACATTAAGCAAAATACTTGAGATACAGAAAACCAATTTAATAACAGCCAGTATCTTGGGTACGCTTCCGATTGGTACTGATTTGGATCAGTTGAACTATCTATAGATCGTTTGCAACGGTCTGTAGATAGGTCAACTGTGTCTTATGTATTTTATATGCCTATGTACATTTTGTAAATACTGTATAGTCGTAAGTTTGTTTGTAAATAAATATGATTATTAAATAACTCCGTGCGTTTCCAACTTACAGAAAACAAGATAGAATTCTCAATAACATTCGACCAAAATTACGTTTACAGTACCTACATCAACATTATATCTAATCCGATCGCATTACAATATTTCACCGATCCGAGAATTCTCATTCCGTAATATCGAACGATTTCGGCTAATCTCAATGTATCACGGAAATGTATCCGATTCTTATCGAATACTTTATTCCAAATCGAATCAGCCCTAAATATTCATAACGTAATGAGGCTCGATTCAGAAAACGTTTTTTTTTAAGAAATTTGATCAAGTTTTATAAAGCATAAAAATACCTAATCGACGTATTTATCTTGAAACTATCAAATGACAAATAAGTTTAATGCCAAAAAAATAACCAAGAAAAAGTCCTCCCTTTTCTTCTATAGTATTTTAATAACCCGTTATTTCAATTTATATTCAAAATTATTTCAATCATCGAACATTATGTGATGTTTGGTTATTGAAATAGCGACATTTTCTGTGCAACCAAATAAAACTAAACTCTAGACATTTTCTAATCCTACGGGACAGACACAGATAGAACGGAAAAAATGGAAAGGCCAAGCAGTGAGACATAAACGTCAAAACCCTTCTTTTTCTCCGCGTAGTCGGGTAACAGACATTACTTAAGGTTCTTTATATTACTAACAACACAGCAACAGTTTTATAATTAAGTAAGTCCATCAATTCTCCCAATCTCAAAAATTGATACAGGGTTACACAGAAAATTATTGTTTATGTTCACAAAATAGCTTGAACTAGTAAAAGATATAACATTTCAGCCGCAATAAAAAAAAACCCTATAAAATTTGAATTTCTCGCTAGAGCGGCACCTTAACAACGGTTTAATACTGCCTGTCTGCACCATGTTCACAGTATCCCTGACGTTTCTTATGTAAAGCATTGTGATGTACCGGCACGTCGGACCACCCCATAATGGTAGGGATGAAGGGATAAATCACGGATGGTTATTGGGCAGTGAAGCGAAATATGTACTCGAATTGGGTTCTCGGACAAACTATCATGTATTAGAGGCAACAAGTGAGATCGTAGAAAGTTTCACTTATAGTTGTCAAAATAAAAAGGTATTATCATCTTCAAAAATTCAAAAGTCTCAAAAGAGAAGTAACTTAATATGTAAATGATTGTCCAGTTCATTATTTTATTTGGGAAACAAACAGTACAGTAAACTTAAATATTGAAACATACAAAAACACAAACCAGCAAAGTTTCCACCGTTAAATGATACATATTATGATCATAATCATAATCATTTATTTATTTGCATACAATGTAGGTACAATAGTTCTTATTCATAAATTAATTCATTCTCCGTACATTCTGCCTCGTCAAGGCGTGCAAAAATGTTATGTCATAATAATTGAAATTATTTAATTATTTATTATTTAACAATTAAGTAATTTCTTTTAATTATGTAATTACATGTCTTTCGTGTTCAATAAATAAATAAAAATAAATGATTAACGTTATTCCAAAGGTCCATCAAAAAGTCCATCAAAAAGTATCACAGTGAATGGCGCTTAAGACTCTAAAAGCATCTTTCCTTTTAATGTAGAACTAGACAAATACTCCCGCTCTCAAACGTACATAGTAAGGTAACAAAGGCGCAGTCTTTCAGGTTCGTTGTAAAAGGCATCGAAGCATGCTGATGAATCAGCACCACTGATGACGTCACTGCTCGGCTCGCCGACCAACACAACTGTCCATCGCAGGCGCTGACCCACTTGCGGACGGATACTACCTGTCGAACCATTCGAATGGACAATTAACAGTTGGAGACTCATTTGTATATGTCTTTCATAAATACATAACCAAATAATACAAAAACAATTAGTTATTTATTTAAAACAATGGCGCCTTTTTCGTTAAGAGCCATCTGTACCAGGTAATCTTAAATGTTCTCTATGTAGTGAACTTAACCTCTATATATGTTTATACAAATAAAAATAAAGTCAAAGTCAAAGTCAAAAATTACTTTATTCAGTAAAATCACAAGAATCATTTAGAATCGTCTTACATACTAGGTGATTCTAGGTGCCAGTTCCAATAATAAATTTCAATAATAAATTAAATACGAACTTTTATCAAATTGCTGATTGTTTAAGTACTTTCTTTTAAAAACTAAAAGCGTTTGTATTATGGAATTGATTTACTGATATGCATGTACTTCCTTAGCTTAAGATTACGTATGATGTTACGTTTGCGTAACATACGTGAATGCGCATCATAAAGCACAGAGAAAAAAACAGCGTTTTACATACAAAACGCGCTATTTTAGAATAAACAATGTTCTTTTTAATATCTTGGTTTTATAGTCAATATAACGTATGTAGATGTTTTTTTTGCAGAACTGAACCCGACTGTCCACCACGTCGGCTGACCTACTTGCGAATGCAATAGGAACGGCCGAACCAGTCGAACGGTAAATTAAACTCCGCTGCCTGATGGAACGCTACTGGTTGGAGAGGTTTCAGTTACATATTTTATTTCTATTTTTCTAAACAGTTTTTGCGCGACATTTTTGCAATCTAAAACGCCAATAATTAGCACAAATATCTTGTATTTCAGTCTAGAATACTACATTTGATAGGTAATTACTAATTATTTATCTTTATTTCTCTTTTTCTCTTAAAAATACCATATTTCTCTTATAAAATCATTTTAAAGGTTCAAGAAAGAAAATAGAGACAATTTTACGATAAACCAATTTCGTAAGTTTAGATAAGTTTAACATTACATAAGTATACAATACTCGTATTTCATACAAAGCAGGTCAACTCAATTTGTGAATCGCATAAACCTGTGGGTTACAGCTCTATAGATAACCGTTCGGAAGGGACCGCTATGAATAAGTTTACAATACTTGGACTGTGGCTTGACACGGCTCCATTCCACTCCGCCAGGAATAGTCAGAGAGCCAACGCTATCTTTAACATCTCATTTACATCCGGACAGGTGGCTTTCAACAAAGAGTTCTGTTAGATTCTCTAACAAAAAATTGGTTATTCATATTATTCGCATCCATTATTCAAATAACAAAACACAATGTGCAAAAGTTTTGTGAGGGTATTTGAATATTTTGCGTAGGTTTTTGATAGGTCAGTGAAATCAGTGAGATAGACAAGGGGTTGGGAAATACATGCAAGAGAATAATAAAACATTTTATGGGTAGCAAACGTGTTGTAAATGATAAATTTGTATGTATAAGTATTTAAAAAAAAAAAAATGGTAGCACTCCGGGAGTGCCGGCAGAAGTGAAAACTTCAATATTAACGTTGTGTTTTCACTTTTAAGTTTTCACTTCAAAAATATAACCACAGTCGTGATTGTGTCATGTCATTGTGTCACATTCGCGCAAGCGCGAAAGACACACTGACACAGACACATTCGCGCAAGCGCGAATGTGTCTGTGTCTTCGTTGGCTTCGTCGTCATCGTCACGTCACGTCATGTCGCCACGTCATCGTCACGTCATGTCGCCACAACACTATTTAATTGTTTGAGTCATACGTCGCGTGACCGCAAGTGTGTTCTTTTGTCGTCTCTTGTTTTACGAGCAATGTATAAAAATTAAATAAGATCTTACGCTTTTTCGACGTCACGTGACCCTGACGCGAGTTTGAAAGTTTTTACCCACCCAGCGCCGCTAAAGAAGTTTTCACTTCAAAAATTTCGTTGGCTTCCCACTTATTCGCAAAAGGCTGAACATATTCTGGTCACGACCTGCCCGGGTGGTCCCCCGATATTAAAAATATATAGCAAGGGGCTATAAATAAAGAAAGGTCACATACAGGAGCCCCGCACGGCGCGCGGCGCCCTTCACGTGGAGTGCGGGTTCGAGGGATAAGCTGGCAAATGACGCTATTAGGGGATATCCTACTTAAAGTGACATCTGCATATTTGACACATATATTTTTACCACACACCTGACAGAGCAGTAGCTCTACCATGAGTTTTTACTATACTATATGTATATATGTACTATACTCGCTAGCGTCTGTAGTTAAAAAAATGTATGAAGATTGGTACAGCGCCTCTAGCGGATAGTTGGGTACTAAAATTGGTAATGCTAATATTGACGTAACTACTGTAGTAAAGTCAGGCGATTTTACTGTGACAACTCATGGTAGAGGTACAGAACAGACCCAGTCTATTTTATTAAAATACGCAAAAACTCAGCCGTAGCTTAGTTTATACATTCAAAATCAATGAAAGTTTATTCAGTAAACTCCCAAGGATCATTTAGAATCGTCGACCAAGGCCTAGAGGAACGGGCAACAAACTACATATAACAGTTGCATTGCATTACTTTACGACGTGAAGGCTTTTAGTAGGAAGTAGTAAGTGACCCTTCTGACGAACACAACAATGCGAGATTCATTGCTCTCGTCACAGATGTTTTCGATAGCATTTTCCCTCTTTTGTATATTGCTGACTTATTTTTTTTTTCATTGATAACTCTTGAACTGTACTGAATGAAAAATATACCGACGCACCACACAGGCCCCAATAGCCGGTTCTCGTCGTGGTGCGGTTTGGCACGTTTGTGCACGTCCGGTGGTGGCGCAGGCGGGCGCAGACCGGAAGCAGCCTTTGTTCCGCAAAGGAACCCGCGTAAGCGGCGGTTTCTTGATTTGCACGGAGATCCTTTTGTGATTGAGGTTATTTTGGTGTTATGAATAATGCTGATATTTTTCTGAATATTGGATGAACATAGCATATTTTAATATTTATAAAAGTACCCGCAACCTTGCCTCTGGGTTCGGAACCTGCGGGTTTGAACCTCGCTCGACTCAACAGATTTAAGGATATATAAATTGTGTGTTATTTTGTTTTAACTTTGTGGTTTTCCTCATTACTTGAAGCACTTTAACGTAAAAATTTGAACAAATAATTCGGAGAAGAAGAGAGCTTTAGATACATGAAAGTTCTTACAAATAAGTAGATCACTGAAATGTCAACAGTTACAGGTACAAATAAAACGGATGAAGGTAATGGCCGTGGGCTCTGTCTGAATAACCCTGTCTTACATTTTTAAGTCCGACTTAGGCCGACTAAATAAAACGCTCATAGATTAGTATGAGCGTTTTAATTAGTCGGCCTAATTAAAGCCTAAAGTTTTAGTTACCAAGCCTAACGTGAAGGTTTAGTAATGCTCATAAAAATATGTATAATAATAACATTTAGTTGTGCTAGCCTCGCTGAAAACTAAAAGGCTGAGTAGACGAGAAGCGTTTAGCAGTACAGCGCAAATGGCACCTACAGTCTACGCTGAGTATTTACATAATCACTTAACATCAGGCTCTCAGTATTTCGAGTCCCACTAAGTTAAAACAACAAGAAAATTTATAAATATTCAGCAAGCGTAATTCGTGGCTTGACTGACGGCGTTCTGTCAGTCAGCAATTTTTCTAGGAAAATATATCATAAGCTGAGTTCAAAGTTTCGCCGCGACGCGGTCCTTTTTTTTGGAATACACAAAACTTGTAATGGAATTGTCGAGTGCAGTTCGCTTTCGTGGAGAAATGCATGCTGCAGTGCAACTTTCAACTCGAGCGGTTGTAAAAAGTGTCTGGTTCTTTTAGTTTTTATCCGTACCCGCGAAAGTTTTAAGATTTCTGTAAGAAGTCAATTATAAAGTTTCATAATTTAAAATCCGTTTTTCTGTCATTGTTATGACATCTAGTAAATTTGATGCAATTGTGATAAACGAAACAAGAAAAGTAGTAGGTAAATGAAGATTACAACCGATGTTAATACAAAGATGATCAGAGATTAGATAGTCTCACCTAACTACAATAGTCTCATTTGCATAGAGTAGACAGATTCATGCATAAACCGTCTGATTAGTGCCACTAATTGGACACGCGGACCGATTATAGATAACCGATATATCGATAGCACTGCGACAGTTACCTGACATAATAATATTTGGACTTGCCTCTGAATACCTCCAAATCTTAGTTATTTGAATAATTCTGGTTGAGATGCCATTGATTTGTCTATTTTTTAAACTAAAGTATGTGCTGATTTAAAAGGAGAAAAATGCGCATTTTGTGTATAAAAGTATTATCATAAACAGTTTATAGTTACTCGAAGATCAGATGCCAAAACTTCTTCAGAAATTGGAGCCAAGAATTACCGATAAAAGTAAATATGAATGTGCTAATCGCCTTAAGGGATACATACTGAAATCCAACCTACGCAACGTCTAAGCGAGATGGAATTTCAACTCTAGCACCTTATAAATAAGGACCAACCGAGTGCCCGCAACCGCTTCATAGTGCGAGTTCAGATGAGTAAGCAATAATATTGCTTTGAAGTTGATTCGAGCGTTAATCTCGAGATATCGAGTTAAATGCCGTTTCAATGTGGTGCGATCAACATCTTCTCATTTATTTTATAGTAAGAAAACGTTAGGTACTTTCTTCAATATAAAAAAAATATCTAAGTAACGTTAAAGTTACTTTTTATGAGTTCAATGTAACATGCTCGTAATTGCTTAACATTGTGCGAAGTTTCAAAGTAAATTAAAGCAACTTACCAAAGCTCTTTAAGTTTTCAGACAACATAATTACCTGTCTCATATTAATAAATAAATGCCACCCCTGGGGGATTACAGGGGATGGAGCAACCCCCAGTGTGCCAAGAGCAAATAAAAAATTCTCCGCAGGCTCGGCCGGACGTGTGGCAACCCTACAGGTCAAATCCCTAATTATGTATGTGAGTACGCGTTTGTAAGTACATGTGTATGTTTGTATGTAATTTTGCCCAGATTTAATTACCTTTTGATGTTTGTGGAGGATGCGAGGGTAATGCTTTGAGCAGGGGTTTTTAGACAAGCTATTGCTTTTGACTAGAGCTTTGATCAAACACTATGAGCTTTGTGATATTGTTAGTAGCGAAATGAACATAGCTATGTTGACCGCGATGTTTTCTAAGCGATTTATATGATTATTTTTGGACATATGTAGTGTCATATTAAACAAAAATGTTAATTTAGTACATATTTTCAAATCAAAATAAATTCGATTTACTATTATTTTTATGAGAGTAAAAAATATGCATATAATGTGAACTGTACATTAACTCAAACGATAACTACTCGTGATGTACTCGTATTTCACTTCATTCTTCTCCAGCAGACAAGCGATACAGTGCCAAAACTCTACTAATATAGTGTAGTCTATCTGTTATCATAACCCACGGTTACGGTAACCGGCCGTTATTTGGCTCGAACAATACCCAAGCTATTGTCGGGGCGAAATTAAACACAAACCGGCTCTGTTATCACAAGTGTCTAACTGCTAGATATATGTACAGAACAGTAGTGATCGGTGTATTGTCTTGATTGGAGCATACAGGGCAGGTATAGTGTCGGCATCTTAATAAGTAGCTTATGGCAGGCTTTGTTTTAAAACTCCGCTATAAGCTCACGTTGTACACAGAATATTCACGGACAATTCACACATCACACTCTAGTCCCAAACTAAGCAAAGCATTAACTATAGCTAAATTGCTGATAGAGTTCTTATATGTATTGTTATTTTTAGATATTCATATTAGATTTAGATATTAGATATTAGAGATATTAGACTGTTATTCTTTAGAGCTTAATACGATAACATACAACATTTTTCAATATTTCTTTATTTATTTAAAAATAAAAGATTTAAGTTTGGAGCCACTCCATGCCTTCAGCTTTCATCGTATAATTCTATTCCCTAGCCTCTGGTAAATGCTTCAGGAGCAAATCCCTCATGAGAACGTGTCGTACGTTCAAAGGAATTTCAATCTTAAGTCTGACACATAGGTCTTATAACGCACATTTCAGAACATGTGAGCCGCGTCACTGGGTTTTTCAAAGCAATTTGTACTTTATTCTAAAGGAATAACCTCGAATTTAATTTCCTTAGAGAACGTTTTCGAAGCAAGTGATCCATGGAAGTGCTTACACGAGCTGATTCACTCCGAAGAATGTCAAAGAAATCAGTACTTTGGAAGTACTGTGAAAGTATCAATTGCAGTTAACAAGGCATTTGATTTACGAATGTTTTATTATGTTTTTTTCCAACACATTTTTGTATAGATTTTTCATCAAAAAATTACGCCTTAAAATTTGGACGTAATAAAAATATTTTTAGGATCAATTTTATACCTTCTACCTAGTTTACTATTATTTCTGAATGAGAATTGAAGATGATAAAGAAAAATATAATCCATACCACCAAACGTGTTTCACTATTTTACGTGTGAAGCTAAACATTTTATTCGATAACTATAAAAATAAACACATCACACTTGAGCACTGAAGTTGGTCCAACACCACTAACACGAGCAATGATCATAAAACTGTTTGATACTTTACAACCCGCAGGTACGTGCGCTGCCCGAGCGTCGCGTAATAAAGCACAATGCACACCGATAAGGCCAGATGTACGCAGGTTCGATTCCTGGCCGCGAGCCAACATTATATCACGTACAGTGGTATATTCTGTGGCTAAACTGCGGTTGGCACGCACTCGCCATCCAACACTTACGATTGGGAGTTGTGAATTAAACGATTTAACTTTATGTGGCATTGTCAGAGATCGCAAGGTACACTTGGCCACAGAAATGCTAAGCACAAACATTTTTTTAAGGTAGTTTTTTTTTAAAACTGGTGTAACCGTCGTGGTCCTAAATATGGACACACAAAAGTTCACAAAAACCTTTTAATGATAAAAAAATATCAAAATAAAACAATTTAAGAACTAACTCCATTTTAAGTCAGCTAAGTCAATGTAAGCAGATAGCAAAAATAACAAACTTGAGATTTCTGAGAGTTATTCATATTATTTCACTCCGGGAGTGCATGCTTATTCAAAGTTAAGCAAACTGAAAATCCATCACGAGTTGGCAAACGGGTACAAATGAGGAAACTATTCAAACGAGATAAGTTCCGCGACGATATTCAACATTAGCGCACGCGTGCAAACCATTCAAAGTGTTTTACACAGTTTTCGGCAAGTTTTTCAATTCAAAAGATTTGGAAAAATATGCTTTCATAAAGTGAGAAAAACGGCTGTGTTTAGGACTAAATGACATGATGTAAAATATATGTATACCTATACTTGTATTATATTTACTTCATTATACTTGTTTACAATGGTGCTGTGGATCTGAATGTTGCTTGCTGAAAAGAATCAACAGAATACTTTTTTTTTCTCCATCGTCAATGATATATTATTTAAAAAATAAGGTGTGTACCAATGAAACAAAATCTCTTTATTGTACACAAATAAGATTACATAAGCAAAAACATTACTTCTTTGATGATGATGAGCAATCAAACTATGAGCCCACCGGTCCCTGAGTTCATAAAATTCAAGCAAATGTCCAATGTAAACAAAGTCCCGCTAGTCGCCGACACTCCGCTACCTCTAAAGGCCAACCTATCAGCATCGAGTGCCCTCGGCCCGAGAGCCTCTACCGATGAAGCCCACACTCCAAATATCAACAAATATTCCGACAAACAAAATACGAAATGATATTTTAAAAATACAGCAAACGGGACTGCGGTGGAATAGTAGTATTTTTTCAGGCACTATATGTTATACATTTTTAAATTTGTTTTATTTAGTTTACAGACTGACGCGATAACGTTTTGTTCTTTGCTTGTTTTTGACAATTAACAACATTTTGTTCATATTGTTTTAAAAAGTGAATTGTTACAAGAAAAGGTTACTGAAATCAGGTGGGCCATCCAAAACTTACTCAAAAAAAATGAACCAAATCCATGAAAACTATAAATGTGAAACTTTACAGTCCCCACTGCCCATTAGGTCGGAAGGTTAAACTATTTGAACTGCATCAAAATACAGAATAATATTGTCATTACGGGTTTATTGAGTGCGCTAGCACCGCAGGGTTGCTACTTTCAAATAGATTGTATACAGGTATTCCTGATATCACACTATATTTTTTATTAATTAATTTTAAATGAATAAACATTTAAGTTTAAATTATAGCAAAATGCAACAAAAAACAATAATATGCGAAACATCGTTGTATACAATGTATGTAACTATGTTTTAACAAAACTCTACTAACTTTCGCTAAAACAATAATAAAGTTGACAACATTATCAAAAAAATAGTTGATTTTTTACCAAAAACGTTACTTAAAGCTAGTATTTCCGTTGCCCAGTGTACTCGGTAGCAGCCCTACGCCCCGCGCGGTGTATAATTTACCGAATGATTTATACGTTGCGGCTTTTGACCAAATGGGCGATAATCCGAGCCGCGAACTGCGAGCTGCTTACTGTACTTATCTAGTACTGCGATATTACTGCAATGTTCTATCTAAGTATACAATTGACCTAAGAAACGCTACAAATAAACAACGTAGAGACTTTTTTAGAAATGATTTTTGCGGGCAGAGAAGCTTAGCAAAGATTTAAACTCACCTGATGGACTAATTGAGAGATAAGTAAGAAATAATGAAAGTTAAACTACTTAATATATCTCAGTATGCATATTGTGTTATAGTATCTTTTAAGGCTATTCATCACTGTTGCAAATGTGTCACTAAACTAGACATCGCGTGTCTGAAGCCAACCGCGTCGGTCGTCGCTCCATTACCCAAACTAAAAATAAACGGCACGATATAAAATTAAAAGCATACATAATAAGCGACCACAAGAAGGCAAGTAGACCTGGAGGAAACACTCGCGTCCGTTTCCGACCGGAAGTCCCTCCCACAGACCCTCGAAAGGGGGAAAGGGGGGATGTCCGAAGCACCGCTAGACTCGCTAGGAATGCGGTTGAAAGCGTGTCGTGGTTACGTTTCCCTTTCGCGTCAAATGTTTCAATGTCGCCGCTCTCTTTGTTAAATATCTTGGACTTACAGTTCAAATTCTTGAGCTTGAGTTAAGACTGCTAACAAGAAAACCTTAGAAGGTAGGAATAATTGTGGAATCAAGGAATCAATTCAAACATTTATTTTTACTGATCGACGGAACAGGATCGGAAGAGATAGTAGGATAAAATAGCATGTCCAACAGCGAATGACGAAGCAAAGAACGATTGAAATCTATTAAGAAAGATACAAACGCTGAAACTTTATAAAAAATTTCAGACCGGCAAAAAAGAAGTCCTCTCAGCTGCGTCAGGATTTAAATAAGTGCTTACAATTGGAGTCCTTAAAAGGGTGTTTACTGTGCACAGCCGTCCGAGCCGAGCTCGGGCTAAACACGACTTAACTGAAGGGCCCAATTTGTTACGTCAACAAGTTTGTAACTCTCTTGAATTTTGTATCACCCTTGTAACACAACAACATGGACATGCGTGTCTATTATCGCCTGTGAATGAACGCTTTTACTTTTATTAAGAGTAAGAACAATACAATTCAATTTAAGTTACTAGTGCTCGCGTGCCTTATCACTTTCATCCGACTTCAGCAAAGGGGATGATAAGTCAAATACAAAGTCAAATATTTCTTTATTCTATAAAATCACAAGGATTATTAAGAATCGTCTTACATACTAGGTGATTCTAGGTGCCAGTTCCCGCGACCAGAGCCTAGAAGAACGGACAAGAAACTTACGGCCTGGTTCCTACCGTTCTTTTATATGATACTCTCTTGGTTCATTTTTATTTTGAAATCCGTTGACTAGATCATCAACACTCTACTGATCAGTTTTCTCCTCGTCCAATCACTAATCGTGATTACCAAAGCTTGTCGCCCACTCACAACCGTACGGGTAACATATTAGAATTTAAATTGAATGCACAGCGGACATGGAGTGCACAGTATGGAATCCAGAGCGACTATACTCGGACACGTGTCCGCGGAGTGATCGATTGTAGCCGTGAGAACCAGTCGCGCGGGGATATGGAGATGACATTCATTATGCTGTGTGGTGCGTATTTGTAACATAATTCTGTCTAAAAAGTTGTTATTGCTAATATCAGTTTTGTAATTTCTATCGGATAGCTGAGCTTTGAAAGTTATAACTTTCCTTGTTTATTTTCAGTTGACAAAGGTAACCACAATCCACAGGTAAACCGTATAGTCTTGCTAGTTATAAAATAAATCTAATAGCTAAGCACGCTGATAAATTGAGACCCGTTCAACTTTCTAATTAATCTTTTTTTCGCGGCGAGTTAAAAACGCTTACCTTTATGCAAACCCCCATGTTTTGTACACCACAGCCCCCTTGCTTGTCGCTTGCCACACTGAAATGGACCGTAAACTTGTATACTTTGGTACATTATAGCGTGACAGTAAAGTGATTGAGCATGTGAGTGATCGATCGCAGTGGACTGAGCCTTTGTGTGTGACTTAACACACTTAACTTGATGAAGCCTTTGACTATTCATAAAGGACTTCTTATTTACTCTCTTACTATGGTATTATTCTTTTAAGTCGAGTCAGGCTGTGAAAACCTAGCTAAGTGGGCATTCCAGAGTATAAAAGTCAATCAATACGGTCAATGATAGTTAAAAAAAGAAGACAAAGACTACTGTTACGACATATTAGTCATTTAGTGAGGGCTTGATGGACAATTTTTAATTTACTATTATTTTATTTATATATACATTAGCCGTAGAACTAAGTCACAATTTCCAACAGTTACAGAGATACAGAACAAATTGCAAATTGTTTTTAATCAAAATCGATGTTTCAAAATAACTTTTGAAATCAATTTACATCAGCCATACATATATTTAATATTCGTTGTAGAAACAATTGGAACTCCAACATGATGATTATCGAATAAATTACGACTAGCCGCTAGTTGTCATTAGTTTCTACTAATAAATGCCCGTTAGCGCCATGTTTCACTGTAATTAATTTACTGTTCGGCTGATAATTACTAGCACGATCTAAATAACTGCTATTGAGGGTAACTACACACTAGCACATTATGTTTGAGTGTTAGTTATCTCGTTTCACATCTATCTAAACTAATATTATAAAGAGGAAAGATTTGATTGTTTGTTTGTTTGTTTGCATCGAATAGGCTTCGAAACTACTGGACCGATTTCAAAAATTCTTTCACTGTTGTGAAGCTACATTATCTGTGCTGAACATAGGCTATAGTATATTTTCAAAAAAATTAAGGATCCTTACTAAAACTTCAATTATGTAACCCAAGGTGTATAAGAAATTCCTTACATCGTGTGCGCTGCGGAAACTATTGATGATAGAAATAAATTATGTACTACAATTTTGTAGAACACATCATCATCCACAAAAAAGTCAGCGACAGCATATGTCTAACTATTATAGATATGTCATAATAAGTGTTTTAATATCAAAAAAATATATTTAAAATGACGACGCCAGAAAACGTTCTATATTTGTACTTAGGTATTAATCCTTATCTAAATAAATTACTTTAAAATTAAGACTGCTTCAATACCTTTCTATTACTTTTTAAATTATTGAATTCGGACATTTCATTCGAAAGATATCACGAGTTCAAAAATGTAAGTACTTATTAGAAAAAAGTCAGCGGGCGCCGCGCCGCTGCCGGTCACGGGAGTATATGCGGGGGGGTTACTTATTATAGGGTCTATATTTTTTATCATTTGGAAAATACATTTATACTGAGTAACATATTAGCTATATTATAATGATATTTTTTATATAGGCTACCCGTGCGAACTAGTTCATTATAAAGCTTTATTTAAAAAAAAAAAGTCAAGAAAAATGGTTGTCTGTAAAGTCGGTTTACTGACGCTAGTTGAACGTGACAACGAACGCAAAGGCCGATTGTGTTTCTTTGTCGCTCGTTCCGCGCTCTCGCTTGCACTTCAAGCCTTACATGGAACGCCTCAGAGCGAGGTAACGCCGCATGAGTCATGTTTTTTCGTGCGTGCAGCCGGCTCTATCGAATTATAAGACGTTGTCACGTCAAAATAAAAGTGAGTCGGACTAAAGCACGAAGTGTTTTCGTTACGTTTTTCTATGAGAGCGCCCTTAAATATTTATAAATGGTTGTTATTATAGCGGCAACAAAAATACATCATCTATAAAACATAGTCAGACAGACGGACAGCGGAGTGTTAAGCCCCGTATTCATGGCAAACATTTGTTTAGCAACAAAGTTGAATCAACGTGTTGCGGAATTGCTGTCATCATGTTGCTGGCAACATTGCGTGTTGCAGAGTTGATAGCGTCATGTTAAACATAGTTGCTAGCAACATTCTCGCCGCTCACCAACAATGTTGATCAACTGTTCCTAAACAAATGTTTACCATGAATACGGGGCTTTACACTTAAGATGATAAACAACCTAATGTTCTGATCCAACGCTCTTAAGAAATTGTTCAGAAAGTTCTTTGTTCTCAAGTTAACTTGTTACACATATATAGGCACATTTATTCTAGTTGAAATACTTGAAGACAAATCGTCTATATTTATGACACAGTGTGGGAACATCAGCAAGTAGCATAATAAATATGAATTTAGTTCAAAATGCTGTTATATTTCAAAGATTTATAAATACAGATATAAAAACATTTGTCAAATCAAGGATGGAAACCATGTTAATGTTACATTACAAATACCTAGTCAATGCGTAAAATACAACAAGTACTTACCTGTAAAATATGAATACCTAAAAGTTTATTTTTTTATATAAATCTAAGTTTTTATTGCAGCTGGCAGAGAGCCAGTTGCTCTATTGCTTGTACAATTGCTGAGGTACACACCAGCAGTAAAGCGGTTACGTTGCGGTCGTAGGTTTTACCACTCGAGAACTGAGAATTTGCTTCGTCTGAAACTGTTATAGCTAATATATTTTTAGAAATAAAAACGTGCTTCAATTTCGATAGCACTAAAACGATGTGTATTTTTATATTGTTTCAAATTTCCAAACAAAACAATCATACTTTATGAAACGAAATATAAAAATATGAACGTAAAAAATCGCTCCTGAATTTGATATATTAAACTCATATATCAAAACATCTAAAATACCAAAACATCGACTACCATAAACCAGTATAAATAGGTCTCTATATCTCATACGAGTACCCTTTTATGAAGCTGTTTGATAATTCTGTGAGGTCAAAGTATCATGGCTCTGGAATCGAGCAAAAATTGAAACATTTACACCCGACACCGTAAAAGTGTCAAGCGGATGTTGAATTGCCCCATTACATCGGACCAGCTGTGAAACACTATTTCTGAGTATCGGGGTTGTTCCTTATATGACCCACAACACGAAAAATTTCCCAGACATATTTTTGAATTTATTCTATTAAATACTCCCAAAAAACCTGATCTGAGAGAGTGTTTCATGTAGGAGTAAGTTTGCGACAACATTTTAGGCTCCACTATACAAAAATACATAATATGAGTTCTTCAATAGTTTAGGTGTGACCGTGATCGAAACCGCAGTCGACTACTCTAAACCTAAGTGAGTTAGAATAGAGGGAGATACTTTTATACCTAATGTTAAAAAGTCACGTCTTTATCATTCCTAATCGGTCATAGGTTTTATTCAAGTTTAATTTTAGTTTCGTTTAACCAATTAAGACGATAAGTTTGGTTTAGAACAAGCCTCGATATGGAACAATGTAGAGCCATAATTTATGCGATATCCAACATCGCAATCGCGTGCAATTATGTGATCGGTCGAAGGGTCCGAGGCTCGTATTGTCCTCGGGAAAGACATAGGAGCGTAAACTCAGATTTAATGGTGGGCACGACTACATGCGCTGTACCAACTAATTGGAACAACGACTTACACTGTCCTCGTAACCTAGTTAGAACTACTGGAAAGTGGACCGTCTTATCTAAAACTGGAATCCTAAGTTTCTTGCCCGTTCTTCTAGGCTCTGGTCGCGTGGAATTGGCACCTAGAATCACCTAGTATGTAAGACGATTCTAAAAGATCCTTGTGATTTTACTGAATAAAGTAATTTTGACTTTGACTTCCTCCACGGCGCTATTAAGAAAACCTTTCAAAAGAGATATTTACAAATACTTATTTAAAAATAAATTCTAAGATTAAATATTTAAGGTTTTTGTTTCATAAACACTTTGGTAAATAAAAAAGCTTTTACAATAAATAAATGACCGAAAGTTGTTTCATCGTGTATTCATAACGTGTACCAATTAATTTTAACGACACACAGTTCGTACAAACTTTATTGTACCTACAAAATATAGAATTATAAGAAAAACAAAATATCATATTTTTACAGAGCTCAGAACATGTTTACATTGAGAAATATTTACTTTTAATAACTTGTTTTTATATTTTTATTTTTGTATTTTTTATATTGGTAGTAAAACGTTTATGTCCAATGAAGTAATGCTATAAAAGTGTTAAATCACATAAGCCGGGACAGCATTGCAAGCACCACTACATCAAAAAGTACTACTACTTAATTTTAATTAAGGCAGTATCTCTGGTAAAATTACTATCTACTATAAAAGATCTCAGTTCGTGATTATGGCACATGCAACTATACCACAATATCAATCAAACTTACAAATAATAGTAACTGTCCCGTGTTAAATAAAACTATTAGTAACAACTTCTCAAAGAGCTTTAAAACTACTCAGAGCACGAAATTATAATTTTCATTTGAACAACCGACATCAAAGTTTTCCATTCATTCCAGCTGAAACCCGTTCAACAGTTTGGAATCGAATCAACAGTAAAAGTGAACGAAGCGCACTCAGCCGTCGTAACAACAGCGAGCGTCGGATTATAGCCCTTCGCAGCGCACCACTAATTATTCTATATTTTATTACGAGCCGCGCGTCCAGGTGGAGCTTACATGGAGTTTATTGTGATATACCTTGTGATGTTTGGTTTAAAACAATCAAATTATTGTTCAAGTGCCTAATGACAGGCTTCACAGCACAGATTTCCAGAACAAACACTGATGTGTTACTTTGTTTATTTACAAAAATATGAATATTATAAAAACGGCTCAACGATCTGAATTTCATAGTTAAACTTTCGCTTTGTTTGGAACTAGATAGCGAAGTGAAAAAACAGTTTGAACAGTGTCCAATTTTGTAAGCTTTGTGTTTAAAACAAGATTACAAAAGAGAAACCTCGGTCTGAAATAACTACGTTGAAGGAAACCCAATACGCTTATAGCAGGCAAGAGTTGGACAGAAAAAGCGGCAAACAGAAGAGATTGGAGACTTTTGGAGGAGGCCTATAAAGGGGTCCTTAATTTTTAAAAATAGATTTTTTTTTAATACTAGTTTTTGTAAATAGTTTCAAGGAATAATAAAGGCTTTTTTATTTATTTATTTAACCCAATACGCTTGCGTCTCGTCTCTCCGTGTACACTTTTAGCACTGTTGGGTTGGGTGGGACTGGCGACAGGGTTGACAGGCAACCTTATATACTTATTCATTAAGGGTCTTTGGTCTAATTCTATTCAAAGCGACAACTCTTGCAGCATCAACGTTAAAACATTGTAGTAAATATCGCTTCTTAAGTAGTTATCAATTTATTTCAAACTTATTGTGATTTTGTATGAGAATTGAATATATGTAACATTCAATCAAATGTGGTTATAATAGTCGATTTGTCCATATCTATGTGCTAGGTATAAATGTTATAATATCAAACATAATGTACAGCACACCATTTCGAAGGACAAAGTATCAATTCAAAAACACACACTTTTTTTTTATTAGAATTACATTTCATTTTTATATTTAAAATTTCGAGACTTATTAATTAATTGCGTAAGGGATTTTTATTTCAGGCCTGATTAAATCCAGACTCAGCTTTTGTGAGATAATCCGATGAGGGAATAATTTGGGTAACGTCCCGGTCGGGAAATCCGAGACGATCCGAATATTTAACTCGATTTTTAAGAAAGGTAATGTAAACAACCTTTGCCTAAATTAATGAGAATACACAATTAGATTCGTATTTTACATTATATTATTACATTAGGATAATATTCATTGGCATTTTTAAATAGAATAGATTTATGAGCTTAATATCGGGATTTGTATTTAACTGTTGATAAAAAAAATGTAAACACTTATTTATCAGATATACATAAAAGAAAGCTCGATGAAAACGCTAGGCTTTATATTGCGGATAACTAAAGACTTCAAGACATCCAAATCACTCAAAATCCTTTACTGCTCCTTAGTCAGAAGTAAATTAGAGTATGCGTCACAGATATGGAACCCGCGGTATGACAAGTATGTGGATACCATAGAAAAAGTCCAAAGGAAGTTTCTGCGGCGCCTGAACTACAAACATAAAATATTTATTCCTGATCACGACTACGTATTAAGCTGCACAAAGCACCATATGCTAACCCTGGTCCTACGACGGGAAGCTGCGGACCTCTCACTTCTCCATAACATCCTCCACGGCCGACTTGACTGTCCTACGGCCGGTTTCTCGAACGATGATCAACGAAAAAATCAAATAACAATATGTCAAAACGTGATTTGGGTTGTTCATTGCTTGTCATCTGAACTGTTGTTAAATAGGTATTTCGCAGATGACAAGCAATGAACAACCCAAATCACGTTTTGACACATTGTTATTCGATTTTTTCGTTGATCATCGTACGAGAAACCGGCCGTTAGTCTGCTTTCTAAGATCGCGCTCGTTGTTCCCTCCCGTGCTACCGCTGGTAGACGGAATTTTTTAAAACTTTATTCGCCCCACTGTGCCACAAACTACAGACAAAATTCCTACTTTACACGGGTCGCGAACTTATATAACAAGCATTACTCGAGAACAGTTGATCTTTTTTCATCAAAATCCTCTCACTTCAAAATCCTTGTCAATCAAAACTTTTTTACACATCAATCACCCAAATAAACTATTTACCGCTTGTGTCCATTCTAATGATATTCTATCTACAATAAACTCCCATAAGTATTTCAGTCTATTATATATTATATTATACAAGTATATATGTATTTTCTTCTACTACAATTGTGTTAGCTGGGTTTAATTTAATTTAATTAATTAATGTAGTTAAATTTATAAATGTAGGTTGAGCATTTAGTTATGTAGTTAGTAGTATTTCCTTACACCTAAGTTTTAAGTTTTACTTTCCTAAGATTTTTCTTTTCTTCTATAGTTATTGTTTAGTCTCGTTCTATATGTGGAAACTGTTTAGGCTTTTTTATTCTAAAATCCAGTTTATGTTCTCTCGTTCCGAAGCTGTTTGTTTTCCTAAAATAAATAAATAAATAAATAGAATGATACTCTTTCAGCCATCAGAGTTGGTTTATAATGAACTGAATTGTTTGACATATTTAATTAATTTGTGTAATTGGTTTTTGCCGTTCAAATTAAAAAATTAGGATTCAAAAGGATCGACCGAGTGCCGAACACTATACTGCGTTCTATAACAGGCATTGCCGATGTGGGAGACAAAACAGCCGCATGCCGCCCGACAGGTGGGCCAACATCACCACACCTTGGGTCCCTAATGAGCGTCGATCTCGTGGTCGGCCTAAGAAGCGTTGGCGAGATGATCTGGACAGCTTTTGAAAAGAGATGGTGGGAAGTAGCAAAAGATAGAGAGGAATGGAGGAATTTGGGGGAGACCTTTGCCCAGCAGTGGGACGAAATAAATTAGAAAAAAAAAAAAAAAAAAGGTATAATACTTTTATTCACATTGTGTTAAGATCTTAAAACATTTATTAAGAATTTTAAAAAGTATTTTTAAAATTTATTAACATTATTCATAGTAAAGACTAAAGTCGTCGACTGTTGAGAAAAATAAAATAACAATTAGGTATCTACGCGATAAATACCCGTGTTATATATATAAATCGTAAATAGAATTTATTATGCCCGTGATTATTATATTACGTATGTTGTGTTTCAAGTTGTTCTCAACACGTTACAAATTAACTAGTAAAGTTAGATACAATCTAGAGCGAATGTGAAAACAATCAGACAACACAAATATTGAATCAAGTACGCCGTCGGTAATTGGTAACTTTATAGTTTAATTTACATCATGTATCATCAGTCTTATTCGGGCTACAATTACTACATTTCGGTTCATAGAGATAATTGTAACTAAATATCACTTAAAAACATTAAAGTCAAAAATCAAATCTGTATAACTTATGTTAACCAACGCTGGAGTGTATATGTGTGTGTGGACTCTAGACAGGCGTCACAGCTCAGTTGGCAGTAGCTCTGCCTTCCATGCTGTGGGTCCAGAGCAAATGTTTGTGTGATGAACATAAATATTTGTTCTGTGTCTGAGTGTTTTTTTTTTTATTTGTTGTAAAAAGTATTTATAGATTCAATCAGCAGTCTAGTTCCCATAGTACAAGCTTTGCATAGTTTGGGACTAGAGTGTGATTATGTTAAATGTCCGTAAATACATAAATATTTTAATAAAATACAAAAATATAAAAAAAGTTTGTAAAAGACAGTTATTGTACATGCTTAGTTCTAAGTCCTCTTATATCTTAAGCCTTTTTTATTAAAACATTTACCTTAAATATCCAGAAAAAAATAAAGAAAACTTGGTAAAGAACTTACCAAAAGCTGGTAAAAGCTTTCTTCATTAATTGCACTTTGAGGAAGTTAGGTGTTCTCATCCACCGAGGCATGGTTAAGTTGGAAATAAAGTTGCTCACACCTCCTAGACATGTCCTAGGCCGTCTAGACTCAGACATGTTTGCATTAATATTAAAACAACATGTTTGAAACGTTAAGTAGCATTGTACAAAAGTGATTAAAATATACCATGTAGTTGTATTTATATTGTACGAGTACAGTTAACTACAAAACTCATAACACTTTTATATTATTTTCATATCACGTATTAAAAAACCTAATGTTTTTTACCACAATCGTAAAACTTCATATTTGTAAAAAAGTATTTGAACACGTGCAAACATAATTGGCTTTTGACGTCGACTGTACAATGTATGCTCGTGGAGCAAGATAACGATAGTGGTAATAATAACTATTGATAAGTACAATCTGTTGTATTAATTAAGTATAGGGAAAAAATCGATACAAATGATAAACATTGTTTAAAAAAACTTGAATGAGCTTTGTTATTTATTATCCCGATATCGGAAAGTACTACATTTAAAACATACATATTTTGAAGGATTGTATTTTGCAATAAAATCACCAACTACGAGATTTTGTTACAAAATAATAATGTATGTTAAACGAGGTAGTTCAAACAAGCAGATGCTACGACAGCTACGGCGTAGACACGCGTGTAGACACGTGCTACGAAGGTACCGCTCTATTGGAGCCAGGTAGTTTGATGTGACGTCATGCATTTTATACTCAACTACACGTGGTCACTTTCACCTATTCCACTAACAGTTTAAGACCATGATACTTTTGAAAACACTAACATTTTTTTCTACTAATCTTACATAATCTTATATGAATACCTACTTTTTCTTTTGAGTTGTGTATGCCCTATGCATCGCGCTTATTGTAATTATCCTACTTTGTACACGTGAAGACTAATTGGCTCTCTGTTTTTTATGCTTAATTTTTGTATAAATCTACGACCGCTGTTGGTTTTCCTTAAATAAATAAATAATTTAAGTATTTTGGATGTTTTTATTTTCATGCTACGTCCATGATAACTAACAACATCAGAACCCATTTTTGTGCATTAGATTGGTTTAGTTTCAGAGTCTTGAGATAAAAAATATAGACTATAATCTTCAAATTCGATAAACTTATATTAAAGTTCGCAAACAACGGCCCGGCTGTTGTCTCAAAATGTGGAAAACAAGCTCGTTGGCACTGTTTAAAAACAACCTCGCTGTTGTTTGGAAGGTCATCAAACAGCAAAAACCTGTGGAAGTAGCAAAATTACCAGGCGCTTGGTAAACATTTGCGCGCACCAGCAGTACGGGGGGCAACGTAGGCGAAGCCGCCTAATGAATATTCAAAGGAAAGCCGACTGGACAATAAGTTTTGAATAATTTTCTAATATTTTTATGGCGATAAACTTTTACGAGTTTAGTTGAGTGAATACAATACTATGGGAATAATATATACCTATTTCGAGTTATATTCAACTTACTTTTTATTTATTTTTAAAAAAGAATTGACTTTTTATTGTACTAAAAGTACTACTTAAAAACGGAACAAAACAATGCATTTTCAAAATAAACAATATTTTAAGGCGACCGTGGTTTGCTGAATTCGTTTAATTAGTATTCCAAAAGCTAAGAGATGCCGTTTCCCTTCTTCTGCGGAAAACAAAAGGTGAGCTTTGAATTATTTTGCTAATTAACGGAACAGAACGGTAACAAAGCAGGTTATTCTAATGTATACAACGGTTATTAGTTTAATAACGGAATTTAAGGAATTTATGCTATAGATAAACAAGCAATGTTTTGATATAAATGTATGAAAAACTTTGATTTAGATATATGGTATAAGTATAGGGCCTAAAAATTGGTAAGAATCGATATTGGAAATAAAAAAACAAACTCTAACCCCTAATTTAAAAGCAAAGCTTGTACTATGGGAACTAGATTGTTGATAGAATACTTATTTTTTTTTTTATAAATAGAATACATACAACATACCCAGACACAGAACAAATATTTAGAGAGAGAGGAGAAACATTTATTTAACACACAACACACAGGTACAACACATTCAATTTCATTTCAATTCATTTCTTTTATTTACGTAGTGTAAGTCTACTAATGTGCCAACTTATGGAGGACTCGCTTTCTAGTTTGGAAAACTAAAACTATACAAAATGTAGTGATGTTCGCCCTCTGAAGTTTATATGATGGGTTCTAAATAAACTACAGTTATTTGAGCCTTGGTATGTATGATAAATGTTGACATTTTATGATTCTAGAATAGAATAGTACACTGTTATATGACAGACCTTTTTGTCGATTGATATTAGACCTTTTTTTAAAGACCATTCAATCAATGTTCCATATGCTTGAATGCCTCTTGTGCTCTATCACCTGCACAAGGGAAGACCTTATCGACGCTACAGACAGGGGGATATAAGAATCAGAGTACTACTCGAATAGAGTTTTAAAGTTGTGGAAAGTGATTGTCTTCTTGAAGGTCTTTGTTAAGATCTTTGTTCAGAAGAAGAAGACCTTTGTTATCGATCAATTTCTCGCGTGTTTTCCAAGTTTGCTTTGTAATATAATAGCAGAGTAAGAAAATAGCAAGTCTGCCCCCATTATGTACTCATCTGGGCTATAACAAAAACGAGCATGACCTAAACCTCGCAACAGTGTTGCTATCTCCGCTGTTTATCTGGACTTGCCGATGGGATGGGGAAATGGCTCTAAGTGGGTATCGAAAATTGCATTTCGCCGTGTAAGTGATTGGGGTATTCCTGTTAGATAACGTGGCAATATACTTTGTTTCCCTAAGACCCTACTTATCGACAAATTGAAATTGTTCACGGCAACACCTTACAACCACAAGTAGAAATTACCAGTTTTTTTATAAGAATATATTTCGTAAAACCCATAGTAAAGATTCGGTGATTTCCGAAACAGTAAATTATACATTTAAAATAGCGTGGAGTATCTTGAACTACAAGTAGTAAGTGGTATATTTTTTCTTCACAGGAAACCATATTTCGAACCAAAAAAGCTCGGTCATACATTCAACATAAAAACGGTTTAATTTATGACTTCACATCGTTCGCTCACCGAGTTGGACGCCAGCCAATTGCTAAAGTTTATAAAGGCAGCTTCTTAATGTCGCTTCGAAATATTTAACATTATGTGATCATTTTTTCAAACACTATTTCACTTTAGCAACCCTAATACATACATGCTTAACCTTGGAATAACAAAAGCGCATTTTAATTTAAGACCTCTGTTTAAACAATGATTAATTTGCTAAGCTACGTATAGTGCTGAATATAAACCATCTGTTCGGTTGACCAAATAAAAAAGTACACACTGAACCGAAATGAAATATGATACTATTTCATTTCGGTTCAGTGTGATGATCTTTTATTTCACGCGTCAGTTCAGCCCAGAACAAATAAATTGTCACTATGTGAATCGGAACAAAGACCGATGACATGAAAGCCTCCGTAATGGCAATAAGCACACCCTTATCTCAGTGTCCACTGACGCGGACTCGATACTGACCGAAATAAAAGTCGACGCCAAATCCACAGATTTATAGCCAGGGCGAAACCCACGGGTCAACCCTCTTCAATGGCTTGGCTTGGGCTTTGGGAAATTAAAATAAAAACTAGTTTCATAAAACACTTGGTTCCGTACGTTTGGACGGATGTGGTACATTTCAATGTTCGCTTTACATACAAATATAAATTCGAATGCCAATACGGAGTGGAGGTTGAGAGGGGTGAACCGCTATGACGGCTTCTTTGCTAAGCTTTGCAAGTTCAAACACATTAGATTTCCGGTAGTGTTTGATAAAGGGAACTAATACTTTCCTGTCGGGAAAGGAAATGAAAAATACGTCGGATTACTCAAGATCTTTTAACTTTTAAAGTGAGGGTTAAAGGATTTGAGATATAAGATTTATTGAGTTATATTTTAGCAAGACGAATATATTTTACTGACTTTTTTGTACAATTTTAGAAAATTTGACGATATCTTACTTCCGTACCGATTAATATTCGATTAGTTAGTATTTTTATAAGCTGTGACGCTGTGTTTGAAGTGTCTTAGACAAATAATTTTAAATTCTTTCTAAGGCTCGACTTGTTTGGATTTTTATTCCACCGGCGGTCACCCATATCATATCGACGTCAAGTATTGCTAAACGTTATTAAAATTACATCAATTTATATAGTTCGTAAACAACGCCAGGGCACTTAAAAAAATTATAAACCATTGTTACAAAACTTTGAAACTATTTAAAAGCACTTCATTCAAACTTGTCTGAAAGCAGAGTTTTAAGTTAGGTAATTACTTTTCATCAAGCTTTTAAATACACTCTCCTGAACAACAAGATTTTAACATTTCACTATAATTACTCTTAATAAACTGACTGACGGATGGACTCGGCTTTGCGCTAAAATTAACTTGATGCTTTTGTTATTTCAGTCTTTTTGATTACTTACGGAAACTTACGCCGTATAGTTTTGAAGAGGCGTTGAAGCAACCTTGTGGCTTATTACCTGAAAAAAGGAAAAAAAGTTTATTTCGTAGCTAAAATAAATACTAAAGTTAAACTTGAATTGAAAACTTGATAATCTTTATCTGTTTATTATTCAGTTATATTACCCAGAATATTTTGCGATCATTTCGTTCAAAGCTTAAAAAATATTAAATAAAAACGTAGTTATGAAAAGCAGTAGTACGTATAGAAATAAAACTTTTATTTTTCAAGTTACGAGATTAGACGTTATATTTTATTTGAAAATACAATTGTAATATTGCTGATACTTCCAGTTCCAGGGCATAATTTCAAATGTCAGTATCGTCGCAAACGGTTAGTGGGTAAATGCTTATTGTAGAGTTTTCTGGAGCCAGCGGTCATGGAATTAGGATTCTGGGAACGTGGCTGTCAGTCGGAAGGCGCGCTCGGAGCCCCATTTCAATTCCAGTCCACGTTTGGTATTGGACAGCTGCACCCTGACGACACCGACACATACACGACACGATTAAATATTGAGAGACGTCAAAGCTCACTCGGCTATTAGCTTTGCCGTCTATATTGTAGGTTCGAACCCTACCATGAACAATTATTTGTAGAATGACAAATTGTTCTACGTGTTTTTTGTATTTTATGTATGCAAATATTTACAAAAAAGTGCCTATTAGTAAACAAGTCCCTAAAGACAAACTTTAATTCAGAGGACTTGAGTTGGCGTTGAGTAAAATGTCTTTAAATATTTATTTTATATTTTATATGTATGCTGACTTTGATATTATAAATCTTATTTTAAAAGAAAATGACGATATTGGGGTAAACACAAGGTATTTTTTCGTTGATATCGTATCGGAGTCGTGTAAAAACAGCTATCGCATCCGAAGATCCGACTGTCGATGCGGGTGACCGGTTGAAAAGCTTTATAAACGTTCGCATTCTTGCACTAAGTTCAGAGTTTCGTGTCGTAAAATCGAATAAATTTCAAAATGAAAAAGACTTTCGAAGACAAGAACCGAGTGAAATAATATTTTGAAAGACAGTACCAACAAAGAAAGCTTGGTAGAGCTTTTGTTTGCTAATTAATTACAATAACGTGAAGGTCACGGGTATTTAAATATTTTATAAATAAAATATTACATATTTACTAAATTACACAAAGGACTCTCTAGAATTTAAGTTGAAAGTACTATATTTAAGTGGTTTTGTTCATCAGAATTCATTGTGATACACTAAGTTCACTAAGTTTCATATAACTTTGACTTTGACGTACTAAATAGCATCTCTGAGATGAACTTTTGTAATTACTGTGCAGACAACTCATTTATGCATTTTACTTTATAATGCAGTATCCACATTGTTTCTTTGGTGTACCTATCAGATGGAAAATTATTTTATATGAGTTTGTAGAAGTACACTGCTGGATATAGACTTTTAAAAACAAAACGATAACTTCTTCGGTCTATCTAATAAAAAGTTAGCGCAGACTTGATGTCTTGATTACGTGATACGTAATAATGACATAATGTCAACACTAACTTTTTATAAGATAGGGGCTTGTCTTTATCGTCTTCGTGTTATTCTAAGATTGTAATGTATTTATTTACAAAAAATGTATTTAAGTATTCTATTAACAATCCAGTTCCCAAAGGACAAGCTTTTCTTGGTTCGGTACTAGATAGCGTTGTGTGATATGTCCATGATTATTTATAAGTTAAGGCCATTCTTCTTCTTCGTGATCTATAAATGTATATCAGTATATGCCTTTTGTTACAAAATTCAATTGTTTTTCATCTTAGCAAGTGATGTAACAATAGGCTCACCCGATGTTAATATGTAACCTCGATCTATATCGATGCATTGCCTATGATGCATCACATTGCTTCCATCACTTTAAATTCTCATAGTACTAAAATTACTCATTAAAAGCAGATGATAAATTCACAAGCACCGTGTCATTTTCCTGTCAAATGTCAGTCCCCTGTCAGAACATGTTGAATTATTCGAGTGGCACGTGGTATTATAATCGCAATGGTGATTGGTACAAGGGGAGTTAATTGTGTAATTGAATCTGAGTTTTAATTGAGTTTAGAAAGCGTTTTCATGGTGGAACACGCAAATTCAAATTTATTTAATTTAATCCTGGTTTATTTCAGTTTCAGACATATTACAACATAAATAATGATTTCTCAAAAGAACAAAGACCTAATCATTTGTTTGATATTTGACCTACACTGTCAGAACCTATCATTCCTCGGGGCAAAGGTTTTCGTTTGTGTCTTGTTACTTTGTACTGCTCTGTTTATTTAAAAAATTAACAAAGCTTTACTTGAGCTGTTATGTTTTGAACAAATATTTTCTTGATCCCGTGACACAAAGAAAATTACAATGATTGAAAAAAAAGTTCATTACTTTTTTTTTTAGTTTAACGTACTAGATGATTTAAAGAACCAGTCTCTTGAGATAGACAGATAGATAAATATTTATTTGGCAAACATACAACACAGAGCTTACACATAAAATAGACCTAAAAGAAAATAATTGCCAAGATAATTACGGCCTGGTTCTTACCTCTTGTCGATAGTAGCCTAGGGGTGATTCATTTGATTAGAGAAATAAATAAACTTATAGTTACTATTACAAATATACAGAAGGCCTTTTTATCCTAAAAAGACCAATAATAGTGTTTCAAAGCTCCATATAAGCGCCATATATCCTTTAAAACCTTAATCCAGATTTCGTCTTTGAAGAATAGGTGTTAGTACGAGATCCGGCTGCAGGATTACTGCGCTCATCTGTTTTTTGCTGGAAACCGATTTTTTATGTATATTTATAATTAGGAGAATATATATTTATCAAGTTGCCTAGCAAAATTTGGCCGCCAGTATGTTTAATTAAATTTTTTTTTTTTGTTTTTTGGGAAAAAATTTCGTTCACTTGTTTTTTAAATCAAATAACGTCTACATCATGGCAATTAATATGAAGATTCAAAAAAATCACGGTTGCCGTTGCGTACTTGGCCGCACCTCTTCGCAGCCAGGTGTAAACAGGTATGATTTTGATATATTTATACGTGTATAACGTTTATTTATTAATTGCATATCAAATTAAAGCTATGTTTTTTTCCATTTTTTATCATATTGTTTGCTTAATTAAATCTACCCGCAAATAAGGGTTGCTGATTTTTTTGAGTCTTCATATTAATTGCCATGATGTAGACGTTATTTGATTTAAAAAACAAGTGAACGATATTTTTCCCAAAAAATAATTAAAAATAATTTAATCAAACATACTGGCGGCCAAATTTTGCTAGGCAACCTGATAAATATATATTCTCCTAATTATATATATACATAAAAAATCGGTTTTCAGCAAAAAACAGATGAGCGCAGTAATCCTGCAGCCGGATCTTAGACTATGTAAATCGGCTTAGCCTAGTGCGAGTGAAAGATCCGTGTCTTGCCGTATGATAGAAAGAGAAGGAACACAAAAATTGTTTATGGAGATGGATGAGCATGTGTGGGAGGACCAAAGTGAATTTATGACCTTTAAATCGTGTTATATAAGGTCGATTACTACATTCAACTGAAGATGGGCAGCGGTATATTGCCATAGCCACATTATGTGTCAATATGTTTTTTTAACAAATAAAGATAATACCGTTATTAAGGCTAATCGAGTAGCCGTTAAACAGTTTATATTATAGGTCAGTAATATAATAAATAACAAAATACCTTGATCTTGTGATAGAAGAGAACAATTCTTAATAAATTTTAAAATAAAATACTTTCTCAAAAACGACTTATTTCCTTAAATATTTTCAAGCACACAATACTGCAGTGAGTTTACCGTCGTGCAACTCAATTAAGCCAGTCTTTATTAATATTCTGATAATCCTCTTACGGCCGCACCAAGAACATTCTATTAAAACTGTTTCATAAAATCAATTAAATATTTTTAACATATTATGTACCACTCCAACCGCTGTGTCTTTTTCACGTATAAATAAATATATAAAGTAACCTTTCAGGAACGGCCGAACTGTATATTCAACCCGCGGTAAAGGTTACATAGCAATCTATTTTATGTATATCTCTAGTGAGACAAAACCAGAGATAGAATAAATAATTGGATTAATATAATTATTTGAATAACTATCTTGTTTTCAAGGCCATAGAGGAACACTCTCATAAGCCTGGAAAAAAATCATCACAATTACTCAAATTATGGTACATGACGGACATGACATCGCTGAGTGCGGGTGTCAGTGCAATATTAATAGACCAGCGGGTTGGTGGAACTAAGCTGCTTGTCTAGAGCCAACGTAATCCGATCAACCACTACGGACCGCCATATTGCAGCCGCTACATATTTGACAGAGCTTGTCCGAGGGTCTTGACCGAATAACATCGTTACCCTTCAAGAGACGAGGTATTGAATCGAGATTCTTTTTGGTGCTTTAGCAAAATAACCTATTTTTGTATTTCTTTATAATAGTTTTAGTCTGATTGCTTTCATTTTATTGGATGCTTTGTTCTCTTGTGATTCAACAAATAATTTAGGCTTTATAAAAATATTGTTGGAATATTCTTGCAACTTTTGACTTGTTAGTTTTAGAAATAATTCAAAGTACATACTTTACCGGCCATGTAAAATCGCATTAAAGTTACTCTAAAGCTCTCTCTTCCTACCCCGGTAGGGTCGGGTCGGCACTACTTTATTTATAGCATAGTAATTGAATATGTAGCACCTTTACCACTAGTTACTGGCGCTATCGCTATAGAACCCGTCGCAATTTTAATTAATCTTAATTTCCACACAAGTACTGGTCGTAAGTAAAGTAAAGCAGGTCGTCTCATACAAGTTGTCAGGCGTTACAACTCGGTTGGTAGTAGCTCCGCCTTCCATGCTGTATGTCGTGGTAAAAATGTTTGTGTGTTGAACATAAATATTTATTCTGTGTCTGGGTATATAAAAAATGTATACAAGTATTCTATCAGCAATCTAGTTCCCATAGTACAAGCTTTGCTTAGTTTGGGACTAGAGTGTGATGTGTGAAATGTCCGTGAATGTAAATGATTAACCGACGTTTTCAGTTAATACTCCTAATACGCAAATTTAACACCTAATTCTATCTGAAAATAAAACTGAAAGTAATTTAGGTGTCTTGTATATTGGTTTATCATGTAGTAGAAGATATCAAACGTTGTATACGAATAAAAACGGAAACGCAATAACGTCCCGCCAGCCGCCGCCGCCGCCGCCGCCGGTACAAACAAAACTTGGAAACCTGCACTAAATAAAACAAAACTACCGAGGCCGTGGTACGAGGCACAGACTGTTTACTTAGTTGTTTTTGGATAAAGGTTTTCGTTGTTTGCATTGAACTGGATATATCCAAATTTGTAAACTAGACGTCAATATGCTATCTCCAATGTTGTACAGTATCGTAGGTTTTCTTTTTAGGTTTTTGTTTGGGTTTTGATATTTAGGGAAACACATATACCTACTTATGTCATAAAATGCTAGTCTACAGAGACACAGATAAATTAATCATTACTTATTTTATTATGTGAAGGCGCTGGACAAAAGTTAGTCTTTATGCCTGACATATTTTCTACAATTGAAAACACAAACAATGATCACTTTTTCTCGCAGTCTACTTATCTAAATACGCTGTAACCTATACTTTGAGGTTGTACGTACTCCGAAGTTCCACATTGTCCAACACCTGTCCGCATTGTGCCGAACCAGCACGTTGGCACCTGCAGCTGGATCCAGCACTAAGTCAACAAACAACAGCGGAACTTATTCACTTCAAAGATTCTGAAGTTTTTACTACAAAATTACTCTTGTAAACTTGTGAATAACGTTTTGTTGGCTTACTTAAATAATTAAGCAACCGCATAAACTTTTGTAGATCATAAAATTTAATTTACTTTATATAATCACCTAATCACAAGGATCATTTAGAATCGTCTTGTATATTTTACTGAATAAACTATTTATTTGGAAAAAAAAAATTTTTGGAATATAGGTACCGGTTATTTGTACGAAATGTCTTTTATATAGTATAGTATTTTATAACTTATATACTATATAACAAACAAATCATACTGTTGTTGCTCATAGATCTTATTACCTAATCATGGCCTAAGAATAATTTTCTTAACCTAAACCGATATTAAACTTATTAAATCATAAAATGAAACTACACATCATAACTCATCATGCCAAAGACCATTAACTAACTAACAGGGTGGACCATCCCTGTAAGCCGACATAAAGCAACTACAACACCACAGGCGATGTTACACTAACCGACAACGACATCTACACCGATATATCAGTTGCTCAAAATATAGTTCAGTCGACATGATGGTGTGAAAGCGGTTAGAAATACTGTCTACAGTAGCTCTACCTTGAGTTTTTACAAGCTATACTCGCTAGCGTCTGTAGTTAAAAAAATGTACGAAGATTTGTACAGCGCCTCTAGCGGATAGTTGGGTACTAAAATTCGTAATACTAATATTGACGTAACTACTGTAGTAAAGTCAGGCAATTTTACTGTGACAACTCATGGTAGAGGTACAGATATCGTGTAGGTGTCAGACAGTGTAAATGTTTTACGAGGCGGTGCCGCCCACGGGTGCAAAACTATTTGCTTACAAAAGCCTATAAACTTTGTATTCAAATAGGCGAGTATGAACACGTATTAACTCTTATTTCTCCATTCATCGTACCTTTGTAAAGTGCACAGTTGTATTTTATCGAGGGGAAGTAAGCCTTTTTGTATTGTAAACGAAACGTCAAGAAAATTAGGAAACTTTTGCTGTAACTCTCAGGAATTATAGTACAATAGATACATGTGGTAATACAAAGCAAACAAGCGTATCAGTACGTACAATAACCGGGAAGGGTTTAGAGTGCCATGAACACTTGAGACATCAAAGGCAGCATTACAAAACACCAAAGACTCTCCGTAAAAAGCATGTTAAAATTAACAATACGCTGTGTATAAGAACAATTTCAGTTGTGAAATAAACCAAACAGTCCACCGAGCACACGTTTAACATTCGCAGAAAATTTCAGAGAAGTTTATATTCTGTGTGAACTCGGGGTGTTGTGTTCGTGGGTCATCCCATGGTTCCCTCAGTCCTTCGACCAGTCTGTGGCGCAAGATCAGTAATTAATCGTGGAGCGTGGTGCACTCGGATGCAATTTATTACCGCGGTAACCGGTTACTGCTCGTTAAACATCGCCTTGTCTAGATTTGAATAGTTGCCCTCGTTAGCCCTAGCTAGTCTCGGTTTAATTGGAGTTTGTTGCGGTAAATGGCTTGGCGCGGGCAACAGAGAGGGGAATCGAACCTATCTACATTAACTAAAGTAGGTACTTTATCTACTAAACCGCTTAACGTCAACAATCTGAAATAGCGCTGTTCTGACCTATATGAATGAAACACTTTTATTTAATAAATATGAATCATTCAAACAAATTTAACGTCGATTGCTGTCAGTCTGCCTTACCGATTTCTTCCCACTTATTTTATTTTATTCGGAGAACAATTTTAGTTTTAGTTAGTTGTATCAGCTTCTCATGTACTGAATCTATTATCCTTGCTCGCACACAATGGCGGAAAAAGACAGGTATTTCAATTGGTTTTAAAACAATGTCCATTACAAAGCTAATGGTGTATTTTATAAACTTTGGAAATGCCCCAGCAATTAGTACAGCTAATCGAATCTTCCCCATTACAGTTACAAGTTCAGCGGAAAAGTTCTCTATTTAAAAGTGCAATAAAAGCTAAAAGCTCGGATCCCATCGCCAACTAATCTCATTTGGCCGGCGAGTCCACCACACAGATAATGCGACTTCTTTGCTGTTGCCTAGGTAGGTAGTAAACACTCCGCGCCCAACTTTAATGTGTCTCGTAACCTCCATCTTTGTGAAAGTGACATCTTTAAAACGTCGTCTCCAAGTAATCCTGGTTTGATGTTATTTTTAAAAGCGCTCAGAAAAATATCACCAAAGTAATCTTTCGTCTGCGATATTAAAAAGAGATATTACACGGAGTAAAAGACTTTGACTTTACTAAGACTTTAATTAAAAGTTGCCGCATTATTTATCATTCCCAGCCAAAACATATATAAAAATAGATTATTCTTCTTTAATAGATTACACAAAAACTTAACATAAACTTTAAAATGTAATTCACAATCTTTGAAACAGAGGCCGAAAGACCGCAATGCGAAACAGAGAAAAGTGTTCCCAGCGCAAAAAAATAAATACAAATAGCGGGACGGTGACAGTGATTGAGAGTACCTGCCGTATCGCCAGGTACGTGAACAGATTAAGCGAGAGACCAGCTTTCTTTGCAAAAAGCCTAAATCGCTTGGGGTTTCACCAATACCAACTTTAAGGAAACTATTTGGGACCCAAAAGTTAGGTTACTGAGACCATGTTTTATACAATTTATTCATGAATTAAATCGTCAGAAATTTGGTCAGATTTTCTAAGCCGGTTAAGATCTCTGGAACTGACTTTTGATGTACCATGCGAATAACCCTCCTGCAGACGTTACCTATGCAGCATTGCTGATAAATATGACGTGCTATGTACAACACCCGTTTCAACTTCTCGAGAGGTTAGTTTTTTATTTAGAAAAAGACCAAAGCATATTTTCTTATCTAAATTACCTCCCGAACAAAAACACTCAAGACAACATGAAATAAAGCTAACAAATAGGGCTTCAAAGAGACGTTCTCCAGTTGTCTTTTCATTGGGTAGAAATAACTCGAAACGTTTGATGTTTTTATTTTTATACTTTTCGAGAACATGAGTCCATCCATGTTTCTTAATTCTTGTCGAAATCAAATATATTTTTTTATAAAAGTCAAAGTATTTTACCAAAAATAACGTGAACCTTTTCATCAATGAGCAAACCTTGTTAATTTACTTTTACAATTTTCTACTTTCTTTGTTAAGTATTAACATAATATAAAGTTTTTTAACAAAAATCTGATTAAAAATCTTTTTTGTTACATTGTAATGTGCCACGGTTGTCCTTTCTTTTTATAATGTTATTAAAAGTTTATAATACAAGCTGCCGCGATTACTTCTTAACTTACATACACTCGAGAGCAATGAATCCCGGTCACTTAAAGAATGTTAAAAATCTCGGAAACTAAAAATGATAGGTTAATGCAATAAATTGTATTTAATAGACAATGTAATACTCCTTAAATGAAAGTAAAAAAAATATGAGTCACCATACATTTTATTAACACAAAATTACATAAAGAAAAAAACTGCTGATCTCTCCTTAAAACAAAAATAGGAAACATGAAATTTTTGAACTTTATTACGATTTTCTTGAATTTTAATACTTCGTATTGCCTCCTCGTGCTTCCATTACTGCGTTTACGCGGTTTGGCATGCTGTACACCAAGTTCCTTATACGATTTTGGGGAATATTCTCCCATTCCTCTGTGAGAGCAATTTTGAGCTCACGAAGCGTGATTGGGGGAGGGTTTCGTTGTTTTACGCATCTGCCTAGCTCGTCCCAAGCATGCTCGATCGGGTTGATATCCGGGCTGCGCGCTGGCCACTCCATACGAGTAATGTTCATCTCTTGAAGGTAGTCATTCACAATCCTACCTGTATGAGGTCGGGCATTGTCATGCATAAATATAGCATCCTCACCTAAATTGACCATAAATGGACCAACGTGATCATTGAGGATTTCTTCCACATATCTTACGCTAGTTAAAGAGCCGTTTTCTATGATCACCAGCTCTGTGCGACTTTCAGAAGAAATTCCGGCCCACACAAGTACAGACCCACCACCGTAGGCTACTTTTTCTTCGATGCATGCTTGCTTGAATCTTTCCCCTGGTCTTCGATACACTCTGTGTCTTCCATCGTGCTTGTAGAGCATAAATTTTGATTCGTCGGAGAACATAACTTTTGACCAATCTTCAATACTCCAATTTACGTGGCTCTGGGCATATCTTAGTCTCGAAATACGATGCCCACGCTCCAGTTTAGGGCCGTTTGCAGGTCTAAGGGGTTTTAAGTTAGATTCAGCAAGCCGACGTCTTACTGTCCATGCACTTGGGTTACTTCCTCCGAGGCGTCGAAACTGATTGGTGAGTTCAGTTCCTGTGAGAAAGCGATTTCGAAGCATGGTGTTCACCAAGTATCGGTCTTCTCGTGCTGTGGTACACCTGGTTCTGCCCGTTCCTGGTCTGCGTAGGTTAGAACCAGTTTCTTCGTAACGTCGGAGAACTCTTTGTACTGTTGACAGCGACACACCGACAGTCCTGGCTGTATCGCGCTGACTCCGGCCGGTTTCCAGCATTGTAAGTATTCTGGTGCATTCTTCAGGCGTAAGCGACATAATTTCAGCTTGAATAATGAATATAGAGCACTATCAACATGGTTTATGTACCCACATAAATGACGGATTACAAACAAAAGCAAAACCAAATGCTGTAATTTCGTAGTTCCATCTTCGAAAGTGGCCCTTTTTCAAATTTGATTTTTTTATGATATAACTTTACAATAACTAAGAAGTTTTAATACCTTCATTTAAGGAGTATTACATTGTCTATTAAATACAATTTATTGCATTAACCTAGCATTTTTAGTTTCCGAGATTTTTAGGATTCTTTAAGTGACCCGGATTCATTGCTCTTGAGTGTAGTTGGTTCAATCAAAACTTCTCGCTCTATAATTAATGTATAAAATAATCCAAGAACGTTAGTTAACGTAGCTCATTCAGAAATAATATCTAAGTATCATAAGTCGTATCACTTTTATATCTTCCGAAGAAGAACGATAAAATAAAAGATTTAATGATAAAAGTTTTCGCTTCATGCATTTTGTTGTCTAAACTTGAATCACGTACAGATCGTAACGTCAGAAAGAAATTAATCTCAGAAACAAAACCCAAGTTTATTACTTACTTCTATACAATACGAAATGAACCACGTTGTTTTTAATAATACTTTGAAAATTGCTGCTACTCCTCCGAGCACAATGATTTCAATATTCAAATAATAGAGGCCTAGACCGAAAATGATATCTATTTTTATCATGACGGTTATTTTCTTAACATTTAATATGTTTGTAACGAAACTACAACCTACTTGATCTACGCCTAGGGCCATACAAAAATACTTATATGATGGCAATTTCCAAAATACGAGTATGTTGTCATAACCGTAGATTAAGTACGAAAATAAAGGAACACAGAAATACTTCGGCTTTTCTTATAAATTTCGTTTTTTGTGATAGCAATATCGCTTAATTTTTATCATATTTAAACTACTATATACTATTAATTTTAGCCTACAAGCTGGTTTGAATGAAAAATATTTCATTTTCGAATTTATCCTATTTTTCAAAACGTGTAACGCGTTTGTTTATTTATTTATTGTGTAACAAAATCCACAGCTTTTAAAATGAAATAAACTTAATTACAAAATTAATTACAAGTTAGCCAAAAACGATTTTATATATGTTTAAACTTTTACTATAAGGTTTAATGAGAATATTCGCTTTATATAACTACTACTATTTTATATAACTATCCGGTACAACATGCTCAGAACGAAGAGTAAAAGTGAATTCATTTTGTCTCACGTTAATTCAACTTGCCATGTTCAACCCCCGAGCTAGAATACCTGAAGTCCATTCCCCGAGGCATCCCCTAAATTAAATAAAAGAGCATTGACCAAGCTCACGTACAGGGGGCGTTAACTCCGAACGTGATTTTAATAATTTAATACTGCACCTGGCGCTTAAACCAGCTATAAGTGAAATAATAATAGACAAGTGTCAGAAAAGTAACGATTCAGTTTATAGCTAGTACCTCGTCTGCTGCTTTTATTAGTAGTTTGGCAGAAACTTCAGACAATAGCCATCGAAACAAAGATAGATAAATAACTTTATTGAACTGGTCCCACTTCGTCACGATAATCTAAGTTTTTCTTTCTGTCATATTGATCAATGTCGATAGACACTTTTTCACTGAGTTATTACAATTTACACCAGGTTCTTTTCACAAAATGTTAATTTATTTCTATACATTAAATAAGAATACAGCTCAGTTGTTAGGTAGCGCGTTGGACAGTGTACATGATCTTTACAACACATAATTTCGCTAGAACATTCCACGCCGACATCTCCAGGGACAAAGATGGCACCAAAACCGATTCGTAGCAATTCAAGTAAATAGGTTTCGCGTAAAGTTCTTATGAGATGCCAATTCGAAACTTATGAGTGTATCTGTTCGCCTTCCGCTCGGCGCTTGGATTTGCATTATTCTGATCGGTTTCGTGTCGAATCCCTTGTTATTTGGTAAAAACTTGGTTTCTAAGAAACTGTCCAAAGTTTCAAATTTAAATTTTCATTCATTTTTTCTACCCTTACCCTCCTACACGCAATTCTGCGAGTAGTTTTTACTTTTAAATATATCTCAGTCATATCACTATATTTTGCTTAGAACATGGTTGTCTCTCGACTACTATTGAAAATCTTTAATAATTGATCGTTTACTTCTCGAAGCAGTCAATAACACCTATGCAACCACAATCTTCATGATCTATCATTCCGTGACGTCTATCAAATAGCGGCCACCGTATCTCACAAAGCATGCCTTTACTTCAATGTTTGTTAGTAATAGGGTGCGATCCCAACTGCAGCGGCGGAACGACATCCAATATACAGTTTGCGCTGTCGTAAACCGGAAGCATTAAGCTAGTTGTTACAGAAGAGTGACCACAAATAAACCAGTGATACACGTAATCAGGCAAACGCAAACAACCACTATTGCTTGAAGCTTACATGATGACGAGGTTACAGTCGAGATCAACTTTATAAACAATAAATATTTTTATCTTTAACTTAATAAATCAGTTGCAAAATCATTACAATTGATAAGTTGCTATTTTTTAAAAGAAAAAAGACAAAAAAGGCCTTTTTATTTGAACCAATCGTGATTTGATCAATCAAACAGACTTTTTTCCTATTAATACCACACGTGTAGGGCCGAATATCTTTGTTTATGAGTAACGGAACAAGCCCATGTTAGATGGTAACCTTTGCCTTAACAATCACATTCTAGTTGGCTGAAAAATAATAACAATAATATTTTAAAGCTATAAAATTACACCATATGAAAATACCATCAATGCTAGCTTTGCGAATAGTAGACAAACAAAGTTAAGTCAAAGTCAAATATTTCTTTATTCAATAAAATCACAAGGATCATTTAGAATCGTCTTACATACTAGGTCAGCAGTGTCAACATAAATGATGTGTTTTGTTTTTGAAAACTGAAAAAAGAAAAGTGTGGTACATAGACCTGCCGCCGCCGGCCGGCCGCAATTACGCACTAATTTGCTGAGTGCGCTGCTCCTAATGGAGCGTCGTGTATGTAACCGGTCTGCTTTGTTACCATTAACTGGCCTGATTGGACTTTAGTTATTACGCTTATAATACAGCGAAAACTGGGAGAAAAAAGAATCTTAAATTGTGAAGAAAGCGATTAAGAAAGCTTAGTAGGCAATTATTTGGTACGCAAGTCAAATACATTTCGTCCAACGGTATAACGTGAGAGTTTTGCTCGTTGTATTAAACGGACTCGTGTCACGCATGATGTCCGGTTCATAATCTCCATTATCAAAACTTATAGCTGACTCTCCATCAAGTATCTTGATATTGTAGGTATAAAACCCTAGATTACTTCTATCAGATATCCTTGGAGCTGCAGATCTCGTTCCCACATCAACTTGCTCATTCAAGGAGCTGGCGGTAACTTTAATTTAAAAGTACTCAAACTTGTATTAAATCTGAACATCGGTGTACCAAGTGTCAACACGCCATCCCGCGAGACGAGTTCAAATATTCTCGTTCGAGAGAAGCGAAAGAACTACTACAGTATAAAGCAATCCGTCTGAAGCTGTTAATATTTGAGTGCGGTTCATTTCAGGCCTGAATAATTTGTAACAGGGATCATGAATTGGGTCGCAGTAGTGACCGACGGCTATGAATATTTTTTTCTGTTTATGAATATTTTGTACACTCTGAAACTTGAATTATTCAGTAATATTAAGGCGAGTAATCCGATTTGTAAAATATTTTTCTTAGATGAAAGTAGTTAAGTAAGCCTTACGGACGCATAAATTGTACGTTTGGTATACCCTACCTACGTGATAGGTTCGTTTTCGGAACGTAATGTATCCCTTGTCATCTCATCCAGATCGGTTTAGTCTAAAAACTTACAAATGGAAGCAGTTATGTATGTACTTTTTTTCGTGTTTCTAGCGTTTTTTATTATCACCGTTCTTTATACCTATTGTAACAACTATTAACTTTACAACTATAAATATCTTACTAGATTTTTCAAGCAAAAAAAGTTTGCTAAGTCTGATTAATTTCCTCGTTCGTAGGAAACGGATGTTGTACTAAAAACCAGACAGGTGCTCGTAAAGTGTTCGCAAACATCTCGAGCGTCGCATCTATCACACAAAGTGTTCTAATTTGTAACATGACATATCTGAAACGTTCTCTGACATATCTCGCATACTCCGAGTGATAATTTGTCACTGCACTTTGCAGTTGTTAGAAAAACTCCCTGGAAATGGGGAGATGAATGATTCTCCCGCCTGGGGTTGCCAACTCTCATCTGGCACTTGCATCTTTTTACGTGCACCTTCCCGTAGTTTGTTAGATTTTCTCTGCAGATGTGAAATTTATGACTGAAGTTTAAACTTGAATGTTTCGAAAGCACTAACGCAACTTTTTGAATAATTTAAAAATGTGTACATCTGCGCTTCGATATTTATGTGTCTTATATAAAGTGAGATGAATTAAGATTTAAATTTTGTAATACAATTTGACTTTCTATAATGTATAAAATAGTAAGTATATACCTATTAGTCTCCCTAACCACAAAAGTGTATTTTTGAGACGTGAATAATGATTTCTGTTTCAAGATAGACCGGGGAGATTCAAAACAAGATGAGTAATGGTCACCCGACCGAGAGCTCACTCTCGATAAATCTACCCAAATCTGGTTTGAAATATTTCGGTAAATCTTACACTTGCATGCGATTTTGCAGAATCTATTTCTAATACCATTTCAATAATTCAGTGACTTGATATCATAAAATATATATTAGTTACCATTCGACGATCTATTATTGTTTTTTTTTAACAAGTAGATAACTGCATTGTTTGCATCTTTTAAATTTAAACTAGTATTCATCTGGTTTTGTTTGATCTCACTACAGACACAGTTTGTAACACATGTGCGTAAACAGCGGTCAGTTCACAGTAACAAATCAAACTACTTAATCTAGTATTATATCTCAGTTAGTACATACTAACTAAACTGCGGTTTGTGTGTTCGGGAACTAACCACGATCACTAAACACACATTACGTTAATTCGCATAACAAGGGTACATCTCAACACGACAGTAACTAATGTTACAAATTGTTTTACCATGTTTGACTTGTTGTGCTGTAGTTTAAAACATAATTATATATAAAAACAAACAATACGATACGATCAGGTGGTATTATTCCTGGAAGGTATTATTCGGTGCTGCAAGCACAAATTGCGTTGTTTTGTATTAAATCTAACTATCTCAACTGTCTCTATCTGGAAAGTATTAGAGGTTTCAATAAAATATTACGATTCTTGAAACAAATCAAACGATTTCGACTCTCCAATACTCTTACTTCTCCGTCTAGTGCCTGTTGAGCTTCTTGTTTGGCGTGAGATTAAAATGTTTCTAACATCAGGCTGAGTTCCAGGAATGCGGTGACAGTCATACCGGCAGCTTTATTTTGACGCTGTCACTGTCACTGATAAGCAAACCCAACTAAACTCTTCGTCCACGTCTCATGCATAACGAAATGCAGTTCCTTTGTCGCCAGAAATATAAACTACAACGCTGTAAACACGAGAGTTACTAACATAAAAGTTTTGAGTTAAGAGATTTATTACACAGGTCAGATACTACGTTTCTGCTACATTGCAATGACCGTGATCGCAGACTGATGAAAACCCAATGAGTTTCAAATGCGAAAGTTTATAAAAAATACCATAGAGTTACTATAATGTAAATTGAGTAGTTGATAAGTTTTTAGTTCTGTTATATGACGGACATTGTTTTTAAAGAAACCTTGTAACAATGTTCCTCCGACCCGTGTCTAATGAAAACGTTTTATCCGGATAGTTTCTTGATGTCTTTTCCTCGTTCGTTATATCTGGAGACAGTCTGGGTATAAGAAAGTTGGTGACTGTTCCGTTTTTTACGTTACTTTTAGATGTTTTCCCGAAGTGAGAGCTTCCTGAAATGGCAAACTTAAAAAACTGAATGGACCGTTTTATTACTACTTAGGTAACTAAAGCTTTTGCTAGCAACATCCTTGTGTGGGTGTTTCTGTGATCCAAATGTTTTAAACAGAAGATATTACAGTTTGCTATTTTTATTTTTGTAACTACATTACATTTTGATTATAAAGTAACATAATTTTTCAAATAATAAAGCATTTCTAATAGTAACTCGCAATATTGTGTATAAAAAATTATTTAAATTGTAGAAGTATTAAAAGCTAACTTTGTAATAGTATTGACAGCATCTGTTGCAAACTTGGCTCTGAATTTCTTTAAATTCATTTTCATATCTTCAATAAAAAAATATTTCAATTATGTCTACTAAAAGATGATTTTCTTTATAGTTAAAACTTATTTGAGAAGCACAAATAGGTCGGTATTATTTTTATTTTCAAAATTTAAACGAAAGACTTCTTTTACACACCATTTTCATTTGGTAAAAATATGTGAACTTACTTACCCACTATGATATCTTGTATCTAAATCTATCATTTTGCAAATAAATAAATGAATAAATTTTACGTTATACCTTTTAATTGACTGCTAACGGTTTGCAGCTGTTAAAGTTGCAAACTATGTCGCAGATACAAAACTTATTTAACTAGATGTGACGCGATCTTTTGTCCAACACTTCAGGCACTTGACAGTTTCCTTTGGGAAGTCGAGATGCCCTGTGTATTGTCACTGCTCTCCAACTCCACTATTGAAGATCTGAACTGTTAGCATCAGTTTTAACTTTACTCTTTAAAACTATTCTATGTGCGTTATTGAAACTAATAATTATTTTAGAATTAATTAATTATGACTATACTATTGCATTAGAATAAGCCTGTAATAATTGTAAGTAGGTAAATGAAATAAGTAATATAATTTTGTTTATTGTATTATTAATCGTGTTTAAATACTAATATACAATTTTTAGATAAATATATAAAAAAATGCAAGATAAAGCTAATTAGCGTGTGGACAGTGATTAATTTATGACATTCACAATCTAATTTAATTAAATAATTGGTTCTTCTTATCGTGACGATGCTACGTTTTATTTAATTAACTTTATATGTGTATCGCAAATCCCCAGCTAAGACTGGTGCTTCTTCTTCTTTTCGTGTCGATGCTACAACTGTGTTGTAAAATGTTTACATAAATATTTAAAATATGTTAACATAAATATTTGGCCAACTCTACAGCACGACCTGTGGCTGCATTACGATGCTACAACAAAATATCAGACTGGTGCTAAAGGCAGTATACATTTCACAGACTTCATATTGAATGGACGTTTGCACGTTTGCAAGTTTGCTAACAAGAAGTCCCGTTGCACTTCCCTTTACATCGCCAAGATCTGAGTCGCGGTGTTCTTTCTTGGAATATTGCTATCTTGCTTAAAGGATATTGCTTTTCGAGCGATGCTTATTATTAAATGCTTTGCTTATTTGTAGCGGAAGAAAAACTTCCTTGTTTACTAGACATTCTTTTAGTTTTATTTGTAACGCAAAAACACTGCTTTGTTTTAGTTCAAAGAATATTAAGAAGTACAGGGGAGTTAAAGGAAGATGAGACATAAATCTTACGTTTAAGAGTAGTATTTGCAGTGCGATGTGGACAAAGCTTTGAAGAGACGACCATTTTAACTAGCGGAACTGTAACTCATCAATATGAACAAAAGCATTATCCTTCACCAATGGACGTAAACCAGAGTTTGCTCTCTCTCATAAACTCTCTTCAAAAACGTCTCAGGAAAACTTGGTCTACGCAGATGAAGTCGAGTAACAACTAGTAATAAACAAATCTTAATTATTACCATAAAAACAGAAAGCACGTCCACATTAAGGTCGAAGCCTAGACAGCTGCGCCCGCTGTTTTAACTATGTACTTTAATATTTTTCTCATGTCTTTGTAGCCAACTTATTGCCTAAGATAACTTTTACATTTTTTGTTTGAAACAAAGCAGAAACTGAACAAGCGTAGACAATACAAAATACTAATTTACTTTGAACACAGTAGAGTTCTCGGCATTAGATATTCTTTTGTATTTCAAAAGTTTCCCGTTTTTTCTTAATTGATACTAAAGCTTAGCATTGTAATGAGAAACAGCGTATTTTGCAAGTTACAAAAATTATTAGGTATTTGAGTGGACTACTGAAGGGGTGAAAAAGGGGATATTTTACTGGTGAAATCATGTTCCAAGAACTACGGTAGAGAACCCTAGACCTGGACAGCAATAAGCAAAGATAAAATAACCTCATGTATCATGCGCACACATGATGGAATTAACAGATTGCCCCACAGAGCACGTCCAGTGAAGACGTGGTATTACTTTTAAGAAGAAGGAGGATGACTCCAGGTGTGTTGTATCATGCTTGTTATGCGTACAGTCAATTTTCAAACCCATCCACATACTTACATACTTCTCCAGATAAGCTATTCTCAAAAAGGCCTGATAAATAGATATTCTAGAATAGAAGAAAAAATCTGCTAAAGATCCGAGTGATAGAATATTACCGCGTAATTGCACCGCCTGGCCGCAAACATGAGGCAGCTGCCATATTACTTTTTACCCGACCGCGCTAGAGGGTAATGTTTCTGCAGTTCTAGGCAAATGGGTTTTGCATTAAGTGCTCGCAGTGCTTCATCATAATGTATCGTAGGCTTGTTGACTACGCAGAATATAAAATAACAAACAATTTTTCAACTTATAATAAGTAAGATGAAGTCTAACTAGGAGTTTGAAAACGAGCTGTTATTAGTATGGCTCGGGTTTCGTGAATAATTAATCGCCAAAAAATACGAAAGATAAGAAAATACCAAGTTTAATTAAATGAAGAAAAAACTCAAGGCCGTTATCCAAAAGCCTTTTGCCCCAGTGGTAGTTTCCAAAATCCTCGTCTTCAGCGACGAACGAACCATTAATTCAACAAGGAATAAATGTCTGTTCTGTGGACTGTGGGCTATTGGCACCTGCAGCCCCATATATCACGGGATTATCAGCTGGATTCCGGGACGAAAAGCTTTTATCATCACCCGTTTCACAATTCAAAAATACATTCAGATACCGCATGTCACGACTGATATGAAAAGCATTTGTTAGCATATTTTTTTATTCAATTTTTAATAGATATCGCTTGAGAGTTATCTATTGGTCGTTTGCAATAGTCTGCGGTTAGCTATACATTTTACGTGTAATTTGTGAATATTAATTAAAATCATTTTATAAATTGCAGTAGATTTAATAGATGACCCATCAAACCCTACTTTTCAGCATTGATCGTGATAGACCGAGATAATCGCATTTCTTTGAAGCGAAAGTAGAGCGCCGAGATCCTATCACAACAGACTTTGACAAACTAGATCCGATTAAAAGCTAACACCTAATAAAGAAATTTCACTTCTTGCAAAGGCTTGGCTTTCAACAAAGCGATAACCGTTTTATACCAACTTACAAAAAAAGTTACCATCAACGGCAACAAGGCATGTCGTTCTTAAAACTTTGCTTACACACTTATTGTGCACTTATTGCAGTTTCCAAAAAAGCAATTTGTAATATTACGGACTCCGTTTCTTTGCAATCTGAAAAGGGGTTGAGACATCACTCTCGATCTAATCATGTGGATCTACGAGACCCAGCATAATGAACTATGGGTCTGTCCGACCCACCTTGTTTCCTTTAACTTTACATTAATTAAGACTCAAGTCATCGACATTTTAGTTAATTCAACTTGGACACGGGACTTTAATTGTCCATGAACAATGTTCTAACGACGATAAATCTTTCAAATACTTATTATTTATCATGTTAAGAGAACAAAGTTCACTGTATTATGTATAACATTGCCTATTTGTAAACACCGATCAATCTGAAGTTTTTCTACATAATCCCGTTGAGCTTCAAAATGTCAAGGTACAATACATGTAACATTTCTGGATTGTTGGTTCGGTCTCCACCAAGAACAAAAGTACGTAGTATTTAAGTTAGCAATCACATTAATGTATATGAAACTATTTACGAATAATAAATGTGTACCTATAGGTACGAGTATTATATCAGCAATCTATGTAGATCCCATAGTACCTACTAGCTTTCTTATTTTGACAAATAGTCTTATAATAAATACAATGCCATCTAGTGGCCATTGCTCGTCGTTTTTAAAAGCAAACAAGAATAAACAAGCTACATAAATATCTCTTTCATAAACCGCTGCGCTGCACTATTTTGGGGTTCCCTTGACCTAGCAAAATGCGGAACCAGTAAACAAAGAAATAGCACAGCAAACACCAAGTAAATCACCGAATCTACTGCATTGCAATCTCGTTTCTTCCTTATTAAAAACTGTTATCTGATGTCTTACCCCAAACTAATGTATATAGTCAACTGCGCCAAAATGTTCGCGTGTCGACTCCAAATAACGTATATAGAGAAAGCTAGCGTAGTCGTTCTAAGAACCGCTTAAAGTTCTGAGCTCCTAGTCATGTGGACTCTAGAGAATACAAAACTAATCAAAACATATGAAAATTACTATTCTGAGAGGTAAGCATAAAATAAAATGTGACAATAGTAATCAAATAGTAACTACATCATACTCAAAATACGCATGACAGCTCGACTGCGGAGCGTTTCACTGCGAAATGTAATTAAAATATACTCCCATTTCAATACGTTTGTGATTGATATATTCGTGTTGACCGATGAGCATACTTTTATGACTCTAGATTCTAGAGAATTGATAAAATATGCGCGTAAGTTTGAAGAAAGTTTGCGGCCTGATTGTGAATCTAATACGAGTATAACAACATTATTCTATTGTGAAATTACATCATTTCTACAACGAAATGAATAAATATTCAGGGACATTGCACCAAACTAAGCAAAGCTTAGATAAGATGCATGGTTAAAAGTTGAAAGAGACAATTGTGAAAGAACCAGATAGGAATGCTTTATGTACGTGAAGCGGAGTCCTTTCAGAGTTAGTTGGAATTCGGAGACCGCACACAAACTTGTCCAACTGCAACTTGTAAGATCTTGTGCAAGCAGTGTGGCGGTTGCGCTGTGCTGTCAGCGGGGAATAATCGCGGATCCTGTATTTTTTTATTATTACGTAGAGGAAGTAACACATGAACAAGTAACATAATGTGAATAAGTAGAACATGAATAAGTAACAGATTTCATTCTTGGTGCGAATCGAACGCACAACGTAGGATTGTCGTTTGAATACAGTAACCGCTTCTCGCTCACAGTAGCAACCAACCAAAAGAACAAAGCTAAGTTACAAAGTGCTAGAGGAAAAGTTTTGAGATAGCGCAAGTTTACAACACCCTGTTAATGGTAATAAAGTGATACTCAAACTGTGCTTGTACCAAAACGTGTTTTTACGACAAGTTCGTTTTAATTGATTAACGTCGGTCCTGTTTATGGCGATTTTATTTGTCTGTTTTTATTGCTCTTACAAAATGAGGCGCCGAGTTATTGCGGTACAGTCAAATTACTTTTGTTTTTACTTAAAAAGCTAACTAGATATTGCGTGTACAGCGTATACATAGAGACTTTTAACAAATAAAAACACTTTATGTTTTAGTAAGTAGTTTTATAAGTGCAATATTTTTTATTCTGTTTAAATTGATGATTAACTATAAATTGGCGTGTAAATATTATTTAATAACACGATATTGTGAGTTTTACAGCTAAAAGAGACTCTAAAGCCCACAAAAGACACTAAAAATACATGTCGTAAAGTATTTGACGACGCGAGGTCGCTGCAATAGGTACCGATTGTAAAATCTATCGTTTTACGACTGTGTTCGACTTTACCAACTAAAACTGTTTTATGATAAACATCTGAAACATGTATAACACTTGAAGCAACGGAGAGATATTTATTGTTATATTTTAACACAAAATTTTAAATTCAACTACAAACGAACAGCCGTTTTTTCATGGACCTACTATTTTCTCCTATTAGTAGGACCACGAGGGAGACCTATTTCTGTCTCTCCTATTATATACTATAAATAGAAACAACCAATAATTTATAATAATTAATTTATTTATTTATTATTTAAATAATTAATAATAATTAATTAATTAATTAATAATAAATATAATTAATTAATTTAAATTAATTTTAATTAATTTATTTATTTCATATTAAAATGCCAGTTACAATTAATTCAAGGTGATATAACAGTAGGCCATTTTTTAGATAAACTAAGATAGGATATATTATCTTAGTTAATTATATTAATTATATTTTAATTAATTAATTATTTATTATTAATTAATTAATTATTAACAAATTAATAAATAATAAATATTTTATTTATTATTTAATTAAAATTAATTATTTAAATAATAAATAAATTAATTAATTATTATAAATTATTGGTTGTTTCTATTTATAGTATATAATAGGAAAGACAGAAATAGGTCTCCCTCGTGGTCCTACTAATAGGAGAAAATAGTAGGTCCATGAAAAAACGGCTAAACGAACGAAGAGCTGATTCGTTTGATTTATTCACGTTAACAATTTAGGAATGTCGTAATTGAAAAAATATGAGTAGGTATGTTTGCTTAAACTAAGGATAAATTATTTTTTTATATATTTATTGGGATTCAATTTGTTTAAAAAATTTTTATTTTTGTTTCATTCGCGTGTAATAATTCCACTAGGCGGAGTCAGCACAACATGTTATCCATGTCATTGCATGTCATTCCTTACTTCAACTACTTTCCAAAAGACATATTTTTTACAACATGTATTATAGCTGGCAAAGAAGTAAAGTTGTGTTTATGCACCCTGTATAACAAAATTGGTCGTCGACTCAAATTGGGGTCAAATGGAGTTGACCTCATGAGCGCATTCAATCAGACGACTGTTTCGAAGAAAGTCCACTCAGACTACATGAAAAGAAGTCTTTAAGACTGTCAACGTAAAGGTTAAGGTTAACGGTTTTTTTTATAAGCATGTTTTACACAGAAAAATATTTATAAGCAATCTTGTGCCCTTAATAGACAAACTAGCAAGACACGAGTCCGAAACCGGATTAAACAAATCTGGATTTGTCACGTCGCGGGAATCGATCCTGTGCCCGTCAAGAGCCATTGCCAGTTCAACCCCTGCGCCATAGAAGTAATCACAACTGCACTAATTACAACTGTAGTAATTCTCTGAATGCCCCATAAAATGCGATGTAAACCGTTAAAATAGCATAGCTCTTCGTAATTACCTAATTTACGTCCAAATTAAAGTAAACCAACAAATTAAGAGCATCCTAGTCTGCAGAATGAGTCATTCAGGCCGCTTAGAGGCTGTTCCGCCCTAGACCACGCTTAAGCACTAGTTTAACGAGCACTTGGGCGGAGCCGCGAGGTCACATCTTAATTCCCGAAGTGAGGGCAGTAATCACCTTATTTCCGGGTTTAGGTTCCAGTTTATAGGGATACGGGATTTTGGGAAGGCTTTGCTGACTTTGTTTAAGTTTTACGTAGTAACCACAGTGTATATTAAACTTATAGTAGGTATTTAAAAGGTTTATGACTGTGAATGAGGTAAATGTTGACTGACGACACGAATAACAAAAAAATATACTGAGTGAAAAAATCAGCAGAAATCTAAGTAAAAATAATTCCATTAGAATGTATTCATTATAATCACAAGCATCATTCAAAGTATAAATCAGAAGCAGCTTTGATACTTTGATTCCTTGAAAAACATTCAACTCTCTTCCTTCGTCCACAGCTCGGAGCTAAAATCAAGTCTCTGTTTTAGTAAAAGCAGTATTTGTATAGTTCGTTAGGGATCTATTCACGGAGCCTATCGAGATTCATTACCTCTGTAGCCAGCAGCTACCCGTCAAAAAACAAAAAATACTTTGAAATTCGTTGGCAAAGCGGGATCATCTCTCAAAAGCCCCGATGGACTAAAAGTTAGATCTACATATCTGGATCCAGCAGTATAAGCTTTTCTAACGTCAAATCTTTTATCAGTCGTTTTTTTTACGTACTAAAAGCTAACGTGGCCATTAAAAGCAAAATTAGAAACTAAAAAATAATACTTTTCCTAATGCAATCTTTATTCAACATATTTCAAAGATTAAATAAATGAGCATTTTTTTTAATTAGGAAAATAAAAATTATGTACATTTTTGTAAGATTTTATTTTCTCGTGGAACAAAACATGTATCCTTCTATTTTTTTACATAAAAGTATAAAACTGACCTGTAATGTTGGCAGATTTATTAGCTGTCAACACCGGGGAGCTTTTTAGTTTTTATCACGTCCTGAGTAGAAAGAGTAAAAGCAAGTAGCAAATAGAATGACAGGCCCTGCCAAAGATAAGCTTATACGTAGCGCCTGTGAAAGTGGATTAGCAGTATGTCCAGTCCAGTGAATTTACGAGGCACATTTAGAACCTAGCTACACTTTTCGGCCAATTTGCGCTGGCTCAACGTTTTTCTCGTGTCCAAGCGTTGCGCTTTTTCCCCGACTTCCGGATCTATTTTCTGGCAATAATTTCCCGACTCGGGTGGTAAATTAAAGATACTTTGAGAAGGACATAAAGTTGCTCCGTTTATGACTCGATCAATACTGAATTTTACGAGCGATAAAATCATCTTTCCGACCCTTAGCATAGATGGATTTCCTGCACATATTCTCTGATGATCTATAAATTTTAAATTGAAATGGGAAAATATTTAGAGCACTTAAAGCGACCATGAACCTGAGAGTATAATTTTGATGTTATGCGTAGGCTTACCTGTACTACCTATCTCTCTAATTACCTACTGCAGAAGTAGTACTATAGCTACAACGAAAAAGCTTAAGCTGTCCTTGATCGGTTGCTAGCTATATAAAACACAGATAGATCAAAACCTCAAATAAAAAAATCTAGGTTACATTTGTCAATGCTGAAATAGCATTACATTCTGAGACAGCTAATTCATTTTGGCAATATATTCAAAAGCATCCCTTTACCAAACTTTACTTGTGTGTTCAGGAGAGGGGATGAAACCGATCAGTCAATGCTAGCACCCTCATACATCGTCCATCCCTTAGGGACAATATTTACAGTGTTATACTGTGAATAGTGCCAGCCTAGTCATTTCATCTGCACACAGTAGCTTAAAGTTCACACACACAAAGAACAAAAAATAACGGCCGGTTTCTGGAAACCCAAATCACGATTGATCCGAGTTTGGCACATAGTAATTGTTTGATTTTTTCGTTGATCATCGTTCGAGAAACCGGCCGTAAGTGTTTTTTTTTATTATAGGCTTATAAGAACATCTTCACGTCTTAAAGTAATAGACGCAGTTATTAGTGGGCGTGAACGGTGAAACATTGCATAGAGAAAAAGTTTACCATCATCATAATATTAGGCTTTTTTTAGAATAGCTCTCGAAATGATTTGTTCAATATTCAAAACAACTTGTAACTCCTCATATACCTGCTTCGTTTGCAAGTAGATACCATAAATAAACTGATCTGTACGATGAGTTGTCACAGTAAAATCGTCTAACTTTACTACAGTAGTTACGTCAATATTAGTATTAGTATGAGTATAGTAAATATAGTATAGTAAAAACTCATGGTAGAGCCACTGATAATAATTAAAAGCTTTCACGCCTCGCCAGCCCTATGTAAAGTAAGTAACGTACAGGCGTCAACTACACCGTCGCTGCGGGCCGGGTGTGGGCGACATTGTAAACAAATTTACGAGTAGCGACGCCGTCAGCTGCGGTGTGACTGCGACATAAATCTGTTATGATGTGACAGACAGTCTGACCTACATCAGCAACATCGGGTTCGGCTGCGGCTTACACTAATCCTTACATAGGGTGCCTATGTGCTGGTAATTCTAGATTTCATTTAGGCGGGTTTATGAAATGAAATGTTTGTCTGTCGGATTAGCTGATACTTATGTTGTTTGGCTACCCTTGAATACAGATTACATTTCGTGCCGTTACAATATCCGCAGTAAGATGTTACTAAATTGTTCCTATTTACAACCTATCCTATCTTATGAATATATATTTTAGACGTTTGTTCTTTATCATGCTGTATTCAGTCGTCAGATTTGGATTGTAATATTATATAAATATAGTTCATAATCGAGATTATATGTTTCCTTTTATTATGGGTTTCCTTTTATATAGAAAAAAATCGAATTCGTTGATATACAATGAGGTTTATTACTTCACAAAAACTTTCAAGTTTCCTCGGCTCGTCAAAGTCTCTGTAATATACGAGTAAGATCCTTATCTAGTATCTGATGAAAAGGTGGTCCTTGAAGGCCCTTGCTTTGTGTCGGAATCTCCACGGAGCACGGGTGCGGGCACAGAATAATCAAAAGTTTGTATAGATTAAGTACTGTCAGCGCCATAAATTAGGTAATTTACTTCTTGTGAACTTTGTTTCAGGATGTTTGTACAGTAAACTTTATTATTACATTTACGTCCCTAGTTCGACGATTTTAATAGATAAGTGGAAAATTGAATTTTCAAACAAGCTCATATTTAATGCTATACATAACCAAATAAATTTTAATAAAAAAAGTTACAAAACTTTTACCAAAAAAGGCATGAATAATGTCTGTAATAAGAATGCCTAATACGTAAGTTCTTACAAGAAAAGCAATACAATTTCGATCCACGGCCGCGTTCTTATTTATTTTCCCTGGTGACTGAGATAATTGGTTTCTAACAAAAAAAGCTTACGGACTGTAACTAGTTATTTACTTAGAGAAAGATAATTAAATCCATGAAAGGCCACATTCTTCTATCATTATCATTGCAAGCATACTTGGTCCATTAATGGGTATACATCTATCAGGGAGCATTATAATACAATTTTTTATTTCAACCATTATATAAACAAAAAAAAAAAAGCTAGCACTCCGGGAGTGCCGGCAGAAGTGAAAACTTCAATATTAACGTTGTGTTTTCACTTTTAAGTTTTCACTTCAAAAATATAACCACAGTCGTGATTGTGTCATGTCATTGTGTCACATTCGCGCTTGCGCGAATGTGACACAATGACACAACGACGAAGACAACGAAGACACACTGACACAGACACATTCGCGCAAGCGCGAATGTGTCTGTGTCATTGTGTCTTCGTTTCAGGATGCTTGTACAGTAAACTTTATTATTACATTTACGTCCCTAGTTCGACGATTTTAATAGATAAGTGGAAAATTGAATTTTCAAACAAGCTCATATTTAATGCTATACATAACCAAATAAATTTTAATAAAAAAAGTTACAAAACTTTTACCAAAAAAGGCATGAATAATGTCTGTAATAAGAATGCCTAATACGTAAGTTCTTACAAGAAAAGCAATACAATTTCGATCCACGGCCGCGTTCTTATTTATTTTCCCTGGTGACTGAGATAATTGGTTTCTAACAAAAAAAGCTTACGGACTGTAACTAGTTATTTACTTAGAGAAAGATAATTAAATCCATGAAAGGCCACATTCTTCTATCATTATCATTGCAAGCATACTTGGTCCATTAATGGGTATACATCTATCAGGGAGCATTATAATACAATTTTTTATTTCAACCATTATATAAACAAAAAAAAACAAAGCTAGCACTCCGGGAGTGCCGGCAGAAGTGAAAACTTCAATATTAACGTTGTGTTTTCACTTTTAAGTTTTCACTTCAAAAATATAACCACAGTCGTGATTGTGTCATGTCATTGTGTCACATTCGCGCTTGCGCGAATGTGACACAATGACACAACGACGAAGACAACGAAGACACACTGACACAGACACATTCGCGCAAGCGCGAATGTGTCTGTGTCATTGTGATTGTGTCATGTCGTTGTGTCACGAAGCCAACGAAGACACAGACACATTCGCGCAAGCGCGAATGTGTCTGTGTCTTCGTTGGCTTCGTCGTCATCGTCACGTCACGTCATGTCGCCACGTCATCGTCACGTCATGTCGCCACAACACTATTTAATTGTTTGAGTCATACGTTGCGTGACCGCAAGTGTGTTCTTTTGTCGTCTCTTGTTTTACGAGCAATGTATAAAAATTAAATAAGATCTTACGCTTTTTCGACGTCACGTGACCCTGACGCGAGTTTGAAAGTTTTTACCCACCCAGCGCCGCTAAAGAAGTTTTCACTTCAATAAACAGCTAGTACAGTTGAGACTATTTAACATTGCTAACGCACGAATAGGTGTTTGCGCGAAGGTTCAAATTATTCAGCAAAAAAGTCAATGAATTAAAAAGAACTTACTTATGACCTACTCACTGACTAATTCTAACTTTAGACAAGTTAGAGCACTAGGTTATCTAATATTATTTTACTTTATTACAATACTTCCAAGATATTAAATACTTACGTTAAGTAACTAATATTTCCGTGTCATAATTTGCCTTGAACATGTTTTTTACAGTTCCAGTAACTTGGCTCATAACGTAAAAGTATTGTTTTTCAAACCGACAGCGCGTTCATTTTGAACTTTTCCGTGGACGGCAAGTTTCGCCTTGCAAACTTAGTTTGTTTGTTACTGCTTCCTACGACTTAACAACTTTAAAACTGCTAGCGATAAAACCGATGGAGTCAAACAATAATGACTAAACCCAAAGGTGGACAAATCTATGTTAAAAACATATTCATGGACCACTCACTATTCACACGAAAGTTAGATGGATTAATGTAAAAAAAGTTTATTTTTTACTGTGACCGTCATCGTCACTGTCATGACTTAATATATCCACATTAGAATATAAAATTTTGAGATTATTCAAAACCTTTTAAATAATAAATACGAGTACATTCTGTAATAATATTTACTTAATGAAAAAGTAATTTAGCCATCCGTTCGTCCTCAGTGTATTGACAAACCCAATGTTATTGCTGCAAACAGAGCCAGTAATAAAATAGCTGATATCCTCAGCTACCATGCTAACACACTGAGCAAATACTGACGGTGATACCATTTACATTCCATTTACACTAACAGTACACAAAACGAAATAAGAAATTCTTGACTAATGGTATTGTCATTGAGCGATTGACAAGCGATCGAGGTTTTTGCACCAATAAATCCTAAACCCCGACCACGGGGAAAAGAACTCCAGTCTATTGTGTTTAGGACTCAATTCATTCTTAGAAGGGTCACGTAAGGCTGGTAGATAGAACGCCAGTCATACCATCTTGCCAAGAAACGAGATATATCATTTTCCGTTGATTTGTGACGACCGTGAAAATGTGTTATGAATTTGCACATTCTTATGAAAATATAGCAAAAAACCGCTTATATCGTTTTCGTTTAAAGACGTAGGGAAAAGATTCCATTTTCATAACACACACAATTTGAGAAAATGTTTTTATGTAAGTACATATTTTCCAGAAAATTATGTAATGAGAGAGCGTAAACGTACATACTTGGAAACACATAATTGTGCACAGTACGCTTTATACTACTTTACTATGAAATGCAGTCAAATCATTTCGAATATAAGTACTGTCGCTACGATGCAGCGACTTTAAAAGCTTAGTTATAAAATATGAATTTCCAAACAGCACAGTCGCGTACACAAGCGCTATCATTTTCAACGCTGTCACTTGTCAGTCGGGTGTCAAGTGGCGATGACAGCGGCAGGCGTCGCTGCGTGTTCAGCAATTTGTGACGTTTGTAAATAAAGTACAATGAAAGCAACAGTTTGTTGACCTGTAGATAAGTAATTCAGTTGAAAGTTTAATTTAATAATGGAAGGTGTTTTGTACTAATAAGTTATTAACAGAGAAGATTACAGCCAGCTTATTCAAATGAATACAATTTACAAAAAATAAACAAAAACATTACTGTTTTAAACGATCTTTGAATAAATTGGTTTTTAAAGTGGCCACAACATCACTTTCCATCAGGTGAGTTTGTGGTCAAAGGACGAACTATACTTAGTAAAAAAAAAAAAAAAACAATCGTGACTTGTATCGATCATCAAAATATTATTACTTGTATTTGCCATAAACGACCTAAATAATAAATGAATAGCTAAATACAAAATGTTTCCTCATTCAAATGAATGCTCAATCACGCCAGAGGCGCATCACGCAATATCCACGATTGATTGATGACGAACATCACCGATCAAACAATACAACATCAATACGAGCCGTTTGACGCAAAACACAAAATGGGGCAAGCTTAATGACATACATTTATATTTCATGAGATCTCGCGAACAAGTTCGTTAACACTTTTGAGAGCTTTTTTGCTGTCAAACAAACCAAATATTTTCATTAATGCTGATGTCAGATAAAAAATCTTTTTTTTTTAATATAAAGTTTAAACTTTCATATCAATTCCAAATAAATCCCAATCCCAAAAATGTATCTAATTATTAAAATTTAATTCATTCTGACATTTCATTTAATAAAGTGGCAGCTACAGCTAAGATGTAATATCAATAGTTTTGTCGCCTAGTGTCCGTTTGCACGTTTGCTAAAGTAAATGTGAATGATCATGGGACAGAATTTTACATTTATCGTTGTCCATCTAACAAATGGATCGCAATTTAGATCCAGTAAAGTACGACCAAATATATTGGATGTTTTAGTAACATTGATAGATAAAACATTGAGTCGTTTATTTTGTAAAGGCAAAATATAGGTTCAGTGTTTCAAAAACAATCAAACAAATCGGGGCCATTTAAAACTTTCAGGGTTTAAATGGTATTTCTAAATAGATTTGATTCAGGTACTTTCTCATCTCAATATCTTCGATGTTTATACAGGGTGTACCAGTAGATAATACCGAACAAAAATTTGTATGTGGAGTGTGTATGCACTCTTTGTTATTTAAAGTTATTCAGTTAGTCGTCATTCGGGTGTTGTACCTTCAGTTTTCCGCATAGAACTATTTTATTTACTAAGACACTTTTTTATCAGTACCCAACTTTACCCACAGCTATGTTTGCCTCATTATGAAATACTCATTATATTATTGTCTCTTCTACATTACATTTAACAAGGCACAAGTCCTAATAATTCATTTCAAATGACAATACTCTTTCCTTTAGGACATATTGGAGGTTGTAACAAATTGGGTCTCGTGTTCGATTCCCCGCAGCAACTCGCCGGGATAATAGGGCACATTTTCTTGGTTATCTCTATTATCTTCAAGGGGTGGAATGAATTAGAGCTATAATAAATTGTCTCTGTATTCGCATACACAGAAATTCCTTAGAGAAAACGTGAATTTGTAATAAGCAAGCGTCACCACACCCATAACAGGCGAATATATGGTACTTCATATATTATACTTTTGGGTACTTAGTTACCTTGCGAACGGAATAATTAAAAGCCTGAATAATGCTAAATATGTGCCAAGAAAGAGTAATATTATTTTAGAGGTATGTATCTATCATAACTACTTTATAATACTTGAGGCATTTACAAAAACAGCGCAACATTATTTGCATTAAAATTGATTATAACAACAATAATCTGAAGTCAGAGATGGAAGATAAGCTAAATTATTACCCTCTATCTTATAAAAAAAATAGCGTTGACTTTAAGTCATCATTACGTATGGTAATCAGTGCTTCAAGTCTACGCTAACTTTTTATAAGATAGACCGTTATTATCTATAGACTAACGACAATAGAGCCAGAACTCTCATTGCTACGCTGCAGAAGGTCTACAGAGATTTTATATTTCAGATGTCAAATATTATATTATTTTTTTATGCCATTACGTCATCAAGAATAAACAATCGCCTAAATACTATTTAGGCGAGAAATGAAGAACTAATTCTTCATCATCATCATCGTCGGCAGCCCGTACTAGCCCACTACTGGGTATAAGCCTCCCTCAAACGCCACTCTTTCCTTAATTGGGCTTTTGCATCCAGGTCCTACCCTGTACGGCAACGTTAACGTAAAGTAATATCGTAATAAGAACTAATTAAGTACACGATTTATTTTCCAAAATTCAGTCTCCACACTTTCCCGCATCCCAAAGCTCAGAGGAACGCAGATAAGGCTCTCAGGAACACTAAAAGTACCTGGAACAACAGGAAACACATCAGATAAGCCAAGGGCATGTTTGCGCTGGTCTCGGTATTTTAAGCTCTTTTGAGATAAAAAAATAAAAGTTTTATGAAAGTCTGAAATTGGTTATTTAATGGAGGTGATAAGATACTTTTGTTGGGCCATCAAAACGAAACGTGGAAAAGTTTTTTGTTGCGGGTAGTTTAAGGTTTTAAGGAGCTTTAGGCTGCACAACCTTCTTACGTTCTTGGATGGATTTTTCAGGATTTCTTTGGCCTTATTTATTTTTATCCTGCTTTATATTATCAAAATAATGAGACAGTTTTCTTATGGTCCTGATCATGAAAATAACACTCAAGTACGTAGGTACTAGATATTTAATTAGGCACGTAGTCTCATTATTTCAAGCTTATGATTAAATCTCTTTGCAAATTAGTAAACAATGTCCTAATTTAGTATGACATCCTTAAGTCTAATACATATACTGGAGCCGAATATCGTACCCAAATAAGCTATATTTCATAGTATCTGTACGACTTCTGTATAAAATATCAAGTTTCTAGACAGACAGGCATTTATCTTAAACTGCTTACGGTAGAGTGGGATTACACGAAGCGGCCCCGGCCTTCGCGAAGCCCTACTGCTAGCCGAGACCTTCGAATCGAGCACTTGTTTAATTCCTAGTCTACCCATGCTTCATTAGTTATCGCTATTGAATGGAATAAACAAAGAAACGCTTAACTGCCGGGACTGCTAAAATATTTAACGTACCGTCATATTTACGTTCTGGTAGACAAGTGCAACACTCAAATCATAATAGATATATTATCTATACAAATTATTGTTGTGGAACTTTATTTATTAATTTCAGACTGTAATTTATGCATTACTAAAAATCGACAAACTAGAAGTCAAAATAATCATAAAGATAAAAAACAAACCATTCTTTATCTTGCCTGCCTTTATCTCAATAAGTGAGGTCGGCAGTCGGCACCATATTTAAAAGAATAAGGGCATAATAAACATGCCCCTACTGAAGGGTAGTAGGGTAGGTTGCGGTGAGCAGTAATTGCCCCCTACTTCCGGCTGTATCATCCGAACTTCCGCTCAAAGCGAATCTAATTGGTCGTGTTCATCCGTACAGTCGTAGGTACTTATAGCGATTCTTTGTATATTTTCGTGTTATTCCTATTCCATCATCTACCATCCCGTGGGGGTTATCTGATAGAAAGATATTACAGTAGTGCAAGTTCAAAGTGGTTGCAAAAAAATAATTCAAATGCTTTTCTAACTTCAAGTTTTCTACAGAAGTAGTATACAGGCGTCACAGTTGGTAGTAGCTCTGCCTTCTATGCTGTGGGTCGTGGGTTGGATTCCCGCCTAGAGCAAAAGTTTGTGTGATGAACATACATATTTGTTCTATGTCTGGGTGTTACTAAGTATTCTATGTATGTATTTACAAAAAATGTAAGTATTTAAGTATTCTATCAGCAGTCTAGTTCCCTTATTACAAGTTTTGCGCTTAGATTGGGACTAGAGTGTGGTGTGTGAATGGTCCGTGATTATTATATTAATACAAAAATTCGCTGTAATTCCGGCCACGCCCATTAGGTATTCGTCTCCTTCGCTTTGTTTTTATTACAATATTCTTCTTTATACTATGAACATTCCAATTTCCTTAATTTCAACTTGAATTATGAATGTTTCGTGTTGTTTGTTTTGTAATAATATTTATGTTTGGTCTTAATCATTATTGTAGTAGCTGCTATTAATGATATTGAATATAGATTATGTTAAAAAAACACGTTATTCAGCAACGTTAACTCTGCGATTGCAATCTGCACTTCATGCTAAATTGGCTCAACAGAAAACTAGCGCCAACGGCCATGTTTAATATTATAAGTTATTATGCTGTCTTACTACTCTTATAAAGTATATTGTATTTTCTGTTATTACTTCAATCACATTTAATAAAAATAATAGGCGCGTGTCAGTAAGAAAACAAAAGGCAAACCTCTAATTCGAACTTGTTAGGACAGCCCATTTACCCCATAACCATTATCTGAACTTTGTCATAACACCCTATATCCCGACATTACGCTCATTACTGTGTATTCAATGGAGTTACGGTCAAACATGTCTAATCGCCGGCTAGAGCGCAATATGCGTACTTACCCTGACTTTATATTACTTTTGGGAAAGCTAGAATACCATGTTCTTAGGGGTCGTAAAAGACCGGACCCGGGTCATAAGGGTAGTCCAGACCCGGAACTCGAAGCTAATTCTGCTGGAAGGAAGTGCCAAATGAGCGCCGTGCGTGTTTCTATGCTTAGAGTCGAAACTATGTTGAAAAATAACCACTAAGTTAATTTAATATATGACTTACAAGGTCAACATCAATTATAGTCTAGTCAGTAAAGTCACAAGGACACTTGATTTTGATTTTAAAGCGGCTTAAAACACACCAAGATAAAATCCCAATATAGTAGCAAATACGTCCTGATAATCTGGTCGGTGTAAGTATATATCCCATCCATGGTTCACGTGTAGTCCACGGAGAAATACCCTGGCGTCACAATCTCCCGCCTAACTACCCTACGTAATTATACCTATGGGGTGAACCCGCTAAACTAGGTCAAATTATTTTGGGGAAGACATGAGGGTTGTAAAGTTGGCATTTATTGAACGGGAACACGTTTCATTTACCTGAATATGATAAAGCAGATAACCGATAGTTTGATTTTTGATCGAATAAACGATTATTTTATTTTATTTTATTATTATTTATAAAGTTTTGGTAGGTACCCTATAACTAATTAAAGTTTTCGGTTTTTTATTGTTAAAAAAGTTTTATATACTTAGTAAAAGGTTCGTTAAGAATCGTCTCACATACTAGGTATGTAATTCAAAGTGCCAAATCCTCGCGACCAAAGGTAAGTCTCTTAAGGTAATTGTGTCATCTCTGGAGGCAAACAAATAGGAATAAGGTTTAGATTACCGACTGCGCCAGTGCGCCCAAAATGTTGGCTTATTTTCGCCTGGTATTATGGACGTATACAAACTAGACCATAGAGAACAATGTACTATCCAATGACACAAGTTTAATAAGATTATCAGAACACAAATCGTGGCTCGAGACCCTCTAGGGGCGAATCCCAACAACTAAAGACCTTATCTTAGTCACGACTTACCAACTGGAGGTGGACCAAACACTACCCGAAGGGGTACTTAGCTACAAAATTTGGGTTTTATTCAAGAACATAAAAAGTCTGTGAACGTACTGCGCTGGAAACGTGTTCTGTAGAATAGAGATTTATTTTATGAACGTTAAATATCTCTTATTTTATACGAAAACATATGTTAAGGTACAAAACGTGTGCGAAACGTTCAGTAGGTACTGACATTATACTCGAAACCTAATAGCTACAACCAGAATATACTTCAAGGCAGGATCCCCAAATAAATATAAATTCAGTATTAACAGCCTATTTATAGACTCAAAGTTTATATTTCGCGACGAAAGAAATGACAACGTACTCGTTTATTTTTACGTGAGTCTCTGGATAACGTTATATACAATCAGCTTACGTTGATTGCGCAAAGAAAGAGATTCTCTCAGAAAATTCACGTAAAATAAGTGATCAAGTTTGTAAACAAGAAAATAAAAATATCATGTTGCATTATAATAAAGTTTCATCTGAACTTCAAAACTTTCTCAAATAATATCTTGTTATTCTTTCAAGAAAAAGTAGCATAATGGCGCGTTTTAAAAGTTTTACAGGAAATGTTAATTTTATTTCCGTCTATAGATTATGTGTAAAATAGGAAAATAAACTAGGGCAGTCGTGTGCAAATAATGCAATTACTTTCATAGAATATCAAACACAATGGCTGTTATTCCCGCATTTTTCTTTCCATTATAGTTGGTTATTCGCTTATCGCATCGCGGTAACCCCCAGCATTGTTCTCCGCCGGTCGGGAATTACATGGCCGCTGTAAACAGCCTGAGGAAATAACTAGCGACACTGCCTTTTATTACACCAACCGGATCTCACAATATACGCAGTGGTCGTAACTACAATTATTTTAGAGGCACAAAAAACATATTGTCTTTTTTAAATTTGCCTTTTCGTGCTAAAAGTTTTAAAAAGTTACTTATAACACCTATCTAACTTTCAACTGCAGTGTCGAGCTTTCAGACGGAAAATCTGTAGCTTAGTTAGCTTCTGTGGAATTCACTAGCCTGTGGATTACGCCGTCTAGGCTAAGACTATACAAAGTCGACATAATAGAGCTACAAGACAATGAAATAAAGTTGCACTGACTGGCTGTACCGTAAATATACACCTTCTTCCTCTGGAATAAACGTCTGTTTTTTACATACAGCAAAATTACCTTAGTTTACAATTTCGTTTCTCATTAGCTAAGAAAACTTTAGAAAATACAGAACAACTATTATAATATCTGCGGTCCTGGCAGACACTAATGCCTGTGGCGAGCGAAAGCCCGAGCGGAGAGAAGATTAAATAAGCCGCTATGCTTCTGGAAATACAAACGTACAGAAGTGAAAGAACAAACTAAGACCTGCTTTCTGAATAAAAAAATCATTAAGTGAAATACAAGTTCAAGTAGAGCATGAATTTTATATTCTACTCTACGACTTCAATTACTTACGTCAAAACAAATGCTGCAACTTATAAAGTCGAATATTTCAAAAACATTGTGAACTCCTAAAATTAAAAATACAAAATCGATAGTTAAATAGATATTTAAAACAAAACGTATGACAATGCAACCCATGTTAATTGAATTTACTTTCATGGTTCTCTTTTCTTATGGGACATTAAGTAGGTAATATTCAAAATCAAAATCAAAATCATTTCAAAATCATTTATTTCAAAGTTACAATGTCGACATAATAATGGGTGGGATCTCTTTTTTTAAGTCGTGTGACCTGTATTAAAAGAGTCCCCTCTTAACTGTGGTCCAACTTTTATGTAATACATGTACAATTTTTTTTTTTTTTTTTTTTTTTAAGACAGCCAAACAGACAAACAAAATAATTATTATTATTTAGTTAGTCCGCTAGGCCTTACAATTCAAAGGTTTTAATCTAGTATACTTAATCTAAGTGATTTAGATCAGTTGACCCATCTATAGATCGTTTGCAACGGTCTGCAGATAGCTCAACTATTTCTTATGTATTTTATAAATATGTAGGTACGTATTTCAAATGCTGCAATTACGTAAGTTTGTCTGTGAGAAAAGTTATGTATTAAAGTTAAAGTTAAGTTAGTGTAAGGTTACCAGTAAATAATAATGTAGGTGTATGGGTATGTGTATGTAGGTAGGTTTATATTTGGTTTTTGTCGAATTGCTTTAGACTATTGTTATGAATAATTCCTCAGTTTGTTCGTAGTTTAATGTTTTTAGCCACATTGTTACATTTTTCTTACATTGGTAATAAGGCATAGTGTAGATGTTTAGTTTTTTATTTACTTTGTTATATATTTTTATTGATTGAGCAGTAAACTGCTTAGTAGCCATTGAGGTTCTCGGGACCATGTTCGTAATTACGGACTGTTTGTTTCTTTTTTTTTTTAAATTTGGATCAATGGAAAGAGTTTTGTGAGTTTTTAGAATACATTGTAATATATATAATTGTCTAACCGATAATACGTCAACTTCTCGGAAAAGTTTTGTAGTGTCGTACATTTTTTTCTTATGTGTCATAATTTTTAATATTTTTCTTTGTGCACGTTCAATGCTGATGAACTTAGTTTTATAAGTCCCTCCCCATATTGGTATGCAATACAAAATAATTGATTGAACAAGAGTTGTATATATGTAGGTAATAAGTTTTTTATCAGCAATGTTCCGTAGGTGTTTAAATATCCATATCATTTTTCTGGCACGACCGGAAACCAGTTCAATTTGCGGGTACCATGATAGGTTCTTATCTATCATGATACCAAGGTATTTTGTGGAGTTTACACGTTCTAGTTTAGGGCAGTCACAGTTATGTAAATCTTTGTTTACGCAAAAGTGAGCAGCGATTGTTAGGTTAGGGTTCGGTTGGGTGGAATCACGAATGGAAAAAGTAATATAGTTGGTTTTTGTAGTGTTAAGCGATAATAGATTTACATTCAACCATTTAATGACCTTATTAAGTCCCGTCTCAGCCAGCGAGTGAACTTCCGCCCAGGATTTACCATAGAAGAGTATAGCGGTGTCATCTGCGTAAGAGAATACTTTTCCATTTGTTAGCGAAATGTTTGTCAGATCATTAATATAGGCAAGAAATAATGTAGGGCCTAAAACGCTACCTTGCGGTACACCATATTGTGAAGTTTGTTCATCTGAGCTGTAAATGTCTTCACCAAGTTTCACTCTTTGTGTTCGATCTTGTAGATAGTTAGTGAGTAGTTCAAGGAACGTACCTCTTATGCCAATTTTTTCTAGCTTTCGTATAAGACCTGGGACAGAGATAGTATCAAAAGCTTTTTTTAGGTCAAGAAATACACATAAGGTTTTATCGTTGTTATCTAAATGGTTGGTTATGTTTTTGGTGAGGTCAAGAATAGCGTCTTCGGTACTGGTACCTTCGCGGAAGCCATATTGAAATTTAGACAAGATATTAAATTTGTTTAAGTAGTTAACTAAACGGCTATTAATTAATTTTTCTATTATTTTTGAGAGAACCGGAAGAACAGATATGGGTCTATAATTGTTGATATCATCTCTGTCCCCACTCTTATATACAGGGTGAATGATGGAGCGTTTGAGGTCACATGGAAAGATGCCTTGTTGGAAGCATAAATTACTTAGGTGCGTGATAATGGGAACCAATTCAGATTTAGCCATCTTTATAAATTTCGTTGGAATTTTATCCCATCCTGCTGCAGATTCAGATTTGAGGTTCGTGATAATTGCGTCAATTTCCATGGGTTCCGGAAAAACAATTCCAATTGAGTTCGTTTTGGAGGTTAGTGTACGAAAATACTCATCAGATTCCGATTCCACAATTGTGATTTTTTCAGCTAGTAGTTTTCCAGTATCTCTAAAATGTTCATTAACATAATTAGCAGAATCATTAGGGTTGTTCTTAATATTCGTTAATTCATTATTTCCAGATTTCTGTGAATTTAAATAAGTGATACTTTTTATACATTTCCATAACGATTTATTATTAGTTTTGGCTTTATCAAGTAAATCTCTTTCGTATTGTTTTTTTAATTTTTTGATCAAGTTATTTACATAGTTTCTATACCGTCTATAGGTTATTTTTAGAATTTCGTTAGTGTCATCATTTTTTAACTGTTTTTGAAGTTTGTTTCTATTTTTAATACATTTTAATATTCCAGGTGTTATCCAAGGCTTGATGATTTTTTTGTTATTAGGTACTTTAATAATTTGAGTATGTTTTTGTAGACATTGACTTATTATATTTATAAATTTATTGCAAAGAAGATCCGGATCTTGTATGTCGAGTAATTCTGTAAGATCCAAAGCGGCTAAAGTGTTCACAGCGTCCAAGTAATTTGTTATTGTTTTAATTGACTTAGCCTTTTGAATATTTTCTTTCATGTAATAATTCATGAATATCATTTTATGGTCGGTTATTGTCGTTTCTAGGACAGCAATTGTAGCTGAGAGCTTTGACGAATCCATGTTAGTAAAAACATGATCAAGACAGCTATTTATTCTGGTGTCGAACTTATGACCGGGAAGCATGTTGTGTGAGGCCAGCATATCGAGGTACAGATCGGATTGTTGGTCATGGATTCCTTGAATTATGTTTATGTTTATATCTCCAGTCATAGTAGTATTCGTTTTTAAGTGCGGGGATTTTAAATAATTGTCAAGTGAGTTAATAAACTTCGTAGGATTTCTTTCTGATGGTGAGCGGTAAATGCAAATTATATTACCAATAGGTGTATTTAATTCTAAGCAGGAAGCACCAAGTAGTGTTATTTCTCTAACTTTATGTCTCATTGTGCTTTTAATAAAGACGACTACGCCATCATTTTGGTTAACCTTTTTAGTGGAGCTGTATGTATTATAATTTGGCCTTATAGGAAGTGGTTTATTAGGATTAATTCTGCATTCTGTTAATATGATAATATCAATATGCTGCTTGATCATGTGTAAGTTAAGTTCTAAGTCATCCATATTTGTGGAATTATGTACGCTTCTAATATTTTGTACTATAATGGAAATAATGGGTTTGACTTTTGGTAAGTTGTGTTGAAGTTCATTAACTGAACAGTTCACAGCATGAGTACTATTTAAATGATCTAATTCTTGCAAAATATCTGTTGTGTTATCCATAGTTGGTTTGTGAAGGAGTGTAGGTGATGTTTGTTTTATGTGGCATACAATAACAATATAAAAGAACATAATAAATGAATGTATATATTGTATAATCTTTTTTGCTAATGTTTCGTTGTAAATATGAATAGTATATATGCAGTATAAAATTAAATATGTGTAAATATAATATTAATTTATCGAGCTTAGAGTGTGTATATATTTTGAGTGTGTTGACAGAAATAGTCAATAAAAATAACAAAATCATACCAAACAATACCAAAAGATTGACACAGATTGTCAGCACAAAATTACAAATCGTAAACATTTTACTAAACACTAATAATGACAAAAAGAACAACAGAGCTTTGTAATCAGCTGTTTGAATGTTTGACGAATACACATCACTACACCAATCACTGACGGTAAGTCATTTATTTGACATACGCTGTAGCTGCCCTTCACTAGTCACTGTGATGATTGGCGTGTTATCGTCTTCTCTTAAATACACCTTGCCGTAGCTAGTCCAGCAGTATTTGTATTTATGGACAGTTTTAAAGTCCCTGGCCAAGAAAAACAGCCTAGATGAAATCGGCGTAAGATTTTCAGAAACGAAAATAGGCGTATCAGAGTGTGCATTCAGTCCCAACAACTTTGCACTCAATTTATCTGTTTTGTTTTTATAGTTGTATGCCTTGGCCGCCTTCAGCAAATCTGTTTTTATAAATGTATTGTTCATTTCCACAATGAGAGTGCTTCTCTCGGTTTTTGGCTTTTTCGTTCTTATAATGTCTTTGATGTCACATTTCTCCAGTTTCACATTTAAATTTGAGTATAGCTTGGTTACAATCTGCAATAGATCTTTTTTATTCTCGTCTCCCTTTAGCGGTACATTTCTAATTTCAATGTTAGCCTTACGATCGGTCCTTTGAACATCTTCAAGTTTATTTTCAAGAAGAATTATGTGTTCTTTGTCTTTTTTCGATTGTATTTCCATCTGTTCAATCTTTGCTTTAAGCAACGTATTTTCCTCAGCAAGGTGCGAGATTGTTGTTTGTACCAAATTGCTCGTTTGGTGGACTTCTCTAAGAGTCGTTAGTATGGGAGATATTTGTTCATTTTGAGTCGCGGCTAGACCGCTAATAAGTTCTCTCATTTCTTTTTTTAGTTCATCTCTCATATCTTGAACTTGGTCCAGACTTACTACCTCGTTGCAACGCTTGCGCTTGGAGCGAGCGGATATGTACTTAGCTGGAGATGTGCTGTCGTCCAATGCACGCATATCCGGTACGGAGCTTGTTTTTTCCCCAAGCGGCGAGCGCATCGTGGCCATTTCGTATATTTAGGTATAAATATAAGTCAATAGAACGCGCGGTAGGTTAAAATGGCACTTACGAAAATTAAAACTTTGTATGCAGAAATATTCACAAAGCAAAAATATCGTAACAGTAGCAGTAGGCAGGCGATGTTACTTGTGATGACGCACTCGCTAACGCGGTGAGCGGAGCGGGAGCAGGAAAGCAATTATTGTTCTTGCACGAAATCAGCAGCGTGAGAAAAGGATAGAAGACAAAATACCTTGCTTGACCAGTCTCGGGCGTGTGTAGGAGCGCTGCTTCAATTTAACTATTTTGCAATTTACGTTTATTTAGTGCAAATTTGAACCTTAATGCGTTTAGACGGTGCGCACGTCTGCTCACGTTGGGACCACAGAGGCGAGAGGATATTGTCGGGCAACGTATCGAAACATACAATAATGAAAAAAATATTCTAGCCTTATTTCTGACTCGTAAATCAAAATGCCAAGACGTAATTAGATATTTGTAAGTATTGTAAGATGAAACCAATAATACTAAGGAAAATATTAAATCACCAGCGTCAAGAAACTTCTGAAATAGATTGTAAAACAAAACTCTGGATTACTTAAATGAGTGCTGCGGAATTAACTTAAGACTTCCAACAAAAAGTTTCACAATGTTTTCAAAACTGATTAAGCTATTGAAAAAGTTTCGAATGAAGCAAGTAGATTAATTTATTACCTAAGTTTATGAACACAATGTTAAATAGATATTTACTCACTATTGCGATAAAAATAGTTAAATTGAATGACTTCTGAGAACACAAAAAATCTTGTATTGCTACGGACTAGTTATTTCATTAAGTTATACCACCTCTAAAGTATAATAATAAAATATATTCTGGCTAACACAAGCTACCGTGCATTTTAATAAAACCAGGCTGCACTTAGGTTTTAAGATCTTTTTAACATGTAAATAAGAACATTTGAATTCTGCTTTTCTCTGCATAAAGGTGAAATAACTCACTTTTATGATGTGAAATCATACTTTGTATAACTTTACTGGCAACTTACAATTTTATCGGAGTATGATATATTATTATGACAAAACAATGTTTTTGGATCAGTTGAGCTATCTTTAGATCGTCTGCAACGGTCTGTAGATAGCTCAACTGTTTCTTATTAAATACTGAAACAGTCGTATAGACAGAATAAAGTAATCATATGTTTTTGTATTTGAAATAGCAAATCTAACTTCTAAATTTAGTAGTCAGTCAACAAAGAAATCGAAAACAGAAGCCAACATTCCCATTACTGTTTAAAAACCATTTAAAAATAATTTATAATAATTTCATTTAAATAATTTGAGTCTGTATTCAATTTTACACTCTTGTGAACTGGAATAGCGATTACATATTCCTTCCACATAAGTTCACCCACATTGATGCTTTGTGCATCAACTCATTTGAAAATATTGCCAATGAAACTGTTGACTGAACTACAGTTTACTAGTGCAGTTCAAAAGTTCTCAATTTTGCGCTATTTGCTAACTTTATTATTCTTATTAACTTCTGCATTCGTATTGTAAGATACATTGCAATGTGATGATAAAGATCAGCTGCTTGTTTGGATTTCACACCCAAAAATAACACAGCAATATATTCATTCTACAACGCGAGAAAGGAGTGATTTTCTACAGACTATCGACATGATTATTACTAGCACCATTAGGTATTATCGTGGGTCACTCATGATTTTAAAATCACTTATATTTGGTGGTTGTGTAGAGACGAACACACAAAATTATGCATTCCGTATTCCGTTCGAGACTAACTTGAAATAAGTATGAAAATTGGGATCGTCCAATTTCCATTCTACTAAAGTCCGTCTCGAATGGTCTCAGTCTTAATTCTGTGATAAAAATTCATTGAAGTCATCACATCTGCCATTCCCATGCACCCCATGATATGAAATTCCCCCCGGCCGTAAATCAGTCTCCATGGCCTACTAACCCGGCATGAGAATGTGTGGGTACTTACACTTACCCTATGGGTGACAATGTGTGGGTGTGAATGGATTCCTATACACGAGTAGATAGGCCGTAAACGAAATGTTTGTTTACGGCCTGAGATAGAATTTGGCACGTGAGAGAAGGGTGGTACTGATTTAGTCAAAACTTACGGAAGCTACTCCGTACGCTACTCATTTAAATAATTTCTGTTACGATAGTTTGATGTGACCTTTTGTGGTACGCCTTCGTACTTACCGTAATAAAATAATCAAGGAGCACGATTCCATGAACTTTTGTGACCCTGAATTTCATGACCCTGTATTGATATCAATTTAATACTGTTTTAACCTTCTATGAAACCCTTGATTACACTTTTATATCTTCTTAGTCTTCTTGTATTTCATTACATTAATTAAAAAACGCGCAATTAAAAAATATTAAGATCTCGTAATGCTTTGCGAAACCATCTACGAGATATCTGCCTAAAAAGTAGGTACCTATTTCTATTATATCATACGATTTGAAGCTGAATAATCAAGATTATACATATATCTAGTATGTATGTAAAAAATCCAAGCAAAGTGAGTTCAAACCATTTTTAACAAGACAATGCTGCGTAAAGTTAATGGATCGATATCATATTAGTATTCAGGCGAAGACGCGTGCGAAACAATTACTTTGCCGCTGGCAAGGCTGGCGCAAAACGATTTTATTGCAAATGTTATGAAGAAACGGTTATTGAGGCGACAAAATAAAGATTACTTTAATCGGGATAAGATTGTAACCTACTTTTTTTTACAAAACTGATCGTATAACATCGTGTGTTACTAGACTGGTGCCAAGATCCAAAAGGTGTACCTATTCTATTCTACCTCGTGACGATGTTAAAACATTGATCGAGAAGCAGCTCTATGACGCACAAAACTTCCATCAGAGAGTGTTCTAGTTAAGTTGTAGGTAAGTTAGGTATCGCTCGGATATCCTGAGTGCATCGAATGGCATCGTCAATGTAAACTTAATCGAGTTTCGCCGCGCTGCATCTCATCCGAGCAAGATATTATTGTTTGCGAGTTTGAATAACCACTTTGATAGCGTCTCTACAGGATCTAAGATATACAAAGTAGACTAAAAAGACCACACTATTCAATATACATAAACAGAAAAATCGTATGTATACAAGATTAGTTTTCTGTTAAAAAGCTAATATTTGTGAAAACTTCGTCCACCTCGGCTGAAGACTAAGTTTTTCCATAGTAAGTGTTACACTTAGAGCACCTTGGATACTAATAAATCGCAAAAGATATTTATTAGCTTGAAGGATACTATATCGTTATAGATTATGAGATTTATGAGCCTTTTTCCTTTTTTCCGTAAAATTGCTGGCGATTGTTAATACCCCAGCATCCTCGGCAGTAATAAGATCAATCATTCAATTACTTAGGTCCGGGATGCTGTTAACCAAATTAAAACGTTTAACTTTTAACTAGCTCCGCAAGAATATTACCCAATTACTGACTTTTAAACAACGGCTACGTTACTTTTTTGTTTTAAGACTTTACTAAATTGATTTGCTTCATAGATGAGCTTCAATATTTTAAGAGTAATAAGTTAAGACTTGCGTTGGTATTGCTTAAGGTATGTAGCATTAAGTGATTTGAAACACTTAGAACCAAGAAAGTAATTTCAGTTTTCATTTTGCGCTCTCGCAATTTTGATTCCATAGTGAAATATTCCATATAAAATGCTTTCAAAAACTCCGACTGATTGAAGTATCAAGTTAATGCAGTTCTATCTTTTTATCCTTGAAAATGTTTTATGTTTTTGTTTGTCATTTAGTTTTATTGTTACAATTTTAGAATGTATTTTAATTTTAATTTAATTTCTCGCTTATATATTTATTATGTACCTAATTGATTAATGTTAAGTTGTTCCACATTATTTAAAGACAATGTGCAATGTCTGAGTTTACTACTGCCCCACCTTCTCCATCTCTTGGCATTACTGAAAACCAGCGCTGGTGTAGAGCCCAATGGTTCTCCACCAGCACAAGCTGAGTAATGACCAATTTCAGGTATTTTTTACATGAAATAATTATATCGTTAAACATGTAGCATTTTTTAAGTTCAAATTAAATAACGTACCAATTTTACGCCAGCAATAAGATATAGCGTACGTGGGTATAAAGTTTATTTGTTTAATCATATCATACCCTAGAGACGTATAATCGTATAATGCTTAATTATAATTAGCATATAATAGTTAGACTTTATGAATAGTGGAGTGGGGTCGCTAATAAACTATGAGGATGTGATAAACCCAGGTATATTACGAAAGGAGGTGCCCAAATATGCTCGCTCGTAAATATAAGCACACTTCGTTGTTTCATAGGTTCTATGCCATACTTCATATGGGGTAGAACACGTGCTTTGAAGCATCTAGTAAAATCATGATTGAAATCTTCAAGCAGCCAGACGAAACAAAGCAAAGGCTGTGATACTTTCAGAGTAGGTTTATTGTTTGAATGTTTATTGGCTTTTGCTCCGTTTTTAATCAAAATATTCTATACCATTTGTAAGATCGAATTGGAAGCTGGAAAAGGAAAAGTTTCCAATCATAAAACATTATTAAAACCTAATCTCATCATTATTTACACACTGCACACCTTAAACTGGATTATTTATCAGCGAAATTTAAACAAAACATTTTCAATCGCGCAACTTCAAAAAGCTTTTAAATATCCATTTGGAGCGTCGAAGCTTAGCGATAACCGAAAGCTCACCATAAATCATCCGGGCATTACGGCTCTTTACCTGGAACAAATTACAGACAGTTAGCTAAACCTCCTGATTAATCCGGGATCAATTCGTTACACAAGACACAGAGAACACAGAAGACAGGTACAGTTGTTTTTTTTGTAGAGCACACATAGAGACGAAAACAGTTGTTAAATATATACACAACGAGTCTATGGATCAAATAGATAATATAAAATGATATAAAAATTCTCTATTTCGTAGAGATGCAATGTACATTAAATAACGGTTTGATAATTAAATGCTAAATTGTTCTTCGGTGGAGCTGTAAGAGGTTAAACTAACCTAGATTGTGCTGTCTTAAAACAGATATACCTAGGCTTGGATGACATTTTGTCGAGCACCAGCTGATTTTATATAGCTATGCCAAAACCGCAATAATTCAAATCCAATATCAAACATTTTAATAAGACTAAAATCGTGCAATGTAAGGAAATAAATTCGGCAAAACGTTAACTCATTTCTCAACGTTTCGTCTTTGCAAAATGGCTTATCTCGGGTTAAATAAGCTAACCTTTGTAAGTGTAAGTTGGAGAAATGATTTCAAGTCGTTATGATTAATTCGGTTAAAGGACTTGGATTTCGACATTGGATTTAAGTCGAAACTTTACAGACTAATTCGAACCATAACTCCTTTGATTTAGTTTCATAAATTACGACAAAAGTTATTTTGCTACCTATAATTCAGTTTATGATTTTGAATATCTATGCTGCATAAAAATATCAATTTTGTTAAATCATTTTTGGGAAGTTTATAGTACCTACAACGCCAATAAAACCTATATAATTTTTCTCCCATCGATATGAGTATAACCCCAATAGCGCACTAGCGGCCAGGCCGCAGCGGCCTGGCCGCGCTGCTGGCCGCAAGGGTTGCGATTTGCAACGCGGCCAAAACGGTGGCCACGATCGTCAGTTGTCGATATTGTCGATCAACAATACGTGCGGCCACCGCGGCTAGTGCGCGCACACTGGTGATTTAACTACAAAACAATTGATCTCAGTGGCCGCAGCGGCCAGCGACCCACTGGCCGCAAATGTGTCGCGTCGATCTCGCTGGCCGCTGCGGCTCGGTGTGGCCGCTGGCCGCGTGCGGCCAGGTGCGCGTGCTCTATGGCGATTTCATACTAATGTATGTATCTCGATGGCCGCTGCGGCGTGGCCGCTGCGGCCTGGCCGCTAGTGCGCTATTGCTCTAGACAGTTCAATGTAAATATTTGTCACATATATCTTTGTGGTCATAGCTCGCTATGACCATATACATATAGCATGCACATATTCAGCCCATAAAACCCTCATAAAGTACTCACTTCACAAGAGTGGTGTGCCACAAATTGCCCAATCGTAAAGTATCCCTGGGTCATTTTTGAGACATTTTTATGCATGGCCGTTCATAACCGCCCTAAAAACCTGCTAATACTGATATTCTACTCATATTGGGTTAGAAAACTATGTAGGTATAAGTTTCTGGCTTTAAGCCGCTATCTGGTAGACTGTTGACTGAGATGTTTTGACTGCTAGAAACGCAGATAGATAACGTATGTAAGTACCTAAATAAATTTAAAAAATCGTAAGTCAGTTAGATATTACATGCGATTGGACAAAGTTACGAAGAACGGAATCTATAAAAGCACATAAACTTTAAAACTACGCTATCGTAGTACCGGACCTAGATATAAACCACTCTACACCACAACTAAGAACCGACGACTTGCACGAAGGTCTAAGTATACCTTTACAAAATACATCGGTGCGTGTGCATAACAACATTGACAAGAATACGCCGTAACTAGCGACAAGCATCACGCAACACCCGCGACCCTGACCCAGGAACTCCCTGACCCTGGAAACTCCAGACCCCATAGCTCGATTGGCACATCTCCAGTTCCATGGTGGCATCTGGAGACATTTTATGGGACGCAAAGTCGATAGACATAAGTAATGGTTTAGAGATAAATATTATAAAACATTGTTGAGCTTCTCTAGAAAACTAACCGCCAAGTTTACTTGATGGTTATATGATGAAGCACAGCGACCAAGTATCCCAATGCGAATACTCCATCATACAAAATTAGTGAAGTTTTAGCTTTAGCCATGAAGTTAGCTAAGGCAGCCCAAGGGGTCATTTTTTGTTTTAAATGACCCCGTATTTCGACTTGAAATAAATCGAAAATTTAAATGTACTTATGTCAAACATAATAAACGAATAGATATTTTATGAATAATTTATTGCCAACGCCGACCTAAAGGTACGATAAAGTTTTTAGGTTCTTTATAACTATTTTATTTTATAGAGAATGTTTTTTTTAAATAATCGTTCATGAATCTGGTTGGTAATACAACAAGATACAATTAAAATAACCGCTATACCCATAACATGACACGTCCTTGACCCGACTGGCACTCCTCCAATTCTCGTCATCACTGCTGCGTAAGTCACAGATTGCCAAACCTTCAAGGCTTCGGGTCAACGAACTCTAAATGCTAGTATACTTAGTCTATGGCAGAGCTCCTTTACGGTTCTTATGCGACAAAAAGAAATGACAAAAAAAAAATTATAATTCGAAATCTATACTAATATTATAAAGAGGTAAAGTTTGTATGTTTGTATATTTGTTCAATTGTAAGGGGTAATCTCGGAATCTACTGAACCGATTTTAAAAACTCTTTCACCAATAGAAAGCCACATTATTGCTGAGTGTCATAGGTTATATAAAAAACTGAAAAATAAAAAGTCTTTTACGTGGTAGTCCGTTTTGCAAAGTGAATCGGAGAAAAAACGGTCGAATTATGCCCAACGAAGTGGGCACGGGTCAGCTAGTGTTTGATAAAGTAAGGATGGTAATCGTTTCATTTTTAATCAATTTAAACTGCTTTAGAACGTGTAAATAAGTTCTATCACTAAGTAACAAGACTATTCTCATTCAATCAAATGGCATCTGAAACAAATTTCTATTTTTAATTAAAATCATTTTATTGAAATAATTAGTCTTCAATGACAGAATCTTTGAGCGAAAGTGCGGCGTTAGGGTTTTCGCCCGCAAATAGATAGGTATAGGGTTCTGCTCAGGGTGGAAATAAAATAGGATAGTTAGATTTACCACACCTTTACTGTCCTTTAAACCTACACAGCCGCACATAGATTATCTAGTCACTGAGTTTATGATAGCACTGTCACTGGCCTGAGTATTCCGGGGTTAGATCCAGGCTCCAGGCTTAGGCAACGTTCTTCTGTGTCCTTGTATGAAGCAGCTTCACTCCGCGGCTCTCCAGGAAGATTTTCCAGTAGTGGAGCAGCCGCAGTCAGGAGTAAGTGGAGGAAGCAGAAGCAGCAATTGCAGCAGAGGCAGATGAAAGAAGAATAGTCCAAGTAGAAGGGTGAATAGGTAGTCCACGTAGGAGGGTGAATCCTGGAAGGAACAGCAGGTCTTAGGACGAGCTTCATAACGGAGCCAAGTGCCAAGCCACAGAGCTGAGGGTAGGGAGTAAGTAGGCGACAGTGACTCGTTAAAAAAAAAACCCTCACAGCTAGTGTGGACTTCGCAGACAGCTTTACAGAAAATATCTAGGCTTTAGGCAGTATTTCATAAGCTGTGAACTCACCCTAGAGGGATTCCTTGCACTTTTAGATTTACTTGAATAGTTTAGTAGAAAATGTAGGTATGCGTCCTTCGTTCTCAGAGGCCGGTAGTGTAGTGCTTGATGACGCCGCGAACGCGAATGACGATGCAGTTGCCACAGTTTAAAAACTAGTTGTTAGGACGACGATAACGTTCCGTAAAACTCAGATTTGTTTCCTAGTAAAAATATAGATTTGATTAATTTATAAAAATGTATAGTTTAATAGTTAGATTTTAATTATTTTTAATGTTTTGATTTAATTAGGTAATTGTATTAGACACAACGTTACAAAAGGCCCGTTTTATAATTTTATTATATTTAAAAAGTAATTTATCAAGTTTTCATAATGAAACGGCGGATTTATAATAACACATCATTTATTTGTATTTTTGTAACATACAACAACACCGCGATTAAAAGTTTTATCGCAAATTTTCCTGTTGCAACATTATACGTAATTGTGTTTGTTTCAATAAATATTCTAATTTATGCTGCCTTTATAATCCACAAATATGTAGTGTTATGAATCAAAGTACAGGGGTTATCACCTACATTACTGGCAACGACTGTTAATTTACGAAGGTAAGTATCTGACAATTACCATTTCCATTTTTAACCTTAACGAAAAAAGAAGTAGTAATAAAAGTTTAGATATATTTTATCCCTAAGGTCTCACCAACAAATCATTGCTATAACCGCGATCTATAGACCTAGAAGAAATAAGAAACATCCACTTGACCTGGAAAAGAACCCTTGAATCTAAATGTAAAATGAAAAGAATATCAACCATTCCAAAGATCAAAGTCTTCCAAATAAGATTACGTTTAATTTAGACTGACGTGGTTACGGCTGCCCTAATTTAATTTACCAAGATTTAATGCGAGATTGTAAGGATATTGTCGTGGATATGTTTAGAGACAGAAGAGAGAAAAATACTCCGTATTTTCGAACGTGATGTCATAAAGCTGATGTCACTGTCGTCAAGGATGGGTGCTTAAGTAGGCAACTACGCCATGGTGACCTCATTGAAGACTCCTTCAGGTGATGAAGGATGGCAATAGAGATTGGAGCCAAGTGGAAAATACCTTCCATCTTGGATGAAGTTTCATTGGAAACTAATTAACCGGAACCTTTATTTTATTAAAAGCATCTGCAATTATTTATCGGATAAAAGTGCACCTATTTACCCATCCCTCGCAGAGCTTTCACTAGAATTATGAAACTTTCGAGAACCGAACGTGCTCGGTGTACGAACACACCGAAAGTGGTTGAGAATATCAGCAGGAGCCAAACTAATGATAAACAAGTTCTTGATGGTCTCAGCTAAGCAAATGCATATATTCACGAGCTTAGGAAGCAAAACTACGAAACTAAAGGAACAGTGACTTTAGTTTCGGTGCGGTGCTATCGATCGGCGATGCGCCACCTGCCACGCTCCTGCCGTGACCACCTGCCATCACTGAATACTGATACTGATACCTAAGCGACCTGTCTGATTCTCCCGTGAGTTACCTATAATTTGGCAAGTCTTGTCTCCACATAATGGAATAAAAACAGTTCCAAATCAGACTATCTGAAAAAGCACTTGAAGAGAAACGCAACAAGATTTACATTTTTAATTTGAATATTTTTATGGCGCGCAGTGAGAGGCACAGGTGGAGTTTGAGATAGTACTCAATAATAAATTCCCAACAATCCTCTATGGATGCGGAGGCAGCTTCTACACAAAACTAACTTCTCACTTTTGGTGCGTATAAGCACACACATAGATTAGTTAGAGGCTACAGTATACCTAAAAGAACTCAGTTATGAGCTAGTGTATGTTTCCAATAGAAACTGCAATGTAACAATGCAAAGTTAACCCTTCTCGCACATATATTAGTTGGAATCGTACAAGCCAGGAGAAATGGTAGTGGTAATACGCAAACTGCAGTTACCCGCTCCAGTAGTGCGAGTTGTTAACGACCATGTAATCGAGTTATGCCCAAACCTGTGCGGGTCAAGGGCGGGTCGACGAGTGACAACACAGTCGCACGAATGCAGTAGACCATGTGCTCGTTATATACAATCGGGATGAAAGTAAAATCATACTCGCGGCTGGAAGGCGTCCAATGCTGCACATTCTTCACTAATTTATAACATTTCTTGCAATTAGAATCACCAGTGTATAACATGATTATGGATCCTTCTGAGTTTATGACTTGAAGAATCACTCGTTTTTATATAGACAAGATAATCCACAGCATGGAATCGACGATCATACTATCACGAATGAGTTCCTTTCCGTCAATTCAAGATTGATGAAGCTTAAGATTATTAGATGTTGGAATTATCAGAATTCATATTTGTATTTTTATCCAATTAACGTATTATTATCTTTTATTTAAGTCTCTTATTAATTAAATAAATAATCCTTGTTGTTTTAAAACGATTCTACTGATGTTTTTTGTATTCCAACGAAGAAGAAAGGTGCTTCAGTCTTCAGATTTGAAACACGTCAAAATTGGTAACAAAATCTTCGCCAAACATTGGTTCGCAACCATATTTTATGAACGATTTTAAACAACTGAAAACTTTCCCTACTGCGTTCTATTCCGCTGTAATGTTGATTTTGGCCGGCGGCCACGGTATGAGCCATCAGCTCTAGGTCTCACTTGTATGCGCAAAGGGAATCAGATATTCGGACCAATTTGTTTCTAAGCTCGATCAACTTGTTTCAGAACTGTCAATATTTCTCCAAGACCATTTAACATGAAACTGGCCAACAGTAATAGTAGATATAATTAGCAATGAGAAAACTAGTACTTAATATTCATATCCAGAGTAGATCACTTATTTTCCTGCCTTTTGTCCATGATTCTTCATAGCAATGACATCGTTGTAATGTAAGATAAGTACTTATGTTTAATTTTGAATACTTTAGTCATGTAAACGAATAACGAATAAGCAACTGTTTCCTAACATTATCTTCCACTAACTAAATGCGATTCAAGCTCAAAATACGAAATTTATTATTAAAAGATAAATGCGAAAGCGTAGACTCGTTTGTGACTCAATCACGTCTTAACGGCCGGGCTGATATCAATGAAACTTGTAAAATTAAACTATTTTTTGAAAGAGTAGTCGCTTCACCAACTTTCTTAATCAGACTCGGCAGCGTTATTTTGTTAAAGTAATTTTATCTAGAACCCTAATAATCTATTCCATTAAAAACAAATCATTAAACATGTTAATGAAAACAGATAAAACTGGATATAAAAATGTAATATTTAACCCTAAAGGAAATAAATCACATTTAGGTATAGGGAAAATGTGCCTTTATGGAGGTAGATGTAGCTACCAATCAAGGATGAATATACATATAAAACAGTACACAATACAAGCTACACCTACTTAGATAATACAGAGAATAGAATTCGTCAACCTCTTGTTTATATTCAAGCGACCTTTGTAGAATACAACCTCAGCATAGAGCAGTGAAGTGCAGGTTGGAGCAGAGAATACCAATGAATGAGTGCTATGTTTTTATCTTTTTGTGTCAATAAACGTATTCTATTTTATTCTACGTTAGATTTTACATTGACAATTGAGAATAGATGGGTACGTGCTCAGATAAAATCATAGGTAGGTACGTGTTTTTTATTAATACAATAACTGCTTTATATTACCTACTGACGATTAAACTACAATTCAATTCTGTTTAGTTCTTGTCATTTTTACAATTCTACTCTAGAACTAGGCAAAGATTGACACACTCGCAAAATTGCAATACTAGTGACCGCTTAAGTTTTGGTTGTATGCCTTTTTAACCGACGAAGAATCGAAGGAGGTTCTCAAGTCAACGCGTATTTTTTTATATTCTTATAAAAGAGTACATGAGCATTTAATAACTGAAATAGTTATGCTGCCGAGTGAACCAGGTGTAAATCGTAAGTAAAGAGTAAGTACCGAACGAGCCCTACCTCGTAATCAGGCCGTGGTGACAACACCCTATTATTACCAACCAACTATTAGTAGTTCCTTGGTTATTAGGGCGGAATTTTCAGACGATGTCTTGGTTTATTAGCCTTGCTCTGAATGACGCATGGTTATACAAATACAAGCTTTAGTTTAGGGATCTAGCCCCTGAGCGTGATGTGTTAAATGTATATTTATTTATCATATAGATGAAGCGGACTCCTGATGTATCAAAGCCTAACTTGGAATCAAAACAATGATTGTTTTACATCCTTAATTATATTAATATTTTTGGCATAGGTACCTTTGTAATGTTATTGTTTTAAATTTTCTTTTAGAATTTTAACTAAAGTACCTACTGCTATAACACTCAAACATTTTAATATGTTATACCGTTAAAGAACGTTAAAATGTACAAGTGAGATGTTATTTAACGGTGGTCTGCGCTAAAAGCTCATACGAACCTATTTTCATAGGCTTAAACACTAACTTTTTCATTAAATACCCGATGCAACGCTACGTTATCTATGTTTTAAACCAGAAAATCTACATAAAGTAGGCCAATGCGTTCAGACACGCGAGCCAAGCCTAAACGGTCAAACGCTGGCAACACTGGCTGAATGGTTAAACATGGCCTAAAAGCGGCTATGCCTGACCGCTTTCAAGCCTAAATTCGTGAATAGTGAGTGAACAGGAAACTGTAACGAAGAGTTCATAGATCGCCTGTAGTTACCTGTCAGCTAGTTGTTTAGCAAAGGCAATGCTAAAAATAGCTAACCTTTTTGGTACCCATTCAGAAACAATCCGGTTCGAAGGTCTAAAAACGTTGGTATTAACGAAGCCCTTGTCTAAATCATTTTCAAATAACAACTCTTTTTTTAAGCTTTCACTGCAATACCATGGCTAAACAAAATGTAAATGGCAGTGCCAGCACTGCGGTGTGGTATCTAAACTAAGAATAAATTGGATTCTAACCCGACCATTTTAAATTAAACTGTATTTCAATGCATGGAACTAAAATTGCCTAAAATGTACGACCAAATTAGGTTTGAGCGCGTGTTCAAACTAGATAGCGCAGGGAGCGTTTTCTGGTAGATTATAATTGCTATTTAGGCATGCAATTTACAAGTCAGTTGAAAAACTGTTGTAACCAGCAGTTTAGGAATGTTTGAAAATAATAATTTCCTATCGCTGTAAGTAATTAAATGTCCTCTTTATACTCTTCTGGCTGTAGGTAGTAAAATCTAACCCAACGGATGCCACCACGGCTACCTGTTTCGTACCTTCGTACATATTAAAGGAAAATGGCGAGCCAATATCCTAGAATGGTTGCAAAGTGTCTGAAAGTAAAATATGTACCTACATTTAAAAATCCTTAGCATTTTAAGAGAAAATTAAAGTAAACATCTAAGCGTACTTAAAATCTCTTTGTAAGTCTTTAAAGAAAATCCACGGTGAGAAAAGGATTGACTTTAATGATGGTATTTTGATGCTAGCTGAAAATTTAATTTATTATTATTAAGTGTTTTGTAAGACTTTTTAAATTAATAAAAAGATAGAATCCCAATAGTTATAATTGTGCTCGACTCGTAACTTTAGTGATAATATTAAAATAGCATTTTTTTTCGTTAAATAGATCTAGACTGTAAATTAAGGCGACGGGTAGGGTGAAATTTTTCATAATAAATAAAAATGTCAATAACTTCCAAGTTTATTATTTATTTATTATATCTATACACACGTTAAACTTGTAACACGGCATAGTTTTTGCCGTGGTGGTTAAACTCTAGACAGTCAGCGTGGCAACGTCACAATTTCAATTTCAACAAAAATGCTGACAACGGCGCAAAACACATAATGAGCCGCGCACAGTTCGGATAGTCAAACTCTAAAGCAGTGCCTTATGTATATTTGCGAGCACACAGCAATCAAACACTTATAATTCCTAAGGCGCTACTCTTCTTCTTCTTTAAACACCTTAATGTAGAAATGTTTTCTTTAGAGTCACAAGATACGAACCATAAGAATAGCTGTGCTGAGTTTGGTACCAAACAAATCTGCCAAACCCATAAAAAATGGGATCTCAAACCACACTTTTGCAAAAGGTGTTGGTACTAAACTTACATTTAAAAGTAAACTATATCCAAGAGCACAAATTTTGAGTAACAATACACTAGTTCAATATATGTGTTATAGGAAATAATAAGTTTCACAACTCCACATGCTATCACTTTTTCTGAAAACGGTTTTCGGTTTCCCCAAAAACACGCATTTGGCTATACCCGTCACCTTAACAGACGAACAAATGGCTGAGATAAATGGTAAAAGTGTGATCCATGACGATTCCAACAAAAAGAAGGTAAAAATGTCTAGAATTCTCGTGATTTTTGCCAAAAAGGCTCGCTTATTTAAGCAGAGATCTTCCTAAGTGCCTCTTTGATAACAGACCTCATTTCTCCACAAAATGTTTAATCTTACGCTACGAAAAACGGAATAAAATATTATTTACATAGGTACTGTTATTTTGTTAATAGTGATTCACTTAAAAAAATATAAGATAGGCAAACAATTTCTTGGTGCTAATTTGTCTAGCAATTAAGAAAACTTAATTGTAATACGATAGACGAAGAAAATGATATCATTAAGATTTATAACTGTAAATAACTTATTAGATAAGTAACTAGTCAGACCGTAAATCTGTTCTACATTGATGAAGACAAGAAGTATAGTATAGTTTTTCACCGACGAAAATAAACGGAGAATGTTCAAGTCAACGTTTAGTATATATTTTTTTAATATCAGATCTTTTACATTGCACGCAGATACTCTCTTTAAAAAAAAACCGACCAATTTTAGCCGGACTAGGAGTAAACGCCGGTTTCCCGTCCCTATTAGCATCATTCCAGCTCATTTCGTACCAATAAATATAGGAAGGTGGCTGTTCCGCACACAACCAAATTGTATTTGCGGAATTCTTTTCAGACGTTTGCCGATCCTGCGGCGATGAATGAGAAGATAAAGACCGATTCAGACAATAAGGTATGAATGTATCCGGCGCTTTTGGGGGAGCATTCGCACTGGAATAAGACTCTTTTAAATTAAATTCTAACTTCAGCAGCTTCAAGTTTAACAAAGTTTATAATGATAGATTGAAACGGGATATTCTGTTTTTGTCGTGTCTGCGAGTGATTGGCAGATATCCCAAGAGTCCTTAATTACCGAATATTAGATACGATAGTTTTCCAAAATTATTTTTCCTTGTTACAAAAGTAGAAGTTTACAAAGATGCAAACCAATAATGCTGAGATCATGCAACTAATAATTTTTATCCGTATGATATCCACTACTGTCTCACGTCAGTGACAAATGGAAGTACATACATATTTTCTCAGCTGTAGTTGAGGTTCTGTTCCGTTGTTATATCCCCTTTGTTTCTTTTAGCTTGGCGGACTGTGAGTGGTGCTAACCTCAATGAATTAATACAAGGAATAGTTTTCATTATAAACGGTCTATCGGTCTACTCTTTTATTACGAACGATACTACCACGTTTATAATGAAAACTATGTTCAAAACCATGATAGTTTCATATATTATAATACAAGGAATGTCTTTCTATCCGCAGTCAAGATGCGTGACGTGATCATGATCCTCGTACGAACGATAAAGTTATAGTCGGTCATAAAATTAAGTTTGAATGTGACTGTGAGTCATCGTCTCTGCCGTCACTGCGTTTATTATATACCCCGTGTTATGCTAACATTGACATAATATTTTCATTATTTATCCTCACCGTGTCATGTATAGATAGATAACTTATGAATTAATTAATATTAACTTGAAAACGCGTAATGCTCGATCATTTTCATATTTGTAGAAACTCCTTATAACGCTTTAAATCTGTGTAATTTTATTACTTTACTTACTTATTTTTATAAATAAGATATGGGGAGATCACTTTTCTGTACCAAAGATATGCAGAGCCTTATGCGTCGGGTCATTAGTTTTTTATGCACTTTTCTATTTCTCTCAATAAGCCAAAAATACATGTCCCCATGGGCTTTAACCCATCGACTCGATTAAGTTTTTGCAATGTTTGGTTATTGTCAGTCACTGCATTTAATCTCCAACTATTCGAAAACTTAAACATCATAAAATATTCCAAAATCTGAAATTTCCTCGTTCGATTTCAGATTTATTCACGCATGTGGCTCGTAAAAACAGTCGTAAATATTTATTATTTGTATTTTTTCAGTCGGTAGTAACACCGAAACCGGGATAATGTAAATTGCAACAAGGGTTGAGCACACCTCGCCCAGTAAAACCTGAAACCAATAAGGCCACAAGTTATCTTAGTCACTATACGTTGACCAACTTGACGCAGTATCGAAAATAAAACTTACATCAATACAACTAGTTTGGTTTGAGGCAAACGAAAAGGTTGATGAAGTAGGTACATTAATACAAACTGTCTGCAAGATACTGTCGACAAACGTTTCATTCAACTACAGTGCAGTAGTAGTAGTAGTGTTATTAGCCGTTGGTCGGGTATCGTGATTGAGATTTGCCACTTTACCAAATATTTTTTTTTGTCCGCTTGGACGCTCCAAATTACCATGAAAACATCGAAATTAGACAGCGATTTTTTACAAATTGGCTCAAGATTGTTATCGTTGATCTGATCATCAATTAGGTGCTCATCAATCATAAAGTTTTGGCAACAGAACAAATGTGATCCGTTCACTGATTGAAGTAAACAACATCTACTATCGTAAAAAGAACCGCCACTGCTACTCAGACGTCACAGCTCAGTTGGTAGTAGCTCTGTCTTCCATGGTGTGGGTCTTGGGTTCGATTCCCACCCAGAGCAAATGTTGCAAATGTTGTATGTTTGGGTGTTACTATGTACCTACTCTATGTATGTATTTACAAAACATAAACAATCTAGTTCCCATAGGACAAGCTTTGCTTAGTTTGGGACTAGAGTGTGATGTGTGAAATGAAATATCCATAAATATTTATATTTATTTCTTTATTGCTGTGTTTGAAAGATTGAATAACGATAACAGCAGTTCTTATCACAGAGCAGCAAAATGTGCAGAGTTACTAGCAACTCACGTCGGAAGCAAACACATGAGTCATGGCGTGACGTCACCGGCCATAATTCGTGACAGGGCCGCGATTTGAAACTAAATACGAGCCCAAATCATGTTTCATTAGCCTTAATTGTGTTTACGATATTGCCGTTCGTTGATTTTCATATTTACGAGATTACCTAGAATCCGTTTCTTATAGCATATGACACTTTTTAACTGAAACGGTAAGCGATATATATATTACAGTAAATGCCTGTCATGAAATCATTAGAATCACTCGCGTAGAACGTTAAAGTCTGTGCCAGTCCTTATTAGCGTACCTACTATTGCAAGTACCTACTTCTGCCTAATGCAAAAATTATTGTATGGTGTAGGCACTTCATTATTTCTACGGCAATTCTATGTAATCTACATTTCGACGAACTGCTTTCTTGGCTCGGACACAATCGTGTTAATGTACCTCCACTTTAATTTAAAAGCGAACTTTGCTAGATTATTTCCTAGAAGTGGAAAGCGGTGACAACAGAAAATCATACTACTAGACTTTCGGGCTTCATGTTGTAAAAGCTATTTCAAAGTTAATGCAAGTATTTAAGAACATAACTGCTTTCTTGTATATTATTTTTTAATCATTTTCTTGTGTAGGTGTCTCGTGGGAAAGCAAAGCTTCAGAATAAATTCCTTTGCAAAATAACGTTGGGTTCAAAGATCTTACGAAACGCTTTAGGTATTCCCTAGCTCGTACAACTTTTACGAGTTGCGCAAGACTCGAGTAGCTGAGCTGCATTGTATGCTTATTTTGCTGAAATATGTTTGAAACGAGATCGTCAAACAAAAACATCGAGAAACATGCAGCTATTTAGACCAAAAACAAAGCTAGTATCTCGCAGTAAATACATATCTACATATAAAGCACTACAAAAAGATGCAGATAAAGTAGGACGAATAATTGTTTTGAACAAAACATCATCTACTTTTGAAATACTTCATTAAAAGAAAAATAAATTAAGATAATTAGAAGAACATTTGCATAAAAGAAAACTTGGTACGCTTATTGACGGATGTTTAAGAAAACAATTGATAAAATAATGCCAGTAGGCGGAGATAGACCTTCCCGATGACAAGATAATAACAATAATCAGGAACATCGCTTTGTTTAATTAAGTGAATCAGCGCCACGAGAGATAACAATGGACAAATCCAATTCCCCGAGTAATTACTATCTCGGCGAGACGTATACTAGCTGCTGTTTATTCTGTGGCTAAGTCTTAGTAACTATAGTGCACTCTATGGTCTGAGACGTGGTTACTACTGTTTAGTCTATGGCTGAGATAATGGGGTTCATTCATGTGCGCGTGCCACATACGATACGACGCAGACGAGATAATAATGAACGTTATTTTTACAGTTGTTCATATACGTAAGTGGAAGAACTGGATCAGCGTTAGATTAGATCTTGCATATTACGACAACTACGAACACCATTTTATAAGTAAGCTAAATAAAACGAATAAGATTCGAATAAGTAAGTACTTACTTAAATATTTTTTCCATAACAGCATAGGCATAAGTTAATTAAGAACTGGCTTTACTTGCTGTAACTGCCAAAATAAAGACAGCATAAACATATTAGAATAAAGATCACGTCCACTCAACTCTTACTCTGAATAATGACTATTGTTTCATTTGAAATGGTACAGAAAATAAGTATCCGATATATATATATGAATAAGTCCTAACTACGCATTACATTTTAATTTATTGAACAACGCTCATCAATCTCAGATTGCGATGTCTGCAAATAAACTGGACTTCAATAGTATGCACATGTCTAGTAAATAATTCTAAAACTAGGAAATAATGGACTACATATTTGTTGTGCAAATTAAATTCTACACATTTTGGGATGAATGAATAGCTGTCTCATGAAAGGAAATAGAACGTGCTGTGCAGCTTATAAATGGACACACGTTTAAACACAAGAGGGTTCGGACGTAAATGTTATACGTAGATATGAAATTTAAAAGATTGACTAATTCAACCGCCATAGTACAGACATGCCTGCAAAAGTAACAAGCTTGTATCATATAATCTTCAATTAATTGATGTATTTAACAATTTAAAGTGTCTTTCCTGTCTATCTTTATTAATGTCGCTTGCCTGGAAAAGATCTCAGCGATAAGGCCGCCTTTAGTGTAACCATTGTTTATGTTTTATGGTCTCTGTAATTTCTTTGTGTGAGTTATCGAAGTGCGCGCTATTGCACAACACCTAAAAGAAAAGCTGTAATTACAGTAGAAAAAGTTGTTTCACGTGTTCTAATAGCAGATTTTTCCGTAGAAGTTCCTGATGAGGGTTAACAAAACCGCAAGAATGAAGTGCCGAGGTTCTAGGGAATGAAAATCCGTGGGAACAAAGACCTAATCCTCCGAAAATACACGTGAGCTTGAGGAAATATAATTAGAATCCAGCCCTGAACAAATTGTGTAATACAGACTTTAGCAGGTAAATCAGGATTCTACTTTTATGGATATTACAAAGGCATGACATCACATGCATTAAAATAAATATTGTGTACCGCCGCAGAACATTGTTTTCCTTTTATCGATGGTGCTAAATGTAAAAACACGAGCGCGAAAAGCGTGTTGGGCGCTGTGCGAACAGCTGCCGTTCTGTTATTTTTTGTTCAAATGTTGTGGTTTATAGAGAAACATCTAGGTACTTGGATAACCGCACTTATTACACAATGTCCAATTTTACATTTTATGCGCGTGTTTTAAGACTGGTGAAGATGCTCATGTCATTAAAAAAAAAGGAAGCGTCTCATTTAGACTCATGTTGAACCTGGACCATGATGGGTTCTCTTTTACTAACAGTTCAGTCTTGAGCGATTTTCTTAACGGAACACGGAATAAAGAAAATAATGACGTGTTTCTTTTTAACTTAGGAATAGCTTATTTTCATTACACAATGAGTCTTAAAAAACCGAAATTGGGCATCTAAAGAGCCCTAAATGTCCGGTAGGTATTACAATTAAGGTCCGCGTCCAATTCCGGTGAACGTTTTGCGCAAAAAGGGGTCCCACATCTTGGTGTGATCACCGAACTAAGTACCAATAAATTGTTTCTTCGTCGTCAAAATTAGTTCCCTCGCCTAATATTTGAGAAAATGAAACAGAAAAGTTCTAAAAGCTTTCCCCTGTTACAAAACGAAAGTTCGTAAATTGAATTTAGCATTAGTTTTTATTTGGCGGCCAAAAAGTGCTCCTACACTCGAAGTTCCTTTTTTATTTTGTTTACTGACCGGCCGGTACAAACTATGTACCTCTAAGATCATACGGAAATAGTGCAGTGTATATTTAATTCGGAATTTCCGATGACGGCAAAACAGTAGGTAAAATGGTAAGTGGATAAGACCGAGAGATTAAGAAGAGAAATGTCGCAAAAAAACGCTGAATTTAATGAACATCATAATTTGAATCAAAAAAGAATTCACGAAAGCAAAACTCCACATATTTCTGTGTTTTGAGTTAGTGAAAGAATGATTCGACATGTTTAGACGAACAAACTGGCAAAATGAGCAAACTATGACGAAAAGTTGGGTGTTCAATTTGGAGAAGTCTTTTGGGAACTCTGTGGGAGTTTTATGCGTGTCTTTGGAAAGTTTTGCTGCAATCATTAAAAGTTGGCTTCAAGTTCCTCTATCGATTGTAAAGGCCAAGATAGGCCTTGACATGGAAACTAAATGGTAGTTTACTTTTACTTTAGCGAGAAACATATATACCTAAGCCTACCTCACATCACAACATTAAACTACGTAACTTCTTCGAATAAGTAAATATTTTGTTAAAATCAGGTTTAGTATACTAAATTTCTTAATAAGTTACAACGTAAAATTGAAATCCAGAATTTAATGTCATTTAATAAAACGAGGAATGAACCACAAAACAATTTTCGTGCTGTTTTCCGATAAATACCTACCTATCCACAAAGGGCTCACAAGTTATTATTGAGTGAAGCTTTTATCTAATCTGTTATCGGTTCAATATTATGATCGAAACAGCCGCCTACAGGCATGGTTTCTCAGTGAAAGTCATATAAATTACGCCGGACAATCACAACATCCAAGTAATGCACCAAATTAGAAACCAGTTGTGCGAGTGCGCCGAGGCCGACGGGACGCCGACGTGGGCAGCAAACGAAGCAGATTACACTCCATGTATACCTAATGGTGCAAACAGATTAGATGGTCAAGGTTACTGACGTAAGCCAGCAACTGTACCTACATACAAAAACCCGCAAGGTAGACCCGTTCCAAACGCACTACATGCTAAATATTTATCGCAGATAACGCAAAAAATTTGGCAGCCTTCTAAGTAGGTCTCCAATGTTTTGATGACGTTGTTTTGGTATGCGCTCGAAGGCCATGTCACCGTTAGTTTACACAACATAGGTTGCTAGCGAACGAATCAGATGTGGTGACTTTAAAAATACGCCAACAGCAGTGCCCCACTCCTCGACGGTCGCGTGCTGCGGGAGGCACCTCGTAGCGCGGCCTGCCATTATCAGCGAGACCTTGGGCCGCGGCGCGCCGCACTCTACGACGGCTCACTAACCTTTTTAATTTGGAAGTGGTCGGCGCGCAGCGTCTCTTGGATCTCCTGCTCGGTCCCGCGCGGCGCCGCCTGCACCGAGCTGCGGAACCCGTCCAGCACCCCCTTGAAAGTGAACTTCTTCATCGTGATCGCGATAGACAGAGTCGCGGGTCCTTTGTCCGAGGGCCGCTCGCGCCGGCCGCGGCTACATCACAGCCGTCCGCGGCGGACAGCAAGCCGGTTTTGGCGGAAGGAAGGTCGGTCTCTCCCGCGCTACGAGAGTCGCTACTGCGCAGGGTCGCCCGGGACGCCGCCGACGCCGACACGCGCCCGCCACGCTGACGATCGACGAAAACTAGGCGAGGCACCGCCTCCGGAATGTACGGCAATGCGGCTCCAAAGGGGATCGATAGCTGATGCCGCGCGGAGCACAGGCGCACTTGCGTCGCGTGAAGCGTCGCGCTGTCAGCGGGGCTACCGCACACTGGCCGGAAAGAGTGCGACGCGGCCGATCAATGAGCCCGACCCTGTTCAGAAAAGAGATGAATGCTTATTGCGCATGAAGTCACGTCTTGCGGAAGAAATTTCACAGCTGATAACCAATTAGTTTCGCATTCTGCCGGTAGGTAGCGTTTTTATGTCAATTTGACATGATGCTGTCAATAGTGTCAATGTCATCAAAATGCAATCAGCTGATTTCGTCAGAACAAAATACTTAGTTTTACTTTACATAGGTTCAATTTGTTCGTGACGTTAGGCACGCACGCAGCACGTCTCGTTCGCGAAAAGACAAGGCAGGCGTTTCAGTAATTTTTTCTCAAAATAAACAATAAATAAAATGTCGTTAAAAATAATCGTAAGAAGTTTCAAGACGCTTAGTTATGTTGGAAGCTACAAAACAATCAGAGACAAACCTTTCAAGTAAGTATATAGATCACATAAAAAATCTATAGGCTTTTATACTGAAGATAATGTTTGTTGCTAAATTATATGGCTTTTAATATTAATTTGAATGAAGATACTGTATTTTAGTTACCTGCCACTACAAGTAACCAAAATTTGCAAATACATATATATCAAAAAAATACTGATAAATTGAACAGTTCAACAGTTAGAGATAATGAGAAAAACTTATGATTAAGAACATCTGAAAGTAAAATACTTATCTAAGGTTGTCAAGATAACTATAAACAGTAATAGAACCATTGTAGTAAATATTTACAAGTCAAAAGTCTATCATTCTTGTAATGAAGAGATATATAAATATATCAGATTATATGCCGCTGCGATCCTTGGTGCGGGCTACACAGCCTACAGCCAACTAACACAGAACAAGGCGGAGATGAAAGAGATACTCCAGCTTAAGAACTACATGGCAGATCCTATCACACCGCTGTCAGAACTTGAGAAGAACCAGGATGATATGAAGGTGCAGATGGAAATGCTGATTATGCGGATACAGGCAGAGTTCTGCCGGGCATTGGAACAGGAAGAAGATGAGGTAAAATACACATTTTTAAACAAATATATCTTTTCAAGTTTTTGTTGATCTACTAGGGGGACTTTTTGGCCCCTTGTTCTCTGTAAGTAAATGCTTCTCATGCACACATTAGTTTCTTAATAACTTAGTTATCTTATTAGTTTTTTTGCCCAGTATTGCCAGAGTTGAAGTAAAATGAAACCAAACTTTTTGTTGTAGGCCTGGGAGGATGAGAAAACTGTGGATGATTTTGACTTTGACAATGATGTTTTTATAAAGTGGCCGGTATGAATACTTCTGTTACCTGTAGTTATTGGTTAGGTATTGTTCTAGCAATATGCTGCTTATTTGTCTTTCTTTAGCAATGTTTAATCAGCTGTAAATTACATTACTCCATATCATTAATTAACATACCATTCAATAGATTGGTGCTGCATATAGGTTCTGCAGTCTAACCCATTATTTATATTTATTTGTTTAATAACTTACCTAGAAGTTTGTCTTTTAAAATACAACTAGTAAAGTCCGTAGCGATCATAATTATTTTGTTATTTTTATTTTAAGTTATCTTTATCTTGTTCCAGGAAGCTAAATTTAAAGTGGATCGGTGGCTCCGCAAAGAGGGTGGCGGTGGTATAACCTGTGTGTTACAAGATGGCCGCGTGTTCGAGAAGGCAGGCGTTAACATTTCTGTGGTGTCAGGAAAACTTCCGCCGGCGGCTGTTCAGCAAATGAGGACTAGGTAGGGCTTGTGTGTGCAATAAGTTCATCAACAGTTCGTTCGTACGACTTGGCTGGCGGATGAAAGGTTTCTAACTCATTCTCAAGTAGGTACTCTTAGATATTTACCTCTTTCGTCCTTCCAATTGAGTTTTTTATCTATAATCTAAATTAAGAAACCGGTCGATTGACACTTAAATCAAAACTAGCAAAATTTACTTTACGTTAGAAAATGGTTTGAATATTCTGTCAGTCAAGTGCGAGTCGCGCTAGAGTTTCGATGGTTCCGTATGGAACGGAGTATCTCTCTTACACGCTACAAGTTTGTTCAATGAATAATGAAAAGTCAAGATAAATAAACGTACCTACCTATACGTTGTATTCTAGACAGTTTAAAATGTTTCTCATATGTGAATAAACTGTAGGTACAAGCTTAAGCACTATGGAATATTATCTACTACCAATTTATGTATAGGTATTTTATTTTTGCTGGATTTCCGGTATTTCAACGAATATTATTTACAGAGGTAAAAACTTGGAGAACTCTTCCCTACCATTCTTCGCTGCTGGAGTTTCTGCTGTCATTCATCCTAGGAATCCGATGGTGCCCACCATTCATTTCAACTATCGCTACTTCGAGGTCACGGATAAAGATGGTAAGTGCTCATAAATGCCTAAGGGTTTTTCTAATTAGCTAAAAACAACTAAAGTGTGTGTTTTTCTCGTATTTCAAAAAGAATATATTCACTAGTGTCGATCGACACCTATGAATCTAAACTTTTTTTGAAATAGGTAGTTTGACTAACTTTCAGAATACCGCTTGTATACCTATTTAAAATTATGTTTATTATTTTATGTCAAAATCTTTTGGTTCTCAAATATACCTACATAAAAAAAAGGATACCAACCAATCTGAAAAATGAGCTTTTCACTCCCGACATAACAATTCATTGGGTATCAAGTTGCATCGGTATGGTGGGTCAAACTACTGACAATCATTAGTCTGGAGGTCATGGTAATGAGGAGGCACGTGTTGGTGTCAGCTAACTGAGATTTACATACCAATTTACCAGATTTCTAGCAAAATCTCGGATCTGCAATTCCTACAAATATTTCCTGAGCGTCGTCGCGTGTACTTTGTTTATTTTATCTAGTCTATCTAAAAGTAAATTAGAGCAACTAGAGTTCCAGTGAGTTCTGATCAGAAAAGATTTCTGATTTTTAGACAGTGTTTTTTCAATTCTCAGGTGTAAAATGGTGGTTCGGTGGAGGCACGGACCTGACTCCTTACTACCTAAATGAGGCCGACGCAGTACATTTTCACCTCACATTGAAACACGCCTGTGACAACCATGACGCATCTTATTATGCTAGGTTAGTAATTGATTTGGCCAAAGAACCATTTCCAATATTCCGTCCGTTTTATTTGGAAAATACATACTGTACACAAAAAGAGACATGTGCTTTGTAATTCATGTGCTAGTATGCAATATCATTCAAAACCCTACAATTTGCTAACCTAAAGGTCAAATAAACGCAATACAAATTCAGGTCATTTTTTTTATTCTTACGAGAAACGATGGAACGTTTCCTATATCGTCTCTCTATGTGCTTCTGCAATGATAGTGGTTCATAATATCACTTAAAATAATATGATTTAGGTTTAAAAAATGGTGCGACGATTACTTCTCGATCCCGCACCGAGGCGAGCGACGCGGCATCGGCGGGATATTCTTCGACGATGTGGACTCGCCCGACCAGCAATCTGCATTCAACTTCGTCACGTCTTGCGCAGAGGCTGTCATACCCAGTTACATTCCTCTTGGTAAGTTTACATCAAGTAAGTTTAACTGATAAGTAAAAGACACAAATAAAATATGGACTCAAATAATTACAAATTACATTACATTGCGATATGTCTATAATAAGAGAGGCTGTTAAGTCAGATAACATTTTTAAAGGCACAGGTTATTTAATTATTAATTACTAAACACAAATGAAATCTTGCATTAAAAACAGAATGTTATATACATCAAACTTCATATAGGTGGGAAAGTTTACTAGTGTTTCACTGTATTTACATTATGTACTTGTTTAATCTCATTTCAGTCCAAAAGCACAAAGACTCTGCATATGGCTATCACGAGCGACAATGGCAGTTGCTTCGCCGCGGCCGCTACGTGGAGTTCAACCTGATGTATGACCGAGGAACCAAGTTCGGACTTAGCACGCCTGAAGCACGCTTCGAGTCTATTCTAATGTCCTTGCCATTGAACGCTGTAAGTTAACTTACAAACCACGTTATTATTAATACGTTTTGCTTTATTTTTTTAACGATCATGAAAAAGCTCGAGGCGGATAGGCTAGATGAAGTAATGCAATTGTTATACGTAGAGGTAACTGCATGGCAATAGTTTTTAGTATCACTACAACAACTTTATACATGTAAGACCAGAAGATCAAACTAGATATTGAAATGTATGAGTTATGGTAGAGCTGGATAATTACTGATAAGTTTCAGATGACAAAAACTCACCTGAAGTGTGCTTTACTTGCAAAGATAGTTAAATAATCGATGTTACATACATATTTTTAAAATGAAATGTGATTTACAGAAATGGGAATACATGAACGTTCCTAAGGCTGATTCTGAAGAAGCGAAACTGATGAAAGTACTCCGGGAACCTCAAGACTGGTTAAATATAGAAAAAGAAAAAACGCAGCGTTCCACAGCCTAATCGTCGTTTTTGTTTTATTTTGGTAAAGGTTGCATTTTTAAGTGTAGAGATCGTAAAACCTCCTATTTTTTATGTATTATATTTTACTTATACTTGTTTTACCTTTGGTTTTTATTTGTTTTTACACTTTATTTTTCCTTGTGTTTTTCCTACATGAACCGCATCCTAAAACGAGTAAGTTTTCAAAAACATTTTATAAACAGGATAATTTACATCAATTCCCGAAAAATCCCTTGCAATTAAAACCAAGAATTGTTGTCATCTAGTAGAATATTGTCAATCTGCATACCTGATAGTTTCAGCAATAAAATAGTGGTGTGGTGATTGTATTTGGGACTACGACTCTTTTGTTTGCTATCTTTGACTACTAATTAGAGCAACAATGATTCAAGGCGGTATTCCTGCAACGACGAATTAAGTGTCGCGGTCCCACAGCTGTAGTCGACAGAATCAAAATAACTTACTTATAGCTAATGGTTTACTTGTAAACGAAAGAACCCTAAGTCCAGTCTAATAAGTTTTTTAGACTGTAACTCTAAACGGAATCAAAACTGTCAATGTCATGTGTAACGCCTATCATAGTGTCACTTTCGCGATGGCCGCACGCAATGTTGTGAACGTGAATTTCTGTATTTTTTTGTAAAACAAGTCTGTTTACATGACGATATTTATTGCTTTCCACGGAAACTCGTTCGTCATCGCGTCCGATAAATTACATTTGGCAACGAGAGCGTTTTAAATGTGGTTTTGTGTACGAAAAGGCAATAAATATGTGGCGCGCGTAACGGAGGCTCCGTTTCCTACATTCCTTCGCCATAAATGTATGTAACGTAGCGCCTATTTTTTGGTGATGCTAGTGCGATGCCTTTCAAGTTGAAGCTAAAGAAGACGCGACAGTATAACGTCGCGTCTAAGAGTTTGTTCGTGATCAGTGTAGAACTGCTGGACGGCGGTGGCGCAGACTGTACGCTCTCAGTAGACAGTTCTGGACAGGAATGTCTCGACAACGTTTGCCAGAGGCAGGCGATCAACCAGCCTGAGTTCTTCGGCCTGCGATACATCAACAGAAGCCAGCAGCCGCGATGGGTGCAACTGGACCGTCCATTGAAGCGCCAATTGGACAAACACGCATCCTCCCACCAGCTGTATCTGCGCGTGATGTACTATATTATATCTGGGACGAACCTAATCACGGATGAAGTCACTCGCTACCATTATTTTTTACAGCTAAAGAATGATTTGATAGAAGGGCGGATAATTTGTGATTTCCAACAAGCTGTGGTTTTAGCGTCCTACAGCCGGCAAGCTGAGTATGGGAATCATGACAGGGAGAGGCATACTGTGGAGTATCTAAAGAATTTATTGACTTTTCCGAAGCAGATGTTGGATGGTGGACAGATCATAGATGCTAGTACGTTGGCGGAGACAGGGAGGTTGGAATGGCTGACAGAAAATGTGATTCAGCATCACATGGCTCTACACAACATGTCTCAAGTGAGTGCTAATTCAAAAACTTTAATATTTTCTAAATTTGTCAATTTTAGCAACTATTTCTACTCACCATTAATTTTAAAGTATGTAATTTGATATTGCCACTATCACTATCATTACTATTTTTTGTGCTAAAGCCAAATCAGCATAGAAAAATGCATCCTTATCAGATATAGTGTTGTTGTTTTCTGGCCAATTACTAATACTTTAATCAATCTAAATTTGAGTGCTAGATAATTGCTCTGTCAATCAATATTACATTTAACAACATCATTCAATAAACACAAGAACATAACAATGATTTGACTTTCTTTCTAAACACCTATTGTTTGTCATAATGTTTTAAACATAATTGCATGTAGCATGCAATGTCATATAACAAGACATACTAACGATTGGCAAATTAATAGTAGGAAGGTAGATTCATTGAAATTTAAATATTTCCATATATTACATTATGGATAGGCTGAGTCAGTATGTCTGCACACACCTATGAGGTATGCATACAAATTATATATCTGATTCAGTTACTGTATTTCTAACAAGAGTTTGACAAGCACCTATATGCATACTGGTTGGTATTAGTCTCATAGGATATAATAAAGGACTCAAGTTTATTTGTATGTGTACTTTAATTGTTGATCTGTACCCGTTTATGTCAGTGGTAACCCATAAAAACTTTCTAAAAGTCTGTTAGCAATCCAACTCTATTACATGACGTTGGTATCAGTATCTAGAAAATCAGTAAAATTCCTAAAACAGCACATATACACTTTCCACAATCAAGAGATAAGCAATGTAAACTGTCAGTGAGCACTCCTTTAAATTACTATCTCATTATCTATTACAAATATTAAAATGTTCTTTATTCTTTATTCTTTATTGTACACACAAAAACAAAACTACAGAAAAACAGGAAACTTAAAAATAGGACATGTACAAAGGTGAGCTTAACCCTAAACAGAGTTCTCTACCAGCAAACCTTCCAAGGTAGAGAGGAGAGATTTATTAAAGTGGGCGCGTGTGTACGCAAGTTGATTGAGTAATATAATTTAAAATTAGACGTAAACTTAACAACAATTTACATAAATAGAATAAAAATATATATAATATGAATATAAATACCTACATACAAATATATATATATATATACAAAAGATAATGTTATGTAAAGATAATATTATTATTAATGTTATTCTAAACAACAACTTTTTGGCACACCCTGTTTGTGTGCCAAATGTTCACACATACCATAGTTACTCCATAGTCACTGATCTACAGAACCAATAGAGAGATAGCAATACAATATACAAAGCTGTTTGAATGAGCTTTGTCCAATAATGATACAAACATACCATCTAGCTTACTACTCAAGGTCAAGTTTACAGTAATCTTCACCTCGTCCATCTAGCTGGCATGACCTTTTGTGAAATTGTAAATATGTATAAATTAGCATATGATAAGATACAAAACTTCCAGGCACAAGCAGAGGAAGGCTTCATCACAACATGCCAGCAGCTCCGAGGGTACGGGCAGGAGATGTACTCCGCGCGAGAGCAGGCCAACCAGAGCGAGGTCACTATCGCCATCTCGCTCACTGGCATCCGACTTCTTACTGAGACTAGTGATACGCCACATTTCTATAGGTAACTCTTATTAACTGCGAATATGGGAATGAACATCAATCATCACTATTGTGTTCATTTTAAGATTTTAAGGGTATCGCGGTTGGTTAGCTTCTGAAAACTATGATGAAAATGACTTCTAGATAAGTGACTTTACTATAGTTTCCTTGTATCAGTATAGCTTTAATTAACGCTGTTATTATTTACCAGTGGTACCAACATACCGAGATGCTTCGCTTGTATTCGTTCGCAAACGAAAAAGAACTGATAAAAGTAATTTCCCAGATGGATGGACATAACAAACGTGATCAACCACAAGCGTACGTTCAGCATCGAGTGCCACTCGCCCCAGGAGTCGTGCCAGTTCACGCTGGCCAGTCCCGACGACGGGAAGTACGTGTGGAGGCAATGTGTACTGCAGCACACATTCTATATGAAACATCAGAACGCACTGCACACTCAACCAACCCCTAACTTCCAGGTATGATGTTGAGCTCAGCCAGCATTCTAGCTACAAAAAAACATGTCCATAAAGATGTTTAGTTTTTATGACTCCATAGAACACACATGTTTTACAAATTCACACAAATTAGGTTTGATAGAGAACATTTCTAATTATGTAGTTTTAACTTGCGTATTAATAGTACATTTAATCATTTAAATACTTTTTCTAATTTGATTTCAAGTGTATTGATTCGCCCTTCAAAAATCCAATGTCATTGTTGTGGGCAAAATAAACTGGTGGAGGAGTACCTATCTGCGTGTATCCTATTCTATGAAATAAAGAAAATATACTAAAATCATTCAAAATCAGCATTACACCTAGATAAGACGAGAAGACTGAAAAATACTGTTCACAGCGTTCCATAAATGAGCTTATGCATTTCCAGCAATGTTCGATATAATTAAATAGTTGGCAGATGGTAGCACCGTTATTAAAATCAATTAGACAACAATGTTGAAAGTGTATGGCACGATTCGCCAAGCCGATCGTTTGTACTGTGCGGTTAGTCAAGCTCTATTGATTGCACTCTCTCCCAATTATTACAGCGCAATGTTTTATTTAATTAGTCATACATATTGTCGCTTTTAGTTCACTTGGTGCGAAGAGGGCGTGATTTAGATTAACTAAGCCATATTGTGATGGCTTAAGGTTGCGAGTTACATCGCGCTAATCGCATTACTGTACCAAATTGAAAGCAATCAGCGACAGAGCATTGCCACATAGAGCGCGTCCTCATTAAACGTACCCATGAGACCTATAGGCATCACGGCTCTGTTGACATTAATCTGACTTCCATGCATGTTGGTCGTGAGTTCGATTTACATAAAGAATGATATTAAACCATTTGTGTTATGGCAAACATTGATTGTAATTCCATTGATGCAATCGTAACCGCTGAACGTAAAATGAGTCAGTTCTTGTTAAACAATATTCTGTTCTACGAATCTAATAGTCAATTACTCACACAGTAATTATAAAAGTAACACAATATAATAATTCGCGTGTCTATCTATCAGTGTTATCGCTATGAGTTTACAGTAGATATCCCAAAAATGTTAATCCTTACTAACGCTTCGATGGTTAAGAGTGTCCAGGCTACCACAGCCTAGTGGAAGCCTGTCCGATACGACGATTGTAAATTCCATATACGACCGGATCAAATGATAAGTGTAATATTTTAATTGGGGTTAACTGTTTTTATTATACGGCGAACGACTCATACGTCAAAATTAATAACCTTTCTGAACGTTTTGGCTATGCACAACCAGATTTAAAAACAAATAAAAATATCTTAGAATATTAGTAGTTTTTTTGCAGCAGCGCGCTTCATCCGTCAAAAGAGTAACCGAGCCGTGAAAGAAAAATATCCTTTCATCTGATCAGTAGCGTTCTAAGATTACTGCCTTATTGCGTGTAAAGCGAGTATCAATCGTGTGATGTAGCATTCCCCACTGGTCTGCGCGCGCGCATCGTTAGCGATAGGAAGTCGTTCCGCCACACAACGGCACAGAACCGGATTTCCAATTGAAAAACATTCAAATGTGATTATCTATCGAGGAAAGAAGGTGTGTGAAAACTTTTGTGAACGTTCAATTGTGTATTGTGATGCAAAAAACAGTTTAGCAATGATGCTATCTTGAGGTACCTACCTATGTGTTATGAGAATATATTTATCGTTAAATGGAGACGTTCACTTTGGCAACCTTTCTTTTTATGATGGGAAGAGATGCCCAAGTGAACTCAACATAGTGTAGGGCGCTCAAAACCGATACGGATACAAGCCACTTAAATTTCCAGAAATAACATTGTTACCTTCTCTTATATCGAATGTCTTCGATCCATCGGGGGTCACACGCTTTCCCTTCAACTTCATGGTTATTTCGAGAAGTTATTTATTAATTATACTAAATCTAAAAGCCATTTTCATGTTTCGGTGAACACCATTTATGAATTCGGAAGTTACTGCTATGACTAATTACGTTACTGACTGAGCTCTCGCAGCGCTGAGGAGTATAATAGTAGAACAAGCTGAGGTCAAAAGAAAATGAAATTAATGTAAATAACAAACCAGTTAGTCAAAAAGCGACCTGCAGATGCAGACAAGAAGCATTTTGGTCTATCTTGTAAACATCGCTTTGTTCGCTTCACTCGCTCGGTGCGGCTTACTAGTCAAGTTACCAAAGAAGTAATCGAAAGACAGTTTTTTTACTTGAAAGTCGCTAGAAATGTACCATAGCAATGCTAAGAGTATTTTTGGTTGGGGCGTTTGGAAATATGCCGCTCGGTTCATGATTTTATGAGTCCAAGCTAAAACATACTCATTATCACGCAGGAAATAGGGTTATCAGACAGTCGCGAGGAGTTGGAAGTGCGGTCGACCAGCTCTCGTGAACCACTTTCCACTCACTCCATCTGCAGGGAACCGGAGTTGCAGCCGCCACAGCACCAACCGGTGCCTAGTAACAGGTATAGATAAGTATAGTCGTTTTAATCATTGTCATACACAATTCCGTACCTCTTTCCCTTAGCTTAAAGCGATTTAGCGTGTCATACATTGAAACAGGTACTTCAGTTTTAGGTAGTTTATGCCTGTGATAACGCTTATTTTCTAGGATTTAAAATATGTGCTAATTAAATCAAATTGCGAATAATATATTACAAGTCATCTAACTAAGAGGTATATTTATTACAAAACTGTATAAAATTCTAAAACTGTAAAGGCATTATAAAACATAACAAGAAATGAACCTATCTTTATTATTATTTTACAATAAAATGTTGTCCAGAGCCCTTCCGCCTATGTACCGCCCCGCGCCGGACTACGAGACAGCAATCGCGGCTCAGTACCAGCAGCGAGCCGACGCCACTCCGCGCTACCCGCCCGTCGCCAGCCTGCACGGCTCGCATCCCGACATACATCGCGTGCATTACCCGGACGTCACTAGGTAACTATGGAACGGAGTCAGCAAACTACGATATACAAATACGACTCGATAAAGATTGGAAGCCGTCGTGCGCCGCTTGTAAATAACTAGAGAAAGTGCCAACGGTGCCACCATTGCAGGAATAATGATGCGTTTAAATGCGAATTAAAAAGTAGCTGACGAATTCAATCCGGCTGAGCAGTGGTCGGGGATATCTTTACGCCACATTACTGCAAAGCTTTAAGACGAACTGCTTTCACGTACTAACATGAATGATATGTTCCAGACACACGGTACAAGCCGCTACAGATGACTACGCGTATGGCCGGACTTACATGTCCAACTACCCGTTCCCGGTCAACCACAACGTGCAGGATTTGAACCAACTGCACTACGTCAATGTTTACAAACCTCCTCCGCCGTACCCGTCGAACGGTTTAGCGTCCAATTCCACCCCGGATCTGGCCGTCGCCAGTCAAGCGCTAAACTACCACAGGGGATACATCAACTCGCACGTTTCAGGGTCCAGTCCCGACCTAGTGTCGACGAGAACGGCCCTAAACAGACAGTACCTGGGATACCTGAACCACTACGGCAGAAATGTCATGCCCGGAACCCACGGAACCTACAACAATCTGAACTCCGTCCTGGACCCCAAACCTCACATACTCATAGACCCCCACCATATATCGGACAACATCCAGAAAGTTTACGATGAAAGAGGCAATATTATGTACTCGATGCCGATGCACCGAATACCTTACCAACGACATCTAGTCCTCCCGCAGAGTCAGATCAAAATCAACGACACTCAGGAACCTATTTACGAAAACGTGCCTCTGCCCTGGCAACACGACGGGAAGATCACCATGAGGAACAGGACGCAGAGCCTCACCACCACCGACGAGATGGCGCGGCTCAACGAACGAAATAGCAGTCATCCGATGATCAACAACAACTACAGTAACCTATCCAAGCCGAATCTAGCGGTCCCCGGCTACCACCGACCGGATACCGACAGTCACTACGTGAACGCACAGATCATTAAAGGAGTTAGAGAGTCGAGCGTTCCGAAAGATTTGAATATTTCAAGTCGATCGATAAATAAGGATGAATTTGAGAACGTAGCCTTGTCCGTCGAAAGGTTGTCGGTGCACGACGACTGCGACGAAACCCCGTACCAAAGCCTTTCCACGCACAAGGTTTCGAACAACAACACCATAAGGAGCGACAATGTGACCTCCATAAGCGTCCCGGACATCCGACAGAACGTACTCGACAACTCGAACGCTTCCAACGACTCGCAGAGTACAATCGACAGTGCTAAGTCCAGTTGCGTAATCAACTCGACTTACAGCACGAGTGCGGATGAGACGAAAAATATAAGCAGCAAGGAGAAAAAGAGACGGCGATGGGGGGTTTTCATGGGGCGGGCTAAGACTAGTGATGTGAAGAGTGCTACTTTGGGACGCGATCGGGCGAAAGGCACGCAAAACGCGAATACTATTAATAAGCATAGGTGGTCAACCGGCCTTCCTAAGTCACAGCCATTGCCACCGAGTATTACCAAAGAAACCATGGTAAGTTTATAGATTTATCTATATTATCGTGGAAAAATATTGTATATTTTGGTGCCAAAGTATAATTTAAGAAACTAAAATGATACTTGCCGTGTCTGTCTATCCTCAAAAAATATTCTGTTATCAAAATCTAGCAGACTCATGAAAATAAATTGTCGAGAAAATGTATTCCTACAAACAAACTTGAAATGGTAAAACTGGTTCAACCACATTTCGATAATTCTGTAACAAATTGTTTATTGATCAGCGTAGCCATGTGCTACGTTATCGAAGGAATTGATATGTTTTGAGCTTGACTCATATTTTGGCTCAAGTTCAAACTAATGTATATTTTATACTAGCTTTCGCTCGTGACTTTTTCTATGTTTGCACAACAACAAAATGCGAACCATTGTAAGAAATCGAATCTAAAGTTGTTAGAACATATTAATTATTGTAAAAACTTACATTTAATATATTTATAAATATGTATTTAAAAAAAATATAGAGGCTCGTAAATAACTGATTATTTACTCCTCATTATATTAATTCCAGTGCCAAATCCTAGAACGCAAGATGTCCGACGAAGCCCTGGCATTTGCTTTCGAGCAGATCCCCAAAGGGCGGGAAAGCGGGGGCGAAGTCCGAACTGCCCTTCTACCGCAATACTCAGCCCTGAACGGTTACAGTAGTGACCACCTTCCGTATGAAGACAACAGGGTCAAACTGACCCCTACGCCGACCAACCCGCATGGATACATCAACGCTTCTCATATCACGGTAAGGAAAGGGTCCTACTATTTATGTAAAATCGATAAATATTAGTATTTATTGAAATGTATTGTAATTGGACATGCCTTGTATGACTTACACTGTTATAATATGGCGAAATAAATAAATGAAATGAAACTGATCTTTATTTCTGGACTGACTCACTTAGCTTCAATTTCCAACCTATATTTTATTTATTTCCTTACAATTCTTGTGCTCAGTGACACAAAGCGCCGCGCCCATCTCTTGAGTCATAAATATGTCTCATATGCCTTTAATTTCACCGAATTACATCGTGTTTCGGATGTATGTGTATTTTGTATGTATGTAACAGCGAGAGCTTCACTACTTCGCGGCGGAAAAAGTTATTTCCTAGATCAGTTTTTTTACAATCATATATTATATCTTTCAGATGACAGTAGGCAGTACTCAACGTTTCTACGTAGTCATTAAAATGGGAGCCCCCAACCCACCCAAGCCTCCCCCCGGCTCCTTGGGGCCAACGGGGGTCGGCCCCAACGCCGGCGCGGGCGTGTGGGAATGCGTTTGGCAAGTGGGGGCACGCCTTTTAGCAGCCGTAGGGGGCTCGGAAAGGCCCCACTATCTACCCTCCGATACTACCACTAGAGACTTCGGCCGAGTAAGTTACTTAACAAAGGTGATGATTGCCTTTATGTGCTGACATTTAGAATTGGATTGACGTTAACCTTTCCCGTGTGTCGGACCGTTTGGCCCAACGCTAAAATCAGGCCATCCAGCTATTCAAAATCAAACCCTAATATTCTTTATACCGTAAAATCAGAAGGATTATTTAGAATCGTCTTATATATCAGATGATTTTAGGTGCTAGTTCCACGCGACCAAAACCTAGAAGAACGAGCAAGAAACCACGGCCTTTTCAACGCTCTTGCCATTAATGATGACTTGATAGATAGATTCACTAGGTATCAAGATGTGATAGGAACTAACCCCGGAGAAAGTTGAATCTGGATTGCCAGAGATTCACGAAATAATGTGTTCTTAACGAAGTATTATTGTACAGTTTCAAGTGACAACGTCGCACAGTGTCCGCGCGGCGTGGGGCAGCTGTTCGCGCGTCGTCGTGAAGCGGACAGGCGGGGGCGGGGGCGGGGGCGAGGGGGGGCGCACCATGTGGCACCTGCACTACTCGCGGTGGCCGCACAACCAGACGCTGCCCGACGATGTCGACACCTTCCTCAGTAAGAACTACTACTATAATGATAGTAATAGCTCATATTATGTTAGTTCGTTGTAGTCTAAGGGGGGTAAAGTTATACTACCTGCGATCTCAGAACAAAACGCTTCCTTGTCTCGATCTGTTTTTTTTATTAATTCTGCAAAATTGAATGATTTCATTTATTCTAATATTATTATGATGAGAAAGTATATGAGGTTGGATGAGGTAAATTTTGTACTCATAGAACTAAATTTGATAATTATTTTATCAATAGAAAGCACGTTATTAGTAGCTGTGTTGTTGTTGGTTATAATCTGATAGGATAAAAAAACCCGCTAGTCCTTATAACTAGATTATAAAATGTATATTCAGGTTTCCTCTGCGAGTTAAACAGCCTACGCTCGTCGTGCTCGGCGGAGGGCGGGGGCGACGCGGGCGCGGGGTGGGGGGGCGGCGTGCTCGCTCTGTGCTGCGCGCGCGGCGCGGGACGGAGCGGGACGGCGCTAGCGGCGCATCTCTTGCACGATATACTCGACAACAACCAGGTCAGTGCCAACGGCGGATCTAGGGGGTGCCCCTCTGAGCTGGTTCCAGGACTTAGGTGGACCACTAAAATATAATAACTTTGTATGATGGCAAACGTTTGGGAATTACATTATCAAAATTAAATTATAAGTTCTTGACTTGACCACGACTATGTGACCCCCCCTGGCGCCAAAGCTGGATCCGCCCTTGGTCAGTGCACAGTGCATGTGATTGTGGCGCTGCAATACAGACCATGCAGCATCTGCTAGTGTGCCCCTCGTGCCCTATCACCTGCACGAGAGGACTTGAATGCAGCCACGGGTCGTGCTGTTGAGTTGGCCAAATATCTATGTAGGAATATATAGAAACAGTTGTGGCATCGATACGACAAGAAGAAGAAGTGCACAGGGCGCGAGCTTACCTAATGCAAGACATCGCATTAGCTGTTATTGTAAATCAGCTGGAACTAAGATAGATAATGTAACATAACAAATTCAAATGGTTTTTCGTTGATCACTATTCACTACATGTGACAACAATCACAAGTAAAAAAAGTACTGATTACTTTTCTTGCTAAACTATATTATTTGGCAAGGTTAATACAACTTGTTTACTAGCAATTCCCAGATAGCTGATACTCACGGCTATTAGAATATCAAGACTCAATATTGTGCATTTCGTTCATTTTTAACTGCATTATTTGCAGGAGTTGGACATTCCCCGCACCATCAGCCTGCTTCATCAGCAGCGCGCGAATCTCATCCAGAACGTACACCAATACAAATTCCTGCATCAACTGCTTCTGCAGTACTTGAGACAATCCAGACTCATTTAGGAAGCAGAAGAAACGATTTTTCGAGAGTTTTGTGTAGCGATTCAGAACAGTTGCAGCTATTATAAGTCTATTTGTATTGTTGCTCTGGCATGAATAAGTATGTACTTGATTAATGGAATCATCAAAGAATCATGGCATCTATTGTTCAAATCAAGACTTCATACATTATTTGACGAAGGCTTCAGGAGACACGGAAATATTTCGAGTATGGGCTAAAATAAAAGTTTCCTCCTAGTAGGTATTCGTCCACAAGTAACCATACTAATCAATAAAACCTATTTACTACTTGTAATATAAAAAAATATCATAGATCTAGGTATGAAAAATTGAGATTTTATTAGACTGAATGGATGTTCCAACTTTGTCTAGTGATTTTGTAAGTATATTATGTATTTTGATGTTGTTTCCAATTGTATTATAATTTGTCTGAATATTTTGAATGAATTTATTATAAAATGCATGAAATAAGTATTATTGTGAATTGTTTTAAAGATCTACTTTCGAAATGTGCCTTTAATATGTAATAATTGTTTTTAAAATGTATTTTCAAGCTTACTTTTAAGTGATAACTATGTGCCTTAAATCGGAGATTACTCGCGATCTGATATACCTATCGTGTGCCTTTTAGTTAGTATTTTATATAATTCTAAAGCTCATATTAACTTGAAAAGTTAAATATTGTCAGTGACATAAATGTGTGAAACCTTCGAACGGGAGACTGAGGCGCATTGTGTTCATATGTATTTGTACGTATCTAGTCGAGAGGGCAGCTATGCTATGGAGTTATTTGATTATGTTCTACTACATATTCTGCACAAACACGCATTTTCACACATAGATTCTGAAATGTACGTAATTTTTAGAAATTAGGTACATTTCAAAAACATACATTTATTTCAGTTGAAAATCAGTATTCTCAAGTATGTTATTTTTATATTATTTTTGCATTTTGTATTATTTATGCCATTTGTTTTTGAGTGTTATTTTGGATTTGTGTTGTGATGTATACTGACAATAAATTCTTAATAAACTTTTATTACATGTTTTCATGTTAATTAACTTAAGTATTTGGTAGTGACATTAATGAAACAAAGGAGTGAAAGTCTATCAAATTATATTTCCGTAAAAAAATTACACATTAGCCTATCTAATATTATTTTACTGCTAGGGGGGCGGATAGTAAGGTCGTGGTGGGGGACCTGGAGGAGGGGGGTAGTAATTAGGCGGGGGGACATTAACGGGGGGGAATCTAGAGGGTGGACCGGGCGGGGGCTCGGCGTACATGCCGGGGGGCGGGCCAGTCATCGGTAACCTCGGAGGGGGTGGAATGCCGGTGTGGTTCGGCGGTAGTCCGGAGTAAACTGGATACGGCATCTGAGGGTACGGGGGGTAACTGTATCTTATAGGGGGGTCTAGTTTTGGAGGATCTAGTTTTTCAGATCCATTCTTGACAGGTGTGATGATGGGCTTAGCGGTGGGGGCGACAGGTGATACGGAAGCGGGCGGTGTATTCGAGAGGAGGGGCTTCTTGTCGTTTTTTGGAAGCTTGGCTGCTGAACTTGGTGGCGGAGAGTCACCACCTGAGCTCTGCGGCTGAGGCGAGTACAGGTCAAGTACCTGGCAATCAATTAAATTGTTAACACACATGGCAAAATCAATGACAATGGTATGCACTTAAGATTCAAAATTGCAAAATATATTTTCAGTGCCTATTAAATTCAGTTATATTTGGAATTTTCACATAATCTAGCTAGTGTATAGAAAAATATTGTAGTAACCTTATATATGTATATGATTGCATATTTTTTGTTATAATCAGTCATGACATATTAAAAAAAAACAGTAAATATACCTGATGACATATATCTTCCAGCAGCTCCATGGTGATATCTTCAACAAACATATCCCACCATGCCGTGTGCTTGGCCGCCCGTCCATTCCAGTCCACCACTTCAAACTTGCTGAGTTTTCCCGCGAGGAACATCAATGCTACTGCGATCACCTCCGGCTCCCATTGCAAACATAATGTTGTGCATAAACTGTTTGAAAGGTAATCATTTAATAGAACATTTAGCCAAGTAAAATGTAGATGTTGATATTTATAAATAAAATCATGTTTTGCAAAGTAGTATTTATTTTTTAGCATTGACATGGTACACTGTAATTTATAGTAATAAGAAACTGGATCATAGTAGATTTGTTAAATTAGTAGTAGATCAATGAATAATTGAACATACCTGTCATTAACAAAGGTCCAAGCCATTTGCACCATTTTCTGTAGCTTAGCCTTATCCCCCTTCAGACACTTGGCATACTTCAACAAGTACCCGTAAGGATGTTCCACCTGCAGGTCAAACTTAATGGTCTGCAGTAGGATCCTTTCGAGAGTCATCACTTCCTCTTTTGGATCCTCACCAAAAGTTCCAAACTTCTGTTCTGTTAGCAGAGACTTGGCCACTTTGATGATGTCTTTGCATTTCTTTGGCGTTTCCTCCACTTTGCCCGCTAGAAACAAGCAGCAGCATGCTGTGATGTACCTCGGGAAGGTCCGGAACGAGTGGAACATGTAGAAGCGATGAAAGTAAACAACTCCAGTAGCGACAGTGTTATAACCTAAATCCATTTTCGAGCCTGTGTCAATGATGAACCTAGCTCCTTCCTTCCTGTAGCGGTTCTCCGTGTCCGTAGGTATTCCATCGCGGAACGAAGGAGTATTCTGCAAGTCTTTCTTGTCGTAATACCAGTAAGGCATCTTGGACTCGAATATTTATTTGGTCAATACCTATGTCCTTCACTAATTTCACAAGCGTAAATAAAATAAAGTAAATTCTACACAACTCAACTCAAACTCAAGCAAGCACAACAAATGAATGAACGAAACACAAATGGATGAAAAAAATTGACTGAGTTGATAGAGTAAAATTGACATTGACAGGAAACTGAATGAACAAAGAAAATTATTATGAACAAAAAAATTTGCTTATCGTGCACAGGCTACAACAAATAAATGGACAAGATAAATAATTTCCGACAACTCCAGCGCTGCCACTCAAAAATTTAAATGATGCAATATTTATAAAAAGACCAAAAAAAAACTAGTAACTAGTTTGAAGAACAAAATAATAAATAAGAAAACATACTTAACTTTTCTGTTTTATGGCCGGAATCACTGCAAATCGTTCTTATGTTGAGCATTAATAAAAAAGTAATGCAATCACTCACTGAGGACGTGTCCTGTGAGGCATCGCATTGCATAATCAGTTTTGAACAAGCTTTTGTACACTTCTTCTTCTTCTTCTTACCCGTTACCGTAGTTAATTCATTATTGGGCCGCTCTGGGTATCAACATATTTTCTTATCATGTTCTTGCCCAATAAGGGCAGGAAGTAGAAGAAGCCCAATGAAAATTACGCTATAATTCCTCACCCCCCGCAATACTGTTTTGCTTGTGATTACGCAGGAAATCTTACTATCAATTAAGTAGGTAATTATAGATACGGTGGTATGTACCACGTACCTCTTTATTAGTTTAATTTATACGATGAATTCTACGTCAGTAACAAAATGGCGCTCAAGACTGGAGCCAGTTTTGTGCGACTACATAACTTAAGACGGGCAGTAAGAGTAAGTTTTATAAGAAATACTATAAGATTTGTTTATTTAAGTATTCATCAGTTAATAATAAAATTTATGTGTTTATGATTATAAAGCTAGCTTGCTCGAAATAATAAATTAGAAAAGAATAAGTAAGCAATCAGTGCTTGTTGTTTTATAAGTAACTGATAACGAAAGCAACATGTCATCATGTTTTTGCGTGTGCGGTTCAAAGAAAATTAGACCTTAAAACAGTCAATTAAGAGTTAATATAAAATTTTAAAACTATCCCTATTGTGATTTTTTGTTATTCAAGGTTAGATAACTTTGATTTTATATTTTACTGTTCAATGTATGTTATCCGAACAACAGAAAATTAATAAATTTGTCTAAGTAAGTATTTGTATTTTTGTGCTAATTTAGTTGATCAATATTTTTAGCTCTTGTCGACTCACACGAAACCGGAAACGTCTCTTAATGGTGGGAAAGTTGCAGAATTTCCCGGAGCAAAGGCACCGTATATCAACGAAATTAAATTCTTAAACGAGAGCAGTTATGACCCTATTCCTATATACCGAGTGTTGGAAAACAATGGTGAGGTCATCGATAGTAGAGAGGAACCCACTATCGATAGAGATAAGCTGATCCACATGTACAAAACGATGGTCCAGCTTAGTCAAATGGATAGAGTCTTGTATGAGTCTCAAAGGCAAGTACCTACATCATTTTTTAACAGCACTGTTTGCCGTGTGCCTGCTTACCGGCTTATAGTAGTTTCTTTCTAAGTAGTAAGATAGGGTCTATTAAGTAAGATACGACCTCGATGCTTTCGAAAGGGATTGCTGAACGAATGCAGAGAGCTGGGATGAGCGGAAGGCGTTGAGGGAGTCCTTTACCCAGCAGTGGGACGAGATAGATTAAGAAAAAATAAAACTAAGATGGTTAATAAGGGTATCAATAATTTCAGGCAAGGTCGTGTCTCCTTCTACATGACCAACTACGGCGAAGAAGGAATGCACGTCGGCAGTGCCGCTGCTTTATCTTCATCCGATCTGGTGTTTGCACAGTACCGGGAAGTGGGCATCTTCCTATACCGCGGCGTGACAGTCACAGAGCTCATCAACCAGTGCTACGGAAACCACGAGGACCCGGGGAAAGGGCGTCAGATGCCGGTGCATTATGGGAGCAAGCAACACAATTTGGTCACGATATCCAGTCCACTTTGTAAGTTCGATCTCATGTGGACTTTAAGAATGTTTACCGTGCTAAAGATCTAGATTAGGCTCTCTGAATTGTTTTAGCGACTCAAATGCCGCAAGCTGTGGGCGCTGCGTACGCCTTCAAGCGAGTGCCGAATAACGACCGCTGCGTTATCTGCTACTTTGGCGATGGCGCTGCCTCGGAAGGTGACGCGCATGCTGCCTTTAACTTTGCTGCTACTCTCGATTGCCCGGTCATCATGTTCTGGTACCTATGATCATAATTTTAACGTTTAGTTTGCGTTGCATTTCAAGTAATTAGTAAGTGTCAGAAGTCCTTAAAATAGTAATGTAGCACAAACCTCTCAGTTAGCGCTTGCCTGTTAGTAAGTAGTAGTTTGCTCCGGTTTTTAATTCCCATAGAATAAGAAAACCATCATTTTCTGGCATTTATAATCACCGTGTGTAATAGAAGATTCGAAATGATCCTATTATTTTTACAAAACCAAACATGTTCTTTGACTTTACAGCAGAAACAACGGGTACGCAATCTCGACGCCGACCAGAGAGCAGTACCGGGGCGACGGCATCGCAGCCCGCGGGCCCGCGCTCGGCCTGCACACGCTGCGAGTCGACGGCACGGACGCCCTGGCGGTCTACAACGCAGTCGCACGGGCCAGGGAGCTCGCTGTACGACAGAACAAGCCGGTGCTCATCGAGGCCATGTCATACAGGTAAAAGGCTAACGCAGACTTGAAGTATTGATTACCATACGTAATGATGACGTAAAGTCAAAGCTAACTTTTTATAAGATAGGGGGTAAAAATATTCTAAACTACTGTTAAGTTACTGTTTAAAAGTGTGTAACCAGTCATGATATAGCAGTTAATGATACATTTCAAAATGATACTAACAACGTATTTCAGGGTGGGTCATCATTCCACATCTGACGATAGCACAGCGTACAGATCGGTGGAAGAAATTCAGAAATGGACTAAGGATGAAAGTCCTTTGCAAAAGTTCAAAACGTATTTGGAACATAAAGGTAAGTACTTTTTAATAATTTATTTAAACCAGCCACATATTATGTTAATTTATTTGAGAACTCTCATCACCTATAAGTGACTGAAAGATTTTTTTACACCTATATTTGCATTGATCGTATTTTGTTTTTCGTAAAGGTTTTTGGGATGCTGACGCTGACAACGCTTGGCTGAAGGAATCGCGAGATATCGTCGTAAAGACGATGCAAGAAGCAGAGAAGAAGAAGCTTCCGCATTGGAAAGAAATGCTGGAAGACGTCTATTATGATATGCCCCCAAGGATTCAGTACGTACCGACGCCGTACTGTTATTAAATGAAATACACTAGTTGTGTCTAGTAAAATAGTAGCTGAAATTTTGAAAACACAGCTTTTATTGGAATTTCTTTAATTTTGCTGGGTTATATTTTGATGCAGATTTCTGTTTCTGTAAATATGACTGTTTGATTTGTTATAACTAAGTAATTTAAAAATATAATTACTTTTTCAGAAAACAAATGCATCAAATGGAGGAGCACCTGAAGAAGTATGCCGAGCATTATCCATTAAATAAATACCAAAGCGATTAGATACTGGCAATTATTAACTTATTTTATTAGGTACCTATTTTAAATAAAAGGTTTTCACATTATGCTGCTTCTACCACGCCATGGTTTTATTATTTTTGATTCATTCATAATTCTAGGATAACGGCAAGGGTTGTAGGTTATTACTACCTATTGACTTTACTGTTGCCGGTTTCTTGTAAACTATAAAATATTTACCAACTAAGCTGGCAGCACAGAGACTGACATGAACGTTTGGAATAATGGGTCCCCGAGACGATCAAGTGCACTTGACAAGTCTTACGTGATTGAAATGCATATTGATCGTTTACAGCGTTGACTTGACAAGTCCCGTCAAGTGATCTACGGACTTGACCGACTTGATAGAAATTTTGATTGACGGCACTTGAAGTACCTTGCGCTTGATGCGAATTGACGCGAATTGACGCGACTTGACAAGTTTTTATTCATTTGCGGCCGGAACATCGAAGATGGCGGACGACGAACCGGACCGAGACATTACGTTTTATAATCGTCCGGCTCAGTTGCTTGAAAAGTTCTTTGCAAATGTTTATGCGTGAATCGATATCTCATTTTATATCATTCTTTACACCATCGCCTCTTTCTTTTCCCTTTTTTTGTGATAGATACCGCTAGAGTTATAGCAAGGCATGCCTTGTCTGCGTTGGAAACCATTATATATGTATAATAAAAAATATATATCTACAGTGGTGGTCACAGAATTAAAGACACTGGAAACATATTGAAATAACTAAGCTATTCCTCTGTATATATTTTATCAGACCGCCATTGTAACTTGCTGCACAAGAATTTTTTCATGTGTGTTTATTGTGTAATGTTAAAACGAAACATTTACAACAAAACTTAACCTTTTATTCGGTAAAACTTAAATGTAAGCAGTGGAAATAAAAAATAAGATTAGTAAGATCTGGCCATATAATTACAGACACTTCATTTCGTAACAAGAAATTAAAAAAATTGAAATTATCATAGTACCTATGATTTCTAAAACATTTTTATAAATCATTCCGATGCGTATAAATACTTGGTCGCATGTCCTTTTGCAGCAATAACAGCACGACATCTCTTAGCCATGGAAGCGATCAATTTTGTACAAGCTTGTACCGAATTTGTTCCCACGCTTCTGTAAAAGCTCTGTAAAGTTGATCGACGTTTGATGTACGCTTTGCCGCCACTGTCTTCTTCACCTGGTACCACAAGTTTTCGATTGGATTTAAATCCGGACTGTACAAAACCGTCACAAACTGGCTCCTTAGGAAATCTTTTACTACTTTTGCGGTGTGTTTCGGATCATTATCCTGTTGAAAAGTCCAAATGACCGGTAAATTTTGCTCAGCATAGGGCAGCATGGTTTCTTCTAAAATATTTTTGTACTGGTGTTTATCCATAATGCCTTCTATCTTCCTGACAGGTCCGACACCAAGTCCTGAAAAACAGCCCCGCACTTTGATATTTCCCCCTCCATGTTTCACTACTTTCTTGGTGTACTTCGGATCCATTTCTTTGTTCGGGGGGCGTCTAACATATTGTTTTCCGTCAGAATTAATCATATTAATTTTTGTTTCATCTGAAAAAAGCACATTTTTCCACTCTCTTTCAGTCTACGTACAGTAAACGCAAACCTTGCCTTAACATTTTGCTTTTTCAAAAGTGGCACCTTCCGAGACACTCTTCCGTACAAGTTTGCCTCGCATAGTCTCCGTCTAATTGTCCTTGCAGACACACCCGTCGACCCTCCTGCCCCGTATATTTCCGAGCGTATCAGTTCTGATCCTTTGAACGGTTCCTTTTTTGCCAACAACACCATCTTAGAGTCTTCTCGCCGAGTGGTTTTTCTAGGTCTCGGTTTTCTGGGTACGTTTTCGGTCGTATTGAACTTCTTGACATGCTTTATAGCATTCATAACCATGTCCTTAGAACAGCTCAAATGGTTTGCGATTTTTCTGTATGACCAACCTTTGCTATGAAAGTTTAAGATTATCTTTCTAGTGGATGAATCGCAACTCTTGTTTTTTCCCATATTGATTGTTATAAAACGTATTAATTTGAATACAAAAAGTAAAATGTTTTAATTAATGTCGACGTTTCATGCAAATACGCGGCAAAACAATGAAAAATCGAATGTTGTTGAATGATGTTTTGTTTAATTCAGAACACTACGTTCACTGTCTTTAATTAGTTGGCCAGCTACAGGTACGTTAAAAAAGTTTGTATTATATTTGGATAGTGAGCAGTGTCTTAACTAATAAGCAACACAACTTTTTTGGTCCCCCATTTTAAGAATACAACGTCATGTATGATTTGGTATCAATTACATTATATTTAATATCTACTTTGGCTAATGGTAGTGCCAAAATCAAGTTTATTGTGATCAATTGGGGGGTGTCTCTAATTATGTGTCCACCACTGTATGTAATGTATTGTATTAAGTATGTCAGTCTTCTAGTACCCATAACACAAGCTCTAGCTTAGCTTAAGGCTAGATGATGTTGTGTGGACTGTCCAGCATTATTTATTTATTTATTAAGTATAAATTGCGATGACCACTTTCCTCGGCAAAGGACGAACGACTGCGTAACGTGAACTTGATGGCACCTTCAAGTCGCGTCAAGTCCCTCGTCAAGTGAAATCGTCAATCACGTGAGACTTGTCAAGTGCACTTGATCGTCTCGGGGATACTTAACTCTTTCCATTGCGGTTCTCGCTTTCGCCCAGCCTTTCATTCATTCTTATGGGTCCCCGAGACGATCAAGTGCACTTGACAAGTCTTACGTGATTGAAATGCATATTGATCGTTTACAGCGTTGACTTGACAAGTCCCGTCAAGTGATCTACGGACTTGACCGACTTGAGATTCCCGCCATCTTCAAGATGGCGGGAAGACGCTGTAAATAAAATAATAAAGAAAATAAACTAATTTAAGAGAAAAACATTTACTGTAACAAACTAACTTATGAGAAAAACATAACTGTGAAGTGAATGCATGAAATACTGAAGAAAACGGGTTAACATAGGAGAGAAACATAACGTACGAAAAATCTTGAGGATGGCGGGAAAAACATAACTGTAAAGTTGTAAAGTGAATGCATAAAATACTGAAGAAAACAAACTAACTCAAGAGAAAAACATAACTGTGAAGTGAATGCATGAAATATTGAAGAAAACAAATTAACATAAGAGAAAAACATAACGTACGAAATATAAGTGGACTTCCCGCCATCTTGGGGATGGCGGGAAAAACATAACTGTAAAGTGAATGCTTTATGATAGAAGTGTAAAGTGAACGGGAAGACGTTGTAAATAAAATAATAAAGAAAATAAACTAATTTAAGAGAAAAACATTTACGTAAGACTAGGCGGTATGGTTCTAAAACTTTAGCCTGCTCCGAAGAGCAAATAAAAAAAAAAAAAAAAAAAAAATTGACCGACTTGATAGAAATTTTGATTGACGGCACTTGAAGTACCTTGCACTTGATGCGAATTGACGCGAATTGACGCGACTTGACAAGTTTTTATTCATTTGCGGCCGGAACATCGAAGATGGCGGACGACGAACCGGACCGAGACGTTACGTTTTATAATCGTCCGGCTCAGTTGCTTGAAGAGTTCTTTGCAAATGTTCATGCGTGAATCGATATCTCATTTTATACCATTCCTTACACCATCGCCTTTTTTTTAAAAAATAAATAAGTAAATAAAATGTCTTTATTTCAGAAACAGGTCCATATATAATAATAATAATTGTAATCTAAAGTCATACAGTACGACGACTAATAATAATCTTATAAAAAGTTAGCGAAGACTTGAAATATTGATTACCATACGTAATGATGACTTAAAGTCAACGCTAACTTTTTATATGATAGGCTATGGGGTTAGTCGTCGTAGTCATAGTAGTTTTTTGTGAGTTATAGCAAGGAATGCCTTGTCTGCGTTGGAAACCATTACTTATACATTTTTGCGACGACCACTTTCGTGGGCAAATGGCGAACGACTGCGTCGTAAACTTGATGGCACCTTCAATTCGCGTCAAGTCCCTCGTCAAGTGAAATCGTCAATAACGTGAGACTTGTCAAGTGCACTTGATCGTCTCGGGGATACTTTACAATCAATCCAACCAAAGCTTCTTGCTAGTCTGTGGAATCCAATCCACGGCGAAAAATAAACAAAAACAAGTAACACTAGTTTGGCTTACTCAAACTGCTTCTTGTCAATTTATTTATAGCATAAATAATAAATAAAATGTCTCTTGACTCAACTTACATACGCACGGACGTGATTGCAGTCACACTGTATCAAAATTTGGTCTTAGCAGGTACATTTTGCAGGTTATGTTGTGATACGAGGAACATGAATGTGTTGAATTAAATCAACTAATGGTTTTCAGGTATTGGTAGTTCTGTTTATGTTTATTCACCAAACTTAACAAGACCAGTACAGCGGTTAATGTGCCTCAACGGACAGAAAATCTATGGTTTCAAACGTCGTCTCATTGACGAAAGTATCATTGTGTATGGAGGTAAACAGTTCACAGTCATACTCGCTCCAGACCTCAGCAAGGATAGTCTTGGTGTGTTTACAAGACTGTTCGATCCTGTGACTTGTGACGATTGGCTGCACTCAGTCCTGTGGACTCCGGGGGATGAGAACACAGTATCTGTACTGACTGCTCATAATGTTGTTCAGGTAAAATACCTGCTTCATAATAAAGTTGTTATTTATTTAAATATTTTATGCTTTGAACGTTTTAAGTTCAACTTCAGTGATAGGAACAGTAACTTGAGAAATGCATGCATTGTGTACATTGTATAAAAGTTAACATACTTAATCTTTTAATAAATATTTATGTTAAGCTGACATATAGTTAGTTATGCAAGTTTCTTTAGAACAAATAAATATTTTGATTCTATTCAGTAAAAAGTAGAATTATGAGTTTGTTAAATTTTTCAGACTTACAACACCAACAAGCTAGCACTAGTATCCCAGCACAACAGTAAAAATAACTCAATACTGTATAGTGGTCTCTTACTGGGCTTGGAGAAAGCAATGCTGGTGATGGCGGGCACGGTCTACTCCGAGGTGCTCATCCATGTCTGTGGGGAAGATAAGCCAATGCATCATTTGACAGGGCACAAGGTTTGTACTATATTGTGTTTTTTAAAGTCACATTTACTTTATGGATGAAAAATAGCTTGTTTTTAAGATGAATTTTATTTTACTTCTGTTTTGCTTACTTAGTTTCTATAAACTTTAATTCCAGGGAGTAATATTTTCAATATCATGCTACCCTGAAAAAAATATAATAGTTACTACATCAGATGATAGATCTGTCAGAATTTGGGGGCCAAAATCGACAGCATTTGCTCCGTGGACCTCCATAGAGAACTGGAGACAGGAGATTGTTTGCAAGCATGAGTTGTACGGACACCATGCTAGGGTCATGAGAAGCAGCATCACTGACACACACATCATATCTGTTGGAGAAGATGCCAGGTTATGCTTCTGGTCACATGATGGAGTTTTAGATAAGAAGGTGAAGAGACATCAGAATGCTGGCATTTGGTCAATTGACACATGTGGCCCCTATTTATTAACCGGTGGAGGTGACGGTGCGGTCACAATGCAATCCTATTCTGCAGTAAATAACTACCATCAAAGTGAGGTTATAGATATTGAAATTGGTAGACCTAAGCATATTTCTTATACTGCAGCACAAAACCTATTTGTTCTCACTGAAACTAATTGGTTCCTTTTCTATGATACTAAAACAGGAAAAGAATTTATTAGAAAAAGGTTTGATTCTGACACAACATACCATGCACTGAGTGCGTCTCCTAGCAGAAATGTCTGTGCGGTGGCAGGAAGGAAATCTTTTATACAAATAGCATTTGAAATCCAAGACAGTGATAACCACCTTCTGTCGGTAGAATTTCTAACAGCACAACTAGAAGAGCAGACTGTACTGTCCATACACTGGGCTGGAAACTCGCATCTAGTGGCTTGCTCTGAAGGTGGCGTCATTACTGTTCTAACTGTAAATCGTAAACCTACACCATGCACTGATTTCGAATTACCGTATTGCAAAGAAAGATGGCTGACATGTGCCGCAATGGAAACAAACGGTCTAGTGTTCATCTTCGGCGACAGATGCGGTGGCTTACATCTTTATAAAACAGGATCTAAGCATCCTTTAAAGACCTTCAGCAAACTACATGGGAGATACGGACCAACTTCAATAACTATCAAGAGTGGTGAAGTCATCACCACAGGAAGAGATAAAACAATGAAGTATTTCAGTTTATGTGGCGACGAATTAACTCACACGAGCACTAAGGAGTTAGACTTCCATTGGGTGGAGAGGCTCTTGGATGTAGATAGCAAAATCGTATGCGGCTTTAAGGATAAAAATTTTGTTGTATACAATTTGAAAGCTAATGAAAATGTTTTAGAATTGGCGTGCGGGGGCGGGCATCGGTCGTGGGACGCACTTTACTGTCACAACGAGAACATAGCGCAACTCGTACTCAAATTAGTTTATATAAAAGATTCTAGTATCAACACAGAGTCTGTAATATTGAGCCCACCGGTTTCTGTGTGTAAAGGATCTCATTCTAAAGAAATTAATTGTTTACTGACACATAGAATTGACGACAGAACTGTGTTCTTCTCTGGAGGGGAAGATACCACTCTTCGAGTTTCCTCGTTAGACGATGAAATGTATTTTGAAGATTTAGCTATCTGCAAACATCTCTCCAGTGTTAGAGCACTGAAAATGTACACCGAAGATGATGAAATATTCGTTATCACAGCAGGTGGCCGAGCTCAGATTTGCATTAAATTGTTTAAAATCAGTACAGATGGCAACGTTGTCGTGAACACCACTGATTTAGCAGACTACATGTTGAAAGGAACCGACAAAGAGAGAAAGGGCGACTACAATTGGAAGAGCGTCTCTAAAGACTTGGAGCCAGAGACACGGATAATGGATTTAGATTACATTAAAAACGAGGATAGCTATACGATATTCGCCGGCTGCTCCGACGCTCGCGTCAGAGTGTTTGTATACAAAGCGAACAAACCATTTAAAATGATAAACGAGTCTAAAGATCTTCAAACATGTATACTAAAAACAACATGCTTGAATTTTCTCCAGCGCGATATATTGATAACATGCTCGACACGAGGCGAAGTCGCTTTCTGGATCGCGAATGTAGACGAAGGGGATATCTTTGAACCGTTTTTTATGACAAGAACGAATAAATCTGGCATCAACAGTTTAGTTTCTAGAAATTTACGGAACAGTAAGATCCTTATCGCGACCGGAGGAGATGATAATGCTCTCCACATCAACGTGCTCACCGTCCCTGACTACCTGGACTTGACCTCCATGCATGTGTTACACTCCTTCATCTTAGATAAGCACCACAGCTCAGCGATCACTGGTCTGTGCTTGGTCGGAGACTTCATATTATCTACATCCATCGATCAGAGGATAACGCTGTACGCTTGGAAAGTGACAGACAAAATCGAGTGCGATTTTGTTTATCAAACGTTTAGCGATGTGGCTGATATCAAAGGAATGGATGTTATTACGCAAGATAGGTAAGCTAACGTATTATATTTTTTTAGAAGAAATAAACAGGTTCGAACTCTTATAATAAGAATGCATAATTTATTTATTAAAACATTTATTCGCATAATACATGTCTTGAAAATGGGATAAAGTTACTCAGAGCTTATAAAACTTCTAAAATGTATCGAACAGCTGTTGGTATTCATGCAATATTGTACCTAAGGCGTTCTTTATATCCCTTTTTCGTTCTATTAATGCAGATTTCTGCCTCGCTCGCTCGCATTCGCTAAAAAGCCATAATTTATTTCAGCACATCGGTATCAGTATGTGTCTTCGGGAAAGGGATCGAAGTATTTAAGATACCCACTTCTCAAATGTAAACGTCAATACCTAAAAAAGTGCTCATTTAATACTCATTATGGATGAAGATCGAGGTAAATAATTTTGTAAGTATTCTATGATTTATAACTTTAATACATACAGGGTGTCGCAGTAGTACTGTGAGGAAGGATGTTTTAAGGAGCATAATCGTATATTGATCTTTTTTGAGTACAGGGTTTATATTTAAGTTGGTAGCGTAAGATTTAACCTCTGGAAAGGCATATTTATCATTTTTATCTAACGCCGAACACTATCTTAGTACTTAAGATAAACTTTATAAAAATCTTCACCAGTTAAAATCTGATAAAAGATTATACTACTAAATTTTATAATTGTTTCTACTGAAAAGCAACAGGGATAAACGATCGAAGTATTTTATCAGCAATCTGGTTCTAATAGTTTTTCTTAGTTTGGGTCTAGTGTGGTTCTCTAATATTTCTAAGCGCGGAACTAGACTTCGTCTTTTCTCGCGATGTTTTCCTTCACCGTTTGCAATCACTAGCATTCCAGCTCACATATAAAATGGTGAGATATGTTTTGGTAATTTGTACGTAAATATTTTTCGCGTATCGCACGTTATCGAGATACTACTCGCGATTGTGATTAGATTACATTCGCGTAGAAATCGTACTTTATAACCATTTCACGTATCTACCTGTATTTGCTAGTCAGTGCTAATACTCAATTGTAGTGTCACAGACATATATATTTTATAGAAACGTAAGTTTTTTTAAGAGCTTGATTTTTTTAATACCTAGTATGTCTCAATTATTAATTTATTTTCAACAAGTTGTTACTTATATTTATTGAAATAACAAAGACTTGTAATTACTGTTAGTAAATAAAGGTAATTCTAATAAATAAAATATTTTATTGCAAGACAACGGAAATATAAATAAACTACTGTTGTTAATTTAAGGAAAAAACAAGAACATATAATGTTATTTGTTAAACATCCTTTTATAGCTGTCCACATTGAACTAGTAAGAACTAGAATGTACTAACATTCGCGTCAAATCAAAGTCAATGTTCCATAGGATACAAATATATTATAAATATTATACAGACATTAATTTCCATGTGTAATCGCCAAAACGGAAAACGTAATAACTGCCAAGCATATTACCTCATAGGTGTTTTGACCTTGGCTCTTTCGGTAATGTTAGTTTTCGCTCGATCTCAGAAGAATAAACCGTGTTCATTATCTATAGAATTCATTTATATATTGTTTTAAAAATGTGTTTTGGGTTCTTTTTGGAGTATTTTCCGTGTGGACTGAAGCGGTTTATAAGAAAGGTATTTTCTAATTATGAAACTGAAATGTGTGATAATATAATTAGTATAATAAGAGAAGTAGTGAGAAGAACGACTAGTCCGGGGAACTACCATACATATATGCTTGCATTGTGCTGTGTTCGGAAGGTGTTGCCTGTGTAGTTATAGGCACAGATACTTAACAACCTAACATCTCAGAGTGATGTACGCAGTGTCATACCTCGCAGAGCACGTCCTTAATAGTCGTGTCGTATAAGACATAACATTGTTATATACAGAGGTACCTAGTATCAGGTGGATTATCTGCGTGTTCTCTCAAATAAAAAATATATGTTTAGTTTATACAAAGTTATGTGTTTACAAGTTTATCTAGAATTATAAAGTCTAATTTCTTTTGGAACGAGTTTCTTAGCGTCTGACTAATTTAGACATACCGGTTTATTGTTTTTGTGTCCATTAACTATTCGATAGACTAATCCGATGTAGGCGGGACCAACCGGCTTAGAAACCATTAAAACGAAGGATTATACAGTTAGGTTGGATAATTAAAACACCTTGCCCTGCAAGGTGTTTTTATTAGGAACTTTGCTAAGTTAGAGAATAGTTTTGAAACATAGATTTATTCATGTAGGTAAGTACTTGTACTAGGTTTGGAACCCGGATCATTTATAGAGGAACATTATATTATCCCAATTATCAATAATTCCTTCCTTCTGATTTTACGTAATAAAAAGTGTTAGAGTTTGGCTCTGCTAATGCTAAGTGGAATTACACTTTTAATTTATTTATATATCTATTTTCATAAAACATAGCTTCATATTTGACAGGCGTCACAGCTCAGTTGAGAGTAGCTCTGCCACGACCACATGGAAATGTGGGTCGTGGTTTCGAGTCCCACCCAGAGCAAATGTTTGTGTGATGAACATAAACATTTGTTCTGTGTCTGGATATTACAATTTATGTAATTACAAAAAATGTAGTAAGTATTCTATCAGCAATCTAGTTCCCATAGTACAAGCTTTGCTTGGTTTGGGATTAGAGTGTAATGTGTGAAATGTCAGTGAATATTTAACTTAATTTGAATGTTTGTCAGATGGCGCCAGTGGTAGAAGCGGTGACGTCACCGGTGTGGCTCGGCGAGGGTCCGCATTGGGACTCCAGCGAGCAGGTTCTCTACTTTGTCAGCATTTTCGACAAGAGCATACATAAATACAGTCCAGCCACCGGCATCACCACTAGTGCTAAACTAGGTGAGTTTATCTTAAATTATCATTTATTAGACAGATTGGTTCTGATTTGGATCAGTTGAGCTCATAGATAGCTAGTTTGCAACGATCTGTTTCCTATGTATTTTATATACATATTCCTATGTACATTTTGTAAATACAATAATAGTCGTAAGTTCGTTTGTGCATAAATTAGACAGACATATTTTTATTTGCAACCACAACACACATAAATACATTCTACACATTAAATAAAAAATATAAATAGGCAGGTAATAATATAATTTAAATCATAATTGCTAACTAAGCTAATTATGTTTATAGCAATAAAAAATAATAAAGTATATTTAAATATCTAAGACACATGATTTGTTTATGTTTCAGATGGTATGCCCACCTTCATAATCCCAGTGGAGGGCAAAAAGAACCACTTCGTGGTGGGTTTGAATCGCAAGGTGCTGGAAGTGGAATGGGACGGAACCCACGACTCGGCGCGAGTGGTCCGCACCGTCACCGAGGTCGACCAACAGAACCCTAATAATAGGTTCAATGACGCCAAAGCTGATCCTCGGGGCAGACTGTTTGCTGGTAAGAAGTTAGTTTTTTTTATACATTTTTACAATTTTCGTAAAAGTTTAAACAAATTTTATTTTTTTGATGTTTTACCCATTTCAGAGTTTACTGTTCTTCTGAATATAAAACCACCATAGTGTATAATTTTTGATACTTTATCGACCCAAATATTAATTTCACGGAAAATTTGGATCTGGTAACAAACTTGCAAAATATAAAAACCGGTACATATCTAATACATATTAATTCACTATTAGCTGATATACAATGCATATCCTAAGCTGTTGGCTCTAGAGACTTTATATTTGGAGGGTGTGATTATATAGCTGTACGAAGGTGCTAACTAGGAAATTAATCTTTACAATGAGGTAGGATAACTGAGGACTGGCGAACGAAGTCACGAGCTTTTTAACTAAATCCTTGAGACAAACAAGACATACTTACCTAAACTTATGACATTATTTTTTATTATCAAATGCAGTTTTGAATTGGCAATCTCCTTGGGGGTAATCACAGGCTGTCAATATGTCCAATTGATAAAGATAGCGCTAGCAATATTGTTTTTATTGATATTGAAGATTTGTCGAGTCATTTTATCTTATCATAGCAGAAATTGAAAACCAGCGCTATAGGAACCAATGGTTTCTGTGTGGTGGCCTTTTGTCATATATGTATAACGTGTTATGATGTAAATAAATATTTCTTTATTTCTTTCAAATTCCCAGGTACATCCTAACGGCGTTACGTCATGGTTGGCAACACTCGACTTTCGTATATATGATCTGAGATTGATGAAATGTGCATGTCAAAGTCAAAGTCAAATATTTCTTTATTCAATAAAATCACAAGGATCATTTAGAATCGTCTTACATACTAGGTGATTCTAGGTGCCAGAATATTTATATTTACTTATGTATGTCTTCCAGGCACCATGGGCCATGAATACGAGCCGGGCAAGTTCGATCTCAAGAAGGGATGTCTGTACCGCATATCATCCTCTGGCGAATCCACTCTGCTGGCCGATAACATCGACATTTCCAACGGTCTGTGCTGGGATCTCGAAGAAAAGGCATTCTACTACGCGGACTCCTTCGAATACGCCATCCGGAGATACGACTACGATGTCGAGACCGGTGATATTTGTAAGTCTCAAATACTCTGCTATACTCCAATTTTTATTTTTTATTTAACCTATTGTGTCCCACTGCAGGGCAAAGGTCTCCCCCAAATTCCTCCATTCATCCCGAACTCCTGCAGCCATCCACCACTCCTTCGCGTATGAGTCGAGATCGTCCCTCCAACGTCTTCAATACTATCTTTTCCGCTGCTTTGCTTGCATACCGTATTTTGATTTTATCGAAATAAAAAGTAACGTATGCGTTAATGTATGCTACAGATATATTATGTTACATGTATATTATCAAGTGTTACCCAATTAATAATGTTTCCAGCGAATCCTCAGCTGGTTTTCAAGTACAAAGACCACGGCATCCCTGGCATAGTGGACGGAATGACCATCGACACGAATGGGAACCTGTGGGTCGCCAACTTCGATGGTAATCATGTAAGTACATAACCTACGATTTCGATATAAATTTACTAACTTTGCAAAGTTCACAAAGAAAATTACGATTAAATTTTCTTTGCAAACGGGATATTTTATTTACCATGATTTGTGAGATTATTTCCCGATATTTCGGCACAGTAACATAATTATAAAATTTTATGTAACTGTGCCGAAAAATCGGGAAGGAATCAAACTCACAAATTATGATAAATATCCCGTTTATAAAAAAACTATGAATAAAACCGTGTTAGTTTGAAATATTATAAAATTACGATTGTTGTAGTATTGATTAAACATACATATTTAAATAAGAACAATATAGCTCAACTGATCGAAATCAGTAGCGTCTCCAATATACTGGCTGACGATTGACGCGCATAATCATGATACGCGCAGCCAGATACTCACAAGTCTTCGGCTCACCGAGACTAGACGCTAGATTGAATCTAACCAACAATATATATTTCAGGTTCTTAAGATCGACCCCCGCTCCAGCAAGCTCCTTCAAAAGATCCCCATCCCGGCGCTGCAAGTGACCTCGGCTACGTTTGGTGGCGAAGCCCTAGATGTGCTGTACGTGACGTCAGCCAGCATGGACCGCGGCGAGGAACAGAAGCCTCCGTGCGGAGCCACCTTCAAAATCACCGGACTGGGGGTCAAGGGCCGGGAGAATGTTAGTGTTAAGCTTGAATAAATTATTGAATCGGAACATGTTTTTCTTTTCATTCTTTTTAATATAAATAGATGTAGGGTAGCTAGGCTTTGATAATTTTCGGTCGATTTTTACATTTTGCCAAAACTTGTATACGTTTTTGAGTGCTCATACATAACCTACCGTTTAAATAGATTCTGGAACACAGATTCATAAAGACGGTTTTGCTGAGAACCCATGTGCCTGGCTCACACACAATCTTAGGCCTATATTCTGGGTATTACTTTGGTACCTAAATTCTGATCTGGATTCTTAGATTGCACCTATTCTGCACTAAATGACTGCATACTTAAAAAATATAGAAGCATACTGGGTACATGCACATGAAGTGTAGTAGGTAGCTATACCTAGGTACCAAGTAGAGTAAGGTGAAATTGAGTTGAGTGGTCATAGGCGTCATCTAGTGGATAGACAATATTGAGTAAACAAGTTCACCCTATCCTTGAGTGATAAACGTCGTAAAATCTACTCGAAATACTAAGACAAAGGCTTTCAAGAGGTAGTCAGAGAGGTCCTCCTCCTTGCGTCTTAATCCTCACTGCTGAGGGTCGTGACCCCCTCCTTGGATCACCTTATCTCTGATAATGTTTCGCCATCGCGATCTGTTTCCGGCAACCTGTATGGCCTCGTGAACTTTCACCTCGAGAGTGGTGCGGATCTGGTCGGACCAACGTGTTGGACTTCGGCCACGCGGTCTCTTGCCATCGACTTTCCCAGTTATTAAAAGTTTTTCGAGATTAGCACTCGGCTTCCTAGCTATGTGACCGAAGTACTCAAGGACTCGTTGTAGGCAGATAGACGACAGCCTAGTAGTGACTTTGAGTTCCTTGAGAATCGACACGTTTGTTCTCCGTGCCGTCCAAGGTATCCGCAGCATTCTTCTCCAGCACCACATCTCGAAGGCATCCACCCGCCTGCGATCACATGCTTTAAGAGTCCATGTTTCTGCGCCGTACAGGAATATAGAAAAGACTAGGGTACGGATGAGTCTTACTTTAGTCCTATTGGTGATTCTCCTATCCTTCCATATTCCCGCCAGCTGACTCATTGCATTTTTGGCCATACCGATCCTCCTACGTATCTCCGGTTCACAAGAGCCTGTGTTACATATATTGGAACCTAGGTAGATAAAGTTATTGACTATTTCCAAGTTCAGCGCCCCGGTAAGCTCGAGTTGGTTGGAGCGGTCCACTATCATAACTTTGGTCTTAGATTTATTTATATGTAGTCCCAGTGCGTTGCTAATACGCTCCATTCTGTTCAGGAGGCTTATCATTTCTGATTCAGAGGATGCTAGTAGGGTAGTGTCATCCGCGTACCTGAGATTAGTTATTTTGACACCACCGATACTGACTCCTCCTGTCCATCCATCACAGGTGTGTCTGATTATGTACTCTCCGTATGCGTTAAACAAAATAGGGGAGATAATACACCCTTGTCTTACACCCTTCTGAAATGAAAATGGATTGGATGTTACCGTATCTACTCTAGCAACACCTTGGCTACTCTGATAAAGAGATTCAAGTAGTCCAATAAGGTGAATCGGTACTCCCAGCTCTTCAAGAACTCTCCATAGATGAGACCAGTTTACGCAGTCAAAAGCCTTGCTATAATCCACAAAACACATGATGAAAGGTGTGTTAAACTCGTAGGCCTTCTCAATTAACTGCCTTACATTTAAAATGTGCTCGCGGGTTCCCCTGCCCTTCACAAAACCTGCCTGCTCTTCAGGTATCTGCCAGTCAATGAAGTGCCTTATCCGATTGTTGATAATATGAAGAAGGACCTTACTGGCGTGGGAAATAAGCGATAGGGTTCGATAATTATCGCATTTTTTTGTGGAGCCTTTTTTGTGTAACGGTAAAATGACGGATTTGGTCCAATCTTTGGGCCATTCACCGGTGCGCCAAATATTATCGCATATCGTGAGTAGTTGGTCAATTCCTTTCTCTCCCAGTGCCTTTAGAACTTCTGCGGTAATAAGGTCCGAACCAGGGGCTTTTTTGGTCTTCAGTGCTTTCAATGCAGCTATGACTTCTGAGCGAAGGATGTCAGGTTCAAGCTCTGAGTTTGTCCAATTTACCCGTCGTGTATGTGTAGGTGTGCTATCAAGGTCTTTGTACAGCTGCTCGCAATAGTTCTTCCAGCGATTTGCTATTTTATCAAGTTCATATAAAACCTGACCTTGTTCATCTTCAACAGTCCAAGTTTTAGGTTTAAACTGTTTTGATAATAGACGGATCTTTTTAAATAAGTCGGCGGTTTGGAACCTTTGGGAATGGCTTTCAATCTCTTCACAAATTCCTTCTATAAATTTGTTTTTGTCAGAACGGCACTGTGCATCGATGGTTTTACATAGCTTAGCGTATTCTTTCGCCACTTCAACATTCTGCAGACCAAGAATTTTCAAGTCCTTTCTGTGTTGTATAAGATCCCACGTTGATTTCGAAATATATCCCTTTTTTTTCTGTTCTGGTATTCTGGTCTTGTGTAGCTCATCTAACGCTTCATCTATGCCGCTTTTGAGATATTCCCATTGTGCATTTGAGCTAGTATCAATAGGAGAATTTGCATTGGTTAGTTTAGATTCTAACACTCTCTGAAATTGTGGTACTTCGTAGGGCTCAATCCGCTTAGGTGTATGCTGTGGGGTCTTTCGAGTCTTAAGGCGGAGCGCGAAATTAGCAACAAGAAGATTATGGTCTGAGCCACATTCTGCCCCCGGGTAGGTCTTTGTGTTCTTCACCGATGACTTCCATCGACATCCTATCAAGATAAAGTCAATCTGATTTCGGTATCGGTCGCCAGGAGATTTCCATGTATAGAGCCTCCTTGGATGGTGTTGAAAATGAGTATTAAGGATGGATAATCTTCTGTCCACACAAAAGTTGATGAACCTCTCTCCTCGCTCGTTTCTTTCGCCTAGGCCGTATTTACCTACAATATGTTTAATGTGGTCATCTGATGCAGTATTTCCCACTTTAGCGTTGAAATCGCCTAGGACGATGGTGATTTCCCGATTAGATAACTGGTCCAAAGTGGTCTCCAGCAGCCCGTAAAACTCGTCAATGCTCTCCTCCGATGACTGCGAAGTAGGGGCATAAACTTGGACAATATTAAGGTTGCACGGTTTACTGCTTATTTTCAGCGATAAAATTCTTTCTGAGATAGGATTGTACCCGAGAACGGACTTGTTGATTCTAGGTGGTAGTAAGATGCCGACACCATTAGAGCTAGCGTTATCTGCTCCAGAGAAGTATAATGTGTTCCCAGATGTTGTAGAGAAATGACCGTTTCCACGCATGTGTGTCTCGCTGATGCCCAATATACTTAGCTCCTGACACTCCATCTCCTTTTCAACAATGTCAAGTTTGCCTGCTTTAAGTAATCCTCTAACGTTCCAGGCTCCAATACGGTGATGGGAGCGTATTGATGTTTTGTGAGTAGGTTCGTTTGGGTCGCCAGTAATATTTCTCCTCTCCGAAGCCTGGCGAATCACCTCATCGGGAGCATCGGTAGCACATTTCACACTATCCGGCCCGGTCACCGGGTAGCGCCGAGCGTTAGTCGGAGCGCATAACAGATCAATATTCTTTAGTTGTACTGCCATTGGGGGGGTTTTCTTGGGAAAAAAAAAAAGATTAGACGGTGGGTTCCCTTGTCCTTCCGCCTTCGAACTTTTAGAGGGTATTTAGTTCCTCACGGCTTCTGTTGCCGCAATGTGCAAGCACAAAGTTGTTGGGTTAATTAACCGCCGCCCAATACTCGGCGTTGACTGTTTTACAGCTGGTTATGTCTCTTCCTCAGACCAACCCTCCTCCTTTCTCATCACGGACTTGGGACCGGCAACGGTGGAGTTACAGTCAGAGAGGTAAGCATCTATATCAATAAGTACCTACAAGTTTTTTTATAATCTTTTTAAAATCAATCTAAATATTTTCTGGTCAATCCAGATAAATACGGCTATGTCGTTTACAACCTGCATTGAAATTACAATAAAATAGGCGACATACACCTTTACCATATCTTTATAGGCTATCGTCATATATGTAGGTATGCTATACTCAATGCACTTGTCTACAACTTAGCCTACTAGCTTTAAGATAAGAATGCATATCTATGAAGTAGTAGAAGTTCATTCATTCTTAACAAGAGCCCCTTCAATCTGAATGATCTCCCAGTTTTGTACAATAATCGCATTCTGTAGAGGTTAGGTTATGAATTCAACCTTGATATGGCTTGATCACACGTACCGAGTAAACCGGCGGCGACACAGTGACGTATTTGAGATACACTGCGCGTCGACATCAGTTTTGCTGTTGAACGTTGCAGCGTTAGCGCGCAGTGTATCTTATATACGTCACTGTCTCGCCGGTTTACCCGGTACGTGTGATCAAGGCAATACGGCCAGTTGACGCTATCGAGTCATATCAATGCTTTGCTTGTCGCCGGCCGATGCGATGTCTAACCTAAACTGTAAATAAACATCTCTATACCGGTCGGTCTATAAAACAAGAACGTTGTTAACTCGGAACTCAGTATTGTTTTGTCAGTGAAGTTGATTGCATTGCACACGTCAGAAGGTAATTTAAAACTTTATTAATGAATTCTTGCTCTCCAACAGTGAAACACAATAATGTGACTTGGGTAAAAACGACCAATCTAGACTTACCTAAGTAAATCTAAATATTAAACTTTTAAATAGAAGACCACAACATGCAAAGATTATTAGTTACCTAAATATAGTTATTCTTTTAATCGTATAGGTATCTAAACTATAAAAATATTTTACTTATCTGGTTTATATTTGTTTAGGACTCAAACAATACTTGTAATGTCGTACAAAGTGCAGAAGATAACTGATCCCCTGGTGCTGGGCGAGGGCCCGCACTGGGATGAAGGTCAGCAAGCCTTATTCTTCGTCAGCATACACGAGAAGACCATTCATAAGTATATGCCGGCTACAGGCGAACATACCAAAACTACTCTAGGTGAGAACTTAGGTGTTGTTGACCCTTTTAAACTGAAACTACATTGTAAATTTCAACCATGTTTTAAACTGTAGGTTTTAAAGCCTACATTTAGTATTTTCTAAGTTAGCGGTATTACCTACCTATGTTTTAGTACCCAATGATGACGGCTCCAGGCTATTATCATTTAAGCCAGAGTACCTATTTTATATCTAACTACATAGTCTACTAGTAGGTAGAAATTATCGGTGTGATGCCAACCTGCCAACTTGCGATGATTTCTAAGTGGCGGGCCCTGCAATCTAGGTCAATTCAAGGTCTAGGGTTTTTGTCCAAGATTTTTGTAGCATTCGTATTCAATGAAAAGCAAGTATTTTACCTACGAATGTTTATTCTGAAGCCCATTTTAAACTTAACCATTCCTTTATTTTCAAGATGGCTGTCCTGGTTTCATAATCCCGGTAGAGGGCACCACCGACAGATTCGTAGTTGGCGTCGGGCTGAAGTTCCAGATTATACAATGGGATGGCAAGGACGGCAGCGCAGCCAGGGTTGTCAAGGTGCTGGGGGAAGTGGACCAGCACGAAAAGAAGAACAGGCTCAATGACGGCAAGTGCGATCCTAGGGGAAGGCTATTTGCAGGTGAGCGACACAGAAATCATTCAAGTATCTACAAATTTCTAGGCCTTGAGAGATTAGATTGGAGCGGTCTTATTTTCTACCACTAAGTTAAAAAAATACTTTGATTCTCTCAGGGACTATGGGCTTTGAAAACCCCCCGGGCGTGTTCGATCCTGAAAAGGGTTCTCTGTACCGCCTGGATTCATCAAAAGGAGGCAAGCTGGAGCGCATCGTGGAACGAGTCGGCATCTCCAACGGCTTGGCCTGGGACCTCAAGGAGAAGGCGTTCTACTACACAGACTCCCCTGAGACTAAGATCAGGAGATACGATTACAATGTAGAGACGGGAGAAATCTGTAAGTTATCTAGGGTTTGTTTTACTAAAATACATCCTAAGGCCTCAAAAATGTGAGAGTAATGCACATCCTATCTTTCCAGCAAATAAATCCTACATCTTCGACCTCCAAGCTAACAATATAGAAGGCTTCCCGGACGGCACCACCATTGACACCGACGGGAACCTCTGGGTGGCAATATTTTCCGGCTCATGCGTCATCAAAATCGACCCTCGCACCGGGAAACTTCTCGAAAAGATACCTATTCCAGCTGCTCAAGTGACTTCGGTGACCTTCGGAGGGCCTAATTATGATTGTCTTTTTGTGACCACAGCTTGTATGAACATAGATGGAGAACAACCGCCGCCCTGTGGGTCTACTTTCATGGTCACTGGGGGCGGGATGAAAGGAAACCCTAATGTTAGTTTTAAACTATAAAGCACAACTTACCTAAGTGTTCCTAGAAAATAATGTTGTATATTGTAGTTACCTAATCTTAGAATATGTTTGAATATTTGAAAGTATCTTGTGAAACAATATAAGCTGCAGGAATATAAATTAAAACACCCATGGACAAAATCAGGTTACTTTTATTTGTTGAATTTGGAAAAAAATACACATATATTCTAACGGTCTTTTAAATCGCTACTTGCACGTACCTACATTTAATAAAGTTACGGACAAAAAATATCACAAGTCACAACACTTAGTATTCTTATTATCATTTTTAATTGTTTGTTTATGTATATGTAGTGGCGTAGACTTTGAATCTATCTTCTGAAATGATTATTGCCCAGAGAGTACCTAATGGTATTTTGAGGACAAACATGTTTTTTTTTAATTTGGCTGTATTTGAGTGGTACGTCGTTTATGATCTAGCCACTACACATAGTAAAAGTAGTACGTTAACATTAAACACCGACTGATATGATATAATAATAAGACATCAATTTAGTTCTTTGGCAGCGACGCTAATCGCCACTCTCCCTTACATTGGCACATACATTTACGTTAATTAACACTACACGAGAACAAAATATAAAATTACACATTTTGCGTTTTTCTGACGAGATAAAGTAACTGACGGTTTTCTTAAAATAAACTAAATTTACGTAAAAAAATAATTAAACACTACATAACATAAAATCGAACTCCTAGTGATTTAAAACTAATACTGAAACACCGAATGACTACTATACATTGAAAACTACACACGAATTACACATTTTTTTTTGTTATTTTGGAGATTTTTTTCCACTCTACAAGTGTACAAACAGACATCGAATGTAAGGAGATATATTAATATACATATAGTATGCAATATTAGGAATTGTAAAAGGGGGATCAAAAAAATCATGGGCGGAATAACAAGAGTAGTTGAAAATACTTAAAAAATATAGAAAGAGTCCAGCTTTTATCGGCCTAATATCGATCGGGTGGTTCCAACACGGTTTCCATTCACTCTGCTGCGTCATATACGAACAAGCCCTTACTTCCTATACCGAGATTACATCCGTATCACAGCCAAATCGTCTAATACACATCCCAAAAATATGTTTATCTATCAACTTTGAGTCTCCACGAGCCACGAGCCACGAGCCACGAGCCACGAGCCACGAGCCACGAGCCACGAGCCACGAGCCACCCACGAGCCACGAGCCACGAGCCACGAGCCACGAGCCACGAGCCACGAGCGCGGGTGACGTTTGTTTCCAATGTACGCAAGCTTTGTCAACACAACAAGGTTACGGACATAACGGACAAACGGAAGTTCGTCTGTTAGTTTCCAGCCTCCGATGTAAATGCGTGAAAATGCAAAATTATTATAATAAATGCAGGCGTCTTCTAAAGACTTACCCCTCGTCAACGAGCTTTGTTATTCAGTAAATAAACTAAGCGAGTTCCATTCATCCCTTCAGCTTAAAACAAATATAAAACTACCCAAGCACCGGGTTTAATCTAAACGAACATTACACAGATGAGATCAAAGTTGGAAACTTTAATGTTGCTGGAATACTTAGCAGTTTGTTTTCTAAATGGAGATTCGCACCACAACCTGAGATCTGCTGACCGCCAGTAAAACTATGTAAAGCGAGCTTATTCCAACGGAACCACAACTTACAGCTAAACTAAAATTAAGCTGACCGCCGAATGGTTGCAACATGTCACTACGAGCAGACTATCACTGTTTAAACACTGGTCTGTTCAAACAGAGCACAAAGCACAGGTTCTAGGCACAAAAAACTAGACATTGTGATTTGCTCTGCTGCCTAGGTGAACCTAGAGTCAACGATGTGTCGGTCTGTCTTCATGAATGTTGTAACCAGTAGCTGTCAAGAAACCTAAATGGAATAAAGTTTGTCGTAAAAGCTAATTTCTTAGATATGCTTACAATGTACCGGTTCGCCTTACACAAAAGGAATGCTTCGCGCCTCCGCCTTAGTACCGACCCACTCTACCGTTTCCCACACTACAAATTTTCAGTACTAATGAACACTTGGTATTAAAAAATTTCGAAAAAACATTTTATTGTAATTTTGAATAATCAGTCGAACAATCACAGTTGCGCCTACTAATTTCGGATTATTACAATGTAAAATTGGCTTGCCCCAGTAACCCTAGTTAAATGTATAGAAAAGCCATCCAGATCGGGCGTCATTGTCAATACTTCCTTCATTCTTACAAGTAAAGTTTTAAGTACAGATACCTATAACTTAAAATTTACAATTTATGTAAATATATAATAATATAATAAATAACGTAGCATCATGCTGAGTGCGGGAGATGCATTTTAATGCATAAATGAGGCATGTCTAATCGCGTGGTCCCAAACTACATAACTATTGAATCCTCTTAGGAAAAATATAACCACAAAGATAAACGGATCTTCATAATCGTACATAAATATTGTGTATTTTAATAATCGCTAAAATAATTGACTTTTTTTTTTATTTTGTTTAAGCTCTCGCACACAGCATGATTATAAAACGACCTGACTTCATTATGAACACATTTGTTTAGATACAAATTAATTGACTTAATAAAGGCTTACTTGAAAATAGACGGGGTTTAGATAATTACCAAATGTGGGACATAAATCAGCCAGTACCGAATCAAAATATCGTATCGTATACCATTATGGACGAGCTTTTGTTGCAATTACAAGTCACCATTTTTGTAATTGATCACCCTGCCTGCAAAATGGGTAACCCCAGATAACGCGTATTTTTTATACAACATCTTGAGCTCAACTTAGCCAATTCAGGGTATAATGAGACTTGTAACGCGTTTTTGTTATTATCTTGTTTCAAACACCCCACATAGCATTTCACTGTTTTTGGAACTAGCCCGTGTTTTTATTTTTAAATGCTAGATGGGTGAATGATATCGGTGTCAATTTGAATGCCAAATCCGTTAAGAAATGAGTTATCTTTGTCTATTTTTATATTTCTCAATAATTTGCATTTAAATGCAGACCTAATATGTACAAAAATGTTGTGGCATACTTTTTGGGTATCTTAAGAAATAGAATTTAAATTTTCCAAAAATAGGTTAGTTTTTGAATCACAACTTTTTTTGCGATCATTTTTAAAATATTTACTTTTGCGCCACAAAAATAATACGTTCATTAATCAAAGATAACTCACTTACATCTTTGCCTTTATCGCGGATCTTCAGATCGAAACCTTATCCTGCAGATATAATGTAAACCTAAGTGTTCCATTGAGGCGTAGAACCTAGACTTCTAGACGCAGAACCAATCTCGATTAGGAATCCGCTGGCTACCGAGAAACCGAAATTAAATTCGATTTCATATTTTTAGTTATAGTTTCTAGAACTTATAATATTTTGTCACAACCAATGGCTTATATTAATTTTTAGGAATTTAGGCAATTTTAAACAAAAATATCAATTCTTTATAATCACTTTCGTTTCGTCAGTCATCAAATTGAAATTGGTTCTTCGTCTAAATTGTCACAATTCCCGGTTGTATAATATGTGAAATGGAACACGAAGGGCGGAAGGATAGTTTGGTCCTTGTTTACATAAAACTGACTGTTCTAATCTGTCTAATTACTTTTCAACATTAGATAGTGAGAGTAGTAATGATTGTTGCCAAATATCAAGAATTATCTTATGAAAACATAATTATGAGACAAACAACATTTAGAAATTAGCATTTACTAAATAAACAACGCTTAAAAAACTATAAAGAATCTGCTTTTCGTGGAATTTAAGAAATATTGAAATACTAATAAATTTGAACCAATTATAAAATAAAGTTGCTAGCTTTTAACTTATTTAATTAATACTATCTAGTGCTAATGAGAAACTAAAAAGTCAGTTTAGAACAGTTAGTACCATCTACAGGGGGTAATCACGAACAAATCTGACAATCGCGTTACGTAACGTATTCATACAACACTACGCGTCGAGCTCATTATCTGACGAACGTTGCAGCGTCACCGCGCAGTGTACATCTGATGTTACTATACGTTTACTTGTCACCATAGTTATACAGACGAACAATTCTGACCATTTTATAACACTAGCGGATCGGTGATACTGCGCGATTATGCTGCAACGTTCAGCTGTAAAACTGACATTGACGCGTAGTTTTTAACGTTAGAGTTTCGATACGTTTGTCACATTTATTCGCGATGGTTCAGGTTCGAATGTGTTGTCTACTTGTGTTCATGTTGCGAGGGCAGATGCATGGGCGCGGGGAAGGGCGGCGGCGGGTAGTAGTGCGGGTACTCCAGGGGCTCCTCGTAGCCCACGCCGCAATACTGCATGCCGCTCATCATGCCCATCATGGCTGGAAACATTCCAATGTGCACTTAGTTTCATTGCAGCATGATAAGTGTCAGGTATGTGTGCAGATGTCATGGAGTCTACTTAGCGTGGTATAAGGGCTATATTTCACCGGGACACCATGGCGGCGCAACAAAATGTAGGTTTGGTTGCGCCACCAAACGGGCACCAGGTGAGTAACTCTCTATAGAGCTGTATACATTTTGTTGGTGGCGGCGACTGGTTGAGCCGCCATGGCGTCACGGTGAAATATAGCCCCAAGGGTTGATGATGATGATTATTAATACTACCTTAACAATGGCAGGAGCTAATAAATATATAGCGTTGCGACACAGTCAATTCACGAAAAAGTTCAAAACTCAGTTTAACTTGTACAATAAATAAGCATTCACGGACATTACACACTTCGCGTTCTAGTCCCAAACTAAGCAAGACTTGTACTATGGGAACTATATGGCTGACAGAATACCCGTATACATTTTTTAACACCTAGATACTGAACAAGAATTGGTGTTAATCACACAAACATCTGTTCTGAAATGGAAGGCAACGGCACATAAAAACAAAACAAAAATAAGTAGGTAAACATTATGTATATCCTCATTAATAAGAATCAAAGTCCTGACTGACGGCTGACGTAAAAACCACAGCCCAAACCGCTGGTCCTAGAGACTTGACATTTGGAAGGCGTGTTCCTGTGGCTCTACCATGAGTTTTTACTATACCATATTTACTATACTCGCTAGCGTCTGTAGTTAAAAAAATGTATGAATATTTGTACAGCGCCTCTAGCGGATAGTTGGGTACTAAAATTCGTGATACTAATATTGACGTAACTACTGTAGTAAAGTCAGGCGATTTTGCTGTGACAACTCATGGCAGAGGTACTGGACTGACGGTGACGCGTACTAAGAAAGCTGAAATAAATTAGGCTAGTCACCTGGATCATTGGTGTCGACGGGGTAGTACTGCACGGGGTAGACGGGCGGCGGGTAGTGGATGTAGGGCAGCGTCAGCATCGGCGCCTCCGCCAGCGGCTCGGGCTCCGCGTAGGGCGCCGGCGCGCGCGCCTCGTTGCGGCTGTAATACGTACTGAGCCTGACGTCACGCTGCACTCGCACTACTTCATTGCACTCTCATATTGAGGGTTCAGTAAGTAGAGTTGGGTGTGAAATGAATTTCTTGTACGTATTGCACATGTTGACATTATATTTTTACATTTTGCATATTTGTTGACCATTTTATTGACATAGTTTTCATTATAAACGGGATATTTACCATGATTTGTGAGTTTGATTATTTCCCGATACATATTTCAACACAGTTGCATGCGCCATGTGCCGAATTATAATGAATGATTTATTAATTATAATCCCGTTTATAATGAAAACTATGTTCAAAACCACGATAGTTTTAAATATTATATCATTTTATTGACATTTCAAAGTTGTGTCTAAGTGACCCTTCCTCTTACTCAACTTTTTATTTCTTATTAAGTTGATTGTACTTTGTTTAAATAATGAGTGGGATTAGAAGCTCACCGGTTGTTGGGCCCCTTGTTGGGCATGTGGTTGTTATTGTTATTGTTGTGGTGGTTCTTGTTCTGGTTGTGGTTCGGATTCTGGTTGTTTTCTTGTCCGTTACCGCGCTTGTTGAATCTGAATCATTGAACAAATTAAGTTTTTTGTTTTTATAATACATCAACATACTTAAAAACTAGGGATTAGGCACTAGTAGATATGGTACAGTAGAAGTATCTAGGAGTAGCTCTGAAAACTATCTCTTACAAACAACTTCTGAATAGAGAGGATCAAATAAATGAATAATAAAATGAAAAGTTTTGTAGGGAGCTTACCATATGTTTTAACTTAAATATAGTTTAAACTGGTGCCATTTCGTTTAATTTGAATAGTGACAGACATCAATAGACAAGGATATCTGAAAGTCTTTAGTAAGACCGTAGGTTAGGTATTGCGGGGTGCATGGAAAGAGCCTCCTCGTGGCGCACACCGGTAACAGCTAGGCACGGTAAAGCAGTGTCTAGTCTGGCTAATCTTTCCAACACGATGCTACAACCAAATACAGTTGTAGCATCGACACGATAAGAAGAAGAAGAAGGGATGGCGAACCAACAGCACGCATTGAATCGCACGCGACGCAGTATTTCGGGCACGTTATCACATAAACTCGCGTGAAGTAGATATTATGACGAGCGATAGAACAATCAATACTATTGCATTAGTAAATATAGCACATAAAGGATCATCTACCCTGCCATAAGATAGCTAGTGACTTTACTTCCCCTGGTGGACAGAGTGAGTTTAGTTTTATCTGGTCGTGGTTGACAGGGTGAGTAACCTGTACCTCTACCATGAGTTGTCACAGTAAAATCGCCTGACTTTACTACAGTACTTACGTAAATATTACCCAACTTAGTACCCAACTATCCGTTACAGGCGCTATACAAATCTTCATACATTTTTTTAATTACAGACGCTAGCGAGTATAGTAAAGTATAGTAAAAACTCATGGTAGAGCTACTGGCCTTGTGAGTTTAGTTTTATCTGGTCGTGGTTGACAGGGTGAGTTACCTGGACTTGTGACGTTAGTAATGTAGCGCCATCTATATCGCTACATGATGACCTACATCGTAGTCTATGAAACCGACCAACAGATGGCGACAAAATCCTAGATCGCGCAAACGAAGTTATCACGGAGTTTGAACATAAGTAATAGAACCGATGACTATCCATCGGTCCTCGGACCCCGAGGTCGGACCCAAAGGTCGCTCGGCGTGGAAGATCTTCCCTTTTCGTAGGAGATAGCACACCTATCTCCTCAGTACTCAGAGTTACCTCGGTCCGAGAAGCGAGCGCTGGCCGTTCCCCTTGCCGTTGGGCTGCATGGGCTTGTCCGCGGCGGGCTTGTGCTTGTGTTGCATGTCGCCGCCGTGGCTGTTGCCGCGCTCTTGGATTGACATCTGCTGCATGTCCTGACAGTCCAGTACAAACTATTTGTATTCTTCTCTTTTTAAAGGAGGTTTAGATCACTTTATAATTAAACTAGCTGACCCGTGCCCACTTCGTTGGGCATAATTCGACCCGTTTTTTCTCCGATCTACTTTGCAAACGGATTACCACGTAAAAGCCTTTTTAATTTCGGTTTTTTATATAACCTATGACACTCAGCAATAATGTGGCTTTCTATTGGTGAAATATTTTTTAAAATCGGTTCAGTAGATCCTGAGATCACCCCTTACAATTTAACAAATATACAAACACACAAACTTTACCTCTTTATAATATTAGTATAGATAAATAAATATTTAAAGAGACTCAGGGTGATTTTTAAGTTCAATGTATATTTTTATAAATTGATCTACGCAACAAAATATTGTTTAGTATGTTAGTTACCTGTGCGATGTCCCGCGGCGAGTAGTGTCGCGGCGGCGGCGGGGGCGTGCCGTACGCCGCCCACATGTAGTCCACGCCCAGGTTGAAGTAGTAACGCAGGGTCGGGATATCTGAACAATTTACAATACAGGGCTAGAGGCAACCAACGACTCGATGTCAAAATCAAAATTACTTTATTCAGTAAAATCACAAGGATCATTTAGAATCGTCTTACATACTAGGTGATTCTAGGTACCAGTTCCACGCGACCAGAGCCTAGAAGAACGGGAAAGAAACCAATGTATGGAATAGAAAATAGGTTTTTTCTAGAAAAATATGGCATGTCTTGTTATGTTGATGAAAACTAAGAACAAATGCCGAAGTCGTTTTTTGGGAGGTTGAATCAAGTTTCAGGTGCCAGTTTTTTTTTTACTTGATAACTGGAGCGTTTGTTTGGGACCCACAGTACACGTCTTCAATGAGCATGCTCTATTTTTAATTCAAATTGTACAATATCAGTAGGTATACACTAGCTAAGCGTATCAATAATTACCGTTCATAGGCAGATCAGCCCCGTTAGCCTGGATGCTCTTCAGCACGTGAGGGTTGACGTGGTGCGGCGGCGGCGGCGGAGGCGCCGGGGGCATCCACACGAGCCCCTTGCCCGCGCCCCCGCACACGTACCCCATGTAGGGCGCCCCCATCGGCACCGACAGCGGCACCGGGGGCAGCGCCGGGCCTGGAATCACACACAACACATACATAGTAACTCTTTGTTGATTACTATTTCAAATAGTCAAAAAGTCAAAAAAAAAGTCAAAAAGTCAAAATTCAGTAAAATCACAAGGATTATTTAGATATGTTGGGAATACCAGTTCACAGTCTGGCAATTAGACATTAAAACTATACTTAAACTAACTAACTAAATAAAAATTGGTTTATATTATTATTGGCATCTATAATTGAGATGACATTTGGACTAGCACCCCTATGGCGATACTTTAATTTGTAATTGTTGATGCCTATCTTGTTGATGTGACAAATAAATAAATAAATATTTTTTATTTTTTTTTATAATTTTCATTTAGTTAGTTAGTTTAAGTAGATGGTACTTACTCTGGTAGTGCGGCGCGTAGGGCACGGCGTGCGGCGCGGCGGCGGCCGGCGTGGAGGCGCGCGCGCTCGGCGGCGGAGCGCCCATGTCGCCGCCACCCACCTGCTGGAACAAACCACACGCTACCGTTACACTCTGCATCTATGTCTAGTTTCCGTATCTGTAGTATCTGTATCTGTAGCTCTACCATGAGTTTTTACTATACTATATTAACTATACTCGCTAGCGTCTGTAGTTAAAAAAATGTATGAAGATTTGTACAGCGCCTCTAGCGGATAGTTGGGTACTAAAATTCGTCATACTAATATTGACATAACTGCTGTAGTAAAGTCAGGCGATTTTACTGTGACAACTCATGGTAGAGATACTGTAGTATCTGCTTTAGTTTTTGTAAAAGGTACACCGATACACGCACCCCATATGCTTATTTTGTTCCGGGTTTTATGCCATTAGTGGTCCGGGTTTAGAGTTCGCTTCGGCTGTATGACGTCACAGCCCGTACGCCACGCCCATCGAAACAGTCGAAAATAAAACATAAATAACATCTTGATGGATTTAAATGATTTAAAAAGCGTAATGCTGATATAGTTATGCTATATCAAATATGCCCCATTATTCGAATTCCAATGTTTAATTTTAATAGGTGTGATTCCCCGCATAGTGTGGAATAAGGGCATAGGGAGATGATGATGATCCCCTGAGGCTGGTATCCCTCACCTGGTTGATCTGGTTGTGATGGTTGTCCGACGGCGCGGCGCCGTTGGGGGCGGCGTGGGGCTCGTGCGGCGCGGGGCCCGCGGCGGGCCGGCAGTCCACCATGGCAGGCAGCGTTTGTACTTCAACCTGCAACCGAACGTTGCCGCTTCAGTCCAGAACATGTACTGCCTCACCGCGAAACCAATGCCACATTTAAACACTATTAGCATAACCCCCGGTAATGTGTTTATTGTGAAACGTATTACTGAATGGTGCCCATTAATGCGATGGGTTTCGCGGTAGGATGGTCGGTGTTGCCACAACGCCCCAACTAGAAAAATAACTTTGTTATTAGGCCGGTCTACAGTCCTCCTCCTACTTGTTTGTTCCATGCAAGCACTGATCTGCGTCCTAGTTCTGAATCCTGTTTAAATATTTCCATTTTTACTCGAATGAATTAACGTTTAACTTTCAAACGGACGAATCGCTTTGTGATTAAGACACAAATATAAAACGGTACTATACTATCACGTACTAGGTAGTTAAAAGTCATTTGACCAAGAGTTATATTATATTTCACAGATTTAAATAACATGAAGAACTAGTATTTATGGGCGTGCGTCCGAAATGAACTAAGGATGGATACGTTTTAGGTTTGAGAACCCTGTGACCTAAATCAAGGCTAGGTTCAGCGCTCATGCGCCGTGGCCACAGCACCCAGATCGATGCAAAAAGCTGTGACCGCGACCTCAATGCAATGCCTAGGCTGTGACCTAACAGGTATTGATTAGCACCAGCATGTCATTGACCTCTCTGTTACAACGAACGAATTTTCTTACGAACCAGATTCAGTTTTTAGAACATCTAGAGGCCTGCTTATAGATTTATTAATTATCCTATTACAAAAATTATCAGGGGATATGTACTAGGTAGCAAAGAACCGTAGCACATTTTTTTATCAAGTGTTATTTACAATTCATTTGCAAAAAAAAATATTATATATTTTCGCAAAAACTGCTTCAAAATGTACCATTGCATGCAAAGAATAATTTAAAATACTATTTAGAAATTAAAAAATCATGGGTAATAGCCAAAAGTATGCAAAAATACATTTTAAGAATGTGATTCATTGTTGCCCATTCTCCCCTACGACTCTGTTCGAATCCCTCGCTCGCAAAATCACAAACGATTATCATTAGAAAGAACAAAAGCGAAAAACTGGTTATTAATTAGGTAGATTAGATACCCAGATAATGACTGAAGTCAACGCCGTTGTCCCGTTAAGAAGCCACACGATAGTAATCCACATTTTGGGACACTGACCACCGCCTCGCAAGCACTTTGCAGACTGATAGATTGATAGACCATTACCTACGTTATAGTACAGCTAGTTCATTCCATGCAAAACTGAACCTATGACCTAGATAAACTTGGAGTAGGCTACTCCTGTCTACAGAACTGACATTCGGCTATAGTCCGTACTAAACGTCATGACCGTATTTTACATGTCTATGAACGTAGTTCCTTTAATTTCGCATACAAATGTAATTTTAAGACCAAAATGGTTCCGTATGAGTTAATGAATGCTGTCTTTGTCCCCTTCGTGCATTGTATGTAAGTTACTGTGTCTACCAGCAGTTACTAGTTACCCTCAAAAGAATGGTCACTATCGACCTCGTCAAACGGGTTCACAAGGTCGATGGTATAAGCTTAAAATGATACTTTTGACACATCTACATAGTAAACTGATAATATTATTTGAATTAAGGATTTTTTTAATACATGGTATTACTACAATGGAAATGATATTATGGGTAATAATAATGGAAAGGGGCTTCGGAAATCGCAAATCTGCTAAACATTGTTAAAAATAAAACATGGTGTAATAAAATTATACATGAACGCATTTACCTGCGACTCCTTAGACATGCTCAGCGCGTATCCTGTCAGTAACTTATCACAACTCCACTAAAACTATTACTAATCAAAATGACTAAACGCGTTAAAATACCAAGCCAAGGTATGCACTTATCTACACAGCTGAACTACGAATGTACCGGTTACCTCTACAGTAGCTACGATATGGTAAGAAGGGTCCATTTAATTTATAACCATGTCAATTGTGGGATAAAGGTCAGGCAACAAAGACAGCTCAATCATTAATGAAAGAGATTTAGAAGGGTCGGGAGCGTGATGATGGCGCATGGCGGTCGCATGAAGTCGTTATTTACACAGAGATGATTTATAGGAAAATATCTATCAATGATAATCAGGTACATTGTGTGATTTTTATTTCCGTGAAAAACCACAATTGGAATGCTTATAAACAGAACCCGCCAACTCCAACTACAGAACTACTGACAGGCATCGGCTCAAAGTCGACGTAGTCGAGGTGCGCGCAGGCCGCCGGGGGCGGGGGCTCGGGCGCGCGCCGCGGCACCATGTCGCTCCACGAGATCTTCGCGCCTTGCTTGCACTTGCTGTCGGGAGACTTCTCATCGCTCCCGCCTTTCCCTTTGCGCGATTTCAGAGACTGCTTCTTCGTGATGTTGCCTGGACGTCGACGGAAGTGGTTAAATGCGGACAAGGATAAGGTACTAATTGAAACGCAAGCCAATCTTTCGCTTAGCCAGCATTGCAACGAATGAAGCTTGCAATCGGCAAGGCCGGCTACGGTGTAGTCGAGTAAAACGGAACGGGAAGCACCTATCTGCTGCAGCATTTGGCTAAGACTCAGTATCTGAGATTGCGTGCGAGAGTATCTGTAGGGCGGCGCCCAGGGCCGCGCCTCGTGGGACGGCAGCGGCTCCAACTGCTGGTAGTCCACCACGCGCTTCTCTCCCAACTCTTCGATGAACACCAGGCACGGCCCGCCGTCCGGCCGCATCTCCTGAATGTGGCAGTGGTACGGAGCCGACTGTTCGCACTCCAGCTTGCACAAGCACTTCACCCCGACTTGCAATGTTGTCCCATCTGAATACCTAGCCCCATATCTTAGTTCTGCAACACCAGACAACAGTTAATACAATCCAGTTCTGATCGAGAATACAAATAGAAACATTGGCTGTTACCTTTTCTCATTTCACTCCAAACATCAAACTCAATGTTTCTGTAAATATCGGGGTCCAGAGCCTTTGCAACTTTGTATGGAAATGGAGTAATACCATTATCGAGCAAATCTTTAGCGCTGTTAACATTAAGGCAGTTCATGCAAACATTTTCTAGCTGTATCAGACTGCGATTGAACACAAATATGCTCAAAGACTCCTTAAGCAAGCTTGCTCTTTCAACATCTTCAGTGTGATGCTTGCATTTCAGAGCAACAGCATTGTTGTTTTTGTCTTTGTCATCATCAATAGTCTCAATGAAGATCTTGGCTCTCTCCTTCTGTTTTTTGCGGCGTTCCACATTCTCCGCCATGAAATATTCAATGTGGTTGGACGGGAGTTTTTCATGGAGCATTTTGTCTATTGCATAAGGCAGGTCCTTCAGTTGGTACACACCATCATACAGAATTTCATATACCAGCGCTATAATGAGGTCATAAATAAATTTTAAAGTATAAATCAGTTTCTTTTTGTAAAAATTAAGTTTGTATTGGTAAATTCATAGTAAAATAAAAATCAGCATAAGCATTATAAGAAAAAATATAAACTTACACTGGCAAAAGGATGAGGCATTAATGAAATCTTTAGTGTACACTACATCAAAGTGTTTTGTGTCTGAAGAATAGAACAAATAAAGAGGATCCCCGTAACCATTGCATATCTTAGTCTGAGGGCCTTTGTTAGCTTCAAATATTATGAAATCACGCCTGCAACGTATTATTAATTAAATTCACTAGTACTGCCATCAAAACATTTAAATGAATGTAAATGCTCTGAATATTCTCACCGATACATATGGCTCAATGCAGATATTTCTACTAGCCCGCCCCATTCCGATGAATTAGACATCTCTTTTAGATAATTGTCCAATGCACAACTCATGGACTACAAACATAAAGCATTTGGTTATAATTTAATCACTATCGTTATAGAATATCAATAATTAAAATAACTGATATATGTCCTACCCCTTCGAATAGATGCCTATTTGAAGCCATAAAGTGAATGCAATCATAGCGCACTTTATGGTAATACCTCTGAGTATTAAAGATGTTCTCAGACACTGCCCTGAAAAGGCAACTTGCATCCCTAGCAGTATGTTTTCGGAAAAACCCCATTTCATCAAGCCATCGGTCGGGTTCAGAAGTACGCTTGTGTATCTTCCAGGGCCCGCGACAGCGAATAGGCGAAGATGACATTATTAACCAGCTAACGATCTGCAGGTAAACAAAAACAAATGACGCTCCATCGGCAAAGACTACAGCGGTTCTACTCGCATATCCGCCTTCGCACGGAAACGACGATAGTATTATTGCATACCGCAAACAAAATATAGACAAAACCATATCGTAGCTATTATGAGTAAATGCAAATGGTTGTTTAACAGTCTACGAATATAACACGTGCAATTGCATAAAACATACACATTGTATCGCACTATTCTTAATTTATACTTACCGAAATGAAGCCTCCCAACAGCCAGCATTAGTGTTAATACTGTATGCAGAAATGCAAAGATGTTTTTCGGAGAAATTGTAAAATTTGCACGTGTGAAAATCAAACCGTCAGCCGGCGGGAAGCACGCAAATCAAAATTTACAAGCAAGATGCCATTTTGTCTTCTAAAAATCTGTCAATTTTTTTGACAAACAGAAGATGTGACAACGTCATGAATAGATTTTTTTTTTTTTTTTTTTTTTATTTGCGTACGTTATGTTTCTCACCTATGTTAACCCGTTTTCTTCAGTATTTCATGCATTCACTTCACAGTTATGTTTTTCTCATAAGTTAGTTTGTTACAGTAAATGTTTTTCTCTTAAATTAGTTTATTTTCTTTATTATTTTATTTACAACGTCTTCCCGCCATCTTGAAGATGGCGGGAATCCGTCATGAATAGATAGAGTTGGGGTCCTACTCCTAAACAAACATATAGTTAGTCGATTAGTACCTTACCTACTGTAGAAAGTAAATATGTACTTAAGTCATCTACGGGCAAGTAGCTGATGATGACAAGAGATACATTACACTGATGACATACAAAGAGAAACAATATACTGTTGAATTGATAACCTCGTTTTTAGAAGTCTGGTAATAACACTACTCTTATGTTTAGATTTTGCTTATGATTCCTTTGTTGTTCTAATAAATAAATAAAACCTAAAATTTCAGTTAGCAGCACATGATGAGGTATCCTCTCTGGACAGCGAGATAAATGGCGACAATGATGAAGATGATGAGAATTTGCGGCATTCAGTCAGCTCAAATGCCCACGCAGAGGAACCCAAGTCGGCCTTCCATTTGATCCTGCAGCGGAGCTCTCTAGCTCGGGCTATGAAAGCTGTGTTTGAAGAGCTTAGCAGTACTGGTTTGTAATTTCATTTCATTTATTCAAGAACAATTTAAATCGTATTTGAAATTATTACATTCATAAAACAACCCAAAACATAAAGCAAAAACATGGTAAATATAAATACTTATTTATATACTTTATATGTGAATGCAATGAAAACAAAGTGTTGGATATCAGAAAGCTATGTATTATTTATGATGTGGCGCGGCGGGCGAAGGTCCGCCTGCAACGCGGAGGTTGCGGGTTCGATTGGGATAAATGTTTGTACGATCTGCAATTATTATTCCGGGTGTTCTGGGTATTTTATATGTATCATAAAAAATCGATCTATGTAATGTATTGTATTAGGTATGTCAGTATTCTAGTACCCATAACACAAGCTCTGCTTAGCTTGGGGCTAGATGATGTTGTTTGGATTGACCAGCATTATTAATTTATAAAGTACTTTTGTTTTTGATTGTGTTCAAAACGGACGATGTTCTGATGGTCTGCTAATTCATTGTGATTATAACAGTAACATAAAACTTATTCATGCTTTGTTGGATTTTAAAAATAAACTTGTATCTTCCAGGCATAGTACAAGTCCGCATAAACAATTGGGTGTTGCTATCATTCTGTTTGCCACATAAAGCGCATCAGATGCACAACCGCGGTCTGATCATCGAGCCGGAGACCATAGACAAATGTTTGGGGAAGTTGAGACCTTATCACGGAATACTACTTCTGGTAAAATTCAAAACTTTCTACTTTCTACTTTTAACTTATATTTCACTTTTATTATAGATAAATGTGACAGTAAATGTAGTTTGTGGCACTTCGTAACTTTCAAATATCAAGGCGCGTAATCCGTAATCTTGTTTTGTCCCTTATATGGGACACATATGCAAGACAGTTCTAGAAGCAATTTGAATAAAACAAAACGGGCTCCGATTTGGATGAAACTTAAAATAAATGCGATCTGTTCGCACGGGCATTGAACTAAAGTTTTAAAACAGCGGGTTATTTACCCGGTGACATTTATATCGTATATGGTAATTTTGCACCATAATACTAGGAATACTAAAAAATAATGTAATTTTCACAGGTAAATCCAAACGAGCTATTAGCGTCAATACCGCTGGACGGTAGCTCGGCGTTGCTAAGACTGATCAAACTGTACAGTCCACTCAAGAGTCTTCAAACACTCGCGATCGAGGCTGATCTTACTTTAAAACAGGTAGGTATACATTTAAATCATATATTTGTACTTGCTACTGATTAAGCAATGTATAATGAAGCAGTTTTGCATTCACAAAAAAAAACAATACCTGAGAATTTAGTCCAATTTATGTTTTCTATTTAGAATTTGGCATAACAAACAGATTGAAATGATAGTTGCATTTAAAATCAAGTAAATCTCATCCAGTTTTATAAATATGTGTGAAACATCTGAATTTTACTAGCTGGTGCCCGCGACTTCGTCCTGCTTTCGTTATATTTTGGACATTTTGTGCGATATCTTTATAATTGATGGCCTATCTGTTATTCTGATGTATGTACATTATTGTAAAGTTTGATTAAAATCCATTGAGTAGTTTTTGCGTGAAAGAGTAACTAACATACATACATCCATCCATCCAAACATCCATCCACGCAAACTTTTGCACTTATAATATTATATTATAAGAATAAGAATAAGAATAACTTTATTGACAAAAAATCTTAATTGTAAACATTTCGTTTCGGCTTATAATTACGTGTGTATTAATATTTTTGAGGGTATGTATACAATATGATGGAAGCCATACCTCCCGTGCTAGTTGTAAACTGTGTTACGGCAAGGTAGCGGTTCCCGTCCATCGCAATACGGGTCATTTTGACTGAGCAAACATGAAGAACCGGCGAGCCGGTTTTGTCGCTTGGAGTAAACAAAAACAGCGTGCGTAGTATAAGTAGGAAAAACAGACAAATCATTTACGTTGAGAAGAGATAATTTAGAATGCACTTAATGTGCCTGGTGACTAATTATGTAATTATTATAATAACTTAACATCTATAACAAAGTAAGTATACTTACAAACAAAAACTATATAAAATAAAACTCTTAGATGCTAATTAACTATTAGGGCATGCAAACCTACAGTACATTTTTTTTTAAAACAAATACATAGTTTTATAAAATTAACAAACAAAGAATAAACAAAACTTAATAAAGTAATCTGATAAGTTCATATATTACATTATATATATCTTTATATCATGTACTTATTTCTAGTTATCAATTTTGGTACAAATGCATAGTTTTTTTAATATTTTTTTTTTTTTTCTATTTCTAATAGTAAAGTTTTATAAAAAAATAATAAACATATTATATGTATGTATTATAGTGTTTATATCTATATATCATGTATGTACTTAGTTATTACTTTTAAAATATATATGTATACATATGTTTTTGTCTCCTTTTATAATAAATCTGTACCCAGAATACCTAGTGATTAAACTGAATAAAGTATTTGTATATGACCATTAATAGAATTTATCTTAATGTTAACGTAGTTTTAATTACCGAATTATTTGTAAAAGTTGTTCTGTCTTATCATAGTCAAAATTTAAAAGGAACTCATCTAGGATTTTCACGCATGCATATTTGGTTTTATTCCTCTTTACTAATACGATTATATAGGAACGGAGACAGAAACTTCCAGAAACACTGAGCAAAAGTAGTATTACACGTGGGTACACTATAAACCTCATTAGACCTTCTTTTAGATAAATCCTGGTACATTGGGCGTGAGTGTTGTCTAGTTACGATAATTTTAACAAATAGCTGCCGCACAGTAAGAACCTTGAATCCATTATATAGATTATATGTGGGGTACCTAAATGGTTTGAAAAGCATGACTTTGATAATGCAGCGTTGAGCACGTTCAAGTTTAATTAAAGATGTTTTTCGTGCACCCCCCCAGGCTGAGATGCCGTAAGAAATTATAGATTGGCATAAAGTTGAGTAAACCATTCTATTTGTTTTATCATCTTTCAGATGTCGGACTCGTTTAAAAATTGGTATGAGTTTACGTACACGGGATTTTAGTGCATCAATGTGCTGCTTCCAGTTCAGGTTTTTATCCATGGATATACCTAAGTATTTAATGCTATCTGTTGATGACAGGGTATAACAGTCACATTCAGCAGAATTAATTGTCTCATCACAAGAATGAGCCTTAAGTGTGAGATCCGTACTTGGTTGGTTATTGTTGTATATTGAAAAGGAAATGTATTTGGTTTTGTCTAGATTCAGAGTAAGAAGATTTTTTTTTAGCCAGTCAACTACAATTCTCATTCCTTTTTCAGCCGATAAAAACACCTCTTTCCATGTCGGTCCTCTGAATACAATAACAGTGTCGTCAGCAAATGTAATTATTTTAGCATTGGGAAATTTAGTTTAGAGACTGTTGATGTACACAAGAAAAAGAGTTATATTATTAGTAGGATTTTCTTTTATAGAGTATTGTAAAACGTATTCCAGGTATCTCAACTAACCGGACACTTGGTTTACTGGGCGAAAGCAACTGTGATATTCCCTCTCTGTGAAGGCAATGTGTACGTAGTTGCTCCGTGCGCTAACGTGCACATTCACTCGCCTTTAGTCGAAGAGTTCTCTAAAGAATTCCCTGGACTGTGTTTATTACAGGTAAAAAATAACTTAAAGTAGTATAAATAAGTAAATACTCTAGGACAATCACACTTTAGTCCCAAACTAAGCAAGCTTATTCTATGGAAACTAGATTGCTGTAATACAGTCATAGATTTTCAGATGAATAAATTAATAATTTTTTTTAAAGTATACATTTGAAGTATACGTTTCTAGATCTGTTTTTTTTTTTGTATTTACAAAAAATTTGCATAACTTTAACAGCAATTAGCTGTAATTCAAAAATAGTTTGCACTTATGTAAAATGTTTTATATACAAAAAACAATGGACATTCGCATGATTACTAAATATAAAAAAAGTTGAATATATGTTTAGTTTACTGATCAAATGTCGGATGCGTTATGGGCAAAATGTATTACATATTGGACGCCCAAAAACGGAAAACGACCGCGGACAACGCCAAATATGGAGGGACGTATTTGAAAATTTGGCTATTATGGATCAATCTATTACTGCCCATGCAAAAGATTGATCCAGGACAGGGCACTGACAGGGAACTGGAGAAAAAGAAGGGAGGCCTTTGTCGTGCAGTGCCACAGTCTGAAAATGAATGAATGAATGAATACTGATCTAAAATTTGCACAATAACAGATGCTGAGTGAGTTCTCCCTGCCCTGCCCGCCCCGCTGTGGTACGTGGCGCGCGGCGCGTTCGGCGGCGGCGGCGGCCGGCTCGCGCGCTGCGTGGCGTGGCTGCTGCAGCGCCGCCTGCTGCTGCAGCTGCACACATACGTGCAGTTCAACTCGCCGCATTGGGGCCGCAGTGCAGGTACCTGGTGGTATTTCTAGTCATATAACTGGCCGATAGTATCTCTAGTCATTTAAGAATATCTCCAATCATATAAGTGGCCGACAATATCTCCAATCATATAAGTGGCCGATAGTATCTCTAGTCATATTAGTGGCCGGCAGTATCTGTAGTTATAAAAGTGGTCGGCTAGCGCGCTATGCAGCGTGGATTCTAAAGCGACGTCTGCTGCTGCAGCTACACACATACGTGCAGTTCAACTCGCCGCATTGGGGACGCATTGCAGGTAGCTAGCTGTATCTCTAGTCATATAAGTGGCCGATAGTATCTATAGTCATATAAGTGGCCGATAGTATCTCTAGTCATTTAAGTGGCCGATAGTATCTCTAGTCATATAAGTGGCCGACAGTAGGTATCTCTAGTCATATAAGTGGCCGATAGTATATCTAGTCATATAAGTGGCCGATAGTATGTCTAGTCTAGGTCTAGCGCGCTATGTAGCGTGGCTCCTACAGCTGCGACTGCTGGCTGCTGCAGTTAGACACATACGTGCAGTTCAACTAGCCGCATTGGGGCCGCAGTGCAGGTAGCTAGTGGTATAAGTCACATAAGTGGCCGATAGTATCTCTAGTCATACAAATGGCGGTCTAGCGCGCTATGTAGTGTGGCTCCTACAGCTTGCTGGCTGCTGCAATTACACACATAAGTCGCCGCATTGGGGACGCAGTGCAGGTACCTAGGTAGTCACTATCTCTAGTCATATAAAAAGGTTTTATATGACTAGAGATATATTCCTTGTGATCTAATTTAAATGGTTTAATGGATTATTTTTATTTGAAAGGAAATAATTGGTAACACATTAAAAAACCTCAGTTGAATTGAGAACCTCCTTTTATTTATGAAGTCTACTAAAAAATACTTGAATTATTTAGCTGCCGGGCTGCTTTAATAGTCTCAATTCAATGTTCATCTACATATATTTTCACAGACGGCAAGGAATACTACTGCGAAAAACATGTAGACATCTACAATCAATCGTGCAACGTGTCATTCTCATCTCTAAACAACACCGGACTCAACGTGCCAGAACCGGTGGAACCGCGGGAAAACACCAACATCTTCAACGATTCCGATGAAGATTATCCAACGGAAAACAACCTCAACCAAACAGATTTCTCACACACAAAACCCATTGTCATAGACAGCGATTACACAAAATACGACAAATTCCACGAAGTCGACTCCGCGAATCATTCCTTCGACGACGGAGTCGATGTAGTCGACGGCATAGTCAAAACAGGCTTGAACGGAGTCAGCGACTATGAAAAAGTAGATAAGAAAAAACTACACGCAAATTCTGTAGACAGCGGGATATCTAACAATATCAACAACGTTAGCGAGAACGGTACTGAAGTCGCTGAGTCTGAGAAAGATTGCATTAAAATCAAAAGTTTACCTTCGAGACTGTCGGATCGTTGAAGGAAAGTGAGAATTCGAATAGGGATAGCAGTGATGATGATAAATTCGAAAGTGATCATGACGTGTCGCCGCGGATAAAGACTAATGGAATCGTTAATGGAAACGAGAAGAGGAATGGAGTATCGTTAAATTTGAAACTGCAAAGTGAAATGAGGTATGTTGTTTAGTTATTAAACTGCAATAATAATTATTTATGTAAAGATGATAATAAATCTTTGCCAATGTAAAAACAAAGATAAGAGTACATAAAATGTGTTCATAAATATTTGATTAGTGTTTACAATAAAATGATTTGATTTGATCTTGGTATAAAGTTTGTATAGGATATTTTTATCCCGCAACGCTCTAAAGTATTTAAAAAAATGTATGATTGAAAGTTTTGTTTATGGTAAACTAGTCTTTATTCCCACAGCTTTCAGCCGCCAACTGTGTGGAATGTCCCAGCTAGTTGTGACGTTGTCGACTCGTGCCGAGCGCCTACTGATCCGCCCACTACTGAAGCATTACTGGATACGTTCACAACAGATGAGAGGGGTGTGCTAGCTGGTATACCAGCGGCTTCTAATCCGGATGACCTGTTACTATTGGCCCAGCTCCATAAAAAAGGTACCTTTTCAATTAAAAATATTCACGGACATTTCACACATCACACTCTAGTCTAAAACTAAGCAAAGCTTGTACGGGAACTAGACTGCTGATAGAATACTAATTCTTTTTTGTAAATACATTGCAACCCAGACACAGAACATATATTTATGTTCATCACACAAACATTTGCTCTAGATGGGAATCGAACCCACGACCCACAGCATAGAAGGCACGCCTGTCAAATAAATTTTTTTTTTTTACATAATTAACCCGCATCAAATCTGTAAAATTTTCTAAAGCACTGCAAAGGCTAATTGATGCTTCAAAAGAACTTTTTTATTGATCAAGATTAGTGTCATGTTTTATAAATTATAAATGCTACATGCATCTTTTCTAATTTCAATAATGTTGTAGTTCAGTTTTATACACTGAATTTTACGTAGATGCAGTTTTGTAAAAAATATTTATTTTTTTGTCGAAATATTTAAATGCAGTTTTTTTTACTATAGAGGTCCAGGTGTGGAAAAATTACATTGTTTAACGTTTCCAGGGTATCTACGCGGAGAGCAGCATTTAGAAGAAATAATGTTCATGGAGAACGTCAGCCGATCGCAACTCATGCAGCTACTAGACAAATTCAAAGACGTGCTCATTACATTTGAGACTGAAGATCCGGCCGTGGCTATGCTATACCCTTACCAATAACCGTATTATTATATTACATAATTTATGTCACACTATCTATTTTCCGCACAAAATGTTGAGACCATTCCTTTTATTATACACCTAAAATAGCGTTCCGAAGTAGGCGTATCATTAAACGAACTTATCATAGATATATCCCCTATCTTACAAAAAGTTAGCGTTGACATTATGTCACCATTACGTATGGCAATCAAGACATCAAGTCTGCGCTAACTTTTCATAAGATAGACCGTAAGGTTTAGTTGAAATCATAAACTCCATTCTGCTTATATTTTAATAAAATAGGCCACTACACCACACTGCATTGATGTATGGTTGGATTTTATAAGTATGTAAATAAAATAATATTAATATGAGTCTTGGTTTTTCTTAATTTTATTATTTTGTATAAATACATTCATGGTATAAATACATTGTTCTTACAACATTAGCGTGACGGGACAGTAAACACTCTTCAGATGAACAGATGAGACTTGTTGTTACGGTTGTGGCACTGCTAGAAATAACTGTAACTACATACATTAGGTTGTGCCATACCGTCGTCCCAACCGAGGCTGAGCTGTTATCAGGCCTGACTCTCGTTGGTGGTGGTCTCCATGGTGGTGCCAGTGGGCGTGGTGGTAGCCTTGGGCTTGACTTCGGCGTCAGTAGCAGGGGCCTCGCTCTCCCCATTCTGTCGCGGAGGCTGTCCGTCCTGGGCGCCGGCGAGCGCAGACGCCTGAAGCCGCCTCTGTTCATGGGGGCCGGGTCCGTCGCCCCGCCGTACTTAGACAGAAGTACTCCAGTGTTCATTCACATGTGACGTATTAGCGGTCCTTTCTGAGAGAATGTCTTACTACAGTCACTGCATGAATATGGCTTTTATCCGGGATGTATTCGCATGTGTTGTGCTAGATGTTGTTTAAAAATGAATGTCTTAGTACAGTCACAGCATGAATATGGCCTTTATGTGTGTATTTGCATGTGTTTTGTTAGAATATTATTCCGAGTGAATGTTTTATTGCATTTATTGCAAGAAAATGGCTTTTCTCCAGTGTGTATTCGCATGTGATTTGTTAGAATATCTTTCCGAGTGAATGTTTTATTGCATTTATTGCAAGAAAATGGCTTTTCTCCAGTGTGTATTCGTATGTGACATGTTAGATGTGGTTTTTGAGTGAATGTTTTATTGCATTTATTGCATGAATATGGTCTTTTTCCAGAGTGTCTTCGTATGTGACGTGTTAGATGTGGTTTCTGAGTGAATGTTTTATAGCATTTATTGCATGAATATGGTCTTTTTCCAGAGTGTATTTGCATGTGTTTTTTTAGATGTTCTTTCTGAGTGAATGATTTATTGCAAGAATATGGCTTTTCTCCAGTGTGTAGTTGCATGTGTTGTGTTAGTTGATGTTTACAAATGAATGTCTTAGTACAGTCACAGCATGAATATGGCTTCTCTCCAGTGTGTATTTGCATGTGTTTTGTTAGAATATATTTCCGAGTGAATGTTTTATTGCATTTATTGCAAGAAAATGGCTTCTCTCCAGTGTGTATTCGCATGTGTTTTGTTAGAATATCTTTCCGAGTGAATGTTTTATTGCATTTATTGCAAGAAAATGGCTTTTCTCCAGTGTGTATTTGTATGTGACGTGTTAGATGTGGTTTCTGAGTGAATGTTTTATTGCATTTATTGCAAGAAAATGGCTTTTCTCCAGTGTGTATTCGCATGTGTTGTGTTAGATGTGGTTTCTGAGTGAATGTTTTATTGCATTTATTGCATGAATATGGTCTTTCTCCAGAGTGTATTCGCATGTGTTGTGTTAGATGTTGCTTATGAGTGAATGTCTTATTACAGTCACTGCATGAATATACCTTTTTACCAGAACATGTTGGCATATTTCTTACCATGGTTTGCTTCTCAATAAAGTGAGTTTTAACATGTTTTGCTAACTTATATTTCGACACAAATTGTGAGTTGCAAATATCACAAAAGCAACACAAATTACTGATAATTTCTTGGTTCTCTACTACATTTACGTATTCTAAATACAAATTTGTACTTGCTGTATCACTTATATTATCTGGGTCGTGTTCATCAGGTGTTACTGGTAGTTCTTCAAGTACCACTTCAGCTGTTTTATCTGATTCTTCAATTTTTTCTTTCTTCACAATCGCGGGAATATCCAACATTTCATTGTTTTGTGTAACAGACAAATGCAGCATAGGCGTCACTGATAGAGTTGTTGTTGCCTGAGACAGAATTGCGTTTGCACTGCACTGCATTATCTGAAAGCCAACATGTGCAGGGTCACACACAACAATCTGACATATTGTATACTGTATTTTGTACATGTGCAAGCGTCAGATTGTTGTATATCAACATACCTGAATGAAAAGTATAAGGTGGGTTGTATAATAAACTATCAGTCAGTATTACGTCTGCAGATTCCTTAAATATCCAATGATTTTTGCGAAAATGGGTGACATGACAACTTGTGAAGTTGCAATCAAAATTTGAGTAGCTTGATTTTTTTTTTTTTTTTTATTTGCTCTTCGGAGCAGGCTAAAGTTTTAGAACCATACCGCCTAGTCTTACGTAAATGTTTTTCTCTTAAATTAGTTTAATTTCTTTATTATTTTATTTACAACGTCTTCCCGTTCACTTTACACTTCTATCATAGAGCATTCACTTTACAGTTATGTTTTTCCCGCCATCCCCAAGATGGCGGGAAGTCCACTTATATTTCGTACGTTATGTTTTTCTCTTATGTTAATTTGTTTTCTTCAATATTTCATGCATTCACTTCACAGTTATGTTTTTCTCTTGAGTTAGTTTGTTTTCTTCAGTATTTTATGCATTCACTTTACAACTTTACAGTTATGTTTTTCCCGCCATCCTCAAGATTTTTCGTACGTTATGTTTCTCTCCTATGTTAACCCGTTTTCTTCAGTATTTCATGTATTCACTTCACAGTTATGTTTTTCTCATAAGTTAGTTTGTTACAGTAAATGTTTTTCTCTTAAATTAGTTTATTTTTTTTATTATTTTATTTACAGCGTCTTCCCGCCATCTTGAAGATGGCGGGAATCTTCTTGAGTAGCTTGAATGAAAAGGTCTTTAGAGAGAGGCTGTCTCTGTCGTCTGTCACTCGCTACTCGCTACACCATACACATATTATCTATGGTTGGCTTGGCATAGACAGAAAAGTCAACAACTCGATTATTTACTGTTGCCTTGCTTAAAAAATCTCCCGAACTTAATGGAGACTTGGCTTGCATAAAAATCTCTAGATTGGTATGGATGGAATGGAAACTATGGAAAGCAACGCGGCTAAGCCTTTTGATAATAAAAAAAGGTAGCACTCCGGGAGTGCCGGCAGAAGTGAAAACTTCAATATTAACGTTGTGTTTTCACTTCTAAGTTTTCACATAAAAATATAACCACAGACGTCATAATGACAATGACAATCACAATGACACAGACACATTCGCGCAAGCGCCCTGTGCCGCCTAAACAGAGTCAGCACACTCAGGCACGGTAGAAAGAGTGGGAGATACTAGTTCCTCTCCCTTTCCCTCGATCTTACGCTTCGATCAACGTCACGTGACCCTGACGCGAGTTTGAAAGTTTTTACCCACCCAGCGCCGCTAAAGAAGTTTTCACTTCAAAAACTTAATATTTTTTTTATTAATAGGTTTATGTAAATGATTCTTGAGCAAGTTCCTGAATGTTTAAGATTATGTTGGTGCAATAGCATTTTATTTATTTGGATATGAAAATAGAGTGTTGTATGCTAGCTATGTTGCCTATCAATAATTTTAACTATGTCCTATCTTGATACTTCTTATTACATACCTACCGTATATGAAATGGCACATTAAGTAATACAAGCATTTTACTTTCATTTGTGTAATTTAGAAAAAGCACCGTCTATAAAACATACAATTTTTTCAGTAAAAATGGTTTATTGGCATTGATAGCTTTATTATAAAAGTGAAAACTGTAGGATATATTATTACTAATACTAAATATTGTAATTACGACATAGGTAAGTAGGTACAAACCTACTCTTATTACATCGGTAGCAAACAGGTAGCAAAATACACCTACCAAGTTTAATAGACACAAACACGTAAGTATTTTGTTTAAACCAAACCATTTTTAACTTGGTTGAGCAATTTCGAATACTTACTGGTTATAGTATTAATTTATGGTGTTTATTTTGAATATTGTTCGTTATATTTAATATTTATTCCAGAGAGTTATTGTAAACGCAATAAATGTGGACACGACTCTGCATTTATACTCCTTAATTTACACTTATTGACCAGATTAGACATTATCTTTATCATGTACGTATATTTTCCAAAAGAGAACAAAGGTACAGATTCTATAGTAAAATCAATGATGGTGCAGTATAAAATTCCCAAAATAAATTAAAATCAGTACACGCCATTAATACTTAATTATTCACCTCAATATAAATTAAATTAAAAATGCTCACAAAATATTCTTAAATATACATCATACCGTTTAAAAAGTGACATAGAAAAATTCTTTCCTAATTACTAATGATAAGGAGAAGTTGAAGTCCAGTCTAGCCTTCTACTCGTGATTAGACATTGGTTATTATAATAAAATAAAATTTAAAACGGACTGCGCGTATCGGCCTATTTATAAGTAACTTACATCAAGATTAAAATACGGCGATACTTAGCGAAATATAGTTGCAAGGTTAAAATAATGGTTTAAGCGGTTTTCTCAGCTTCGATGACATCTTTAGTGGGCAGAGGGTTCTTCTCGCAAGTTTCTGTGTGCTTCAGTTTGGTGGAGTCAAAGTTTTCGATGCCGTTTAGGAAGTTGTTCTTCTCCTTTTCGGCTTCAATAGCTGTGGATAATAACATATGTATTATACTTTTAACTTTTAATGCAACTAGGAATGGAAGACTTACAGACTTTTAACGCGGCTTGTTTTTCGATATACCTACTAGTAGAAAAAATATCGATAGATAGGGATGCAAATCAAATTACCATACAGTTAATGATCGGTACTCAATAATAACTATATTTTTAACAAAACTAACTTAAATAGTCATTGACAAGTAGTACTTTTTTAGAGATTACTCAAAACGTATCAGGTCTTAATTAAATTTATATGGGACCACCTCTGTAGTACGATCTAAAATACAAAAAGTCATTCATCAAAATCGGTTCATAATTGACGGAGTAATCACGTAGCATACCTACATAATATATTAGTTACTTTTTTAACGTCGGTTGATAATAAATAAATAATGCTGGACAATCCACACAACATCATCTTGCCCCAAGCTAAGCAGAGCTTGTGTGTTGTGGTACTAGAAGACTGACATACATACAATACATTAAATAGATAGATATGTTTTATTATACATATAAAGACCCGGAACACCCGGAATAAATATTTGCAGATCGTACAAACTTTTATCCCAAGGCGGGAATCGAACCCGCAACCTCCGCGTCGCAGGCGGACCTTAGCCCGCCGCAGTGCCACTTCGGTCGTCAAATGGTAAGTAAATGATTTAATTAAGTATAAATCTTTTATGTATTATCGAGGCACAAAAAGCAGCAAATTAAAAACCTTCTTTTGGCGGCAAGAAATTCTTTTCTTCCGTCGTTGCGTGCTTCATCTGAGTCTTGTCAAAGTGCTCGACTCCTTCCAATAGGTTCTGGTGAGCTTTTTCCGCTGCCACAACTGGTGCAAAGCAAAATCGTGCATGGCAAAACATAATACTTATATAAAAGCTTAGTTGCTTTATACATACACACAAATATAACTTAATATTATATATAACTTAATATACTTAAATATAATCTCATGCGGCGGTGTATAACTGAGAATTCATTTTTATTCAGGAAAGAATATAAGTCAGTTTATGACACGATACGATCAAACAGCATTACGATTAGTGGGATTTTAAGGCTAATATCACTTTATTAACTTGAAATATAAGCGATCTCAAGTCACCATTTTTTTAAGTAGATCATATAATATTTACCTGAGTAAATATCATGAATAGTAAAAAGTGTGTAGTATCTCGTACTTACAACAAGTCTACATTCGGCTCAAGAGCCGACAAATAATACCTAAATACATTATTTTTACTACTAAGTTTACTAATCTCATTCATTTAAAAGAAACTAGGTATATTAAAAAGCTCATTATATAGTACATAAAACACTAACTATTAATAATTATTTTTAATAGATTAAACGACTTGTAGTAAATATTAAATTTTACTATTAAAGTTAATCTAGTCATAACGCGGAACAGTGCAGGCAAAATTATCAGCAATGCAGTAAATTAATAATGTGTAAGTAAATTCGTTAAGCGCGTGCAAACAACAATTACAGTAAACATGTGATAGTTACCATCTTTGTCTGGAAGCGGGTTCTTCTCGTGGGTTTCCGTGTGCTTGAGTTGAGTAGCATCGAATTTCTCAATACCATCGAACAGGGATTTTTGTGTTTTTTCAGTAGCTACATCTGTAAATGTTAAAACATCGTGTAATAGCTATCTAAATATTGTGGTAACCGCTCACACTTTGAAACCAACGACGGCAAAACAAACATGCTCGTTATTATTTTAGTGCGACATAACATGTTACTCGTATTATTTCGTGAAAACTTCGACTAAATTATAGCTAATGAACCTTTAGTTTTTATTGCGAAAAATATTACGAAGAAGCATTCACGTCTCATGAGATGCTTTGGTGATTGGCGATTATGAGTCTGATCAACTAGTGCTATTTCATCCACACTGTACCACCCTGTACCTATGGCATTCGGAAGGATATTTTTTTCTATAGTCTCCGTTTTCCTTAAAGAGGAAGTCTGAAACTGTTCTACTCCTTGTAGTATGGCGTTGTGTTGTTTTTCTTGTGCTACATCTGTCATTTAATTAAAAATAACTGATTATAGTGGTACTTTTAAGTTGTGCAATAAATATATCTACAGCCAGCACATAAAATGTTTATTCTTGCTCGCTTCTATAAACCCGTGCCTATAGATGCATAGTCGGTATACTTATATACAAGAGAACCACAGACCATAGATACCTATTATGTACTCAATGAAATGATAAAAAAACAAAATAAATCAATCAATCCACCATACCTTGAGCCGATGGCAGCACGATCTTTTCGTTTGTGTCGACGTCACGAAGGCAGCTCGTGTTAAAGCCTTCAAGTTGACTTTTGAGATCTACAGCCACCTTGGGCAGGTCCTTCAGAGATGGGGCATCAACTGAGCAGGCCATTGTTTAGAGATCTGAAAAAATAAAAAACTATTTATAAAATATATACCTACTTACTTAAATTTATTTACTAGTTAAGTAACTACCGTAAGAACGATAGATAACATGTTACAAATGCAATCAAATTGAGCGGAAACAATGAACAGGGCCTAGGGCACTCCTTCGTAGTTATTTATTGACTCGTATGGCGTTACGCTATATTACATACAACGCTATTAGTTAAAGTGCGTAGGCCCTAGTCCAGACCAACAAAGTGCATTTAAGTAATAAGATTTAATTTGTTTTTAAGTTATACTCAAACATTAGCCTACTTATTTTACACAGTAAAGTTAACTGTATTTTTAGTAACAATGTGTTGTGAACACAGCATTGTGGGAGTCAAAACTAACTGTTTTCATTACCATAATCTGTCTCGAAGTCACAATCCTCGTCCCAGTATAAATAATGTCTATTTGAAGATCGAGTCAATGAGAGGAAATCGTGATTGCTGTGGATATCGTAATTAACGAAATAACTTTTGACAAAATATTGTTTGATGTACATGGTAACATTCCTCCACGAAATCCATCCGCCCTCATTGGACTGCTATATTTTGTTTGGTATCCTGCTTGATGTCCATAGACAATTCTACAAGAATTTCAAAGTCCTTGATTAATTGGGACCTTAGAACATACATATTTTAGGGTGTTCTATTCCTAGATAGGGCCAATCTTTTATAGTTCTATTGGGATATATTCGTCTTGGTAGGTAGTACTTATCTTAGTAACGTAATAATAGATAACTAAGATCATTGTTTCGGGGTTAGGTTTTAGGATAGACTAGGTACCTACATAGGTAACTAGGTGCTGCCTATAGTCAGGTATCCAGTTATTGGATACCGTTGTGGTCTGTTGATCTGAATGAGACTATTACCTATCCATACCTAAAGACTCACCGAACGTAGGTGGATACTGAGTACTATTTATATTCTGACATACTTCACATCTGTAGGGATACCTACCTATCATAAATGAAACTTCGACCAATGGATACCTAAACCATAAATCCTGCTTTATTATGAACCTACTTACCCTGATTTCGAGAGCCTAGAGACATAATATCACTAAAACATAAATTTAGATACTTACTAAGGCCGGCCTCACACAGCCGGAATTCGTCTCTGAATTCATAATCTGAATTCATATTATTAATTAAGAAAGGCCGGAATCCCATACAAAGTCGTTATGATCCACATACATTCTGATTTTTTCAGATTATGAATTTCTCAGATCGATCTGTAAGAATGATTCTGATGTGCGTCCGGAATTCCTGGTCTGAATATTTAAGATTATGACTTCATAACGCACGTAATCCTATACATTTGCATAGAGCAACACACACATACTGAATTCAGATTATGAATTGCTCAGTATTGAGCCAATAGCAATGCGATTAGTATTAATTCCTCCTCCATTTCGAGACGTTTGCGTGTGTCGTGAAACAAGAGACTACTGATCTATCTCAATTTTTAAGATAATGTGAGTTGAGGGAGCCGGAATTAAGAGTCTAAATTAAGGCTGGCCTCACACAGCCGGAAAACCTATCTGAATTAAGAATCTTAATTCAGACTCTTAATTCCGGCTCCCTCAACTCACATTATCTTAAAAATTGAGATAGATCAGTAGTCTCTTGTTTCACGACACACGCAAACGTCTCGAAATGGAGGAGGAATTAATACTAATCGCATTGCTATTGGCTCAATACTGAGCAATTCATAATCTGAATTCAGTATGTGTGTGTTGCTCTATGCAAATGTATAGGATTACGTGCGTTATGAAGTCATAATCTATACTAATATTATAAAGAGGTAAAGTTTGTATGTTTGTATATTTGTTCAATTGTAAGGGGTAATCTCGGGATCTACTGAACCGATTTTAAAAACTCTTTCACCAATAGAAAGCCACATTATCGCTGAGTGTCATAGGCTATATTATATTTTCAAAAAAAATTAAGGATCTTTACTAAAACTTCGATTATGTAACCCAAGGTGTAAAAAAAATACCTAAGAAATTCCTTACATCGCGTGCGCTGCGAAAACTATTGATGATAGAAAGTTAACATGTACTACAATTTTGTAGAACACATCATCATCCACAAAAAAGTCAGCGATAGCATATGTCTAACTATTACAGATATGTCACTATAAGTGTTTTAATATCGAAAAAATATAATTAAAATGACGCCGTTAGAAAACGTTCTTTATTTGTGCTTTGGTATTAATTCTTATCTAAATAAATTACTACATAATTAAGATTGTTTCAATACCTTTATATGACTTTTTAAATTATTCAATTTGGACATTCCATTCAAAAGATATCACGAGTTCAAAAATGTATGTATTAGAAAAATGTCAAGCGGAATAATGCAGGTGCCGGTCACGGGAGTATATGCGGGTTCTATTGTTTAGTTACGTGGATTCAAAAGGAGAGTTATGAGTTTAACAGTAAGTATACATATGTTAAACTCATAATTAGTAAAATCTATACTTATAAAAGTAAAGTTTGTTTATTTGTTAAATTGTAAGGTTGTAATCTCGGGATCTACTGAACCGATTTTAAAAATTCTTTTACCATTAGAAAGCCACATTATTGCCGAGTGTCATAAGCTATATACAAAACCGAAAAATAAAAAGGCTTTTACGTGGTAGTCCGTTTTGCAAAGTTAATCGGAGAAAAAACGGTCGAATTATGCCCAACGAAGTGGGCACGGGTCAGCTAGTCTTAAATATTCAGACCAGGAATTCCGGACGCACATCAGAATCATTCTTACAGATCGATCTGAGAAATTCATAATCTGAAAAAATCAGAATGTATGTGGATCATAACGACTTTGTATGGGATTCCGGCCTTTCTTAATTAATAATATGAATTCAGATTATGAATTCAGAGACGAATTCCGGCTGTGTGAGGCCGGCTTAAGATTCTTAATTCAGATAGGTTTTCCGGCTGTGTGAGGCCAGCCTAAGTTTAAGTTCAGACTAACTTTATCTAAATAGATACATACTTAGATTTATTTAATGTATCATGTTGAACAAATATAATTTTAAAATGTTGGATTATTGTTTTGTGTTAGTTACCTATACTTGTTGTAATATAATAAGTACCTCTGCTAACAATCCTAACAATACAAAAGAAGGGTGAATTTACTGTCGATGGAGTGAGTCACAAACAATGGGCTTCGAGGAGGTCAGAGACGTGCCACATGCCCAAAGAGTTATCAAAAATGAATCACAGTTACTGCAGTAGAGCAAAGAAGCAACTAATGACACCAAAGTGTCGATTGATTTTGTTTGACATGGTTGGCCATCTGGAGAGGTCTACTAAAAAATAAACGAGCGAAGTATTGTAGATCAAGTCAACATTAACGGTGCACGCACGGCACGACATGACATGGCGCCTTTCCAAATCCATATACGGTAAAGAACCAGTAAGATTGCCGAACGAGTTTGAACGCAAACTCATAACTCTTGCTCTCGACTACATAAAAAGTGTGACGCATGGGCACCATATGGCGCGCGTTTCTGACATGGCTTCCCAAGCCATCGAAATCAAATCATTCATATCAAGCACTATGAAATATTTTAAGAAAAATGATATTTATTAACTTCGTGGGCATTGATGTGGCATCAATAATTTTAGCCCAGCCGGGTTGTACCGTTATAATGCAGCGTCAATTAAAACGGAGATAACTCGAGTGATTGTTATGCAAACAAACGATTGAGCAATACACAATTTCGCGAGCGAAAAATGTTCGGGGAATCAATACGATACCTTTGCAAATGCTGCGGATTCGGAGGGGAGCGAACACTGAACCGAATGAGTCATGCGATGCGCACCAACGGCAAGCCGAGCCACTCGTACTACCGTAGAAAGTTTTTATACTTATTAAAATTTCACCGTAAGATGGCCTCGACATCGTTCGCTGATTTACAGTCAATGTTCATTGTGCAGATGCAATACTATAACCTTTTCAGAAGTCATTTATCAGGCAATTTAATCACAAAGAGAGATTGCGTGACCACAAGAATACCAGGTCCAGACTAGACGGAAAGAGTTCAATGAACACAATCACATCACATCAGACTGGATCGATAGAAGACAGGCAGACGCGGAGGGAGGGTAAACATAAACACGCCACAGATACTTCCTAGCCAACCAAAATCCTAGCTGCTACAAAATTATACTAATACAACAAGATATAGTGTAGGTACAACTAATTTATGTACTTTATAACCAAAATAACTTATGCTAGAATATCATAATTACAGAATCAAAATTCGTCAAAATCTTTCAGATAGAAATCTTAGATTACGGATATAATTTCTCACTTTCAGACGATGCGATGTATTGAATTTCTATAGAGAAGATCACATTCCTATACCCTACTATTACGTAGTACATAGCCTAAGTATGTCCTAGCCTAGTCCTAGTTAAATAATAACACTTAAACAAAGCCAAAAAACAATCTGAATCCATTTTTTGTAATTTAATGAAGCCGACAGCACCTCATCTCATGGATAAGCAAGGATTGCTCACAAATCTACCAGATGAAAATGAGTTCACCGTAAAAAGAAATAGTAGCGACAGATAACATCAAAATGCTTAGATAAAGCAAAGTACCTACTGCATGCAAGGAGTACCTTCGCGACCATGGCCTTGCATCTATTTATACGCTCTATGCATTCCATTCTGCAGGATCATGCCATCTGTACTCTGCCGATGACCTTGCAGCTAGGACATCCATACTAGGCACTGCATGTGCATCGAGCATGGCTTTGCACCTTCTAAGGTAACAACTTGAGAATTGGGTCGAATAAATTGTTCGCTCAGAACTAAGCAAGTTTATTTGTTAGATTGGTGGGAGGCACTCTTGGGGCCAGACTAGCTTCCTTTTGTGATGTAGTTTCATTGGATACAAGTTGCCGTTTAGGCTCGGTTTGTTGGTGGTATTTATTATTACTGGATAGAGGATTCTTGGCCTTTTTGGTGGTAAGTTAGGCAGCCAGTAAGTATCTGTGATACTTCAAGTCATCAGTACATATCAGTGCATGCGGTATGTGCGTTAGATAAAATCCACTAGAGTTAGGATAAAGCAGGCATTCAATCAGTCTGCTTGCTACAGTTATTATTTATCTGGAAGAGCTCGAATATCGAATATAATAATATCACCATACCATGGCATTACATACTAATATTTTTTATTAAATATTTTCTATAAATTCAATCTGAGCAGGCGTATGCATTGCTATCAATTATTGCACTCCGGACATGTCCGATAACACCTCCTTTAAACAAAGAAGTTTATCGCTGAATAATCATATTTAATGACGCCGTACAATACAATAATAACAAGTCCAGTATGGCCTGTTTCCTTGTCTGACTGGCTGCCGATTAGTAATCTTCCAAGAGTTCAAAAACCTTACTCATCGCTTTTTTATTTTAGTTTATTTTGTTCCTTTGAGCCTTAAATCTGTCAATTTAAATTTTGCTGCAAAAAGACAAGCTAACGGCCGGTTTCTGGAAATCCAAATCGCGATTGATCCGAGTTTGACACATAGTAATTATTAGATTTTTTCGTTGATCATCGTTCGAGAAACCGGCTGTAAGACTTGTATTTGTAGTTCTGGCGACCCGACAGCAATAAATTCTAACAACGTATTTTTTAAATGCAAGTCACTTGCAAAAAAGTATCTCTATAAAAATCTGGGTGTCTGGAATTCGCGAATCTAATTTGGTGGCAAAGTATTCCTGGAAACGAAATGGAAGACTGCATACAATTCTATTTTCTGCTATGCATCATCAAATCAACGCCGACTGAGTTCGTTAGCACGGCTAGAAATATTGTTAGGCACGCGAAACAGCTGGAATATATTTGAGAGGCAATCTTAATCTGTCTGAAACACGATTTTGACCTATTCCATTGCACTTCAATGACACTTTGACATTCAAATTATTTACTCGCCTAATCGACTGAGAATAGGTTTTATGGGTTATCGTCATCATCATGTCAATTTTTAATTTTTTAAATTTATTATCGTAGTGAACCTAAAACACTTAACTTAAACTGATGAACCTGTGCATCACAATTCAGGAAATGGAATAATTATCACCCTAATTAATATATAGCTCCATGAATTCAAAACTGACTTGGCTTTAAGATTTCGGTGGAATTAGATTTGGCTACCAGTTGCACTATTTGGCCTTTATCCAGACTCCGGAACCGTTCCAGGACATTAATTTAGAACTAAAACATCGCGTCTAGATGTATGTTTGCAGCTAATTACCGGACAGTCAGTTAATGCTGAAGTTGTAGACTCGTAAAGATTCACACACAACCCGGGTGGTAGATGAAGAATAATCGTTTTGGGCTAGATTGCAAAAGTTGAAGCAACCAAAATCAAACGAAAAGTTTATCAGGATGTTTTTTTTACGTAACGAGAATTGGTATTCAGAGCAAATCATTTCAGAAATATTCTTGATCCCACACGAAACGAATGTTGTTTACCTGTGTTTGATAACGGTAAACCGATGTGCTTGACCTTGTATAACCTTGAAATGTTGAGATTTCGCGAATTTAGTAAAATTCTAATAAAATGAACGACTAATTAAATTCTAGTTGAGAATATTGCGAAGAATGTATGTCCAGCTTATGTCATTGACATAATATTCTATTGAATTGCTCGATAATGTGTGATGAAAGGACGCGAAGTAAGTAAACACTGAATGGAAAACCGGCTGCAACCGTATTCATAACAAATCCATAAGGCTATTGTTAGCTGGAAGTACCTGCTATGCTAGGTGTAGGTACGTACTTATTAGTGAGTCAACGTGTCTTCTTGTACTTTGACGACTTCGTTTCTTGCGACTCAAGGTGCACCTCTCGGTCAGAGAATAGCCATACGTGCAACGGGTTCCTTGCAAGACCTGTTTCCTTGCATGTGCCCTTCGACGATGCAGTTTTGTAATTGCTTGCTTTTGATTTCAACTTATTACGTACCTACTATAACTTCAGCATATTTTGTTCTTAGTTTCTTTCTGATAACTGAGCTATCTTGATTTTGTCTGCAGAGAGACCTAGTAATTCAAGTTACAGTTCGGAAAGCGGGCAATTTAAGAAAAAAAATTACCTAATAAAGCCAGATTGCAGCAACTATGCTTTCCAATATAAACAATTTTCTATGTAATAAAAGTTACAATGACTAATAATCTCTATGTTTGGCTTTAATGAACCTCAACCACACGGTTTCTAGATTTTATGATAGTTGCCAGCTTTCGCGGTGTTGCTGCGAAAGCTGCACTTGACGACGTTTTATAGTTATTACTTGCTCTTATCGAGATGTGGCGACTTCTTAAAAACCTTACCATATTCGCGTTAATGTTGGAATTAATTAAATCTTTCATATTTTAAAGTAAAGTTATAGTCAAGTCTCAACGAATAGGGTATTTTGTATTATATGTACACTATCCAACTAGGATTCATAACAACTTCAGCCAAATCGCAATTTCATACGAATGTCAAGGTCAATTAGGTGACATCGCCAACCTTAGCCGAAATAGAGGCCTATAAATTCATAAGTGCCCGACAATATATGCTGTATGAAGACTTGGCAGACGAGCTGAATTATAATAATTTTCCCGATCTTATTGTATGTTTGAAAAATTTGAGACCTAAGTACCTATAATCCTCAATGTAAATGGTAAATCCAAAGATTATCACAACAGCTAATTAACAGCAAATATAGCTTTGTAAATTTAATTTTACGACTACGCTCAACCCACGCAGTATATAAACAAATTACATTAATTTATCCCTTTCTGTCGCAAGCTGGCAACCCTATTGCTATGCCACATGGGTACAGGGGTGAAGCCACCCTCGCTTTACCCTCAAAGCTGTCATTTTGGATTTATACTAGTTTAGTAATAAGTTACATTTTGATGACGTTTTTGTCTCGCTGATACTCAATTTAACCCAGATCTCTTTCTTCTTTAACATAATATGTTAGAGGATAATATGAAACATATTTCAAGCCAAATACAATCAAATCGAAGAAGTCAGGCTATATCTAGGACAGGAAAATGATACAATTAAATGAAAAATAATTAAAGTTCTTGAAATGAATGCTTGTGAAGAATAGGTACCTAACCTTTATGTGGGTTAGTCATGTTGTTTAATTAACTGGTGCACAAATTAAAATTCATTTTATTTTAACAATAAAACTAGAGTTGAAGTCAACGACCTCATCTAAGCGGCAGACGATAGAACGTAACATGTAAGAGATAAGTTTTGAATTTTATGGACCGTCAAGTTCGCGTAATTAAGACATTTTTAAGTGAAGCATCTCACGGATGGGTGCGACCGGCTTTCCGACAACAGTAGCCATTTTCATAATCCCACCATCACGATTTTAATCATAAGATGAAGCAAGTTAGCCATTGAAAGATACTTCACTGCGGCTAAGGTGTGGTAGTACCGACGAACTCTTTCACGAGAAACTCTACGAAGGACAACTATATAATATTTATCTTAATGCAACAAGCCCTACTAGGTGAACTAAATAATATGTATCTTAATGCTATGTTATAGTTATCCATTATGCTTCAATGACGATAAAAACGACATAAAACATTAGGATACGAGTATTCAGCCCCGCGTCTGGGACGCCTACAACTTTTTATTTTATTATTACTGCAACCCCAAATGTTGGGTGGCTGGGCTCCCTCGCGCCACTTTATTGATCCGCTACATAGGATACCTACACCTACATACTCTACATATCCGGTGACTGTACCTAGGGCTTCGCAAATGTCATTTTTAGCCGCATACTACGCGTAACCAAACTAATGAACAAAAACTTTGGCTTTGCCAAAAAAATATTTTTGTACTTACTGATTTTTGTAGAAACCTGTTTACTTTACGAACCCAATTTTTCATGATGTTCGAATAGTTTTTTATTACTAAAAGCTCTATAGGTTTTAAAGTGCCTAGCAATAGGTAAATTTTCTCTTGATATTATATTATTTCAGTTCTGTTATGGTTATTAAACCTATTTCGTATGAATTAATGATTTTGTATTGGTACTGTATATCTTATTTAGTTGTAATTTTATGCGTCAATTTGTTTTTTTTTATATCTTTACAACCGGTCATCTCCGTTATAGTGTATTAATTGGACAGACATTTAGGGAGTGCCGGCCGAAGGCAATCGATTCAGGGTTTCGGGATGGTGTATTCTCCCTTTCCCTCGGTTCAGTCTACTGATATCTTTCTCTCTCTTGTACAGGAACTGAAATACGGTCCGTTTGCACAGATTTCATTACCTATGTACCACCTCTATTTATACAGAAGGGGAGAATGTCCTTAGGTGTTACTAGTACTATAAGTACTAATATTAGTTATTTTACGGCTCAAAAAAACGTTACAACAATATTGGTATCTAGTGAATTGAATAGAAGCGTAGAACTAAAGCGGTTGATACTCGTAGGCACGCTAACTACGATATAACAGAGCGACTGTTTTCTACACCTACGTGACTGTACGTCTGTATACAAGGAAATTACAATTTAACAATCCTCTATCTTTATTCCGTATATTTACATTTACCATTTACATATAGAGAAGACAACGGAACAAACGGAATCATACAAAAAATATGTTTATTAAGACACTAGAGTAATCAGAATCACTTCAAAGTGTGGAAACAAAGTGAGGAAAAATAAATTAGCGCTAACAAGCCTAATGATTCATTGCTCCATACCACGTCAACAGGAAAACATATTATGCTATTAACTGAAGAAAGCTACCAATTAAAATTATGAATAAAATAAAATCTCGCGTGGAACCGATAGCTTTTAGCTTGCATAAACGTCTAGAAATAACGTGATGGAAAACAATAAAATTCTCTCGATTATAAACAATGCCATTTTAACAATGTGTAAGTACGCGTAATTGAGTGGTGATAATTATAGATTTGGTGAATGATTGTTGGACGCTATGATGCGTGAAAGCGGTGAAAGTTAACCGTGACTCTCTGAGCCGGTTAAGTTACAACTCTTTTGTTGTGTTTTACGCAGTGTATTTGATTAGGAATCCACGCAAATAGCGCAAACTACACGAAAGCTTCAACTTTTATGATGTGGACAGAACTTCCGAAGAACGGAACTTCATGTGTGTTTTAAATAAGTATATTTGGGACGAGTGAATGGATATTTCGTATCGTTACACAAAACAATTGAAAGATGACAGAACTTGTTCAACGGTACTTAAAACTCGACAAAAGATTTAAATTCCCATCTGGACTGTTTCTCTTCAACAGACAGTCTATAAAACTCTTCATAAACCCTTAACAGTAACTAAGCGTTTATTATTCGATACAACAAGCTGTTATGGCCGCGACATGTGTAGTCAGATTTCTATTTATAGTCACAGACCACTGATACAAAACTTTGGGTTCGTTAACCACATCGGCGCCCGCGACTGCCTTTCAAGGGCTTAGGAGGCTCATCAGCTGAGAGCCTTAGAACGTCATCATGTGATATTAGGATTTTTAGGATTTTATTATTAAAAACCTCAATCCTCAGTCGTTATAATACCGGTTATAACATTGACGAAGTTAGCACTGATAAGTTTAGACCAATAAGTAATAGTAAATAATTTAGGTAAGTATACGTAAGTAGTTGCTGTTATACAATTTGTCAAGATATTTTCAACGAAACTTATCATAAACGAGACAAAAAAACTAAACTGCACTGCATGAAAGTTTATTAAACGAAAATGAGCGCTTCAGATGAAAGTAAAATAAACTTAAGAGTATAAAAGATCCTAAAATATGCATAAAAAACTTAGAATTGCTAACGTAGCGTTAAAGAAGTCGTTTGAAAAGATGACCGCAATATTTAATTCCTATATACAGTAAAGTCATTTCGAATGCATATTTTCGGCTAGTCGAAACCTCGTGTAGTTGAACGAACTGCATCGTTAGCAATAGCAACCGAGTAATTGTATTTATTAACATAATAATATCGCACGAGATTCACGAACCGTGACAAAACGGTTAATTCACTTCTTGTCTCGTCTTTCCTATTAAGTTTTAGAAATTGCTGAACCGAACATGGCCGAAAGAAAACGTGATTGAATCGACTTCCTTCCTGAAGCCGTGAGGACATGTTTCAGTTCACGTTTCAGTGAAATTGAATAAAAACTTATGTTTACAAGCATTCCTACGTTGTAGGTAGTATTGGGAGGATTTTATAAATAACGGAACTTCCGACACTTGACGGTGTACGTTACGTTCGAGGAGGAAATAAATATTATTAAATTGATTCTTTATCCCTGTTTAATTTATCTATTTATGAAGAGTTATTGACCGGTCAGAAGGAAAATACATAAATATTCCTCCGACCACGTCAGTTAGTAGATACAATACAGCTCGATTCAACGTGTACCGAATGCATGATTGATTTTTAAAACGGATGTAAGCACAGACAAGTGCGACAGTCGACAACTCATGGCACCGGTAGAGAATATACAAAGATGCACAAAGCGTCAACATCATCCAAGTTGTTTCTGTGGGGTAAAATAAAACCAGATGACTCACGTTCGAATCAGACAGCCGCGCCCTAAACAAATACGAATTGAAATTTGAATCGTACTCAGAAATTAACAGCGTTCCCGATCAATGAATCTTCAACTGCAGCACATTGCATACAAACAATGCCGGCTCCCGAGGGAGGCTCCGCTCAACCCCTATTACTGAAGAAAGTACAGTAACAAATTAAGTTCAAGTTGACATGAAAAGAAAAATATAAAGTTGACTTACCAAAATGTAGTTTGACGTAAGTGGAAAATGTGAATCGTGCACACAGCGGCGTAGTCCAGATGCGACTAAGCGGCGGGCGGCGACGGGTGATCGTGGTGGAGTGCGGAGAGAAGTGAAGTGCGGGCGAGCAGGGGTGGCACTCCCGGTGAGGCACCGCAGCGAATATTAATCAACCAAGCTTCTTAGATGATTCATAATTACGCTATCACCGGTTAATTCAAAATAAATAAGTATAAAGAAAACTGCGTATCGATGATGTCACCTGGCTGTTTTATTGTAAACAAAACTAACTAGGCTTTGTGTGATTAAAAACACGTAAGCTGTATCCAGCAAACCTTTTGTCCGTTTTCATAATCGTGTTATACAAAAAGATTTAAATGAAATCAAGCTCATAAAATAGTGAAGGAAAAAACTATGGAAAATTACAGATACAAGTCTGAATAAATATCTTTTGTTGCTCAATATAAATTTTTTATAGGATAATATCCGCCGATTATTCTAATATAATAGGGAAAAAATATGGAAAAAGGAAAAAAAACAAAAGATGTGTAGGTATTAATGGAAATACTGTTTCGATAGTAGGACCTACCTAAATAAATTACCATTTAAAATCTTATCAGTTTACCAAGGTCTACATCTTCATTAAAAAGGTTACGAAAAAAGTAATAAACAGAACTTACAAAGGACATGATATGAAAAATCCAACGCGCTGCTGTACCTCACCGCGAGCCGTGAATCATCCATCATACATCACGGCACGCAAGGGGACCGGCAAGTGCGAAGCGCTACTATACTCCGTTTTAACATGCTCATAAAACGCATTAAACTATTTAAGTAGCATCATTGCTGACAAGCTGGAATACTTTTACCATAATGATCTTAGAAGGATAAGGATCTTACTTAGAACGGATAAATAGCAATTAAAGACAGAAATCTGCGACGTTAGTACGTTGTGAGCCAAAATATCTGTCACCTCACCACTATAAGATGAACTTTATAGCATGTGGCTGCATTTGGTTAAGAGAGGTCAAGCTGTATCTAAGAGCTCAAGTCTTTGATTACAATGAAACTTAGCCTATGTTGTAATTTGGGAAACACGATTTTTAAATATTTTTTTATTTTAATCTGTCCAGTGGTTCAAGTGTGACGCTCTAACAAACAAATAGATAGACAGACTCGATTTTTTGGTTTCAGAATATGAATCTGCATGTTTACTTTTTCCATTATCATTTTTAATTTTTAGCTCTTACAGTGGGACAAAATTATGTTGAGGTTTAGCCGTTACTGCCTTCGTATAGATCGAAATCTGACCAACAATTTTTGGTAGGCCGAAAACATTGACTGACTATGGGTCTGACTCTTGGCTATAAGTCTTTTGATTTAAAAAAATCAGGCCATATAATCTGTGTTCTTAGTATTTTTTGTAAGACCGAACAAAAAACGTTGACTCAGCATGGGTTTGTGTTGTTGTAATCTGCTGAGAATTCAATATCACACATTTATTAGTCACCATTCTTTCATTATTCATTTTGTATTCAAATTGTACAGCTTACAAGATACAATTTAACTACAGCTTATGATAAGCCATTATCTTCAGTGTTTTGAGATGGATCCGATCTCTTAATCTCATCTCACCACTCTCTTATCTTACGTTCTTTCAAATGTTTTTCAAAGATACAGCCGTTATAGCTCAGTTGCTCTGCCTTCCGTGCTCGTCGTTCCATGGTCGTGGGTTCAATTCTTTCCAAGAACAAAAGGTAATCTATCAGGAATCTAGTTCCCATTAACTAAGCAAAGGCTTGGTTAGTTACGAACTAGAGTGTGATATGTGAAAAGTACTTATTAGAAGATAATGGCCGTGTGTCCACCAAAAGATGGACACACGGCTTTAATTCAGGATAGACTTTCTGTAGACTGTACTTCTTTACTAACTAATTTTTGTTTAACCTATTGTATCCCACTGCAGGGCAAAGGTCCCCAAACTATTCCAAAGACCTCGGTTTTCTGCTGTGATCTACCATTCGATCGCATACGAGTCAGGATCGTCTCGCCAACGTCTGCTATACTTACAAATCTTACAATGTATTAATTCAATCTCCATTATTTTATGCTATATGCAAACCTGTGACAGCAATCTCGTGATGATACCGTCGTCTTCAAAACGTCTAAATTATAGGATTCTGAATTGAAAAGAGAGACGCAAGGAATTGCACTACATGGCTTCTTCTGCAATATAAATATTGAGGTAAAGCTCGACAAACTCGCGGACAAGTGATATGTTTACCTAGAACAGGAATTTCATCAAGGATCACTTATTATTATTTATTTTTTTTAAGAGATTGGATACCCAAGACGGGTTTATACTGTACATTTAAAAGAGCATCAACAATAATAAAAACTAAGTGCTCTCATAATTAAAGGGTACCACAGCATGCATAAAAGCACTTTGATAGTTGTATATTATTATCATTTTTAGTCATTGTTATTGCAAATTTATCTTTTATTTTATCATCGGCGTGGGATAATAAATATCAAATTGATATCAGGCCCTACCTGTGACCTAGATATCGTATTTTTTTGCATCATTGTTCGATAAATATGTTTCATCAAGTTCCATAAAACAACACTTTCCATACTCTGTAACTTCTGCATTTAATTTAAGCCAGGCAGTAAGTTTTTTGCCCATTCTTCCTAAAATGGGCATTTTTCATATCACATTCCATTATTTTTATTTTTTTAATCAATTTTTAGGAATTTGATTAAAAAGACTTAATATCTTTGAAATCTAAATGATCTATGATTTTACTGAATAAAGAATTGATGACTGTGACTTGTACTGCAAATCTTGGCCGTGATTATACGCATCAAGAAACTGCCAATAATATTGGTTACGCTTTTGTAGTCTCCAAATGAAGCAGACTACTCAGTCTATATAAAAAGAGGAGTTATTAATTTATAAATAAAAAATCAAATATGCTGAAAATAAAAAAGTTTATTATTAATATTTTTTTATAATCGAGTAATCTTTTTCGATTTTTGTTTTGTTTATATTTTTTTTTTAATGCTTGTATTATATTACATGGGACAACAACTTATTTGTAAATTGTAGTTTGAAAATACAACACAGAGATCTTATAACGAGTTTTAAGCAAAAACCTACAAAATTAGAATTAATAAAAATATTCTTTTCGATAAAAACTCTAGTAACAAGAAACATAGATAGATCTCTAGCGGTAGGCAGAGTGGTGGGCTTGTATCATTAGTTGAAGTATTCATTATTATATAACTACAATAAGCAATGACTAATTAAACAGGTAATATTTTACAAAACAATTTATCTTTTATATCTATGTTTTAATTTGAAAATGAAATGACTAAATGGGAAACGGGTCAAGTAAGCTTTTAGTTAGTATAAGCTGTTCGCTGATATCAACATAACTTATAATAACTATAACCTAATCCGATATTATTCACCATGTTCTAATGCCCCATATTGTATACTAAAATGAATCTACGAATTTTCTATTGTAATTATCCGCATGGTTATAGTAACAGACGCCTGAATTCATTATACTAAAATATAATAATACCGGTGTTTTTGATAATGAAGAATTTCCTGAAAGCTGTACGCAAAACCAGAGGGCTGAGCACGTAGAAATGTGACAATCGTAAACGTTACATATTTGAGATACACTGCGCCCTTACGCCTCAACGTTTGACTTTAAAGCTTATATTGACGCGCAATGTATGTCAAATACGTCACTGTTTCCGATTGTTATTTTTATTCGTGTTCACCCCAGTGATGCTAAAAAGAAAAGAGACATACACGTCCACATTATGCTGTGATATGCAGTCAAAATTTTGTGTCGACGAAGTACCTACGAATCTATGCATACTTATTTTTAAGGCTTGGTCTCTTTACCAGTGATTGTAATAACGATAAATATTAGTACCGCGATGTACATAGTTAGGGGCATAAAACTAAGGTTACCTTAACGTACCTACGTTGATTTTGGCATTGATATACCAAACTAACATAAAGAAAGATTGGAGTAGCGTTTTTCAAAACTAAGATAAACTAATTCCTATAGAATATATATTATTAAGCTCTGCTCGGTGGAAAACGTCATTTTCACAGCTTTATTTACATTTTTGATATTTTTTTATACAATCATCGTCCTATGGCCCACTGCTGGCAAGCCTACTGATATTTAAAGAGACTTAACTATCACAAGTCCGAACATAACGTAACATTATAAATAAATAAAAATTAACTCTTATTTCCCGGCTACGATTTCTATATTTATTCACTGAGAAATACTTATGTACTATTTTTATAGATTTTTACACATTGCTACCCTTAACTGAGGGTTGAAAATTGGGAGGTCGCTAGCAGCACAAACTATTGTGCAATAGTAAGATAAAAACATGTTTTATGAAATTTATCTTTTGTTTTCTTCATACATAAATTGGTGTAGATAGATAATAAGGTGATATTGACCTACACATAAATGTCAAATTATAAATAACAGATTTCTGTTATTTATAATTTATACTTCTGTTATTTATAATTATCCGCTTAAACATTTAAGTTTAAGTGACACTTAAACATTTCAACTCATTAGCGGATAATTAGTGAATATACAGTCACCGTAAGCGTTTCTCAGGGAATAAAAGATTATAGTATTTTTTTGATACGTAGTTACAAATAAAATCACACTTATGCACGTACACCTTTATATTTAGCGAGTTATGTTGCGTGGTAACTGCAGTTGGGCTACGAGCTTAGCTGCATTCCCGCGCAGTGTAACTCTGTCGAATACTTTTGGAGGTGTAGATCGAGCGCATACGTTCAGCACCGTTCATAACCAAGCACACAAGGCATTCAAGTACACACTTTCTAAGCTCGCATTTGTAAAAACGGCTCATCTGTTTATTGTAAACCAATTCTAGGTATTGGCTTGTAAACCGTCTGCAAAACTAACTTGTACGTGATTTTGTAAACGCGCCTTCCTCAAACAACGTGACTACATGATAACTACAGTGAATCTTTCGTCGCGTTATGTCCTCACATGACCACAGCTTTGAGGACGTTGCTTATTTTGCAGTTACAAACGGGACACCTCTTAGCTTTGGCCCAGACTTTCTTCGCACATTTGTAACAGCAGCAAATGTGCGCTATCCTACCGTGGACGAACACACCCGACTTCGGCTCGGTTATACAAATCACACACAACTCTTTTATATCCTCACGGATGCCTTTCAGACCGTTCGCTAAAACCTTTTTGGTGATCGCGGTATCTTCGATAGTGATCGCCGGGTCGCTGATCGTTTTCGCTAGCGGCAGAACTTTCTCGTTTTCGTTTTCCGACTCGCTCGACTCCGAGTATTTAGCGCGCTTGGTAACCTTATCAGCAGACGACGACCTACGTTTTTTAGTAGAGTTTATGACGGTTTGGGTCTTACTGAGTGAGGAGCCCGGGGGCTCCAGGGGATCGGAGAGATCCTGGCTGTGCGGGAATTCCACGCCCGAGTCCTGGGACTGCGGCTGAGACCCTGAGAGGCTGCCGAGGTGGTTTCGCTTTTGCTTGCGTCTGGGCCTCGGAGGGAAGAAGTTTTTACGAACCTGGAATACAGAAAGGACTGGAATGAAAAACGTGTTTCTGTTAACAGTCAGCCGAATAAATATTATTTAAAGATTCAAGAGTACCTACAATACGTCTTAATAAAACTTTGAATCAATATAGCTTGTAGGAATTTTAAATTTAATTTCACCCCAATTATTAATAGAAAATAAAATACAAATAAATACTAATGCCAGCACGAATAATGACAATCGTGAACGTATAGAAACAATGCCGTATTTGAGATGCAGTAAGCTGCATGCTGCATTGCATTACCGTGAAGCACTTCTGGCAGTATCTGTAGAGCGGGTTGTTGTTGGCGGCGCGGCACTGTGCGCAGTGCCAGTAGTCGTGGAAGTCCATCTCGCTGTCGGAGCCGTGCGAGCCCTGCGAGTCGTGCGAGCCCTGCGAGTCGTGCGAGTCCGTGCGCTCCGAGTCCGCGAACACCACGTCCCCCTCGCGCACCGACACCGAGATCACTTTCGTTTCTATTATGTCGTTCTGGAATACAAAACGTATATCTTACTACTTCTTCTTCTTATCGTGTCGATGCTACAACTGTATTTTGTTGAAGCATCGTGTTGGAAAGATTAGCCAGACTAGACACTGCTTTACGTTACAGCATGGGTACAAATTAATATTCACGGACATATCACACATCGTGATCTAGTTCCAAACTAAGCGAAGCTTGTAGGTACTATGGGAACTGGATTGCTCACGAAGACTGTATATAAATTTATAATGTTACCATATTTAATAAATAAATACTGCATATATTACTACTATACTACAGTGTAAATCTATCTTACACTAAATAGTAATACTAAATACTACAGTATTTAGTAGTATTCTACGGATTCGGTAAATCTGCCGATTGATCGAGTTTGATGGATACTTACATCGCTACATTCAGTACTGTCGGCATCCACAGGTCCGTCCTCATCATCTGATTCCGTGACGGGCTCGTACTCCAAAGTATCCGAGTCGACGGCCTCTGTATCGCTGGTGTCTCTCGCAATATCTACAACACACCACAACTAACAACAACGGTCCAAGAGCGCTACCCTGGGCGACCCCTGGAGGTTCACACGCGGCTTGGCTAATAACTTACATCCCGAGGTTCAACCAATCAGACAGTAATGACACGATGATTTTTCATGAAGGTTCCTGATTGGCTGATGCGTAGGATGTAATACCGGTAAAATCGTATGACTTTAGCCCTAGGGGGTGACTTAGACCCTAAATTGGTAAAAGTTTGAAATACGCGCCACACCTCTTCTACAGCCTGTTACAAAAAAGTACGCGTAAAAATCAATTTAGGGCAGCACATATAGTCGGTAAAACAGTGTTTCGAGTTTGTGGTCTTTTCTCTGATTGGTTGATCTAGCTGTTTTCAAAAAGTTTGTTTATTGAGCAAAATTTTGTAGTGCAAACTTTCGTCTATAACATAAAATTAAGGTGAGTTTGCATTTGTTAATATAAGTATAAAAATATTTAACTAATATTAAAAAAAAGTTACTCTATTTGATGTAGTTTTGTATTTTTTCATCAGTAGATATAGTTTTTGGAGTTCAACCTTGCGATTTTAGAACAAGAAAATGGCAGGCCAAAGTCACGCAAGCCCTAGGGACACTTTGGCCCAAAGTTTGACAAAAAAAAAATATACTAAATCTTTTAAATGGCTACCAAATATTTATGTGTATAGTTTCCTTATATCCCCAACAATGCAACTAATTCAATAAAATAAAAAAATAGACAAACCCCTTTCAACTGTGAGGTGAAAATGAAAATATTGCTGAATATTGGGTCAAAGTCATACAACTCTACGGTATGTATTATCTGTCAAGTGTGTGGACACCTTGAAGATGAAACAGCTAATAAATCACTTTTTTTTTTCTTTATAAACTGTCTTTAAATTCTTTTTTTAATACAGTACTTTTTTTTGGTAGCTATATGTTTTATTTTATTTTCAGCTTTGCTTTGCATGTGTTTTGTCTTGCTTTTTAGTAATTTTTTAGTCATAATTTGCTGTTTTATCAACATTTTTATCATTATTTTCTTTTTTTTTAAATAATCACATTCTTAAAGTAATACACAAAGTCATGCATTTTTTATCTGTGATAAGTTGTTAGGATAAAATGCGATATTTCCAGATAAGACTTGAATAAAACGAAATCCATAACAAATTATCACATGAAAAAGTACAAACAATGCAAATATTAATTTGATGAGGAAAAACACAAAACATTTGATTAGGGCTGCAATAAAATCATGAGTATGTTAGGTGAAGGAAGCTTAGTTACAGGCAAAATGGTTGAAAACGCTACGAAAACAAAAATGAAATGTCTGAAAAAAAAGGAAAGTCTGTATGTCTGTAAGAAAGAATCTGTACAGCTTGATGGCCTTTCCACTGCGACTAAATGTTTTATTGTGATTACCACTTATGTAGGTAACTACCTGTTAAAAGCGTTTAAATTCACCTTTCAATCCTGCAGTTAGAGACTGAAGGACTATCTTAGGGTTGAAATTTATAAGTATTCAAGCAGAATTTCAATTAACATATAAACTTATTATTGCACTAGCTGTCCACACTACACCACGTGCCTTATGGAATAATATTAATTACTTATTAATATTGTTCTCATTTCATACATCAAACTCTAGTCCCAAACAAATAGACCATGATTATCATCCAAATATAATTGATAGATGGGCAATAAAATGCTGTAGAGGATATTTCAAGTATCATGCCATCAGGATATTTCAAGTATCATGCCATCAATAGAGCATTGATAAACTCTTCCGACCACTTAAGACCATGACGCCATCAAACTAACTCCAAATAAATAGAAGTGAAGTGCAGATCGAATACCATCTAGTGTTCTCTCGACTTATTACAGCCCTGATCAAGTTCAAAAATACACTTTACATATTTTCAAAAATACATAATGTTAAATATTATTTGGTGCTAACATCCTTGTTTAATGGAATAGCTATTTATTGTATACTAGCTGACCCGTGCCCACTTCGTTGGGCATAGTTCGACCGTTTTTCTTCCAATCACTTTACGGACTACCACGTAAAAGCCTTTTCATTTTTTTAGGTTTTTTATATAGCCTATGACACTCAGCAATAATGTGGCTTTCTATGGATGAAAGAATTTTTAAAATCGGTTCAGTAGATCCCGAGATTACCCCTTACAATTTAACAAATATACAAACACACAAACTTTACTTCTTTATAATATTAGTATAGATTTTAGGAGCATTGCTCTGACACAGAATAAAGTTTAATTTTATATGAATTTATTATTCGAAAGAACTAGCTTGTTTTACTTGCAATAATGTAATATTGCTCCAGTTTACAACAGTTTTAATAGAATAACTTCATTCATAATGAACAAGAAACATTCTGAATAAATGTCGTTTACAAATAATTAAAGTTGTTTATGTGGAAATAATGACGATCTACTCGTTACGATTATTAAGACTTGTGTCCCAATCCCTTTGAGGATAATAGAAACGTCAGCTTAAAAATAAAGTATGGTTTTTTGTTTTATCAGGATGGTAACACCAAAAATATAAAATAAAATAACATCTAGCCTAGCTATATATTAATGCGAATGCTGTATATGCATGGAAATATCTTCGTGTCCTGGGATGCTGTGCCTTGGCAGTGACCTGGCCGGTAGACCATCAGGGCACCGTGTCATCTGACAATACCATCAAGAAAATATTAATATTTTCGTCGACGAAATACCTACTATATTTTTAGGTTGTGTTGTTGTGACTTAGAAAAATAGGTCAAGAACGCAACTTCAAAGAATTACTACTGTTGTGAAAAACGAAGACGTTTCAGCGAATTATTTTCCAGAGGGCTTAGTCCGAGGTTGCATTTACAAAACTCCCTACTCTCGAGCCCAGAGTCGTTTCTCGGATATCCATACAAAAGAGAGTAGGGAGTTTTAAAATGCAAGCTCGGACTAAGCCCTCTGCATGTATTGTATACATGTAGTTGCAGTAGTTCAAACACCACCACACAAGTTGTGGCTTGTAGCACCCCACGCAAACTCGTTTACCCGCTACCTACTTCACTTATTTTAGGAAAAATAACTAAACAACCCGGCACGTTCCAACATGTCGATTCTAAATTCATATTCGGAAGTTGTGACGTCATCGGATGCTTTTGTACAGGCTGATTCATTAAACATGAACACGCAAGACACGACCAAATAGATAACTGGTGCTGACTAGTCTTGGGTTTATGAACGTTAAGGGTAATTAAACTATACACTGTTAACTACATAGTGAATAGTTAATAGATTCATTGCAATTTATTTAAAAGAGTTTGAGGTTAAAACTTGTTACAATGCTGTCCAGCAAGAACAACGATTTAAATTGAGATATTGTCAATATTTATACAAGACATAATATTTTTGATTATAATTCTTCCCACTAAAATGCCTACCTATAAACTAATTGCTATGTCTACAAACAAAGATTATGAGAATCTGTAAATGTACATAATTTGTTTAGTTTAACAATAGATTGTGTATAAACTGTGCATATTATTTACTTATTTAAGTACATATTTTTAGTGCTCATACTAAAATCAATCTTTGAGATGTGCAAATAAAACAATAATCAAAACTACAATAGTGCATAAAATCGTAGACCTTAATAAAAAAAAACACCCTGTTTGTACTTCTTACATACACCAATAGGATTTGTCACCAGGGGAATACCCCAGGAATATTTTAAAAGATTAAAGATATCAAAAGGATGTTATAAGAACAGTAGTGTAAATAAAGTAAATAAATCAGATACTTATGAAAACAATACCTATTGTGTACACTTGTAAACAAAGACAGGCATATAATATTTTATGTGATAGTAAGCATATAAATTGTAAACAAATATTACGAAATACAATATAGATAAAATAACCCAATAGCTAAATCAACTTCCGAAACTCGATAAATCAGAATATTTCTTCTTTTATATTATCTTGTTTAAAGTATGACCAAATACCTTCTGCAAAGTGCAAAGTTTATCTTTAAGTATTTTTTAAGAACATCCAAATATTTATTTTGATAACATTGAAATATACTTACTGTTAATAACTAAATAAAAAAAAAAAGACTTTGTACAGATCTTATAAAGACAAACATTTTAGCAATAAAATAATCATTATTTAGGAACAATTGAAAATTTTGTACAAATATAAATATAATAAATACAGCATATTGTATAGATAAACTCTATAAATAAAATAGATAATGTATATCTACTTGATATTGAATAATAGATTAACATAATCAGTAAGGTATACTACATGAATACTACTACAAAAAGTATGTCCATTTGTTAATTAAGTTTGACTTTGAATACCTGTCTGTTTATAAACAAAAAATATTGTGTAATCTTACAAGATAACAACAAAACAATTAACAAGTAGGTACTTTTCAAAATACACAAGACAAGTCCTAACAAGTTCTGTTCAATGCACTTTCTGACTTCTAAAGTACCAAGTTCTGAGTCAGACTGAATGACACTCCATGTTGTATGCAAATCATTATGTCACATTGGAATTTTTGTATTCTGTGTAGGATGGACAGCATACATGACACAACTAGATTAAGTTTGATATATGTTTATGTACATAAGTGATTCAGAAATGATCCTTGGGATTTTACATATTTCATACACTAAATAAAATCTTAAAGTACATTTAATTTTGATTTAAGTAAAAAGTTTTTAAAGAAAAGTTTATTACTACATTTTATATGAACGTTAAGGGTAATTAAACTAAACACTGTTAACTACATAGTGAATAGTTAATAGATTCATTGCAATAGTTTTAATTTATTTAATAGTGGACATTATGACATTATTCCAAGAATAAACATAAACTTACAAATCATTGAAATAATAAAACATATACAGATACTTAGCAAAGAAGTTTTGTAAATATAAAACATGCACAGATAAAAAGCAAGACAAAATCATTTCCACACCATTTGAATAAATAAATAGATACTTATGCATGCACATGACCGCGCCTCAGGTACATCTTACACCTAGGCAGATGTTTCAGATATCTGGCTGACTATGCCTACTCTAAAATAATATCAAGCTATAACTAATATCCATCCGAGTATAAAGTGGACTGTCACAACACTATGTATTTTGGACACAAAAGGCCTATTAATTAATATAAATTAAAATGTCCAACAGTTTATTAGACACAGGGAAAATTCTGGTGTATCATATATCCTTGTGTTTGTGAGTAAATCTAAAATCTAAATAAATCTAAATTGAACTAATTTGAAAATAATCCAATGATGACATTTTTAATCTAGATACCCAATAGCAAAGTAGTAAAAAATTATTTAGACAATTTTTTAATTTTTTTTTATGTGATTTCATAAGCTACTTGGGCATTAAATCATACTTTGTTGTATGTTTTTTTTTCTTTTAATATTGTAATGGCCTTACTTAGTATAGTAACACACTACAAATATCACACAGCATCTAAGCCAGAATATGCCAAACATATCAAAAATACAATCAATGGCATAGTAAACATCAAATTTTTTGGAAATTTCTTGGCGAAAACTGTTGGATTAATTTGTATAAAAACTTACCAGTTTCTTTCCCTTGTATGCTCAAAACTGTCTCGGTAGAACAGCGCCGGCTCCATGAATGTTCTGTAAATATCACTCTATAATGGTCAAAGCCTACAAATCTTAAGTTTACAAGTCGAAAGTATACAAATCTTCTTAAATCATAATGAATTTGTCAATCATGAAGATTTGAAATTTAAACAGGAAAAACCTTGTAATTGACCAGCTGATGCAGTTTATCTTAAAGTAGAACTGAGTAGACTTCCAAGTAAAGTGCAAAGATCAAATGATAAAATTAGGTAACAAAAACGTTCGAATTTCCCGCGCGAAATAATGTAAACAGATTATAGAAAATTAGAATATTTAGAAAGCTTTTGCCACAAAAATGTTACATAAAAGATGTCATTGACAAAAGGAATGAAGATATTCAGTTTCAGTTTGCATGGATAAGATTTAGGCTTTCAGAATACCGAGAACAATACAATTTATCAACACAGTAACCTCTTCTCAAGGTTATATGTCTTCCACTTTAAAGCACTTTAGGTCTATAGCTGCTGGTTACAATTTTGTGGTATTTGGCTTCCCCATGAACGCTTACCGGTTTACAAGAAGCATTCTGGGTAATATTATTAATAAACAAGTGGTGAATGCTATAACCAGCTGCGCTTTTCACATCACAATAAACACAAAATTCACAACACCAGCTCACCTGCTGAGGAATAGGTGGCCGTGCTCATGTTATATACGTCGAATCGAGTTTTACACAGTGCTTTACTTCACTGTTTGGTATAATTTGTTAAAATATTGTTCGTTTTTTGTTGGTTAGTTTAGTTTGATGAAATGGCCTCCACCTCCATTCCCTCAATAATGAAACAAACAACGAAAACGGCTAGCTCAAGCAAGTCAAACAAATCTGTCACTGGCTGGTGTCATGTCAGTCAGTCAAGTCTTTTGAGGGATGTTCCTTAGCAGTTTTACTATCGATACTTTATAATAACTGTATTGAAGTCAGAATACATTTTCTTTGACTTGAGAAAGAGCTTTCCTGATAAAAACATTACAAAAAAAATAAATGCAGAAATTTCACACATCGCTATGAAAACTAGATTGTTGATAGAATACTTTTTTTTCATCCAACCTATTGTGTCCCACTGCAGGGTCTCCCCCAAACTCTTCCACTCATCTCAATCTCCTGCGTTTATCCACTATATAGATAGAATACTTATATTTTTTTTGTAAATACACATAATAAAATCTAAATACTTTATATTTAAATACTCACGTAACGAAAATCATTATCAGTATCGATACTCAGTGTCTGATGTCTGTACTCGGAACATCCCTATTAGTCAGTCAAATCAAGTCAAACAAAACATGTTTGGTCGTGTCTGGTTTGATCTTGTTTGATGAAAATTACAATGAATGGCAGGAGAATTATGATTCTAATAAAATACAATGAACATTCAAAAGAACGGCATATTTTGATTTGATTCGAGATATTGTATAAAGTTGCGGTAGCGGTAGCGGTATACACCAATGATTTGTCAATTCAATTCAATTTTTATTTAATGGCTTATGGGGGTTAGCCAACTTCGCCAATGTCACGTTGCAAGTTAGGCCTTAACACGAAGGAGCAGTTTAAACCGGTGGACTGATATGACAAATAAGCAATAATATTCGGTTAGTTATCCAATACCTGTAACAATAAGACAGCACAAACTAACTACAGACATCACAAACAATAATATACAATACCTTTTTTTTTTTTTTTTTTTAAATTAAATTATAGGATGTGGGAAAGAGTTAAAGTTTAATGTGATATTTATCTATATATTTACATAAAACAATTATAAATGGACTATATACAAGGGAGAGGAGGCAATGATTTGTCTCAACATGATAATGATTTGTCATGAGTGACAGTGACATTTCCAGCGTGGCGTTAAACGAATAGATGTTGCCATAATTGAACAAAGTATGCATAAATACCTGCGACGCTTTAGTTTAAACACGCTTTAATCAAAATCATCATAAAACATCTACATCTGATGCAGTAGAATTAAAAAAAACTATTCATATTGCGGTTCATGATTACTCTTCGAAAACAAATTCAAATTCTTTATTATAGCTGATCTAACTGAACTAAATAAATTTGATTTGGATCAGTTGAGCTATCTACATATAGATCGTTTGCAGGGGCCTCTACTGTTTTATTATGTTTTTTTATATATATACTGTAAAAGTCAAAGTTTGATTGTGAATTCTTCAACAAGTTATAGGATAATTTATGTGTTTCACATATTACTGGTGGCATAAATTGATAGAACAGCCTTCGTGGTGGCAAACAGGCTTGGTGCAATGATTTAGTTGAGGCTGCTCCGTTGTTTAAATGTTTTTTTTTTATCTGGCAACACTGATTGTGAGTTTCTTTTTAATTCTAATTCTTTTGCAAAGTGGCATGGTGACGGCGTAAGGTGAGTTTATCAAATTTGTGTAATTTAATTCATTTTACAGCGTTATTTCGTGAAAATATTGCTAAATAATTGTTGGGGTTTGTAGTAAATACGTTTTATATTGAAATATCTGTCGACAAATGAGCTATTGCCGTAATTATTATCAGTTAACTCGACACGTGGATGTCTAGTTGAATTCGTGGTGTATTGCAGAATTACGAAGAAAGCATTGATAAAGTAAGATACAGCTTCAGTTGCGAACCTTTGGCTTATTTGCCTTATAAATATCGAAGGAATTTATATAGAAAAGCGCGGAGACTTGCATATTGCAAAGAGGTTATGTCTGTGTCAAACATAGTAACCTGAAGATAAAACTTTTGTTGTAGTTGCCGAATAAGCAACCACAATGCCGCAGAACGAATACATTGAACGTCATCGTAAGCTTTACGGTAGGAGACTCGATTATGAAGAGAGAAAACGTAAACGCGAAGCGCGTGAGCCGCACCGGCGTGCGGACAAGGCGCACAAACTGCGCGGCATCAAAGCCAAGATCTACAACAAAGAGCGCCGCAATGAGAAAATACAGATGAAGAAGAAGATCAAAGCGCACGAGGAGAAAAATGTTAAACAAAACACAGAAAAGGTCGCCGAAGGAGCCCTTCCCGTCTACCTACTCGACAGAGATGTGCAGTCCCGGGCTAAAGTATTATCCAACATGATCAAACAGAAACGTAAAGAAAAAGCTGGCAAATGGGATGTTCCTATACCTAAAGTACGGGCACAGGCAGACGCAGAGGTCTTCAAAGTGTTGAAGTCCGGTAAAACAAAGAGGAAAGCTTGGAAGCGAATGGTCACCAAAGTCACATACGTCGGGGAGAACTTCACACGTAAACCGCCCAAGTTTGAGAGGTTCATCAGGCCTATGGCATTGCGCTTCAAGAAGGCACATGTAACACACCCTGAACTTAAAGCCACATTCTGCTTACCTATCATTGGAGTGAAAAAGAACCCTAGTTCTCAAATGTACACAAGTTTAGGAGTCATCACTAAGGGTACTGTTCTGGAAGTGAATATTTCCGAGTTGGGTCTGGTCACACAGGCCGGTAAAGTGGTGTGGGGTAAATACGCCCAGGTTACAAACAACCCTGAGAATGATGGGTGTATTAATGCTGTACTTTTAGTCTAACATGCCCACTTTTTATGCAAATAAACTGTTAAAAATATCATGCCTCTATTTCTTGAAGTAACCTTCCCATTCCCTATTAAGATTTTAGAAGTTTATCTATAAGGTTTATTAGGATAGGATGTACGAACAAAATGTCATAATGATGGTCTTAATAAATTAGAAGTTAGATTGTTCTTTTAGTTAAAATTTGCTATAATTTGTGAGGCAGGTTAATTTGTGTCCAATATTTAGAGAAATTATATGCTTATTATAATTTTTGTCCTTCAGGTCATCAACATGCAGATTTTTGTGAAGACCCTCACGGGTAAAACCATCACCCTTGAGGTTGAACCCTCGGATACTATCGAAAATGTCAAAGCCAAGATCCAAGATAAAGAGGGGATTCCTCCAGACCAGCAGAGGTAAATACATCAGTTAATAGACTTTACCTACTTTTAATTGATCATTTATTCCACAGTAAGGAAAGCAAGTAGATAAACATGTATTCTTATATTAATTAGTTTATTGTGATGTTTTGTTTATGAGTTTGGCCTTAACCAGTGTGAAATTCAATTTCAGGTTGATCTTTGCCGGTAAGCAATTGGAAGATGGACGCACCCTCTCGGACTACAACATCCAGAAGGAGTCCACCTTGCACCTGGTGCTCCGCCTGAGGGGAGGAGCCAAGAAACGCAAGAAGAAGAATTACTCCACCCCCAAGAAAATCAAGCACAAGAAGAAGAAGGTCAAGCTAGCGGTACTTAGGTACTACAAGGTGAGTGTCCAATGTATTAACTAATGTGTTTTTAATAACTGCATTTACAGGTAAAGTAATGGTGTAATTGTTCATGTATTCATAATAGTTCAGTTTGTCACAACTACATTTGATGCAAAGATATAAATAATATTACAAATGCTAGATTTATCATGTTGCTAAAAGTTATGCAACCATTGAGGAAATCAGTAGTCAATTGAGAATAAACTTTTCAATTCAAGGAACCCTCTAGTTCTGAGAAAATAAATAAGTCTAAAACAAACTGGTTACATTCCAATAAGTCATGCAAGATAACTATAAAAGAAAACATAGCATTTGCATGTGAACTCATTTGTAATGGACACAAGTCTGGACTTGCCCCGCGCGTGACTCCGTATTTATAGTATGGCCGGTTGGTAGCTTGGCTGAATACATTGACTCACAGATGCTGAGATTATCTGCAAGTTGTTTGTTGCTCAACATTTGTTTATGTTGTGGCATTTTGATGACGCAGTAGTTTCGCCGAAGCGGCACAAATTGTCTATATATTATTATCAAAAAAATAATTGTACATTGATGCGCCACTGTTTGACTAAATACCTAAATAGGTGTACATGTAATAGATGTCCAGGAAAGATTCTTTATTCTTTGGTAGCTATGTAGCTTTAGGATACTACTTTGCTTAGTTATAAACAAAAGAAAGGGTATCACAGCTTTCCGATTGAGTATCTATTTGCTTACTAAATGATGTTATTTTGTTGATAGGTTGATGAGAACGGCAAGATCCACCGCCTGCGCCGCGAATGCACGGGCGAGAACTGCGGCGCCGGCGTGTTCATGGCGGTGATGGAGGACCGCCACTACTGCGGCAAGTGCCACAGCACCATGGTCTTCAAGGACGATGACAAATAGATACAACTAAGTTAGGTTAAGCGACCGCTCGCGACTGCTGTGTATGACGGATTTAATAAATCTTGACACAGTGTCCGAGTATTTGATAGTTTTATTCCTGGTTTCAGGCTTATCTTTACAGATGTCAGGGTTTGGTAAGTGTTTGTGGTAGCTTAGTCATTTGCAATCTAGTTAATTTTTCAAAGTTACCTATAGAGCTAGACTGTATAATTAACGACAGAAGATAAGTTAAGCTAAAATCAATCTTTTTCCCATCACAGTTTGGATTTTAAATTCTAGTCAATATTCCGGTATTATTACAATTTCGTTGTTTTTCACGTTCGAAAGGTAGCGTAGCGTATATTTCAATTAGAAAATTTTCCACAATTTACCGCCTACGTACTTCGTTGGTATAAACTTAAAAAAACAACTCTCTTGATACTCCTTCAGTCCTATTCGATTTAAAAGTAATTAGCGATAAATAGCTCTCTACCTCCACGTCCTACCTTTGTCCCACATTTAGCAGTGGTCCAACCAGACCACATGGATCTAGTTTTACTGGTAAGTAGAGTGAATATGGAAGACATCCTTCTGGGTAAGTACAAGTACCTATCAACTAATGATCCCTCTGACCACCATTATACTACCACATTGTATAATGCAAGTGAGTGGTTTCCATTTTAAACAGATCAGCTGAATAAATGACAGTAAAATAATATTTTTGTTTTATTTATTTTGAGAAGTCACTTGACATGGAGATAACCTTTATAAAAAATACAATTCTATAACAAGTTTACTATTTATTATCTTCAATAGGTACACAATATGGAATCAGTATTATCTATACTTGACAACATCAAACCAAAACAATTAAAACAATAACTTGGCACCACTTACAAATAGAAACCAAATAATGTAGCGGACACACTCACGCGGGAATTGCTTACATGTGATTGAGTACTTACCGATTATGCCTTTACAAATACCTTTGAATAACTCAGATCAGACATAGGTAAATCATAAATGATATTTTCTTCTCAGTCTTTCTCTTTTTGCTATTGTAAAGGAGCATAGATATAACATTCCTTTGAGATCATCTCATACTTAACATTACGACCATCCAATTAGGGCGCATTCGAAGTCGATGAGTAGTGTCAATAATACCATTAGAACAAGATTTGTATACCATAATGTTTATAGTTTAATACCTATGTAGCAAATTGATAAGTTATCTTATAGTGTGTCCTCAGCAATACAAAAGTAAATAATGACTACTACGGTTACATTTATATAGTGGCTATTTACAAAACGTCATTTAATCGCACCTTCATCATCTACTAGACATAATATATTAAATTTTATAAAACTAGCTTCCGCCCGCATTCTCATTTTTAAGGATACGAAATAACTAACTATAGGTATACATGAAATATATACCTATAGTGGATTCATTTCAACCAAAACTGCCCAGTGGGGGCAACGAGCGTCTAACATCTAAACTTTCACATACCATATTAGTAGGATTGTTATTTAATATTTAACTAGTTGGTGTTCAGTAGGATCTACGCCGTGTGTTACCTGCAAAGAGAATAATATTTTACTTCAATAAATGAGGAAGTACAGACTTGGTGATTTAGTAAAAAGTAGACTAGTAAAGTTATACACACCCACTTGTTGTTGAGTAGATTTGTACAGATTGATAGTTCAGTCTATACAGTTTTCTAGCTGAACAAACAAATGCTGGTGATAATCAGGATACAATAGTACTAGCTGATGCCCGCGACTTCGTCTTGCTATTGTACTTAATATTTTTATTAATTCTCACAATATTTGATAAACTATAGTCTATGTGTTAGACTGATGTATAAACCACATTAGTCCAAGTTTAATTACTTTACAGTAGATTTAGCGTGAAAGGGTAACATACCCATTCATCCATCAAAACTTTCGTAGTTATAATATAAGTGGGTGTAGTGGTGAGTGTTGTGCGATGGCTAGGAGGCGCGGCAGGGCGGCGGCTGCAGGTCGCGGTCGCCGGCGCCGGCGAGCGAGATGTTGAGCAGCATGGCCTCGAAGGGGTCGCTGCGCATGCGCTGCTGGTTGTCGGCCGCCACCTGCCCCGCGTCGCCCACCACGCGGCTCGCCTCCGCGCTGCAACCCTCCTGCAACACCACCGTGCAACGTGCAACACTTTCATAACCTAGCGACACTTGCGCAACCAAACTAGCGACAATTTTATAACCAATCTAGCGACACTTTCATAATCAAACTAGCGACACTTGCACAACCAAACTAGCGACACTTTCATAACCAAACTAGCGACACTTCACAGGCCTGGGGCTCTAGAGACGCAGAAGCCGGACCAACGGCGGATCCAGGGGGGGTCATGACCCCCCTCCTGAGCTGGTTCCAGAACTTAGGTGGACCACTGATTGAACATGTATTAAGTTCTTGACTTGACCACGACTATGTGACCCCCCCTGACGCCAAAACTGGATCCGCCCTTGAGCGGGCATTGCTCTCTCTCTCCGTATCGTTTGAAAGGGTATACGGGGTAGCGGTAGTGGCATAGAGTACCTCAGGCCTAGGGCTCCAGAGACGCACAAGCCGGACACATTGCTCTCTCCCTCCAACAGTTCTCCAAACGGGTATACGGGGTAGCGGTAGTGGCATAGAGAAGTGAGTACCTCAGGCCTAGGGCTCCAGAGACGCACGACGGTCTCGATGCCGGAGGTGGCGAGCAGGAAGGCGGAGGGGTGCGCCTGCACGCAGTTGACGATGGAGTCGTCGCCGCGCAGGCAGCGCACGATGTTGCCCGACTTGCGGCACCAGATGAATATGCTGCCGTCGTCCGACCTGCCGGTCACAATCGACAATCAATAATAATTGAGCAAATAAATCGTCATGATCACGGATGTGATTTTTGGTCACTTTTTTATTTAATGAATTAACCTATTATTTATCTAGTATGCAACTTAAATTTGTATTAAATTGTAAAGGCCTATACACAAATAGCAACTTGTCTAAATTTCACGTTGATAGGCGTAACCGTTTTAAAGTTATGACATAAAATTAATGTAAAACTGCAGTTTTGCACATCCGTCTTTGTTCTACGATTACGACGAAATGTCTGTCTATGTCAATAAGTTCAAGCAAGCGGTGACAATACTAAAGTTCACGTGATGCAGCATATTCACATTGCAATTGATGACTCATCGTCTGCTGTCGAGCTGACGGTCAGTCATTCATTCATTGATTTTTTATTTGCAAAAAAACATGGTAGATTTGGTACAAGATGTCATAGTGGGTAAGTAAGTTCACATATTTTTACCAAATTAAAATGGCGTGTGTTCGACACGCAATGTGAATAAAATATGCTGCGATATGATTAACTTGTCATATTCATTTATGCTCTGGGAATGCAAAATGCGTTTGAGGGAGGAGGCTTATACCCAGCAGTGGGCTAGTACAGGCTGCCTATGATGATGATGATAAACCCCTCTGGGATCGGGTAACTTCCTGTTGATCAATTTAATTCATGGACTTATTACTTAAGTGCCTGTTACTGCAGATTCATTTGGAACGAAATGCTAATTTTGTGTTGCAATAACATAGCTTTTATATCATTTAGGGCAATAATGAATTCGAAGAAAATTCATTACACAGGTTTTTTCTATACCACCTACTGTGGTATATAAAAAACCTGTATATGTATGTACCCGGCCATACAAGTAGAGAAAGGCCGAAAAAGAAGTGGCTGGATTGTGTAAAAGAGGATATGAATGTGAAAGGAGTAGACTCAGAGTTGACGAATGATAGGAGTGAGTGGAAGAAAAAAACATGTTGTGCCGACCCCACGTAACGTGGGATAAGGGCAGGGGAATGATGATGTATGTACCCTGCCGCGATGTAGTCCCCGGCGGGCCCGAGGAAGTTGGCCTCCTTGATGTCGGTGGTGGTGTTGCAGTGTCCGAGGAAGCGATGCGCGTAGTCCAGCGCGCCGCCGCGCAGCTGCTTCTCCAGCACGCTGGTCGCCGGGCCCTCGTCGCCCTCGTTACTGTTGCTGCTACTCACTGCAACAATGAACATTGTTACAGTGTTTGCATTTAAAGTCATCCGGTCTATATTATAAAAAGTTAGCGCAGACTTGAACTACTGATTACCATACGTAATGATAACCTCAAGTCAACGTTAACTTTTTCCAAGATAGGGGGTTTGTGTCTGTTATTCGCAGTCTCCTTACCGATCTTTATGATCGTTGTCTAGTGTGAAGATCGCAGTAAAGTAGATTTGAAAAAAGCACTTGAATATGTATTAAACTTCTCATAGGCATGAGCCTATGGGAAGTTTAATACATATTAAAAATACATATTTAACTCATTTTCATTCTCACTGTAAAAATATACATTTGTATTTAGAGTAACATTTCTTAAAAGGTCCAAGTCCGGGGAATTCCCGAGATTTTGATCATCGGTCTCGTGTCTTGGGACTTTGAATTATCGGGAATTCCCAAACCCGAATAGACATTGCATCGCTAACACAGTGGTTAAGTACCTTCATCAGCGCGAGTTTCAGTTTTCTGTAGCGCCGAGTTGATATCTTTCTGTAGGAGGAACACGGCGTGACTAGTCGCGTGTCGGGGGAATTTGTCCTGGAATATCAAATACATATACAAATGTAATAATTTACTACTAAGCTTTTTAAAGATCTTTGCAAATGACACATAACATCCATTCAGGTCTCTGTATGGATGTTATGTGTCATGACTTGATCCACTACAACTTGACTATAATTATAATCAAGATGTAGTGAATTATAATTCATCTGCAGAATATTGATGGTTTTTTTAATTTACCTATTGCGTTCCACTGCAGAGCAAATATCTCTCCCAAACTGTTCCACACATCACATACATTGATGCTAACAATATAATAAATAAATAATTAAAAAAGCTTTTATTCTGGGAAACAACCTGACCAGTACACAGGTGTTAATATATAAATATTATAAATAAATTTATAAATAAATATAAATATTGTAACAATATAAAACATACATTAAAAACAAGTATTTGTTTGGTTCTCACCTTAAAGTATAGTAAGCATTCATGTGCCTCTCTCGGCCGCTTGAGGTCCATGAGTCCTTTAGCGAGCCGGAAATGTGACTTGACATGCGCCGAGTCGAGCCGGATGGCGCGGTAACAGTCGCGCACCGCGGCGTATGTGTCGCCCGACCTGCAACAAACACACAACTACCAACAAAATCGTAAATAAATTGGCTTACTGCTAGATTTTTAGATATGACTATTCATTTACACATTAACTAACAGGTGCAGTATAGTTAGTAACCGATATTACAATTAATTACTGATTAAAGATTATTCGTAATCGGTACAGTATAACTAGTTACCCGAACAAAACAGTTAATAACCGGTGCGGTACAGTTAGTTACCAATACAGTTTAGTTAATAACCGGTTCAGTTCCTGGATCGTAAAGGAAAGTTGGTTACCAGTTTATTTTATTTTTATTTTGTACGGAAAAGCAGACAGCTTCACTATGCAATAGTGAGTGAAATAAACTTAAGTACCTAATACAGTCATTGTTAATAATGAAGCCCACAACGCTAATCTCAGATTAATCTATACATTTTAAAACAGGTTTAGGACAGTTAATAATAACCGGTACGTACAAATAGTTCCTGGATCGTAAAGGAAAGTTAGTAACGGGTCAGTACAGTTAGTTAGTTTGTCCAGCACAGGATAGTTAGTGTTGGGTGCAGTAGCGTTAGTTACCAAGCTCTCCGCATGAGCGCGGCGGCGCGGTTGGAGTAGAGGATGGCGCAGTCGGGGCAGGCGCCGATCGCGTTGTTGTAGTACTCCACGGCGCGCCCGTACTTGCCCTGGTTCACCAGCTCGTTACCCTGCACGATCATACACATCATTTTGAATCGTCTTATATACTAGACTAGGTGATTCCAGTACCCCAAGTGCGAGTTTGTGCACACACGGATCGCAGAGACGTGATCGCCAAGCGCCGCCAATTTTGTATGGAAATCCAAGCAGCGCCTCTAGCAGATTTCTTGAGAAGCTTGGATTTCCATACAAAATTGGCGGCGCTTGGCGATCACGTCTCTGCGATCCGTGTGTGCACAAACTCGCACTTGGGGTACAGGTGCCAGTTCCACGCGACTGTCTAGAAGGACGGGCAACAAACTAATATTATTAATATTACAGTGGACCCGCAGTATTTAGACAAAGGACATTTCGAATAATAATGTGTGGTTTCTTACGGAAAAGAGCGACCTTACTGTCGCGCCTTTATATTGCACGACAAATATATATATATATACGTGAGGATGAGATTATGAGTCGATATCTACTAATGTAATGTAACTGCTTCGCACACGATTTGACTGCCCTAAGCACCGATCGACCCTGGTCTCTACACTATCTGACGACGCCCAGATAGTGCCCGGATTCCAGCCATCATCAGGACAGTCTACGCGACTATCCTGGACTGTACAGCCTTCTCGGACAACCGGAACGAGCTTGGGAAGTCTAACCCAAGTGCTACGCCTCCACCCCTTAAGCAACCAGTCCGCTACCGCTCATAGGGTCGATCTTTCTGTATCTCTGATCGGTCCCATTCGAGGGCTCAGAGATACACCCCCCTTCGGCCTTGCCTGGACCCATGGGCACTCGAGAGATCATTCCTATCCCGGCCAGCTAGCACCGGGACTCACTCTCGAGTCCGGAGCCCACAATCAAGCAAGCTATGCTTGAGTGGGTCTCTGAACGCATTCAGAGACCCCCCAGCCTCGCACTGTCTGCTCGGCTTTTTCCTCCCAGATCGACCGAACTGATCCATTACGACAATTATAAACTGGATATTAATAACGCGGACAATTGAGTTTATCGCGAAAGTATCTTCTCATAATCTCATTACCCTTTCAAGAATAGTAATGAATTATTAGCTAGCACTTACATGGTTATCCAAGACACTCACTATTCCTTCGTAGTTCCGAGTTCCTCTGGCTCAGCACTCCCGTCTCGCCTCTCCAAGAGCCAGAAGCAAAAAGCCTTGTCTCAGATCGCGCGCCGGTATTTATGTCCACCCTCTGTTTGAAAGTAGCACACAGATTATAGAATACTGACCATAAAATATACCGGTGCTGCCACCACGGAACTAAAATGTACTCAATACACTTACTGTTTAATCTGTCACTTCGTGCGCCACGACGGAACTAAAATGTACTCAATACACTTACTGTTTTATCTGTAACCTCGTGCGCAGCGCGACACTCCCAACAACAAAAAAGGTGTTACTTCAGCAGGGCAAATAGAAGAAGTGTCCATTCCAGAAATTTTTTTTTCTCTCGCACGTATGGCGGCGCTTCTCTCGCCTCTTCCTCTAACGTCGGTAGTTCGTTGAGGCGAATTATCTGCTGTCTGAACAGGGCTGAAAACTACTGAATCCACATGTAGGTTATCTCCATTGGCGTTGTCACTATCACTTAGATTGTCTGCCTCGCCAATCATCTCCGAGTACTTGTTGTTTCTTGCTGAGAAGCAATTCAGTATCTGGTACCTGAATTGAATCCAAATCTGGATGTATTTCTTGAGCTATACATTCACTATACTCCTAGTTCCTTTATAACAGTCTATACGTGTTGGAGACTCTGTTCTGAACCATCTTCCCGTGGATATAGATGTCCAATAGACTGTATCAAAATAGTGTCATAATTCCATGCTGAATTGCGTGGTTGAATAGTTACCATTCAACCACTACATCAAAGTAGAGCTAAAGTCTATAAACAAATCAAGACTCCCTTACAAGAGGAATCTTCCCACTCGCCAGCTCATCCAGGAAATGTTCAAGTTGTATCCCATTTGTGTAACCACTGGTTACGTTATAGTCATATAAACTGTTATTATTAGCAGTTGTTTCTTCTTCTTGTTTATCTTCTATCTCTATAAAGTCATTATGAGACTAAGCCAGCTCTGACCATTCATGAAGTTCAAACTCTCCTGGACAGGAGTCCAGGAGAACCTCCCGAAAAGAAAAAAAGGTTCTGTTCAAGCAATAACGACGGTTCGATAGCCACTGTGATTCATCCATTTGGAGAAATGTGGGCATAGTAACAGCCTATTTTACTAATTAGACAATACTAGAGAGGTGTTACCACCTCGACGTCTCGCAACAGGCACGAACTGCAGGTACGAACTGAAGGCTTGAGCTGCAGGCACGAACTGCAGAGATGGCTCCATCACGCGGTTGACTGAGGCACCTTTCATGAAGGGTGCCTGGAACAAACTGGGATTAACCAACAGGATGTTCCTCAAATGAAACAGAAAATACACAGTTAGGACTATTCCATTATCCTACCTAACCAAGATATACAGACAACCTGCATATCTTCTAACAACAGACAGAGGCACCGAGTTGCATGTCGCGCTCCGAAGTTAAGTCTAAATCAAAACCCATACGAACACATAGTTTCTTACAGACTTTCATCAAGAAAGCGTGTCCAAAACTCATGTTCGAGTCTACTTTACGTGTTGATTTAGTTCACGTTTATGTGTGTATGCTCCGACGTTAAATGATTAAATCAAAACCCATACAAACACAAATTTATTCACGGGTTTTCATCAAGAAAGTGCCCAAAATCTATGTTTGAGTCTACTTTACGTTTTGATTCAGCATTCAACACACAAATCTCTCATGAGATTGAATCGTACTTTACACTCATTTTTACAAAATCTTACGGTTCACCCTTAAATCCTTACAGACACCTGAAGACAGAATGCGATTGTAGGCGCCTTGTTAGCATGTCATACCAGGTCTACCTGAAAACTTTATTACAAAAATGCCCAACAACACAATGAGAAGGGACTCGACCCAGTACATTAGAATCGTTTTCATAGTTCAAGTAGTTTTCAAGCTTATACGATGTAACATGATGTACTTACATTCGAACACATGACACACACAGTACAAGTGAATGACCAGTCTCCGCACCGAGCAACCATTGCTCAGTCGCAAAGACAGTAAAGCCAATTACCTACCATTGTGTACCTCTTTTTGCCACGTCCGATCTTCTTTTACATCTTACATCTCCAATGAAAACCTGTACAAAATTGTAATAACGATTAGTTTCATTTATTATTTTCATTAATTTCATCATACCGGAGTAGTTTAGTAGTCCGCTAGTAACAGAGCGTCAAAATAACAAGAACTGGCTCGTAAGTATTTGACTACACACAAACTATGTAGTTTGTTCAAATAAAAATAAAAATTCCGTTAACATAAGTATTCGACAAAACCACTGTCGGATCTATTTACGATTGTTGACACAAAGAAGTCGGTAAAATCTTCGACAACTCTCGCTTAGTCTAACCTACAAAACATTAAAAATCTCGTCAACATTTCAAATATTTTACATGTACGTACATAAATACTTTTTTGAAAAACAATCGTCAAACTCAACTACATTTGACACGAACGAACTTTCTTCCACATTTCGAAACGGGAACGGCAAAACTCATCACACCTTTTATTTATTTATTTTATTTATTTTATTTAGGTTCACCAACAGTTTATACACAACACATCCAAAAAACTTAAACATAAAGGTTCTTATTCTATGTGTACAAACCCATTACAGGTAAACACCACATGACTTTTAGTTGTACCTACAACTGTTCGATCATAAAACTTTATGAAAATACTAGCAGAGTAGGAGTGTCTCACTGCAATGCACGACTGCTTCACTGCAAGCACTACACACTACTAAACGACGTTGAAGTTAAAAACAAAACTTTAGTAAACCGTAAAAACTCGAATACAAAGAGAGTTGGAACATCGTGATGTCACCTTTTCTTACAACAAAAATCGGACATAAAGAAAACAACTTTGAATTGTTTTAAGTGAATCCTCACAAACATCTTTAACTTCAAAACAAACAGTAGACTTGACGATTGACTGATGTGACTTGATAATTATTTCAATAAGACGATGCCATGTGCATCAGTACATTGTCATAGAACTCCTATGTATGACAGATACATAAAATCAAATTACTAACAGCGGGCAAATCATTAAACCATTCTTTCTCCTTTCAACTTATAAAACTCGAAACTCGTGTAGTAGAAAATTAAATTAACGCTTTAGTCTCTCATATCTCATGGAAAAAACATTATTCGACCAGCTTACTATGAGACCTTAACAGGTACACTTACACATTCAAAGTAAACAATTTCCACGATTGCCACGATTACGTTCGTCTTATACAGACAAAAACATCAAAATCCAAACCAAAACAAAAACATTTGGTTTCAATGTCAATTAGTTGTGAAGTCGCTCTTATCTGCAACCTGGTATTGTAAACCCAAGTAAAACGTCACACACGTTTACTACAGCTTTGTCTAAAATAAAAACGCTAACGCCAACACATTAACAATAGATCAAAGCTACTTCAGACTCTTCACACACAACTTCAGACTCGTAACCAACACTGGCTAACATGAAATATTTTTTTACGAACGTACTAGTATTGCCTCCATTGTATAAAAATCAAAGATGAAAGAAGAAAACCAGGTATGAAAGTACTGTAAATATGTTCAACCAGACTACTAACGGACTACTAACGCATCGTTCAGCATTTCATAGTAGATTAAGACCTCGCTACATTCTATGGACGAATGATCAAACTTCAGACTTTACACAAATTTACACTTTTCTCAAACTATTTTGTATAACTTCAACTGTGCACAAACAAGTGTACAACTCGTCAACACAATATGAATTTTTGCAAAGTACCAACAAAAACTAAAACGAAAATTACAAGTCTAGATTTCTAAGAGATATGATTGGGTTGACCAGTACCACAACACGCTGTTGATCCTACCGTTATCTAGAAGTTATTTATTGCTCACTGTTTGCATTAAATTGTAGTTTATTTTTAATTTGTATCACTCTGTATTAGTATTTATAAATAGGTAGGTACTAGTTTGGTCCCGTTCGAATAGATACGACTTAATTGTACCTACGTAACTTGTATCATAACGTATAAATCCAAACCAATGCTGAACTGATTTAAGAGTAAAGATTCGCTCAAATTATAAAATAAAGTCAACTTTAACTAGGTAGTAAGTAAAGGTCCTAAAGGAAACGATTACTCAAACAATGTAAGAGCTCAAATCAAAAGAAAAGTATCTATCTGCATGTAAGTAGTTAGGTACATGATCATAGGTACTTAATAATAGCTTATGTAATTCGTAGCAGCTTATGTAATTCGTGGTGGTTTATGTAATTCGTGGTGGTTTATGTAATTCGTGGTAGCTTATGTTATTCGTAGTAGCTTATGTAATTCGTAGTTAAACATATAGGTAGCTAGTTCCTTAGTAAAATTAATTAATGTAAAATTGAAGGCTAGTAAATACTTTATGTAACTGAAATAATATTGCTTCTATTAACTTGAATGCGTTAATTAATTAAAATCTCAAAACCTAGCAGGTATATAATTCTTCGTACCAGTAAATTCGTTATGTAACTGAAATAATATTGCTTCCAGTAACTTCTAAGTTATGTTAATTTATTTAAATAAATCGTCGACGACCTATCACCGTAGAAAAATAAAGGAACGTCTATGTTATAAACACACAACTGTATGTATGTACCAGCTAGTCTACCTTATGTATCCGGATCTAGAATTTCTGATCAAAAAACAAACGGATATCTGGACTAAACCAACTAACAATTATCCGGGTACGACGAATATCCGGATTGCAAACCTCATTGACACTTAAACACTTTTTGACGGAAGACAAATATTTCAACACCTACAAAAAACTGTAACTATAGGCATGAGACAGATATATCAAAACGAAACTGAAATCCGCTTGCAGAAATCGTATCGCATCGATATTCCAATATGAGAAAACAGTTTTTAGAAAACGCACGATGATAACGCAAACTGCAAACAATCAAAATCTAAAGTTCTAGTTTTCTATAGTTTTGACACGCATTCGTGATTTTAGTTTTGCACCGAAAACCAAAAACCGAAAGAATTCTATTTTGCGTTTGTCGTAATAAATACGCTCCGATATTCGCTACCGAAATCGATTTTTTAAAAACGGTTTTTGAAATCGATTTCAAAATCCGAAATCGGTCTTGTATCGGTTTGTGAAAAAATCCAAAAATGCCCATGCCTAGTAACTAACGGTCTCACTCGATGTTTTAGTTACCTAGGTATCAACAACCTCGCAAAACTTGATAAGAACATTTCTTGCTAACGAAATATTTACTAGACTCAGAATAACTAATCTCGTCCACTGTCTACCCTACCGGATAGATTTGAAGTATGCTCTAAACAGATAAAACGATTACTTCGCCATCAAATCTATTTACGACATTTTTCTACAAGAATATTGCAAGTTTCACTATTTCCAAAATACCCTCATCAAAAAGAATGAGCGATTCGACGCAATCTTATCGCTGCAACAATCTTATCTCTTAACGAAAATGACGTCACTTGTTTTCGACAGAAAGGTGTTCTTTCGATGTTATCGCAAGCAAAACACTTAGCTACATGTACTAATTAGTACTAACTAACGACACCTAAATTTGTTTCATTGCACAATTGCTAGAAATGAACAAAAGAACTACACTTAGATTAGCCTTTAGGACAAAACTTTATTCTACCTAACGGAATAACGGGTAGTTTTCTATCGGACAAAATAATCTAAAAAGATCTCATAGAAACGACTTGAAGCGATAGTCGTTATTTCTTTTTGTATTTTACTAACAAAAACTCAACAAATCAATTATGCTGTAAATGACAGCGGCAAATATCACATCAGGGGCTCATACTAATGAGTTATTTTTATCACGCTGAACTACACCAATAGTTTCCCAAACTCACCAAAGGCGCAAAATAAAACACCTAGCGCAATCTACATTATGTGGTATAGCTATCAACGCATATTTTACTGAAAGTTTACGAAATCGATTATGTTACTACTGTGTAACATGTGCTTAACTCGTTTTGAACAAGTGTGGGTAAACTAAACTCGTAAAGTCAACTACAAGCATCGCCCTTCAAGAAACGAACTGTCCGGGACCAGTATCTGCTTGTCTTAGACCAGCATTTGCTTAAGGCGTTCGTTTACCTACTACCCACATTAAAAATCGATATCTTGCAAACTAGAATCGATGTACAAAATCAAAGTAAATGGTTGAATCTGACCTTGCATAACGCGCTCATCACTACAATGGGGCGTTCAGTGGTGGTTGTCCAAACAGTAAGCACACTCAAGGGGGCCCACACACGTACTCGCGTAGTCGACGCTGCTGGGGGTAGTCGCGCACTCTGCAACTGGGACTGCCAGGGCATTGCTAGAACCCGTGCTGGCGAGACTGCGGCGCAGACGTGACAAACGAGCTGGTAGCACACTCATCTGTCGTCATCGGCACCAAGGTCACAGCACTAGCACTCTAAATACACCATTCTCTGAAAACTTACAAAAATCATTAGCATTTTTGTTTAAATCAGGCTTAGTTCTACCTCACTAGGAAAGTACGAACGTTGCCATGATTAAATCACACAAATAGCGAAAGATCACAATCTGACGGTACAATTAAATAATGAAAACTGATCTTTGCTTTAGGCCAGAGCTAGGCTGGAACGATTGAATTCAATCCAACTTCTGAATTAAGCGGTTTCTATCAATTAACCTTAAAAAAAAGATAACAGTCACAAATTGATTATCTCAATAGGTAATTAATTATAACAAAAACCATAAATGTCAGGATTAACAACTTTAAACCCGGAACGTTCCGTCTAATAATTTTTAAAAAGAGTGCGCGCACGTATGTCAATGGATTGAGATACTCAAATAACATATGCAAAAAAGGCATATATCAATATCTCGTTATTTTAGTTTAAAATATAAACTAATAAATTACGAAATTAATAAAACACGTAAATAACGTTCACGATTACGTAAAAAATAAATAAGTAGGATATAGGTAATAAAACAACACATATTTTTCCAAAGGATGTTATTTTGTTTTTATCATGTTGGGGAAAATTCAAGGACAATCAAATAAAACCATAAACACATATTTTTCTTAAATATTTTTTTTTTTTTTTTTTTTTTTTTTCTCTGGATATAATTCAGTAAATGAAAAATCCAATTCAACCACCAAACGGTTGGTTCATGTCAGCCACGGACTAACAAGAACAACACGAAAAAACTTTCTGTTGTTCAACCTCCAAGGATTTCAAATCCCTGCATCTCCACCATTTTGTCGCGCCTTTATATTGCACGACAAATATATATATATATACGTGAGGATGAGATTATGAGTCGATATCTACTAATGTAATGTAACTGCTTCGCACACGATTTGACTGCCCTAAGCACCGATCGACCCTGGTCTCTACACTATCTGACGACGCCCAGATAGTGCCCGGATTCCAGCCATCATCAGGACAGTCTACGCGACTATCCTGGACTGTACAGCCTTCTCGGACAACCGGAACGAGCTTGGGAAGTCTAACCCAAGTGCTACGCCTCCACCCCTTAAGCAACCAGTCCGCTACCGCTCATAGGGTCGATCTTTCTGTATCTCTGATCGGTCCCATTCGAGGGCTCAGAGATACACCCCCCTTCGGCCTTGCCTGGACCCATGGGCACTCGAGAGATCATTCCTATCCCGGCCAGCTAGCACCGGGACTCACTCTCGAGTCCGGAGCCCACAATCAAGCAAGCTATGCTTGAGTGGGTCTCTGAACGCATTCAGAGACCCCCCAGCCTCGCACTGTCTGCTCGGCTTTTTCCTCCCAGATCGACCGAACTGATCCATTACGACAATTATAAACTGGATATTAATAACGCGGACAATTGAGTTTATCGCGAAAGTATCTTCTCATAATCTCATTACCCTTTCAAGAATAGTAATGAATTATTAGCTAGCACTTACATGGTTATCCAAGACACTCACTATTCCTTCGTAGTTCCGAGTTCCTCTGGCTCAGCACTCCCGTCTCGCCTCTCCAAGAGCCAGAAGCAAAAAGCCTTGTCTCAGATCGCGCGCCGGTATTTATGTCCACCCTCTGTTTGAAAGTAGCACACAGATTATAGAATACTGACCATAAAATATACCGGTGCTGCCACCACGGAACTAAAATGTACTCAATACACTTACTGTTTAATCTGTCACTTCGTGCGCCACGACGGAACTAAAATGTACTCAATACACTTACTGTTTTATCTGTAACCTCGTGCGCAGCGCGACACTTACGCCGATGACTGACACATAGAAATGGGTGGTATTTATAAACTTTTTGGTAACTTTGCTTGAAAAGTCAGGATTTGCCATCTGTTAATTTGTTGGGCTGGTTTAGGCGCAATTTTTCATGTCGCTACATGAAAAACTTCGCCTAAACCAGCGTAAGACGGCTACAGGTAAAAATAACTTACTAGTTCTTTGAGTTGTCGCACGGTTTCCGGCAGCGGCGGCGGTTCCACTGCTCGGTTGGTTCCGTTGGATCCGTTAGGTCGGTCGTCCTTGCAGCCATGGTTGTGTTGTATTATGAAAGACTCCACTAACGCGGGCCGGCGGGCGCTGTTCACGTCGAATAGGTATATCTGGGGACAAATTAAGTACATTATAGTACAGTAGCTCTACCATGAGTTTTTACAATCTATACTAGCTAGCGTCTGTTGTTAAAAAAAATGTATGAAGATTTGTACAGCGCCTCTAGCAGATAGTTGGGTACTAAAATTCGTAATACTAATATTTATGTAACTACTGTAGTAAAGTCAGGCGATTTTACTGTGACAACTCATGATAGAGGTACAGTTCTATTCAGCTGGTGAAATGTTTAATACTCAACTTATTTAACATTTACGGTACCATTATTTTATTTATTTAGTTATCAATTTATGAAATAGTACACACAATTAATAATTGGAGTTTGCCGGAAAACTTCAAACTAATGCAGGTTGTAGAATGAAGGAACCAACTAAGTAATTGCAAGTTAATACCTGTTCCGAGCCTAGGTTGACAAGCAGCTCGTTGCCGTCGTTGCTAAATGTGAGGTAGGTCACAGCTTTCTTGTGGTAAACTAAACTTTCAGCCGTTTCTATGGATAGGTGACCTGCAAAACATATTTTTTTATTAAATAGGACACCCAACACGGGGCTAAACGAATAAAAATACAACAAAGTTTTGTATTCCCATAATTATAGGGCAACACAGCATGCGCGGTAGTTACACTACTGTAGTGTAGTGTGTATGTAGTGTACTGTACTGTGGAGTGGTCTGTATTGTAGTGTGATGTGTAATGAATTGTAGTGTTTAGTGTAGAGTGGTGTACCTATAGTGTATTGTAGTGTGATGTGTAATGTATTGTAGTGTAATGTATTGTAGTGTGATGTGTAGTGTATTGTAATGTGATGTGAAATGTATTGTAGTGTTTAGTGTAGACTGGTGTATAGTGTATTGTAGTGTGATGTGTAATGTATTGTAGTGTGGAGTGTCGGGTATTGTAGTGTGATGTGTAATGTATTGTAGTGTAATGTTTTGTAGTTTGATGTGTAGTGTATTGTAATGTGATGTGAAATGTATTGTAGTGTTTAGTGTAGAGTGGTGTATAGTGTATTGTAGTGTGATGTGTAGTGTATTGTAATGTGATGTGAAATGTATTGTAGTGTTTAGTGTAGAGTGGTGTATAGTGTATTGTAGTGTGATGTGTAATGTATTGTAGTGTGGAGTGTCGGGTATTGTAGTGTGATGTGTAATGTATTGTAGTTTGATGTGTAGTGTATTGTAATGTGATGTGAAATGTATTGTAGTGTTTAGTGTAGAGTGGTGTATAGTGTATTGTAGTGTGACGTGTAATGTATAGTGTAGAGTGGTGTATAGTGTAGTGTATAGTGTAGTGTGGTGTGTAGAGTATTGTAGTATTACCGGGTGCGAAGTAGTGCGCGGCGGCGCGCGGTATGTTGTCGTCGGGGTCGCCGCGGCCCGCGCGTGCGCACAGCACGTTCTGCCGCTCCCACAGCGCGCGCACCTCCGCGCCCATCGCCAACGGACCCTGCAAAGTCAAAGTCAAAATTGCTTTATTCAGTGGCTCTACCATGAGATGTCACAGTAAAATCGCCTGACTTTACTACAGTATATTAGTATGACGAATTTTAGTACCCAACTATCCGCTAGAGGCGCTGTACAAATCTTCATACATTATTTTAACTACAGACGGTAGCGAGTGTAGTAAATATGGTACAGTAAAAACTCATGGTAGAGCTACAGTAAAATCACAAGGATCATTTAGACACCACACACAAACAACTCATTGATAGCTAGCTTAACAGGACACATTATGACGAATCATGTGGCGCGGCGGGCGAAGGTACCTACTTATTTACTTAAATTGCCATGCCATGTTATCCGAAGAACCGACAATCGTTGGAGCAAGCGGATACTGGAGTGGATACCGCGTTTAGGCATTGTGTAGTGTAGGACGCCCTCCGGCGAGATGGAGCGACGATCTACGGAGTGTAGCTGGCAAAAACTGGATGAGAAGAGCCGAAGACCGGGCTCAGTGGCGTGTCTTAGGAGAGACCTACGTCCAGCAGTGGACTGATATATGTTGATGATGATGAAAATAAATTTAGTTAGTAAGTCATTGGTTTATCCTTAAGTAAGGATACTCACATGACTTACATTATTGGAGAGTTTGATCATCCTGGTGTCGTAGAGGCGCACGTAGAAGTCGTTGGCGCCGACGGCCAGCAGGTGCGGGCGGCGCGGGTTCACGGCCACGCACTTGGCCTCCGCGTAGCGCCCGAGGTGGTTCAGCAGGTTCACGCACACGTTCGTCACTTGGCCCGTGCAGCGGTGCGGGGACCGGAGGTCGTGCTGCCTTTGATGTACACAACAATAATGGTACACAAACACAACAATAATGGTTACACAACAAAAATGGTTACACAACAATAATGGTACACAACAATAATGGTTACACAACAAAAATGGTTATACAACAATAATGATTACGCAAAAAAATGGTTACACACCACTAAAGGTTACACAACAAAAATGGTAACACATCAAAAATGGTACACAACAATAAAGGTTAACAAAGTATGTAAGACACTAAAAAGTATGTTACTTAATATTTATGTATTCCGATTTTAAACCTTGGCAGAGTCTAGCTTCTTCAATACTTAAAAAAAAAAAGAAATTTAGTCTTTTTTCTTAAAAAATAAAACTGCACAAATTATATTTTGTGTAGAGTTGTTTCAATTTGATAGGAAACAATACAAGGCTTGTTCTAAGAACTTCTTCTTCTTCTTCTTCTTATCGTGTCGATGCTTCAACTGTATTTTGTTGTAGCATCGTGTTGGAAAGATTAGCCAGACTAGACGCTGCTTTACCGTGCCTAGCTGTTACCGATGTGCGCCACGAGGAGGCTCTTTCCTTGCACCCTTCTAAGAACTGATACCTGCCTAACATAGTGAGTAACATGTCATTTTTTTACTTCGAAGAATTGGTGGGAGACTTTTGCCCAGTAGTGGGAGCATAGGTAATAAATGTTGAGCTTACAGTATAAAGCCATCTTCAGCTGCAGAATACATGAGATCATGGTTGTCAGGCACGGTGGCGAGACGCTTCACCCGGCCGCAGTGACAGGAGCATTCCAGCAGTGTCTTGCCGGACTCAATGTCACTGGAGCGGACCGTGCTGTCCGCAGCGCATGTGGCTAGCACGTGGGGCGATATGAACTGGAAATTACATTTTATTTTTTATTATGGCAAATGCACAAGATGCAAGCCAGGGAAAAAAGTATATTTTATTTTGTTCTGCTTGAGGGGAAGTATATGTCTACGTTTTAATTGTACACCAATAAATATATAACAATTTAGGGTGAGGTACAATAGGCAATTTAGATGGACAGAAAAATATGCTTTATCTAGTGAATGGGATGCATATACTCTAGTAATATAGTGACAGTATTATTTGATTTATTTTAATTCTCTCTATTCTCTTGTATGACATATATTAATCAAAATAAATGTCATACAAGGCTTATCACTTTTATTAATTTTATCAATATTTCTAGTTCTTGGCAAAACTTCGTTTAGCGATCCGGTCTCCCACAAAACAAAGCTTGGCCTAGTAGTAGTATAGTAGTCCACCATTCAATAAAAAGGTTTAAGCTATTTAATAATAACAAATTATATTGTCTTTTATATTGTAGCACATACCTACATGTGACTAAATGCAATTTATCAAAGTACATAATTAATTACCTCATGTTTATACATGGCATGTCTTTATCAGTTTGAACTAAGGGTTACTTATAAGATAGTATTATAATGTACATTTTCTTTTAAAATAATTAAGTAGCATGTAATTATACAACATAGAGGTTTAATATTATTTATTTTTTTATTTATTTATTTAATAAAGAATGTCACCAAGAGATCAGGATGTCTACCATGCCTGGGGATAAAGTTATGACCCTGTTTGACTTCAATTTAATTTTTAAACAAAATATTTGCCAGAATGTTCAAAATGGTTGTAAGCTAACCAATTGAGCTGTAATAATTTTACCTTTACAGAGAATATGTTGCCCGTGTGTCCTGTAGTTAAGCTTTGCAGCAGCTTGTGTCGGTACGGGTCCCACAGCTTGACGTGGAGATCGTCAGAGGCAGACGCCAGCACTCTGGGATATAACAACGTAAGCATCATCTATGTTTACATATAAATCTTAAAACTAGAAATTATTGTACTCACGATCCATCCTTGTTCCACTCCAAACAGTTTACACATCCTGTGTGCCCATTCAGCTCCTTTTCTAGGCCTAATCTGTCGATCGTACTACGGGTGACCCTTAGTCGGTTTTCGAACTCTCTGTTCAGGTCCCCGCGCTCTCGGGCCACGGTCAGCCCCACGGTGCCGTTCGACCAGGCTGGCTCCACTCGTCTACCCATCTTTGCTGCGAATTACTCAAATGTCTGTCTGTAGGACATCAATCATGGAAACAATACAAATTGGTCTTAATACAGATATAAAACGAGTTCGACATTGCAAACTACGTTACCAATTATTGCACTTCGATACCATTATTTGTTTTAGATACTAAAAGCAACAAAACCCGTGAAATTCAAGCTCTTTTCATACACGAAAGTTCGCGAAATTGATTGATGATAGAGATTTTTTACGAAAATAAAAGCTAACTGTCAATGTCACTTACATTCACATCACAGCAGCTGGGGGTTGCACTTCTTGATAGATATGACAGACGATAATAATTTATGAGGCAGAGACAGTAAAGTAAGTTTTGACAAAAAAAGTCAAAACCTAGAAAAAGAAGAAGAGAAATCAAAACAAAACATTGGATTGGAACGAGCAGCGAAATTTCTATTTTTCCTGATTCCACCTTCGGAATAACTCTTCATATAAGATCGTCTCTTCCCAAACAATATTGAAATATAAGCTGCTAAATTAAAGCAAGAAATTCAATAAAAGCTGAAGTGATCTAGAAGAAATCGTGGAATAGAAGTCTCGTTGGTAAGTCTTCACCTTCAGGGGTTGTTTGTTCGTTCTAATCTAATCAAATTGACCACTGTATCTTACCATTGATATTTCAGGTCTACCAAGATGGGTGAGCGCAAGGGTCAGAACCACTATTACCCCCCCGACTACGACCCTAAGGTCGGGGGGCTGAACAAGTTCCTTGGCACTCATGCCTTGCGAGAACGGGCTCGGAAACTCCATTTGGGCATCTTGATTATTCGCTTCGAGATGCCCTATAACATCTGGTGTGATGGCTGTAAGAATCACATAGGGATGGGAGTCAGATACAATGCGGAAAAAACCAAGATTGGCATGTATTATACTACCCCTGTGTACCAGTTTCGAATGAAATGTCACCTGTGTGATAACCATTTTGAAATCAAAACTGATCCTGGGGTAAGTATTACAATATTACATTCATAACAACTTAAATGGAATAACTTTAGTAGTTGTAAAATATTGTTTCTTCATATTTGCAGAACTTGGACTATGTTATAGTCTCTGGTGCAAGACGTCAAGAAAATCGCTGGGACCCCACTGAAAATGGCCAGATTGTTCCCGAGACCAAAGAGACCCAGAAGCGAATGTTTGATGATGCCATGTTCAAACTGGAGCATAAAACTGGGGATGTGGACATTGCTAAACTGGAAAAGCCCAGACTTGGGAGACTGGTGGGAAGGAACGAGTCTGTATGGAAGGATGATTATGAGGCTAACTGCTCACTGAGAAGAAACTTCAGGGTATGATTTATTTCATGTCATCTAACACCTATATGCGGCAGGAGGATATTGTAGCTAACTTACAATACAAGTTGGGTTATTTCTTGATGAATAATGTTTATATTGTTCTATTGCAGAAAAGAAGAAAAGAACTAGAAGAAGCATCAATTAATGACAGTTTCCTATTAGCAAAGTCATCACTCAACCTAAACCTGCTACCGGAGACAGAGGAGGACAGAAACATGGCTTCTCTGCTCTCTCTCAGACCCTCGAGGAGCATCGAGGAGAAGAAGGAATTGACCAGAAGTATAATACTAAACAGTCCAGCTTTGCCTAGCTCAAGTGGTTTGCTCACTAGTTTTGGAGGACTTAAGAAGGAGGAGTCTATGAGCAAAAGTGTTCAGTTAACTCGAAATTCTCTAGGTATTGCTATTAAAAGGAGCAAAATAGAATCCAGTGAGACCACAACTGTTGATAAAAATATATCTCAAATGAATGATGAGTCAAAAAGTCCAAATAACCCTAGTCAAGAAAATATTGAACAATTGAAATCTGATGGTAATGAAGAAATTTTAGTTCATAAAATGCTACAAAAAAATATTGAAATAGGTGATAAAATTGTTGTAAGTGTAAATGAAGCGCCAAGTAAGGTGTCGTTAGTCGGAGATTACAGCTCCAGTGGTGAAAGTTCAGAATGATTATTTAATGCATATTGATCCTAAATAAACTGCAGTTTATAACAGGAATTAAATACTGACTTCTGTTAATTCGGAAAATACCTATAAAACATATTTGGTATATAACATTATTATCTATATAAATAATAATTACTTTATTGTATTATTGTGATACCTTCATATTTTTAATCAATGTACTAAAAAGCAAAAATATTATCTTGCAACTATAGTGGGCAAATTAGGTTGGTTACAAATTCGAAATAAAAGACGAATCTGAATTACATTTTTTTATTTAATCATTTAGAAAACATTTATTTTTCATTTCATTGAATAACATTTCGATGTTAGGTAGGTAGGTACACATAGAAATTACAATTCAACAATTACATGATTTTTTCAATAGTTCAAATTAGCTTACAAAATGCTATTTGTGCAGAATTCAGCATTAAATATGAATTTAATTAAATCAATATGATATTAGTATTTTAGCAGTTATGTAAAAATTAGCTGTTAAAGGACTTTTATTTAAGAGCAATATTTGTATACTTACTTAAAAACCTGCCAATCATATACAAATTTTAGGCCATTTGTTACTGTAATTTTGCAAACTATGCAACCAAGTCCATGTAAAAGGTTCATCAATAGTTTACATTTAACAATAACTAGACACAATAATTAACATAAAAACATTTACTTTCAACAAGATAAATACTTCTAAATTAATATTCATAGTATAGACACATATTACATACTTTCTTTTACATACATAAATACATTTAATATGAAAATATTTATCAACATTTAATAAACAATCAGTGCTTGGATTAAAACAAAAATAATCGAATCATTGCCATAATTAATTGCTATGTAAATTACTTTTGTTTTAATCCAAGCTTTTTAAATCCAATTATATTCAATAGCTAATACAATACAATTGCACATTTTCACTTTAGAATCTAAACTAATATTATAAAGAGGAAAGATTTGATTGTTTGTTTGTTTGTTTGTTTGTTTGTTTGTTTGCATCGAATAGGCTCCGAAACTACTGGACCGATTTCAAAAATTCTTTCACCGTTGTGAAGCTACACTATCCGCGCTGAACATAGGCTATATTATATTTTCAAAAAAATTAGGGATCCTTACTAAAACTTCAATTATGTAACCCAAGGTGTAAAAAAAATACCTAAGAAATTCCTTACATCGCGTGCGCTGCGAAAACTATTGAAGATAGAAAGAAACTATGTACTACGATTTTGTAGAACACATTATCATCCACAAAAAAGTCAACGACAGCATATGACTAACTATTACAGATATGTCACTATAAGTGTTTTAATATCGAAAAAATATAATTAAAATGACGCCGTTAGAAAACGTTCTTTATTTGTGCTTTGGTATTAATCCTTATCTAAATAAACTTCTTCATAATTAAGACTGGTTCAATACCTTTATATGACTTTTTAAATTATTTAATTTGGACATTCCATTCGAAAGATATCACGAGTTCAAAAATGTAAGTATTGGAAAAAAGTCAAGCGGAATAAAGCAGGCGCCGCGCCGGTCACGGAAGTATATGCGGGTTCTATTGTTTATCCCACTATGTGGATTGTGAATCAAAAGAAAACTTATGAGATTAACAGTATGTACATATTATGTTAAACTCATAATTAGTAAACTATTGTAAAAAATTTCGACTACCACAGCACTTTTGCCCATACGTCGGCATATCTAAACTAATATTATAAAGAGGAAAGATTTGATTGTTTGTTTGTTTGTTTGTTTGTTTGCATCGAATAGGCTCCGAAACTACTAGACCGATTTCAAAAATTCTTTCACCGTTGTGAAGCTACACTATCCGCGCTGAACATAGGCTATATTATATTTTCAAAAAAATTAGGGATCCTTACTAAAACTTCAATTATGTAACCCAAGGTGTAAAAAAAATACCTAAGAAATTCCTTACATCGCGTGCGCTGCGAAAACTATTGAAGATAGAAAGAAATTATGTACTACGATTTTGTAGAACACATTATCATCCACAAAAAAGTCAACGACAGCATATGACTAACTATTACAGATATGTCACTATAAGTGTTTTAATATCGAAAAAATATAATTAAAATGACGCCGTTAGAAAACGTTCTTTATTTGTGCTTTGGTATTAATCCTTATCTAAATAAACTTCTTCATAATTAAGACTGGTTCAATACCTTTATATGACTTTTTAAATTATTTAATTTGGACATTCCATTCGAAAGATATCACGAGTTCAAAAATGTAAGTATTGGAAAAAAGTCAAGCGGAATAAAGCAGGCGCCGCGCCGGTCACGGAAGTATATGCGGGTTCTATTGTTTATCCCACTATGTGGATTGTGGATCAAAAGAAAACTTATGAGATTAACAGTATGTACATATTATGTTAAACTCATAATTAGTAAACTATTGTAAAAAATTTCGACTACCACAGCACTTTTGCCCATACGTCGGCATATTAATAATATTTTGGATCAAATTCCTTATAACTATGACAAATACTATCCCTCTATCTTATAAAAAGTAAGCGTTGACTTTAACGCTTTACGTATTAGTACTTCAAGTCTGCGCTAACTTTTAAGTTAGACCGTATAACTTTAAATAAAATACCGGCTACCGCAGCACTTCTGCTTACACGTCGGTATATTTAAAATAATTTGGTTTAAAATCCTTATCAACTATGACAAAAACTCAAATATTTAAAAATGTATGCTACCACTTCCGCCTATACGTCGGCATACTAAAAATATTTTGGTTCAAAGTCCTTATCAACTATGACAGATACAAAAAAAACTGTGATATGTACTAAATACATATTTAAAAAATCCGACTGCCGCAGCATTTCCGCTCATCCGTCGACATATACAAAGTATGTAGGTTCAAAATCCTTATCAACTGTGACATGTAATTAAACTTTGTAAAAAAAAAAATCCGGCTACCGCAGCACTTCCGCCCATACGTCGACATATTCAAAGTATGTGGGTTCAAAATCCTTATCAACTGTGACATGTACTTCAACATTGTAATAAAATCCGGCTACCGCAGCACTTCCGCCCATACGTCGACATATTCAAAGTATGTATGTTCAAAATCATTATCAACTGTGACATGTACTAAAATATTGTTATAAATTCCGGCTACCGCAGCACTTCCGCCCATACGTCGACATATTCAAAGTATGTGGGTTCAAAATCCTTATCAACTGTGACATGTACTTCAATATTGTAAAAAAATCCGGCTACCGCAGCACTTCCGCCCATACGTCGACATATTCAAAGTATGTGGGTTCAAAATCCTTATCAACTGTGACATGTACTTCAACATTGTAAAAAAATCCGGCTACCGCAGCACTTCCGCCCATACGTCGACATATTCAAAGTATGTAGGTTCAAAATCATTATCAACTGTGACATGTACTAAAATATTGTTAAAAATTCCGGCTACCGCAGCACTTCCGCCCATACGTCGACATATTCAAAGTATGTAGATTCAAAATCCTTATAAACTGTGACATGTACTAAAATATTGTTAAAAATTCCGGCTACCGCAGCACTTCCGCTCATACGTCGACATATACAAAGTATGTAGGTTCAAAATCCTTATCAACTGTGACATGTACTTCAACATTTTAAAAAAATCCGGCTACCGCAGCACTTCCACCCATACGTCGACATATTCAAAGTATGTATGTTCAAAATCATTATCAACTGTGACATGTACTTAAACATTGTAAAAAAATCCAGCTACCGCAACACTTCCGCCCATACGTCGACATATTCAAAGTATGTAGGTTCAAAATCCTTATCAACTGTGACATGTACTTAAACATTTAAAAAAAAATCCGGCTACCGCAGCACTTCCGCCCATACGTCGACATATTCAAAGTATGTAGGTTCAAAATCATTATCAACTGTGACATGTACTAAAATATTGTTAAAAATTCCGGCTACCGCAGCACTTCCGCCCATACGTCGACATATTCAAAGTATGTGGGTTCAAAATCCTTATCAACTGTGACATGTACTTCAACATTGTAAAAAAAATCCGGCTACCGCAGCACTTCCGCCCATACGTCGACATATTCAAAGTATGTAGGTTCAAAATCATTATCAACTGTGACATGTACTAAAATATTGTTAAAAATTCCGGCTTCCGCAGCACTTCCGCCCATACGTCGACATATTCAAAGTATGTGGGTTCAAAATCCTTATCAACTGTGACATGTACTTCAACATTGTAAAAAAAATCCGGCTACCGCAGCACTTCCGCCCATACGTCGACATATTCAAAGTATGTAGGTTCAAAATCATTATCAACTGTGACATGTACTAAAATATTGTTAAAAATTCCGGCTACCGCAGCACTTCCGCCCATACGTCGACATATTCAAAGTATGTGGGTTCAAAATCCTTATCAACTGTGACATGTACTAAAATATTGTTAAAAATTCCGGCTACCGCAGCACTTCCGCTCATACGTCGACATATACAAAGTATGTAGGTTCAAAATCCTTATCAACTGTGACATGTACTTCAACATTTTAAAAAAATCCGGCTACCGCAGCACTTCCACCCATATGTCATCATATTCAAAGTATGTATGTTCAAAATCATTATCAACTGTGACATGTACTTAAACATTGTAAAAAAATCCAGCTACCGCAACACTTCCGCCCATACGTCGACATATTCAAAGTATGTAGGTTCAAAATCCTTATCAACTGTGACATGTACTAAAATATTGTTAAAAATTCCGGCTACCGCAGCACTTCCGCCCATACGTCGATATATTCTAAGTATGTAGGTTCAAAATCCTTATCAACTGTGACATGTACTTCAACATTGTAAAAAAATCCGGCTACCTCAGCACTTCCGCCCATACGTCGAGATGTTCAAAGTATGTATGTTCAAAATCCTTATCAACTGTGACATGTACTAAAATATTGTTAAAAATTCCGGCTACCGCAGCACTTCCGCCTATACGTCGACATATTCAAAGTATGTATGTTCAAAATCCTTATCAAATGTGACATGTACTAAAATATTTCAAAAATTCTGGCTACTGCAGCACTTTCAACCATACGATATTGTGTGTCGGTTTTTTTGGGCGTTCATAATTCGGAGTAAAACAATGTTATATTAAAAATTGTTTTTAAAAAAAATCTCTTTGTCAAAATAGCAAAAGGAAAGTCTGTTAAAAGGGCTATTAGGTGGCTACTCTAAGGAACGAGTTTTTTAGTCGTGGCCCAGGCTCCACAGCGAATTGCCCTTTCTTCTTTGCGGTTACCGCAGCACTTCCGCCCATATGTCGACATATTTGTACGATTTTATAAAGGCTACCCGTGCGAAGCCGGGGCGTGCTGCTAGTAAATAGATAAAACAATATTTATTACATTACATCTAAACTCAGGTATTTCCTAAAATAAAAATGACTAGATGACACAATGAGATCATTAAACAACAAAGATTGCAACTATAAAACAAACCTACCTGAACTAAACAAGTCTAAACATCATAATAATAACTACTGTGTGTTCTCAGCTTCGTCTCAATTAATTTGGCTGTTGCGTTATGCTCGACTCACTTATCAATCTTACCTACTATAGGTACCATTGCGTAGGTACTGTTTTATTCCGTTTTTATTTATAATAATACTAAAAATATTTCGGAACATGTTAGCAGTTTTATTAGAAGGTAATCTATGGAGGTTTTCTATTTATAGTATCTACATAAGTAAAAACCATTTTTAAATAAAGTAGGTTTTATAAGACAGTAGATATTGTTCAAAGCAGAGGTAAAACTAAAAAATAAATTTTCTTGAGCCAGGAACCAAAACTATTGATTCAACAAAAAACAAAAATAAGTAAGCCTCCGCAAGAATTGAACTCGGTTGCGACAAATCGAATTCCATAGCATCTTCAACCGCACCATTCGTTCTTTTAATTTGACGTTGAAATTATCAAATACTAGTGCGTTACAAATATTGTATACATGTGTGTGTATCTGAGTAGATAGCAAGCTTGAAATTCTTCAAAAGCCCCTGCACGTTTTATTTACTAAAATTATAGTTTTGTGTATTGATTAGTTGGTATCTATTAATAAAATTTCGCAAAGGTGAATTTTGATAACTAAACGCAAAAAACCATTAACAAATCAGAAGAAAAACCGCAGTTTTTTAAACTAGCGCCATCTATTGTTGGTCTGCTACCGTCCTGACTGAGCGCTTTAACCTTAAAGTTGATATTTTTAAGTCTTTAATCTACAAAGAAGGGTTGCCAACATGGGTTTTAAGTTCAGTAGTTCAAACGATGAAGAAAAACATCGTAAATAAATCAGTATCTGAGTTCCCAATAACATTTATTCCTGAGTGGCACACCGCATGTCTTCCAGCGCAAGTATAAGCGCGCATTGTATCTTGTCCTCCAACCATTTCAGCAGCTCAGGATCTGGCACCTCGATGATCTTTTCGTCTGTCGCGAAGTAGTTTACTTGCTCGTCCTGAAACAGACGGTATTACCTATTAGGTACTAGGTATATACTGCCTAATTCAGGACATGCCCGCCGCCCGGTAATACAAACATTCCATTGTACCCGTCAACTCTGAGACATAATGAATATTTTAGCCTGAGTAGGCTAAAATATTCATTATGTCTCAGAGCTATATAATGCTGGACAATCCACACAACATCATCTAGCCCCAAGCTAAGCAGAACTTGTGTTATGGGTACTAGAAGACTGGCATACTTAATACAATACATTACATAAGTAGATAGATATTTTTTATTATACATAGGTACATATAAAATACCCAGAACACCCGGAATAAATATTTGCAGATCGTACAAACATTTATTCCAAGGCAGGAATCGAACCCGCAACCTCCACGTCGCAGGCCTTCGCCCGCTGCGCCACATCGGTAGTCGCATAGCTACCTGCTTGATGGTGATGAGTAGCGAGTCGGCGCGGCGTGTGGGCGGCGCCGTGAGGTCGTGCACGCGCACCGCCCACTCCACGCGCCACGCCCCCCCCGCGCCCCCCGCCCCCGCCCCCGCACCCGCCGCGCGCACCATGCTTATGTGTCTGCAATACAACACGTACAGGTACAATACAACTCATCACGAAATATTTATAACAATTCATTGAGAATGTAGGGTATAATAATACAATGTTAAAAACGATCATATGGAAAAACTAAATGTGCAGATTATTGCAGATCCACCAAGTACCGATTCTGAATCTGGTTGTAAGTTTGTCCGTTTTTTTGGTAGAGCATCACGCCTAAACCACGGCCGGTTTCTGGAAACCCAAATCACGATTGACACATAGTAATTATTTGATTTTTTCGTTGATCATCGTTCGAGAAACCGGCCGTTAGTAAGCCTGTTCCTTGGATCACAACATGGGATGGTCAATTGAATGGGATATTGCAATGTAATATTATATATAAAGTAGTATAATAAGTTACTCTGTGGAGAGCAGCAGCGCGGCGGTGTGGTGCGGCGGCAGCAGCGCGTGCGCCAGGTACTGCGCCGGCGCCCCGCGCCACGCCGCGCGGCACAGCGCCGCGCCCAGCGCCGCGTGCAGCGAGTACGGACGGACCTCCTGCACACACACACACAGACATGCGGACTTCCTGTAGCGACATCACACACATCCACACTAACTAAACAAACAGAGAGCTCGATTTTTAGGGCTATATTTCACCGGGACGCCATGGCGGCGCAACCAGTCGCCGCCACCAACAAAATGTATACAACTTTATAGAGAGTAACTCACCTGGTGTCCGTTTGGTTGCGCAACCAATTTGGCGGCGCGACCAACTCGGAGGCTCGCGCAAAATGTTACTGGTTGCGCCGCCAAATTGGTTAGTTAGTTGGCAATAAATAGTTCTTATTCTTTCTTTATATAGGTACCTCAGCCAATGCGCAGTGTCGTGGCACGCGTGCGCGTGCGCGCAGTCGTGCGGCGGCGCACGCGCGCGCGGCTCGCTCCGCACAGCTCAGCTCCGCGCCCAGCCCCGAGCCCAGCGCGGCGCGGCACATGTCTGACGAACACGAAAAATATAAAAATATATGTTTTATTGACACAAATAAATGTTTACAGAAAGAGTTGAATCCATTAATTTTGATGATGTTTTTGGTAAATAAAGAGACCGTATATCGCGGCCCGGCACATTTCTGTGATACACATAGGTAATATGTAGGTACTGGATGATGAAGAAAAAACAAGACCATCTAATGTTTTGATTGGTAAAGGATTTGAATACTTTTTGTACTTATATTTTTTTGCATAAAACAACCAACAGTGTTAACTAGCCAATAGTAGTGAAAAGAAAACATAACACAATTAGAAGCCTTAAGTACTCATCGAATTGTGTTACTTCAAAAGTTTTTACTAGGAGAACCGATTTTAATAAAATTTAAATGGTCAAGATTTTTTTTCTATCAATATTTATAGAAGCCCATTCATAAGGACTTCAACATACTATAATTTTACATACATACTCCTCAGATAAAATTTAGTCAAAATATATGTATACATAAATAATCATGCAACACTACATGCTAGAAAGAAACTGAAAGTTCCATGCGCTACAAATACTCACTGCGGACATACACATAATCGTCGTCTATCCACATCCACGCACAGACAGACAAGAAACGAGGAACAACGGGTTAAACAAATAAAAACAATCTATTTTACACTACATAATACTCTTCTAACTAAATTCTTTCAAAACACAACAGGAAATAAACCGATACGGGAGAGTTAGTCTACATTTTTTTAGATCTTGAAAATTGATGTAGATTTTTAAACTTTTGACAGTCACCATATGCAATTTAAATATAGGTAGGTACTCTCCATACAACAAATGTAGATTTAAAAAAGAATGTAAATGCAGTGTAATTTGGGACTAGAGCGATTTATTTATTTATAGACCTTTAAGAAATATTGAGAAAATACCTAATATAAAAAAGCAATAAAATTTACATAAAGTAATGAATAACACAATCATGCTAACATGCTTATAAAGATAACAATTCCATTATTTTATCTGTCATAGAAATATAAACCAACATAGAACACACTTCAAAAAACTCAAGACGCTATGCACATAATTTGACGTTTCAACTTGCGACTAATAATTTTGTAATTCAAATCTCTTCATCAAGTAATTATTTAGTCAAGACCTGCCTTATTCCAAAATGAGGCTATTGAATATACAGGGTGGAATTTTGTAATGCCACTTGAAGGGGAAGTACCTACTCTTAATACTTTAGATAGAACATTTTACTCAGAGAAAACATTCCATGCAATAAAAGTACAGGTTATGCAACTTTTACAGATTTTAGTCGGTTCGATTACCGTGTGCGGCAAGCGAATTTTTAAAAATCTTTGAATTCCGTTTTCTTTCTTTTCGAAAATAAAGGAATGTTTTCTTTGAGTAAAATTTTCTATCTAAAGTACGGAATTTAGAGTATTTCCCATTCAGGTGGCATCACAAAATTCCACCCTGTATATTATTCTGAAATTGAGTTTGTTTATTATGTGCATTGCGTCTGATCATCATGCATTTAAGAATAACTTTTATAGTTGTGGTCTCCTGTCATCTTTTAAATGTAAATGTAAATAAGTTGTTACCAAAAGTGGGTCTGGCGACGAGCGCAGTGAGCGCCAGCGCGAGGCTCGCTGCGCTCGTGTTGTCCGCCTGCAGCACGCATTCGGGGAGGTCATTACCGATCGTTTCAGATCCTACAAACAAACAATATTTGTATTGGGAAGTTCATTCATCCAAGTATTCGGGTATTTCTTTGAGTAGTTTTTTTATAATGCATAATGTGACTGGTGATACCTCTCGCTCTAGCTGGTTCTTTATATCAACTTACTTAATCTTAAAACTGTTTTAAACAGTTTTAGGATTAAGTAAGTTCAAATCCAAAACCAATCTCAAAAATTGATACAGTGTTACACAGAAAATTATTGTTTGTGTTCGCAAAATAGCTTAAACTAGTAAAATATATAACAGTTCAGCCGAAAACAGCCTTAAAAAAAAGCCCTAAAAAATTTGAATTTCCCGCTAGAGCGAGAGGTATCACCTTATCATCAAGCGAGTCATAAAATTGTTCCATAAGTCACAAATCCAAAAAAAGCCTTGTCATATCGTGACAAAAAAGCGTGTGAAACTGCTGCAACTGCTGGATTTAGATTATTACCAGGTCGCCTCCTAGGAGTCCTGGAAGGTGGCACGGCTTCGAAGACAGACGACTCCTGAGAAGACAGGCCCAGCATCGCACCCGCGCCGGCCATCAGACGAGCTGACACTTCCAGGGCTTTGCGACCCAGGCACGAACCCTGCAGGCGAGGATTAGTTAGTCAGGACATTGCTCTAAGGAACCCTGGAGGGGCGAGGGTTAGATAGTCAGGACATTGCTCTAAGAAACCCTGGAGGGGCGAGGGTTAGTTAGTCAGGACATTGCTCTAAGAAACCCTGGAGGGGCGAGGGTTAGTTAGTCAGGACATTGCTCTAAGAAACCCTGGAGGGGCGAGGGTTAGTTAGTCAGGACATTGCTCTAAGAAACCCTGGAGGGGCGAGGGTTAGTTAGTCAGGACATTGCTCTAAGAAACCCTGGAGGGGCGAGGGTTAGTTAGTCAGGACATTGCTCTAAGAAACCCTGGAGGGGCGAGGGTTAGTTAGTCAGGACATTGCTCTAAGAAACCCTGGAGGGGCGAGGGTTAGTTAGTCAGGACATTGCTCTAAGAAACCCTGGAGGGGCGAGGGTTAGTTAGTCAGGACATTGCTCTAAGAAACCCTGGAGGGGCGAGGGTTAGTTAGTCAGGACATTGCTCTAAGGAACCCTGGAGGGGCGAGGGTTAGATAGTCAGGACATTGCTCTAAGAAACCCTGGAGGGGCGAGGGTTAGTTAGTCAGGACATTGCTCTAAGAAACCCTGGAGGGGCGAGGGTTAGTTAGTCAGGACATTGCTCTAAGAAACCCTGGAGGGGCGAGGGTTAGTTAGTCAGGACATTGCTCTAAGAAACCCTGGAGGGGCGAGGGTTAGTTAGTCAGGACATTGCTCTAAGAAACCCTGGAGGGGCGAGGGTTAGTTAGTCAGGACATTGCTCTAAGAAACCCTGGAGGGGCGAGGGTTAGTTAGTCAGGACATTGCTCTAAGAAACCCTGGAGGGGCGAGGGTTAGTTAGTCAGGACATTGCTCTAAGAAACCCTGGAGGGGCGAGGGTTAGTTAGTCAGGACATTGCTCTAAGGAACCCTGGAGGGGCGAGGGTTAGATAGTCAGGACATTGCTCTAAGAAACCCTGGAGGGGCGAGGGTTAGTTAGTCAGGACATTGCTCTAAGAAACCCTGGAGGGGCGAGGGTTAGTTAGTCAGGACATTGCTCTAAGGAACCCTGGAGGGGCGAGGGTTAGATAGTCAGGACATTGCTCTAAGAAACCCTGGAGGGGCGAGGGTTAGTTAGTCAGGACATTGCTCTAAGAAACCCTGGAGGGGCGAGGGTTAGTTAGTCAGGACATTGCTCTAAGTAACCCTGGAGGGGCGAGGGTTAGATAGTCAGGACATTGCTCTAAGAAACCCTGGAGGGGCGAGGGTTAGTTAGTCAGGACATTGCTCTAAGAAACCCTGGAGGGGCGAGGGTTAGTTAGTCAGGACATTGCTCTAAGAAACCCTGGAGGGGCGAGGGTTAGTTAGTCAGGACATTGCTCTAAGAAACCCTGGAGGGGCGAGGGTTAGTTAGTCAGGACATTGCTCTAAGAAACCCTGGAGGGGCGAGGGTTAGTTAGTCAGGACATTGCTCTAAGAAACCCTGGAGGGGCGAGGGTTAGTTAGTCAGGACATTGCTCTAAGGAACCCTGGAGGGGCGAGGGTTAGATAGTCAGGACATTGCTCTAAGAAACCCTGGAGGGGCGAGGGTTAGTTAGTCAGGACATTGCTCTAAGAAACCCTGGAGGGGCGAGGGTTAGATAGTCAGGACATTGCTCTAAGAAACCCTGGAGGGGCGAGGGTTAGTTAGTCAGGACATTGCTCTAAGAAACCCTGGAGGGGCGAGGGTTAGTTAGTCAGGACATTGCTCTAAGGAACCCTGGAGGGGCGAGGGTTAGTTAGTCAGGACATTGCTCTAAGGAACCCTGGAGGGGCGAGGGTTAGATAGTCAGGACATTGCTCTAAGAAACCCTGGAGGGGCGAGGGTTAGTTAGTCAGGACATTGCTCTAAGAAACCCTGGAGGGGCGAGGGTTAGTTAGTCAGGACATTGCTCTAAGAAACCCTGGAGGGGCGAGGGTTAGTTAGTCAGGACATTGCTCTAAGAAACCCTGGAGGGGCGAGGGTTAGTTAGTCAGGACATTGCTCTAAGAAACCCTGGAGGGGCGAGGGTTAGTTAGTCAGGACATTGCTCTAAGAAACCCTGGAGGGGCGAGGGTTAGTTAGTCAGGACATTGCTCTAAGGAACCCTGGAGGGGCGAGGGTTAGATAGTCAGGACATTGCTCTAAGAAACCCTGGAGGGGCGAAGGTTAGTTAGTCAGGACATTGCTCTAAGGAACCCTGGAGGTATGACAGTGTGGATATGAACCTAATGTTTCATTAGCACGTTAGCAAAAGTATTGCTATGTCTTTTATGATATTTAATGGAAACGACAAAGTTTGTTGGAATGTAATTGCTGTAACATTGTATATGATTTTGAGTGGGATTGGACGAAGACTGGGCTGACTGGAAGGACTAGGGAGACATCTTTACCCAGCGGTAAGATGAAAAGATTTAACAAATGAGGTCAGTGCCGCGTTCAGCAGTGAACCCATGTAATGTAAAATCAGTGAAGATAATAATAATAAATAATGCTGGACAATTCACACAACATCATCTATCTAGCCCCAAACTAAGCAGAGCTTGTGTTATGGGTACTAGAAGACTGACATACATTACATAGATAGATATTTTTTTTATTATACATATAATATACCCAGAACACCTGGAATAAATATTCACAAATCGTACAAACATTTATCCCAAGGCAGGAATCGAACCCGCAACCTTCGTCGGACCTTCGCCCGCCGCGTTACATCGGTCGTCAATGACCTGGCTGGGTTCGTAGTAGTGCTTGAGTCCCCTAGCGATGTCTCCGAGGCAGCTGTAAGGGTTCCCGAGGATGTTGAGGCCGAGCACCAGCACGTGGAACTGCTGCACCAGCTGCGGCCAGTAGTGGCGCGACGCCGCCGCCGCCAGCTCCGAAGGCAGATACGCAGCGTTGCACATCTCCAGATAAGACATTCTGGACACACACATTCACATTTCCGAAGTAAATAAATAGACTTCCGGTTAGAAAAAAGTAAACAACTTCGGTTTAAAGAAGCTTTATCTAACTCATAAAGAACTTTACAGTTCACTTAAAGTATTATTATTCAGCCATTCTCGTCCCACTCCTCGCGATTTAACGCAGCTACAGGCCACGTGCTTAAGTGCGAGTCCAGCTCGTCCCGCCATCTCATCTTGGGTCTTCCATTTAAAGTATTGCTATGGTTTTTTTACTAATGGAAACGTTAAAGTTAGTTGGAATTGAATTGCTGTTAAATTACGTACAACTTACGGTTCTTCAAAACTGCCAAAGATTGCAGTGTTTTACTGCTAATTAAGATTGTCGGCGTCTGTCTAAGTCTTATAGAGGAATGCATGCCGGAAACTTAACAACCTTAAGTCTCAAAGTGATGGAACTGGTGATGTTTTAGGCAAAGTTTGGCACTTAACATCAGATGGACCACTGTTTGTTTCATCACTTGTTTTTTTTCAAGCTATTTCGGCCCACTGCTGGGCAAAGTCTCCCCCAAATTCCTCAATTTCTCTCTTTCTTTTGCTTCTTCCCACGATTTCATCACTTAAGCAAAAAAAAGCTTGGCTTTTTTGCTAAAGAACCTAGGTTATATAACCATTGATCCGATGCCATCCATAAACGAATTAAAATAGTACTCACCTCAAAACCACATCCTTCATATCACAAAGCGACGAGCCCCAAGAGTTGAACAGATACTCCAACAGATCGCTATTGAACAGCTTAGGTCTGTTCTCCTTTCTGTTTCCGAAGCGCGTTCTACTCGGACTGCTAGTATTATCTAAATACCCTCGGGAGGACAGAGACAGCACCAGCTTGATGGGTGAGAGGTGAACATATTCGAAGATAACGTTCTTCTGGCCGACGCTTTGCGACTTGAACGCTATAACTGGTAACGGTTGGTGCACCAAAGCCAAATCAGCTCGTAATCTCACGGCCGGCTTTTCCTCAATCTTCCAATGGTTCAGAATATCGAAAACGTAGTTCACGAAACCTCTATCTAAGTTCACGCAGTACTCTTGAACCAGCACCTTCAGATACTTGTACACTTCCTGGTTGAGCGACGGTCGGTACTGCTTTAGACACACGATTTCGATGCAAGGTTTCGGTTCGGACAACCTCAGATCGGGGGAAAGCGGAGCCGGGTATAAAACGCTGGGAAAAACTGCCTCGTTCAACTGATTATCGATCTGCAGCCTCTGGAGCTTCAAATGGAACGAGGACAGGGTATCCGACTTGCGGTACTGCATCCAAATACCAGGGTTGTACGTTCTGCGGAGCTCGGAAAAGAAGGGCTTGGTCATTTGCATTTTTTCCAGGTCGATATGGATGTATTCCTTCAGCTGGCACTTCTTTTGATCCGTTTGATACTTGTCTTCGATCCAGGTGGTCAAGTCTGGGGATAGTTGCTTCCACTTGTGGTTGACGTTGACCTCCCAGCGCGGCAGAGAGTCCGTGATGCTGACGTAGGCGAGCTCCTTGACAGCTTCGTTGCTCTGGACGCACACGGATAGGCTGACCCCTGATAGCGACACGTATACTTCATAGTTGCTCTTCTCCGAGTTAATTTTCAGTCTATACTGGTTCGCGATTCTCTCGTCCTGCGCTAACGCGAAGACCCGTTGGTATCCGTCCATGTACGAGACCCAGTAGACCATGACTTTGTCCTTCCTCATCTTTTTGGTCTTCGCGTGGGTTTCGGGAAGGTCCGAGCTGTCGGAGTCTCCGCTGCTTGAATCTCTAGGTTCCGGAGACTTCGGCCCGAGTCGCTTGAGGGTGGATGATAACTTGGACGTGACGCTGCTGGTTGCGACGAGAGTAGAATGCTTCACGGAATGGAAGCTCACTTTTTCTTCTCCATAACTGAAAGGGAGAACATTTTGTCAACGCCTTTTATTAGGTGTAGCTGAATTATAGTGTTGTAGATAGCCTTCTTCATTTAATATTATCTCGGGAACTAAAATACCGTCACATGAAAAAGATTTGTAAGAATTAAGGTGGCAAGTATGCTGGTCGCAGACAAATGCAAAGGCTGTTACGACCGGCCTCATTTCTAAGGTATCTAAGTGTGTAAATATGCTCACCCATCTTGTCCGAAGTTGGCCACGAATCCTTTCCCCTTATTATTGTAGATGTTCCACATAAGCTTCCGCTCCTTGCCCGGATCGTCCCATGTGTACAGCATTGATTGATACGGACTGAGCAGCGCCACCTGCAAACAGATAAATAACTCTTTATTGCATACCACAGACACAGGAACTAAACTTTATTAACAGCTAAAACTCATATTAGAAACAGAAAGTTTTCGTTTGCCTTATTTCTTCTTCTTCTTCGTGTCGATGATCAAACTCAAACAGTGTTTTCCCAAAACTTGGTCACTTCTATGACGTTTTTTGCCTTCATTTATATAGTACATGAAGTATCCGTTGAATGAAGAACACCATTTTTGAGTAAGCTCTAGAACGCCAGCTCACCTGTCCGGAATCTTGCTGATGCAGCTTCAGGAACAGATCCTCGCACAGGTTGTCGACGCGGACGGGCGCGTCGCCCGCGCTGTACGGCTTGAACGAGATCACGAACGGACGCTCCATGCCGCCCGTCACCTCCACGACGATCGCAGACTGGGGACCAAGGAAAATGGAATACTTAGGAGCTTATACGAAGATATTGCGACTATTAAGTTGACAAGTTTATTGGATGTATCATACCTAAAAAATATAAATTAGGTCAATAATAGAGAAAACTCAATGAAAGTATTATAGACCATTGCGCAGTGGGACAAGATAGGTCAAAATAATATAAATAATGGTAAACATGAAATAAGTTTAGCCTTAAGAAAACCTTATATGTACGATTTAATCTACTATTTCAGTATGTCATACATACCAAAATAAACAATTTTGGACACTTACCTACTTTGATAACAAACCGTTTGAATAATAAACATTACACGAAGAAGGTATGATGTAAGCACATACCGCTAGTCGTGAGGTTGTTACGGGTACACTCTAACTCAATTAACAACTTTCAACTCAACTATTATAAGACCCCTGCGACATGCTTTCACTCAGTTTTCAGACAACTTCGTATCGCAGCTCCGTTGCGTCGAGGAAAATGAAATCGGTGCTTTTAATAGTGTTGTGTGCAGTGATAGCAAAGACTCAAAGTGAGAATGAATACGGAAGACCTTCCAGACCGTACATGCAGCAAGGATATACCAGAATCAAGCGTGTGAAATATTCGAGTTCACCTCTAAGATTCTACAGCAGACCCCCCGTCAGCATCCCGATTAAAGGGGCCTATTCATACACCCCACCGCCGGCCTACATGATCGACAATGACAGCCCACCTTACCCTGGCAACTCCTACAGTGGAAACTCACGACCAAAGGTTAGTCAAAGACCTAGCGAAGGCTTAAAAGACGACGACCTACAGAACTTTGTTAAATACCTATCTAAGCAAGATCTAGACAAAATTCTCGAATACGCCGGATACAATAGAGACAGTGAAAGCTCTAGGGATCCGTATGAGAAACCTACGGACAGCCGACCACCGACTGATGAATACCGACAAATATACAACAGTATAAAAGAACCAGAATCTCAGAAACCTATCGAAGATGACAATAAAATATTTAAAGCGATAGTTCAAGAAATCGATTTGAATCCCAAATCAAATCTTTATAACGAGATAACTCCTGGTCACGACGGATCAACTAAGGATAAAACTCACTCTATTTTCCACAAAGATTACAGTAATCTTGTCAACTACGTTACCCATCCTACACCATTATATACAGACCCGTCAAGTAATTACAACAACGGTTTTTTGGATACTAACGAAAGCGTGCAGAGCCTGAAATTCTCAGAAGAGCTCCTGCCAAGACCAGTGAACTTGAGAGATGAAGATGACTTTGACGTGTCGTTTTCTAACAACGTGCCTACAGTTGTGAAGGTGGATCAGAGTTACAAGCTGGAAAACTTCGGCAGCTTGCCATTGATGAACTACAACTCTAAGTTGGACACGCTTAGCTCTTACCACGTACCTCATTATACAGTAAGTGCCCGCTAAGTGATGTAACCAACTTTCATGTAATTTATGCAACAACTTAACTAAGTTTATGATGATTGTGTTAGTTACAAAAGCTACATATTGAATCTATGTAGTCTACGATATCATAAGGTCGGCATTGTACGTAGAGCGTGGATATTCAGTACAAAATAATATTAGAGAAATAATGTACCTATTTACAAGATGTTTGCTTATTTAATCCAATAGGAATTTAATGCAGGAATTTATCTTTTAACACAAGTGCAAAGTAATAGTCGGAAGTTTGTATAAAATTCGAATAAGATCATGGTTATCATATGCTAGAAATAAGTGCAGTGACAAAATTGTTGACCAAAACGTAATTAATATTTTCTTTTAATTTTTTTTTTATTGCGGAAATAGTTAGCAAAGATTGGTTGAATTTTACGAGAGTCGGAAAGCTTCTACTCAAGAGTACCTACTATGTGTATGTTTCAAAGCTAAAACTGTTAAAAATTTTCAGGTAACATCAAGTTCATCATCATATTCCAAGGGTGACGCATCATCCTACGCTGCTCCCTCATCATCATCCAATGTAGAAATAGAGCCAGCTCCACCGTTATCAGCGGCTAGGGAACAAAGCGACGCGCATCTGAAAGCCGTCAGGATATGGTCACACAAGTCTAAGGGAACCGCCTACACGTTGCATGATGATGGAACTTTGTCGTTGGAGAAACCAAGGAAATCTACAGCATATGGTAGATGAATACATAGAAACTAAGGATTAGACAATAAGACAAAATGTAATTAACGTTATTTACCATGGAATTTTAGGAAAGACCTACCGACTTTTTTAGATTGTATTTATGTTTAAAAATGACTAGATAAAGCTGATTTAAAAGTCGATGATTATAAAGTATGTAATAAATTAATTTATTGATCCATAATTGTGTTTTTACTCAATATTTGGCGTAATGATACAAATTGCGAGTTCCGATACTTTCAATGCAATCTTGACAGTGGCAGGATAGGTCTTACCAGTGAGTCTATCTATAGTGCCTCTCCCCCCTTACCCGTCCTTAGCCCAGTGGTATGGTTCTAAACGATGATCCATGCTGAGACCCAATACATGTATCCAAGAGTGGGACATACTTACCCCCTTATCCATCCGGAGCACGGTGACGTGGTTGGTGGCGATGGGGAAGCGGTGCGAGACGAGCGCGGAGTCGCGGTGCTTGCAGTGCATGGCCATGGAGGCGGTGGCGGGGTGGAAGGGCGCGCAGCCCCCCGGCGCCAGGTCCATCCACAGGTCGGCCGCCTCGTTCTCCTCCATGTAGCGCAGCGGCCGCCGCGTCTCGTTGCACACTATGAAGTACGGCAGCAGCGTCACGATCTTTGTCAGCTGCGGGCTCAGCTCCGAGAGGGTTACCTGCAAACATTTGTTGAATGATAATAAGGTTTAATCACACAAAACGACCACAAGTGATGTAACACATCGTAACTAGTATTTATAAAAAAATTGCAGAGGGCTTGATCGTATTAGATAAACCAGCATGGCAGAGTCCATCCCAGCACACTATCTTCCACAGTGATTTTAAATTAACTAAAACCGTGGAGGTATAAGATGGCTGCAGCAGGCGCGCGCTGCGGGTTCTGGCAAAGTGTATGTGTGTGAGGGTGAGTAAGTGCTTGTGTAGTTACTAGTGATGTGCTGGATTGTCAAAAATCCGCGGATACGGATACATAGTATAATAACATACGTTGAGCAGCAGACGGTAGTTGGTGCGTCGCTCGGTGTGCGCGCAGACGACGAGGCCGGGCGCGGCGGGCGGCAGGCGCGCGGCGCGCGACCAGGCGGAGTGGTGCGCGCGGAAGCGGGCGCGCGCGCCGCCGCGGCCCCAGCGCCCGCTCCACACCACCGGCTCCTCGCCCAGCGCGTGCACCGCCGAGCTGTGCCGACCCTACGATACCCGCACGATTCATATATAAACAATAAACATCTCATGCGAACGCCTAGTCTTCTTCTTATCGTGTCGATGATACAACTGTATTTTGTTGTAGCATCGTGTTGGAAAGATTAGCCAGACTAGACACTGCTTTGTCGTGCCTAGCTGTTACCGGTGTGCGCCACGAGGAGGCTCTTTCCATGCACTCTAGTGCATTCAAGAGATTAAAGCGAGGAGCCCCACAAGACCTCTTGTAGTTGGTTTTAGTCAAAATTTACATGGAGACACTGCTGGGTGTTTACCGTACATGCCGAATGCGACGAGAAACAAGAAACAAAACAAAAAAAAACAAACTTTAGCTCAATGCCCATTTAGGGAGATTGCAAGAAATAGAGAAGATAAAAAAAAACATTCATGGCTATTGTGGCGCCATCTATCTCGCTACGCCATCTAGGTCGCTCGTGGATGACCTGTCTAGTGGAAGTACGTTCCCGGACGACCTTCACAAGGCGATCACCATTACTTGCCTTCATCTCGAGCGGCAGTCCAGTCTTGTTGATAAACCAGTGATGTGCGTGAACGTATAATTGCCAACAGTCGCTCCGTTCTACAGTCACGCAGATTTGAGTCGGAGGAAGACCTCTTCCGTCTTCCACTGATAGGTTTACGCATTTTTCTGTTATATCTACAACATTTTTAAAGGTTTACAGTGTGATCAAGTAATGTTTTAAATTCAATCACAACACAAACTGAGGGCACGAATTTATTGAGCAGATTCAACTGGGGAATGTTTGAAAAACTCAGAAAATCTGGGATCTAAATGGTAATAAATAAAAATTTAAGTATTTAATTGACTTTAATTTCAATAGATTTCGGTTTAGGACGTCATGTAACTCTGTGTTTCATATGAATCAGAGAAAATTAGAAATATATTTTATTTTTATTTTGAAATCGTCGTATGATGTGTTTAATGTTTGTTTGTATATCGTACATTTATATCGACTTTAATAACTTCTTAAATAAGCTGTTTATTGTCAACAGTCATCTGTTTCGTCCAAGGACGGACAACGAAATCTGCTTTTCTATAAAAAACATTACTTTTAACAAACAAGTTTAATAGTGTGTATCTTGTATTTTTTTGAATAATGATACCTGGTGACAATGTGAAGGAGCCGGCCCACAGAGCGGCCTGGTAGTGCATGCAGACGGCGAGCCGGTGCGCGTGTGTGAGTTGCAGCGTGTATGTGTGCAGTCGCTCGCCGGACTCGATGCGCACCTTCCAATCCAACGCCAAGCACGATATCTAGACACAATTTTGATTGAAAATTACTTTTTACATAGTATTTCATTTGTTTCTATAACCACTTCTTCTTCTACCACTATTGTATAACCACTGTTATGATAATAATATCATACATACATAATAAATAAATGAATCAATAAATAAATAATGCTGGACAATCCACACAACATCATCTAGCCCCAAGCTAAGCAGAGCTTGTGTTATGGGTACTAGAAGACTGACATACTTAATACAATACATTACATAGATAGATATTTTTTATTAGGTATACATATAAAATACCCAGAACACCCGGTATGAATATTTGCAGATCGTACAAACATTTATCCCAAGGCGGGAATCGAACCCGCAACCTCCGCGTCGCAGGCGGATCTTCATCCGCCACGCCACATCGGTCGTCATTTTACATTTTATTTCATTTGTTTCTAGAACCACTTCTTCTTCTTCTTCTTCCACTATTGTATTACGACTGTTATGATAATAATATCATACATTTTTACGTTCCTGGTCCTCAACGTCGCAAACAGTGAACCGAATAAACATGGTTAGAGTTTATAGGCATTTTTTAACCAAACCTAATATTGGTGATTAGTGATGGCAGCGGTTCAAGTCTGTATACGTTCTAGGGTTTAATTGTGCGTTAGCAGATATTAAAAATATATTTTTATGTAAAAATATGTTATTACCTCAATAGCGTACGGCAGTCGGTTGTACAACGCCAAAGGTGGTACCACTCGCACTAAGTAATTCGGGATGGTTCGGCTCACATTATGCGATTGGATCCCTGGAACAAATCATACCCAACCAAATGTACCTGTCAAGTCAATTTCTGCATGGGTTTAGCCTTCTATAGTATGAATGAATGAAAATGCTTTATTGTACATGTACACCTTAGAACTATTGAGAAACAATACATAAAAACATAAACTAAACTAAATACAGTACAATGGGCGGTCTTATCGCTAGGGAGCGATTTCTTCCAGACAACCTATATAGTATATATTAGGTACAAGTAAAAACAGTCCTTTATCGTTACCACTAGGCCAGTTAATAATATAAGGCAAATCTTGTATGTCATGTTTATAATTTAAATTGTGTTGTGTAATAAAGTCATCATCATCATCATCATCTTTCTACCCTTGTCCCACATTATGTGGGGTCGGTACAACACGTCTTCTTCTTCCACTCTCCTCTATCAGACGTCTTCTCAATGCTCACACCTTTCTTACACATGTCATCATTCACACAGTCCATCCAGAAAGTATTTTTCTATAAGTATTTCTATTTATCAAAAGGCCATTTGTTGAAACAGTACCTTCAACAGCCAGTATCCTCATAGCAAAGATCTTCTTATCCTGTCCATCCTTGGCGGGGCAGATCATATCTCTTGGTGTGCCGAGGTCGTTAGCCAGCTCCATCCACCAAATGCCTTGTGTCGCTGTTTGATAGCTTCTACAAAATATTAATCATTTAGATTCAAAGATCGACCCTTGAGGTACGCCGCGTACGTCGTTAAAAATGTATGTTTTATTTAGTATTTTTGTTGTTTTATTGGCATAATAAATCATGTTATTTTGTTGAAGTATTTTACTGACTTCTTGAAACTATCATCACTGCACTTCAAGTGAACATAATCACATTTAAACCAAAGAAGCTTTTGCAAAATATAAATAACTTGTACCTACGATATTGCGAAAATTCATATTGTAATTGAATTAAAATCTGTCTGTATTATGCTTTGTAAATATATCACTAGACAGTTTATTTTTAAATATGTCATACTCACAATCTCAAAGTCTAATTTTTTCAAATATTTTATTTAAACTTTGTATATCTCTAGACAGTTTCACATTATAAATACTAACTCAAAGTTGCTGGGCAGTAGATACAGCTTGCAATGATATGCGATGTAAAGCGGCACGTTGTACGTCTGCTGCGGCGCGATCACCGCGAGACGCATCTTGTCGTCGAAGGGATTCGTCAATGAACCGATGAGGTCGGCCCCTATAGCTTGCAGGTCTTTCTTGTTGTAGAACAACTCTAGTGCGTATGAAGTCTCGTTTCGAATCTAAAATGAAGAAGAAGAAGAGGAAACATTTATTCAAACTACCACCAATATAAAAAGAAATATAAAATAAATACAGGCCTACAGCTCAGCATGTGTTGTTTTGTTATGTGCTGCCACATAATGATATAATCATTAAATGTGCGTGTACTGTGAATCCTTTCTATGAGATCATTATTATCTTTAATTAATATGTAATTGGCTTACTTAATCTCTTTTAATTAGGGTAAATAAATATGCGATAAATAATCTGAAAGTTTAAATAAGTTACATATTTAGAAATTAATAATTAATACTTACTTGCAAAGGAGATCTCACTACAATCTTTTTGCTATTGTAATTAGATAATCTTTCCACCACAATATAATATCTCGTAGAATTCTTGCTGGGATGCAAAACGTGCAGTTTAGACACAGTTCGTTGTGGACATAAAATCTGAAAGAAAACAACATCTTATAACGAGCAAATACAAACACTTCACATAATTATGTAAAAGATACTTAATTAACCTGGTTTTCGTTTGATTTCACAACTTTTTTATAGTATTAACCCATTATAAGTGAAAGCTTTTTTTACATAGAATGTTTTAAATGGAATATAATTAATTCTATTTTTCATGTTTGATAAATCTGATGTTGACCATTTTGAGACTCTACGGCCAGCACTTGAAGTTTTCACAGCTGGGCCATTTGGAATCATAAAATAAATAAATAATGCTGGACAATCCACACAACAGTACAGTATACACAACAGTACAGTATACAGTACAGTGTCAGTACATTTACGAAAACTTAATGTATGTTCGAAAAAATATTAATCTTTTTGCTAAAAAAAGCGACAATCATAATGTTAACACAAGAAATAAGGATAAACTCGCTGTTCCCATTACTAGGCTCACCAAAGTAAATAAATCTTTTAAAGGGCAATGTGTACGCTTCTATAACATAGTCCCAAGCTATGTTTGTCAATTGCCGATTGGCAAGTTCAAAAACGTAATAAAACGAAAACTCTTATCAAAAGCATATTATAAAATATCTGACTATTTAGAAGACAAGCAAGCTTGGGACGAACTAGCTCCAACTTTGTTAAACAATTGTAAGAAGGATCATATGAAAAAAACGCTAGAATCCAGGTCTAGTTTCTTGCCAGTTCTTCTAGACACTGGTCGCGACGAACTGGCGCCTAGAATCATCTAGTATGTAAGACGTTTCAAAGTGATCCTTGTGATTTTATTGAATAAATGATTTTGAAGTTTGAAGTTTTGAAGTTTGAACATAATCTAGCCCCAAGCTAAGCAGAGCTTGTGTTATGGGTACTAGAAGACTGACATACATAATACAATACATTACCTACATAGCGAGATATTTTTTTATTATACATATAAAATACCCAGAACACCCAGAATAAATATTTGCAGATCATACAAACATTTATTCCAAGGCGGGAATCGAACCCGCAACCTTCGGCGTCGCAGGCGGACCTTCGCCCACCGCGCCCCATCGGTCGTCAAAATCTTTAAATGTATATTCTATTCTTTAAATGTATATTTTATTCTTTGAATGTATATTCTATTCTATTCCATCACACGGTCCTGTTAGTAAACATGACTTACAGTGAGATGGTCGAGGTCATGCAGGCGGACGGTGAGCGTCATGTCAGTGAGCTTGGTGTGCAGCGCGGGGGGCGCGGGCGGCGCGCGGGGGGACCACTCGCGCGCCGCCGGGGGGGGCACCTCGCCCCCGGGGAAACCACCCTCGAAACTATACACAAACATTACCTTTTATAATCTATATACTTTTATAATTGCAGTACATATTATAGCGCAGAAGCAATTTCGGCCTCACTGAAAACCTGCGCTATAGAACCAATGGTTTCTATAGCTTATGCTGAGTGGTGGCCTTTTTACACTTTTCTTTTTAATGTTTTATGTCAATTGTATATAACGTGTTATAGTGTAAATAAATATTACTTTCTTTCTTTCTATTAAAAAAATATGATGACAATGATGATGAAAAAAATTGTCTTGACGGCCAAAAAAGAGGCCAAACACTATGGTAAAAAAAATGGCGTAGACACGATCACCATTTTTTTTACCATGGTGTTTGGCCTCTTTTTTTTTGGCAAAACATTTTAGATTCAATTAATACAGATCCTCACCAATCCCACTCGTCGCTAATATCAACCATTTCGTGTTTCGGTTTATCTTCAGTCTCTTCTAATATATCTCCCGTTGATGTATCACATCCTATAACAATACATATGTATCCTTAAAAGGGCTGAAACACCTCAAAAACTTTTGCTATTTGGCTATTTGACAGAAAGTTATGAAATAGTAAAAGTGTGCTTTTGCTTATTAAAAGTGTGCTTACCTGGAGTGCTAGGTCTACTGGTATCTACGTCGTAATCCGCTATAGCTATAACCCGGTCGTTGCCGGCTAAATCAGTCTCGGCTTTCGTTTTCAAGTGCACGGTGGAACCTGGGCCTGCAAATATATTTTATGTTAGGGTTTTGGGTTTAGAGAGTTACTTGGTCCAAAACCTCAAAATTTAACTAGATGAATTTCACAAATACAATGTCTACAAACACCTGTAAAAGGACGTCATTTAAACAAAATGTTATTGATTGATTTATAAGTGTATCTTGAACTTTGTTGTAAATTAGTACATACTATTTTGATTTCATTTATTGCTTTTAAATAGAATAGATAAAATATATAGAATACATAAATAAATAAATACATAAATAGTCACCATAACGTTGTTGAGTACTGAACTCAGCGGCTACAGACGTCACACCAGCACACGACGGCTGGAGGCGTCATGACAGCTGAAGACGGCTATAAACGTCACGACGGCTATGGACGTCATGACGGCTGACGACGGCTATAGACGTTACGACGGCTATAGACGTCACGATGTCTATAGACGTCACGACGGTTATAGACGTCGGGCGGACGGGGTTACGTATGGTTACGAAGTGGAGTCAGGGCCCCGATTGTGCTAAATTGTAACGTAAACGGTTCGTCTAAGCAGCAGCTAAGGTTCATCAACGTAAAGTGTACGTAGCGTGTGCAACTTCGTATCGATGGAAACAGCTAACCGCGGTGACAACGGTTTTCACAATCTTCGGCTCACTAACGATCGAATGTTGAACATGTTTGACTACACGCTTACACGGGTGCATGGAAAGAGCCTCCTCGTGGCGCACACCGGTAACAGCTAGGCACGGCAAAGCAGTGTCTAGTCTGGCTAATCTTTCCAACACGATGCTACAACAAAATACAGTGTATCTACAATGAGTTGTCACAGTCAAATCACCTGACTTTACTACAGTAGTTACGTCATTATTAGTATGACGAATTTTAGTACCCAACTATCCACTAGAGGCGCTGTACAAATCTTCATACATTTTTTTAACTACAGACGCAAGCGAGTATAGTAAAAACTCATGGTAGAGCCACAGTTGTAGCATCGACACGATAAGAAGAAGAAGCCGCTTAGAGGAACCGTTGACGTGACAATAGAGCAGGATGGGGGCCCAGGGCAGGTACCTATGTCGTTGAGGAGCAGCAGGCCGCTGTCGGCGGTGACGACGGCGGCGAGCGCGGCGGCGCGGTCGGCCAGCGCGCCCGCCAGCGCCGCCAGCACGCGCGCGCCGCCCGCCGACACGCTCGCCGCCAGCGCGTCGCGCGCCTCCACCACCACGTACGTGCACACGCGCTCCCCATAGCACTCCGACTCCAGCCCGGAGTCCACGCTGTCGTGCAGGGGGTCCTACCACACAGTATAAATAAAAATAGGCAAGCGTAGAGTAGGATACTTAGGATACGCCAGCCTAAAGTGGAACTGGGCCGGACACATCTGTCGCATGCCCGATGACTTGTGGGCTAAGCAAACCAGAGAGTGGATTCCTCGAAATGCAAAGCGACGACGTGGAAGATCCAGGATGATATGGCGGGACTCGCATCTAAGCACGTGGCCTGTCACTGCATTAAATCGCAAAGAGTGGAAGGAGGGAAGGGAGGCCTTTGCCCTGCAGTGGGACGATAGTGGCTAAATAATAATAATAATATAATAATAATAATAAATAGCTTAGTGTAGGGCGCCCTCCGAGATGGAGAGACGACCTGCAGAGTGTAGCTGGCATACTCTGGATGGGAAGAGCCGAAAATAGATGTTAGGTACAGGCTTAAACGGTACCTCTAGGTAGGTACTTATGTATTATCCTACAAAAAAGTCCAAATAGGTATCCTAACAATCGCTACCTAATAGTATAAATAATAAAAGTAGTTATACATGTAAAGATACAATCTTATGGTTGTCCTTAAGTATCCTAACCTAAAAATAGCTACCTAATAACTGCAGTACCTACCTGTAAGGTGACAGTCTTATCATCCTTCTTGCCTTTAACGCCGTCCACAAAAGTGACCGCTTTGTCATTGTCCTCGTCGTCAGCGTCAATGTCGCCGTCGCTTTGCGGCGCCGAAGAGTCTTCAGCATTGCTTAGTTCTTCGCAACTTGACTCACTGCAACACATTAAATTGTGTCACCATTAAAATTTACCACCAAAAATAGGTAACAGATAAGTTTCAGTCACAAATTTTATGATCGTAAACAAAATTTCGAAATCATTTTTTTTTATATGTGACTCAAAATTACGGTAAAAGTCGATAGTCCATTAATGGGTTGGTTGCCGTATCAAACCGTAAAACAGAACAATGCAGGCATAAATAAGCGGAGATTTTTAATAAATTAACAACGTACTCAGTAAATAAATGTCCAATAGCAGTCGCCAACTTATCCATCAGTCCGTTTTCATTCTCCGAATCTGATTCATCGTTCTCTAAATTCCCCAAAAACGCCATATTCCCAAACTCCATATTACAATTCCTACTTTCCCTCCCGTTGGGGTTTCGTATAAACGTCATCTCGTTGTCAGTGTCACATTCGTCTGCGGAAGTTTCCGATTCGAATTCGTTCTTTTTTCTGCGTTTTTTAGATTCGGACGTAACTGACGAATCGGCTTCTGTTTCTGGATGAGTGGTGGTTTCTAGGCGGGTCGACATGGAGTAGGCTTTATCCTGTAGGGAATAAAGTACAGGTTTTTAGAGGTATGCAATCGATAAATGCACATTTATTTAATATTAGACTGGAGCAAAAATAAAACTGACTGTAATCACAGTGCATAATGTACACGTTCATGCATGGTTGGAATACGGATTCATTTTGTGGGATAATGTTAAAGTTTATTTGTCCATGTAGTAGTTTATTTTACAACAAATTAAGTAAATTAACGCAAAAGTATTAACCAACCAATTTATTATCTGAAAATATCAACCACGACGATACAGAAAATCTATGTTTCCAAACATTAATAGGGATCGAAGTTTTCAAACATTTGTAGGGGAAAATATATCTTTCAATAGCAAAGACCTGGAAAATAGTAGCAGTGATCTCCCACGGTCGATATATGTTCTCGTTGATGACCATGGGCTCGATGAGTGGCTCCCAGGCGTCGACCCGCTCGTTGTAGACGGACGCCTGCGCCGTCAGCGTAGCGGTGCCGTGCAGTCTCTGAGACCAGTCGTGCAGGGTCACCTCGCCTGTCAACTGAAACATTCACTTAGATTACTAACTTTTGTCAAGGAGCTTGTGTCAGGATTATTAAGTAAATAGCGTTATTGGCCTAATTTTAGGAAATCCTCAAGCGTTAATTAAAAGTGGTATAAGAACAGGTGATGGGCGGCGATAATTTTAGCTTTAAAACGTTCAACGTCAGCTGATTTTCTATCGAAACATGACAAACGGGAAAGGTCAAGTACTAGTAGAGCTTTTTGTTAAAGAGCTCGTCTAGGGAAGATTTGACACTCAAATTAATCTTAAAGTCTTAGCGCGATGAGACTCAAAGGCACTACCTGTTAGTGAAAAAATCTAATACATATAAGAAAATAAATAAATAAAACTGGACAATCCACACAACATCATCTAGCCCCAAGCTAAGCAGAGCTTGAATATAATAAAAAAATATTTAGTTTCATTCATAATACCTTCAGCATCAGCACAGGGATCCTGACAGTCTGCTCGATCTCGCAGACAACCCTGACAGACGGCACCACCATGACAAAGGTTTCCGAGGGCCTCACGGTGGGGTAGGTCGGCAGGTAGCTATCCTCAGGGGGGACGGTCACGGCTGGACTTATCTTCTTCGGAGACCAGAGATCTTCCTCCAACTTCTCCGCGCGAGGGTTCAGGAAGTTGAAGTGTTCCCGCTCCTCGGGTATTATCATTATCTCTGATTGGATCTCGTCCAGGATATCTGGAATTATTTAGCTCGATATGAAGAAAAGGTGCCTTCCTAACAGGAATTATAACACTTTACAACTTGTTGTTATAGCTGCAACAGAAATACATCATCTGTAAAAAATTCAGGTCTCATCTATCACGGTTTATGAGATATAGCACGGTGACAGACGTACAAACAGACAGACAGACAGACGAACAGCGAAGTCTCAGTAATACGGTCCCGTTTACCCCTTTGGGTAAAGACCCTAAAAAAGCTACTTACCAGTAACGGTATGGACAGTAGTAGCAGCTATATGCAGTTCGATCTCGGAGACGGAGGTCTTAACTCTCACTCCTTCTTCGAGGTTCTTGAAGGACTTGGAGAACTCCAGGTCACAGGGCTTCAGGACTAGCTGCGGCGGCAGGTTCTTCAGCTTCGACTGGAGTTTCGACATCACCTGTAGCGTGGCAAGACCACTAAGTGATGGAATAAAACAGATGGTCTACTTGAAGTTAGGTTGTAAAGTGCTTATAACGATGTATTGCCACGTCTATTGATAACTTTGTGTGAATGTAAAGTAACCTTAACTTCTAAAGATCTGTGTCTCATTTATAGGTGCATAGCAGGAAAATGTATAAAGTACCGACCTAAAGTTCATAAGAACCCCTAACATTTTAGGCCTGAAAGTCATGACTTTCAGTCCTAAAATGCTAGGAGTAGTCTAAAAATGAACCAATAACAGCCACATGTGGCCATACCTAGATTCTTCTACTCTTACATATTAATAGATAATCTCTATCTAAAGGTTGTATGGAAGAGATCGCGATAAAACCGCACATTGTACATTTAGTTCTTTTCGTTATTTTAATTTCAACTATGTGGGTAGTGTACAATTAACTGTTTTTCATTAATTAATTAGAGTTAGCCAGGGATAGAGAGATGTGGAAAGAGAAGGGGGAGACCTTTGCCCAGCAGTGGGACAACGTAGGTTGACAAAAAAAATAATGATTGTCTGTAAAGTCGGTTTACTGACGATAGTTGAACGTGACAACGAACGCAAAGGCCGATTCTGCTTCTTTGTCGCTCGTTCCGCGCTCTCGCTTGCACTTCATGGAACGCCTCAGAGCGAGGTAACGCCGCATGAATCATGTTTTTTCGTGCGTGCAGCCGGCTCTATCGTTGTCACGTCAAAAATAATAATTAAGATATTTGGAGTCACCTGTAGTCCAGCTAAGGAGATGACGAGGCTCTCTGTGCCGCAGTGCGAGGAGTAGTCTAACATCAGTTCAGTCCTCAAGAGTAAGGCGTGTCCGTCCGCCTTGCCACTCGCCGCGAAGCACATTATTTCCGGCTGACGGAACTGGATGGAGATGGCCACGTTTGGAGCGTCCTCTGACATGGAATTTCCTGGTCAAGAATACTGGGGTCAAACTATATTGTTTGAAAGGTTATACAGTTGATTTGTCATGGAGAAGTGCGCGTAGATGTAAGTATAGCTTGTTTTTAGTACATAGACATGTTTAGTTGTTTTTAGTAAGTTATTGTAATTGACATGATACAAACCTGTTAAACTCATAAGTCTCCTCTTGCTCCACGTAATCGGGTAAAAGGTGTAAATACAATGTCATTGTTGTCACTAGTACTTATTGTTGTATAGATTTCACTAACCAGTTTGTAAATAAAAAAATGGTTGTCTGTAAAGTCGGTTTACTGACGATAGTTGAACGTGACAACGTCACTTCATGGAACGCCTCAGAACGCCTCGGAACGCTTCAGAACGCCTCATGAGTCATGTTTTTTCGTGCGTGCAGCCGGCTCTATCGAATTATAAGACGTTGTCACGTCAATAATGTTTTCTCTACGTTGTTTAGTAAGCTTTCCATACCCAAAGGATACATCGGGACCCTATCACTAAGACTCCGCTGTCCGTCCGTCTGTCTGCTTGTCACCTATGGTCCGGCTCGTACTTCTTTTCTTCTTTATTATATCTTTTCAGCCGAGCATGTGCACTTGCCAACCAACCAACTTATCCTGTATTTTATTTTTTGTTATAAGTTTGTGTGTTTTTTGTGGTCAAATAAATAATTATCTTATCTTATCTTATCTTACTTGTCCGGTTGTGTTAAGTTACCTGTGGAACAGTACCCGCTGGTGGAGTCGCTAGCGCTGTGCAGGCGCGTGGCGCGCGGCGCGGGGCGTGGGGCTCCGCCCTCGCCCACGTACCCGTGGTTCACCACGCCCCCTTCTAGCGTCTTCTCACCTATTATCATTCTAATTTACAACTAGGCACATTATATTCCGTTAGTAGATGGTACAGTAGGAGATAATAATGTAAAGTAGGAGTAATCATTTGTTTACTATAAACTACTATTTTATAAACAAAAACTATTTTTTTCTTGTCCGATATAAACGTTTTTTTTTATTTAAACAAAAAAGATTACTCACATAATATTTTAAAAATCAACCTAATACAAAAATGAATTTACCTGGCATGGCATCCAGCAAACACCTGGCCAGAGTTAGGAAGAACGGTAATGATAAATTCAGCCTGGTTCTGTCCACTCTCACATCCAACTGCCGGGCCTTCGCCCCCGTGACGCGAAGACTCACGTCGATCAGCGGAGGTCTACGGACTGAGATGCCGACGGTTTCTCGACGCGACCCGCCTTGGGTCTCGAAGATTCTAGAATGAAAAACATGAATTAGTCGATCGATTGTTCGTTAAAATACGAATTAGTTTAATTATTTCATTTCGATCCAGCAGTTAACGTAACCATTGAACAGCTGTAAAACTTTTTTATGAAGAACAAGTAATGGATCAACCCAGAAAAAGGTTAGATGCGATAGTAGTAAGTAAATTTAGGACAAAAACCCTCGAAAAAATCCACTGCGTCTAGATTTAGTTTTCTTTTCATAGTTAGGTGATCATCACAGATGGAACCTAGAAGTTACCTCTTGATAAAGATGTTAGGTTCTGTTCTGATGTCATCAACCAGCAGACTCATAAGACTGGCCTTCAGTTCCAAGCTGCTATCAGAATAGCAGTCCAGGTTGAAGGTAGCTTCTCCAGCTGTTAGTTTGGCAAGTCCATTGTTCACGTCACGAACCGGCGAGCTTAGAACTTCGTCTATATCCGAGAAGAGGCGTAGGGTTAGGCCTTCAAGGGTAAACCTGGAAAAATGATGGTGATGGAGGATCAACTATAAAACAAGTAAACAGAACTTGTGTTCTTAATAAACTATGCCCCCAAATTAATAATTTAGATTGTCATCAATAATTGAATCTGTAATATATCTATACCTGATAGCAGCTTCTTTCCTGATGGGTTCTCCTTGTGCGAAGAAAGCTTGAAGTTTCTTAACGGATGCGTCAGTCGGGGGCACTTCCACTGGAGAACTTGGCACTATGCTCCCTGGAACAAACATATTTACTTTATAGATAACCTCTAAGGTGCGAACTTCACTGTACTTTACCCACTGACATTTATTTTATAGTCAAGTAGCACGACATCTATTGCGCATGCTTTATCCACTTATCCTCCGGCGAGATGGAGCGACGATACAAGGACTGTAGCTGGCAAACACAACATGAGAAGAGCCGAAGACCGGACTCAGTGGCGCGTCTTGGAAGAGACCTACGTCCAGCAGTGGACTGATATAGGTTGATGATGATGATAATGACCTATAAAACGCTTCATCTACTAACTAACATATGGCACCCAGTCGGTGATGATAGTGGCCAGGTCCTTTTCTCACAGGTAAAATAGCTCATAGCACATTGTTTCATTAACTTCCCTATAAAATGCTTTACGTACTGCTACATAGACTGACCTATAAAGTGTTGCATGCTGAGTTTTCCCCCCAGACGGCGAGAATAGTGGCCAGGTCTTGTTATCCCAGGTCAAATAGTTCATGCTTCATTAACTCCCCTATAAAATGCTTGGTTTTCCCCCCAGATAGTGAGTATAACCAGGTCCTTTAGCCTCAAGTTAAGTAGCTTAGTATTAGTATTAATTATGCATGCTTCATCTACTGCTACATAGACTGACCTATGAAGTGTTGAATGCTGAGGTTGTCCCCCCAGACGGCGAGGATGGTGGCGAGGTCCTTCTGTCCCAGGTTGAGTAGCACGGAGTCCACAGTGACGTCAGCACCCAGCGCCAGCAAGGCGCGCGCGCCGCACATCGCCTGGCTGTACGCCACGCACCGCTTTATGTCGCAGCGGATGCAGATCGGCTCTAGGATCGGTTCCTGGGTACATACATAGATAGGTAACGCTTTATTGCACAACGGAAAATCTTAGAACTAACTTAATTTAATACAATAGGCGGCCTTGCGGAATCTATCTGATAAAACAACATCATTTTATAACTTTTTGTATGAGGTTTTTTAGACGCACTCCTGTTTATAAGAATAAGGTAATTGTAACTTAAACTATATGTAGGTACGTCATTTTGAATCGCTCTTGAACCTGTGTTCCAGAGCTTCCTATTCCTGTGAATAGGAAGCCATTTGAAAATAGCTAATAGCTAATAGAATAGATCATACCTACTGTCCAAAATTCTAGAATTAAAAAAACGCACTTTCACAATCATAGTAGCTTGAAAACACTCACTGCTGGATTCTATACGGCATACTCCACTTCATACACATATTTTGACAAAAAATAAATTGAACCTAACTAGATGATAGATCACATCGAACCTGCACTTCCAGCGTCCCAGCCAGGGTCATCACCGCCCGTGCGAAGGTGATGTCCTGAAGCTTCACCAGGATGTTGTCGATGATGGGGCTCTGCAGCGGACTGCATCCCTCCTGGGAACTCAACTGCTTGAAGAAGTTCTCTATCAGCAGATCACCTGGAAACAAGAGGCGTATCAACCGACGCTTGGAGGACCGAACATTGGAGCCCCTAGAAAAATACATAGATAACATTAAAAAATCCACAAAATCCTTGAAATAACGTAATTAACTACGATGGGCGGCCTTATCGCTGATTTCATCCAGGTAAGCGTAGTATGGAAATAAACGAGCGAAGCAGTAAAGGAAGGAGGTCCACAAACAACATTAAGAAACTTTTTTGGGGGATATAAAGTACCTCACAATATAATCACATCATTGATTTAAAAATGTGTCTCGTTCTTAATTTCTAGCTCTCATGCCAATCAACTGAGATGACTGAAAGAGTTAGGCAGAAGAGTCCAATCACATGTGTCAAATACTTACTATTCACAACTTACCCATGTTGAGGACCAATAAGTTAGGCGAGGACGGCTTCTGCGGCAGCAGCAAAACCGGAGCGTGGATCTGTACACACAAATGTAATATACAAATGTCCGTCGTCACAGGTGCAAAAAAGTAGTTATGATTTAGACACAATAAGGATTTAATTCTACACTAAATGTTGTACGAAACAAAAATAATATAACAAAAAGAGGGGAGGAAGGGGGATGATTGTTGGAGTGTTATTTATCGTCAGTTTTCAATCAATTTTGAAAGACACATTAAGAACTTCATGCTTTACTAAATATTGAAAAAGGATCTGCTATTGCATGGCTCCCAACCGCCCTAGATCTGCTGTTCTTACTAAACTGCTAGTCAATGTCAAAAATTTCTTTATCAATAAAATCACGCGGTGATTCTAGGTGCCAGTTCCACGCGACACGAGTATTTTTTTTTTTACTTTTTATGCATTATAGGCTAACGCTTGGCCGCATTCACATCTGATGTTAAATGATGATGCGGCCTACGGTGTAATACGTTTGCCCAGATAGAATCTCACTCTCCTCTTGAAAACGTATAAGTAAGATAATGTTTGTAATGAATACATAATAATATGTACTTCAATAACGAGGTTGAGGCGAGTGGTCCAAGCGCGGAATCCTTGCACGTGCGTGTGCGCGGCGCGCTCGGCCGCCTGGCTCGCCTCGTGCGCCACGCACGACGGGATTAGCGGCTCTATGAACTGCTGAAACAACACATTTTAATATTTACTGTAATACATAAACTTTATTCACAAACAAACTTACGACTATACAGTATTTACAAAATGTACATTGTCATATAAAATACATAAGAAACAGTTGAGCTATCTACAGACCGTTGCAAACGATATATATGTATACCTAGTTAATACTTATTAACTAGGTATATTACAATAGTATTATTCAACTGCAAAAGAGCCGAAAAAAAATAAGATAAGTATAGAAAAAGTAAATATGCTCATCCACTAAGTTAACGATTCTGAATCCATACGCTGTAAGGGTCATCTTATAGTGGTGACTGATATTTCAGCAAGTAAGATCATAAAACTACATTTACGGCCGGTTTCTGGAAACCCATATCACGATTGATCCGAGTATGACACATAGTAATTATTTGATTTATTCGTTGAGCATCGTTCGAGAAACCGGCCGTTAATGTGTAGATTGAACGTTTGAGGGTTTCCTCACTTCAGGTCAGTTGGGCTGTTGGTTATATTATATGACAGGAGCGTAAAATGCTCCAGTCATATAATATAACAACGCGTTTATGCGGCTTGGTCCATCTTGTACTATAGAATTCATGCTAACATAATACTTACTTTTATTTTAGAATTAAACAAATTCACTTAAAAAAATACATACATCTTCAAATACATATATACCTGTGTGCTGTGTAAAAGCTCTGTGCTGGCAACACAGTGCAGTCTCCCGATGTACAGTCTGAGTTCCCCGTGCGCCTTCAGTTCTGCCGCGGCGCCGTACAGTCGCGGCGCGCACCGCACGTACTTCAACTCCAACACTTTGTCCTCGTCCGGCCAGATCAGCTGAAATAGATTCATTTCTATATAAAGCCGTCTGGCAACACTTTTGACGTGACAACGTCTTATAATTCGATAGAGCCGGCTGCACGCACGAAAAAACATTACTCATGAGGCGTTCTGAGGCGTTCCATGAAGTGCAAGCGAGAGCGCGGAACGAGCGACAAAGAAGTACAATCGGCCTTTGCGTTCGTTGTCACGTTCAACTATCGTCAGTAAACCGTTTTTTTGATAGGTGTTACCCAGCACCTCTCTTCTTCCTCTTGTAAAAAATTCCCCGCCTAGCTCACATTGTCCAATTGTAGCTTTAATTTGTTAAGTAATAAATATTAAAATATTATCAAGTTTTCTTCATTATTTCATCAATAAGTTATGCTTTAAATGCTAAGAAACTTTGAATAGCTTTTTCGATGGACATACGAAATTGCCATGATCATAGACACCTAGAAAACATGTAGGAAAATAGTAAATAATGATATGATATTGAGCCTATATATACGGAGCCTGGTGGAAAGCGGCGGCTAATAAAAAAGAATGGAGGAATAGGGGGGAGACCTTTGCCCACCAGTGGGACAGTACAGGTTAAAAAATAATATATATTGAGCTCTACTCCTCACCTTAGGGTACAAAGTAGCTTCACCCAGGTCATCCAGGTGTAAGGAACTAAGGAACAGCTTCAAAGTCATCCTGTCATTGGCTCGAAACACGCAATCACTCTCGAGGGCTCCCAGACGTAGCTCCAGCATTGAATACTCCGTGTGACACAGCTTTATTGATATTGACGATGACCTGTGTAAGAACAAACAGATTAGACACCCAACAAAGTATTTAAAGGAGGTAGTTAGGTGGGATAGGGGCAGGAAGAATAATAAGTTTAAAGATCTGGTCCAGGGAAAACTACTACCATAGTTTCTGCCGCAATGTAAAAATGCCGCGCGTTTTGCAGATATTGAAGAATATGTCTGGTTCTATTAAAGGCCCGGGTATCAAAATGATGGACGCAGTGCATTTCCACACAGGGAACAATAAAACAAAGGTTTCCAAACTTATCTACTCTGCAAGCGTCATCAGCAATAACAATTGCACTTATCATCAAAATTGACCATTGTTATTTTTCACCACCTAAAATTATACTTTTAAGTAAAAGTGACGTAAATCTGAGCTGTGACGCCTGTAAAAAAAATCTCTATTTTTGTATATTGTACTTACCGAACTGAGTAACTGAATTTGGTGGCTCCTGACGGCACGGGCGGGTCCGCTTCGGGCTTCATGAGATGTGCCCAAAGGTTTTGCGTTTTAGGCAGCACCACGCTTTTCAAGTTTATCGCGTGCCGGTTTTGGACTCTGTAAAAGGTTAAAATAATTCTAAAGCATTTAAAAATATCAAGAATTAAATAGAATGTACTTAATTATTTTTAAAATTGCTGCTACGTGCACTCAGTAGGTAAAATAAAGCAGAATTCGAATCCAAGTGAAGATCGTTGATTCGAGTATTGCTTGGTTAGGTTCTGATCGATCTTTTTGGTTGAAAGACTACTTTGACAGTGTTTTTTTTAATAAATATAGTTTGTAAAAGAAACACTAACTGCACCGATAAATCCTAGATCACGCAAACTAAGATATCACGGGAGTTTGAACAAAAGCTGATAGAATACTTATATTTTCACTATTTACTAGGTACTTATATTCTGCTCACTATTTAAGTGAGATGTATAGGTACTAACTTGTGCGCGATGTGCTGCAGATACTTTGCGAGCGCGTGCAGCGAGTGCGCGTGCAGTAAGAGCGAGAGGTGTCCCGTGTCGCACACCAGCGCCTGCTCCACCGCGTGGAAGTGAGACCGGAACTCGGGACAGTCCGCTCGCACCTGTAGGTTAAAAGTAAAAAAAAACATTTACCTACCTGTAGGTATCATCAGCATAATATAAAATATATGATAATTTAGAAGACAAGCAAGCTTGGGACGAACTAGCTCTAACTTATTTATTAAACAATTGTAAGAAGGATCATATAAAAAAACGGTAGAATCCAGGTCTAGGTTCTTGCCAGTTCTTCTAGACTCTGGTCGCGACGAACTGGCGCCTAGAATCATCTAGTATGTAAGACGTTTTAAAGTGATGCTTGTGATTTTATTGAATAAATGCAATTGAAGTTTGAAGCTTATCATAACCTTCGAGCATGTTGCACTGTACCCCTAAATAGTAAAAAAGTGTTTATTTCTCCTACAACATGTTTGTTGTGCCTAATATCCTATTTAGTAATAGCTTAGTTGACTCGTGGTAAAAGACTTAGGAGAGACCTACGTCCAGCAGTGGACTAGGTCGATGATGAAGATGATGAAAAGACTGCAGATCATAAAAGTCACATACCTTTCTGTACAGCAAGTTGAGCAGTTCCCCATGACTGGCCAGCAGTTCTAGATACTGTCCGCTGGCGGTGCGATGCTGCTTGTCCGTCAGCAAGGCGGCCGACACCGACAGCTGGACGGCCGGCCCGAACTGCATCACAGCCACGTCCAAGCACAGCTTGCTGAGAGACACCATTATGTATGGCTTGTCCACTTGCTCCATCGAACGGGACAGGTTGATTACCACCTCACCTGTTAAGCGTTATTAATTAATACATTTATAGCTATCACATGGTCATTTAATCTTTTTGTTTTCAATAATATAAAGCTTTACGGGTCTTTATAGTATAGTTAAATAATTATATTTCATTAATTATATGTACAAGACATTTTAGATAAACGTAGGTATAGAAGACCCGTAAAGCTATAGCAACATGAAGACGAGCCGACTTATGGAAATTTATGAATGTGATGATAATGTTTAAGTAATAATTTTCAAAACGAAAGTTGGTTTTCGTTTTCTTATCGTAAGAGACTAATCAATATACCGGTCGAAATTAAGTACTTTTTATTTTTTCAATAAACAACGCAGCTTGGGCTGTGTGACCACATGAATGGTATAGTATAATAAAAGAAGACTTAATATGTCCATGGATCTTTATGCTCCACTGCCCTTAAAACCCTGTCAGTTGACCTTACCGACTATAAACCTGAGCAGCGTGTTGATGGTGTTGCTAGGCGACACGTTGTCCTCGAACCCTGGCAGGTCCACAGTCCTCGCGAACACCTCCAGGTCCTCGTCGCTGTGCTCGGAGCCCGCGAACCCGGGCGCCGTGAGCTGGCGCCGCAGACCTGATGCTGAGTCACTGCTGGTTTCTGCTGCCCTGGACAAACATATACTTCAACAATGTTTATTGACGACCGATGTGGCGCGGTGGGCGAAGGTCCGCCTGCGACACGGAAGGTTGCGGGTTCGATTCCCGCCTTGTGATAAATGTTTGTACGATCTGCAAATATTTTATTTTTTTCTGGGTATTTTATATGTATAATTAAATATATTTCTATGTAATTTATTGTATTATGTATGTCAGTCTTCTAGTACCCATAACACAAGCTCTGCTTAGCTTGGGGCTAGATGATGTTGTGTGGATTGTCCAGCATTATTTATAATGTTTATGACACTAGCATTCAACGAACTCGACACTGTCAGAATTGTGGCAACATGACACAAAAGCCATGAACCAAGAAGTCAAGTCAAGTCAAACAAATACTTATCACGTTCTGCAGGCTTGTACGCTATGAACTATTATGATGAAAAAATGAAAGAAAAAAATTGCAAGGAACAGCCACGAAAGTCGCCTAAAAGTATTAAGTATCTTCAATTACAAATAAAATTATATTTATGATTTTATGAAGTTGATGGGATGCTGATGAGCTCCAAATTGTTACTCTTGGAATTAATCATTAGGAACTTATATCCTAAACTTTTTGAGCGTAGCGACCAATCGGTATGTAGTAAAGACGACAAGAATCACGATAGATCAAAAGATAGCAAAACTGCGAATATGAAAACTCATAAAACTTAGTTAAACGAGTAACTTACTTATTCCTGCTCAAATAAGCAGCTACAATCTTCTGCCGCAACTTCACCAGATCTCCATACCCTGGGTCTGGATTCACCCTGTCCATCTCCAGCTTCTGTATTAGCTGCGGATCCTCTGCATCATCAGCATACCCCCCGGAGTCCACGAAGGTGATCGGCACCGTGGTGGGGACCGGCACCGGCAGATTGTCCGTGAAGTCGAGCAGGAGGCATATGATACGATCCGATAGGTTCAGCTTGAAGCTCGTTAGTGATACGTTTAGTTTGTATCTGGGGACAAAAAGTTAAAGCATGTCTTAGCTAAATCATGTTACCTACGTTACTTTAGTTAGATATATAAGTAGGTACTAATAGGTAGGTACTAATGGGTTTATTTAGGATACCTATGGGGTTACCCCCATAGTATAGTTGATCACTTTAACTTTTAAACAACATGTAGATCGTATCTCTTGTAAAGTAGCTTAATCTATGTAAGTAGGTACTTAGACAATTGTTGTGGTAAAAAGCATCAAAAATATTGGCATAGATAGACTTCAAAGCGTCCTTTATTCCGTCGCGGTAAAGTTCATAATTTGATCGGCTTATCCATACTTGTAACGGTCTTCAGAAGAAGGGCTACAATACCTATTTATTTATTTGAACACCAACACAGTATACATAATTTAATTGTTAAATTAATAAATAAATAATGCTGGACAATCCACACAACATCATCTAGCCCCAAGCTAAGCAGAGCTTGTCTTATGGGTACTAGAAGACTGCTATACTTAATACAATACATTACATAAATAGATATTTTTATTATACATATAAAATACCCAGAACACCCGGAATAAATATTTGCAGATCGTACAAACATTTATCCCAAGGCGGGAATCGAACCCGCAACCTCCGCGTCGCAGGCGGACCTTCGCCCGCCGCGCCACATCGGTCGTCAATAATAACAATTACATGCGTAGATAACATGATTGTCAAAACAAAAGTTAACGAGCGAGTAACAAATTGTATATACGTCTTACCTCGGTAACAACTTGTATTCCTTCTTAATGCTGTTGGAGAAGACGATGGTCATCTTGGTTTTAGGAACGAGATGCAGCTCTGAATCAGCATGGCGGCGAGACTCGCGCCATGGCTCGTTCCATTCACAGAACAATACCTGTGCGATACACAAGGCACATCAACTAAGATACAATACAATACAACAAAAAGTACAATAGTAGGTACAAATCGTACATATACATATTACAGATAGAACAAATAGTACAGAAAACTAGCATCGCTAACTAGCTAGACTAGCACGAAGTCTGAAAGTAAGTAGCATTTTCTATTCGTATAATTTATGGCAAGTTCGCAATCTTATATCAAAGTTTCTTGCGACGAGGTTAATGACCTTTTCATAATGCTACATTACTTATACATAAATTACCTCTTATTTCAAGAACATTATATTATCGCTATATAATATTAGACATCACGATTTATGACAACTTGCAGTGCAATGAACCCTAATGCATCTCTGACCTCTTAGTTACAAGTTCATAACTAGATGGCGCTGCTAAATTTGTTCAATGTCTAGAACGCACTAGCGTTGCGTTTTGGGAAGCAAGTCTTATACGCTGTTATGAAATCCATGTGGTAAGAAAAGCCATATTCTTGCGATATATGTAATATGTAGTTTTTGAAAACATCTCGTTCGCGACGAGATGTTACAAATATCAATATTATGTAATTATGTAATAGTTACAGAATATAATTACAACAATTACAGGATTGTTCTAAGTACCGACGAGTGACGACCCCACATAGCGTGGCATAAAGGTAGGAAGATGATGAACATAGGAGTATGTATCTTCAAAAATAAATGCGCAAGTATGTATTTTGACATCTATCTAATGTATGTATAAACTCATTAGTGCACTATTTGGCTGACAGATTCAGCCATTCCCTATTAATAATACCTAACGTGTATCTGTAAATTCAGACTAAGTATAAATAAATAAAATTACTAACAGTGAATTTGTACGTCTAACGGCCGGTTTCCGGAAACCAAAATCATGATTGATCCGAGTTTGACACAGTAATTATTTGATTTTTTCGTTGATCATCGTTCGAGAAACCGGCCGTAAATGTAAATAAATAAAACTACAAACTCTCACATGAACCAACCACTTCTTTTTAGGTTTTTTACCAGTGTTTCGTCAAGAAACAGAACATACCTGTGCAGATATTTCCGCGTGTAATCTGTCATAGAGTTTTTCCTCCAGCTCCATGCACGTGGCGTCTTCCAGAGCCAGGTCATTCGGCTGCAGATCCGATTTGATGATGATGCGGCTGATGTCGATTATCATCAGTCGACCCGACCTGGAAATCGGTAGACATTCTAGAATTGTTATTATTTGTTCCGATACGATATCCGGAATCCATCTTGAGTCAAGCCTCTATCTTTCGTCACGTTTTTCGTCCTAGCTACTTCCTCCCTTCGACTTCCGGCGCCACTTTCGCACGATTTTGAAAATAATATGGCGAGCGTGCCGGATGGTGCTTGGATTTAACTTCATTATAGCGTCGTTTTTCGTAGCGTTAACACGTCTTGGCAAAGAGTTTTTTGCGATTTAATTTGAGTGTCAAATTAAGTAAATTTAAATAACCTCCCTTCGTTATGGAGGACGACAATAATTGTGAAAAAAGTGACGGTTCTACCGAACGCGTTTCGCGAAAAAGAAATCGTTCTCCAAGTTCGAGCAGTGCATCGTCGTCGGAGGAGAGCCCGGATAGAAGAAGAAGAAAACAAACTAAGCATGTGAGTCAAATGCAAATTGAATTTCTCTCGCAACAAGTAGCATTCTTAACTAATATGATTTCTCAAAAATATCCCGAGACTCAACCGCAAGCGAGTACCTCGCATGTGTCTAATACAGTAATCGAACCCGAAACGAGTCTCGCGACTGAGTTAGGTTTGCGCCCGCCGAGCGCAAATGACGCGGATAAGCAACAACTTCAATTATCCGAGTTATCGACTACATTGAAAGATCCGCCCTACCCGAAGTCGGATGAAAAACATTTGGACAAAATTACCAAATTGCAACGTTTTCAATCTGCAGATTGGTATGCAGTTCGTTTTTCTGAGGCTCAGAAAAAATATGTCACTACCCCCGGTTTTATAGAATTAAACATTAATGATGAACTTAGACGTTTTCATTCTTCTGGTACTAATGAGGATCGTTTGTACCTAATAGAGAGAACATTTGCAGCTTTATCGAATGCTTTACTGACTCAGAAAGATGAATTGCGCTCAACCTTGCAAAGTTTAGTAGACTGGTCTAATGATAAGAGCACCACACTTTCATCAAAGTCTCTTTTCGATAAGATTGAGGAAGTATTTGGTAAGGAATCGAATTTCACGAAAGTTTCAGACGATGTTTTGCAAATAGCTTGTGGCAGACGAGCAGATTGTATTCACATGCGCAGGGATTCTATTCTTAAGAAGATTTCCGAACAGTATCATTGCGGAGCTCTTCAAAAAATACCACCAAGTGCTGAAAATTTATTTGACGGTGACTTGCTTGCAGCCTACCTCCAAAAAATTGGGGGGGCCGAAAAACTAACAGCTTGCTTTCAGCCAACACCGCAGTCCACAGGAACTACAGGTTCCGGGCAGAGGCGCGCCTACGACGCGAGGCCGAAGCCGTCCACCAGCAAGCAGAGCGGCGAAAACTTTTTTCGAAAAAATACTGCAACTTCGGCCTCTACGGACAAATCCAAAGGACAATCGAGGGCATCTGGAAACAAGTCGAATGCCAAGAACAAGCCGTACTACTCGTACAAAGGTAAAAAGTCCAATTCTTACTCGTCAAGTAGAAACAATCGATCATGACTCGATGTCGTTTCGGGGCGGCTGTCTAAAGCAATATATACATGCATGGGAAAATCTGGGAGCACCCGCGCATATATGCAAACTCCTCAGTGGAGTACGTATCCCATTCGTAATGAAACCGCCCCTAGTATATCCCAATCGATCTATAATAGTGAATTACAGAACCAAAAAGACTTATCACATGTCACAACTAATAAAAAATATGTTAGACACGCATGTTCTAGAAAAGGCAGATTTGAGCCCCAGCTATCTGTCGACATTCTTTCTAGTTCCGAAGACGGACGGATCGTTCCGACCCATATTCAATCTGAAACGGTTGAACGAGTTCGTCAAACTAAAGGGTTTTCAACTTTTCAGTCACTTTCGCATGCCAAGTTTTTTGCAGAGCGAAGACTGGATGGTAAAGTTGGACCTGAGCCAGGCCTACTTCCACCTGCCGATAGCCAAGGAACACAGGCGCTTCCTCAGACTCAGCTACAACGGCCAGCTACTCCAGATGACGTGCCTTCCATTCGGCCTCTCGTCAGCGCCGCGCACCTTCACCTCGCTCACGAACTGGATAGCCGAGTATCTAAGGAGCTACGATATAAGGTGCGTGGTATACCTGGACGATTTTTTGCTAGCGAATCAGTCCTGGCAAGTTTTACAAGAACATATCGCATTTATGGTGAATCTACTGCAACAGCTGGGCTGGACCATCAACATGGAGAAATCTGTACTGGTTCCGACACAGCGCCTGGAGTTTCTGGGCGTCATGTGGGACACCAAACTCAACACGAAGTCCCTGTCGGAACCGAAGTGCCTAACGCTACGCAGGGCACTTCTCGGTCAGATTTCGAAAGGCAGTTGGTCTCTCAGACAGGCCCAGTCCCTTCTGGGAAGACTCAACTTTGCCTCGTTCGTGGTACGCCGAGGGAGGTTACACTGTCGAACCCTGCAGTTTCACAGTCGACATCTTCCCAAGGAGCATCCATACAAGCAGATGACACTAGCACAACCTGTTCTCGCCGAGATGTGGTGGTGGCTAGAAGCGACGCAGGGCTCGCTTCCCATACACACGGGCCCGATCTCGCACCTGCTCACCACGGACGCATCGGACTTCGGCTGGGGAGCTCAGCTAGGAGACACGAAGATGTCAGGTCAGTGGACGAGACGACAGCAGTCGTGGCATGTGAACCTCAAGGAGCTGTTCGCTGTCTATGCGGCGATCCAGCAAGATTTAGGTCAATTGCACAATGCTCATATCCTATTGCAAACGGACAACCGCACTGTAGTAGCCTACATCAACAAGGAAGGTGGAACGAAATCCAAGAAACTTCTGGATCTGACACGCCAGCTATTACAGGTGATGGACGAGCTAAATATATCTCTGACGGCGCAGTACTTTCCAGGTCGATTCAACTGCGAAGTGGATGCCTTATCCCGGGGCAAGGTGTGCCCGGAATGGCATCTGATGGCTTCTGCGACGGACGCAATATTCGAGATGTGGGGAACACCGCAAATAGACCTATTTGCCTCGAAGACGGCTCATGTGGTGAGGCAGTATGTGTCGATGGACACGCAGGATCAAGAGGTACTGTTTCACAATGCATTCCTTCGCCAGTGGGACTACGAACTTGCATGGCTGTTTCCTCCACCCAATTTAATTCCCCAAGTGCTGTTTCACCTGAACACCGCCGAAGGTCGGTACATCCTGATCGCGCCGAAGTGGAAGATGGTATTTTGGCGGGCAGACCTACGAGCTCGAGCCATTCGAGAGCCTTACCGCATCCCGAACCTTCCACAAGTTCTGATCGACACGAGAACCGGAATACATCCACCGGAAATACAGGACATACATTTAGAAGCTTGGCTGATTTCGGGTGGACAGATGAAATCAAAGATTGGTCTGTAGAAGAAAAATCCTTATTATTATCAAGTTGGCGAAAATCGACCTTAAACACGTACATTCCCGCATGGAAAAAATGGAAAACATGGTGTGTATCTAATAGTGTAACCTATAAGACTCCATCTCCAGAACAGGTAGCACGGTATTTGGCATACCTTCACAGCACCGAAGGTTTGGCATACAGAACAATATTGGTTCACAAATCTGTCATTGCCACTTTTACAAATTTAACAGTAACACTGTCATCTAATTTTTTGATAAAACATATTCTTAAAGCTATTTCAGTTTCGAAGGAGAAGAAAATAAAACCACCCATATGGAATGCGAAACATGTCATACAATACTTGGAAAAGAATCAACCGGATGAGAATAATTTGTATCAGGTATCCCGACGTGCCGCCATATTACTGTTACTAGCGGCTGGACGTCGTGTGCACGACCTCACCCTGCTGAGAATCGATGCGGATAAATGCATCGACGATCTAGGTACTATAACCCTGTGGCCTTGCTTCGGATCGAAGACTGATAACATCGGTCACAGGCAATCCGGATGGAAACTGAAAATGCATCCGATCAAAAACATCGACTGCGTTTACTGGACTCGACAGTTAATCAAAACTTCACGAGATCGCCGGCAATCAGGTAATCTAACGGAGCTTTTTATTACTGCTAGAGGTGAACCTAAACCGGCGTCTAGGACGGTGATAGGTGGCTGGATCAAGTCCGTGCTGCAGGAGGCCGGCGTCGAGGCCACGCCGGGCTCGGTGCGCTCGGCCGTGGCATCCCTCAACTGGTTGGAAAAGTTTCCTATTGATCAAATTCTAGAAACTGGAAATTGGCGCCAAGAACATACTTTTAGAAGCTATTACCAAAAAGAAGTAGCTGACGTATCAAGTGACCTTGATCGTTCAATTTCTTTATCTAATTTCTTTGAACCTGTACGTTAGATGATTTTATCTGTTATTATTGATTTCATTATTAATTAATATTGATTATTTATTGATTGTTTATTGAATATAAGAGTAAAACTTGTTTATTTACCTTGCAGTTCATTTATTATTTATGCACATTATAGCATCATCATAATTTATAATTATGGCATACCAGGAGATAACAAACACATCACTCAAGATGGATTCCGGATATCGTATCGGAACAAATAATAGAGGGTTTTAACTAACAATAAAACTTACCTATTATTTTTCCAACGATATCCGGAATCCAGGTAATGCCTACCTGGTACATCGTGAGTAAGTATAATGAAGTTAAATCCAAGCACCATCCGGCACGCTCGCCATATTATTTTCAAAATCGTGCGAAAGTGGCGCCGGAAGTCGAAGGGAGGAAGTAGCTAGGACGAAAAACGTGACGAAAGATAGAGGCTTGACTCAAGATGGATTCCGGATATCGTTGGAAAAATAATAGGTAAGTTTTATTGTTAGTTAAAACCCTCTATTTTTTTAGCAACGCATATGAAAACTTAATAATAATTAAACGAAGGTTGCTTTTTAGAAAGGTTTCCACGTTCACGTGAATTTTTTGCTCGTTAAATATTTAAAAAAAATTCCGATAACAAATGATTACAAACTTTAACAGATTAGTTCAATATACTTAATACAATACATTACATACATAGATATTTTTTTAAATAGATATAAAATATCCAGAACACCTGGAATAAATATTTGCAGATCGTACAAACATTTATCCCAAGGCGGGAATCGAACCCGGAACCTTCGTCGCAAGCGGACCTTCGCCCGCCGCGCCACATCGGTCGTCAATGATTACAAACTAGCAGATTAGTTCAATTAAATTCCTTAAACTGGCATTAAAATTGTATATCTATGATCTATATTAATTGTTTTGATAATAACTCAGTAGCCACGTGATATGATACATCAACTTTGACGACCGATGTGGCGCGGTGGGCGATGGTCCGCCTGCGACGCGGAAGGTTGCGGGTTCGATTCCCGCCTTGGGATAAATGTTTGTATGATCTGCAAATATTTATTCCGGGTGTTCTGGGTATTATATATGTATAATAAAAAATATCTATATAAGTAATGTATTGTATTAAGTATGTCAGTCTTCTAGTACCCATAACACAAGCTCTGCTTAGCTTGGGGCTAGATGATGTTGTGTGGATTGTCCAGTATTATTTATTGAAGTGAAAACTTCTTTAGCGGCGCTGGGTGGGTAAAAACTTTCAAACTCGCGTCAGGGTCACGTGATGCTGATCGAAAAAGCGTAAGATCGAGAGGAAGGGAGAGGAACTAGTATCTCCCACTCTTTCTACCGTGCCTGAGTGTGCTGCTCTGTTTAGGCGGCACAGGGCGAAAAATAAAAAATAATAAAAAATAAAAACATAAACATTGTATTCTACCTCATAAATGATAGTACTTTTATACTTATTTTTTTATTTATTTATAACTCACTTCTGCACACAGCCATGGTCCGGCAGCACGACACAGGGCGCCTTAACGTCCACATTGACGTGGAAGACCTTCCGGCGATGGATGGCGTAGGTCAGCACCGACTTGCTGAGCTCGCTCGCCTTCTCCACCGCCGAGGAGAGCTCCGCAGACAACTCCTCGGAGGACATCGTGTGCGTTTGGAAGTAGTTTATCAGCTCCGTGAACGCGTGCTGATTAAATACGAACAAAGATTCAAAACTGTTTAGGTACATACAAGAAGAAGAAGAAGTAGAAGAAGACTTAAAAGGAGGTATCCAACCACTGTATCTAGTTAATAATTTACGTTACAGAATAAAACATTTTGTATTTGAAAGTTCTAAAAACTTCAAAACTGTCGTCGTGTCTTTCTGTTAGTCAAAGTCTTCTTCTTCTTCTTCCTGTCTTTATCCCTTTAGGTGAGGTCGGCCGAACATGAAGTCATTAGTGAAAGTAAAGTAGTATAATAAGGATCATTTAGAATCGTCTTATCCAGCCTTAAGGGTCTGTCAAAGTTCCGCCCATAGTGGAACAGTCGTTCGCATTGTAAATTGATAAAACATGACGTATACAGTTTGCAACAACTTTTTAAAAGAATTTAGAGACAACAGCTCTAATTTATAAGATAGATAGATTAATTTATTGCAGCTTCAGTTTACCTCAACATATAGGAGTTCAAGGGGCTCCATAAGGCAGCAAAGTGCGTAGTCTGCTTCAATATGGTGCGGGTTCTTTTCCAAATCCACCGCCAGTAGGTTAGTGCCCGTTAGTGCTGTGCCGCGCTCAGAACTGAGGAGTGGCACTAAATCTCCTTCTGATGATGTACCTTCTATCACAATATTCTCTGCTCGCGCTGAGAGCTATAATAGATTAAAATAATATAAATAAATACGTTTTCATCAACATTAGAAAAATATTCAAAGCCTATGCTATGTCTATGATGTCTTTGGATCTATGAGAACCAAAATTGCTGTAATGCCACTTAAATTTATTTTATTTAAATTTAATATAATTTAATTTTAAATACTGCATGTCTCCAGAATACATAGCATACTCTTTTTTGTGCAGTTTAATTTCAGTAGTTTCACGATTCGAAAATTAATAATGCTTCTAATAAGTTTCGCCTCGTCTTCTTAATGTAGTTCCAGTAAGACATGTAAAGATCCAAAAACATACCTTGTATGCTTTAGCAGAAGGACGAGTCTCCAACGAAGCCAGGAACTGCGTGACAGTCACCACCATGATCTCTTTGCCTCGGTTGATCAACGACAATGAACAGTTTGCTAATGTCAAGTTCAATTTGTGCTCTAAAAGTAAATAAAGAAGGTAATGAAATATGGTAGTCAATTCTCCACTTCTAAGACGACATAAGGTAAACGGATTTATATACTTATTATATATAATTATATATATTTGGGGTGTAGTGGAGTGTTCTATGCTTACAAAGTAACCTCCACAATCTCTTCTCTAGTGGCTCCTAGAAGCTGTAGTCACAGCGGCCACACCCCGGTAAACCACGAAAGTGGGCTAAACCTTGAGAAGGGGCTACATTTATAAACATCTGTAGTGTAGTCAGCGGATGGTCCCCGTATGCAATACAAAGTCTGCATCGGTAAGTACCTCAACCAACTACCGATGCAGCAAGGTAATGTGAGAAACCATGAGGGCGCTTGTCAGGATCCATACTGTTGGCTTGCGGCCTTTCACTACATCCTAATCTCTGCCGATCGTACCGGTTCTCCGGTCCATTGGGTAACAGAGTGCAGGACGAAAGAGTGGATTTGCACCTGCGCAACCGCTAATCCACTATAAATAAATTCACGCGCAGATGACTCCAGCTATATTACTTTCGGATTTGAGCTTAAAAGCCCTGCGGCGATGGGGTGTTGGCGGTGGGGTTAAGGTATCGATGTGCCGAGACTTCAGCATAACACCCTGCACGTTGGCGGTCAGAGGAGAGTGGTCGCTCCCAGAGTCGACTGAGACGAGACTCAGGGTTCGGCAGCACATCTGGCGACAAAGCAGCCCTATTAAGGATCGCTCTGCTTTCCTCTGCATAGAGGAGGGGTCTAGAAAAGGTGGCCCAAAAATAGTTCGTCTCACTCATCATCTAAGTGCCAAACCGCGGGCACTTGGGCATCGCTAATACGCGGTCGAAAAAGATATAAAAGTAAATTACGTACGATAAAACTAAAACGACTTTGCATTGCTACATGGAACGTTAGAACACTACTAGACCACGACCGGAACTTATGCCCTGAGAGAAAAACTGCTCTTATAGCAAGAGAATTGTCTCGATATAAAATAGATATAGCCGCAATCAGCGAAACTCATTTGAATGATAATGGAGAACTTTGTGAACATCTTGGAGGTTATACATATTACTGGAGCGGGCGTCCAGTCGGAGAGAGAGCGGGTAATGGAGTGGGCTTTGCAATTCGCAATGGGTTAGTTCGAGATCTGAATGAATTGCCTAAGGGCGTCAATGACCGCCTCATGACTCTACGTATCCCAGTTGCGGATAACAAATACGCTCACTTTGTAAGTGCCTACGCTCCTACTCTACCATCACCAGATGAAGATAAAGAAGTATTCTATCAACTTCTGCGCCAAGTCCTTGAAAGTATCCCAAAACACGACAAAATCATTTTGCTGGGGGATTTCAATGCTCGTGTAGGCACCGAATATGTACATTGGAACGGTGTCCTCGGCAAACATGGAGTCGGAAAATGTAACGACAATGGACTTAGACTTTTGTCGATGTGTGCTGAGCTCGATCTAGGCATCACCAATACATATTTCCGACTTGCTGATAAATATAAGACTTCGTGGATGCATCCGAGGTCTAAGCATTGGCATCTTTTAGACTATGTCATAGTCCGCCAAAAAGATCTACGTGATGTTCTCATAACAAGAGGAATGCGTGGGGCGATGGGTTGGACTGATCATCGCCTCATCAGATCAAAGATGCAATTAACACTTAAAGCTCCACGACGAGCACCTCACAAAATTCCACCCAAGCTGGCTTTTTCAAAGCTTATCACTTCGCCAGATCTCGGTGAAACACTGGATTTAAAATTTTCAGAACATACTCCACTAACTGACTCAGTTACAATAGATCAAGAATGGACATCGTTTGCTCAGCATCTTCATGCCTGCGCTCTAGAGACTATCGGGAAATCAGAAAAGAAGAATCAAGACTGGTTTGATTCTTCGGATAGCGAGTTGAGAGTGCTAGTAGAGAGACACAGACGTGAACTTAATACTAATACAGTGGATGCAAGTAATCGGAAAAAAGCTCAACACGAACTGAAACTTAGAGTCCGTGAATTAAAAGATAAGTGGTGGAAGGAAAAGGCTGCTGAACTTCAACACTACGCTGATATTCACCAAACAGGAATGTTCTTTGATGGGATAAAAGCCATATTCGGCCCGCGTGTGAGAAAAACAGCACCGATGTTCTCAAAGGATGGTCAGCACCGAGTTACGGACAAAAGTGCCGTACTAACGCGATGGGCAGAGCATTTTAATGATGTTTTAAATCCCAATGCACTCAGAGCTGATATGTCCTATATACGTATGCTAGAGGAACGACCAGTTTGTCAGAATTTGGATGAACCACCTAGTTTCGAAGAGTTCGTAAAAGCTATAAAGCGTCTTAAAAACTCTAAGACACCCGGAATAGACCAACTTCCAGCAGAAGTATATAAGTACTGCGGTAAAAATATTATTAGTCGGCTATATGATCTTGCCAAAAAAGTGTGGGAAAGCGAGGAGATTCCAAGGGGCTGGAGAGATGCGGTGATTTGTAAGCTGTACAAAGGGAAAGGAGATGTATCCGATTGCAGTTCTTACCGAGGTATATCGCTACTCTCTAGCGCTGGTAAAGTTCTTGCACATGTTATTAACAGTCGCCTCAGTGAAGTAGCAGAGAAGTACCTACCTGAAAGCCAATGTGGCTTTCGTCCTAGTCGAGGTACTATTGACGCAATTTCAGTTGTAAGGCAACTCCAAGAAAAAAGCTTAGAGCATCAACGGCCTCTCTATATGTGCTTTGTCGATCTTGAGAAAGCATTTGATAGAGTTCCGAGAGAGGCCCTTTGGACTGTTCTTAAAAAATCTGGATATCCAACAAAGTTCGTAAACCTCATTCGTCACTTTCATATAGACATGAAAGCACAGGTGCAGCACGAAAGCGAACTTTCCGAGGAGATCCACATAACAAGTGGAGTAAAACAAGGTTGTGTCATGGCCCCCACACTTTTCGCTATATACTTCGCATTTGTCATGAGAGACGCTCTGATGTGTTGTAGTGATCAGATTCAGCTAAATGTCAGAACTGAAAAGGGAGTTTTTGACATCTCAAGGTTTAGAGCTAAGCAGAAAGTGCAAACCATATCTATTATAGACATACTCTACGCCGACGATGTATGCCTTATGTCTGATAGTATGGAGACTCTTCAAAGCTACGTTGATGCATTACATCAATCTTGTCAACGATTTGGCCTGGTTATAAACGCTTCTAAGACCCAAGTTCTTAAGCAACCACCGAGGGGATCTGAAGCCGATAATGTGACTCTCAATCTGGATGGAAATCCATTGGAAGAGGTTTCACACTTCAAATACCTTGGCAGTAACATCAGACATGATAATTCTTTAGCCTCAGAAATACCATCGCGAATAGCAAATGCCGCAGTCAATTTCGGACGACTCACGGATCGTGTCTGGAAATCTCATGACTTGAAGCTGCAGACAAAAATAAGTGTCTACAAAGCACTTATTATACCAGTCCTTTTATATGGCGCAGAGACATGGTGCATCTATAAGCCAGACATTATAAAACTTGACACGTATCACCTTAGGTGTCTTAGGACGATCATGAAAATTAAGTGGCAGGACCGTATACCTAACACCGAGGTTCTGCGTCGTTCTGGAATGTATGGCATGGAGGCTCTTCTGATGCAGCGGCAACTCAGGTGGTGCGGACACGTCCTACGCATGGATGATCATCGTTTACCCAAGGCCGTATTCTACTCTGAGATGGCTGACGGTAAGCGCAAACACGGTGGTCAGCATCTGCGCTTTAAGGATGTGTTTAAACGGCATTTAAACGCTTGCACAATAGATTCCTCATCCTGGGAAGAGCTTGCTTGTCAGAGGTCTTCTTGGCGCTCTACCGTTTATAATAAGATAAAAACATTCGAAGAAAACAGACTTGATACACTGGATGAAAAACGCCAAAACCGTAAAGAAAGACCTAAGTTTTCCTATACATATACATACAACGCAGCAGGCCAACTGTACTGTCAGTCCTGTGATAAAATATTTAAAACTAAATTTGGTCTAGCTAGCCACATTAGGGCTCATGCTAGAAAAACATTTCCATCATAAATTTAAGCTTATTTAATTTAATTATAGTTAGAGTCGCCGTCATCGAAATCGGTGAGGAGGACTATATATATATATAATAGATATATGATCATAGATCACGACAAATACAGTATGTTTGTAAAATGTACTTTATTGCATAAACTTATAACTCGACCTTTAAATGACCTGGTATATCTAGTTATTGCTACTTCAGTAAGATCACATAGATAGTTTAGGAAGTACATAATTGATTATGCGACCAGAGCCACAAGAACGCCAATAAACTTAAGGCCAGGTCCCACCTTACAAGGAAATATACTTAACGCTGAAGGTCTACTTTTCTACACCACTTACCAATGTACTGTTTAGACTTGTCCAACCTCGGAGCCCCTTCCACATATCCGATCAGTTCACAGACCCTCTTCTTCTCAGGACTAGACAGATGGCTCCATAAAGTCCTGCTGCGTTCTGTCTTCACGCAGAGCTCTACGCGAGGGTCGGAGGGAGGAGGCACAGGATCGGAAGGGCTGGAAGGCTTCCACCAGTCGAACTCTGTCTCCACTAGTTCTATTCGCTCCGGTTCTTGAACTAGAAGCTGTGAAGGGCGTTGGAATGAGAAATGGTGAATGACTTCGCTAAGGCATATATTGGGGCGTTTTAGAAGCTGTATACAACCGTCCACATAGCATTGACTTCAAAATTGTTGCTTTACATTTTTCCACTTAGTATGATCAGTACCGGTAACCCCAAAATAACAGGCCTTCTAAAATCCTAGTTAAGCTCAGTATCAATGGGACTCAACAAGGTACCTTACTGGGTCTTATTCTATACATTATAGTTAGGTCTGTCATTTGTGATGTATTACTTCTATCTTACCTCAAACTTAGCCTGCTCTCTAGCGATAACCACAGATATAATCGGTAGACTGTCCTCGCACTTCTGCAAATCCAGCTTTAGCTCAGTATCATTGGGACTCCGCAAGGTACTCTTATAGGTCGTTTTGTATATATTGTAGTTTTCTCTGTGCTTTTTGATGGCAGCCCAGGTGTAAGGACGGACGCGTTGTTCTACCACCACGTTAAAAGCGTACAGCCACCATTTCTTCTCGTTTTTGACTAAGGGCACACCCGGATGGAGATGGCGGTAACGCCTGTTAAAACATGAAGATATTTTATGAAACTTGAACCTACAGCTTGCTAGAAAAGGGGCGAATCAAGTAGAATCTAGCAAAACATACCTGTTAAGTTTGATCCTAGTAAAGGAGGATAAAAGGTTGTCAATTGACAAGTACTGCCTGCGTGACAACTGCAGAGCGCTGTCATGGATGACAGCATCGAGTAACAGTCTCGGAACTCGAGCCTCTCCGGACCGGTTGATAAGGACCTTCACTTTGCATGACACTGGCTTGAGCACTGCGGAAAACAATTATCATATTTAATAAATAAATAATATATAAAATTTCGCACACTCTAGTCCCAAACTATGGGAACTAGACTACTGTTATAATACTTATATACATTTTTTGTAAATACATACATAGTAACACCCAGACACAGAACAAATATTTATGTTCATCCCACAAACATTTGCTCTGGGTGGGAATCGAACCCACGACTTCCATAACATGGAAGGCAGAGCTACTACCAATACCAACTGAGCTGTGACGCCTGTCATTTTTTGTGCACATTATTTATTATTCCTTGTTAGCAACTCTACGCTGTTGCTACGTCGTAGCTATACCCGTAGCACATGCTACAAGTTAAAAGCCCATAGTACAATACATACAGAACTCAAAGTCCTCGCGATGCATAGAGAACTTATCCAGCCCCGTCAGCATGTAATGCTTCCAGTTGTAGTACTGCATGGGAGTTATATGCGCTGTCTCCGCGTCGTCCAATGCGGTGCACACCGGGTTCCAGTACAACGAGAGAGACTCTACGCGCATCAGTTGGTATACTGTTGACGCGTTCGCTGGGGTCACCGATGGCTTCCATTTGCTAAAAGATATAATACACATGTATTTGAAACTATCACGGTCTTGAACATAGTTGTCATTATAAACGGGATATTTACCATGGCGCATGCAACTGTGCCGAAATATAGGGTAATAATCAAACTCACAAATCATGGTAAATATCCCGTTTATAATGAAAACTATGCTACAAGATAGTTTAAAGATAGATAGATAGAAAACTCTTTATTGTACACACACACAGAGACATTTCTTATTATACTAAATTAATCTATTACAATGAAATACAAAGATTAGGTTTTATAATGCTTATTTGCATGTTGTTCTGAGTGGTAAAACTTAAATTGACTTACGCAATTGTCAAATTAAAATTCAATAAGACGGTGGTTCGAAGAAGATAAAAACCTAAACATAGAGCTTTAATTAGATTAAGTAAGTTTGGAAAAGAAAAAAAAATTCTCTCACATAGTAATAGTGCCTACTTATCAGTGAAATCAAACACAACAGTACAAGTTAGTTGAAAACTTACTTAATATTTTAAAAGATGTTAATAGCCGACTCACCTATTAGTAGTCTCGATGGACAGGCTCTGTAAGCACAGTCCACAAGCCAGCGGCCCATCCTTCGAGCTGATGGAATCCTCGTACCGCACATGCACGTTCCTCACATAAATCTGGATATTATTCACGATCGCAGTAAACAGACTCTCAAAGAAGTTCTGCGGCCCTTTCAAAATCTCACTCTCAGCTTCCAAATCTTGTAAAATCTTCCTTTTAGCTGCTCTCGTTAGTCTTTTCTCTCTTTCCGGGTCGAAGTAGGAGTTGGAGATGGCTGGACCGACGAGTAGGAGGACATCTTCGATGTTGACGATGACGGGCTGCGTGTAGATGCCCGACCAGGGGATTTGGAAGCTGATGCGGCCGATTGTACCGATCTTTACGTCGATCGGGAGGTCGAGCTCGTACTGAAATTACAACAGATTTCAAGATTACGTTTTAATTTATATGTTTTAACTCTAACTGTATTTTTATAAAAAAAACATGAAATAGCGCATATATCAAAATCAAATCAAAATATCAAAATATTTTTTATTCAAAACTCTTAGGTAGATACATTAACTTACTAGTAATAAAGAACAACTTAAAATTAACATTTAACATAATAAAGCAATAAAATAAAACATTAGGTACATAGAGTTTCAAAATGCCTCAACTCAGCATATGCAAGTTGTGGAACTTACGCTGGTCTTCCGTTGTGTCTTATATAGCTCATTAGCAAACACATTAGAAAATGTAATGGAAAATCTGTGTGTAAATAATAAAGCATCCTCACCAGAGCTTCCGGCTTTAACTTCAGGTCGGTAAGGTTGACATTCCCGGAGAAGATGCCCACGTTCAGGTTCTCCGTGTCCAGATCCTGAACATACTTGCCGAGAAGGCGGTTCAGAATCCCCGCGACCGCGCCCTCAAACATGTTGCCTTATTTTAGTGCCCCTGGACAAGAGAAAGTACGAGTGAATATGATGATATTGATAATATAAAAAAATAAAAATAATTACCATAAGGGCGTAAAAACTTTAACTAAGAGACGGCTCAAATATCATCTAAGATAACGTCCTCAAAAACAATGTCATTTAATTATTTATTTATTTATTTATTTTAGCCATTTATTTCCCAACAACTTAAATCTACTGCATTTTTCATTTCCATTATTTATTGTGGGATTGCCCATTTTTGAGCATAGGCCTCCTCCAACCTTTGCCAGTATGGTATTTGTTTTGCTAGGCGTGTCCATGTAGCGCCGGCGACACCTAAGAATGTCATATATATTCAAAATCAAAATCAATTTTTATTTATATTAAACAAAAATTACTTATTACGATTCTTGAACACCTAGTAATTGATTCTAAGGACCAGCTTCTTGCGCAAGAGCCTAGAAGAACTCTTCTAGAAACCAGACTGTAATGGTGATGATGATGATATTCCCAGCTCGTTTATCCACTTACTAAACAAATACCTTTAACTTATGTCGGTGTTCGAGAAAATGCAATTTCCTATCTATGCTCGTCCTACGCAACTAGAAGCGATATTAAATTTTCAACTTCAATCCGAGGATTTATTAGATAGAAAACTACGTAACTAGGTCAACATTTTATTAGGTGGCCTACAATAAAACATATTTATATGGCAAAGCTACTAATTTAGGTCAGTCAGTGGTACTTTTGAGAGCTATAGACTTAAAAATAGCGTAACTAATATGACTGCGTTATCCATGCACCGATTATTTACTGACTAGGAACGTTATTACCTTTATAACACTATTTTAAAGAATCAAACGATATTAACACCATTGAAATAAAATGTTAAATGATGCCTAGACTAGACTTACGAGTAGGTAGGTACTCTTACTTGATGCACTAGATACATGTTTATTTTGCGAAAATTTACTGAAATCAGATTTCAATAAAAAACAAAACAGTAATATGAGTCCGAAACAAGAACTACAAAAAAAAAGGTAGCACTCCGGGAGTGAAAACTTCAATATTAACGTTGTGTTTTCACTTTTAAGTTTTCACTTCAAAAATATAACCACAGACGTCATAATGACAATGACAATCACAATGACACAGACACATTCGCGCAAGCGCCCTGTGCCGCCTAAACAGAGCACACTCAGGCACGGTAGAAAGAGTGGGAGATACTAGTTCCTCTCCCTTCCCCTCGATCTTACGCTTTTTATCAACGTCACGTGACCCTGACGCGAGTTTGAAAGTTGTTACCCACCCAGCGCCGCTAAAGAAGTTTTCACTTCAAAAATAACAATCGCAAAAACAAACGTGACTTCTAACAACAACAATTTGATAGGCCTTCTTTAGTTCAAAGAAATAGTTGTTAAGAATACGAAAAAGTATTAATTTGTTTTATTTTCACAAAAGATCGTACGCTTGTGTATCAAATAAACAAAACAATTGAACGCACGGCTGAGCGCGTGCTAATTCTGATAATCAATTTGTTATCGGAGGTATAAACACTATCTGATAAGGCGATAGTACCTACTATCAGCTGGTAGAGCACAGCGTAAACGAAAGTAATTTCGATGTTAAACGGTGCCAGAAACGATAAAAGTAGAGAATAGCGATTTTTGACGTGACAACGTCTTATAATTCGATAGAGCCGGCTGCACGCACGAAAAAACATGACTCATGAGGCGTTCTGAGGCGTTCCATGAAGTGCAAGCGAAAGCGCGGATTATTTTGCAGACCGCTTACAATCCCGTTCGTTGACGTTGTCACGTTCAACTATCGTCAGTAAACCGACTTTACAGACAACCATTTTTTTTACACAAATAACTGATGATCCACCTTGATGTAAAGTGGTTTCACAAACTAGTTTACTCTAGTTGGTGGCAAATTCTTAGTGGTGATGCCTATAACCATGCATCGGGGGGATCTCACTGAAGGGATTGTTCTCGGGGTAGATCGAATCCAGAACACACCACACAGAAAGCAGAGCTGAAACTGACGTCTCACTTTTAACTTTAAAAGGCTATCAATTTTCATTCAAATTTTAACAAAATTAAGAAGCTTTTATAAATGTTTTAATTATTTATATCCAAGACAAGTAAACATAAAGAAGAAACGTGCCCAAACGGGCGTAAACACAGAGTTCATTTAGATGCAAATGTCGTCTGAAAGCCTAATGAATATTACTTCGCAGTAGGCTTCATGTTTTCTAAACATCTTTTACTAAGAAGTTAGTAGAAGTATTGCAATTAAAATGGTTTGTTCGGTAAGTGCTTTCATGTTTGATTAAATGCAAAAATGTGAATCGACCTAAGCTTCGGTTTTGTAAACTCAATAGGTATCTACATCTTATTATCTCAGCTCATCAAAATATCGAGAACTCCATTTTATTAAATGAACCCTTGAGATGAAGACGCAATCTTAAACATTTGGTTTGAGATTGCTATCATGGATCTCTATCATCTGGAAATGTGAGATCTAATAGCCTCATAATATTAAAACGGCAATGTGTTCCTTATCTTTACCAAACCTAACTTTCTATTTCTGGTGGTATCTAACTCTACAAAACTAACTCACTGAAAAAGTTTTTAAACTATGAGTCATATATGTCATACAGACAAAATAAACCCAAGTCCTGATCTCATCAGAAAGGTATGCTTTCAGGAGCATACAAGTAGGTTACGCAAAAATACGCAACATCTAGAGTAGAGGTCAAAGAAATGTCTTGCGGCGTTTCTCGTCTACCTGTTACACGTAGATTTTTTCAGCCATTGGAATTGCCACCCAAACTCAAGCTTTTATTCATAAATTAAAGTCAATAACCATTGCACAGCTACAATTCATCTACAATATAGTAATAAGTACTAATTTATTACGACCCTACTAATATTATGTACCTATACCTACTCGAAAATGTTTAGATATTAGCCTGATTCACGTTTTATTAACAGGTTTGATTTCAATGAATCTTGTAATAAATTAAGCACATATCTTACATTACCAGACGGCTACATTAAAAAAAAACAAACTCAGTAAGATGAACTGCAACGCGGATAAAATCTACTTATAAATAAGTGGTTTATAATTTAACTCAGTTGCGTTTCGGAAGAGCGTTCAGCTCATAAATTTTAATGGCGAACATCGTAATAATGCTCAGCCAACTCTGACCTTATCCAATCGACTGTTAAATGCTACAGATCACGGAAAGGTCAGGCACACGCCATACCTACCATCTACGCAGATAATAATTAGACATCCTATCACATATTTATCGATGGATCTCATCTAACTATAACAATCTTAAGCTCAAAATCATAATGACGAGGGTCTTATTCTAAGCGTCAGAAACGTCGTCAATTAGTAATTAATTAAACTTTCTGGAATTAAAAATAATAAACCTGAATTTCAAGGAATATATTCCGTAAGAACTAGAATTTCATGACAGCTCAAAATTGCGCTTATCACTAACAATTATCTCAACTAAAAGTGTTTAATGAACAATGAGAAGGATACATGTCTACACAAAACTCACCGATAAGATTACATGATTTTCCAGAATGCACTTGGTTTTCCCTTAGATAGTTGCGATGACGTCAAAGCCGTAAGGACCACACCGGGACTGGCAGCCAGTTTGACAGATGTCAGGTGTGCAGTCGACCGCGCATGGGTACGGTCAGCGCATGCGTCCTACATTTTCAGGAACACGCTCGATATTTACTGCGAGGCAGTGAAATAGAGGAAATCAAACTCTAAATAGAACCACAGAGCGCCTAGCTTTTTAGGTACCTATACCTACAGGGTGCGTAAGCTATAGGGATTTTTATTACGAACTATTACGTCTGTCATAAAATTTGATTTGACTTCATGAAAGAAATCCATTATATCTCCAAAACCATATTATTATTTGCGTGTCCCTATATGTTTCATGTTTACAAAAATAGATGGTAAATAACAATAAAAATACTATCGCAAATATTACAAAATCAAATCAAAATCAAAATCAAAATCATTTTATTGTTTGTGAGTCCAGGTACATTCATAGATGGAGGGTGTGTTAGGTAGCTTCTCTAGATCCTGCTAATTAGCATACAAACATTTCAAATTAATATAGGTCATTAAAATCATAAAAAATATAAATTAAATTGAATACACAAGTTGAATTAATTAACAAATACATAGAAAATTAATAATAATACTACAAATAAATTAACTCTTAAATAATATTTTTCTTAGGTATAATGTCAACTTGGTAAATCTACTTAATTTGTATTACATCAATTTCAGTATCATCTAAAAAATCATTTACCGAGTAATACGCTCTAGTTATCAGCATGCGGTGTAATTCTTTTTTAAAACAATTTTTTGGTAGTAAACGAAGGCAAAGTGGTAACTTATTATAGATAATAGGCGCCATGCAAAATATACTGGTGCGTAATAGATGTGTCCTGCAGGGCACATTGCGCATTTTGCCTTCTAGTCGGCTTCCAACTGCGATTACGACGTTGTCCTTAAAAGTATGGGACAGATAAAAGCTTACCTCTACCTCAGCTGCTCTACAATAACTACAGATCTAACTAATTTTGTTTAGATTCTAGCTAGATTCTACAAAATAAAGATTATAAAATTCTCACCACAATGACGTTGTTTTCGATAGCTGAATTATATGCAGTTGGTTTTAGCTTCCAATTTATTTGAATGCAAAAATCCTTAAATGTTACTTTCACTGAAAAGAAAGAAAAGGATTGAAACACAGTGACATTTGATTATTTATTTATTTTCATATAGTCTAAAACATGAATATGTCTTAATCGTTATAAGTGATACAAAATATTTATTTACCAAATTAAATGTTACAATCGTAATTTACAGTAGGAGACATTATAAAACCTCTCACTCTCTCCGGGTATCTGAAACCTCTTTCCGGGTATCGCGTATGTTTTATTTCAAGTATTTATAGGGCGTCTTAGGTGGCCCTAGGCAATGCCAGACAAGCGTTGCAAGTCCCGACTGGCACTTGGCGGGCGAAGCACGAACTGGGGCAGAAGGGGCAAGCTGAGGCGAAGCTACGGGAGCCGGCGCATTCTGTCGTGTTTTGCCATTGACCCGGCGATGCGTTCTGAACACACAAAACAAAATGATACAATCAAACAAAATTATCTAAAACCTAGCCCTCCAAGACGGTTTACGCTGGTAATCCCTGGATGAGAAGAGACGAAGACCGGGCTCAGTGGCGCGTCTTAGGAGGGACCTACGTCCAGCAGTGGATTAGGTTGATGATGATGATAATGAACTCTAAAACTACTGGTAAAATCTTGGTCAATTCAAATGTTACATAAATAGCAGCTTCAAATTTTGTTTTTGGGTTTAATAAACTATGATAGTAGTAGGCTTTCTTTTTTCTGTAGATTTCGAATGTGGTAGAATTCAAATTGTTTCTATAGTTTCTTTTGCAAACTTCGAGAAACCAAAACCTGGTTTAGAACCCAAAATGTCCATAGTAGATACATCTCAAAGTCAAAGTCTAAAATTATAAATACTTTATTCAATAAAATCACAAGGATCGTTTAGAATCGTCTTACATACTTAGGTGATTCAAGGTGCCAGTTCCACGCGACCAGAAACTTAAGCACAAATATTAAGTTCAACAGAGAACCAGTATATGCAGTTAGCTCACCCTCAGAAAGCTGGTCTGGATGCAGTGCATCACGTCAAACGCTGCGCAGTTCTGAGTCGCTCCTTGAGCCGGCAGATCTTTGTCCAGACATGCCGACTATAACACAAAAAAAAAGATTTTATAGTCCTGTGGAAGGCAAAAAGGTTGCATATAGTTTTTTAAGAAATCATACTTAATCGGAAAATATTATCGCTAATGGAGACAGCAACGACTGGGAAACATAATTCTTTATCGTGCGTCTCGAAAGAGGGCTGGTCGAAAAAATTAAGACTAAAAGTTGTAACGACACTTTTGCTATAGTTGTAAGTCGTGCGGCGTGCGCGTGTTTCTCCGCCTATCTCTCTCTCTTTCTGTCATAGAAATCATCTCGAAAGGAACTTCGTTCCATCCGGGTGTCCCTTGATACCACTCAATTTTTTTTTTATCTTTTTCAACAGTGGTTTTAATTAACACGTACCTTTAAATGCTGCACAGCGGCCGACCATTCCGGATGGTTGATGGCGAAGATATTGAAGTACTCAATCACTTTCTGCTTGTTGACCTTATCGTCCGCAACGGCAGACTTGGTTGACCAGCCGGACTCGCGGAAAATGCACTTTATTGCGTCGCACTGAAAGGTCATTTTAAAACATTATTTTTGTACTACACATATCTCCATACATACATACCCATATTATATAAATAAATGAATAATATAAATATTACTGGATTCTCATCTGATGTGTAAATTATCGAAATACGAAAGATATGCTCTAATAAAGAAACAATATTGTTTTTTTCAAGTAAATATTAAGTTCTTCGCTTGCTTCGCTCGCTCGATCAATAAATCTAATTAACGTTTGGTATACTTTCGTGGGATTAATGATACCATCGATTCTATATTTGAGACGTTTCTTTTCGTTCGCTTTCGATAATTATGATTAATATTTTGTATTTTGGTGTAATAAAGTAGTTATTTAGAACGATGAGGTATTCACCATATAAAAGTGTAGAAACTCACTTCAGATAAAGGCCTGCTACATTTCTTGACCGCAGCTCTGCTTACTACGTTTGGGTTGTCGAGGCACTGGAAGATCTAAAATAAAATATTAATAAATAAATACATGTTCACGGGCATTTCCTAAAAAATGCCCAAAAAAAGCTTTTACTGAAACTAGAGTGTTGATAGAATACTTATGATCACCACACAAATATTTGCTCTCGATGAGGATCGAACCCACGACCCAACATCTATCCAGTTTTCTAATTATTATTTCTACAATATTTTCATATATACATATATCCAAATAATAAAGGTGTTTATGAATTCTGATAAGCCTTGAACTCTGTAATTATCGTATGAACTTTATCAAACAGTGTTTGAATAATAACAATAACAATCTGGAGGCGGTTCGACGAGAACATGATAGAACTAGCTGATGATGCTAAGCTGTAACCACAGCTTATAACAATACCTTACAGACTCTATCCACTGAGGATGTGCCCACATACACAGGAAGATTACCACGGCCATAAAGTCTAATCTAGATCCTAGTCTAAATCTTGTTCTAATCCATATTATGTCGACCATGATAGAAACAACTTACCCCCTATCTTATAAAAAGTTAGCGTTGACTTTATGTCATCATTACGTATGGTAATCAATACTACAAGTCTGCGCTAACTTTTTATATGCTAGACCGTTAGAAAATAAGCTGAAATGATGATGATGGTGATTTGTTCCTCACTTTTCTCGGAGGCTCCCCGCACCACACGCTTGGCTGTTCAGCTACTGCTGGCTGTACTGCAGGCGATGGCGGGTTGGAGCCCTGCTGAGGAGGCGGTGGTGCAGGCTGCTTGGTGGCGGCCGGAGTCGCAGCACCTAGACATACCTGCAATCGCAGCTGTATTTATAAATATTCATTGACACTTCTCACGTCGCAGTCTAGTATCAAACTAAAGAAATAGTAGGTACTATGGAACAAGATTGTTGATAAAATACCTACTTATAGGAGTATGTATTAGACTTTTTTGTACTTAGTTTATGGTAGGTAAATTTAAACATAACAAAAATTTGCGAATGTTTCTTCTTGGTGAGAATTGAACCCACAACCCGCAGCACCGAAAGCAGCTTTTACCAACTGTACAATGTGTATGGTTACAATATAAGTGATGTTAGTTATCACTTTTATTATTATCTGCCTCTTGCCATTAGCAAAATTATGTAGTCACTATGTGTACCTACTTGTTAATTAAAAGTAAGATAAATAGAACTCATTTCGAAACTAATACATTTTCAACATCAGGGGTCAAGTCAATACAGTAGGTAGGTATCTATTCTAAATGAACATTGTTCATTTTGCTATGTTAAATAATATACTTATGCTAATTCTTATTGGATAATAATAAAAACCGTTTTATTTTATTTTGGGTATGAAACGTACCTAGTTTAGGGAATGACGAAAAAATATGATGGAACGAACGCCAAAAATCATTCTCTCAATAAACTTAACACCGCGACACGATTTGAATAAATAATAAGATACACAAACATTTTATAATACTAATATGGAAAAAACTACTTACCACAAAAGCGCAGACAAGGATTAAAAACTTCACCATTTTTAAGCCGAAACACGACTTCACTAACACAAGAGGTCGTTGAAATTAACCATCGGATACTCAATAATTGCTTGAATAGTCTAAAAGCGGCCGCCGCGCGCCGGCCACACACGTGCAAGTAAAACTGATCGCGCATGCATGATCCAATTTGTCTGCGCAGGCCTTTACCCAGCATGTTATTAAGAACGTGTCCTGTTGGAGCTTATGTCTATCATTTTGAGGTGTAAGGATGTTAAGTCTGTTAAGCCTGTAATTGCACCGGCATCCATACTCTTCAGACCGAAACACAGAAATGCGAATAATCAATTCGTACTTATTAATTAGAGTAACAACATTTAGTATGAACTGATATCGTTTTAAATACTCTAGCCTTGTGCAGACGTCATGCATACTTGTACAAACCCAGGCGTGATCTACTTGACGGTGTGTGGCTGTCACAAGGGGCCAGAGGTCTGGGTCAAGTCCATTTACAATTAAATACTGTTGATAAGTCCTCATAGCTATAGTACTGCCATTATGTCATTATTCACTCAGTTAAAATGTTTACTGTATCTCACAGTAAAAATAAATTAGCTATAAATTCACATTTATTAGTCTTTGCTTTTATGTGACCTTTAATTTTGAGACAACAATCCAAGGTCTTACTACCATACCTACTTTTAACCAATTGATGGCACACACTGAATAAATTAGTGTTAGTGATGTCAGAGGGTCTCCAAAACTGGATTTAAATGTGACTAAATCAACAGTCCTAGACCTCAGTCATCAATAAGGATAAATAGATGTTTTTAAAAACTTACAGATTACAATTAAGCTTTGATTAAGTAAATCTTGAAAATGGCGTAAATCTTGAGTGTGTACAAGCAGTAATATTTTTAAAATTATACTCTGATGAATCTTGAGTTACTTTTCTGCAAAAAAAAAGCAAAAGCATCAATAATGTTAAAATAAAAGAAAATACCAACATTTCAAAAATATATTTTTCTATATTATGACTACACCTTTGAAGGTGTTGAGAAGAAATCTTTTTTTAGAACTGGCAATGCCTCCTCATCTCCCATGTTCCAGGGTAGCCTGTTTTCAAAATGAGGGTACTTTGGATGCCACCAATCAAACACCATAATATTCTTGACCGTGTCTAGGACTACAGTGCATTCTGGGAGGATATCTTTGGAGACAGCATAGTGGCCGGTATTGAAGCCGAGATGGATCCTGTGATGTCGGAACCCCTGAGATAGCAGCATGCTCACAGATGATAATGTCATTCCCATAAGTGGGGGCACAGCGTTGAAGTTTTGGCACATTACCTGAAAAGTGAAATGTTTGTTATTTTTTTGCAATGCCTATTTTATAGAGACCTAATTTATTTCAAATTTGTGATAAATTTGGGTTGATCACATGCAATAATAGATTAAGTAATTACACAATAACAATGTATTTTAAAATATCTCTCAATCTATATCATTTATAAAATAATAAATATTTGTATGGGCTACTTGTTGCAGTTGTTTTTTTAATATGAAATATTTATAGATCATACCTCCAAAACTTGTGAGCTTTCTTCAGGATTAGCATCTATCCTTCCCAGTTCTTCGATCAAATCAATATCTGCTCTATTTGTCGTTGGCAGGAGTTTTTTAAACTTGAAAAACGTAGACCAGTGTGATGCTCCTTTTCTAAACCACACATTGACGCACCGACGATGGACTAGTTCATGTGGCTTACAGTCATGAAATGACTGCTCAAAGACCTGGCGGATGAACACATCGTAGGTGTGATACAGGGCTCTTATCACTCTTTGTCTCAGTCCATAATTTCTATAACTATCCTCGATCTTCAATCTCTCCGGTAACTTTCTGTTGTGTTCACAGTAACGCTTGTAAATACCTCGCCAGAATGAATTCTGCCTCGTAATGCCATATGTGGTTTTATTAATGCCAGCAAAATGACCAATATCTTCGGGTTTGATGTATTTAGAAATTAGATACCAAACTATTTCTGGGTAAACAATACCCAACCTGTCGGCTATGCTTTCAGTCTCCGATTTAGAGCTGTTCCTCTTTTTCGTGTATATGAAGTTCTTAGTTCCATCGGCATTGATTTCTTCTACAATGTCAATATTGTCGAAAGCATCATCCGGAATTTGATCCCAGGGAATGTCAGAGATTCCAGTTTCAATAGCAGTAGACTTTTTCACCCGACTCACTGGCTTCGGAGCATTCGCGCAGTCGTTTATAGTAAAATCTGAAATATGAATGCACATTTCTTAGATTTATTTTGATTAAGTACTTAGCCAATAAAATAATCAAGAACTAATTGAAGAGAGGATTTTCAAGTTTTAAGAGGTTTTTTTCACATCTTAGCTATTAATTGGCTGAAATTATACCATGTGATGCAAGAGATTAATTTATGTATGTAATGTAGATTATTAAGATATTTAGCGGTATACATACTACTAGAGCGGTCTACAATCACTACGAATACTATGATTCTATATCGTTATTCAGCAGCATGTAGAAATGCAAAGATAGATTATTTAGTTAACAAAAAATAAGAAAAAACAAGAAGATACCTTTGGGAAGACTTTGTTTTTGGCCTTTTTTCTTCGGCATTTGTTAATGGCAAAAATAAAAGCACACAATGTGCGGATCCACATTCAAAGTGTAATGAGTTTTTTGAATACCTGGGGTTTTCAATTAAAGCAGGTAAAGAGTGCGTGTAAGAAAATAAATTAAAGTTTTAGCACCACGAAACGATTGTTTTGATAATATCAAATCTTTTTTTTTATTAAAAATTTGTTGCTAGTATTGCCAGATAAGGAAACCGGCTTGGGTATAATTTGTTTGTTTGATGTATAACGAGGAAAAATCTAGGAAATAACTTTATTATTTTTATTTAAGAGGGAAGGGGTTTCATTGAATAAATATATGTATACACACATACATTTGAACTTTATTATTTATTAGTACTTTAGAGCCTGACTGAGGTTTAGTAAAACCTTTAACTGAGTCATTTAATAAAATTCTGTTTACATCGAAGCCTGACATAATCCAAGCAAAATTTTTAAAACAATCAATCAGGCTTGGTTTGGATCAACCTAAAATCTACGTGCTTACTTGATGCCGCTTGCTCGTCATAGTACCCCTTTATCTCATTCATTTGCCGCCACTAGCGACCTCTATTGATACTATGCAGTAAAACTCAAGTGGCAGTAGTAGTGAGTAAAATGCAAAGACTAAAAAAATATATAATCCAGAATAGACACTGCACTGCGCTTACGCATAGATGGATATTATATACGTTTTGTCAATTTCTAATGGAATCGTGGAGCAAGGATGCGCAGTGTACGTCCAAACGCACAGTGTACGTCAAAACTCCATGATTGTCGGCTGAAACAAAATACTATCGTCATACTATTAGGTCTATAGATTCATAATGTAACAAAATTTGTGAAATATTCCTAAACGTTTTTAAGCAAACTTCAAACTTCAAACTTCAAAATCATTTATTCAATAAAATCACAAGGATCACTTTGAAACGTCTTACATACTAGATGATTCTAGGCGCCAGTTCGTCGCGACCAGTGTCTAGAAGAACTGGCAAGAAACTAGACCTGGATTCTAGCGTTTTTTTCATATGATCCTTCTTACAATTGTTTAACAAAGTTGGAGCTAGTTCGTCCCAAGCTTGCTTGTCTTCTAAATAGTCAGATATTTTATAATATGCTTTTGATAAGAGTTTTCGTTTTATTACGTTTTTGAACTTGCCAATCGGCAATTGACAAACATAGCTTGGGACTATGTTATAGAAGCGTACACATTGCCCTTTAAAAGATTTATTTACTTTGGTGAGCCTAGTAATGGGAACAGCGAGTTTATCCTTATTTCTTGTGTTAACATTATGATTGTCGCTTTTTTTAGCAAAAAGATTAATATTTTTTCGAACATACATTAAGTTTTCGTAAATGTACTGACAAGGCACTGTCATTATGTTTATTTCCTTAAATTTATTTCGTAGCGATTCTCTGGGACCCATGTTATAGATTGCACGAATAGCTCGCTTCTGCAACACAAATACGGTATTTACATCTGCAGCATTCCCCCACAACAAAATACCATATGACATAATGCTATGAAAGTAGCTGAAATAAACTAGTCTAGCTGTGTCCACGTCTGTAAGGAAGCGGATCTTTTTGACTGCATATGCTGCAGAACTAAGCTTTTTCGATAATTTGTCTATGTGTGGGCCCCATTGAAGTTTATTATCTAAGGTTATTCCTAAAAACACTGTGGTGTCCACTAGATCTATGTTTACATCTTTAATTTTGACATTAGCTAGCGATTGTGTGACATTTGGTAAAACAAATCGTATACATTTAGTTTTTTTTTCGTTTAATAATAAGTTGTTTACATTGAACCAGTTTACAACTTTTGAGATTGTATTATTCACGTCGTTATAATTTGTTTGTCGTCGTTCCAATTTGAACAAAAGTGAAGTGTCATCTGCAAACAGTACAATCTCGTGATCATCTTTAACTACTCGTGGTAGATCATTGATGTAAACTAGAAACAAAAACGGTCCTAGTATTGATCCTTGTGGTACACCCATTTTCACCACAGATCCCGGAGAACGTTTCCCATTTACGTCAACTCTTTGAATTCTGAAAGCGATTGCATAGTTTCTATCGCGAGCCTTGAGCGTGGAGACCGAATAAAGAAAGTCCGTAACGAAAATAACCTAACACTACGCATGCGTAATCCAGCAAAAAATACTATGCAATAGATTAATCGCGACAGTCCCCGAGTGCCACACGTCTTTTTTTCGTTTATGTCATACTCTAAGGTGTTTGAGATACGTACAATGATAATTCAATAAAACAAGTCTAAAAACTTTCTCTTTGCTTACCTATAGAATTCTTATTTGCAACGCTAAAGCATGGTATAAAAAAATTTTTTTTTGGTATGTTTCTTTTTTGGGAATCTCTAGAAGTCTTAGTTCAAGGCAAAGTATGTATTACAAAGCTAGTGTTCGTTTAGTATAAGTAGCTAAATTAAAATTGTTCATTGGTTTGTCTTATCTGATTTTTGCGTAGTTTGAACTTTTTATCTTTGCCTCTGATTGACTGACGTTCCATTCCAAGATGGCAGACATGCCGCTTGAACCATGATAGTATGGAATCGTAGGAGTAACAGTTTTTAGGTGTGTCTTTCCAATTATTGTACTAGAATGTATCCCAAATTGTTAACTAAACTCTTGGACGAATACTTTGACAATGTGAATTTAATTTCTTGCGTTACATGCGCTAGCTTTAGGTAACGTTAGTGCCGGACTCTATCCAGTAGAACGGTCAGTGATCGAAGTGTTTTTTTCGGTGTCGTGCACGATAGGTATTCTGGTTTGATGTTAAATTAAAATGTGGAATATGATGTGCGACGTGATGCCCACGATATCAGAGGACAGTATCAGCCAGAGGAGCTCGCAGTTGTCCGGGGAGGATGCTAACTTCGAACAGTTGATGGTGTCTATGTTAGATGAGAGAGACAAGCTGGTGGAGAGCCTGCGGGAGACGCAGGAGCGCCTCGGAGACTCGGAGCTGCGGCTCAAGGAGGTGGAGAAGGAGCGAGACTCCTTGCACCGGCAGATCGCGGCCAACTTACCTCAGGTCAGTCATAGTTGTTCATCTGTAGTTGTCAGCCAGGATATTCATATAATGTACAAGTCTAAAAACTTTCCTACATAATTGATGAGGTTAACTATTGAAAATGGATGTATATTTAGTTTAGTTATGGATATAAAAAATAGTAGTTAAGGTAGAAACATTCATCATAGATTTGTATGCCCACTGAGTCAAAAGGCAGCTTAAAAATCACAAATTTAAATGTTCACCATAAATATAATATTGAACTAACACTGAATATAATGGAGAAATCTAGAAATGGCACAATAAAGCTAAAATCCGGTGAATTGTTATCTGATAAGATAATTATAGCCCAAGGTTTATTTAGGGAAGTGGGTTCTTTCCAAATTCATGTTAATAATGGCATAAGATTATGTTTGTACATAAGATTGAATTTGACTAGATTCTTACTGTTATGTATTATATTACGTTCCTTACCCTTGCCGTGATGTGAGAAAATAGAAGTAGACTAGATTTATTTTTGACTATTTTGTTATATAAGTACACTGATTTAACCTGAGATATATTTAAATAATGCTTAATTAAACGCTTCAAGTAGTCACCTATTACTTCCAAGTCATAAAATACGGCAGAGACCTATGTCCAGCAGTGGACTGATAAAGATTGATGATGATGATGAAGTAGAAATATGGCTATCCCAAAAAGTCAAAGGGCTTAAAGTTTTAGAGCTAACCAGCTCCAAATGAAGTAAACTACTCACAAAGCCTCGGCTACTGTTAGGCTTCTAGATGTAGTTAAAACATTAAACTTAAACATTAGACACTAGAAGTGGGTCAAGGAATTAATTGCAAAATATATAACCAACCAATGGAACTGTTTTGCGAAATTCATCAACAGAGACCTAATAATGTTCTGTTAAGTAAACAAACTTAATGGTCTTCGTCTTATCCATACTAAATTAGAATTGCTATTTGATTATTTTATGTAGATCTGAGATGATTATACCGAATCTTTCCGTTTCTTATTTTCTAGTCAAAATCAATTAAAAAAATGTATACACCATCATTTGATAGAATATTTATTTTTTCACTCAAAATGATGGAAAATGTATTAAATAAGCTACCTATTTGTGTTTATATTCAAGTTCAAGAACATATAAACAAATTGGCCGATTGTGTCAGTCATTACTATCTTAGAAGTGTTGTCGGGGTAAATGACATTACCTATTGATAACATATCATTATCAGTTTAAAATAAGGTCTCTTAGAATACATCTTACCAATGTATGTTAGTAGATATTTATTGAAATAAATATAGATGAACATTTCACACATAACTCTCTAGTCCCAAACTAAGCAAAGCTTGTACTATGGGAACTAGATTGCTGATAGAATACTTTGATATTTTTTTTAATACATATCTACTTAGTATTATTCATACCAGAAAAAATATTTATGTTCATCACACTAACATTTAGAAAGAAGATAAAACAAATAATATGTAATCTGTATCTATTAATACTGTATATTGTAATATCATATAATATCATGATAATGTGACCCATTGTCTTACTATAAGGCTTTGACCCTATATGCCAGCATGTAATCACCTATTGTGATTGTAATTACATTACCTGTAGCATTCTAGAGTGTAAGCTGATCACACAGGAGCTAAGCACCTACATTCACATCCATATCACAACCTTACTTAACTAATCTGAAAAGTACTATGAAAAGATGATAGGATCTTTCTTAGTACTATAGTATTTTTAATTCTTACCTGGTAGGTACATTATTTCTATGTCCTACTCCTAGATAGGTTTCATTTCATTTATTTATTGTCATCATTATGTATACATTTACAGGTATTACAGGTACTTTGTTAATTTAAGTCGGTAAAAGCCCAATGCTAAAAACTGGTGTATTTAATGCTATTACTAAGTATTTTTACGTCAAAACGTAATCCCCTGTGATTGTAATGGAGTTTTTTTATTTCGTTACTGGTGTTGAGAGAGATAATCATTAACTTTATTTGAGAGAAGGTGAAACTGATTTTATTCATCACAGCCCTTTTTATGACCATCATACATTGACCAGGTCACTGACACATCAAAGCAAAAAACCATGTACAAGCCAATGAATCTGTACACATTGTAATGAACCGTGGACAGTTGTGAACTTCTACGTATCCGGTTATCCTACAGCAGATATCCGGGTCTATTCTCGACGCAAATGAACCGAATCGCCTCCTGGCTCCAACCTTTTAATGTTCCCGCTATTTTTAAACACGTACGCTTCTTATTTGATACGTGTCTAATAGGTATGTGTTGTAAATGCGCAATGAGTGTACCCGGCTGAGTCGTTACTTACTGGGTTTTTGTTCAACGCGACTTTTGGTCGTTTGACGTTTGCGCGGTTGTAATGTGCTAACTGCGGGTTGTGCCTGATAACTTATAAAATGTATATATAATTACCTAATCCGTGGAGGAAGAGCGAAAACTGGAATCAGTAGAGTTTCAATACCAACGTTCAGCTTTGGACCGATAACGGTTGATGATGACGATAAAACCCAAGTAAAACGTTTACATACATAACGTTAGTAAATGTTTTATGTTACGGGTCAGCGACAGCAGCTTCATTATATGTATTGCTACAAAAAGTCGCGTGCTAAATTCTCCTGTAGAACTAAGCGTAAGCTATTTAACAATGAATGTCAGACAGAGCATTCCGCGATACCTGCCAATCACGCAGGTATTCAGGATCTGTTTCAATATTCGAAAGGATTATAACTAATCTTTTTATTGTTTGAGAATATCTGAAATTTTCTGAAATCTTCATAGGTACGTCAACTTTTTTAGTCAAAACGATTCTCATGATCTGTAAAATTCAGTTGTTTGCGAAAAGTCTCGCATGTATCTGCTAACTTCACTAACATGATGGCGCAGCGCCATCCTTTACCCTGTTCTTGGTCTCCCTCCTATAACCTGTCATTATCGCGCTTTGCCATGTGTTCTGCCCACCTAAACTTGTGTATCAAGTACTCAAGTAGACTCAATTTATTTGAATTAGTACGATGTAACATTCACGAAGGTTATCATTTATTTATCAATAGCTTGCTCTGATTTGGAACATTTTTTTGACCAGTCACTGTTTTATCAACTATCACGTTGCAGTTTGCATTACTAAACTTCGTAAGGCTTTGTTTCCTATTTTAATATCATCTAGAGTTGCAGGACTCTCGCATAAACTGTTGTTTTAAATTATCTGTCATTATGTTTGCTGTAGCATTAACTTTATAATCATCAACCAACGGTTACCTTACCGACAATTGACAATTACGTCTGAACCTTGTACGTGGACTTCTTCTGTTCGAGTTTCCACAAGTCATCCATCATGCTATTGCCTTCTACCGTCCACATTTCATCAAATTGCCCATTTCTACACTATTTTCTTGCTCAACATTCTAACCTCGTAATGACGATTTTATGAGCATCAATAAAATGAACAGCCTAGTTAGCAACACGCTAATAATAATGTAAATCTGAAAGTTGGGTATTTGTGGTTTTATGCACCGTAAAGAGGAAAAATGGTGAATTACATCATTATCAGTATTCTGAATTTTTTATTATTTTTATATTGAAGCTGCGGGCAGAGGCCTGCAGTATAATGTGAAATTAGAGGTAACTAACTATAAGGCCGCAAGACTGACCTTGCTTGATAACAGCCTCGGGGCGCCCCCTGCTTATCACTACGCTGCCGCTGATGTGTATGATCTGAAGGCTGTTGTCGCTATCGACTGAATTATGTAGGTTTGACTACTCAAAAAATATCAGAAAAACTTGAGTGCGTTTTTATACAAAAAGATTTTACATATAAAATAAATTGTAATCAAAAACATATTAAGAAAGTAAGTTGAATAAATTCTCGTACATAACACTAATGTTACGAAGAGTGTTTGGTCAAATGTGACTTAAATTAAAAATCTAGAGAAAATGAGCTCATGTTCTCTACAGCTGGCTAAAGTCCAGGATACTTTCTCATTTTAAATCCAGCTAGAATATTAAACCTGTGATTTAATACGGTTTTAAGTGAAATTGTTGTCAGTCGCCGTTCGAACCAGTCTGTTACAACCCTAAAATTGTATGCAATTTACATAAAGGTTCTCGACGTCTCAAAGCTATGGTACTTTGAATAAGGGCGAGACATTCCGACGACACAGCGAGCATAACAGATGGATATTTCTAAATTTTCACACGCGCACTAAACAGGTACCTACTTACACGTTGCGCAAGAGAAACTGCGGATATGTTAAGAGTTATGTCGAAAACAAACAAACTAGACAAACTCAATGACTAAACCTGGTAATACATGTTGACTTCACATTTATTGCTGCTTAAGTTTGAAGGATATAAAATGCAGGTGTTATTACAGGCTCGTGGAACTTGACACATTAACTTGACCTTTGTTTTAGTGATGGACGAAATGCATTGCGTTACTTTAAACGTCTTCAATAGAATTGTCTTGAGTCATCAGTCAGTTTCACCACTTTCTCATTAGAAAATATTGTATGTAATTTAATCCAGAAATATTTAAGGCCTTTAATGACTTAAAAAGTTCCAAGTTCTCTATTTAAAGAACGATCAAAGACATATCTCCATACATTACTCTATTTATAACCCGAGCTGGCGGACCAAAATCCTTCCTACCATATTCATATTTTCGGGTTTTAGAAGTCAAGCTCGTCAGTTAACTCAGTGACTTTTCAATGATTTTAATGTTTAAGAATCACTATCTGTCGGTTTTCGTAGCTCATCGATCTTTGTTTGTTTATACAAAATACGCATGTGAAAAACACAATACAACAAATGCATTGACTGCAATGTTATTGTACAATACACAATAACTCGCTAAGCAGTACTCGTGAGAAGATATGCATGGCTAGCCTCTGTTCAGTGGTCAATGCAATCAAGAATACAATATTGTAAATTCATCCTTACATAATCGAAATGAATTATTTACTTTCACTGTGTTGCTTTTACTAATTGATCGATCTAGTTGGATAAGTCATAATGAGTAGTAATTTATTTTTCTTTTGTATTTTTAATATAAATATTTCGAAATATAAATTCTTTAAATATAAATTATAAATATTCGAAAACACCTCCATCGAAGATATAGCGGCTAGATTTCCTATTGCATTGTGTTGTCAAGTCCCATATCAAAAGCTGTATTATTCTCCTGCCATGATTAGAAGCAGATCAGCCGTGGTATGGCGCCGTATTGTTGGCTAGGACTGCAGCAATCAGGGCGTGACTGGCCAGCTCCTGTAATGCTACCTACTAATGTCTGCCCATTCAGATACATACCATTCATGATCAGACTGTTGATTAACCTGATTACTGTCTTGGATTATTATGCTAGACTTATTAACCGGCTGCCTGTAATCTGCAAATACATGTTTTTGCAAAAAAATACATTGTAGGAGCAGAAAGTAGCAGAACCATTCACCCGAGTTCATAGCGTCATACAGGACTTTTAAATTTTTTGGCTGCACATCTCGTAGCAGGTCACTCAGACAAATATACTGAAGAAAAAGAGAAAACTGATCCTCAAGTCCCCAACAGACGTTTCAATTCTGAAAAAAACCATTACCTAACCCAACAGCTAGACGGCAACTGTGTCGCCAAGCGAGACGTATGTAACAGTAGCCGAGTGAACGTCATGAAAGGGAACGCCCGTCGCGCGCTGATTATCTACTGGCCGACTGCACGGTGGAGACTGTATCGCTAAGAGAATAACTAACCGAGACTGAATGGATTTAAACAAATCAAGCCAATAAGTACGTCATTTTGGGTGTTTGAAGAGTGGTGCTCTGTAATAGAGTAACATGCTAAATCTCATACTTATGCATCAGAAGTAGGTACATGTCAAACTAAAGAAAATGATCTTCAAGCAGAAGTGGATCATTCAAGGCCATTTAAAATTCAGGTTTGTCAGATCAGTTTACATTATGCTTGCCGTTCTTCTGGGTACCTTATAGCAAACCGTGTTTAATATAAAACATTATATTTGACCGCCCAAAAAAAATCTTGCAACCAAGAAAATATATCTCAATACTCGGGCATCCCTTCCTATTGGCTTTTCCAAAATCGCGGACATAAATTCCAAAAGGGATGCTCATAATGCTTCACTTGGAAACACTTATCCAGTTCACCCATGTTTTACCCGAAACCCATAGCCGGTAGCGCTGTTAATAATTTAAGCGTGCGTTATTAGCTAAGCCACTTATCATCAAATATGAATTAGCTCTGATCTGATATTTGATAACATTTTGGTTTTACATAGAATTGGAATGGCTTTATCAAAATTAGTCAAGGAAAAAGCTGTGCCTTAGTCGGAAATACATCCTTATTTCAAGATTGTGTTTGTTTTTTTCTGTAGTTTTGTTCATTTTTACTGATTTGCATACTATATTATCTATATTAGAGAAACACTTCAATTTAAGTCCTTTGTTTGTATTTTATGCGCTCTCACTGTTGTTGAACCCGTATTAAATAAAATATTAAAAGCCAGTTTTAAGCAATGTTTATTATACGAAGTGTTATTGCCAGGATAGTAAACATTTTTACCCATTATTTGATTTACGCACTCTCGTATGGGCCAACTCAAGTGAACCGTAATTCGAGCGCCACGTGCAATATCCATATTAATGTACCTGGATGTTACCAATCACTTGAATTGATGGTTCAATCTAAATTGGGTATGAGCACAAATATGATCTATATTTTCCGCTTTTTAATAATTCTTAACGAAGCAGATTCTAGTGGCAGCCTCAGTGTGGAGCATATAAGTTCAGGTATTGCCATTAAGTATAAATTCAAGCTCGTTTGCTGGGGGCAAGGTCGTTAGGGTAATCAAAAACCACGGAACCCTCCGTATTCTAATTCGCACCTTACCCCCCCTAGAGAAAAGCAATTTCCCCATGAGTGCCTACATTTAGCTCAATTTAAATTATAATGCTACAAGTATATAAGGTTTGTTCATCGTCAAAGACGAACAAAAAGTATAAGGTAACGCTTATAAACGTACGTACATACAGTAACTTTAAATGACTTTGTACGGGCTCAGTGTTGATTGTTTTTCATTGTACATTCATTACATTGTGACTTATTAACTCGGCTGTAGCAAATTATCTTGACACGAATTCGCTTCGCAGCCAGTTAAAATTTAATCGTCTTTTAAAAAGACTAGGCTCGCGACGTTCTCGCAAGTAGAGCACCTGACATGAAAAGTCTTAAATAGGGCGCTTGTAGCTGGCATGCGTCCTCCTTGAGATTTTAAGTTTGAAGCTAAGCATTAATGCTCGTATAAATAGAAAAGGTTCTACATGAGCTCATTGATAGTGAAATCGGCTTGGGCTCGCCCACCGCGATATATCGACATGCTTGACGTTAATTGTCGGTTTACTTCGGAAATAATGTGACGTGCTCGAATTCCTTGATTTTTTTCTGTATTTGTTATATAGGTACTTACTTACCTATTGCGGCTATATTGCCTACAATACTAAAACTATACTTGTACTTATATCTGTTTAAGTCATCGGAGAGAAGGTCTTGTAAATTGAATAATTGAAAGAAAATTGGATTGCATACTCATATCAAAACACTGTGATAGAAGTGTTCTAGAAGTAATTCCAAGGAGAGTAACAATATTGAATTAGTTATTAGATAGAGATTATGGGATTTTACGAGTTTACTCTGTACTTTGATATCGGTGATTTACGGCGTCGTGTACGCTCAGCGTTTGCTTCTCCATTAAACCCATCTCGATAGAGTCATTGAACTCCAAGGCCGTTCAAGGCCAATAGTCAACAGCAATACAATATTGAACCAATAAACAGTCCCGCCACATCTCCGTTTCCCCGCTTCCGTGATTGTGTTAGGAGCGCTATTGTCTGAAGATTGTACGTGTCGCGTCCGCTTCCAGCCATCTCCGGGGAATCTGTTGCTTATGAAAGTGATTACAGAGCGGCGTTGTGCGAGTGTCACTGAATGACGCAATGACGTCATGCAGCCGAACACCACTTTGTCTTGATGCGACAAGTTAGCTTCTTGTTTTATTCAATTGCGAGTTCTAATATTGCTTCTAAATATAAGCTGTAGCTAAGAAATAAACTTTCCCATCAGTAAGTATATTGTATGCGCACACTTTGAAAATATTGATTGAACGTCAATATCGCTTTTAGGCAAAACGACATCATACGAAATAAGAGTTCTTTGAATTGGATCCTGCCAATTTTAATTCGATTTCACGAGGCCTCGTGATTCGGGGAATGGGTACTTGTAAGAGGCTTCACTTGAAGGTTGTTTCAGGAACGAATAAATGTTTACCCAACTCTTTTACTTTACCTTTCTTCACAGCTTATCATCTATGCAGACCGAAGCGTCGGTTTTCCCGACTTTATTACATACTTACCAGATTTTGGTACTCTTATGGTTTGTTCTTTTAGTATTTTCCGTTGCTTATTAATTTACAAGTTTATACTTAAAACAATATCTCATTAAAAATCAGCCTCCGAAACCCGCCTAGTGGAATGTGTCTCGTTTAATACAATTGCTATCTATTTGCATACTCGGAGCCCAGGAATGTGACCATGACCATCCGCAGAACGCGCAGCTTAAGCGAGGAATGTTTAGATAAGCCGAGCGTACAACAGAATACACTTCGATATACGAATTATACATCTGTACATATGTGTTTCGTATATATATGCAATGTATATTTTGATTTCTTTCTGTTCTCTGGCGTTATCGCTGTAGGCTAGCATTTACCTTCGGATTTTTTTAATGTATAGTGACGTTTGACCCAGTTTAGTAAATAAATACATATTGAATTGAAAGAAGATACTTTTGATGGATAATGTTTACACAAAACGCCACTGAAAAGTTAACTCCTGATCAGTCTCTGTGATCACTTCACCAATTAATAGGTGGGTTGAAAGCTAACTATTAGGTTTGATGTGCCCGCCCAGTTCACATCGCTGATTGTAATTGATAGAGGGTACCCACCATCAATCAATCGTTTTATAAAACCCGCCCGGTAATTACGTCTTTGTCTCCGAAGTGGGGGCGAATGGTTTCCTTTAAGTAAAGGAATTACGGAGATTTTTTAAAGCAATATTTTCTTATTAATTTGTGTTAGTACTCATGTTTATTTGTGCACTTCATTTTATTAGAAAACATTTTCCAATTAAAATCACGCTTAGCTTTTATAAAGATTTTTATGAACCTTTTTTTCTAAGAAGTTGTAAGTCTCACATTGAAGTTAAAAAGGTATTCTTATACTTAGTTATCAACATTTTCTCTTCAAGCGCTGTATGCTTCTTTCATGGGTCTACATTTGAAATACTTACTAAAAAGTAGTTGATGTAACGAATCGATAATTTTCGACCAAGTGGCAAAGTTGAAAAAACAAGTAAATTGGTTTATTGCTACAAAACGCTTGTATTTTATGTTTTGTGGCGTAATAAAACTAGAAGGTTGGAACTGCAGCGTAATTTACAAGCGTGGGCGATATTTTACAATTTGTTTTGTTTTGTTACTGTACTGAGCCATGTTGCATTCAGTTGCCATTCGAGCATTACTTTTAAAATTATAGTCGTAAGGCTGCTATGCCTGTGCTGGATCTACCGGAACAAATGTAAAATAACATCGAATTATCACTGCTATTAAAATTAATTAATAATTACCAAGTTACTAACCCTAATAGTCCCTAGCGATGTATTTAACATTCATCTGCTTTGTTATTGAAACTCGACCATAATTATTGTTTCCGTTGAAAGGACTATACCTGAATTTTGAATATTTTAAGGTATGATTATGAGGGAGTATAATTATAGGCTTATATTTGTGTTTTTTTTCGTGTCTTTAATCTATCAAAATGATACCACGTATGTTTCAATAAAATGCAGTTGTCTTATCCACTTTCTCGTGTAACTTGCCCCATGTTTCAGATCCCAATGTTCGTTTTACGGGGAAAGGGCATTTTACACAAAACTGGGTCCACTTAAATATTTAAGAGAACACTCAACACTACCTCCCCGATGTGTTTTGCAGGTGTTTGTCGAGGATTTATGTATAAACCATCCATCACAATATGTTGCTGTCCTATTCAATATATTACATTCTGTGGAGCTCCTCAAACTAGACAGCAAGTTGGCCTATTTTACTAAAACTTGATATATATCGGACTCAATATAGTTATTGTGTTTGCTCTAGATTGTAAGAAGCGACCGTGGCTTAGTGTTTAATAATAATTATATTTGTGTACTATTTATGGAATATTTTGTTATAGCTCAATAGTCCCTTAATCTATGTTTGGTTGTGAACTGATACACATTAAATCGACTATGGCCATTCATCCAGTTGTGTACGCTTATAAAATAAATACCAATGGGAAAGCAGACTACGTATAATATAAATAGACTGGTCGATAGCCACTCCACTCAACGGTTGTGGAAATACGAGCCTGGACGCTCCTGGATCGTGTTTCCCTCATCTTCTATTATTTCCTCTACTACAGTTTTAAATTTTAATATGATCAGTGCGGTATGAGAATACAGGTGTGACTTCTGCCTGAGCCTGGCATATCAATGGCCTATTTAATTAAGTAGATTAATACTCTTTTTACAAAGCGCAATCTAAATATATGCTTTATAAAAATAAGCTATTCAGCGAGTTCAGATTGCACTCTGCTCTTATTTCTATCTAATATGCATCAGATATGATTCACAATAGTAGTGGTACTTGTAACCTTGAACTTTAGTTTGATATAAAAACGTCTGGCTTCGCATGAAAATTATCTCAATACCAAAGCTTCTGAGAAATCAAATGAATCGATTGAACCGCACCTTTGCAATGTTTGAGCAATACTTGAAGTATCCTCGTTGTTAAGCCTCAAAACGCTTGATATCAACAGATTCTAATCTATCCCAAAATTTTGAAGCTTTGTCATTGCCAACGCTTTGACGTAACAGAGCTAAGAGGGCAAGGCCATGTTTCGTATCCCCAAAAATGCTTTTCAAAGAGCACGTATTTATTCAAAGCAAAATATAAAAATAAAAATCAGCAGGCGTGTTTAGGCTGTAAATTAAAAACATCAGAAGCTAAACCAAATAAACAGTTGTAATGTGGTTGAGATGGTTCTTTTCTGCCGGATGTGTGGCCGACTAAGTTATTATAACTAACGCCATTGTGAGGTCTCATGAATTCCCAACAACTTCCAAGTAAAGTCATAGACCTTCCGAACAATACTATCGTGATTGTAAGTCATCACGTGTTTCACCCACATTCACAGTCTACGTGTGACATAATCGTGTATTCGCATTCCATCGCTGGCTGTGTGCTCGTTTAATTTCGCTCCTTCATGACGATATTTCAATGTCACTTGATATTATTATTTTGGTGTTCCTCAACTCTCGAAGGTGCGTGATGTATTAGTGACAACGGGAATTTATGCATCGTCACCGCTACGTGGAATTTGCACCTGACTCTTTCAATATGTAGTGTTGCGTTGGCGTTCGTAATACATTGAAATATTTTAATAACTGTCTGAGAGCTGTCTAATGGGAAAGGAGGTGTGTCTCCTGCGATGTGAATAACCCTCAGTTCACGTAGTTCAAAGATCCACGATAGAGAATTTTGGAGTTAATCATCTACGGCATTATTTCCACAATCATTGAAAGTATTGGAATCTTAATTTCATTAGGAAGCCGCGTTCATTAAATTTCCATCAGCCCCATTCCGAATAAAGATATTTCTCTTATACCGTTTCGCTTCATTAGTAGTCGATGTTCAAGATATCATTGATTCACACTCAAAATGAGGTCTGATTATTTAAACTTGACCATTCTACAACAGTACTAAGTGAGGTATAGCTGTTTTATATTTTAACCTAAGTATATATATAACTTTTTTTATTATTATGTATCAATAATATGACGTTTATATTGTAAAATAACAAATACAAATGATTTTTCTGTCATTCCTTCTTTTGCTGTACAGCGTGTAAAAGGTATTTTAGCGAATAAAAGTAATGTAATTTATCGAAACAAATATCGAGTGATATCAAGAAATATAGAACAACCTATGTCAATGGCAAATGGACATTGTACGATACAAAAGTGAAAATAAAACGTGACGCGATCGGACAATCTATGAATGAGCATTATTTGTCACCTGCGACCACGACCGGTCCGCCGAGCCGACCTTGTCAAGGCTAACAGCTCTGTGACTAGCTCACTCTGCTCACAGCGATAGATAAGTGAGAATTATGTCATGGGTTCTTTATAGATCGGCTTTGTGTATTCAAAACTCCCTTCCGCGACATTGATGTGTAAGGAAAATTTTCTATGCACAATTGAGAGTCGATAATGTATTAACCTTCAATCTGCATGTACGTCGTAGATTGTCGATATTAAATGTAAATATGTCATGAGATTTCTTTAGTACTATGGCTGTGACCGATCAAAATATACGTGCATTTTAAGAATGGTTTATCTGTAACTGTATATAAGTCGAACTTTCTTATAATGTTTTCTTAATTTTCGTGAAAAAAATCTGCACCGTTTTAATATGCATTTAGATTAACGTTGAGATCACCAATCCTACAAATACACTCCTTTGCAAAAAAAACGGGCACTTTCGATTTTTTCCGCTACTTCAATGAATATTACAAGAAAGTGGTTTTGTTCATTTGACGACGTATTGGCATGTTATTTGAAGAATCCTGGCACGTTTCAAATTTAAATTTTAAAATTAACAAAAGTAAAATAATGGTTATTGTGGATTATTGTAAAATTGCTTTATTATTGGCGTGAATTGCAGAAACGATTCTTTACTGATTCCTAAATTTTTGTAAATTTTAGGATAATTGCTGCAAATTAAACCATTTAATCTTTCTTTTTACGTTAAATACCACTTTCCGATATGAGTGATAAAGCGATAAGGGCCGGTAAAGCTATAGCCCTACTTGAAGAAGGTTGTTCGCAAACTTACGTGTCTCAGCGGTTAAACGTAAGTCGTTCAACTGTCCAGAGGACTAGAAAACGGTATCTAGAGACTGGTTCGGTGAAAAGAAGACCCGGTTCGGGAAGAAAACGATGCACAGAACCGAGAGATGACCGCTTTTTGGCGAGTCAGGCGTTACGGAATCGCAAGGCGTCAAGTGTGGACCCGAAGAAAAGCCTTGAAGAGGTAAGAGGAGTACAATTTAGCTTATGGACGGTCAGGCGGAGGCTTTTGGCTGCCAATATCAAGAGTTACCGCCCGGCCCGGGGCCCTAAATTACTCCGTGTGCACCGTGTTGCTCGACTTCAGTTTGCTCGAAACTGTGCTTCATGGACTTTAGAGGACTTGAATAAAGTATTGTTTGCTGATGAAGCTAGAATCTCTTTGTGTGGAGAGGACCGACGCCGGCGAGTGCTGCGAAGACCACGGGAACGCTATGCGGAAGTGTGTTTCGAAGAAATCACTCCCTATGGCGGAGGCTCCGTTATGTTTTGGGCTGCAATTAATTCGATGGAGCGTACGGAGTTAGTTTTCGTAGAAAAAGGAACACTGAATTCACACAGGTTGTTCGTGATCTACGTGTCTGTCAATAAAAATATTCTACTATTTGTCTATGATAGGTACTTTTTCCTCCCCTCTATGATTTGTCTATGTCACCAAAAATTACGCCATTATACGCATTGTCATAAACTTATACGCATCGTTTTTATTAAAATATCCACAAAACCTAAAGTTAAAGTAATTCAGACAGTCACGTCAAGTAGTACATCATACATGTGGTCCTTCGACGCCAAATATCAAGATCCAGCACCTTTGGAAATTAACGTTGACGCGCGAGCAACGTGGCCGTCGTCGTTACTTTAACCTCTACGCAACGCATTTTGGACAACGCACTATCCTATTTGAAGACTTGGAGGCTAAGCGCACAAAGGAATAAGAAGAGGATTGGCATTTCATCAAACTTACACGCAATCTGGTGGGGCCAACCATCCTTTTTACCCTATCTCCTCCCGGTTCTATTTGTGATACGTGTCGAAATTGATTTCAGTGTTTATCGCGAAGGAGTGTTTTGGTGTGAAATATACGCGCTAAAGCTGGTGACGTTGCTATCTCCGCTGCTGCCGTGTCTTTCCTACCATTCGAGTTCACAAATCGTAAGTACTCCTGTAAGCACTGACCACCAAAATGTCAACGGAAGGTTCTATTTCACGCGATAAATCTCCCCATACATTAAACATTGATAGTTCTAAACAAGAAAAATCGCAATCTCGCGACAGGTCTCCCGCTAGTCTCAGTAACAATCCTGACTTGACACGCGAGTTAGTTAGAAAACGTGGAATTGTAAAGGGCAGATTAACTAAATTTACTAACTATGTACAATCGTTAAAAGGCGAGAATCTCTCTGTTTCTTCCTCTCGGGAGTGTATAGATTTAAAATTGAGGATCAAGGGGGCTTCTAGTTTGTTTGACGAGTTCAATGATATTCAAACTAAAATCGAGGAAAATGTTTGTGATAGTGAGATTTCTAATCAGTTAGCTAGTCGAGAATTGTTTGAGAATTCCTACTATAGTACTGTAGCTTATGCTGAATCTATGCTTACTGGTGATGAGGTCACTAACTGTTCTGATAAGTCCTGCCATAAACTGCAATCCGTAAAATTGCCTACTATTTCTATGCCTACCTTTGATGGATCGTATGAACACTGGCTTGAGTTCAGGGACACTTTCCTATCACTAGTTCACAACTCTAAACAGATAAGTAGCATTCAAAAGTTTCACTATTTAAAATCGTCATTAAAAGGTAGTGCTACGCTAGTTATAGATTCACTAGAGTTCTCCTCAGATAATTATACCGTTGCATGGGAACTATTACTCAATAGGTATAATAATAGTAGACTTTTAGTTCACAATCATGTTAAGGCGTTGTTTACTATCAATGCACTGTCTAAAGAATCCGCCGCTTGCATTCGAAAGCTCATTGACACAATTCTCAAGAATTTACGCGCACTAAAGATCCTAGGTGAAGCTACAGATCACTGGGATACACTAATAAACTACATTATTGTGTCAAAGTTAGACAAGACTACTGAGCGCGAGTGGGAAACATTCAAATGCACATTGTTAGCTAGCGATAACAGCTCTAAACGCACAATAAAAATGAATGATTTATTAGGATTCTTAAAGGACAGGGCCGATATGCTAGAAACTTTGCAGCTTTCACACAACAAAGGGTCTGCTTCACAGTCCGAGAACAAAAAACAAGGTTCGTATTCGCATAACACGTCCTTCTGCAACGTTTCAAGCAATAAGCCGCACGACAGTCAGTCTCGATTTACTAGATCTTGCTTGAAATGCAACGGAACGCATCCGCTTTATTCATGTCAAAAATTCCTTGATAGTGATTTAGAATCGAAGTTAAAACTAATACGCGAAAATAAGGTCTGTGAGAATTGTTTACGACCGGGTCATGCGCCTAGCACTTGTAAGTTTGGCCCGTGCAGGAAATGTAACCAGAAACATAACTCATTAATTCACCGAGATAACACTAATTCAGTTGCATTTCATCCGAGTGTTCCGGCCGAGAAGCCTGCCGCGACTGCGACTGCAGCTCAGGCTTCCTCTGCCCTTCCCTCCTCGTCCACCGCGGAGGCGCTCCCGATACACGTAAACAAGGCTCACATGCAAACTCGAAGCGCTAATTCTATAGATACGCACACTGTGCTCCTGTCAACAGCTGTTGTGGAGGTCGCCGACTCGCGCGGTGCTTATCACCAGGCGCGTGCGCTGCTTGACAGTGGAAGCCAGCGATGCTTTATTTCCAAATCGTTATGCAATTTAATAAACACACCATTATTACAGTCCACTCATGAAGTTCGAGGTGTAGGCGATTCGGTGGTACAATGTTCGGAAACTTGTAGCATTGAAATTAAGTCTCATGTCGATCAAACATTCACAACACGCATCGAATGTTTTGTTTTATCGCAAATAACATCTACCATGCCGACCTTATGTCAACTAAGCGCGCAGTTCTGTATTCCAGACAACATAAGATTGGCAGATCCGCAATTTCTAGATTCTAGAAAGGTAGACATCCTTATAGGTGCTGATAGGTTCTGGGATCTCTTAGGGGAAGGTAAAATCCGTCTTCCTACGGGCCCGTACTTACAGAATACTAAGCTAGGTTGGATTATTTCCGGCCCGATTATTAACACGCACAATAATAAAATTACACGCATTAATTGTAATTTTACTAGTTCAATAGATACGCAGTTACGCATGTTTTGGGAGGTGGAAGAGTGTCCTAGCGCTAAGGTCGCGCAGACTCAGGAGGAACGTGCTTGTGAGGAACATTTCCTTAGCACTACTACACGCAATAGTGAGGGCAGGTTCGTTGTACGCATTCCTTTAAAAGAGTCACCTAGTGCTTTGGGCGAGTCTTATACTCAAGCTGAGCGCCGTTTTATCGCAACAGAAAAACGTCTACAACGCTCGCCTGATTATAAATTATTATACGCAAATTTCATGAAAGAATATGAAAGTTTAGGTCATATGAGCCCGGTAAGTACATATGAAAGTCCGTGCTATTTCTTGCCGCATCACGGCGTCTACCGGGAACATAGCACCACGACTAAGTTGCGCGTCGTGTTCGACGCGAGTGCGCCTTCGTCTTCTGGAAAATCGCTTAACGATTTACAGCTGGTAGGCCCTGCGATTCAGGGTGATTTAATATCTATTCTACTACGGTTTAGACAGCATAAATACGTTGTATGTTCCGACGTTACTAAGATGTTTCGCAATTGCTTAGTAGATAACAATCAACGTAATTTACAGATGATTTTGTGGCGCGATGATCCATCAAAACCTTTAGGTATGTATCAGCTAAATACGGTCACGTACGGAACTGCATCCGCGCCGTTCCTTAGTGTGAGATGCTTAAAGCAGTTAGGGATCGAATCGTCGTCTCCTGATGTTCAAAGAGTTGTAAGGGATGATTTTTACGTTGACGACATGCTAACGGGAAGCAACGATAAATCGAACTTATTAAAACTATGTGTGGACATTACAGATGCGCTAAAACAAGGTTGTTTTCCCCTTCAAAAATGGATGTACAACTTCCCATGCGAGGGTGATGATGATGATGCTTTGTCGGACCGGTTGAAGGAAATTAAATGCAACGAAAGTGTAAGTTCCAAGACGTTAGGTATAGGCTGGAATAATTCCAGCGATGAATTTAATTTTAATACGCAGATTCAAAACGACGATAAACCTGTCACTAAAAGGTCTATTTTGTCAAATATTTCACAAATATTTGACCCTCTTGGCTTGCTGTGCCCTACAATAATTATCGCAAAGGTATTGTTGCAACAACTTTGGCTTTTAAAAATAGGCTGGGACGACATAGTTCCATGCAGTGTCGCACGCACCTATAACCGGTTTATCATTTCATTACAGACGCTCAAAACTATTCGTATTCCACGCCACGTTATAGGTACTGAGCCTAGTTATGTAGAACTGCATGTTTTTAGCGATGCGTCGCAAACGGCGTACGGCGCTTGCGTTTACGTTCGCACAGTAAACCAGGATCAAACGTTATCAGTTAGATTGCTCACATCCAAGGCCAAGGTCGCACCGCTAAAGCCTATGAGTATCCCGCGACTTGAGCTGTGCGGTGCCTTGCTTGGTGCTAAACTACTTGATAAAGTACGCAGCTCGCTAACTTGTAAGTTTAGTAGTTACGTTTTTTGGACCGACTCGACTATTGTTTTAGGCTGGTTACGCATGGCACCTAATAAATTAAAAACTTTCGTTCAAAATAGAACTTCGGAAATACACGATTTAACAAAAGATGTTTTATGGCGCCATGTGAGTAGTAAGGAGAATCCCGCTGATCTCGCATCACGAGGTTTGAGCTTGGAAGAACTTTCTTCTTCCACCCTATGGTGGGAGGGTCCGGATTTCTTGCGAAACCGAAAGTATACGCACGACGATCATGGGATCATTGACACGCGCGAGGATCTCCCTGAGGTTAGGACGACAGCTGTTTCTTCCTTTATTGTGCATGACTCATCCAACTTATCACTGTTTCAATTTAATAGATTTTCACAGTTCAAACGTATGAAGCGCGCAGTAGCGTATATGCTACGATTCATACATAATATTCGCAATAAAAATGCTAGACGTTCGGGCGTCATTAGTGTTGATGAGTTGAATGAGTCAGAAAACACCTTAGTCAGGTGGTCGCAAAGGGAAAGTTATCCGAGTGAATATCAGCTGTTGTTGAACGGTTCGAGTATTAAAGGTAAAGGTAACCTAACTAAATTAAATCTATTTTTAGATAAAAATAAAATTATACGAGTAGGTGGCCGTTTAGGAAACTCAGATGAGTTTAGTTATAGTAAAATGCATCCTATTTTAGTATCCGCTAAACATTATTTTACAGTTTTGTTGTTTCGTCACGAGCACTTACAGCTTCTCCACGCAGGAACCCAGGCCTTGCTGTGTCACTTACGCGAGATGTGGTGGCCTTTGGGTGCTAGGAACCTAGCTAAGCGCATTGTAAATACTTGTGTTATTTGTACGCGCATGAAAGGTAGAATACTTACGCCTTATATGGGTAATTTACCTAAGGAAAGAATAACGCCTAGTTTTCCATTCAATAGATGCGGGGTGGATTACTGTGGGCCAGTTCTCATACTGAACCGCAAAGGTAGGGGTGCTAAAACTACAAAGGCATACATTTGTTTATTCGTGTGTTTCGTAACGCGTGCGATTCATCTGGAGCTAGTCAGTGACCTCACTACCGATGCATATTTGTTAGCTTTAAAGCGATTCATTTCTCGCCGCGGTAAACCTGTAGAAATATTCTCAGACAATGGCCGTAACTTTGTAGGTTTAATGAATGATTTTTCAAACTTTATACACAAATGTAGTCCCGATATTGTTGAATACGCAACTAGTCAACAAATTAAATTTACGTTTATCCCCCCCTATTCTCCGCATTTTGGTGGTCTGTGGGAGGCAGGTGTGAAGTCGTGCAAACACCACTTACGCAGAGTGGTAGGAAATGCACATCTTACTTTCGAAGAGTTCGACACGGTCTTATCGCAAATAGAAGCTGTCCTTAACTCTCGTCCGCTGTCTCCTCTTTCCGCAGATCCCAAAGACCTCAGTCCTCTGACTCCTGCCCATTTCTTGGTTGGTCGACCGCTCACTGCACCGGCTTGCCACGACCTCAGCGACACTCCTGCGCATCGTCTGAACCGCTATCAGAGAGTTGAACAAATACGCCAACACTTTTGGTCCCGATGGGCCAAAGAATATGTGTCTGAGTTGCAGGTGCGGACCAAATGGACTGATAAGACAGAGGAACTGAAGGTCGACTCCCTTGTCCTGATCAAGGACAACAATTTGCCTCCACTGAAATGGCAAATGGGTCGTGTGCTCGCTACCATCCCAGGCAAGGATGGTATTTCCCGAGTGGCAGACCTACAAACATCCTCGGGTATTGTTCGACGGAGCTACGCAAAGATCTGTCCACTACTTCAAGATACCTACGCATGAGGAGCCTACTTCAAACTATCTACGCAAGGGGCCGACGACGCAACTTCAGGATCATTGCTCAGAGACTTTTGAAAGATACTACGACTACCTAGGTACTTTCAAGGCCGGCGGCATGTTCGTGATCTACGTGTCTGTCAATAAAAATATTCTACTATTTGTCTATGATAGGTACTTTTTCCTCCCCTCTATGATTTGTCTATGTCACCAAAAATTACGCCATTATACGCATTGTCATAAACTTATACGCATCGTTTTTATTAAAATATCCACAAAACCTAAAGTTAAAGTAATTCAGACAGTCACGTCAAGTAGTACATCATACACAGGTACATAACGGAAGTCCTAATTCCATATGCATAACCCGCATTGACTGCACTTGAAGAAGATTCCATTTTTATGGACCACAATGCTCGCCCGCACCGTTCTGACGACGTGGAAGCGTACATGCAAGAAGTTGGAATCCGTCGTTTAGATTGGCCAGCTCGAAGTCCTGACCTCAACCCAATCGAGCATGTCTGGGATGTTCCTAAGAGACGGGTAAGATCAGTGCTACCTGCTCCACAAAACATCAGGGAGCTAAAAAGAGTCGTTGCAGAAGAGTGGGATCGTATTCCACAAAACGTTATAAAAAAAAATGTGGAAACCATGCCCAGAAGGATTCAAGCTGTGATTTTGGCAAGAGGAGGTCACACTCGTTATTAGATTTTACATTTGTAACCTTATTTAATTAAAAAAGTAAAAAAATCTTCTTGTCTTTATTGCCGACCACTTCTTATTGTTTGGCCGTGTATATCGGTTTTAAAGAAATCATCGATAATTAATAAAAAAAATTGCCAGAATTCACTTCACGCGTATTAATTTACACGATTATAAGGATACAGACGACGTCAAACAACTAAATCTAATTTAATTAACTGAAATCGCCCTTAGAACCTAAATTTCTTTAGGTGCCCGTTTTTTTTGCAAAAGAGTTTATAAAACCGCGCGAATAAATTTAAATTACATAATTTTTTCTGTCGAGTCTCTACTGATCGTTTTCTCAATTTCAAGTTTGGTTAAGGTTAAAATTAGTTTGTGAGCAAAACGCAGGAATCATCAATCGTGTACCCTATAAATGTAAAATTCATTTCACGTGTCAGTCCGTTAAACTACTCGCCATCGCGCCTCGCTTGCCTTGACAGATTGCGAGCGCCCCTAAAAGTCCATTAGCTCTTATACTACGTGCCTGTCAAAATTTTAAACGCATTTTGTTGAACAGAGGCACATCACTTGCTCTAAATAACTTTCGAGTGGAAGAAACAGAAGCAGTTTCAATTTATTGGGAATAAAGTCTAGTTCAATTCTAGTTTGAGATAAAATGGCATCGAATCTCAATTAGAATTTATACTGCGCTTTGCACAGAATATAAAATGTAAAAATAAAATGCTCTCAATAAAATCTCTTGCTCTTTGGCTAATAAAAATTACTAAGAATTTTGACTAAAACTATGTATTCAAATCGCATAGATATAATAGTAGTAGAGCTTAGTAACAAACGTGCCCATAACCACAAAGATTGGGTACCACCGTGGCGTCGCTGACAAAAATAGAATCCATGATCATTCAGAATGTGTATTCACTTCGATCGTCCCTATCTAACTGACCTTTACATCTTCGGTTCAACCAAAAATATATTTATTTTATTCCGAGTACGATTAATATTCTAATGTGATCGAATTCTTGACTCTTGATTTCAGATTGCTTATTCTGTCCCTAGTGGGCGAGACCAAACTTTTGGTAACTGAACTTGATAGAGAAATTTCGTTAACCTAAACACAATCAGTATTAGTAATAACTTACACTCGATGCAAATGAATCGATTAATCTTATCGATTGCCTTTCTGAACTCTTTATCGTCCGAATTGAGAGTTCGCAAACTCCATCGCATCACTGACGTCGAACGAATGGCCAAAGCATTGCCCTTCTATCGCTTCACACGGTGAATTACTTATCTATGTAGACTAAATAGTGGCATGATCTTCGTAACAAATAGCTTTACTATGAACTTTATTTTAATTCAGGTAGCAAGCTATGTCATCTGATCCAAATCGGATCTATAGTTACAACATCCACACAGAACTTTCCAATTTATAATAATTATTATTATGCTCGTATATCAGTGAGGCACAGCTTTATTTTAATTTCCATAAAATAAATTGTTTTTGCGATACTAGCTGTGGACTGCAATATTTTGCTATCGGTAATAAGGCACTTTACTGCGGTGAATCTTGCGGTTTGATTAATTGTGCTATCAAACGCAAGGAATCTAATTAACGCGATGAAAACACAATTTCTTCTTGAGTGTTTGGAGAATCACTGAACTTCACCAGAAATTAGTTTTGGCTTCCTTCTATAATTTAAATAATAAAAACTTTGTATATCCGGCAGGTTACTATTTACCATTAGGTATTTAGTTTCAAACAAAAACCATTATCTAATGAGCTCATTTCTGAACCTCCGTAAGCTAGCCGTACTTAGTACGAGTAAAATATGATTTGAAAATGAAAATAAATGTATGTGCCAAGCAATGCAAGTAGCGAGCATTGCACTGGGCCGATATCTTACCCATTCAATGATATCTGCAGTCCCGAGCAAGGCTATATTCGATTTTCTTTTGCTCGCGGCGCTGTAACGTTCCCGACCAAGTTATTTTATTGGGTGTTTGCCAGATTTTGCAACCCTTTCGTAAATTGTCACTTCCTCTTGAACATGGCTAGGCCGTAGTAACGGGCTGTATAACTTTTTTAAATCGAATAGTATTATATTAAGTTTTCATACTAATTCAAAGTGTTGAAGTGTCTTGAACCATAATCCTTTATAGTTGCGCGAACACTATGTCCGCTCCACAAAAGTTGGTCCTCTTCGCTTCGCACGTCGCCCTCCCGGGGCGCAACTTGTGCCTAATTTGTGTGCACAGTTAAGCTTGTTACGCTGCCGTTTGTTTGACTGTGAATGCTCTGGTAATTTTTTCATGCATAATGAACTTTGTGCTTCGCTCGTTGACGCTTGATCTCATCTTGGGACTAATAATAGCCGGTTGGATGAACACCTATTCAGACACATTTTTAGGGTTACTTGACTCCACCTTCTCTATCATTTTTCTTTATTCGATGCCTGTCATGTAATAGGAAGAACTACCCATTTACAAGAAGACATTAACTTAAACTGGTTTTTGGATAATAAAACACTTCCTTCAAATAATATCCATTAATCGTTGACCTAATTACAGATCTAAATGTGAAAGTAAACTACTGACGCGTTGGAATTTCATGTTAGAACGTTTCCTTTCATCCTACAAGCTTATGAAATCCGGCCGCATACCAGAACATGTATCTATGCCGTTTATAGTATTGTCTGAGTTATTAGTGTTCTTGTTATTTGGATATTAAACTTATCTATGATCTAAGCCTTGTCATTTCACAATTTCTCAATAAAAGACTGATAAAAATCTCTTTGTGTACTAGTTTGTAGCATTTTTTCTGATTACAGTTAATATGTCGGCTAAAAAGTGTGTCCACAGCTTTGTACACAATCACAAAAGCAGCATCAGCAAAAAGCTTTATTATTTTTGCAGAGCTTTGTGCTTACATTATACAACGCGAAATCATATAAGTACTTGTTATGTAATCTGACCTTTATATTGTGCTTCAAAATTCTGTGGTGTTTTGCCAACTTCCATCAGCGCCCCCATCGGTTACAAATGGAACTATCTTGCTAAAGGTTCCTGCTTCATAGAACCTTGCTAAGGTTCGTGAAAAGTCGGGAGGGGTTGGTGCATTTACAGACTTATTGAGTCTCACTTGGTGCCGCTACCCTTGTGTAGATGGCGCTGTTCGTTGCATTCGCATCATACCTAACTATCATGCTGGCCTACGGTAGGTACGACAGTCTTCCTAAATATGTTCTTGTAAGACAAAAGCTTTTCTTTCTTACGTCTAGAACTGCTCATAAATATACATTATCGTTCATCAACAATTTACATTCCACGCGATTAATATTGGAATACATATAATCCAAAAATCTAAGTTTTTTTTTTATATCGCTTTCGAGATTTCCCTGAAGATCGCCGATGGCCGACAGCTTTACGGTTTACATCATCGTTCGACTGCTCGACATAAACAATGGAATACAGACTAATATCGATACATCGTGTCGATACCTCATCTAATTTATAATCATAATCTGTTCAATTTTCTATACCAATATAAAGCATTTTCTTACTATAGAAAATCTAATGTTATAGTTTTTCAATAGAACCAATCGAGCTGTTTCATTATTCAATGTTGTCAGCTTCTAATTATTAAAGAAATATACATAAAAGTAAAAATATACTATACTTTGTGAAAAACATTAGTATTGGTATAGACAGTTTTTAATTCATTAAACTAATCGAAGTCTTACATTTAGAAGCAAAGACTCTTTCTTTTAATTCTCATATTCATCCACCACACTAAAGTATTTGTACAATCCTCGTATCTACTTGTCATGTTCGGAGTGAAACTCAATTTGTCTGGGTCAAAGCAACACTCGAGAGCTCGGGGGACCATCTCCGATTGAAGGACACTCGTGGACTGTTAAATACAGAGTGTAGGTGACACGCCCCATCATATCTTCAAAGTTACTGCTTTATATAGACAATTATATTTAAAAGATAATTTTAACCCTAATCTAACCAATGTGTTAGCAATCTGAACAGGCAAGACGTTTACAATTTGGTCCAGAATTCAAAAGTCAGGCATCTACATGAATTCAGTTGCACTTGATCTAGGTTAGGGTACCTAAATGCATTTAACGTTAGAATATTGTTTCATAGGTAATTACTATAAAATTAATTCTATAAATATGTTTAGTGTAGGTATATTTATTTATAGCTTAGGATATTATATACTTAGTGATTTTTAATTTATAGATTTTTTTCATTTCGAGTTTCTTTATTTTTGAACTTTTGTACACCGCCGTCTTTCTGTTTTTGTCTATCCACTCCATCCAATGGTTGTCTGGAAGAGATCGCTTTTAGCGATAAGACCGCCCATTGTACAAATCTATTGCTATGTTTTTCATTTGTTATTTTCTTTGTGTACTGTACAATAAAGAGTTTATCTATCTACGATGAAATAAGCTTCAAAATACTATTTATTATTCAGACTTCACTTCACAGCTTTAAGTATTAAAAGCTTTTATAAAAATAGACGTAATATCAGATTTACACCGTATCAACACTAAAACCTTATTGTCGTCCACTATCCATCATTCCGCCGAGTTCCGTCCTACTCCATCATGATTGTAGAAGTTGCACTTTCTATATTGCTTTGGTTCCCTTGCGTCTCCCAGTGCAGTGCTAGAATTACAAAATATACCTAGAAAAGTGTCTCACGTATAAGATCGTTTTGTTTTACGGAGACTTGAAGGTAGAAGAAATAGTTCCGGGTTCGACTCCCGTAGAGATCAGAATGGTTTTTATGATTAAAAAAAAACTGGTTATTCAGCGATACGAAAAAGAAGAAGCTGTGTTCCAAAAACTGAAGGCCATTCGCAGCTTGCTTTTCTCAGAATGTCGAAATGTGTTCGATTTATAAGCGTTTCCTTATTTCCCGGGAACATGTAATGGGGTGTTAATTAATGTCAACATTGGTTTCCCGATGTGCCAGACTTCCGGGAACAAACTAAGGAAACTTTCATAAGTATTCTATCAGAAATCTAGTTTCCATAGTAAATAAGTAGGTAATATGAAACTAAACGAACTAAACATGACATGTAAGACAAACAAAAACTTATTCTGAGCAAAAACTGTAAAACGTCGCAAAAGAGGGTAATTTTCAGGCGTTAAAATTAATAAAAATTGATAGAAGAATTGTTTGAAATTGATAATTGCATACTTATAGTTTTGCTATGTAATAAGAAAAAACAAGTTACTTACGTGTTAATCGCAAGCGTAAGCCGGCTAAACTACTGCAAAATGTAGCCGTTGTGCCAAATGTATCTGATTAGATATTTAATGCTAAAAGCAAATTTTTATTACAAAAGATTTAAGGAGATCCATGCATTCACCTTGTCCGGAAAGTAGCGAGTCGTTCTTTCTATTTATTTTTGACAGGTACATATATGCAGTGCCAAAATACACGAAGCGTGTTATTCTAGGCATTAAATCACTATTAACCGCAATTCGATAAATAGCCAATACTCCGCCAAACCACCAATTAGTTAATAGGCGTCTGTCTACGCATCATTTAATTGTCTCACGCTGGCTTTTTACCCACATGTGTCATGGAAAAGTAAATAAATAGTGTATTAGAAAAAAAACATTGACTAAAAAACTTGCTGCTCTTTTGGCAGAGTGCCTGACGGTCACGTGTCTATTTTTATAAGCGCACACGCATCAGAGTTCATTCATTCGAACTTTTAAATTTAGAACGCTATGGTTTATTGTGGCGGCGATCAGTTGGGTGCGGGCCGTGGGTGTGAGCGGATGTCGTCGGTCCCATGGTGACGACGCGATTAGATCATTGCGGAGGTCACTATCGAATTTAGACATTACATATTCTCGATGGAACTGACTTGCAATTCCATATATGGCAAGGTTATCTCTATTATATTTCGGAAAATAAAGTATCCTAGGTCTTGTCTAGATGATAACTATGTTCTTATAAATAGCTATTTCTAACTTAAAGAAATCGGATATTGATGCTGTTTTTTGAGAATCGAATTGTAAAGAAATCATCAATTTCCGCTCGTTCTCCAACCTAAACTAAACATAATATGAAGCGCTTAGGCTATCTTAATCGCCCACATATCGGGCTGCGTAAGCTTACTGTCTGTCTGATTGATGGCCCGCGGACAGATGTATTTACTTTTACAAATAAAATACTCCGCTCTAGTAATAACGATGTTTTTGGCTCGCGCGTAGTAATGTTGACAAATTAATGGAGAGCTAGTTGGGTGCTGTTCATTGTTTTGATCATAAAACTAAATGACAGTCGATGCAGCTGTGGATGAACTCAGAATCGGTAGCCTGATTTGTTCTCTGTTCGTCCGATAGTTTCATCCGCCTACTAAACGGAATATTTCAATTAATTACTTACAAATAATGTCTGAGCCTATAATCCTCTTTTAGACAATAAATAAGCATTTAATCCATGAGATTCGGTTTTAGTATAAGTATAGTAAACTACAGGGTTCCACTTATACAAACAGAAATAAATCATGCACCTTTAGGTCATTCTTCCAAAATTATTAATACGCAAAAAGTAATCAACGTGTCAAAACAACTTGACGTGCAAATGTTTTAATTTCCAAGAAACTGACTCGAGACAAGTGACAAACATGAATTCGCTGAAAAGTGCGAGTTCTCATGAAGAGACGCAAACATTTCTTTTTAGTTATTCTAAAACGTTTGTTTGGAAAAAATGCTCATAATTTTAAAGTTTTTCTAATATGTATTCAATACCTGACATTAACCATTAGAGATTTTATGAAAAGCTATAAGTTTCTCTGCGTACATCTCTAATACAGGTTTAAACGATTATCGAGAATAAAATTTAGATCATGATGGCAAGGTTAAAGAAAGTTTACGGCTTCAAAAGTTCCTCGTGACAACATGTCCACGCGAAAACGATTTTTACTGTATTCCTGGCACCTTTATTTGGTCACTTAAAGCCACTTCCGTACACGACACACGTCGTGCAACGTTTCCGTAACCCAATACGTCCATTACATCGCTGTCACCTACAGTGCACAAAGCGCACGATGGCGAGCCCGCAATGCGATAAATCCAATTTCAATATGACACAATTCCCCTCTGACTTCACTAATAGTGACGGAACAACCTGAGGAGAGTTCAAGTGTTTTATTCCGACTGAACCAAATTGAGGATGATGATTTTACTTCGTTGAAGTACATCGGTGTCAGTAGTGTGTGTAATGTTAGTATAATATCACATTTGCAAAGTCAGTCTTATGAGGCTTACGATACAAACTCGTTCCAGCATTCGGGTGTAGAATGAACAACCGAAATAAAATCTAGGATTCATTTTATTCCTCGTTGTTCCTATTGTTGGATGCGAAAACGAATGAAAAGAATATTTCGCTATATCGAATAGAAATCAGGAACAAAGGTCCTTCGATAGTCCCATCACTACGTAGTTCCAGTGGCCGAGTGTGGTGGAATAAATCAATTAAACCAATTGTTCCGGCTTGGAGCGGAGTTTCGTTTGAATCTCGTTTTCGCCAGTTTTCAACTCGTAATAAATAAAGTTACAGTTGACGGTTATGCTTTGAAACATTCCTCACTAAACACGGAATATCCAGTTGTGAGAACTAAACCCAACTTTGTTTTAAACCGCAACTATTTGATATGTGGCGAAGCGATAGTTTAGTCGATGTCACAGAATAGACGATTTTAAAAATGCCAAGTAAAATGTCTGATGCTGTGCAACAGATGGGTATGGGTACATCTTCATTAAATTGCTGCCTTTTTTCTCTTGTGTGTGGGTGCCTCTGTTGTCCAGGTGTTTCCGGCGACTGTTAGGTTGTCGTAAAACATATCTTGTGTAGCACAATATCATGGCGATATAAATGTTATTAATAGATTGTTTGTAATCAGGTCTACGTGGGATTTATTTTCTAATTATATACCTACATATTTGATTAATAATGACCTCTATGTGAGGTTTGATATTAAGATGGTGGTGTCGTTGTTAACATAGCATGTAGCATGTCACGAGTAAAATAGTAAAAGACATGAAATTCGTGCAACCAATTAAGTACATCTCAACAGACATAAACAACTCGTAAAGCAGAGAAGCTGAACCGGCGTACTTTGAACATTAGGTAGCCAACTGCTCACTAAAGTACAGCTTCGGTCCAGACCCCGTCAGGTTGTGCTTTTATTTCACAGTACATTTATTTGCTGAAAGCCTTCTCCTTCTAATTTATTGCCGGTTAGCTCGCCGCAGGAAATACAAATGTTCTCTACACCGTTTATGCGGCTTTATTGAAAATCATATATGCGGTGATTATTTATTTGTTCCTAGCCTTACTTTCATGTATTTAGTTTTATGCTTCACATAACTTTCTACAACTTAACTTCTTAACTTTTTACTACAGGAAAATATTATACGAGAGAGCACTTCTTGCAAGTTTAAATGAATCGCTATTTGGAAATACCGAATTATTGTATAAATAAGTTGTGCTTAAAACGGGGAAAGACGTCTTCTCGAAATAAAGCTCGTGAAAATCTCCTATCTTCAGCTCAGCGTCTCTTTACACAATCAGTGGTAGAGCTTGTAAAATACAAAAATACAGAACGCCCCTTAAAATGAGATTGGAGTGAACGTAGGTCGTGAGCCGATAGGTGGCGCCCCGTACTGAGGCCAATCAAAGCAACGACCTCCGGGCGGCTATTCAATTAGAAATACTCCTGCGCCGCGTGTGGGACAAGATATCGGCGAGTATACTTGATTTTCTAATGAAGGCTTGTAACTATGCATTAACTCACTAACACGTCCACTACTAAATGCTTGTTACGTTGTGTAGGTTATTCAGCTGAATTCGTTAAATCTTTCTAAAAACATGACTGTTATCACTCTGTGCCTCAAATAAACAATATTTTTATTTATTTTAGTTAATACAAAGCAACAGAATTAGGAAATAATGCATATTCAGCTATTTCACACCTGTACTGTGCCATAATGATATCTTATAGTTATTCACACAGATTCGTTCTTCATTGCTAGAAATGGCAAGGAAAATCGAAAGCCACTATATTATATTCGTTGATAAAGTTGCAAGAATTATGATAATTACTATAAGGCGAAATATAGAAGCTGACCAGCTCACTCTTGTGAGTTGCGCCCCCCGCAGTATAAAATGCTCTATCAAGGCTCGTCGCGCGGGAACTAGCAGCGGGTAGGTAAATTGGGTCGCTTCAGATAATCCGTCTTGTGACCTTTCATTTCTTCAAATGTTTGCTCCTTTTACTGCCTCAGACAAAGCCTGGATTGCCTTTGTTTTAAAATAAAATTCTATCAAGATTACTTCAGACATTACCTAGATTGTTTCAGATTTTAATAGAAGCTTTTGTTATGTTATTCAAATGTTTTCTATGATTCGCAAGTGTTAAACGAAAATATTGTCACGTTTGTTGTAGTGATGATATAAGAAAATAGTACATTGTTCACCGAGAGGAGAAAGTGACCGATTACGATTAGGCGAGGGCTTTAAAACACCCGAGATCGGGAATCGCACTTTCTCTTGAGTGATACATAGTGCTTTATACTACACCTACGAGGAAAATAAAAAACTAAAATTTTCACATGTTTTTTTTCAAATTGTTTGACACCATCCAACACACAGCTAGTGGCCAGTGTCATTTTGCGAACTTGGAGATAAAAACTCACTGTAAAAACTTTTTGGCTTTTGATATTTAGGTTACCAGCGCATAGTCTTACCCAAAATTAAAAAAGAAAAACCACGTAAGAAATGGATTTTCATACACTTTTCTCTCCCGCTCAGATGCGTTTTCTCGCCGCATATTTGTTCGATATGCAATGACGTACTTTCTACCGTAAATTTGATAAAGTATCAAGGTACTTTCCGAGCAGGTGTAGTATAAAAATATTTTTATACTACACCTGCTCGGAAAGTACCTTGATACTTTATCAAATTTACGGTAGAAAGTACGTCATTGCATATCGAACAAATATGCGGGGAGAAAACGCATCTGAGCGGGAGAGAAAAGTGTATGAAAATCCATTTCTTACGTGGTTTTTCTTTTTTAATTTTGGGTAAGACTATGCGCTGGTAACCTAAATATCAAAAGCCAAAAAGTTTTTACAGTGAGTTTTTATCTCCAAGTTCGCAAAATGACACTGGCCACTAGCTGTGTGTTGGATGGTGTCAAACAATTTGAAAAAAGAACATGTGAAAATTGCAGACGCCATTGGCGCCATTTTCAATTTGTGTGTTGTTTGAGGATTCAGTTTTCGTAGAAATTTATTTTCCTCGTAGGTGTAGTATAAAGCACTATGTATCACTCAAGAGAAAGTGCGATTCCCGATCTCGGGTGTTTTAAAGCCCTCGCCTTCGGCTCGGGCTTCAAACGACACCCTCGACGGTAATCGGTCACTTTCTCCTCTCGGTGAACAATGTACTATTGTTGTCTGGGTTTCTGACAGTTAAGACATTATAGAACCAATGTTTTGTTCCTCATAACTCACCGTCAGGCTTAAGACTGAAGAGAATCAAAATATTGAAGTAATAGAATAACTCCTATGTTTCTATGCTGCGTATGTATGTGCGTTGATCTGGTAGAAAGCTAAACCAAATGATCATTTCATCTGGAGTTAATTTTAAAGACAGGCATGCGCGTATCTATATATTTATTCAATTTCGTCTTAAGCTTTTCTATATAGAACGGTTCATACTCGTAATGCAACTGTACTGACGCGATCTACATCTCATCCCTCCGTGACATGCGACCCCATAAAGGCATCAAGTTTATCGGTTATTGATACCGGTCCACACATAAAAACAAATTGTTTTGTGTATGCCGACGCCCGCGGCGATCAGTCGTTGGATTTTACTATGCGATGGGGAGACGAGTGGGCCAGTTCGGAAGGCTTTGTTATTTATATTCGTAAATTGAGAACTACGCCATTGTTGATTGATTGGTGCTGTGGTGAAACTGATGCATTCTTTCAATACAAATTTTACATGACACTGCAATAAGCTTATTGGAATCGTTGTTTACACGTTTGGACCCTTTTCAGTAGTACGTCATGTTAGTGTTACACTACTAATTATAACCTAACGATGTTGCCGTGGCTTGCTATCTTTTCCATAATCTATAAATTACAAAATAATCCGATCTATAACTACTATGACCAATAAAAGTATGGAATTCATCAGTTTTTGTGCGTCATTTTCCTCTCAACAACAGTCAAACGTTTCTAAGCATAAAGCTCGTGGTTCCTAACCCTAATAAGTTGTGTTCCGCGAAGCCTCGAAGGCTTCAGATATATTTATGCCGCGGGGCGCAATAAAACAGTTTTGCGCGTGTACGCGACGCGTGCGGTGTCGCTTTACGATTGCTTTATCTTAAAGGTATGTGCGCCATTTTTTGAGTGTCATTTATTTTTAGCCTTTGACGGTTTTCCGGTGGGTGGATAATTTGCATGAGAACGGTTAAAGATTTGCGTTTTTTCATCAATCTCGTTGAAATGTTAAAGAAGGTTCATATGTGTTTGAACTTTTTTCAAACTAAAGGGTAGTTTATATTTTTAAGAATGATTTATTGATGGTAAGATTTGTTTCTACTGTGCCAACGTTATCTGTAAAAATATTTTATGACCAAACACACCGTTTTAATTTGGTATATTAATCTTTGATTAGCTTCTAAAATACTTTAAGATTGCAGAACGAAATCAGAATATAAAATGCTGTAAAATCTTATTCCTTAAAAACACCCTTGTTCTGAAAATTGTATTCAAGAAACGAATTTACCCTTTTAACAAGTCCTAAGTGAGTTGAGAATGTTTGAGGTCAAAACCTTGAGCGCGCGATGCGAGCTGAATACCAAACGTTTGGTTTTAGCCGAATTTAGATGAGTGATAACTGGGGGCTAACGCAATTGTGGAATATTTTCCGTGAGTGGAACTAGAGTTAAACGGCTTTTACTTTCTCGGGTCGGCTCTGCAAGGTTATTTCGTAGAAATTGTAGATAAATTGACTTGGCATACAGTCACCTTAGAAATCGTTGACCACTCCATGGTGTTCATTATGATAGGGGTGGATCTTAAATCAATACCCACAGGATGTTCATCTTTTCACGTTGTTTATATGTTTACAGAAATTCGGAATAAAAACCTCGCAAAGTATGCAAGGCCGTTCTTCAAGTATTCAAAGCGAAAACAAAGTCAAAAGTAAGAAGCACGCTTTTCACCCCGCGGCTTCCCGAGCCCGAGAGCTCAAGAGTTGATTGATCGATTCCAAGATTCGTTACTTTTCCGCACGGCAACGCCTACGTGCTCTTCCAAATTATGAAGTCCCTCAAAATATATTCATATTATATCGAGTAAATGGCAAATTGATCGCAGTTTTACTTAAGACTGGCCCCTGTGCCCACTACGTTGGGCATAATTCGACTGTTTTTTCTCCGATTCACTTTGCAAAACGGACTACCACGTAAAAGCCTTTTTATTTTTCGGTTTTTATATAACCTATGACACTCAGCAATACTGTGGCTTTCTATTGGTGCAAGAATTTTTAAAATCGGTTCAGTAGATCCCGAGATTACCTCTTACAATTTAACTAATATACAAACACCCAAACTATTACCATATACCCAAATATTAGTATAGATTTATTATACTTTATTTAACAGAACGGCACGTATAAATACTTCAATTCAACACAAAGTAATAAGCTTGGTGCGCCCACGCGGATTATTATTACTAGCGCAAATATAATCTTTTTTAATCTCTTTAGACATAATCTTTCTTATCTTACTCGCTCGAACCTGGTTAGATAGACGTTTAGCATGCATGCTGTTGTATTTAAAAAATAATAGTACTTTACGTACGTTGTTGTGTAGGTACGTTTTTTATCTTAAGACATGTATTTTTATATACGGTGCATATTATGTTGATGGTAATCAATTAGATTAATTTTAAAGTGTTGATTGATTAACAGTATATGAAGTATTAAATCTATGAATGTCTATCATATAGCTCTATTTGAAATGAAATTTTATAAGTGATCTAAACATAAGTTACAAAATGTTAACGAACATTGGAAACTGCTATAGCATAAACTGTGTTGTATATTTAACGAAATAAATGCAAAAAAAATACTTTACTATAATCTAAATAACCCTTGTCCATTCTGTCCCGTGTTACTGCTTACCTGACTCATAAGTACACAGCAAAAAGTATCACGGTTTACAAGTGACCAAAGTCACGGCCATTCTTTATAACCTCGAAACAAACGAACCGATTCCATTCTTTGTTCTGTTGTTTTGTTGAGTTCGCCGAAAGATAACCTCTTTTGTGCTTAGTAATTATAATTCCAAGATTGTAATTATCTTCGGGTTACGGTTTTAATTGGAGCCTGAAAGTGAAGGTTTTTAAAGTCAGCATTTTTATTACATTTAATGCTTTGAAAATCCGTATTTTAATTATTCTGTTACGTATAGCTTTTTTATTCTTTTTTTTTAATCAGGTCATCCAATCAATCCAGGTCATAGTACAAGCTTTGCTCAGAATTGTCCGTAAATATTTATTACCGGAAGAGCCGAAGACTGGGCTCAGTGGCGCGTCTTGGGAAAGACCTACGTCCAGCTGTGGGCGATAGGTTGATGATGATGATGATTTATTACCTCAAGCTGTGATTTAATGATGTCTATTCTCCAGACCTAACCAGTTCCATGTAACTCCGAGCTGGTTAATTAGTCTCTCGGCTTTCAAAAAGCCTGAAATCGTACATGAATTTGAGTAACGAAGTTGCAGCGTTACTCAAACTGAGCCAATAACCAAACTAATAGTTGTGAAGCTGATGGAGCATTATTCACACTAACTTAGAACAAATTGCTGACTAACTTATATTGGTATGTCGGAGTTTTATCAACTTTAATGGTTGAGCTTTTTTGTTTTAAAAAAATGATTTTAAGTATTCTATCAGCAATCTAGTTCCGATAGTACAAGTATTGCTTAGTTTGGGACTTTTAGACAGTGTGATGCGGGAAATTTCGATGTAACAACTTAAGTCAGGTTTTTTTATTTAAAAAAATGTTTTCAAGTATTCTATTAGCGATCTTGTTCGCATAGTACAAGCTTTGCTTAGTTAGAGACTAGAGATATGTCCATTAACATTTTTATTTTTTATGAGCTTTTGATGCGGACTAATGGAACATTTGGATAATCATTATCTTATTAAAATTAAGTAAATACAATCAAACAAAAGATAAAAAAAAAACAATACTATCCTGGGTTCTCCATAATACACTATAAAATAATTTGTAATAAATATTCCGAATATTCTCTACTAGTCTGTATTTGTAACAGTATAGAACATAACGTTAAATAAACGTCATCGACCTTCCGATTCTCGGTTATCGCGGAGTTATTCAGTCGACTTACTCGCGTTGTGCTTTACGTTAATACGAACGTACAACGTAACTATATGCTCAACGTTACGTAGACCGTAACTTCAAGCTATTTTGAACTTTGCGCTACTTCTTTCACTTTTGAACTGCATTTATACTTTTATAAGACTAAAAATATCTATCTATGTAATGTATTGTATTAAGTAATGTCAGTCTTCTAGTACCCATAACACAAGCTCTGCTTAGCTTGGGGCTGGATGATGTTGTGTGGATTGTCCAGCATTATTTATTTATTTAATTCTAGTTTCTAGTGAAAGTAAAACGTGTCGTATTTCTGTTTTTTAGAAAAGAGGAACGATTAATTGAGCTATGCAATGTTCACTCACAAATATGTAAATATATTAAAAATATGGAACTTATCGCATCTGTTATTTTGTAAATTTAAGGGGATGTTTACTACACTTCCGTATTTAGAAACAAGCGGCCAAGTTAAAACGCACGGATACAATTTCAGAGTATGTAACAAAAGGAACAAATTTATCGAACCAACTAAAATCATCTCCGTTTATTTAAAGGGTTAAATTGTTTTCCGATTCAGTTTCTTATCCGACCTTCCTCGACGCAATGCTCCGGCCTACGAGCGAGCGTAGCTCCCGTAGCAGTGCCTACGTGCGACTCGGCCGCGTAGCGCGCTGCTACGCCGCCTCTACGAGACTCTCGTACATTTGTGAACTTTTTACACGATAAAAAATAAAACAAAAAAAAATCTACTGTTTCAAACAAGTAACGTAGAGTTAGAACGTGGTGGTGATACTTTCGTTTACTAAACCCAGTGTGCTTAAGTTTTTTAATTAAACTAGAACTAAGACTACAATAGCAGTTTCTCACTTTCCCGCTGGATCGCAATTACATTTTCTCAGCAAACTATTGCTTTTAATTGAAAAAAATTCAACCAGAGTTTGCTCGTTTATTCAATCTCGCATACAAATGCTTATTTTTTCCGTTTAGTCAACAGTCCTGTCTGGTTGCTTCGCTCGGTTTAACGTGTTTCGAAAACATGACAAAAAGTTTACAATGTGATGTTGTTAGTATTGTGATTTCACCTGGATTGCATTAAAAAAACATTTACAAAATGTGCCTCTGAATACCTTGAAATCCGAGGTTTGTGAGACCAAAAAATCTTGTAAAATCAAGTCAAAAGGATGTACGTGTTATGATTTGAAATGTTTTGGAATTACCAAAAACTTAAATATGTTTATCAAGAATTTTAGTGAATCTATTCCATTTTAAACAACATTTAAATTTTAAATTACATTGCTTTGATAATATAAAAGTTTAACATAACTTTAAAATACTTTTACCCGTCGAATTGGATACACGTTGGTCACCTTACACACCTTGGTGGTTGGTAAAATGGTCGGCATGTGATTGAGTATGGTGGAAGGTGCGAGTGGTGGCGTGTTCTTCTCGGGCGCCAACGGCGCGGGCTACCGGCTGTCGCTGCGAGGAGTGCGCACCTTGAGGAGCTTCCTCCGCGACCACGGAGCCGACTGCGTCAGGCAGTTCATGCAGGTAGCTTGACAACATACTTCTTTCAATCACTTATTAAATCGAAGTCCTTATCGCGCGAAAGGGGGCTAGACGGAATAATATTATATAATTAGGAAGATATAGAAAGAAGACGACCGATGTGGCGCAGCGGGCGAAGGTCCGCCTGCGACGCGGAAGGTTGCGGGTACGATGCCCACCTTGGGATAAATGTTTGTACGATCTGCTAATATTTATTCCGGGTGTTCTGGGTATTTTATATGTATAATAAAAAATATCTATCTATGTAATGTACATTATTAAGTGTGTCAGTCTTCTAGTACCCATAACACAAGCTCTGCTTAACTTGGGGTTAGATGATGTTGTGTGGATTCACCAGCATTATTTATTTTATTTATTCTTTCAATCACTTATTGGATCAAAGATCCTTCTTCTTGTGTCGATGCTACAAAAAAAGAAAGAAAGAAAAATCATTTATTGCCTAAAACTAATGGTAGGTTCTTAAAAAATAGGGATAGAGTAGGTACATACGCTTAAAATATACATATTATGTACTTATATATGTACGTGCGATTGGTGTTTTATAATACTATTCCCAACCATAGCATATTGAGGCAATGGGAGTATGCTCAGCATAAATATTACACAGACGGTGTCTGTATAACGCTTATTTTCAGCATCCCTGAATTAGGCTCAACTGATGTTCTGATATGTTGTAGCATCGTGTTGGAAAGATTAGCCAGACTAGACTCTGTGTTACCGTGCCTAGCTGTTACCGGTGTGCGCCACGAGGAGGCTCTTTCCATGCACCCACCCTTATCGAAGTCCCTTATCGTGCGTTACGAAAGGGGGCTAAACGGAAAAATATTATATAATTAGAAAGATATTGTATAATTCATATAACAAAAAAAGCTGATCGTAAGTAGTAAGGTAGCTTAGAGGATAATGTTATTGGTGGACGTAGACGACCTCACACAGCACATTCACGTTAGTCAACGACTCAATAATGAAAGGAGATTAGATGTATCTCCTATTGCATATTCTTTTGGATGCGTTACGTAGAATCATAAAAAAAACTAGTTAAAATGATGTAGATATTATTAGTGCTTTCTTATACACAACTTATTCTTTAAGAAACATGTTGTGTTAATTATTTTTTTAATTGAAAAACATTCTTTATTGTACACAAAATTAGACACACACAAGACAGAAATAGATGACATGTACAAAGGCGAGCTTTTTTGAGCATCAACAAAACAACGGTCAAGGATGATTGCAAAATGAATTTCCATCACAAGATTGAAGTCGTTCATTCTACTATTGTATAAATGGCGTGACAGTTAATTCAGATCAATATTCGAGCAAAAGCAATGACTAACAGCCAGCAGGTATTATATTACCATCGATCACGAAGGACTCGTTTATGACGTATTCTGGGTAATGTATGTCACATTACCCAACAGCAAAGCTTAAAGAGGGGTTATTTTGTCGCGCGAAAGAGGCGTTTAGGTTTTTTTGATTAGTATTCTCTGTAAACGCTTGCCCGCAATCTCACTTTAAGTGTGATTAAATATCATATTTTATATTATTAATATTATTTTTTAAAATATATAGTTTATCCGTTACTGGATGTAAGGCTCACGATGTAAGGATGTTATTTAAGCTAGATACTAAGATCGGTGGAGTTGAATAAATAAATTTCGTCTCAGAGTGATAGACACAATGTGATGTCTCACAACTTCACGAGACGTCACAGCTCAGTCGGTAGTAGCTCTGCCTTCCATGCTGTGGGTCGTCGGCTCGATCCCCATCGAGAGACAAAGTTTGTGTGATGAACATAATTTTTTTTTCAAGTTTGGGTGTTAGAAGTACACAATTATAAGTACGATGGCACAGAGTTACACTGCGCGTCTTATTTCTTATAACTGTGTAAATGAAACCTCAATTATAACACCAAAACCTTATCCTTAAGTAGTATAATAAAAACCCTTAGATTTTCTCGCACTAAGATTAATGTAAGTAGTCAGATTAAGGGGAGACGTGATGTAGCATCAATGAGAAATGTCCCGCTGAAAGCGGCCTAATGACACCAGATCTACGAGGGATAATTGTCATTGTACAGAATCTAGCTGTTCAAAACAAGGCCTATGTTTGACGCTTGTAAATAGAGGTCTTAATAGGCTGGTTTGTGTTGGATTGCATTATTTTATAGCTGTAAGAATCAAGCCGTGAGTTTAATGACTCTTCTAGACTTGCGAGGAATCGGCACTTAGAATCATAATATAAAAACTATCCAACAACGCAAACAAAGTGATTATGGTTTTTTTTTGGGTACTTTAATTGTTGTATGTTTTGATGTAGCTAATGAAACGAAAAGTTGTCTAAATTGTATTTTCGAAGTAAAGGTCTGTAAGAAAAAGTAATATTTTTATCTGCAGCTACAACACACATAATTACAGTTTACACAGTTGTTTGTAAATAACAAAAAAAATTTGAATTTGATTAGATATTCTGAATGATCTGCGTGATTTTCCTAAATAAAGTATTTACTACGCTGACTATGCTCCATTTATTCTATAGAATTTAAGCATTAAGCCACCTTAATAGATTAAGGTGGCTTAATGCTGAGTGGTAGCCTTGTAGTAATATTGTATTGTAGTGTAGACAAAATATGTTCTACATAATTATAAATCACTGTATAAGTTAAAATCCAGTCAACTTATAACATTATCTGATAATATGATATAAAAGTATAAACTGATATTTATAGTTAATTCAAAACTTGGACTAGACATGGACCATAATAGATCACGTAAACAGCATAGGTCGGTCAACAATTAAAGTGTATTGCGCGCGAAGATTTAAACCTAAACTCACAAAACTGTACGTTAGTTACAGTACGTTAATATTGGAAGGTTTTTAATAAATTATCTTTAAAGTGAATTCATCATTGGTTCTGACGAATCACAACACAACGAATATAAATCTAGCTTCACCATAATGCTGAGTTGTCCCTCGTGGATGCACGCTGAAGCCGGAAAGGTAGGCTCTTGCTCTCCGTAATTAGAACGTCACTCACGCTCTTATCGCCGCCTTTGGGATAATACTCCAGGTTCCCTCCTAATTGCTGAAAAGTACATATGTTTACCTGTATACTTACCTTTTCGGTATTATACTGTTACCCGTTGAAAAATTGGCTATAATATGTTGTCAAAGTTGCAGAAATAAATATAAATTGCTAATTATTTGACGTAACCTGGATGTTTAATCTAAAATCGGCGAGTACCGGTCCGATTTGAATGAAGCATACGAATGCATTTCTTTTTAACCGACGAAGAAAAACGGTGGAGGTTCTAAGTTAAAGTATATTTTTCGAAAAATCAACAGGACGCGGATACAGACGAGAGTAGATTTAGTTCGATTTATTTCTGCTTTTACCTTATCCGAATGTAGATAACAATAGCAGCGTTGTTTATTGATAACAAAATACATGACTTTTCTGACAAAGCTATAATCAATCATCCTACTGCCATATTCTGTAGATGAGTATCGAACAGCCGATTTTTTTAAAACATTATTTTATGGCAAACCAAAGCAATATGTTCAGATATTATTTAATGATCATACAAATACATGTTAGTCAAGATGTTTTACAGCATGGTGCGACGTTTTTTCATGATCTTAAAAACAATCCAACTATACTACGTCTTCATTTAAAAGGAGCACACTTGTTCATAAGTGTACAAGTAACGGCTTTCAACTTTGAAAGCTCTACATTATTTTAACGGGCTCTTAATTTCAGGACAGCTGAAATTTAGAGTCAACTATTAAGTGCAATTCCAACGGATTGTGCCAAATTTCATATGATCGTTGCAAATTATTAAAATATAATATCAAAATGCCTAAAACAACTGCAGACTAGGAAAAATCCTACATCAACATCAAAGATGTTCTCAGACAAACATTCTGAACACATAAGGCCGTTTCCAGACTTGTCGGTGCGGTAGCGGCGCGGCATCGGGATGCTCTGTATACGCGGTACAGAAAACTTACCGAGCTCCGTATTCAATGAGCGATTCCAGATTGGCGCAGTATGTGCGGGAGCAAGGCGGGATCAGTTTGGTTTACCGCGTCTCGGTACGCTCGTCCAGTCGCCGCTCGGGATTTACAACAGCGCACGTCAAATTGTTTGTAGGAGCAATATGATTCAAAAGCTGCAGATATGACTTTTGACATTCTATACATAGATTTTATACCGAGAATATACCGATAGATTCGAAGATGAAAGCGATGCAGTATCGTTTCGGTATACAGCATACAGATGCCGCGCCGCTACCGCACCGACAAGTCTGGAAACGGCCTAAGTATTATATCGACTAGATACTGACGAAGCCGATAGATCAAAGTCGTCTTGCGGAAGCCAAGGAGCTTTGCACACAGCAGTGCTCCACTTCAGTGTGCTGAGACTGTTCCACTGTTTATGTTAGGTTCGTATTCGCAGATGAACGCCGTCTGCACACTAAGGTTGGTGACTATGTTTGTTCAAAGCAAGTTATATACCTAATGCTTGCTGACTAACAACCGAGGATCTACATAGTTCACGTTATCGCAAACATGGCACATGGCGCTTAGAACAGTTACAACCAACTATGACGATACGAATGATATTTACTCTTTGAACATTTTCTCTTTGAAATAGTTCATACATTGGACTTTTCCTTTATAAAAAATCATGGAAACGCACTTATGTCTTGCATAAAGTTGGCATATGTGCCCTATTTAATCTTTAAACGTTCATACAAACTAATCTGAGGGTATTAGCGTGCCTACAGATTTCAGAAAAAAAAATCATACTTCAGGGAGCTGGCGGAAATATGCTACCGAAAATTATTTTTTCTTCCTACTATATTTCGATCGCGTTTCCTATCGCTCTAGTTTTGTAAGTATAAGCTTGTGCTAGAAAACTCCATAAACCCTTGTAGTGTGTGATTGCGCCCGTCAGGTGAATGGGCTCGATATTTGTGGTGTATGAAAGCGTGCACCGAGCGTGCACCAAATCTCTGATTGAAAAATTTGAATGCGCATAACTTTAGGTCGAATGTCCACTATTTCGGAAGCGTTACAGATGGAGAAATATTTTAAGAGCAGCTGCCTTAAACTGCGTTATAATTTTATCGGCAATAGTGCTTGAAAATTATCTATTCTTTTAATTGACTGCAAACCCCATACACAACAGTTAATTATTATTTATAAGAATTGAATCTATAATTTTTGAAACACACAGTTACGTAAAACATGATTTTTTATGTGTACTAATTAAGATTTTATTGTTTCAGGTAACAGTTCGAGAGACAAAACTAACAGGTCTAGAATCCGACCTGAATTCTAGTTCCAGGTAACAATTATCCACAGCCATGTGAGCCTATAGAAACCATTTCTCTAGACTCCTCCCGAGTATCTCTATATTATTTATATTTGCGTATACATATTTCTAGTTGGATCTACGCAGTTTATGCCGCGCGTAATTCATTTTTAATGCTGACTGGATTATCTGAGTGGTTTGTACCGCGCAATGTCGTCTTACAATACGGACCTTTCTCAAATAAGCATTCACGTAGAGTACAATATACAAAACATCTTTTAAGACACATTTTTTTATCATGACATGAATAATATTCCCAGTATTATGAACGTATACGATCTTATTTATTTATTTAATCGTATGACATTTTTAGGCGTTGTTACATATATAATATAAATTTTCTAAGTCAACTTATGGTAAACTAATTAAACAAAACAAACACACAATAAAATATAATTAATTCTTCATGTCAAACTAATCAGTCATTATATTACAAATTATTCTATTCTAAAATTATATAAACAAAATGCCAATAAAATGAGTTACAAATCAATGTTCAGATTCCCAAGCCAAGCTATCACATCAGAAGGGAGGTTTATTAGGTCGCTCCATGGTCCCGAGTACGAGTGTATGGGGCAGCGCTGCATGATATGATCCATGGTCTGGTCCTCTACACCGCACTCACAGAGCGCCGAATCAATCAAACCCCATTTTTGCCGGAAAGAGTTACAGCGACCGTGTCCCGTACGGAGCCTGTTAAGACGGCACCAAAGTTTGCGTGGAAGATCGAAACCTTTGGGTTTGGAAGTAGGGTCAATCTGTATATACGATCTTATGAAAAGGGAAGATAGTTCGGAAAATTTTGTTGTGGAAAAATCATTTTTTCCCATTCAACTTATGTCAGAGAATATTGACGTTTACAAATACAAGTCTTTCTGGTTTCATCTTATTACTTACTTAAATGGTAATAATAAAATAAATAAGTTTATATGTTGTAAAGGAGAGCTAAGAAGCAGTGTACTCACATACAAACTAGTCCTAAACATTTTTTCGTTTTAATTTGATCCCTAACTCGTGTCATTTTCCTGTTCCAGAATCCCTATCCCGCTCCAAGACCCTCAAGATCAATTACCTGTTGACCCTTCCCAATTCCCATGCACACGGGAATTGTAAATAAATGTATTTAAAAACTTACCTACCCATTGTGTAGCTGTACGAGTTCTGAATGAAAAGTAAAACTGTTTGATACAATCAACTCCAACTTCACTAATACGACTAAACTACATAAAAAAACTAGATTATTAAAATAAATCTTGAGTTCTATTCAAAGTATTTTTTATTTATGTAATAGATATAAATAAATAGGAGATTTGTATTGCCGACGCTAAAAGTAATGGCCTTTTAAAAAAATGTAAAGTTAAGTAAGCGCGTTGGGTGGCTACAACATCTATTATTATCAATGGTTATCCACAGACAGCTAAATTTATTGGCTCATCTTATTCCTTAAGCGCGCTCAGCCGCGAGGGATGCCGCGTAATCGTATGAAATGTCGCATGCGACACGACTCGCCTGAAGATGAACTCGCACGTTTCGATTTACGCCGCACTTTGAATATTTTTTCATTTCATTTATTTATTCATTAACAATGTACAATTGTATTTGAAATTATTTTAACTTACAACTAATTCAATATAAATGAGAAAATTTAAATAAGAATTATAATATTACATAAGTACATAAACAAATAAAGATTTAAAAAAAAATATAATAATAATGACAATAATAATAATAAACTATCTGCTTAGGAACTCTTCAACTGAGTAAAAAACTCCTCATACCTCATATATACCTATTACCTCATAATTACCCATTAGTCTAGTCTGGTGATTTTCACGTTGGGATAGTCACGCAAAATCACAGCTGCACTGCAATTTTCCGATCAGACTCCTATCTATTTCTAACTTTAGATCTATTTTCGCTTTAGACGTGGAGATGTGTAAATAGTTTAAAGACGCTAAGTCGACTTAAAGTTGTCATAATCCGAAGAAAAATTGAACTGAAACATTCAATTTTAAGCTTTATGACCGAGTTGTGGAAAATAGCGATGACGTTAATCTTATTTGGCTGTAGGTTTAATATGCTCGTGTTGACCCCGATTAGTTTCTATTACTGGATGTTTTGCTCTGTTTGTTTGGCCTAAGCTCATTCAGTTATTCAGTTTACCCATTGCTATTAGCTAAGATCAACCCTTTTCAAGATCATGCGGTCTATTGGCGTTGATCTTACTATTTGTGAACTTTAACCTCGGTTACTTGTGCAAACTAAATAATTATTCGAAATTCTGAAAGACTAAGTTAAATCAATAGTCTCGAACTTGCATAAATCAGATCACCTACAAATTTCTGAAATCTAATCTAAGTTGTATAGAAGTTCCGGCTTTTGTATATAGATAAGTTCCTTAACATGACCTAGTTAGAAATTTATCATGTTTTCATGCATAAATGCATTTCGGTGGAGCGATATGCATGTCAGATATCGTAGTCAAACATGAAAATATACTTTATACTACACCTGCTCGGAAAGTACCTTGATACTTTATCAAATTTACGGTAGAAAGTACGTCATTGCATATCGAACAAATATGCGGGGAGAAAACGCATCTGAGCGGGAGAGAAAAGTGTATGAAAATCCATTTCTTACGTGGTTTTTCTTTTTTAATTTTGGGTAAGACTATGCGCTGGTAACCTAAATATCAAAAGCCAAAAAGTTTTTACAGTGAGTTTTTATCTCCAAGTTCGCAAAATGACACTGGCCACTAGCTGTGTGTTGGATGGTGTCAAACAATTTGAAAAAAGAACATGTGAAAATTGCAGACGCCATTGGCGCCATTTTCAATTTGTGTGTTGTTTGAGGATTCAGTTTTCGTAGAAATTTATTTTCCTCGTAGGTGTAGTATAAAGCACTATGTATCACTCAAGAGAAAGTGCGATTCCCGATCTCGGGTGTTTTAAAGCCCTCGCCTTCGGCTCGGGCTTCAAACGACACCCTCGACGGTAATCGGTCACTTTCTCCTCTCGGTGAACAATGTACTATTGTTTTTCCATTTACTATTTGAAGCTTATAAATATAAATAGGTGCTAATTATTGAAATTTGCTCATTTAATTGTGATTATGATCACTGTAACTGTCTGGGTCAAGGTTTATGTTGTCTAGGTAAGTTAAGAAAAAAATATCAAACAACGAAATAGGTGCGTATCTAAACTACACTGCGCGGTGGCACTACAACATACAACAGTCTAGTAATGCTGAAATTGAAGTGTAGTGTGATTCGGCTTGAGATTCTCAGAATTTTTGGTGCCCCAATGGTTCCAATACGCATGCAAATCGACTGATTCAGGGTCTGTGGGTGACGTGATGCCAAATATTGAGGAAAGCATGTACTACTTGAACGTGAATTTATGAAATCTGCCGATCGGTACCGGATCCGAACAGGAAGGAAGTACTTCAACCAATTTCAATACAGTTTATGATGTCATCGGAACTTTCTTAGGTTCAAGTTACTACAGCAGCCACGTACAATATTGTGATCTTTTAACTCTCTGTATCACTTATTTTAGGCTTTTGTTAGTTATGTGTTTTGTTAGTTTGATGCGGTTTATTTTAGAATGATAGTATTAACCATTGATTAAAAACGGTAATAATATAAAAGCATATTAAATATCTGCGTAGTGCAATTATAAATCCTGACTATGATAGTAGTGAGCTCATAACGGAATCTTTAGGGAGCCTAAAACTGCCACTAGAAACTACCGACGAACTAAGCCACATTTTAATATCTCACCAGGGTAGTAATTTATGGAATCCCGGTATCATCAAAATTTATAGAAAAGGGAGAGAACTATGACGTAGCGCTGCTTCAATAAAACCGGCGTTTGGTATTGTTTCCTGATATTGCTTCTTCAAATATCGGTTCGGGATGGATCAAATTAGAACCGAGGCAGGTCAATGTGGATGTTTCCTCAACATTTCAGGCATGAAGTACCGCCCAAAGGAAAGATTGCACGATTTTTCGGGACAATGGAGAGTTATCCTCAAATTGGTGTTCTTATCACCTTCATAATTTCAACCGTAATACGTCAACTGCTAAACGATGACCCTATCGATTTCCAGAACATCCAAATTGTCTTTTCATTTAGTGCCGGGCAGTGCTGGTCATACTCTTCGCTTTTACGTGATTATCACTCAAAATAGTCCTATACTCGCGTGATTAAACATTTTTATATAAAACTTTGTTCGGGTATTTCAATTTCTAATTTATTATCACTAACTAGATATTTTTTTCTGGAGAGAATCTGGCTAACATGTTCAATGCTTATTTTAGAATGCATTCTGATGTGGTAGTTTTCAATGTTGATCCACACCAGAAAACGAGCACTATCCTCCAAATATTACTAAGCTCTTTTTTGCATAATACCTCTGATATTAAAATTAAAATTTTATGCCCATTAAAATTTTAGCTACTAAGTGACTAACCATTATCACTAACACGTTATTAACTCCCTATCAAAGCCCTGGGATTGGTTATGCATACAATAACGAGGTTATACTTTGAATATTTTATCTTGACGATTGACAGTTGAGAAAATAATGGTGTAAACAATTTAAAGCTAATTTTACCAACTTTATCGCTACTTCGTCAAATAAAATATACCTGTTTCTGGATTTTAAATAAAAAGCTGCGATTCCCGGTATCGGTTCGAACATGTCAACCGTCAAGATAAAAGGTACAAACCAATCTGTAAACAGATTGGTATAATCCGCGAGCGAGTTACCGGTTCGCTGAAGGGAATGATGATGGGATCGCTTCTAGTACTTTTGTTTCTATCAATGTTATCAAATAAATAAGAAATGCTCTTAAATTAATAAAAAATAACTACCCTTATTATGTAGAAGCTAAGACCTATATTGGCGTGTTAAGATCAATCTAACCATGGTTGCAGCTACCTTGCTTGTCGAACTGATCAGCTAAGATCGACTACAGTCAGGGTGGGTGACCGTTCGTGGAATTACCGCCACCCTTCATCTTATTTAAGTTAAGTGATGACTGCATGGCCCTTAAGACCACGGTGGCCTATTCATCATCATCATCAACCTATGTCAGTCCACTGCTGGACGTAGGTCTATTATCCCAGTGGGACTAGAACTTATTGACCGAAAGCAAGCTTCTAATGTATCTGACACACATTGTACTTCCAATATTCCCGTAACCTACATGAACCAGGACGAGTGGAGCGCGGTGAAAGGTGCACTTTCGAGGTGTAGACCTGCGGAAAACAAGTCTTTTGTTCGACTACCCGCTTTGTAACTGTAACCCTGAACAAGAGGACCTACTCTGAAAGGTAAAGTGGAGTATGTGCTCCTGGACGATAAGTAACCACTTCATGTTGTACTTAATGTTACTTATGGACTTCGGCCTAGCATCGATAGAAATCATAATGAACTCTGATGAAAATCGTGAATAGGATATTTTTAACCAATTTAAGTATGTTTTTAAATTAATCTTAGCTGATAATTGAAGTTTAAATAATAAATCTGTTTCTTAAAACATCTCTACCCCTAATAAATGTTAGAATAAGCTACGATAATCTGAGTAGCGCTAATTAATCTCGACTTAAATTCTGAAACATGCCTGACTAACTTGCTGTGAAAGAAAAATTAAAGAAAAATCCTGTAACTTTCATAGAATCGCGGGAACCATTGAAAGCTGTGACAATTTTATCCTGTGACGTCATTAGCAGGTTTCTTTGTACACCTGTTCCTTTACAAATCCCGGTTTGATGCTGTTCAAACTGGGTTGGCCTGATTTAGAGTATTTCCGGTTTTGTGAATAAAAATCTGAAAAGGTTGCTTTATCCAAGGATCTTATCGGAAAAAGCTATGAGCCATATTTTTACACAATATCCCTTATCCCGTTAGGAAATAGCATAAACCAGGATAGACGCGATGTTCTAGAAAGATCTATAAAGTGTCAAGGGCCATTTCTTTTACCTGCCCCGATGAACATACCTAACCACCCCGTTTACCTATCACCTTCACCTAATATATAGTTTTTTCCTTTATATAATTATATGTATATAGAATAGATGTAAATGATAATACAACAACTCTATAATAATTTAAATGATTGTATAGATTCATGCAGTGCCAAAATTCTCGTGAAACATTCCGGTTCGGTCCGAACAGCCACAAAAGAGGTTCTCGACATGTTTTACGATATTATAAATCTTTTCTACTATACAAAAAGATAAACGTTCGTGACATTTTAACTTACACTGCGCGGTGAACCGGCCGCTCAAAACCTACAAGGCAAGGCAACTTCGCAGTGCAACTCAAATACCATTAAAGTTGATTATTTATCGTTTTACATAGTAGAACTGAATTAGAGTGGTTCCCCCTTTCCAGAACTTGGCGTGTTTCATGTAATTACAACTTGTTTCTGTGCGGTCCGACTACAGTGATATTTTTATTTCATTTTCATAATTCCATAGGATTTGGGAGTTTTCGGAAAAGCTTTGGAATTTCGTTCCTAAAAGTAGATTATGGTTTACTGGGGCCGTTGCACCGAATTTAAGGAAAGTTTTCTTTACCATTTTACCAAATACCATTTTAAAATGAATCTGAAGATACGCTTGTAATAAGTATGCTTATTTTGAAACCTTACTGTCAAACTACGGATATTTATATACATACACATTGCGACATTCCTACTTATCATATATCATGATAGTATTGTATAGGTACTGACTTTCATTTCAAGATAGAACCAAAAGGTTTTAGAATTATTTTGAAATTTGGCTACAATCACATACAATGACGGTTCCCTATTGTGATATGCTATCACGATTTCTGTACAAACATAATGCTCTGCAATACTTATCATATATCTTTAATCATATTGAAAAGTAATATCTCCCATAACTATAGTGAGCGCATATGGAATAAACAGTTAAATTGTATTTTAATACCCAATGCTAAATGAATAATCCGTCGTTTTGTAAAAGTTACACTGCTATCGCTACACCCGAGATAAGTTTATTTGCATAAAAAAAAAGCGTAACACACTGTTTCCGCTACAAACAAATGGAACCGAATTTCCCAGATTGTTCAAAAGTCGTCTGGATTTAATATTCTCCGCAGTTGCAAACAAAAACGTGAAATACAACTTTTGTGCACTGTTAACTCGGATCTTGTACTACTGCATCGCAGCAGGAATTCTAAATTGAAACACTGTTATTGGGTCAGTTAGTATTTTATATTTCTTATCGAGAATACTATCGAATATTATACAATATTCGATGAAATACAATTCAACGTAGTTGTGGCTAAAAATTTAATAGAATCACAAAATATAAATGTATTTGAAAAGCCTTGCATAATCCTTGAACCGCGTTAGTAGACCTTTGACTTTTTAAACAATAAAACTAAACGACTTTTGTGTCTCATTTCAAGAAGAAAATAATCAAGAAGACCATTTAGAAAACTACCTCGTTAGTAGGTACGCGTACAAAAATAATATTTGTAAAAGTCCAGATTAATGTGTCACGTTTTCTCGGGAGCTGCCCTACTTTATATCTATATATTATTGCTCGTTCGGTTACTGTGCGTTATGTGGGCGCACCTGGTTAGTTGTTGCTATGCTGAGATATGTACTATCCATTTTATTTTTGGGTTCCGCACCAAAAAGTGAAATGTGACCTTATTACTGAGACTCCGCTGTCAAAACAGAAAAAAAAAATGGTTGTCTGTAAAGTCGGTTTACTGACGATAGTTGAACGTGACAACGAACGCAAAGGCCGATTGTGCTTCTTTGTCGCTCGTTCCGGGCTCTCGTTTGCACTTCATGGAACGCCTCAGAGCGAGGTAACGCCGCATGAGTCTCAGAGCGAGGTAACGCCGCATGAGTCTCAGAGCGAGGTAACGCCGCATGAGTCATGTTTTTTCGTGCGTGCAGCCGACTCTATCGAATTATAAGACGTTGTCACGTCAAAAAATATCTATAGGGGCTCTAATACAAAAGCGTAATTTTTTGATACGGAATAATTCGTCCGCGAGTCCGACTTGCACTTAGCCGGTTTTTTTACCATCATGCATTCTACTTTTTCGTCATTATCTTGTAGCTATTTAAGATTATCTGAGGTGTGTTCTAGTCCAAACAAAACATCAGCTACTGCATTATACATGGCTTGTGAATCATGGCTTCATTTACCCGTTTATTTATTCTGTGGTAGTTAGCTAGTGTTTATACTAAGTGGGCGGCAATGGAGTAGGTAGATCGGTTATATTATTGTGGATTTATCGTTGTTATACCGGTGTTTTACATTTGCACTACATTCTGCACTGAATTGCTGTTATCTCTTTCAAGGACTGTAGAAAATTTACTTACATTAACTTCAGTTTGGCGAGTAAGGTTAAAATAAAAGTTTGCGCGAAGAAAGTTCGACTTGATGTTAGTTCTAAAATGGTTATTTCTACTCTTGACGTGACGTTACGCACCGGATTCTAGTTAAAATAATCGCATAGTAATCTTAAAGAACATACAATAAAACATGGTAAACTTATAACATACTATCAATAAAAATAATGTTGGACGCCTTTTAATCTTTAGGACAAATATCGAATTAGGAAGGATATTGAAGCCCATAGCAACAGCCCTGACCCCCCGCCGCGATCTCATCCACAATATTACATTTACGGTTCCGTACACCGTTTCAATCATTGGATCCGATAGAATAGACGTACCTACGTCCTACAGCTCTATTATATCTATTCTATACGAGTTGTGTCTATGAACGTACGATCTGACGATTCCTTGAGATATTGCGTTCGATTTCTGTGAAAGGACAAGAAAATATCATTCAATAGAGGTATTTCATTTATTTAGTTCCAATCGAATTGGATATTTTTAAAATTCTTCTCTACGTGCCGAAGGGCTTGTGTAAAGCTATCCGATATCAAAGATATCTTTATAACTTTTGAAATACAACTGATGAATTTTATTTTCAACCCTAACATTACGAAAAAATATAAGTACATCGCTTTGGTTACGGCAAAATATTTGCAGATCGCGTTACTCCCGAGTTTACAAGCATACCTGTTCCATTCGAATTTGTGTTTTCGAAAATACTTTTACGGTCGTTTAAAGGTTACTTGTTCAAGTTAGAGATCCTTGGTTAATTTAAAAAGTTGTTGTCCCAACCTTCAACTACTTAAAGCTTATGCTCCGCTGACTCTTAGCAAAGTTGGAACTACCTCAAGGCGTCCTGAAAACTGCTGAATAAATGGACGGAGATAATTCCCGGATTATCCTTCGGTTGGACTTGCGTAATAGCTGGAGAGCTAGTGAACCCTGCGAGTAACGGTCTTCCTGTAAGGCTAGAAATTTGTACACTTACGATTTATAGCATGCTAAGAGCACTAGCCATGATCTGGCAGGCTTCAGCCCTGTACTTCATCAGCCACTTAATTTTTTAATTGTAAAATAATTTGAGTTTCAAAACTTGTTTCTGTAAGCTTAAAAATTTAATAGGATAGAGTTTATTTATTGTAAATCTTGAAAAAAAAGTTACAGACGATTACAATCAGCAATAGTATATGCCAGATCAATTAGAAAATGCACAGTTGATGAGGTAAAATAAACTTTATCCTGTATACTTAAAATTTTTATATGTTTTCAAGTAAACGTCTCAGAGTAAATATGTACAATGCCAGACGGTTTTGAACAGCATAAGACCTTGCCAGGCGAGGGGACAGCTGCTAAAGGCGTGCGAGTCAGAGGTGTTGCGTGAATGCCTATCTTTCAGTTTTAGTTCAGTTTCAGTGATTTTACTTATTTTTTATGACATATCTGGCAAGCTAGCTTGCGGGCCACCTGATGAGAAGTGGTCACCGCCGCCCATGGACACTTGCGAACACCAGAGGCGTTGTCGGTGCACTACCGGCCTTTGAGATAAAGATATACTCTTCTTTTGAAGGCTCCCATGTCGAAGCTCCAAATGTATGGTTTGAAATGTTAAAATTAAATAATGCTCCTTATGTTCCTTACTACGTACAACTACGTACAAAAATAAATTAAGTGGTGTGCAATAAAGTGTTTTCTATCTATCTATCTATCTACAACACAAATAATCCTAAAATGCTTATGAAAAAGTAGTAAGCTATGATTCATCGAATTCACCACCCTGCCAACGTGAACTACATCAACAATTATTGAGAACTGCCTACATTACCTACAAATATATGGCGAAATTGTAATTTTAAAGAACCATTCTTATTCCTGAAAATAACGGTTGGAACTTAATTGATAGTTCTTACGATTTTAATTGGTTTGAGAGGAATAAAGTTCCATCTTCTTTGCATAAAACCCAATAAAATACATTGCATTTACTGTATGCTAATAAATATGTTCATAAAATTGAAACATTAACATTTCTTATTTGCACTCCCTTAGCAGCTGTCCCCTCGCCTGGCAAGGTCTTATGCTGTTCAAAACCGTCTGGCATTGTACATATTTACTCTGAGACGTTTACTTGAAAACATATAAAAATTTTAAGTATACAGGATAAAGTTTATTTTACCTCATCAACTGTGCATTTTCTAATTGATCTGGCATATACTATTGCTGATTGTAATCGTCTGTAACTTTTTTTTCAAGATTTACAATAAATAAACTCTATCCTATTAAATTTTTAAGCTTACAGAAACAAGTTTTGAAACTCAAATTATTTTACAATTAAAAAATTAAGTGGCTGATGAAGTACAGGGCTGAAGCCTGCCAGATCATGGCTAGTGCTCTTAGCATGCTATAAATCGTAAGTGTACAAATTTCTAGCCTTACAGGAAGACCGTTACTCGCAGGGTTCACTAGCTCTTGGACTATAAACAGACTTTGCGTTTATTTTTAAATTCACATTGTTTAATGATAAAGTCTGACAAGAATCCAGAATAGATGGATCTTTATTAATTACCTACTTAGCATGAAATAGTGTCTGATAATGATGATTTATCTCTCAAAGTTATATTTTAGAGATTACGATACACGTACAGATCACAGTATACGTGATCTGTTGATTAAGCGTGCGCAAGTCAAATAAATATCTTAGTTTTAAGTACGTTTTAATCATAATCTTGTTTGAAAATAAACACTTTTTTTATCTCATAGCAATGCGCATCGAGAGCAAATAAATTACGTGGTGTGCGTTAACGATCCTATACCGATGAGTACAAAGGTAAAGTTATCTAAATCTTCATCTAACCAATCATATACCTACTTAACTAGAAACAGAGCAATAAACCTGATAGCCCGGCTCGACAGCTCTGGAGCAACCCTGACCGATTTCATCATTACCACTAGGGTTGCTACACTAATTTCTTACCATTAATCTTGGATTTTATCAAAAACAAAAATTATTATACAAGGCAGACCTTATCCTATTATATTATAGCATCATATGGAAAATCGGCACCTATACTTACCTATAATACGGCACTTAAAACTGCATCACTCTTATACGACAGAAATAAAAGTTAACTTGAAGAAAGCTTTTATATAATATCGTATCATGCATGAATTTTGAGATGCCATGATTTAAGAAATAATCGAACTCACAAATCATGTTACATATCCCTTTTTTTAATAAAATACCTACTCAGTTTTGATCCATCTTCAAGTTTTTACATAAAGTTTTATATTAAATAAATAAATAATGCTGGGCAATCCACACATCATCTAGCCCCAAGCTAAGCAGATAATACATACTAGCAATTGTTTGATCAACATCTTGCATACCTCTGAAGCAACCCTGGCTCCAGAATGCAGTAGTGTGGAATGCACTCTGCAGGCGTCAACCCACCAGAATCCATCTACATCACAACATGGCATCTATAGTGCCATTTTACATTTCAAATAACAACTTCCCTATAGGATGTGGGGCAAAATTGTACGGAGAACATGATATTTTTAAAACTTGAAATTATATTTGTTCCTACAATGCAGATTTTAGAAAATAATTTACTTTATTATAAAACAGCGGTAACTAATAGTTATCAAACAGTATCTAAATACAATTTGTAAGATTGATTGTCTTGTTAACATTTATTTACGCTTTCTTGTCTTCTATTTTTTGTTTTTTTTTTTTTTTCTATAAACAAGTTACAAAGTTAACTACTTATGTATAGAAAAGTATGGAAGAGCTAAACAGAGCAAGAGAGTTCCGAGAAATAACGTTTTGAAGCTTCTTACATGTGAAAAGGCCCAGTAGTAGTCTAGAGGGCAGATGTCATCATCAATCTTTCTGATTCTGCGATCCTGGTAGATCCTATCTCAAACAGCTTTTGTGTTATGTGGTTTTACCTAACAGTTACATAGTTATTAAGCAATTCATTCGCTTCCATCGCCGCGCGATTACTCAAGGCACCTAATACCTCCATGCTTGATTTCTTCCTCTAGAAGAGTAAGCGTTTCTTGATTATAATTTGACTTATACCGCGCTTGACGTGATTCTAGATAAAAACACAAAACAAATAGAATACCAGTGCATAGATAAGTGTAACCTTAAACGGAACCATTTTTTCTATTCAAGATATTTTTTTTTTTTTTACATTAATCATTAGTGTATCATTACTAAGTTAAATTGACACCGCACTGAAACTTCAGTACTTAATTTAGTTTAATTGTAATTCTTTGTAAGAAGGATCATATAATAAAACGGTAGGAACCAGGCCGTAAGTTTCTTGCCCGTTCTTCTAGGCTCTGGTCGCGTGGAACTGGCACCTAGAATCACCTAGTATGTAAGACGATTCTAAATGATCCTTGTGATTTTACTGAATAAAGTAATTTTTGACTTTGACTTGACTAATTCATTCATTCATTTAAGGTCTGAAAGAAAACTCGAGCGCTTCGATATCGTTTTAAAATATTCTCTATTTCCATTTAGCAAACAAGCCCATAATATTCTTCATTTATTTAATTTCGCGGCTGATGCGTCCGTCAGCTGTCTGGTTAGCCGCGGCGGGGGTCCAGTCACTGGGATACGTTGTGTTTAGATAATCGAGTAACTGTTCGAGGGTTATGCTTGAAATTATTCCAAAACTCATAAAAAAGAGATCGTTTTAAAGACGAAATAGATGACTTTATAAACATTTTACACCAATTAAATATTCACAAACCATTTTACAGTTGTTTTTGAAATATTACACCCTAAGTAAAGCTTGTAAGAATCAGATTGCTGTTAGAATATAATGTTGTCGCGAGTTGAACTCTGGTCGTTCGGCCATTTTTATTTATAATTCGATTCACAGTCCCCATAAATTCCTTCAGTTCGCTCAATAATTGATTTGAGAGTAAGTTCCTCACCAGTTCGTCACACAGTTCGTCTGTCTTTTCATAAAATCTGTGTAATCTTATCATAAAATGCTATAGTTAAGATTACTTCACGTCCACACGACACTTCGCATCTGCTAGTCAGCAGAACCGCTAGTGCTCTCAAAAGCGGCCGCCGATACATTACGCGCACGAAAAACTACGCTTATTAAAAGCTGCTAATAAGCTTGAAATTAATCCGTTGTTAAACGACATTAACATATCAAAGATTCATAAACACTTACATTCTAGGAATAAAATAAATATAATAATCATTATCAAAACATAATATAAAAATGTAATTGGTTTTTGTGTTTGTTTAGTAATACAAAAGCCAATTTGATTATTAAATTAGATTTTTATCAATTGTGTTTTATTTTCCTAATTAGACAGTGCTAAAATTGTTGCCATCCCTTTCGAATTAATTGATTCAACAAGGCTTTAAGAAGGCTTTAAGAACTTTAAGAACTTTAGACGTGTCAAAATAACTGTAACATTACTGTCGTCGTATGTGTGATACGGCTTGCTTCTCAAGAGCCTAAGGTACTCTAGATGTGCGATACGACATCCAGGTTCCTTTGTAGGTACAGGTAGTAGAAGTGATCGTATCCGATATCGTTTACACAGTAGAACAATTAACATTTTTCAAGCGATCTAAGCACGTGTTTTGTTACGTAAAACGTAACCTGACCCGGGTTAACCTAAAAATATATAAAGTTTTCTTGGTTAGGTACTAATTAACCAATTTCTTCAATATCGTAATATGTGAAATAGATAAGAATCTATAAACAAGGAAAATATAGAAGTGTTTTGCAAACGATGGCAGAGTTATTTTACAAACGTATTACGTTTGGTAATCTAGCTACAAATATTTATTTTTCATTATATCTAAAAGACTATCAACATATTTTGCTCCAAAAACATATTTCACGATACCCAAGCCTCAAAAGGAAAATTACAGTATGTAACTAAAAATACTTTATGTTAGTAAAATGGAATTTATGTCAACGCGTTAAAACTCAATTTCATCAAAAAACATTAAAAATGAACCATGTTACTGCACGGTTCCACTATCATTTAATGTCAACATTAGTTCAGTATTTGTAATAAAAAAAAGACACAAACTTTTATTTCTAGGTGAAATTGACACCTGCTTTCCCCACTAGTCCGTTTTACGTTGCATGGTATAATGAGCTTTATAACACTGAGTACAAGTCTCAAGGTAGCTTACGTGTTCAGCACGTTCAGTAGATAGTATTTGTTCAATGTCTGCGTCAGATGGGCGGGAGAAGCGTGCCGGTCGCCCGTCTCGCGCGAAAGCCTACTGCCAATACATTTCACTATTTTATTACACGAATAATACCTAACACTACTAGTTTTGGTACTAGAACCATTTATGTAGACTGTTTTAGTGAAAGTTTTGGTCTGCCTCAGTGATAAGTTTGAAACTATTTGGCAACTAATTGTGAAGGATGAAGTGAAGTGATAGTTTTGTACTGTCAGTGTTGTGATGACATACAGGATTTATAGTGCTAAAAGTATTGACCCAAACGAGTTACAGGAAGCTATTTGAATACTGAAATTGTGTAATGATTCATTGATTTTACGGGGTTTAAATGATCTCGTAAACTTGCAATAAATCCATAGAAGTGCTCGTAAAATAGCCTGATAAGCTATTTATGTGACCACGAAATGCCAACCTATTGAACTGTTAAATACTGTAACACTGGTTGTTTTCTCAAGAGTGTCGTACAAATAGGTATCTAATATTCAGTCAGATTAAAGTATACGCCTGAGGTAATTTCAGCTTATAGCACTGTCCAAAACGATGTAACAATAAGTTGCTGTAATGGCTACGGTGCCGGTGCCAACAAATATTAGTTTTGGTAAAATCTAAATTGGCTGTACGCAACCGCGTTCGTACATTTGTTTACGTAACGATTTCATAGATGGCGCGCACTACATATCTCTGACATACTATCCTGACATACAAATTGTCATCTTATAATATAGCTTCTTAGATTATAATTATTTCTCATGTGTATCGAGTTTTGGTATAAAACCGGATGTTATATGTTTTTGAGGTCTATGATCGTCACGTGAACTTTTGACAGCTGTTCATCAACTTTCGAGTGTTTCCTGCAATCAGACTAATTGAGCTATTCAATGATCCTGTGATTAAGTACATCAGTTACATACTGTAGTACTAACATTCCTCATAAAAAGCGTAAAGATCCTGCCAAGCCCCTTTCAAGGTCGTAACTGACAACCGACCCCATAGATCCGCTTTACTGCGAAATATTGTATAGATATTTAATAACACCTTGGGGAATAGGTATTCCTATTTCTTCCTCGATAACTTCCCCTTCCGACAGGGGTTTGTTTAGAACTTTGGAAGGAAGACATTGCATAGAAATGGCTTATTGTTTTTGTCGATAAATGTTTCTTTTACCAGCTTTTATCCAATCCCATGTTATGGAATATCTTTGTATCTATGGAAATCTTGTTAAGTTATATTTTAATATAGACTGAGTAATGACAATATATACTCACTATATACTACTTATATACTTGACATAATGAAGAGCATATATTTCTTAGGTTTTATTCATTAGTATTATTTCTTATTAATCGTAAGTAGATGTGAACATCCACGAAAAAGTCACTTAATTTATGGAGTGTGTAAATTCTTCGTCTTTGATATCTCATCTAGGTTTTCTTATTCATTGTAGAATTAAAAAAAAAAAAGTTTTGGTATTTCAATAAAAGCTCAGAACATTCCAAAAGTCTGCAGACTGGATTTGCAGAATGTCCTCACTCGAGTCACGCAACAAAATTTTATGAAATCATTTAAAGTTACGCCGTTCGGGCCAACGAACCTTACCCTCCTACCTTATTCTGTCTTCGTCTTACACTTCGATACATTTATAGCTGGTGTTGTTGTCTTGAACTTAAAGTTTTTGAAGGATATAAACTTATTGCCCGACGCGGAGCAAAAAGAGATTAATTTACAAGAACTGTTTCAATATTTGAGACAATCTTGATGTTGCGAATGTATTGCAGCGCTATTACTTCTGCATTCATTGTTTCTCTATAAAACAAATGACAACCGACTTGAAGATTGACGGACTTGACTGAGAACTATATTTAAACACTTGACATTGGCATGGAAAAGCACGGAAATTGACACATTTAAGGACTTAACTACTAAAAACCATTTTGAACTTTGTGCTATAGAGATAAAACAATTAAAAATAATTATTATTTGCTTATACAGAATTCCGAACTCAAATTTAGATATATTTTTTGAAAACTTACAAGTTATTTTAGAACGTCTAAAAAATAAAAATAGTAAAATTATTATTGCGGGTGACTTCAATGTCGATATTTTAGTAAAAAACTCAAAATCCAGTAAATTTTTAGATTTACTGTCAAATCACGGATTGCAATGCCATATCTGTGAACCGACTCGTAAAAACGCATGTTTAGATAATATTATAAGTAGCATTCAAGATGCTTCGGGAAAAACACATAATTTCCACCTGTCTGATCATAATACAGCGCAAGTGGTTTCATTCAAGGTGTCGTCATTGAATAAAGGCAATGAATTCTATTATCTATCAATAAATGATGAATCGGTCGAGAATAAGAAAAAATTTGTAGACTGCATCGAAAACCTTAACTTCGAAGATGTCTAAGAAAATAATACAGCTAACGAGGCTTTCAATGCCTTTCATGATCTATTGACTTTGTTCTACAATCTTTGCTTTCCGGTAATAAAAATAAAGAAAATAACTAAATCTAAAAAAGTGAAATGGATTACAAAAGGTGTCAAGATTAGTTGTAAGCGTAAAAGAAAACTTAGGTATCAATATTATTATAAAAAAAGCTTAGAATCTAAACAAGAGTATAATGAATATTCTAGGCTACTCAAGCAATGCATACATTATTCACAGTCACGATCTAATAAAAAATACATAGAAGGTGCTAAAAATTTAGGAAAAGCAACATGGAACGTTGTAAATAATGAGATAGGGACATCGAAACGAAAGGAACATATTGATAAAATAATCAACAACGGCATGATATTGACATCAGGTTCTGACATTTCAAATACTTTTAACAATTTTTTTATTGACGTCATTAAGAATAATCTAAATATTAACAGTAATACGGACATAAACATGAGCAATAATATAAATAATAACAATAAATTTGACATAAATATATATAATAGTCAAGCATCCACGAATCACATTTCATCGACATGTTGTAGTAGTTTGTTTTTAGAACCAACTTGTCCCGATGAAGTTTTTAAAATAGTGATTTCATTAAAAAATAAAAAATCGGTGGGTTATGATCTTATCTCTACTGAATTATTAAAACTAATTGTTAAGTATATTGCGGAACCTTTAACTTATATTATAAACTTATCCCTTGAACAAGGACTATTTCCGGACAGACTTAAAATCTCTACTATAAAACCTTTGCATAAAAGGGGCTCTAAACATGACATTAACAATTATAGACCGATATCATTAATTCCGATACTTTCTAAAGTCTTTGAAAAAGTCATGTATAAACGATTGCTTAAATTTCTAGATAAACACGATACGTTGGTAGAAAACCAACATGGATTCAGGAAAGGTATGTCGACAAGCTTAGCAACCTTCAAGCTAACAAAGAATATTTTGGAAAGCCTGAACAATAAAGTAACTCCAGCAGCTTTGCTTTTAGACCTTAGCAAGGCGTTCGATTTCGTAGACCATAATATTCTGTTAGCTAAATTGAATAAATACGGTGTGAGAGGTCTTGCGGAGGATTGGTTCTGTTCTTATTTAAAAAACAGAAAGCAGTTTACAAGAGTGACAAAATTTAATAGTAGAACGTTAGAAAACTTTGACTCGGATTTACAGACAAATAGTAGTGGTGTTCCACAAGGTAGTATTTTGGGACCACTATTATTTCTAATTTATATAAATGACTTACCTAAAGTATTGGACCATGATTGTGTGATGTTTGCTGATGATACGACGTTAATAATAAAATGCAATGATAATAATAGCTATGAATCTGTAATAACTAAAGCGTTAAATGACATTATTTCTTGGCTAGACTTAAATAAACTTAAGCTTAACTTATCCAAAACCAAAATTCTGGGTTTTAAGACACACGGTAAGAAACCATTGACGATAAATGTTAAGATTGAGGGAACTGTTGTGGATCAGGTCACTGAGTCAGTCTTCTTAGGAGTGACGATTGACGAGCATTTATCGTGGAAATCTCATGTGCACAATATTTGTGTAAAAATAAATAGGTTTGTTTTTGCACTCAAAAAACTTAAAAATTGCACGTCTAGGGAAACAGCTTTAATGGTATATCATGCATATGTGTGCTCGATCATTAGGTATGGCATTGTTGTCTGGGGCAACACTGGTGAAATATCAAGAGTATTTGTAGCTCAAAAAAAGTGCATTCGTGCCATATTTGGCATGAAATGGACAGAGTCCTGTAAACCTGTTTTTAAAGTCAAAAACCTTTTAACTGTTCCTTCTATTTACATATTTGAGATCGCAAAGTTTATAAAAAACAATGACTCGCTTTTCGAAAAAAACTGTAACTTAAATAAAAGACTAACAACTAATATTCATCTGAAAATGCCAGTGCCTAAGTTGGAAACATACAGGAAAAACTGTGTGTATATGGCCCCTCTTATTTACAACTCCTTACCAAAAAACATTATTGACCTTCCTTATAAAAAGTTTTGTACTGAGTTGGAAAAGTGGTTAATATCTGAGAGCTTTTATTCGATTTCAGATTTTCTGCAAAAGGGTTCGTGTCGCTTTTACAATTATTGACAATACTATTTTATTTATCTTATTTTGCAATTCAATGTTATCAATCAAATCAATACTAAATTAAAATTATAATATGAACCTAGATATAAGACTAAAATTTTTGCACACCACAATTTGGTAAAAATATGTGACACTTATACTTACCCACTATGACATCTTGTACATTATTCTACCATGTTTTTTTGCAAATAAATAAATAAATAAATGAAAAATGGCTGTCGTATTGATGGGCAGCAGAGCAGCCACATAGAAAAAAAACGAAAAAGAATTTATATTTATCAAAACAGTTTTGGTTATGCACCAAATAATATGGTGATGCAATGTATGTTATAAAAACAGGTAAGGCTTGTTCCATCACTTCTCATTAAAACACCTAACTCAGACCTCTGTTCAGCTTAATACCTATTCTATAGACACTTGAAGACGTTGCCAGTTGAGACCTAATGAATAAACAATGTCTAGAACCACTCTATATACAAAAGCAATATCACATGCGTAATTTAGTGAATGCCTAAATGTTGTACGCGGTGCGTTTCTCCCGATCGGTTCGTAGTAATAGTTTATGTGACGGTCGGAGTGTCGTAAATGTGAGGTTAATGTTTTACAGCGGGTTTACTGCCCGTGCCACGTACTGTCACGTACCACGACAGAAGTCACTTGCCAGGTACGTTTTGGTTCGATTGGAAACGCCGAAATATTCGTACTTTTAACCCGGTCACCCCTATACACCCTACATAACTAATTAAATAAATAAATAAATATTCACGGACATTTCATACATCACACTCTAGTCCCAAACTAAGCAAAGCTTGTACTATAAAAACTAGATTGCTGATAGAATACTTATATACTTTTTTTGTAAATACATAGTAACACCCAGACACAACAAATATTTATGTTCATCACACAAACATTCGCCCTGGGGAATTAGAAGATTAGACTTGTAGCTGGAAGTTCTATTACATTTAACTGCTAGCATATTCGACTGTATTTTGTTTTGTCCAAAAACACGAGCCTTTTTTTATAGCCTGATAAATGTAAATAAGAACTAAAGTAAACACATAATTCAGTCCAATCAAAGAAAAGTTCGCACTCATATCACTTTTGTAATATAAAACTAAATATTCAGTTGACAATGAGACGGAAAATTCAATTTTCTTTTCAGAAACTTACCTATTTCCGAAATTGTGATACACAGATAATATGCCGCACATTGTATTACTTATTTCATCTATTCATAAATGTTTTACCAATGTATTAAAAATAGTAATAAAAAAAAAGAGTTTTTTTATCTAAATATGGCTGATTTGTTTTTCCCTCTATTTTCTTCAGTATTCAGTATCTTCTTTTAAGTCTCCGGAAGTTGAATGAAAACGAGAACGGTGTTTTAAAACGTAAAATATCTATCAGTTTTCACGTCACGCACGATCGACCGCAGCTTTCATATGTTAATCGCCAGTGACCTTTCAACCAGGGGCCTTATTCTCTATATTCCTTCCCCAAACCGTGCTACGTCACAACGCGTTCCAGAGGGCTTAGTCCGAGGTTGCATTTTAAAACTTCCTACTCTCGAGCCGAGAGTCGTCTCTCGGATATCCATACAAAAATATATGGACATCCGAGAGACGACATCTATATTATTCGAATCACGCATGACATCGACACGTTTAGTTGACAGTTCAAACCGTACCGTGTCGCGGTAGAGAATGACAACTAAGGCTTACGCCATACATTTTTTTCAGATTCCACGCCCGTTGTCTTGCCTAAGCCAAGTAACGCGCGTGGTTTGCAATACAATAGAGAATAAGGCCCCAGAACGGAGTAGAAATTCTCAGTTGGAGCACTTTTTGTGTTTTGATGAATATTTTAATTCTATCAATGTACGTATTGTTTAGACGAGACTTGTTTTTAAAGAACTTTATGAGTCATATTTATATGTTTTTTAAGAAAGTCTGCTTCATATGAAATGCACACAAACTTGGCAAACGTTTATGAAAAACATGGATATTTTTTTCGCTCACAGTGGTATGCGTTTATTATACTTTAATCTTTCGAAGTTTTCGTACAATTATTTTGTTTCCACTAGTATAACAGAATTGGATGTTCCAGACTAAATTAAATTAGAATCCAGACTCCCGACGTAATGCTCATTAAATCTCGCTTTGTAAACCGTAATGAAGCTAATTTAAAAACACTATGTTCATAACCCGTTTTAAAATCGCTAAAACAAAACTTACTTCACTTGTTAAACTGCGTAAGTAAATATCATACCTAGTCAGTCCACTGCTGGACCTAGGTCTCTCCAAATACAGGCTCCAGAAACACAGTTGACGCAAGTTTTTACACTTAGTTTAGCCTATGGATTCAATATATATTGTAATTCTTTGTAAGAAGGATCATATAATTCGGCTCTTCTCATGTTGTGTTTGCCAGCTACACTCGGCAGATCGTCGCTCCATCTCACCGGAGGGCATGTTACACTATATTAGCCTAAACGCGGTCTCCACTCCAAGAAACATAATATCCTAACCTCCACTTTGTTAATTAATAGCATCATCATCATATCAACTTGTAGAAGTCCACTGCCTAACTATTTCGAGAAATCCCGCCATCTTAACAATGCCTGTTGATGTTTTAAGTTAGAGTCAAAACTTATTTATTTCGTAAAACGAGGATCACGAGGATCATTTAGAACCGTCTTATATACTAGATGATTCTAAGTGCCAGTTGTACGACCAGATGATGAAGATTAAGGACCGTCTAGAGATAACTAGAGATTAGCACATAAAGTGCCTATTTATGGGTGTTGCAATTGGTGATAGAATAGCGGACCGATTTTATATCTTTGCTATAACTTTGATAGATAATTTATCTATATTTAGTTATCAAATAAATATAAATAATGCTGGACAATCCACACACCATCTAGCCCCAAGCTAAGAAGAGCTTGTGTTATGGGTACTAGAAGACTGACATGTTTAATACAATACATTACATAGATAGATATTTTATTATACATATAAACACCCAGAACCCCTGGAATAAATATTTGCTAATCGTACAAACATTTATCCCAAGGCGGGAATCGAACCCGCAACCTTCCGCGTCGCAGGCGGACCATCGCCCACCGCGCCACATCGGGCGTCGATATTACATCGGTATTACCTTTTAAACGAAGGGAACGGATTTCAGCTATTCTAATATACAATTCACCGGTGAGTTTACCTAGCTGGGTCCGAACCGACTGCGGTCGGAAGCCAGCAGCGATTTGCCTAATAAATGGCCCAAATTATCATATCTCTGTCTCTACAACAGGTATCAAATGATTTACAATCCAATTATATTGTCGTAGTTATAAGAATCTGTATAATGTCGGAAGTTGAAAGTGATTTTATGTACGCACGCACAGGTTTGAAAACCTATTATTATTAAATAGATAGTCGAAAACACAGCAGTAGTTACGAGGATTAATAATATATTTATCAACTTTATTACATTAACGGCCGGTTTCTGGAAACTCAAATCACGATTGATCCGAGTTTGACACATTGTAATTATTAGATTTTTTCGTTGATCATCGTTCGAGAAACCGGCCGTAAGTTTTGCTATGTATATCGTGAAAGGTATTTATTTTTGTGAAGTATATTAAAAATAAAAACATACATCTATTTGTGCCCCCTATTACTGTGGCGCGGTGGGCGATGGTCCGTTTGCGATGCGGAAGGTTGCGGGTTCGATTCCCGCCTTGGGATAAATGTTTGTACGATCTGCAAATATTTATTCCGGGTGTTCTGGGTATTTTATATGTATAATAAAAAATATCTATCTATGTAATGTATTGTATTAAGTATGTCAGTCTTCTAGTACATAACACAAGCTCTGCTTAGCTTGGGGCTAGATGATGTTGTGTGGATTGTCCAGCATTATTTATTTTTTATTTATTTAACTTATTTTCCAGCATGAATGTTTAATTTACTTTTCCCTCGTGTTCTTGGCTTCATATTCATACCTTTTCGGATTACTTTACTTACGTTACTTACGGCCGGTTTCTGGAAACCCAAATCACGATTGATCCGAGTTTGACACATAGTATTATTTGATTTTTTCGTTGATCATCGTTCGAGAAACCGGCCGTTAGTGACAAGAGTCTTGACCTTGTTCTTATATTATTGTTCACCTTTGAACATTCAAACAAAATGAAAGCTTTTCTTAAAACCTTTGTTAGCATACGTGGGATGTGAGAGGTATAAGTAAGTATTTTTTATAAGGTTTTTTTGATTAAAAACCATTTTAATAATATTTTTTTATTAAAAAGGTTCAAGCCAATCTGCAAGAAAACAGATGTATATCCTATATACATACATAGTCTGAGAAACTCATAAACCCCCGTAGTCGGAAAAAAACTATAAACCGATATATTTTTTTAGTTCTCAAATTTTTTCAAGGTTTCAATCTGACAGGCGTCACAGTTCAGTTGGTAGTCTCAGTTGGTAGCTCTGCTTTGTATGCTGTGGGTCGTGGGTTCGATTCCCACCCAGAGCAAATGTTGTGTGATGAGCATAAATATTTGTTCTGTGTCTGGGTGTAACTATGTATTTACATAAAAAAATGTATGCAAGTATTCTATCAGCAATCTAGTTCCCATAGTACATGCTTTGCTTAGTTTGGGATTAGAGTGTGATGTGTGAAATGTCTGTGAATATTTATTTATTAATAGACATTCATTGAATCGAAATCGCTAAATCAATGGTAACGAAAATAGCTACGGCTGCTACGCCGGCGCTACGAAACCGCTACGAGATCGCTACGATATATCGTAGCACATACAAGGTTTAAACTCGGTTTTACTTAAATATGCATTCTTATCTACATTTTTATCTTAAGTGGTGTATACTTTCGGGGCTCTGTTAAAGAATATAACCATTTTAACATGTAATAAGTAGAGTCAAGACACGCTAAATATGCAATGAAATGAAATGAAAAAAAAATGGTTGTCTGTAAAGTCGGTTTACTGACGATAGTTGAACGTGACAACGTCAATCGTATCTTATCTTATCTTATCTTGGAACGCCTCAGAACGCCGGAACGCCGGAACGCCGGAACGCTTCATGAGTCATGTTTTTTCGTGCGTGCAGCCGGCTCTATCGAATTATAAGACGTTGTCACGTCAAAAAATAAATGAAATGAAATGTTTCATTTAACACAACTTTCTGTGCTTAAACTAATTAGCCTATTATATATAACAATAACGATATAAAATGATGAAGTAAGTGACACTTTGAAATGTTTGCATAGTACCATCGTTGTTTTTCGACGACTGATGTGGCGCGGTGGGCGAAGGTCCGCCTGCGACGCGAAGGTTGTGGGTTCGATTCCCGCCTTGGGATAAATGTTTGTACGATCTGCAAATATTTATTCCGGGTGTTCTGGGTATATATGTGTAATAAAAAAATATCTATTTATGTAGTAGTAAGCTCTGCTTGGCTTGGGGCTAGATGATGTTGTGTGGATTGTCCAGCATTATTTATTTTATTATTTTATTTTAAACCGTAGCGTTAATTCCAGTTCAATTCTGCATTAATTGCTGTATAATGCAGACTTAGCGTGGTTACATGCAACTTGAACTGTGCAAATAGACGGTAGATAGTAGTGTAGTTGTGTTCACAACTCAATCGTATAATAACTAGCTGCGGCAGAACAGATCCCCAGACAGTTGTACTAATTTGCGGCGACTAGTGCAGCCCCCGACTCCGCCTGTGATAGAACTACTGAGTAATTACCCAAGTTGAGATCTGCGGTTGCTTTGAATGTTACTTTATTGCATATTTGTTTTATATATTGCTTAAGTGATGTTATTTGACGATGATATATTCAGGGAAAAATTAAACGTGGTCTTAAAACATCGGAAACATATTCTTAAATTTGATTTTAACAATCGCGAGCATAAGTCCACGCTTATTAATTTGTATATCTTAACAATTAGACTATCGTTTATTTTTATGCAAAGCTATATAAGAACAAACAATTTTAACTTTTCGTTCGTACTTATAATGATCTCTCCATCCCAAGAGAAAACTTTAAACTTTCAAAGCTAAAAGTTACTCTCCAATAAACTTAAAATAACTTTAAGCTTACACTGCGGACCAGACCTTTGAGTTCAGCTAACTTGATTCTTTATATTTTTCTAGATTCTTGTGGTTCCAAGTTAAGATGATACCTCTCGCTCTAGCGGGAAATTCAATTTTTTTAGGGTTTTCTTTTTATTGCGGCTGAACTTTTATATCTATTACTAGTTTAAGCTATTTTGCTAATTTTTGAGATTTGCTGGAGACTGTACAGACACTGTTTTGTACAGTTTCTGAACCTTTACAGCAAATATAAAGAACCAATCTCAAAAATTGATACAGGGTTACACAGAAAATTATTGTTTATGTTCGTAAAATAGCTTAAATTAGTAAAAGATATAACAGTTCAGCCGCAATAAAAAAGAAAACCCAAAAAAAATTGAATTTCCCGCTAGAGCGAGAGGTATCACCTTAAACAGTATTGCAGCTTCGTGAAGCCCCATTTTTGTCTGAATAGTTCCAGCTCGCTAATGATGTGGAAAATGCTGAGCATCGTGTTAGGGCTCCTTTGACATTTTATAACCCGTTAGTTTAGTTGAATTAAAAGACGTGCTAATGATGTTGTGATAGCGTTGTAATTAATGTGATTTTAAAGTTTTATTTTGTTCTTCGTTACTTTTTTTACTTAACTTGACTGTTGAGAGCCTCCTAAATCATTTAATGAATTCTTATTAAAGTTACAAGTAACGTCTTATAAATCAAATATTTATCCCGGGCGTTCTGGGTATTTTATATGTAATAATGTTATAAATTAATTAATAATTAAGTATGTCGGTCTTCTAGTGCCCATAACACAAGCTCTACTTAGCTTGGAGCTAGACGATGTTGTGTGGATTATTTATTATTGTATTTATTTACCGTATTTTCGATAAAGTTACACTCACAATCCGATCAGGTAAGTATTTTATGACAACATTGTTGTAAAAAGTATTTCAAATTGACAAGGGTTGTTGGTAACATTGAAGGGTAGAGCTGCCGAAATGTGTCAGTACTTCGCGAGCTTTTTAGATATTTTTATCCCTTGAAAAATACCTTCGTAAAATCGAACTTGTATTGATTGGCAATCATTTTGAATACCTTCACACCTGGGCGCCTATATATAATGATAAAAGTTATTACTTTTTAACCATTTTACATTGTGCGGTGTCGCCGCGCAGTGTATCTAAACATTTTTTAAAATAATTATAATAATAAGAACTTTATTAAGACAAACAACAATTTATTCTTAAAAGGCAGTTATCGCTTATCGCGATCACTTACAGACTACCTTACTAATTCTAAACTTAAATTTTCTTTCTTTCTAAAAACTTATCATAATAATTTATTTATTTGCATAAAATGTACTTACTTCAATAGTTCTTAGTCATAAATTAATGAATACCTACTCCGTACATGGGGGAGTAAGGGGTGAACGGTACTATCAGCTTAACCGACCCAAATGTCAACCTCACCTGCACGTGACGGCGGTCTTTAGGCTTCCGCGGTGCTCCCTGCTAGATAACGGACGAGGCTCTGGCGACCGAACCATGGCGGTATATCCGTATCCCTAGCTGAGCAATCAGATGGAAGAGGCTACAGCGGCCTTGACGTCTAAATAACGTCAAAAATTCCTGGTGCAGAAGGCAAGGGGAAACCACTGCACTATTATCCCAAGAAAGTCGTCATGAAAAGAAAAACAAAGAAAATAGTGTGGCCTGATGAACCGCTTAGCAACCGGCGCCAATCTGCGTCCGGGGCAGAGGGTGTGAAATTGGTTACCGGCCATGTGGATGTAGTGAACCAGGCAACGCATGGAAAACAAACTACTGGGACAACTGTGAAGATGCTACATAACCAAAAGATAGGTACTTGGAATGTAAGAGGGCTTCTCCAACCGGGAAAACTAAAGATCGTGGAGAGAGAGTTAACCCGGTGTCAACTTACTATGTGCGGCTTAAGTGAAACGCACTGGAAGGGTAACGGCCATTTTCTTACCGAGACTCACGTCATTTACTTCTCCGGGAATGAAAGTGACAGCAGAAATGGAGTTGCATTTTTGCTGCCAAAACAACACCAGAACTCTGTTATTGGGTATGAAGCGGTAAGCGATCGAGTACTGAGCATTAAACTCAAAGCGACACCTGTAACCTTGAATATCATTCAGATCTACGCTCCAACCAGTCTTTCTAGCGAGAACGATTTGGAAAAATTCTACTCGGAATTGGAAACCACTGTCTCAAAAGTCCCTAGTAGGGAGATACTACTGATCTTAGGAGACTTTAATGCCAAGATTGGTGCGGATTCTCACTTACTTAGTAATAATATAGGGAAGTTTGGACTTGGCCAGCGCAATGAGAGAGGCGACCGCCTAATAGAGTTTGCGGCTGAGAATAATATGATTATTGCAAACAGTTTTTTTCAAAACCATCCCAGAAGGTTATACACCTGGACATCACCAGATGGGAAATATCGTAACCAAATAGATTATATATTACTCAGATCACGATGGAAAACCTCAATCAGGAATACTCATACGCTACCTGGAGCTGACTGTGGATCGGATCACCAACTACTGATGGCCAACATAAGACTTAAACTAAGAGCAGCTAGAAAACTTGATAAAAATCTAAGACACGAAGTATCGGATAACTCAAAGTTTATGTCTTCACTGGAACAGAACTGGAATAAATGGACCGATACAAACTTTATTTCGGAAACCTCTGATCAACTGTGGGTAAAAGCAAAAGCCTTAATTGAAGATGCGGTCAAGGAATCAAAACCGCTTACATGTACACGCAAACGGCAACACTGGATGAGTGATGGTACATTAGCCCTTGTAGAGGAGAGAAGAGCATTGAAAGCTTTAGGAGCAAACGTGCAGTCCATGAACCAGATATCAGCGCGAATCCAACAAGCATGTAGGCGAGATTTGAATGGCCAATTGCGAGATATATGCGAAGAGGTTGAAGCTCACGCCAATAAAAGCGAATCCAGAGATCTCTATACCAAAATCAAAACAATTACGAAATCGCTTACTTCCAAAACCTGGGCTATCGAAAACTCTTGTGGTGAAACTATAACAGAGATAAGTAGGATTTCTGAGGTCTGGCGAGAATACTGTGAGTCTTTATTTCAAGATCCGCAATCTAGGTGTTTTGATTCAACAAGCAACGAGGACATGGAACCTAACATCCTCAAAGATGAAGTTAGAGCGGCAATTAAGCACTTAAAGAAAGGTAAAGCCACAGGTAAAGACTCCATTCCTATTGAAACGATCAAAGCATCGGGAGATTATGGCGTTCAGATGTTGCAAACCATCTGCAATAAGATATGGCAGACGGGAACTTGGCCACAAGAATGGGCTCACACCGTTTTTATCCCTCTTCATAAAAAAGGTTCCACCAAAAAAATGTGGTAATTATCGTCTTATTGCTCTCATATCGCACGCAAGCAAGATTTTACTACACATCTTAAATGAGCGTCTTAAGTCGTACCTATCCAAGGAGATTGCTCCCGAACAAGCTGGTTTTGTTAGAGGAAAGGGTACCCGTGAGCAGATTCTTACAGTGCGGCAAATTATCGAGAAAGCTAGGGAGTTCAACAAGCCCACCTACATCTGCTTTGTTGACTTCTCCAAAGCCTTTGATTCTGTCAAGTGGCCGAAGCTATGGAAAACCCTCATCGAAATGGGTACTCCTACACATCTTGTGCACCTTCTCAGACGCCTTTATGAAGACGGGACTGCCTCCGTAAAAACAGATGACATGATGTCAAGTAATTTCCATCCTGCCGCAGGAGTCCGCCAAGGGTGCATTATCTCTCCACTGTTGTTTAACATTTACACAGAGTTAATCATGAGAATCACTCTCGAAAGCTGGACAGATGGTATTGCGATTGGAGGAATGCGAATTTCGAACTTACGATACGCTGACGACACTACCTTATTCGCAACTAGTATAAACCACATGGAAGACCTGCTTTGCAGAATGGAAACCATAAGCTCTGAGTTTGGACTTAAAATTAACCGAAGCAAAACGAAGATGATGATTGTTGATCGTGTTAATAACAACTGTCCCGAAGTAAAGAAAATTGCGAATTGTGATGTGGTTGAATCTTGTGTCTATCTCGGAGCACTCATTACAAACAGTGGTGGATGCATTGATGAAATCAAGCGGCGAATGGCAATTTCTAGATCTGCTATGGACAAACTAAAGAAAATATGGAGAAATCGTAACATAACCAAAGCCACCAAAATCCGACTAGTGAGAACACTTGTGTTTCCCATATTCTTGTACGCTGCGGAGACGTGGACTCTCAGAGAAAGTGAAAAAAGGAAGGTAGACGCTCTCGAGATGTGGTGCTGGAGAAGAATGCTTGGAGTATCGTGGACAGAGTTTCGCACAAATCAGTCTATACTTCAAGAACTCGGCATCAAGCAGCGTCTATCGTCCGTTGTGCAGTCGCGTGTCCTCACTTTCTTTGGGCATGTGTCTCGACGTGGAGAAGTCTCTATTGAACGCTTGGTAGTGCAGGGCAAGTTTGACGGCAAAAGAGCACGCGGTAGATCACCCATGAGATGGACGGACCAGATAAGAGCAGCCATTGATCTTCCCATAAATGAGTGTGCAAGGCGAGCAGCGGTGCGAGAAGAGTGGCGGAAGGTTGTGAAGCGAGCCACTGCCCCCCCATGACGACCACGACCACTCTGGCAAGAGTGTTACGACTAAGAAGAACTCCGTACATTCTGCCTCGTTAAGGCGTGCAAAATTAGTATAGAACTAGCCTAATCTAAAATCTAAAGCTATGCGGTTTGCAATACATTACCTTACTGAGTATAACGTGAAGTTTGTAAGTCTCATGTGTTGTAAATAAATAAACAATATGCATGAACAATTCACACATTACACTCGACTCCAATAATAATCCAATCTCAGCAATACGCGGATCGCTGCTTCGCGTCCGATATATTACCGCAACTATTTCTTAAATGATATCTAGAATAACATTCTTAAAAGATATCTATGTTACATGTGCACACGATACGCATGCGACTTCGTCGTCATCATTATCATTAAAAACAGTAGGAACCAGGCCGTAAATGTCTTGCCCGTTCTTCTAGGCTCTGGTCGCGTGGAATTGGCACCTAGAATCACCTAGTATGAGACGATTCTAAATGATCCTTGTGAATTTATTGAATAAAGAAATATTTGACTTTGACATTACACAAGGCCTTAATATATTTCCTCCTATGTGATAACAGCTGATGCGTGATTTTCTAAAGCCCTTTCATCAAAGCCGCAAGTACTCTGTATTCTTCAATGATGTTTATTCGCTCAGACTCGCAAGTCCGATAAATCAGTAACAAGGGAGCAATTAGGAAGAATATCCGTGCTCGAGCCGTACCCTGGTGGACCCGGTTATAATTTGTTAGGGTTGCCAGGTGGAAAATAGAAATATATCCTGATAATCATAATGATTCTATATTAGTAGGGTAGTATTTTACTAGCCTATAAACAATCTGGATAAAAGTACAAAAAATACGAAATGGTAAAAGCATTTGATCCCTGCGGTTACCAATGCATTACCTACCCGAACAAGCCCATTGAATAATGGCTTGTAGTAACGAGCAGGTAAGTAATTATCATAATTTCAGGGGGGTTGTACTAATAAGTATAATCAAAGCTAGAAACCATAGTTTACATATAAATAGCGGAGTGTTCGTAGCTCTGGGAGGGCCAAACTTCTTAATCGCGTGTCAAGAGACTCTAATTTCCGACAGGAAGTATGTTCTCCGAATGCTAGTTCTAATGTTGCCAGCTAAAAGCCCCGTGTTGTTACTCTGTGGCCTTATCATCGCATCGTTTGGTTACCTATATTTTCCTCTATTTAGTTGCGCTGTTATTAGTAGTAGTAGTTTATAAGCTGAGTCTAAACAACGACTCAGTTTAGACTCGACTGTTTGTTAGAAATATTTTCTTAAGGCCTGCAAAACCTATTGCTAGAGTGACAACTAAAGAAATAATTCTTTGTAATTCTTTGTAAGAAGGATCATATAAAAAAACGGTAGGAACCAGGCCGTAAGTTTCTTGCCCGTTCTTCTAGGCTCTGGTCGCGTGGAACTGGCACCTAGAATCACCTAGTATGTAAGACGATTCTAAATGATCCTTGTGAATTTATTGAATAAAGAAATATTTGATTGATTGATTGAAAAAATATATTTATCAGTTTTGATATCGGTATAAGTGACTATTTCCTATAGATCTATAAGGATATAAAGTGGAAACTAGGTGAACCATATCGTCATCTATTGTCGTGACTTTAAATAAATATTTATAGACCTTTTATCCCTATCCAAAACTAATCATCCTAATTAGTAAGTTAGTTTTACGACTTTCATAGCTAAGAGCTCAAAAATCAGCATTAAAAAGTATAAAGGTTATTTTTTAATTTTCTAAAAAGTTAATTAATTTTATTTGAAAGAATGTAAATGTTCACCTTACATTCTTGCAAAAAAAATTGATTAAAAAAGTTTGAATGAAACAATTTTAATTCGGCTAAACTTATGTTACGTGTTTTAAATAAAATAATTATATCTATGGATTGGCACACTATAGCCATTTTATTTACTCAAAAGATGCATCAGATAAAAGCTTCAAGTTCCTCCATGTCATATGATCCAGAGTGCACTTCAGATGTTCGCGAGGACTACAACTGACGGGACTTGATGAAAAAGCTTTCATAAGATAATGCATTAGAGAAGTGAGAGGTGCACTTTATCACCACACTGGTTATTTCAAGGTCAGAAGACCTGTAAACAGACTTTACCTATAAATGGATTTCTTGATTATTCTAGCTGTTTACGATAGCCCGCCTATTGTGTTTACTGCGTATTAAAAAATGTATACAAAAATAAAAAAACAAGCTAAAAATGAATAATCATAAACTAAATCCCAGAAATACATAACCTCTTGAACTATGTCAATATAGTTTTTTTTTTTTTTTTTTTTTTAGCATTTCTTCATGCAATGCCTAAAAAATATAGTTGAGTTAAGTTAAGTTAAAAAAGTTAGTACCTATAATGTCTATTCATGTTATCCATCTACATATGACTGTCAAATAAATTGAACCTAGGTCAATAAACCACTCCAACTGCCAATTAATACCGCTTCACATGACACCCTCTAAACAAATTACCAATACAAGTGATACGTGTCAAATAAACCTTAAAGCGGTCATTGACCCGCGAGCTCCTGGAGGGGAGTAATTGGCTCACTTGCATTTGACAAGACATTTTCGACGTAAACGGAATGGATTAGAATTTGTTTTTGTTAGATTAGATTAAATTCGTCGACTGAGGTAGCATAATCATTTTAAAAAATCCTTCTATGTTGTTTGTATTTGTAAAAATACTGTAGAAAGTCAATATGCAAATCAGGTGTATCGCATTGTATACGCTGTCCTTTCATCTCTGCTAACAAAGATTGGTAAAACTGTTGTTAGGTTATAATAAAAAAAAAAGTTAAAATGTTTTCTATACTTATAATAAAACTGTAGAGAGGTCAATTCTGTACATGAAATATATTAAAAAAAAAACTATCAGGGGGTGATTAGTGATCGATACTGATGCCAAAAATGCAATCAGTAAAATTTTTGTCTGTCTGTCTGTCTGTCTGTCTGTCTGTCTGTCTGTATGTTCCTTATAGAAACAAAAACTACTGGACGGATTTTAACGAAACTTGGTACAATTATTCTTCATACTTCTGGTCAGGTTATAGGATACTTTTCATCACGCTACAATCAATAGGAGCAGAGTAGTGAAGGGAAATGTCGGGATAACGGGAGAAGTTACTCCGTTTTTTAAGCTTCCGTCGCGTGTGCAGCCTTAATGGTTAAAGTTACATAGAAATCATGTTTGACGGAAATATTCTACATTAAATTGTCTAAAAAATATCCCTGAACAGCATATGTCTATCTTTTATGGTTGACTTACAATAACACGTGTAACTCCTGATAGCTTAGCAGTTCGGAGCATTCTGATTATATTTGTTTACTCTTACGTTTATAAGACTCTCAGTCATCCCAAATTTAAAAAAGTTAACATTATTACCTATTCAATAAAAAAAGAATCTTATAAATCGGTATAGAAACACCAAACTTATACATGAAATAAGCCATCGCGTCGTCGCACGTGCGTGAATGAATACTCAAATCGAGTGAAGTTTGAAATTTGTTGTGTTTACCACTAGATGGCGCTACTGTGCACAAATCCTAGATCGCGCTATCGATGCGTTTTGGCAATGTGTTATTAGTCGGTCGGTATTTAGCAATAGTTCCGTTAAATTAAGTTATCTTGATAAGTTATTTAGGGTTGCGTATCCGATTACCGCTTTGATGAGTAGGTACATTTACTTGGGCCAGTTAGCGAGCTTCGAAAACAGGCAGGATAAGGAGATCGATCGCCGCATCGAGAACGCCTGGAAGAGCTACTGGTCCATGAAGGAACACATGCGACCTTCCACTTACACTTAAACGCCAACTCATCGACATGTGCATCCTGCCCGTCCTAACCTACGGTGCGCAGACATGGTCACTGACTGAAGCACAGAAATCCAGACTCAAGATTTGCCAAAGAACAATGGAACGTAGCATCTTTGGTTTCAAGCGCATCGATGGAGTGCGAAACACTACGCTGCGTTCGCTCACTGGTATTGCAGATGTAGGCAATAAAACCGCGAGGCTTAAGTGGGACTGGGCAGGTCATATTAGCCGGATGGACCCAGAGAAATGGTCCAAAATCGTGACACCGTGGCTGCCTGAAGACGGAAGGCGGCGTAGAGGCCGACCAAAAGGCGATGGCGGTACGACCTCGATGCTTTCGAGAGGGATTGGTGGACGAAAGCGGAAAGCAGAGGATTTGGGGGAGACCTTTGCCCAGCAGTGGGACGAGATAGGTTAGGAAAAAAATATTTATATAATATACTTACTTAATCTATACTAATATTATAAAGAGGTAAAGTTTGTGTATTTGTTAAATTGTAAGGGGTAATCTCGGGATCTACTGAACCGATTTTAAAAATTCTTTCACCAATAGAAAGTTACATTATTGCTGAAAAATAAAAAGGCTTTTACGTGGTAATCCGTTTTGCAAAATGAATCGGAGAAAAAACGGTCGAATGAAAGCGTTTCTTACGAACGCTGCCTTAACTATGAAAGAAGTGTTCTAAAGAAAAGATGTGGAGCTTGATAATGCCTACAAAAAACCACAAGGCAACGACAGCAATTGTCTTGCATTTTTATTTAATAAAAATTATCCCCAACGAAGTGGGCACGTGTCAGCTAGTTTTAATAATAAATGTACAGTTACATTCAGTCAAAATATCAGTTCTATAAATGAATAGCTAAAAATAATTACCTAGTTATAAATGTAACCCCTCGACGTCAAGTCTAGACGATAAATTGGCGCGAAAATCAATTACTTGTCCGGTTTCACACGAGGCAATTTAGCGCACAATCGCCCAGACAATATTTTATAAGGCTTCTTCATTGCAACTAATCAGAATTTAATTTGGACGTCTGACGATCCCCCAAACCATTAGAGATTTCAGCTGAAATGAACTAGATGAAAGATATTGATGGTTCTTAAGATAGCAGAAGTCAGATACTAAATTTACTAAAGTAATGTGACCTTTTGGTTGGTGAAAACGCGTATTTTATATTAGTTAAATTCTAAATTGCAACACTGCTTTCTAACAACAGATTTAATTCATAATAAATCGCATAATAGAGCTTAATTTGGGAAGTCCACGTTTGAAAATTTCGTTACTTCCATTATTTGCATTCATTTAAATCATTGCACAATATTTTATTGTTATTATTATTTTCTTCAACGTAACTATGATTGCAAATCGCGACAATATAAAAAAAAACTATCTATAATAAATCGGTCGCACTACAAAGATCGCTAGGTGCAAATCGACCGTGAAAATCGGAAATCGACTAAACAGTTGAGCCGTGTAAACCCGACCCAACCGCACATCAATTTGTGTTATGAAGACATAAAGCCCCTTGCTTTAATTTTATCTGTCATCAAATTTTCAGCACGACCTTTTCATCGAAGCTGAGATTATCTACGAGTGTTTTTTTTTATGGAAACTCGGTAAATCTGGTTAAAAACTCACTGAACGTTTAAACATGACAGCTTACTCAACAGGCCGACGTTAAGCTCAGTCTTTTTACCCAAGCTGAGCGGAAAGGAGTTTAATCAAAGAAAACTCATCATGAAATCGTCATGTTGCCAAAATCTCAGCTTACTCGGGCATCAATAACATCACTTTAGTTATAAACAAATAAACATTCACGGAAACACTTATAAAAAAAGAGATAAGATAACAATATAACATAGGTTATTCGATGTATTAAACTTTGATATTAAACTATACTAAAATAAAATACAAATAATTTAAAAGAAAAATGGCGGTAGAGTCACGCTCTAGTCTCAAACTAAACAAAGCTTGTACCATGGTTGTGCATTTTGTCTGCCTCTGAGAGAAATGTCTTAAATCCGACTCGGCGTCATACAATACCTACCCGTCATACTTAATCACCTCTTGTTTAAGTGCTGTGACGGTTTTGGGACGTGAATGAGGCGTGTATAGAGTTGAAGATTGAGGCTAGACATACCAAAACGATGTTTTCCATTTACATACTTTCCTACACGACATGGGCTCATTGAACAACATTATTTATTCGAAGTTGCAACAAAGATTTAGAGTATTTCTCTCAACGAAATTGTGAAAGTGTCGTGTCGTTAACTGTGAGAATACAACCATTAGACAGCTTATTTATCAAGTGTCGGGTTCCTTTTGAAAGGGTTTTTTTAATTACCTCCACCTGTAACAAGACGCTCTAAGTAATTAGAGGTGTTTAATAAGTTAAACGACTTTTTAATTCCAAGTTTCTAGATGATTATGTTTTTGTATAAGGTGTTTTAGGAATGTTTTAGAAGGTAATGAACATAATATAGAACACCTTATTTATGCGAAATTTCATAGGGTTGTCAGGGGCCCAACTGATCTACAATAATAATAATTATCTATGTTCAGTCTTTAATCACCTAGTATGTACCTACGACGATTCTAAATGATCCTTGTGATTTTATTGAATAAAGAAATATTTGACTTTGACTTTAATATGTAATGTTTATTATGTATAAACTTGTTTCAAGATAAGTAAATTAATCTTAGAATTGTCAATGAAATCAATGCTCAGTACATAATCTAAAACGTTTAGAAAGTATCATGCCATTATAAAGTTCAGCAGCGTTTTCTATAAAAATATTTAACACCGACGACGGAATATACCATTATCGCGACTCAAAACACATTTAAAACAGGACGTTCTTTGTCTTAAATCGACACAAGATACTTTCTTCACAAAGTTGCATTTTAAAGGCAAAGTTAGATAAATAGCAATTAGTCTGAGAGCCTAATGAAGGCTAAATTATTCACGTCGGCATCGTCTCAAAGCGTTTTTACCTCCTCTCGCAATCTCCCCTGTTTATTGTTATTGCTGGCAATATATTTTCTGGCCAGGCTTCACTGCTCCGGGCGTTTTCAAATCCAATGATATGCATAATGTCTGTGAAGGTTTATCAACTAATTCTTCGAAACGAACTCGGCACGGAATGTCTAGTGTTTCGGAAAATGTACAAATGTAAAGCAAATGTATCTTGATTATATTATAATGCAGACGAGCCCTGGGGGATGAGCACGTATAAATGTGACAATCGTAAACGTATCGAAACAACAACGTATTTGAGATACACTACGCGTCAACATCAACTTTACTGTCGAACGTTTGCAGCGTTAGCGCGCAGTTTTGTTAAATGCGTTTACGTTTACGATTGTCACATTTTTTCTTGCTCAGCCCTCAGATCATTAAAAGTATACTATAGAATACGATTTCTAGTACAACCTTGATCTACTAGTTAACATTCCCTAATTTAAAATTGTGAACTTGAACACAAATGTAAAGCTATTTCACCAAATAATACACCCTAACCCCAATATCCGCAGCAACTTCTGATACAACTTTACTGGTAAACTTTACTGGTTAAATTCGTTTGATATCCGTTTACAAACTATTCACAACAATCCAGGATGGAATAACTTTATTATGCATTGTCTGTCAGTCACGATGTTTCATGGCAAGTTCACCCGAAATTCATGACAGTATTATGAATTAATCGTAATACGCTGGTTCATGCATAGAGTTGCCGAATTTCGATTTTATAGTCAGTATCGCATTACACTTTTAAGGGAAAAACTTTTATATCATAATACTGTCATGAATTTCGGGTGAACTTGCCATGAAACATCGTGACTGACAGACAATGCATAATAAAGTTATTCCATCCTGGATTGTTGTGAATAGTTTGTAAACGGATATCAAACGAATTTAACCAGTAAAGTTTACCTGAAAAGACAAAACGGCCAATTTCAATAAAATGTTGGATTCTATCCCACGAACATTTCTAGCAAAGCAAATCGATTTACAGAATTCGACATTTATCTACTACTCTTATAAAGAGACTGGAAAAAGTTTTTCCCTTAAAAGTGTAATGCGATACTGACTATAAAATCGAAATTCGGCAACTCTATGCATGAACCAGCGTATTACGATTAATTCATAATACTGTCATGAATTTCGGGTGAACTTGCCATGAAACATCGTGACTGACAGACAATGCATACCAGGTTCAGGCTTTTTAGCTGAGACACGGCAACCCTTTTCATTCTCAAATCATTAAGTTTATTCCAAACCTTCGCTGTTTGCAAAACTGGCGACCAGTGCAACGTGACCACAGCTAATATTTATGACTTCTCTTTGTATAGCGTCGCGTGGAACTGGCACCTAGAATCACCTAGTATGTAAGACGATTCTATATGATCCTTGTGATTTTATTGAATAAAGAAATATGTATTTAACTTTGACTTTGACTTAGCAAGAAGCTGATGACATTTCAAACAATAGATAGGTTGTATAGAATTGACTGAACTTTGAAAGAAAACGAACACGAGGGCTTGATCTAAGTGAAAGACTTACCGCAGAATTCCAGTGTTTTCGCCAGTCCCGGGACGTTGATAACAGCCTCGAAGGTCCACTAACACTTCGATCACGTATTTCAGTTGTTTTTTCAGCTTAAAGTTCAGTTTTGGAATAGTTTTATATAATTTGTCTTGAGACGCACGCGTTGTATTTGACGTCTTCTTGGCAGAGTGTCGCCATGTGTTTTTGCAACTCCTTAGTGTTGCCACAAAGGAATTTGGTTTGTCCTCACACAAATCAAGCCTCTGTTTTATAAAATGAATAAACCCAACATTTCCCCCCACCGAAATCCGATAGGATTTCCCAGTTATGGTTACAAGGTAAGTGGAAACTTGAATTAGTTTGACAACTTAAAATTTGAAAACGTAGAATTTTTGAAATTTGATTTACTTGAACACAATTGGAAAATAAAAAATATATATACCTAAGTATAGACAAGGGAGTAAGTGGACTGTATTAACTAATTAGAATAGAGTAATATATAAATTTATATGTACAAGTCTTACATATAAATGTGAGATAGTTCATTAGGATTACTGTTTATTCTGCGTCCTGCTCCAACGGTAGAGGACTCACTTTGGAGACTGGACGAGTAAACTCGTGATTATTAGAGGTTTTTACATTAATTACTCGCACAATGCCGTCCGGCCCACTATGTAATTTTGAAACGCGCCCTAAAACCCATTTTAACGCGGGCGCATCCGAATTTATGAGCACAAGATCACCCACTTTGAGGTTACGACAGTTGGTAAACCACTTTTGACGGAGTTGCAACGTATGTAAGTAATCTTGTTTCCACAACTTCCAAAACTGTTGTGACATTTGTTGGACGGCTTGCCAACGGTTTAATCGAGAAGTAGATATATCTGATAAGTCATGTTCAGGTACCGAGACTAGGTCCCTACCTATGAGGAAGTGAGAAGGAGTTAAAACTTCGAACTCGCTGGGATCGTTGGATAAGGCACAGAGGGGCCTTGAGTTAAGCACAGCTTCCACACGAGAAAAAAGTGTACCGAGTTCCTCAAAGGATAAAGATCTTGTACCAATTGACCGTTTTAAGTGAAGTTTCGCAGACTTTATCACAGCTTCATATAATCCTCCAAAGTTACTTCCAGCTGGTGGATTATGTCTCCATGTTACACCACGAAAAACTAAACCTTTTGATAGATTATCCAAGTCAGTGTTAAGAAAGTCCGTGACTTCTTTTAGTTGTTTACCAGCTGACACAAAATTGGTGCCGTTGTCAGACACAATAGAGTGGCACAGACCTCTTCTTGCCGTGAAACGGTCGAAACATGCGAGAAAACACTCTGTACTTAAAGAAGACAAGACTTCTAAATGTACAGCTCGTGTGGCACAACACACAAAGACGCACAAATAAGATTTGGATACGTGAGCGTTTCTGCGAGTTGACTCTTTCGTAGGAAAAGGTCCGCCTATGTCCACACCAACCGTGTGAAAGACGTGTACATCTTGTGAGCGGAACTTAGGTAGTTCACCCATTTTAGGTTGTCGATTTGTAGGAGACGCCCTAAAACAAGATATACATTTACTCGTGCGCGATCGAATAGCACTACGAGATGAAATAATCCAATATTTTTGATTGATCAAACTTTGAAGAGTGCGAGGACCTACATGCAAATGGAGTTTGTGAAAGTGGTCAATCAATATTTTGGTGAAATTTGCCTTTTTTGGCAAAAGCAACGGATGTTTTGTTCGATAAGGTAAATCTGATTGGGAAAGTCGACCCCCCACCCTGAGGTAACCATGGGAGTCTAGAAAGGGGGAGAGCTTTCGCAAGGATTGACTGCAGTTATCGTTCTTTTGCAACGCTAATATGTCACTTGAAAAATGTTGTGCTTGAACAGATTTTACTAGAATATCATGAGCTTTTCTGATGTCAGCCACCGAAAGTGATCTTCGTTGATGTGCAGCTGATCTGCAGTTATGGACAAACTGGAAGCATCGAGCAACAACATTGAGTAGTTTACTGAAACTAGAATACTTTTCTGTCAAATCAAAGAATAGCTCAGAGATGACGGCTTTAGAAGTGACGAGTGCCGTTTTAGTATTTTTAAGTTCAAGGGGACTGTAGTCGCGAAATTCATCCATGGTCTTTATTGGCCATTGTGACTGATCTAAGTTGAGCCAGTCAGGCCCATTGAGCCATTCAGGTGCGGCTAATAAGGCAGACGGCAAGGCGCCACGGGAACACACATCAGCCGGGTTAGAGACACCACTGACATGATACCAACATTGACATGGCACACTGTCGTTGATTTTTGATACTCTAGTGGACACAAATGTTTTGAGTGTGTGGCTGGGAGTATTAAGCCAAGCAAGCACGACAGAAGAATCCGTAAACAACAAAGTTTCATTGATTTGAAGACGGTTAAGCAAAATGGATTGGATGTATTTCACAAGCTTTGCGAGCAAATGTGCAGCCATGAGTTCGAGACGTGGAATAGTGACAGTCTTTAAGGGCGCGACCTTAGATTTTGCAATGACTAAACTTACTTTCGCCTCACCTATCGCGTTTTTTGATCGGAGATACACCACCGCAGCATACCCAAGAGTTGAAGCGTCACAGAAACCTAGAATCTGACAGTAAGTATGTTGCGCTACCTTTACATGGCGGTCGTGTTGTATATTTGACAATAGTGGAAGTTCATTGACATAGGCTGTCCACTGAGCTTCAAGTTCCGCCGGTAAGTGTTGGTCCCAGTCTAACTGTCGAGCCCAAAGTTCTTGCATAAAGCATTTGGCATAAAAGACACACGGGGCTACAAAACCGAGCGGATCGAACTGACGACCTATTTGAGAAAGGACAGTTCTTTTTGAAATTATAGGATTTGACGGATGCGTGGTGAAGGAAAATGCATCGCACGCCGGCAACCACTGAAGACCTAGCACTTTTATAGACAAGTTAGATTCGTCGTCGAATGCAACGGGCGTTTCACGATGAATCTCATCTAAATGATCAACTACCTGCGCACAATTGCTTGACCACTTACGAAGGATGAAGCCTCCAGCCTTTAGCAGATCCATGAGTTCACCCTGAAGTTGTAGCGCTTCGTCGATGGTAGGTACAGACCACAAAAGATCGTCCATAAAAAAAGCCGTTTTTAAAAGTGGAGCAGCGTTCGGAAACCTTTTTGCTTCGTCATCAGCGAGGGTGTGCAAAACCTTAATTGCTAAGTATGGACAACTAGCGACACCGTACGTCAATGTATTTAAGGCGTACTTTTGAATGGCCTGGTCTGAAGAATAACGCCATAGAATATGTTGATACGGTCGTTGAGTTTCATCCAAGACCACCATTCGGTACATCTTGCAGACGTCTGCAGAGAGACAGATCTCATGCAGGCGGAAATTTATCAAGATTTGATTGATATCAGCTTGAAGTTTCGGACCCGGTAGCACTACTGAATTAAGTGACATATTATTTGACGACTTACCGGAAGCGTCAAATACCACGCGATGAGACGTCGTGGTACTTGTCGGTTTGACAATGCAGAAATGCGGGATGATATATTTCGAATCCACGTTCTGGACATCACCAAGACAAGTCATATGTCCGAGGTCTTCATATTCGTGCATAAATTTATGATATTGAATTTTCAACGCAGGCTCCCGCTCTAACTTTGACTCTAAGTTAAGAAGTCGACGAGTTGCCATTTGACTCGAATCTCCGAGTTCAAATGACGATTTGAACGGATACTTAACTATATACCTACCTGTATCATCACGCCGCTGATCTTTCGCAAATAAGTATTCCGCTAATTCGTCGTCTGGGCTTCGACGTGGTACCTCGGATGGTACATTTTCAACCTCCCAAAAAGAGTTCATTATTTGATCAAGGTTCATAGAAAAACCGCAGAATAACTCATCTCGATTTGTTGTAGTAACCAACGAGACGCTTTGATCGGAACGGTCAAGTTCGGTTTGACCGAGTATGACGTACCCAAATACAGAGTTCATTGCAACCGGTAAACCATGTTGACGAGGAAGTATTTTCTCACCATCATAGATATACGGAAACAAATCACCTGCGATCAGTAAATCGACGGGCGCGGGTTTATAGTAGGCCGGGTCGGCCAACATCAGATGTTGAAACTCAACAATGGTCTTATCAGAGAGTGGCATTGTAGGTAAATTACCTGCTATGTTAGAAACTATTACCGCATCAGTAGATAGGACGGGACTAGAACAGTGCCGCGGCTTAATCTTACAAGTAACTAAGCCGAACTCGCGGACTGGATTACCACCTAAACCGATCGGTTCAAAGTTGCATTTACGGCGTGACAGCCCTAGACGCTTCGCACAGTCTTGAGTTATGTAGCTCGACATAGCGCCGCTATCAATTATAGCACGTACGGTTTGGAACTGGCCCCAACAATCTGCGACGTGTATAACCGCGGTGCCGAGCAAGACTGTCAAAGAAGCCGTGCACGTCAATGCAATAGCACTAGAACTCGAATTTGCAAAAGAATCTATGTGCAATGTGTGGTGATGCTTCTTTTTACAGATGGTACAAAGTACCTTAGACGGACAGTCATTGACAGCATGATCACGCAAACAATTTTCACACAATTTTAATTGTTTGATTTTGTCAAGACGCTGCGCCGGTGTGAGGTCAATGTACTCGGTGCATCGATAAATAGAATGCATCTTTTTGCAATACAGACATTCCATGGATTTCATTGATTTAACAGGTTGTTCTGTATTGACAACAGCTGACGACAAGGTAGGTCGCTGTGAATTTGATTTTAAACCTGTAGGTTGGTTAACCTTTGACTGACTGCGAGAATACGGTACACTCTTAGACGTAGTGGAAATTGTCGTACTCTCAGACATCTCAAGAACGCGCACATATTTTTCGATAAAAGTAATCAACTCATTACAAGTAGGAAGTTCATCCTGCCCTAAACCACGTTCCAGTTCACGTCTAGTTACGGGGTCAAGGTTACGCAATGCAACATAGAACAAAAGAAATCCCGACAAATCTTTGATATCTAACAGCTGGAGTGCTTTAATATTTTCTAAGAATAAATTAAGTCCAGCGACTGACTCGGTATTCAAAGGTTTGAATGTAAATATTTTATCGAGATAATTAGTTGCTAACGCGCGTTTATTTTCATAACGTTTTATTAAAGCATTCCAAACGATTAGGTAATTATCAGATGTAACCGGCATAGACTTAACAATAGTCGAAGCAGGCCCGCTAACTGCCGACAACAGATAATAAAACTTTTCAATACTCGCGATCTGTTTGTTACCGTGAATTAGGCTAGAAAACGTGTCACGGAAAGTAGGCCAGTTTTCAAGTTTACTGTCAAATGGAATTAATTCCAATTTAGGTAACCTAACTTTTACGCTATTGTTTTCCGATTTATGCTCAACTTTATTGATTGTTGTGTCTACACTCAAACTGGTATAAATACCTCGTATTGAAAAATAAATCTCATCGAAACTTTCAATCTCCTTGTATGAAGGTACATAATTAGGTATAAACCTTTTCTTTAGGGCCGCAATGTTCATTATACTTTGTTCATATTTATCCCGCCAACTCGGCAATTCATGGTAACGAGCATGAAAATCACTCAGTAACTCGGGTTTGTCAGTAATGGTTTTGGACATATCGTACAATGTTTGCAATCTTAGAAAACATATTTCTTTCATAGACACATGTGGTTCTACCAACTCCTCATACTCGGTACTTTCGGATGCGCCTGCCATTTTCACGTCGGCCTTAGGCATTTTACTAATAACGACACAATGCAATGGCGGCCGCACAACTTGAGCGATAATTTACGCAAAAATGAAATGTTGAATAAATGAGTTTTTTACTTGAAATGAACTTCTCAAAATATGTAAAAAGGGGTTTTGAATAGGTTTTATGATTTTTATAACTGGAAAATCCGTTCGAATGACCAAAATGTATAGAATTGACTGAACTTTGAAAGAAAACGAACACGAGGGCTTGATCTAAGTGAAAGACTTACCGCAGAATTCCAGTGTTTTCGCCAGTCCCGGGACGTTGATAACAGCCTCGAAGGTCCACTAACACTTCGATCACGTATTTCAGTTGTTTTTTCAGCTTAAAGTTCAGTTTTGGAATAGTTTTATATAATTTGTCTTGAGACGCACGCGTTGTATTTGACGTCTTCTTGGCAGAGTGTTGCCATGTGTTTTTGCAACTCCTTAGTGTTGCCACAAAGGAATTTGGTTTGTCCTCACACAAATCAAGCCTCTGTTTTATAAAATGAATAAACCCAACATAGGTACTTGAGTAATTAAACGTAAATATAGGCATAGACATAAGGTCAGGTTCTACTTCAAGCATGTTTAATTAAAACGCATTATTATTTTATTTCCTCCCATCTCCAAGATTTATGATACTTCAATAAACGGACACAGTAATTGTAAAGTCACAAAAGAAAAAGAAACAAAGGGAAACGAACAAATCTAAGCGTATTTAAAAACATTACATTCATTACGCTGTTTCTGTACATAAAACGTACTGAGCGTAATATTTAAACATTATTGTATAATATAATAAATGTATGTATATGTTTAACCGAGCATTTGCAGACAAGTACCGAGGGCTGGCCGTGACATGTTGAAATGAAAAGGATGCTCAGTTAGATTGCTTTGACTTTGATGCGGTCGGCATATCCAGCGACATCTAGATAATACAAATCTGAACCGAGTCGTATTGCAGATTCATTTAGAATCTAATTAAATACATTTTCCAATTTAAATCATGTCATTTCTATAAGTATACTTTATTTGTTTGATTCTCTCCCTTATTTTAACACTAAGATCTAATAAATTAATTATAGATTAAATTAAATATAGAACAGTCTAATAAATTAAATATAGATTCAAATGGTTGTTTAGAGTTATATCATACGTAGCCATTCGAAGAGATGGAAAAGTAAATTTCGGTAATGTTTTAAATATTGGCGTCAGCTCAGTAAATATCATACCAATACAAAATATACAAGTTTGACAACGAAGTTCAATGAAATCCAGTTGATTGACAACATTGGTTGTATTTTCTCATGAATTCCTCCATAAGCATGGTACTGTGGACGTAGAGCCTCACTTTCAGACGGTCGTAAACCTCGCCAATTACTGTATACGGCTCCGAGGGGACACGCTTTGATGGGATACAGCCTACGGAGCCCGGAATCGAAGACCGAAGCTTCAGGCTGGTATCCACCAGAGCACAACAGAAGAAAACGCTAAAAGTTATTAAAAGTTAGCACGCATAATTGTAGCAATAGTACGCGTAACGAAGCGAATTCGATTCACATTAAGTGTCAAACGCCAGCTCTTCTGCGAAATATTGGAGCGTCATCGTCATCGCGCAGTGTGAATCGAATACGCTGCGTTACGTTTTACGATTGTCACATTTATTCTAGCTCACCCCGCTGAAGCGATTTTGTAACATTTTTGCTATAATTTTACAGAAAATTCAAGAAGCTTATCGCCTATTTTAATATGGTGAAAGCTTGTTTTGTCTGTAAGCTAATTAGTCTTATCGCTAATGTTTCAAACGGAAAGTTAAAACTAATTTGGCGTAGAGTGATGAATAGTTAGAACACAAATCCTTTACTGTTTTAGTGGACACTGGCCTCGAAGGAGTCTTATGAAGATTAACAGTGTTCTTTACTTACGCTAGTTTTCTGGTTTCTTAGTTGAAACACTCGGGAGGTTTGAAAGTGTGTTTAAACGAATTATGGTACTTCTGTAGGAAGTTATATTTGTACTTTAAAACTTTTAAGGTCTTTTTGTAGATTTTAACTTATTTTTATAACAATTTCCTATTGTTATTACTTACTTATAATGCATTAACTCCATAGACGCATTTAGTCTAGATGACCTTATCTATAAAAAAGTATTATACTATAATTATATATAGTTATTACTATAACTATATATAAATATCCAAAAATGTCTTTAAATTTCAATTAACTGAATATTGTTGTATTTTACCGATTTTCATGTTTAGTTGAGGTTTATATGTAAAATCAACGATCACTAATTCTCAATGATAAAAGAATTCAGTCCTAAGTCTTACCATACAATGTAGCCATGTCCTCATCCCGTAAGACATTTGAAAGCTGCCTATGAATCAGTAAAGTGAGGGTGATATTTCGGCAGCTTTTTTTCAGCCTTCATATTTTATTGTTCGCGTTACAGAGCTCTCCCTTTTTACCTGAAATATATTTTTGTACTTGTAACAGAGGTCCATGTTTATGGTGGGTTTTATTTTGCCTTGTTTGATCTCTCTTTGGGTAGGTACTTTGTGTACTTACTTTGATTGAAATGTGATCCACAGGTTTAAGTAGCCAGGTTTCTATATATTTACACTGACTTTCTTCATATTTTTGTGTGAATATAGTTTAGAAAAAGTGATTGTTAAGTATTATTTTATCTATCTACAATAGACAGGGTTTTATGTTCCACAGAGTAGGTTTTTGTAACTTTCAGTAATTCTACTTTCGAAGTGGAAATGAAATTGCAACTTAGCGAGTTCGGCGCGGGCTCTTTAGCCCAGTCATATTAGGTAAAAAAAGGGGTCAACCTCGGAATGAAAGATAATAAGCTGCAAATTGGTATGAACCTTTGTTTTGTCATTCTAAATGTTGTCTCAAAAGTCACAATCGTTATCGTGTCCGCGTCTCAAGATATTCAAGGTCAAAGGTCACAAAAATCGGTTTTTCGCGAATATCTGGCTTCCTATCGGTTAAATGAGATTTGCATTTATTATAAAAGTTGTAGGCTATAAAATTCCCTACAACTTTTGTTTAAACTTTTTTTTCATACGACCAACCGTTTTGAAGGTAGAGCGCGAAGTGCACATCGTACAGTCATATACGGCCTAATGCAAGGTCAAGCGTGAGTTATGGTTATCAGTACGTTATAAAGTCAATTATTTACTTGGAAATTATAATTATTAAACAATGCCTATTATTTATGTACTAACTATTAATTATTTATATTTAATTAAAGTAAGTAACTTGATTATTTATATATAATTATTCATATTTAACTATTTAAGTATAAAATATTATTAATTCTGGATTATATATTTTAGTTTTATTTTAAGTTAACACGACATTATATATCTTTTCTTTAAAACGCGTAAATTTCTCAATACTTATATACCTGGAAATACTTGTCCCTACCCTATGCCCTTTTCTATTCATTGCCGGGACAGATGTTCTATAGTATCCTAGTAAAAACCTTGTCTTCTAGTAAAAACAGAAAAATTAATTCAACGTGTCCAGAATGCTTGCGCAAGGTTCTGTTTTTATATTCCTGCACGCACACACATTACTCCCTACCTTAATAGCAAAAGTCTGTTAAAGATGAAAGCTCGTAGAAACCTTCACCTAGCGACCCTGCTTTTCGGTGTGGTGAATTACGAGAAGCCTTCTTATCTTTTTCATAAGTTGAAATGGGCGAAGGAGTATTCTCGCTTCGGGAAGAGAGAGTGTACTCATGTGTTTGTATCACCGAGACACAAGACTGCAGCGTTCCGTGGTTCTTTCAGGTTTGCGGCGTCTCGGTGTTGGAACGACTTGCCACCACCAATTCGTACTTTAAGAATAGTTGGCACTTTCAAACGCAAACTCAAGAAGCTACTATTGGCGTGCCAAATATCTACCTAACTTAGCTTACTTCTATAGGATCAGTGTGGACTGCACTGGTCCAACACGCCTACATGAATGTATTAAAGCCTGAAGCAGTCTTACCTTGTTCTTGCGATTTTCTGCATACTTCTTGATCTTCCATTACTTGCTTGGCGCTTTTCCCCACGTTCTTCATTTTAGTAGGCATCCAACCATCCGTTTTTTATCTTCTCCACCTTCGTAGTAGTTTCACAGTCACGGTAAACAGGCTCCCACAGTTTGATTTGTAGTACATAGGTATCTGTTTCAATTAATCGCGCGTAACACCACCATAAACACAGTACAACCACACAGAAACACTTCCAGAGACGCGATGTGCACTTCGCGCTCTACCTTCAAAACGGTTGGTCGTATGAAAAAAAAGTTTAAACAAAAGTTGTAGGGAATTTTATAGCCTACAACTTTTATAATAAATGCAAATCTCATTTAACCGATAGGAAGCCAGATATTCGCGAAAAACCGATTTTTGTGACCTTTGACCTTGAATATCTTGAGACGCGGACACGATAACGATTGTGACTTTTGAGACAACATTTAGAATGACAAAACAAAGGTTCATACCAATTTGCAGCTTATTATCTTTCATTCCGAGGTGAAAGCCCTAATATGACTGGGCTACTTGAGAAAACAACGGTTTGACTTGTCAAGACAAATTGAAAACACTTTTAAAACTTTAACTATTTAAACGAGAAAATATTAAAATGCAGGTATAAGGTTCTAAATAAAAATACCGTGCTGAAACATACAAACAAAATCACGAATTAAAATACATATTATTTTGTACAATATTTTATCATTATCAATTATGTTTATTTGCGTGGTAGTGGTGGTAGTATACGGATGTGAGTGTTACACTTTCTAGAACTGGTCCCGAAACGCTGAAAGTAACAGATTCAGCTTGCCTTCAAACCGCACTCTGAACTTTCGTTCATGCTAATGAAAATAGCCAAAGTTACGTAAATAGTGCTCAAACTCAACCGGAACATATCTAGAACTTTAAAACTTTTACAACTTTTACTGACTACGTGCTAAGCTCGTTAAACTCGAAGGGGACATTCACTTTCGGCTTTCCGAACGTGTTTAAAAGATCAAATACAGCTCAGAATAACATATCAAAAAGTGTGTCAAAATATACGTCAAATATTTCTAAAATCTTAACTTTCAAACAACATCTTCAAAATCCAAAATCGAACTGACATTTTGTGAATGGGTATCTTTAGACAAATATACCTTAAATTAAAAAGAAAATGAGTTGTATGACAGTGCACACCTGCACATTAGATGTTAGTGATGTGTTATGGTGATTGTGATGAGGGGTCGGTGACGCATGCGCGCTGGCTGCGGCATGGTCGCGCGCGATGCGCGGCGGCGCGTGCGCCTGGCTTGGCACGCCGTGCTCGCGCAAAAACGGCGCAGTCTGCACGTGCCGGGTCCATACTGCACTCTTACAGGTCAGTATGTTTTTTTTTTTTAATGCCATAGCTGGCAGACGAGCTTGCGGGCCATCTGATGGGAAGTGGTCACCGCCGCCCATGGACACTTGCAACACCAGAGGCGTTGTCGGTGCGCTGCCGGCCTTTTAAATAAAGATAAACCCTTTTGAAGGCCCCCATGTCGAAGCTCCGGGTCTAAGTGACATAGGTTATTATTCTCGATGTGTACATTTTAGCTGGAAAACACTGGATGAGAAGAGCTGAAGACCTGGTGCATCTTGGATTACTGATATCGGTTGATTGCGCTGTTTTTACATTGCTGCATTACGTTGATGTACTGTTATAGTCAAATATTTTATAGAAATAAATCTAGTGAGAGGAGGCCTTTATTCACGATTTATTCATAGATCCTCTTATAAAAAATGATATTTATAGAAATAAATGCAGTGTATAAGTAAACATAAAGTATCGGAAATAATTATGTTAGTTTCATCGGAAGTAATCAGTAACTATTAAGGATAAATTAAAAATTCAAATCCAAGAAGTCTTTGTTAAAAGCTTCGGTATTAAAATCAGTGGTTAAATTAGCACTTTAACTATGTAAATTATACCTGCACAAATGAGTTTTTACAGTTCGAATCTAATTTAAAACTATCCATTTATTATTATAATTACCTATATTGTCTATTATTACTGTATTCTATAAAATGTATGATCTAAAAATGTGTAATATTGTCTTGTTTTATATTTTATGTTTTGACAAAATATAATATATTTCATTTTATTACTATACGGTTCAGATTGATACTGATTTGGTTCAGTTGAGCTATATATAGATCGTTTGCTACGGTCGGCAGATAGCTCAACTATTTAATGTATTTGATACATGTACATTTGGTTAATACTGCAATAGCCGCCTGTGAATAAATTATTATATTCATTAATACATTCTATTTTAAGAATCAAATAACTGATTTATTTGTCTTATATACTGTACTTAGCCACGTAGGAGAAGTTTAATTTAACGTTGTGGACAGTGGAGCGGAAAAAAGGCGTAAACCTACTCGCTCGCAGCGGGTAACCACTCAGTGCGAGTAATTTAAATTACTTAGAACTGGCTATTGCACGTAGATTCATATGGATTTAACACTTTGTAAACCCCGTTATATGTCAATATAACAAATATAATTTGTATTGTGTATTGATAATATAATATTCACTGTCTAAAAAAAGCAGTGTCTAGTCTGGCTAATCTTTCCAACACGATGCTACAACAAAATACAGTTGTAGCATCAACACGATAAGAAGAAGACTGTCTAAAAATGAAATAAAATATAATGTAATGAAATCAAATTAAAATGAAATTGATATAAATTATAAAATATCAGAAATACAACTGTAATTAAATGCGATAGAAAATAATAATGAATTAAAGTAGGATAGAATACATTATATCTTTATAGTACCTACACCTAACAAGAGAAACAGAACAGAAAGACAATGTAAACAAAACGTGCAATGGACTGTCTTTTCGCTACAAGTGATGTCTTCCATACAACCTTTGGATGGACAGAAACAAGATTAGAAAAGAACGGGGCACAATTATTAGTAGGTAATGTCATAACCTACAAAATATAAATTGATCAGTCAAGGCTTGGTCTCTTTTATCATAGATCAGGAAACTTTAAACCAACTAAAAACTCTATCGTATTTGAGACCTGACCTACTCCTCAGCGGGTACAAGCCGCTTAGGAAACTAGAGACTAACTAAATAAAATACGTTACCGACCTGACACCGGCGTAGTCACTGCACGCCGCCTGTAATTAAATTCCACCGGCATGGACTTAATTCCATCTCAGCTTATTTGATTTGAGGTTCCTCAAAGGGAAATTGTTTGAAGAAGTTATGGTTTTGAGGGCTTAAAGATTTATTTGACGAACAGAATAGGAATTATCATCATACTTAAAGCTAAGGCGTTTAGAACCACCTGACTTGCACTACACCTAATTTTATGATATTTCTTAATGTCTGAAAACGCATCCATCCGACCATCTTTTCGTGAAACATTTACCTTATGATAAAACTATGTCATTTGAAACACGTACCTACACAAAAACGTCAAAAAGTTCAAAAAGCTGAAAGCTACATAATGCAGTGCATTTCGTCAGTTATCATAAAGTGAATACTCATTGGGGAATATTGTAATAGTCTAGGACTAAAATAACACGTACGGTATTCGTTTAATTATGCTCCATTTGTCCCAGAATGCTGTGTCCCGCCGCGTTCCATTCGCTGTGTTGACATCGCGTCCTGTGCTATATATGACTGGTTTAAAACGTCACAAATTTCTAGATCAGACAAAGACTAGGAAATTAGTGATTAAAGATAAAGACCAGCCCTTACGGTCTATCTAAAAAGTTAGCGCAGACATGAAGTCCTGATTACCATACGTAATGGTTTTATAAGATAGGGTAAGTATACTGGCACGGATAAACTGGATTCTAAGTATATCTCGCCGGTTATATTAGGTTATACCCCGACTTACGACTGCCCAACAGTGTCGGGATGAATTGCCTATCGATTACATCCGCAATAAACGCCTCACGACACTAATACGGAGCGATCGTAATTATTTACGACACATTTATGCGATGTTATCATCATATTCGTGTTTACTATCAGCCTTCTGTACACCCTTCAGTACAACATAGACTGTGGACGTTTTGAGATTAATATTTTGTTACTAGCCGTGAGGTTATGAGAAAATCTTTCTTTCTGCTATTTTCTATTATCAAAAACAGATTCACTGCTTATAGTTATCAATCGTAGTTTATAATTATTAATCGTTGAGTTTTTATTGAATGTCGGTCAGTGATAAAGTGTGACCAGTATTGTGAATAACTGCGTTAAAATACTTCACGTAGATAAATATTTATTTAATTTATTGAAAACATGTCTAAATATAAAAAAAAACTTTTGTAATTTCCACAAGTCCAATATCCGTATATCAGCTGTAACTTTCACGGACTATTTCAGGAGTGCAAAAGCAGTACCACATATCTCCACTAATGGTGCATTAATGCACACGAGCCCCGAACTGTCCCAGTGGTCCTCGGAAGACATATTTGCTTATGGTAATGCGGTAATGGGAACCTGCGAAATAATCTAGCATCTAGAATGAGGTAGCTAGTTCATTTTATAGGTTTTAATCTGCTCTATGTACTCGTAATAAAATAAAAGGAGGTTTCTTTCTTGACGAGAGAATATCTTTGAGGCTGTATTCGATTTGATTCGTTTGATTTTAGTAAGGTGAGCTCGAAAAACACATAAATTTTGTTGAAAGAGAAATAGTTTTATTGAATACAAAATGGTGAAACCGCAGATTCATATAAAAAAGGCGTATGTGTTTAAGTGGTCCGTAGAGCGGTAAGCCGCTTCCTAGCGATAATTAAATAGAAACTATGCTAAACCTCGATATAGTTCGATCCTTCTAACTACTTAGTACTTATAAAGAGTTAGCAAGCTGTTCTCTCCGCCGTGGTTTTAAGCTGAGTTTTGCGAGTGTGCTTCAAAAGATTTATTAGAGCGAAGCGACCCGAATGAAGCTCACGCTCAACGTTGTGTGATAACTATACAGCTGGCGAGCTGCTCAAATTGTGGGGAAATAGCAAGGTTCAATCGGATTTGTGGAAATTTCACAAAAAAGTGAATGAAATACTCATATGTGCCACATGTAAACCACCTTTTGAAAAACCAACTATGATATAACAACGAAAAATGTAATACATTTGCGTAAGATCCTCAAAGTTTGAAAGTTACGTACCTACCTATAATTATGAAGTACATATTTCATTTCATTTCATTTATTTATTCTTAAACAATTATAAATCGTATTAGAATATATATATCATTAAACATAAGTAATAACATCAAGCTAAAAACCAGTCATTCATGAAATCGTTCGTATGTTCGTTCAATAAATCACAGGTTCGTTCCGCGGAGGCTATAAATTACAAAGATATCTAGGCTTAAAGGAATCCTTGAGATAAAAACCTCGTCTTAAGAAAATTCGTTGAGCTTTCCCGCTAAATTGTTAGCAGAAACAATAAGAAATAAAATAAACTGCGAGATGTTGACAGTCGTTTAATTTTGGTATGCTATTTTTTACCATATCTACATTGGAAGGCCTACGTAAAGTGCCCAACCTGAATAAATGTGCCGGTAAGAGGATTCTCGTGTAGATTCCAATTATTTTGACAGATTTATGACAGTAACTGAGGATAAGATGGAGCAGAGTACGTTGACATGGACAGAAGGATGGCAGACCTAAATCTTAAATAACGGAGAATTTTGAAGTGAAAACTTCTTTAGCGGCGCTGGGTGGGTAAAAACTTTCAAACTCGCGTCAGGGTCACGTGACGTCGAAAAAGCGTAAGATCTTATTTAATTTTTATACATTGCTCGTAAAACAAGAGACGACAAAAGAACACACTTGCGGTCACGCGACGTATGACTCAAACAATTAAATAGTGTTGTGGCGACATGACGTGACGATGACGTGGCGACATGACGTGACGTGACGATGACGACGAAGCCAACGAAGACACAGACACATTCGCGCTTGCGCGAATGTGTCTGTGTCTTCGTTCAACATCGACATGACACAATCACAACATGTCTTCGACATGACACAATCACAATGACACAGACACATTCGCGCTTGCGCGAATGTGTCTGTGTCTTCGTTGTCTTCGTCGTTGTGTCACATTCGCGCTTGCGCGAATGTGACACAATGACATGACACAATCACGACTGTGGTTATATATTTGAAGTGAAAACTTAAAAGTGAAAACACAACGTTAATATTGAAGTTTTCACTTCTGCCGGCACTCCCGGAGTGCTAGCTTTTTTTTTTTTTTATAGTTCGTTGAGACACCTAAACAAATGTATATAATAAAATAACAGTAGCCATAATATTGAAAATAAATTAAAAGTGGTATCTAAAGTGATTTATTTTTGCCATAAATATTTTAATTTATGAAAATAATAAATTAAACGGTCGTGCTCATGGCTGCCAAAGAAACAAATTATACTTTGTGGGTTTTCATTTTCAAAAAGTTTACTGTTAATATAATGACATATTATAACACAGTGAATTGCTATATTGCCTTTTGCAATAATTAACAATCAACTTATTATTAAAAACAAACTTACGACTATAACAGTATTTACAAAATGTACATAGGCATATAAAATACATAAGAAACGTTGAGCTATCTACAGACCGTTGCAAACGATCTATAGATAGCTTAACTGGTCCAAATCAGTACCAATCGGAAGCGTACCCAAGATACTGACATTGCCGCGCTGAATAGCAAATATAATAATAGATATAAATATAATATAAATATATAATAACTCCTGAGTATAAGTCCATTTATTTAATATTATTCCTTAACAAACAGAAGCTAGATGATAAAACAGAAACACAAATATACTCTAGATATCTTTCTGTAAAACTTTCCACTAACCAGAGTTTAAATCCTTTATATCGTTTAACGATGCAAGTCAAAGGTCGGAGGATGGAACCTCGGAGGCAGCATTGTGGATCTGTCAAAAGAGTGCTTTGGGAATACACAAACAGCAAATTCACCAATAGGGTTGTTGCAACTAAATAAAAATAAAATCTCTACCATTTTTTATTATCTTATGTACCTGTATACTTATTTAGGACTACTTCGTACTTATATTAAAACTGTTTTATTTTATGTGTGAATTTTGGGAACGAATAAACAATTATCTTATCTATTTTATCATGCAAATGAGAAATTAGTATTGTTTTAGAAATTTTATGATTATTACGTGCCAGTTAAAAAATATATTTAAAACTAAAGTGTTTTTTCTTTTAATTAGAACATACCATTAAAATAAAGAAGAGTGACGATCGAAGGGATAAACACTTTTAAAACTTATTAAACTTATAAGTTTCTTTAAAGATTTCAAATCTAAGCCGTCGTAGATCTTAAAATGTACCTACAACTTCTTCGTTTCCATAACTCTCTGCATGCATACAAACAGCCTAATTCAGGTGGCTCTAGACTCCCTAGATCTAGCTCAAGGCTGAAGCTTCATTAGCCAGGTTTATACAGTGTGGCCTTACCTCAATCAATGCATGAATCGCAAGCTAGGTTCTTGATAAAAGGTAGTTTTTGGCGCGGAACTTATTTATATACAGTTCAAGGTTATCAGTTGAATTGAATTGCATGTACAGAGATGGTTTGGTGTCATTAAAAGACTTAAAGTCACAGTCATACACAAGATTATTAAGCATTGCTATTCAGCGTGGCAATGCAGCCAGTGTCTTGGGTACGCTTCCGATTGGTACTGATTTGGATCAGTTGAACTTCTATAGACCGTTTGCAACGGTCTGTAGATAGCTCAACTGTTTCTTATGTATTTAATATGACAATGTACATTTTGTAAATACTGTATAGTCGTAAGATTGTTTGTGAATAAAGTACTTTATACACTGTAGATTATTAATATATTGCAGTTATCAAGTTGAGTCTTTATAAAATCATTTTATCCTATATACTATTAAAACTATATTAATTATCTTTATCTATGTCCATTACGTACCTACCTACCCTTTTTCAAATTAAAACACAATTTGAAAGGTGTCCTATGAAACTGCAGCCTGGCAGAGCTAAGTGGTGTTTCAAATTGAGTTACGAAACATTCAAAGTGAAAAAGCGGTAAATTTTATGAAATTCAGTCATTTATTTTTCCACTGGAGTGCCTACTTGATTTAACCGAGACATTTTTATATTAATTTGATGTTTCCAGTTTCATATTTATAATTTTATTAGATTTTGTTATGAAGCATTGTATGGGCCATAGTATAACGTAGTTTTTTCTTTTGTCTGCAGGAATTCTCAACCCTCACAAAAGAGCTCAACCAGGCACGGGAACAGCTGTTAGAGCGAGAGGAAGAGATCTCAGAACTCAAAGCAGAAAGAAACAATACCAGGGTAAGTAAAACAAATTAGTTAAGAAAGCTTTAAGAGATGTCACAGTTAGAAATAGGTACACATTTTTAACGTATTCGTCATCTATTCTTTTTCTAGAAAGTTCTTCAGAATAGTAAGGGCGATGGAAGTACGAATACGAACTGTCAATTATGCGTGATGCGAATAATCATTGAATGAATGAAAATGCTTTATTGTACACCATAAACAAAAACTTAAAAACTAGAGACTGAGGTACAATGGGCGGTATTAGCGCTGAAGGCTTTCCATTGAGCTTTGTAAGTTTGTGATGTGAGGCATTGTTTGACCTGTCAAATTTTCTGCCAAACTTAGTGCGTCTGACAACATCTTCAGCTATTTAAATATAGATTATAGTAGGAGCAGATGTATCAGTCGCCAGTTCTGCTGAAGGCCGATGAATAATTCAGATCAGTCTAGACCTCTAGTTCCCAATTTGTTGTCACAGCCGCCTCAATTCTGTTGAATTAGTAAACCAAACGATTTGTCGGTGTACGCAAAAGTATTCTGGGAAATGCGAATTTTCTTTATTGAAAACACATTGTGAGAGTATTCTCTAGTGATTTTGTATTGATTTGTGTGAGTTCCACCACAGAATACCCAAACGACCTACCAAGAAATAGACTCTGGTACATTAATTATATCAATATAACTTTGTGCCTGCTTGTAATTTTGTAACTGCAGCCTGTTGGCAGGCTGACAGGCGTCACAGCTCAGTTGGTAGTAACTCTGCCTTCCATGCTGTGGGTCGTGGGTTCGATTCCTCCATTCGACCCAGAGCAAATGTTTGTGTGATGAGCATATATATGTGTTATGTCTGGGTGTTACTATGTGTTCTATGTATGTATTTACAAAAAAAAATAAGTTTCTATATAAGTATTCTATCAGCAATCTAGTTGACATAGTAGAAGCCTTCCTTAGTTTAGGACTAGAGTGTTATGTGTGTTATGTCCATGAATATTTATTTATTTATTTCAGTTACTTCTAGAGCACCTAGAATGTCTGGTGTCACGGCACGAGCGGTCGCTCCGCATGACTGTTGTCAAGCGGCAAGCCGCTGCGCAATCAGGAGTCTCCTCCGAAGTGGAGGTCCTGAAGGCACTGAAGAGCCTCTTCGAGCATCACAAGGCTTTAGACGAGAAGGTAACCAGCCAAGCTGATATTCTTAATCCTTAAAGAGTATAAAGTCAAAGTCAAAGTCAAAATTGCTTTATTCAGTAAAATCACAAAGATCATTTAGAATCGTCTTACATACTAGGTGATTCTAGGTGCCAGTTCCACGCGACCAGAGCCTAGAAGAACGGGCAAGAAACTTAACGTCCAAGCTGTGTGAGAGAAGGGAGTTATATGACTTTTGATTTAGAAGTTCTAAACCAAAAGTCATATTACCCTTCCTCTTAATGACCGTTATAGATTTTATTACATATTATAAGGTAGAACACCCAACACGGGTTTACACTTATCAATTTTAGAGTAGTATGCTTAGAACATAGTGTTCCCATAATCAAAGGGTACATCGTGCGCAAAAGAACAGCATATTTTTAGATGTAACGTATGTAATGATGTTTTGTTTGCAGGTCCGGGAAAGGTTACGAGTGGCGTTAGAAAGAAATACGGCATTAGAAGAAGAATTAGCTTTAACCAAAGAAGAAGTAAGTTATACCTACGTTCCTTATTTAATTACTTAATTAATAGATACAATTTTAAAAATGTAATCGCTTGAGATGCTCCCATTCCAGCACCCCAAACTTAGAAACAAACTACTACGAGTTTAAATTACTTTTATAAGTACTAAACGAACTTATTCAATGAAATTAAAATTATCAAGTATTTATTTACGAAACACCCGTCATGTAACAGTTGAGTCATCTGCAGACCGTTGTAATCGAGTTTAGTTTGGTTGCTCAATAAATCACTAATTAAAAGCGTCGCAGGCTTTGCCATAATGGAAAGCAGTACTTATAAATATATTCACAAACAAACTTACAGTATGTACAAAATGTACATTGGCATATAAAATACATAATAAACAGTTGAGCTATCTACAGACCGTTGTAAACGATCTATAGACTAATCTAAATCAGTACCAATCGGATGCATACTCAAGATACTGGCTGCATTAATTAATTTTATTGTATTTTCAGTTACAAAACGTAAAAGCGGGACAGGACAGTGACAAACCAAAGGAAAACGGTCAAGTGCAGACCGGCTCGCCGGAACAGAACGGCGAACAAGTAGTTAAGGTATATCTTATGTTTCAAGAAAAACTACGTTATTTATTCGAGGATAACAATGTTCCCAGTTATTTCCATCTTCGCCGGCGATTTCTGTATAAATTTGATTTGAAAATTCTTACCAAAATGGAAATGCTTGGGAGATATCTGTTAGCGCTGTATGAAATGTGTAACTAGAAATATCATAGGTTACTTTTCGGTAGCACAATTTTACACACAAACACAATTTAACAAAAACACTAACTAATGTTCTAAATAGTCCTATAGATGCTTTGAATTTAAATGGTGGCTTACAGTCATCAAAATAACTGAACCAATTTTTGTTTAATAAAAAATTGTGATTGTTGCTGATAAATATTGGTTCAATTATTTACACAAAATAGATTTAGACAAATAAAACTAGGATTATACAATGGCTTTACTCAATATAATTTAATATGGTTTAAATAAAAGAAAAAGCAAAAATATTTTCGATTTAACAATAAAATTAGGAGTGCTTAATTGAATAATGCCATAACAATAGTCTAGTGTTTTATGCAAGGGCGGATCCAGCTTTGGCGCCAGGGGGGGGGGTCACATAGTCCTGGTCAAGTCAAGTTGTCCTGGAACCAGCTCAAGGGGGGTCATGACCCCCATGACCCCCCCCCCTGGACCCGCCGGTGGTTTTATGTTCGTTTAATATTTTGTTTGATGGTGGGCACAGGAGCAAAATAATGTGAACACAGAGGTGGAAAGCAGTCGGAAAATCTCAGACCTGCAAAACACACTCGGCAAACAGGTTAGCTGGAGTACGGAATATATCGTATGCGAGCTTTTGATCTGTTACGTATTATGATATATCGTAAGGCGTGGTACGCCATGTTTATTTTAGTTCAAGAAATCGATTGTAAAAGTTATTTATGATAATGATGTGAAATGTAATTTAACTGACATTAAAATAGTTCTTTATTTTTACTAAATTTAAAAACATTTTTTTTAATTTTTACCGAAATACTCCCCTACTTTTCTGAGGATATTAAAAAAGAATCATATTTTAATCTTAGAATATTTTGGCAACTAATAGGTTTCGTCATAATACAAAAATAGTATCAATCATTATACGTAACAAGTCGAACAGACCCTAACAACAAGGTCTGAAGCAACAGCATCAATTTGCATCGTGTCGCCATCTATTTATTTATTATAACGAGTTTACATAATTATACAATATATATTAATCAGTATATACATTACAGCCTGCTTCAGCCGTATGTAACTAAGCTACATATGTACCTTAATCATTCATGTATTGAATATATGTACCTACTATTACTATAATTTGGTATATATACTTATAAACATTAAGTAGAAGTAATGTTCACCAAATTTTTTAAATTATTATTTAGCCATAAGATAGTAAACAAAGCTATGAAATAATATATTAAAATTGAAGCATGTAATGTACATTTATCAATGTAGAAGCATATATACTAGCATTATATAGTAGCCATAAATAAAAAGCACAGTATCAACGGACTAATCTACCATACCATACTAACACACACTCAACATATCATACTTATACCTGTATCTACTCATTCATAGTAGTGGCACTTAAATTAATTATTTATATCTGTTATTAACTTGGGTAAGTTACTAATCGGATGTGGTTAAACTGTGTCTACAAGCTTGATGCGGTGGCGGTGACCAAAAAGGAACTAACAACGCTGAAGTACCTTGGGAGTAGGTACCCTTTATTTTGGTCGAAACCAAACTCGATTTAAGATGCTCTGACTACTGCCGGAAGTCTTTGAAACGACAAAGCGGCATATTGCCAATATGACCACTTATTTACATATCGATGTATAATTATAAATATACATAAAAATTTAGTTTTCACCAAAAAACAGATGAGCGCAGTAATCCTGCAGCCGGATCTTAGACTAAAAGCTTTATTACAAAGGATCGTAGACTAGTTCGGTTACAGAACATATTTATTAGATGGATTTGACATAATAATTGATTCCAAAATGTGTGTTTTCAGTCAGCAGAGCTAAGCTCATGGCAGAGGCGAGTGGCGGAGCTCAACAACAAGATGTCTGAGATGGAAGAACGACTGGCCAAGGGCGAGAAGGAACTACTAAAGAAGCAGGATGAGTGCGCGAAGCTACAGCGCGACCTTCGGGAAAACGTCGCGCAGAAAGAAGACCAGGTAAAGAACTCTACATAACATCAAATTGAGACGTCACATTTGTACGTCAATTTTTTTATCTATCTATCAACGTATATATGGACTACCACAACTACCACCTGGACACCTGAAGGTCAGCGGCGTCGGGGTCGGCCGAGGAAGCGTTGGAGGGATGACCTTGACGTATTGAATTGGTGGGACACTGCCAAGGACAGAGAGAAGTGGATTGTTTGGAAGAGGCCTTTGCCCAGCAGTGGGACAATGAAGGCTAGAATAAAAAAGATAAAAAAAAGAAACTATCAACGTATTAGCCATCGTCGAACGTCCAGCAGATTCTATTATATCATCGGACTATCACTTTTTTGGTCTACCAGCGTCCCGTTTTTCTGAGGGGCCTTCCATTTAGTCTTTCATAATCCATCTGTTGTCTTTGTCACATGTCTACGTCACTAATTAATTACTTTTTTTATGGATCTTTCTAGGAGTTTCATCTCTTTTAAAATATGATGATGTTAACAGGAGGAGCGTATCACAACATTGGAGAAACGGTACCTGAACGCGCAGCGCGAGTCGACTTCTCTTCACGACCTCAATGAGAAGCTGGAGCAGGAGTTACAGCATAAACAGGCACAACTGAAGGTAACCATAATAACAAAAATAACCATTACGGTCTTTGACTTAGTACAGCTGACAAGAGAAAAAATAAAAAAACGGTTCTATAGAGAAATGGTCACGACACAAACAGAAAAAAGCAGTCTTGTGTATCTTTAAGAGGTATAATTTGTAGACGAATGCTTACAAATATACACAGAAAAATACAAGGGGCTCAACTATCTGATACTAAAAGAATTTCAGGTTATATACTTGCTTTTCACTTCTTATTTAAAAATGATAGCACTTTGCAGCTATCAATTAGATGGGTAGAATGTCATTGCATTAGATATTCTGCCTTTAATCAGTATACTAAGCTTAAATCTGATCTAAAGATTGCGATGATTAAAAATATCATCAGGATTTTACAAAGCAAAGTATTTTTAGTAGATAACATACTCACACGCTGCATTTAACACTTGTTCCTAACATGTAGCTAAACGTAACTAATGCATAACATAAACTGGTGCTGGCTGGAATCTAGATCTGTCTAACTTAAAAAAAAAGGTTGGTTATTTTGGTCTAACTTATAGACGAGGTCTTTCTTTCTTTCAAATCCTCTTATTTGGCTTTGCTGCTAACTTCCACAAATCTTATAGACGAATTCTCCCACTAGCTAAATTGATTATGGTACAATCTTCAAAGATTAGTAAACGTCAAAAATAGATTGGATATTTTATCATCAATTTTGACCACATTTTATTGGGTGAATCGTCTAAAGTATTTAAATTATAAAACAAAAACATCTCTACACTCAACATTCAAAATGGAATGGTTTCCAAAAACATGTCCCAAGCACTACAGCATCATAAGTAAAAATTGGCCCTCGGTGGTTCCAACTACATATTTAAACCTAGGTCTTAAACTAGATCCCAGCCACATCTATAGCTTCGCAACACATGTACATAATCATTATTCGCAGCTTCAAGAGGAGAAAACTTCAGCCATCGAGGAGAAATTGGAACTGTCCTCGCAGAAACTCGCGCAGATGTCCTCGCTTCCTGAAATGGAGGAGCAGCTCAAAGCGAGGATGGAGGCACTTAGTCAGGTCAGTCAAAATGAGATTTAAACAAAAGGTGTTAGTTACATTCTGTCAGATTTGCGTCACTTTCAAATTAGTCGTAAAGATAGAAAAAGATTAAAAAACGTATGCACAGTTTCAATAATTATTTACACTGCGCATAGACTTAGGCCGTTTGTCCACCGCCGCCGTCACCGTCACGTCACCGAGAACGAGATGACGGCGCCGAAGTAGCGGTACATACTTTTACTTGAGCCGCGTGTCCACCGCACATCCGTCACCCGAGCGCCGTCATCCCGGCCGCCATACTAAACTCGGCCCGAAATAATCTCGTTCTCGGTGACGTGACGGTGACGGCGGCGGTGGACAAACGCACTTAGGAGATGTCGAATTTAACCCAAAGTTTATACGGAAAAAGAATGACAGATTTGATCAAAATGGTTTGATTGATCTTTCTTTGACATTAAATCCTTTTTGCGTCGGATCCTATGATATGAAGCTATCTTATTCTTGTTGTTTTATAATTTTGTTTCTAGGATGTGTAAACGTGTTCAATGTTCATGCTTATTGCTTTCCACTTTCATGTTGTTTTTACTAATAACTCCATATCTTGCTTGTAAACTTTAGTTCACGAGAAAACATTTAACTATGTTAGAAAATATCTAATCTTTACTTGTGTGTTCATAGCATAACTGTATTTATATTTCTAAATACAAGCTTAGGCTTAGTTAAAGCAAGGAATTGGGTTTATGAAATTTTAAGACTAAAAATCAAATAATGTTTTATCTTTATATCGGTTTATGTTGCTACTTAGGGATAAATTCAAGAGTTACATAAAATTAAATGCAAAATGACTTATTCTTTCGTTCATTTCCCAGGCTCAAGAACGGCATGGTTCTGCAGAAGACCGCATCCAGCGGTTAGAAGCGAGCGTCGAGGAGAAGAACGCGGAACTGATGCGACTGAACCAACGGCTTCGGATGAACGAGGAGCACAACACTCGCCTCTCTGCCACCGTGGATAAACTGCTCTCGGAGTCTAACGATAGGTATGTTCAAGTCAAACATTATAAACACACACTTTTACAGATTTTTTGAACTGCAGAAAAAGTAGATAGATAGACACATTGCACAACGGAAAATACAAAAAAATCTTAGAACTAACTTAATGTAGTACAATGGGCGGCCTTATCGCGATAAATAGCGATATAATGATAACCGATAGGTCATAGCAATTTCTTCCAAGCAACCGTAGCATAGAAAGTGACGAGCGAAGTAGTACATGAACAATGTGAAATTCAAAATTGAAGATCTAGTTTTTCATTGATTCTATGCTCCATCTGAGACAATTGCACGTATCAAATCAATTCGTTTCCGCAGGTTACAAGTCCATCTAAAAGAACGGATGCACGCGTTAGACGAAAAGAACGCCCTCACACAAGAGCTGGAGAAGACGAGAAAGTATGCCGATGAACTCCTCGTGGAGAAACAGGAGATTCTCAAAGAACTTGCCAAGTGGAGAATGGAGACTGAACAGGTAAACCTTAATATATACTATAAACTATAATATAAACTAGTCATAGAGTCCAAAATATCTTGAGTAGCGTTTGGAGCAGTTATTTTGATTGCCCAAAGTATGATTCCATACTCAAGATATGCGTGTACAAATTCATATTACGCATTTTTCAAAGCGTCGTATTACATTTTGCTATGATCAAAATTACTTGTATTACGGGAACTAGATTGCTGATTCAGCAGTCTAGTTCCCATAATACAAGCATTGCCTAGTTTCGGACTAGAATGTGATAGATAGATAATACTTTATTGCACGTGAGATTTTTTTTTTTTTTTTACAAGTTATAGGCAAGCGTTTGGCCGCGATCTCACCTGATGTTAAGTGACGATGCGGTCTACGATGTAGCACACTTGCCTAGAAGATACCCATTATTTTACAAATACAATAAAACTTAGAACTAACTTAATTTGGTACGATGGGCAAAGTGATGTGTTATGTCCATGAATATGTTTTTTAATACATATATATTTGGTCAACAGTTGAAGCGACAAATGCTAGAGCAAGAGATTGCGTTCAACATCCAACAAACGGACGCGCTGACGCGGTCTCTGTCGCCGGGCGCGCCGCAGCAGCCGCCGCCGCAAATGTTCCAGGCTAAGGTAATACTTACAAACTCTTTACACAATAAAAGAGTCTTCAATAATTACCAATAAGTAATAAAAAAAACCTAGCTTTGTAATTAGTCATAATGTATAGTAGTCTACTAGTCTAACCATTTTATATGATGGTCATACTGAGCAAGTTGTGAAAGTTATGTGATTTTATGGCTGGTTAGATGATTTTGTGGCGGCAGCCATTTCGGACAGCCTGTTGTCGTTTTTGAGTCTGGGGTTAAAAATAAAGTAAGCTGACGATTTAGGCACACCCTTCTTATGTTTGATAACCCAACGCCGATCTGAGGTCTGAGACACACTGCGCGGTGAAGTTGCAATGATTGTCAGTCGAGTTCATGTTGGCGTGCAGTGTGAATTGAATACATTAACGTTTCAATCGTTTACGATTAGTTCGGCCCTTCTGTTTGATGCTATCTGTGTAAGTAAATATAGTTGTGTGCTGTTTACATCGTAATATATTAGAATTGTATGCTTTCAGTTGGACGGCTCGTGGGAGAAGCTTCAGCAGGCTCACGTGCTAGCCAACGTGCAACAACAGTTCGACGTGTCCAGCGATGCCGAGGTAAACTAGCTCTTATTACATTGTCTTAATCTTTGTGTTTTTAAAACTTCTGTGATTTGGTGTGTACATTGTTCGTAACTGAGATATAAATGAATTAACTCTTGAAACTCTTAGAAATGTCTAAATCTATGTATTTAAAACTTCTGTGATTTCTTTATACAATGAATGAATGAATGAAAGAATGAATGTTATTACATACTTTATTGTACACCATGAAACAAAAACTTAAAACTAGAAACTATGCGGTAAACATTATGGTACAATGGGCAGCCTTATCTCTGAAAGCGATCTCTTCCAAGCAACCTTTGGATGAAGAGGACAAAATACAATGTTAGTGACTCAAATAATTTAATTGTAATGTCAAACAGAACGATGAGTCTGACGGTGGAGTGGAAGGCGGCCACACGGACGCGGCGGCGCTGGCACTGATGCTGCAGGAACAGCTGGACGCCATCAACACGGAGATCCGCCTCATCCAGGAGGAGAAGCAGAGCACGGAGGCACGCGCCGAGGAACTGGAGTCTAGGGTTAGTATAAAATAATATGATTTACAAAAGATTTTGGAGGTTATGGCCAGATAAAGTGTGATTCTTGCTGATACGATACTGAATTTGGATATTTACAATGCAAATCATTTATGCATCTAGATTATGATTTACCATAGACTTTTAAAAATCTTCACCGACAGTAATTTTAACTATTAATAGAAGCTAATTAATAGAAAAATGATCTACAATCGTTAAAATTATTACAAAATTATATTTAGTTACTAAATCAAGGGCGAACAAGTCTGTTAACTGCCAATATATCTTGTAAATGGGCGTATGGTATATTCTATCAATTAGCAGACTGAATTTTATTATCTCTGCTTATATTTTTTTTGTCGTGTCAATACAATCCTGGTGACGGCCGCACATTATAACAACGTCTAAACTTGGGTACATTATGTATTAAATTAAATGTTTTTGTTATAAGACCTAACTGCATAACATTATGGCGACAATAAAATACTGAACTGCAACATAATGGTTCTTAGGAGGTGGGCGTTGATAGCTACGTCACAGTAAATAATACTATTGTAGCTATCATCGTTTCTAATTTTGTTACTGTATCTTTATAGTGATGTTCCGAAATAAAACTAATTTGATTTTGATTTGAATACAATCCTGGTGACGGCCGCACACTGTAAAACAGTGCTGTTAAGGTAGGGTTACGGCTGTGTAACCTGTTTGTTTGTCCCCCCAGGCACCCTTCTCATCGCCCTTGTTCTCACAGGTGGGCAGCTACGAGCACATGAACGTGCTGTCTCGTCGCGAGTCCCCCCCGAGAGCGCCTTCGCCTTCCAGACAGCATCTGGCACCGGCTTTTAATAAATACCATACGGTTAGTATACTAGAAAATGAGACAAGTAAATCTGTAAATACGATAAGTTGAGGTTTTAAATATTGAGACGACACGCCGTTTTCAATAAGAAATTACACGATGTGCTGAAATATCTGGAAATAATCAAACTCACAATTCATGGTAAATATCCCGTTTATAATGAAAACTATGTTCAAAACCATGATAGTTTCAAATATTATATAAATTACACGAGTTTTAATATTTTACTATTGAGAAAAATAATAATAAAGTACTCACGTTGTTATTCTTCTCGACGTTTCTCTATTTATCTCTTTATCATGAGTTCAAGTCGCAAAACAATTTAAACATTGTAAATCCTATGAAAAGTACTTTTTATCGACTAGTTTAATAGTAGTACTATTTGTTTCCCTAATAAAATATAATATTTGTAATATATATCACAGACCTATAAATATGAGGGTAAATAAGAAGCCAGATATTTTAGCATAAGTTGAATGAATCATACTTAACTCATTCATTCATGATCCTCTCATTATTACAATACAATTCACCTAATATGTTGTGTAAGTTAAATTAGAACATAAAGGTATAAAATATGTTTCCGTCTTCAAAATAATCTAAAAATGAACCTGAAACAGGATAAGTTAAGCTAGCTATAAGTTTGTATTATAATAGCGTTGAAATATGTCGTTTGATCGATTTTAATATCTTACCACCTAACCAAGTCTTACGGCCGGTTTCTCGAACGATGATCAACGAAAAAATCAAATAATTACCATGTGTCAAACTCGGATCAATCGTGATTTGAGTTTCCAGAAACCGGCCGTTAGTAATGTAATAAACCCGAGAAGCAAACTAAATACAACTAAGGGGCGCATAACATCATGCTACTTTTTAATACTCAGTTCATTTATTGGTAAATACGAAATAGTGGTATTTATGGTAAGTTAGTTACAATAAAATTTGGTACCACATATGAACCCTGTTTGAGGGCACTACAATATAACAAGATAAGCATTTTAGTGTACTGCATCTAACGAGGTGTAATGCGCCTCTTAAACTAATAAAAACTCTGTTTACCTGACGTAATAATGTATTGGATAGGCTCCGGCGGCCATGTCACCGGCGCATGCACATTACCGCGCCGCGCACCCCTCCGCCAGTGAGAATCTGTCAGCCAGTCAGGTCGGTCCATACTACTGTCTATCCTGCACTACCATTGTATGTTTTGAAAGTATCATTTGACGTAACTTCTCGATAAATTCTGGCTTAGTATCGAAATAAGCGCAGAGTGCTTAGTCCAACGTTGCATTTTAAAACTAACGAGCCGAGAGTCGTCTCTCGGATATCCATACAAAAATAAGAGGATATCCGAGAGATGACTCTCGGCTCGAGAGTAGGGAGTTTTAAAATGCAACCTCGGACTAAGCACTCTGCTTCGTTTTTGTGGAACAGCAAACGAAGAGAGTCTTGTCGAAAGTAGCTTTTATGTCACGAAATATATTTAATATTCATTTAATAAAGCGGAGTTTGACCTTGATAAATAAATAATTAAATATTTATGGACATTTCATACGTCACGCTCAATTCCCAAACTAAGAAAAGCTTGCGGAACTAGATTGGTGTTGAAAGACTTTTGTCGAATTATATTAAAATTTTTCGAGAAGTTTTGTCGAATTATAATTATCGGCAAGTTTATTGTCCCAGCACTTTTGGTGCATTTTTCTTGATGAATATTTTATAAACAGATATAAATCTCTCAATATTGTGGAAATTGTGTTCGCAACCTAATTTTAATGCATCGCATAGTTTTGTATTCTCAACACATGCACGCATTCAAATGCTAATCAATAAAATATTGTGTAGATTTAAAATTTAAATTAAATACCTACCTGGCTTTGTTATTTAGTTAAAATATGTATAAAAATGGAAATGTTGTATCCTAAAATTGACATGTGATTTTATGGCAAAGCACTGCACTGCTTAAAATTGCTTAGGTATGTAGTTAGTCAACGCTTTTGTGAATTAAAATTAAAATATAAATTAAGGTTATTGCAGTTGTGTATAAAGCTTTTATCTTAAAAATCTGTAAATATTTATTAAATATGTTTCTAAAAATAATAACCGAATCGAATTCGATTGTGCTGGAACAATTTTATTATTAAGATATTAACACCACTGTAAATGAAATGAAATGAAATGAATGTGAAATGTAAGAGAATATTGTTTTTATTCATTTAAAAAATATATACTTAAATGTATATTTACGTTGATATATGTACAGTACGATAAGTATTATTATGTATCACCATCATTCTGTATTCATTTTCACATCACATCCAAACTTAGAAATTCAATTCATAGCACAAGATAATAAATTCTTTATGTACCAAAACAAAACATTCTCAAAAAAATCCAAAAAAGTATTTGCTAAAAAGATGCATGAAAGATTACATCTAAAATTCTGCCACACAATATAAAGCCTCCCCTGTGTACACAGATGCAGTTATGCGACGATGGCGGGGGCGCGGGCGTGGGCATGGGGGGGTCGATCCCCCCGGGGGCCGAGGGGGCCGAGTCCCCCCTCACGGCGCGCTCGCTGCGGCTCGAGCGAGCGGCGCGGGCCATCCACGCAGAGAGGGACAGACTGAGAACACATTACCAGACACCTTATGATTCGTGAGTAGAATTTTCAATCTAGTTGTTACATTTCAAAACGTAAATGACGATTTATGTATTTATAATATATACAAAACAGTTGAGCTATCTGGAGAACATTACTAACGCATGAAGAAACTCAATGTAACATACAACAAACAGTTTATTATAGTATCTGGTGTAACTTTTACAAGCCGATGTAGGCTTTAATTTATCTGTCACACAGTAAAGTTACATGTTGTAACTCTTTTCTAAACTAATATTATAAAGAGGAAAGATTTGATTGTTTGCATCGAATAGGCTCTGAAACTACTGGACCGATTTCAAAAATTATTTCACTGTTGTGAAGCTACATTATCTGCGCTGAACATAGGCTATATTATAATGATATTTTTTTTATATAGGCTACCCGTGCGAAGCCGGGGCGTACTACTAGTAATAAATAAATATATACGTAACTTTTTCGTGTTTTTGCTAATACATGCTAATCTTTTCACGCTGCCAGGAGTTCAATCATGTCAGGAAGCCTCGCCAGGATCCCCATACACAGGTGTCCACTTCGACCATTTATTAGTCCGTCACCATCCTTACGATGTAAACTTACCCAACATACACAGGCCAAATGTAGCCGATTTACAGAGGCCAAATGCAGCCGAGATTCACAGATTTTCTGGCACAAATTTAAGTAGATTAAATAAACCGTATTCTGAAGTGAATCTGGCTAATATCTGGTGCGATTGTCCAGACACGCAGTTCAACTACGCGCCGCATAGACTTTGTATGAAATCTAACTTGTACAGGATCGTAGACAGTTATTTATTTCACCATCCTTGTCTTGTGAAGAGTGCAAGTTATATTTAAATAATCTACTTTAAATGTACCTGAATCTAAACAAAATATAAAAGTTTCAAGACAGCTTTTTAATAAATTATACGTAGAAAAAAACAGATGGGCCCTAGATATTTATGTGTATCAGATTTTATTTTCATAAGACACTGTGCATATGTGTTAATAAAATAAGTTTTAAAATGGAATTACTAATTTCTTAAATGTGGATTTGTTTTATTCAGTGTGTTACGATTTATTTACGAACAAACGGTACGTTTCAAATTGTGTTGTATCAGCTTGCGTAGATAATTGGTATTTAAGCTAGGTACTAGTAATTCCATTTTAGACTTAACGCTAGGCTTATTTTCCTGCTTAAACGTAAAATATCCGAGTGACTCGGTGACTCGCTAATGTCCTTGGGCGCACTTACCTACTTAACACTTGGTTTTTGCTCTATATGTATTTATCAAAATCACAGATACGCTAACAAACGGGATGGTAAAGCAATACTTTTAAAAGCTAGCAAAATTTAAAATCTACCAAAACAACACACAATCATAATTTTCTTAAACTATGCTTAAAATTTTATAAAACGCACACCACTTACAAAAACTTCAAAACTTCAAATTAGTGCAAAAAACGTAAACAGACTATGTACTTTCAAAACTTTTAGAAGCTCCTCCACTAAACATTACGTTTATAGACTAATTCAAAAGCTTTTAAAAGCTCCTCAACAGTATCGTAATCTGAACCACCATTTCCAACGACAGTTCAAGCCAGGAGTCGCTGGGCGGTTCCATGTCGATGTCTGCGAGCACGTGGGGCGGCGGGGCTTCGCCCGGCCTGCCGCGGGGGGTCTCCGCCGCCGCCTCGCACGTGTCCATCGCCTCCATGCACCAGCAGAAGAAACGGGGGATCAAGAGCTCCTTGGGACGGTTCTTTAGTAAAAAGGAAAAGGCTGGACTACCGGTGAGTTACTTCCGACTTTTACAATCATCTCTATTTTTACATCGGCTTAATCTGAATTTATCATACAGCATTCATTAAAGTGAACGTTGGCCTCAGCCGATAACCAGCGATACTATGAGGCATGGATATGGCAACATACGAGGAGCTTTAGACCACCACTTTAGGCTACGACTACACCTTGATATTTTTGTTAATGTCTATTTCGGTGGTTTTTCTTTCTATTCAATATAGCCACGAAAACTACTTGAGGATCGCCTCGTCTCATGTTTTAATACCAGCAATTTAGTGTTCTAGAAATATATTTTATGAAACCACAACACTCAATAGAATAAACTGGAAATGAAACAGCTTCGAGTTTGTGTATGTGTTCTTTCACGTACTTCACACCACACTAAAATCATTTCGAAAGCATATACTGCTTTTCCGGTTGTTGCCGGCACCAGTGCCACTAATGTAATGGACTGTTACGGAACCTATGTGCATGATAAATGTGTTTGTTGCAGATGCAGCAAGGCTCAGCTCCGCGGTCGTTGTCGTCGACATCGTCTCTGGGCCTGGCCTCGTTGGCGGACGAGGGCGCGCCGCCCGCTGACAACCCGCTGCAAGACTACGGACGGGGGAAGACGAAGTAACCACATTACTATTCAATCGGTTTATTTAAAATTAAGAGTATTTCCGTCCTTGTCTCACAAAGGAGAACGTGTATTTTTCTTCTCGCTTATTGTCGGGGTTATTGTTAAGACATTTTTTACTTTACTTCATGCTTGTTTTTTGATTTCTATACAACCGTACTTATAAAATAACTTCCACTTGGGATCGTGACGAGTTGCTCGACTTCCAGACAATCGTATAAAATATATAAAATAACTTTAGCTAATCCCACTTTCACCTGCATGACCATACTTCTCGCAAACTAAACGATTGAATTGTATTTGTTTGTGTGTCAGGGACCGTGACTACCGGCACGAGTTGCTGGGCGAGGCGATGCGCGCGGGCACGCCGTTCGCGCTGTGGAACGGGCCCACGGTGGTGGCGTGGCTGGAGCTGTGGGTGGGCATGCCGGCGTGGTACGTGGCCGCCTGCCGCGCCAACGTCAAGAGCGGCGCCATCATGTCCGCGCTCTCCGACCAGGAGATACAGAGGGAGATAGGTATGCCTTACACTCTGCTTGCTTGGGCGTGATCCTATTACAACGTTTTGACGTGACAACGTCTTATAATTCGATAGAGCCGGCTGCACGCACGAAAAAACATGACTCATGAGGCGTTCCATGAAGTGACGTTGTCACGTTCAACTATCGTCAGTAAACCGACTTTACAGACAACCATTTTTTTTAAAGAAAAATATGTTCGAAACCGTGATACGTTTCAAATATTATACTAAAAAGTCTGAGACTACTTTTTAGTATAATATTTGAAACTATCACGGTTTTGAACATAGTTTTTCTTTAAAAACGTTTTATTATGTTTGACCCGTGATCACGGCGCATGCAACTGTGCCGAAATATCGGTAAATAATCAAACTCACAAATCATGGTAAATATCCCCGTTACAAAGGAAACTATGTATGTGAGTGATTTCAAAGTGATCCTTGTGATTTTATTGAATAAATGCAATTGAAGTTTGCAGTTTGAAGTGATTGTTACTCATTCATGAAATTATGTACCTATTCTTTGTGTATGGAATATGTACTTATTAATTTGACATGTAACCTTTGTTATGTGTTCATTTATTGTACTGTAAAGAAAACTATGTAAGTGAGTGTTATTGTGTGTGCAGGTATAAGCAACCCGCTGCACCGGCTGAAGCTGCGGCTGGCGATCCAGGAGATGGTATCGCTGACGTCCCCGTCGGCGCCGCGCGGCACCGCGTGCGCCGCGCTCGCCTTCGGAGACATGAACCACGAGTGGATCGGCAACGTCTGGCTACCCTCGCTAGGTTACATATTTTTATTTATTTATAACCAAATTTTACAAACTTAATTAAGTACTTATTTACTATAATTAGGTAGATAAGGGTGTAGGTAGGTACAAATTGGACACGTAATTACCTTAAACTAGATAGTAGGTATGTAAATAATAAGTACCTACACCAACAATTAACCAAACAAAGCAAGTGCTGAGTGACCTAACAGATTTTATTAAAAAGTTCTGGAGTTTGTAAACAAAGTCATTGATTTGGTTAAGTGACGACTACCCTCCGTACTAGTTTTCACTGTATGACGGACGGGCGCCATTGCGCATTGTGCATATACACCTACTCTTATCTTACTCGCCCTGTCCTCTGACAGGCGTCACAGCTCAGTTGGTAGTAGCTCTGCTGTTCATGCTTTGGGGACGTGAGTTCGATCCCCGTCACAGCTCAATTGGTAGTAGCTCAGCCTTCCATGCTGTGGGTCGTGAGTTCGATTCCCACCCAAGCCAAATGTTTGCGTGATGAACATAAATATTTGTTTCTGGGTGTTACTATGTAAGTATTCTATGTATGTATTTACGAAAAAAAAATGTATATATGTACTTACATAAGTATTATATTGTTTTCATAGTACAAGCTTTGATTAGTTTGGGATTAGAGTGTGATGTGTGAAATGTCCGTGAATATTTATTTATATCTTCTTGCGTGCCAATGGGAAAACGACACGAACCAGACAAACCAGTCACCTATAAATAAGTAGATTTACATAAAAGAAATCTAAATAAAACTTAAATAATAACTCAACTTTGAGTTAAGTACCTAATTAATTGAAGCTATCTGCCAGATACATCCGACCTCATCCGCTTTATCATGTATAAACAACATCCCTTTCTTAGTTGACAATATGATAAAAAAAATGAGATCTTTAAATTCATAGAAGTCATGTAAAGATGTATTTTCCAGGATTACCACAATATAGAACGACGTTTATGGAATGTTTGGTGGACGCGCGCATGTTGGAACATCTCACGAAGCGGGACTTAAGGACGCAGCTCAAAATGGTCGACAGTTTTCATAGGTAAGTATTGTTTCACGACTCAGTTGGTAGTATTACTAAGTATTATGTGTATGTATTTATTAAAAATGTTTAAAGTTTTAAAGTATTCTATCAGTAATCTAGTTTTTCCTCATACTTTCTCAACAATTTGTATTTCATTGAAATTTGTAAGAAGGATCATACACAAAAACGGATCGAAGTTTCTTGCCCATCCTTCTAGATTATTTGACAAGCGTCACAGCTCAATTGATAGTCTTCCATGCTGAGGGTCGTGGGTCCGATTCCCAGTCAAAGCAAATGTTTGTAATTAACATAAATATTTATTCTATGTATTCAATGTATGTATTTATATTTGTAAAATGTATTTAAGTATTCTATCAGTAATCTAGTTCCTATAATATCAGCTTTGCTTAGTTTAGGACTAGAGTGTAATGTGTCAAATGTCCATGAATAATTTAGATATATTCAAGACTTTAGAAATGTGCGTAGATATTGATTAACCGTGAATGTTGTCAGAACGTCGCTGCACTTCGGCGTGGCGTGCCTGAAGCGCGTCGGCTACTCGGTGCGTGCGCTCGACGAGCGTCGCCGCGCCGCCGAGCTCGCGCCCAACGCGCCGCGCGACGTCATGGTGTGGACCAACGAGCGACTGCAACGCTGGCTCGCCAACATCGGACTCAAGGTAACTAAAACGGACTAGCTCCTATCACGTCCAACAGGACATATTAGGACTCTACTACGCGCCATGTGACGTAATGGTGTAGGTAGACCAACAAGCGACTGAAAATCTGATAACTTAGACATTTGAAAAGTGTAACATTAATTAGTTAATAACCATTTATGTATATTACAGGAATACTCCAATAATCTTAGCGAGAGCGGCGTCCACGGTGGCCTGGTGGCGTTGGACGACACATTCGACGCCAACAGCATGGCGCTGGCGCTGCAAATCCCCACACAGAACACACAGGTATGTCATCTACAACAAATGTATCTATAACTACGGCTTCGTCTTGCTGTCGTTATATTTTTAACAATTCGCATAATATCTGTATAAATTATGTGTTATTATTGTCAAGTTTCATTACAAAATGCGTCAATCCATCCACACATCCATACAAACTTTTGCATTTATAATATTATTAATATAATATTACTTATCTTTTGTACATCACAATAACGGCCCATGCAGGTTTCGCACGGGTAGACTAGATCCTATCTGGTTTCTCAATAGCTCAATACCACTCAAAACCAATAACGTGGCGTTTTATTGGTTTAATATCAAAATCGGTTCAGTAGATCCAGAGATTACCTACTACAACCATACAAACTACAAACCAGACGAAGTAAAATAAATGAAAAATAATACATACATAAGTAGCCTATAAGTTTTGATAGACGATGTTTGAATATTTAGCTACTTATAGAGAACTCCATGATTAGAAAGAAGTTTAAGGCTCTTCTAGGCTCTGGTCGCGTGGAACTGGCACCTAGAATCACCTAGTATGTAAGACGATTCTAAATGATCCTTGTGATTTTACTGAATAAAGTAATTTTTGACTTGACTTGACTTGACTTAAGTATTTTTCTTACTTATAGGCGCGTCAAGTGCTAGAAGTAGAGTTCAGTAACCTCGTGGCGCTGGGCACGGAGCGCGCCGAGGCACGGCACGAGCACTCTGCCGCCTCCTGACATCACACCCTCAACTAACCCGATGAGCCGCCCGCCCAATACAGTCGCCAATGACTGGCCCATCAGCTGCCAGTTACTGGCCCATCAGCTGCCAGTCACTGGCCCTTCAACTGCCAGTGACTGGTTTATCAGTTTGCCAGTGACTGGTTTATCAGTTGTCAGTGACTGAACTATCTGCGGCCAGTGCGTCCGACGCCACCAGTCATCAAGTGCTAGTGCAGTCCAGCATCTTGGTCATCTAAGTGAAATGACACCCTAAACAGCAGAGCCGACTAACTACAGTTGCCAGCGACTGATCGACTACGAACCAGCTCATTGAATAGAATGCTTGAAATTATTCGAACATTCACTACAACTACCAGTAACTGATCAACCGCCAGTGTCGTTGTTCGTCAATGATTAACCTTTCAGTAGCCAATGTCTGGTCCAGTTAAACCCACTTTATCTACGATTCCCAGAAACTGCCCGCTTGTCAGTAACTGATCCGTCAGGTGCCAGTGACTCTTCCGTTTGTGGTCAGACCATTACTGTAAATTCAGCTGAATTCACTCTTTCAGAAAATATTATCAAGTTATGTACTGTCTTTATCGATAGTATCACTTGATTATATAATATTGATGATGCAAATGCCACTTTACTGGAGTCTTGACTGACAAGCAAATCTTGACTGACAAGCTAGTACTACTGATATACTGACTGGCACACATTTCCGAAGCCATATAACCAGTGATCATAATCAATATGTGAAATAGTTTTGTGATGTGATATTAGGGCGAACAATAACTGACTCACTGGAATATACAGTGATAATATTTAATAATATTCCATATATTTATTCTAGGTGTTCAACGGACACTGAAGTAAATACCAAAGATTTTATAATATCCTGATTATCGGCCGGGTAGTTTTGGGATATTAGAAAATCGATAATTTTAGCTAACTCGCTTCTGAAATAGTTCTGTGATGTGATATTAGTACACTCACTGACTCACTACACTAATGAACTCGGTATGCAGTGAAAGTGTTAAAATAATTGGTGAGTCTATAAGTTGAGATAGAAATTATATAGCTGAAACTAATAGTGAATGTGTACATGTATGAAATCTTTATTTAGTGATGCTAAACCTATTTATCTGCGCTATTATTATCACAATTGACAAACAAACCCACCATATCTTACTGGGATTAATTATTGTTTTACCTTATAGACTCCAGAAAAGCATATAACATGTTAAATAAAACTCGTGATAGATTTACAAAACAAAATTGCTGTTACATAAAAAAATATACCACATTTTATTAATCAGACTCCTATTTATCAAGTAATTTAAAGATATTAGTAGTCAAAAACATTATATTTCTTACTTACTACTCCATGTGAGTAGTTTGAGATAAGTTTTTAAATTAAATTGTGTACACACCCGTAGCTCTACCATGAGATGTCACAGTAAAATCGCCTGACTTTACTACAGTAGTTACGTCAATATTAGTATGAAGAATTTTAGTACCCAACTATCCGCCAGAGGCGCTGTACAAATCTTCATACATTTTTTTAACTACAGACGCTAGCGAGTATAGTAAATATAGTATAGTAAAAACTTATGGTAGACCTACAGTTTTGGTTTAAATTAAAGATAATTTATCAAGAGTATCTCCAATATGGATAGTTAAAGGTATGTTTAATTATTTTAAAACTTGGGCAGATTATTATTATTATAAACTTCGGAAAAAATGTAGGTATATATTTTCATGTAACAACAATTTTTCATGAAATTACTTTGACAATTTTCATAAATATTTAAAATATTACAACTACATGTCATGAAGTTCTTCTACATAATATATACTTGTCAGTACCTATCTAATATTTAAATTGTTAATGCTTTATGTAAATTACAAAAGTGCTCTGGTAAGGTAGGTTTATGTACTTAAAACATATAATCTGCAATACTTTTAACTACTTACATATTTTATTGATTTTGCTTTATAATAAGGCAAGGAGAAAATATGAAGTATTAAAAAAACGTCTCTTTTTGCTGCCAATTTAAAACATAGTTAAAAAAGCTAATATTTTGTGCCGCCATCTATGTAGATGGCACCACAAGACGGTTTAAAATATTATCGAGAGAAATCAAATGTATTTTTAGGTTACTTGAGTATTTAGCCGCGTTTCAACTAGAAACAAATAAACCAGATGCTAGTATTTCGTAGTCAAATTTGTCGCTAGTTGAAGTACCCACAAGGTGCCTCGCTGAGGTATATAATGTATAGATTTTATAGTTTAATTAACGGATTGATTAGACCCTGTAAGGTTTTCTGTCTAAACCTCATTCTTAAACTTTACCTTGACTATATTTCTTGATTCCTTGATCGTTTTCATTTCGCTATCGACAATTTTAATTAAGATAAATAAATGTACATTTTAAAAGATGGCCCTGTATATGGCTATGTATATCTGTTATATGGCCTTGTTCACTATACCTGCTATATCTTATTTTAATGAATTAAGAATCTTCAGGGTCTATCAAGTCCGTGTTATGTGCCTCTCCTCAGTTCGTCACTACTCCCCGTACTGACTGATATATTACGCTTTATTTCCCGCTCGACTTAGCTAACTGCAGACAGACTCGAGGGCACGATACTAGTCTTGTGTACATCATTGTTACAGAATTGTTTTGTATTCTTGTATTTTACGGAAACTGATTAGCTAGATATATTTTTGTTATACGTTTTAAACATTTTTGGTACGCCAGAAAGTTGTTCTTTTGACGTTGTATGAGTCCTAAAATGTACAAATTTTTACAGCTTCAAGGCTGTTAGTGGATAGCTTTTTTGCTTCGTGTTCTCACATCGTTAGGCATGTATCTAGTAGCTATTGGACTATTTCCTTAGAAATAACAGACAAATCATTTTGGCGATGTATGCCGTTAAGTAAAGAAGTTCCACTACATTAATATTGGCTGTTATCCTAATCACAGATTGTTTTAAATGCAAATATAATGTAAACTTGACTTGATAAGTTGATGATAGCATAGTTTTACGCAATAGCTAATGAAATAAATGTGACTACTGTATAGCTAAACATTTTAGTTTATGAAATGTATATCGTTAGCCAATACTGTAAATATGTGTTTTCTATATGATAGCGTTTCTATCGAGCGTAGATTGTAATTTTAGCAATATTTAGCTAGGATGTGTTCAAAATATTAGATGTTTATAGAATATCACTATAATTTTACAATTATTTATTAACTAGGAATTTAATTTATTAAGTTATTACATTATATTACGACGAAAATGTAATGTAAATTGGTTATGGACAAATAATACCTCAGTAATCATGTCTGGTTGTCTTTGAATCACAATTGTTTGAAGCGTGAAGGCCGCTATCTTATACATCTGTTGGAATAAGTAATGTATAGGTATGTGACAGTATTATAATGTTAGGAAAGTGTGCCCACTTGCTGTAAATTTTATATCAAATTCCTATGATTTTCATAGATTGGAGTTTGGATGTAAAGTTTGTAAGAGATTGTTCGCGACGTTTATAAATTGAGTGTAGCTAATCTAAAATTTATAAAATGTATGAAATTTAGCACCAGAGTTGAAAGTGGCAAGTGTGATCTTGTAGGAGTAGGACCGGCAAAGTAACTCGAAACGGAGCGTACGTTACAGTAGCTAAGTATGTTATAATATACAGTGCTATAGATTTTATTACGCCGGCTAGTCAGCGAATGCGTTACACCGATTCGAACGAAATTGGACTTTATGAAATAGTTGTTAAGCGTTAAAATCGGGAAGGTCTGAACGTAGGCGCCCCTATATCATTCATACACATCATTCGTTTCATTATTAAAATATATATTGTACCTATACATAATAGTGAAAACATAAAGTTTTATAAAGTGCAACTATGATAACAAGATGGTTATTTAGTTCTTTGTTAGTGTATAGCTTTTTGATGTAGCTACGGTTTTGTATAAAGGTTTGTGAGGGGTGGTGAGTAGCGGTCGCCCTGGATGGATAGGCGTCAGTTCAGCTCCAACTGTCGAGACAGGGTGTCGGACCAGTGATATCTCGTCTCGTGCGCGTATCATGTTCTAGTGTAGATAGCGCCGATTCCGATCCCTGTAATGTTAGCTTGTACAAATCTGTTCCATAGTAAATACAGTTCCGGGAACGGAGCGGTGACCCGCCCGTCCTGTAAGTAACCTCCACAAGTGCCAATCTCGATATCGGGCGAATCGAACAATAAAATAAATAGAATAATTTTGTATCACATTCCAACCGTTTCGATAGCTATCGAGATATCGAACAAAACGATAGAGAAAATAAATATTTTTCCATGGTAAGTCCTGCTGGCTCGCACTACCAAAGAGTAAAGTTACCTTCACGATAAGGAGTTATTGTAAAATAGATTAGAGAAATTTCGAATGTATATAATTTCGCAGTATTGTATCGCATAGCTTCTTATAGTGAATGCCGCTAGCGTTGGTCGGACGTGTAACCTACATAACCACTGCTAACATTCCAAGCTTCCTCGTATGCTTCGCCCCCCGCCCCGGGGGGTCCCAATCTAAATTGTTATACTAAACAATGATTATTTTGACCAATGTAATCTGAACTGTGTAACCTTTGTAAAAACATTTACCGCGATGACGACAGTTATGCATAATGATAAGAGGTAAATACAATTTACACGATACAAATATTTGTTTTATTTTGTCTTCCTAACATACCAACTAGATTTTAAGATATCAAATCAGTCATGTTAGGCGTGCACGTGAATAGCGTGGACATCAGTCGTCGGAATAAAAGTCTACTATACTACCACTTCTCTAAAGGGACATCTGAAGCTTATTGGTAGGTTACAATTTGAATGTTGTAAAGTTTTAAATCGTAGGTAGCCCCGTTTGCACCTTTGATTTGCCCCATGGGGCAAACTTAACTGACTGGTTACGTCTGCACCAGTTATTTTACCTATTGTTAAATAGAGCATCAGTTACTTAAAATAAATCGATTTGATTTACTTGCTTATCTATTAAATTAGGTAAGAAACCTACGAGCAACTAATAAATAATTGCATAAAATAAAACTACAAGATAATCTTACATCTGAGGCTTTTTTTTATTACCCATTTTGCTAAGCTGTCTACAAATCTTCTTCTTAATTTCCTTTTGACGTTTCAGCTTCGCCCATTCTTCAGCATCCTTTTGATTCTTATGCTTCTTCAATCTTTCAGCAGTAGCTACCTTCTGGGTCTGTTTCTTCACATCGAAATTGGTCTTCAACATTTTCAATACATTACTGACCTTCTGCTCATGAGGGCTCTTGATGACCGCTACCCTATTCTTGAATTTATCCTTCGTGATCTTGCCGTCTAGTGTGGTAGACTTATTTTTCGGTTTGAATCTATACGGCAGACTCTTTTGTAGCTCTTTCGGTATGACGAGTGGCTTGAATACTCGTTTGTCACGCTTCACTTCCGTGTACATGGAATCTTTGTTCGCGTCGTTTTGTATGTTGAGCTCGCGTTTCAACTGACCCTTCGTCTTCATTCCCTGCCAGGCGTTTTTAGCGCCTGTCGGTAAGAGTAGGTTAACCACTGGCGCGTAGAACTTAGTCACGTCAACTTTGAACCATGTGCGACAAAATATAATGTCACTCATCAGTATCTTGTCCTCAAAAGTTGCTCGGAAAGCACCCTCTGGCTTATTTAACGCCTTCTTGATTTGGCCTCTGATTCCTGACACGGTCTTCACTCTGGCGCCTTCGAATTTAGCGACTTCCAGGGTACTAGTGAACATGTCCTTGATAAAAGCCGTCTTTTTATAGATTTTCAAAGGAGTGCCGACTAGCTTAAGTTTCTTCATGATTTGGGTTGATTTGTTTATTTCGTTGACACTGCCGGTCGCGGCTACGCGGAACCCTAGCTGCTTGATATCGTTAGGGTTATTGCTGACGGTCTGCAGCGCTAGGAAGCCGGTGTTTTGAGGAGTCACAGGACCATAGAAGTGCATGTTGCAAGTGACGTGTTCAGGGGTGTACTTCAGATATCTACATTTCATATCATCCTCTATCTTTGAGTAGATGGGAAGGGTCTGGAATCTTCGCCATCCCAACGAAATCACCAGGGGATCATTGGTTTTTAGAATCTTTTTGTACCACCTATGTTTCTTTACTTTACATGATACAAATCCTATATTTTGTTCGGCCATGTTCAATGCACCTATCAGTATAGGGTAGCTGGAGTCAAAGTTGGTAACAAATTCTGAAGGCATATTTTTGAACATCATTCTAACATACAGCCCTGGTCTAAAACCTTCTACCTCTATCCTCAGTCCTTGATCCAAGTTTTCAAATACTGATTTGTTCAGTTCTGACTGCTTCAGTGCTTCTGCTTTTAGGTTCTCATAGTAGGAGTGGTCTCCTTTGATTCTGTGATCGTCAGGATTGTCGTATTCCGAATCAAACTTAGCTTTTAGCTTGAGTTTTTTGTCTAGGATTTCGGACTTCGTCATTTCTGCCTTTCGTTTCATACCCGGCGCCTCTTTAGTTTCTTCAGTGTCAGCAACATGTTTTTCTCCAGTTTCGAGATCTTCAAAGTCACCGAACACTTCTTCGTCGTCACCGTCGCTGGCGTCATCTAGTTTTAGGAGTTCAGATGCGTCTTCATCAGCCGATCTTTTTCCAGTCACAAACTTGTTCATCAGGAACTGTTTATTGTTGTCAGTGGACCAGTCTCTAATGCTGGGTTTGTCGAGTGCATAGAAAAAGGAACACTCATCTAAATCCAGATGTTCTTTTTCTTTAAATTTCTTCTTTTGCGTGTCTGTAACCTTCTTGAATAGACCACCTATTTCTTCATTATCACTTTCGTCTGCTTGGTCTTCCTTAGTGTCTTTTGTTTTATTTCCAATTTCAAACTCTCCATAAACTAGTTTCATGATGTTTTTAGATGTTTTCTGTCTATCAAAGTAAGCTTCAGTGGCTTTTTCTCCCATTTTTTCCTTCCATTTTGTACTAAAGTCTTCATCGCCAGATTCGTCATCAGAATCATCTGACCCTTCTGAATTATCATTAGACTTATCAACTGCACTTGAGGTTCCCGTGTCCATTTCTTCATCTTCTGACCCATAATTGTCATTGTCCCATGGCAGTTTGTCTTTCTTACCTTTTTCATTTTCATCTATACCACTATCATTGTCAGAATCATTGCCTTCACCTTCCGATTCATTACCTTCATCAGACTCTGAATCGGAATTATCCTGCTTTTTATTTTGTAGGTATTCATCATGTTTGACCATGTCAGGATAGATGACGGCTCCATTGCTGAACAGCTGGAAACCTGATTCTTGCATTTGCTCATCCACAGTCTCTGTAGTCTCAACCACACTCTTAAGCAGAGCTTTCTTTTCATTAGTTTCCTCATCATCTTTTTTATGGGAGTGGGAGCCCTGTAACTCTATGTATACTGCATCCTTGTCGTACACTATACCTCCGACACCAGAGAAAGGGGCGTAAATCTGTCTTTCTCTTTCCATCAGATGACGTTTCTTTTCAAAACTTGGTAATGGGCAGGGGTCGGGGAGGTAAGATAGTTCACTGATTTTCATGTCACCAACACCTGAAATAAATTAAAAGGATTTTAATTTTTATAATACTTACATGTAATTAAAAAACTAATAAAACAGCATAAAGCTTAGATTGAGTAAGAGATTGTTATCTAAGGAGTCAACTTAAATTTGCAGTTGTTTTTTTTCTGGCAAACAAAATAAGTAGAGTATATTTTTTTTTCTCTTTGATGAAACTAAGACTAATTATAGACCGCAGGAACTAAAAATGAAAAATGTAATATAAATGGTTCTGTGTTTAACCTGCAATATGTACAGTAGAATCCTTCATCAATGGCACTCCCCTGACATATCCATAGAGCACCACATCTCGGCTCACTTTTGCATCTTTTCTTATGTTCTCCTGGTTGGTGATGTCTTCCAATCTGTCTGCTAGGATGTACGAGTGGGTCATTCTCCAACTGAGTGGTCTGAACTTCATGACAGATATAAATCTAGCTAGATTCTTAATCTCATTACGTAGATATTCCCCGTGAACTATACCCGATAGGTAAAACAGCTTAGCCCCAGAGTACACTTCAGTCCAGAAACGGTGTTTTAGAGTTTTTTTGGTGGTTTTAAGAGTTTTGGCATTCTTGATCATATCAAGGTGGGTTAGTACTCCCATAATTTTGGGCATTCCATGTACTTGGCAGATGTTGAGGAACTCGAATATTTCCATTTCGAAGCCGAAGCTCGCGTCGCATAGCAGCAGCACCAAATCTGCACATTTAGCGATGTCGATCATCGAGTTGACGTCGTTGTTGCATTCTATCAATGTAATGCGGCGCTTCTTGGAGGTGACGATGGTTATCGGCCCGTTAGTGCTCGTCACGTTTGTCTTGATGAAGCTTTTGATCAGGTTGTTGATCAGTGTCGTTTTGCCGACCCTAGGAGGGCCCACGATAGCTACAACTATCGGCGGCGGTTCTAATGGAGTTTTATCAACTTTTGGGATGTGCTGTTTCTTCGATATAACATCCTCGCGCCTACGGAACTGTCGCTCGGCGCGGACAGCTGACTGGATTGCAAATGCTTTTGGATTTCTTTGCCGGGCACTTAGGTTAGACTGGTCTACTTGATTTTTCTTTTTCTTCTTATCTGCCTTCCGTCCAGCCTGTTTTGCTCGATGAGCTTTTTTCTTATCAAATACCGAGTCATCAGCCATAGCTTGTGTAACTATTTACATTTACAAATTATAAAAATATAGAACTCGACGCACGTGTACATTTCATTTATTTAGATTTGTTTTTTTACTCTGCTGACAGTGATATAACAGACAAATACTTTTGACATTGACATGTTGCTTTCTAGTTAGTAGTGCTTGCTAATGGTCTTCTTCTTCTTCGTGTCGATGTTCCCCGTTGTTAGATATGTTTGGCCCAAAAACGGGCCACGTCAATGGCACTCTCCGTGCCTTCGCAGAGCTCTTTTATAGTGCAGGTGTTGGTGCAGTTTGGGCAAGATAACAGATGAGCCATTGTCTGTGGGTCTCCACAGTCACATTGCGCTTGTTTGGAGTATCCCCATTTGACTAGGTTATGCCTGCAGCGGCCCACTTGGCTCCGAAGTCGGTTCAGAGACTTCCAAGTGGACCAAGGGAGTAGGTTCCCCGCAGGAAGTTCTTCTGCTGGCAAACCAAAGTCAATAGGGGGAGGGTGTTTCTGAGCCCACAGTTTTAATCTTGCCTCGCTTGGGTTAAGGTCTGCTATGGCTTCGGTAGAGTGCAGGAAGCTATGACGGCTCTTCAGTCGGCTCTCAGAAAGAGAAGACAAGCCAAACATTGCTAATGGTGCGTTTACATGATCAAGCTTGAACTGCAACCGCGTACTATTTTGGCACTATTTTGTATGTTAATTCATATATTATTTTGTCTGTCAAAAAATTCATTTATGTCACTATCAATGTCAAAAACAACATTCAATGTCATGTCAAATAAATTTTAGATTGACCGAATTTCACTCACAATCACAGAGAAGAGGCTGATCAATTTTGTTATATTTGTACAAAAAATCCAATTTGGATGATGAAAGCAAAAAACACAGCTGCTCATGACACCTGCGAGTTGAGAAAACAAAGCTAAACTAACTAGGGCTGTTACCATGACTTCGTCGGAGCTGGACAGTCGAAACATTGCTATTTCTATGTGAGTAAAGTTGACGCATTTCTCAATTATAGAAAGAATATTGTTTTTTAATATAATACTGCGTCTATGCTGTTGTTTGTTTTGTGAAGTAGTTGCTACTTTGTTAGATTTTATTGTAAACAGTACGTGGAACTGGTATTCGGTGAAAGGTCATTGCTCCTGGGTCCTCAGGCTGCTACTTCTGCATTGCAGTCGGCTGTTTTGCTCTGATGGCTTTGCTGCTATTGTCGTCACCACAGTGTACGTGCATACTCGCTGATTTAACCCTCATTTAATTGTCTATTTGCATTTAGCTCTGCGGGACTGATAAGAAAATAGATAGTGTTCTAAGCTAGGTAAGTTGTTGTTATTATGTCAGCGGTTCTCATTAACATAAATTGAGTGTTAGACATCCTGATTAAGTGTGCCAATTCAATATAAATGAAATAAATTAAAAGTATAAATTAAAACATTCAATCCCAATCTTTATAGGTATGAGTTAAGGGTCCCTTCATTGAGCTCTGTGAAATTGGCGAGGTTTCGAATAAGGTTTTTATAAACTGAAACGTTTCACGGTTATAAAAAGATATGCATATCAAAGAATGATTCTTCGAAAGTAGAATGTATTGAAAAAAAAATTGATTTATTTATTAACAACTGAGAAATTAATGAATCTGTAGACAAAGTTTTCGAAAATTAGCAAAAATAGCGTACTTTCGATGGTGATTGTGATCAAAATAATAATAAGGAAGTAATATAAAAAATGAAATATGAAAGAACACTTTGCCGTGAGTAGAAGCTACAAAAAAAACTATCATACGTTCATACAATGTCATATTGAAAAGACGGTATGAAAAAAAGCATATTATAAAATTTTACCCTTCAATATAACTGTTATTTCTACGAAGATTATAGAGACTACAGCTGAAATATACCAACTATTTACAAATTCAGGCTTTTCTGAAAATAATAAAAAAAAATTGGAAGCTTGTAGCTACTACTTATTTTTATACAATTTTTTGAAAACAACCTATAAATCGAGGAGCGCACCTCGTCGTAAATCAGTCCGCCTCGAGCGGTCAGAGAGAGCGGTCATGTCGGTCTTCGTCGCGATCTTCAAATATTACGTAAATAATTATAAAACCAAAATCGACATCAAATATAGTGGGACCGAGTGGTTTTGATACTAAGAATAAAAACGTTTTTTTTTATTTATACCACAATGACGTTCCGTATTGAACAAAGTTCATATTATTGTTAGTAACAGACAATTGGGCGGCCTTTTCGCTACGAGCGTTCTCTTCGTAACAACCTTTGAAAGGCAACTTTTATAGATTTGAATCTTTGTGAAATCAAAAATGATTTTAGAATTTTTCTTTAGGTACTTAGGATCATACGGATATAAATATTCCAATTGGATATCCACTTTAAAATCCAAGATGACGCTGCTGATTACGAATATGGCAACCATTTTGGAATCCAAGATGGCGCGCACAAGTTTTGGTCAAATTAGCGATATGGGTGTCATTTTCGGGGTTTTTTGGGATGCTGATTACGAATATGGCAACCATTTTGGAATCCAAGATGGCGCGCACAAGTTTTGGTCAAATTAGTGATATGGGTGTCATTTTCGGAGTTTTTTGGGATGCTGATTACGAATATGGCAACCATTTGGGAATCCAAGATGGCGCACAAGTTTTGGTCAAATTAGCGATATGGGTGTCATTTTCGGGGTTTTTTGGGATGCTGATTACGAATATGGCAACCATTTTGGAATCCAAGATGGCGCGCACAAGTTTTGGTCAAATTAGTGATATGGGTGTCATTTTCGGAGTTTTTTGGGATGCTGATTACGAATATGGCAACCATTTGGGAATCCAAGATGGCGCGCACAAGTTTTGGTCAAATTAGCGATATGGGTGTCATTTTCGGGGTTTTTTGGGATGCTGATTACGAATATGGCAACCATTTTGGAATCCAAGATGGCGCGCACAAGTTTTGGTCAAATTAGTGATATGGGTGTCATTTTCGGAGTTTTTAGGGATGCTGATTACGAATATGGCAACCATTTGGGAATCCAAGATGGCGCGCACAAGTTTTGGTCAAATAAGCGATATGGGTGTCATTTTCGGAGTTTTTTGGGATGCTGATTACGAATATAGCAACCATTTTGGAATCCGAGATGGCGCGCACAAGTTTTGGTCAAATTAGCGATATGGGTGTCATTTTCGGGGTTTTTTGGGATGCTGATTACGAATATGGCAACCATTTTGGAATCCAAGATGGCGCGCACAAGTTTTGGTCAAATTAGTGATATGGGTGTCATTTTCGGAGTTTTTAGGGATGCTGATTACGAATATGGCAACCATTTGGGAATCCAAGATGGCGCGCACAAGTTTTGGTCAAATAAGCGATATGGGTGTCATTTTCGGGGTTTTTTGGGATGCTGATTACGAATATAGCAACCATTTTGGAATCCAAGATGGCGCGCACAAGTTTTGGTCAAATTAGTGATATGGGTGTCATTTTCGGGGTTTTTCGAGATGCTGATTACGAATATGACAACCATTTTGGAATCCAAGATGGCGCGCACAAGTTTTGGTCAAATTAGTGATATGGGTGTCATTTTCGGGGTTTTTCGGGATGCTGATTACGAATATGGTAACCACTTTGGAATCCAAGATGGCGCGCACAAGTTTTGTTCAAATTAGCGATATGGGTGTCATTTTCGGGGTTTTTCAGCCATGTGCCACCCATATCGCAAAATTGAATTCGTAGCATCCTAAACAGCCCCAAAAATGACACCCATATCACTTATTTGACCAAAACTAGTGCGCGCCATCTTTGATTCCAAAATGGTTGCCATATTCGTAATCAGCATCCCTAAAGACCCCGAAAATGACACCCATATCGCTAATTTAACCAAAACTTGTGCGCACCATCTTGGTTTCCAAAATGATTGCCATATTCGTAATCAGCATCCCAAAAAACCCCGAAAATGACACCCATATCGCTAATTTGACCAAAACTTGTGCGCGCTATCTTGGATTCCAAAATGGTTGCCATATTCGTAATCAGCATCCCAAAAAACCCCGAAAATGACACCCATATCGCTAATTTGACCAAAACTTGTGCGCGCCATCTTGTCAATCATTGTCTAACTAAATCTGAATTTCCATTTGATCTTTGGCAATGAAATAATGTTTGGAAGCCATGTTTAGAACTAAGGAATATATTTTAAATTTATCAATAAACCTGCGTCTTGTATTTCCAGCACAAAAAAAAAAATTGAGAAGTGCGTAACACAACGCGCTGAATAGCAATGCTGATACGCTAAAGTAATAAATAAGTTAGAACTAAGGCAAACACTCTAGCAAGAACAGTAGCGCGCACGGAATAGTTTTAGCAATTTTTTTCAAATTTACGAATTTCTACTTCGAAATCTAATATTAGTTTCGAGACTACAAGTCACACTTTTGTAGGTGATAGGAAATAGTATTTAGAAATCTTATCTTCTTTTTAATATTTGTTTCTTGATACGATATAGCAAACCAATTAAACACATAATTTCATACTTCCAAGATTAAATATCGATGAATAATATCATTGATATTTAATGTTGGAAGTAATGAAGTAGTGTAAAAATATCAAATTCGTAAGTCTTTGAATATCGCGTGGACGGTACGTTCGCGAGTCGCGAGCGCTGTGAGCCGCGTCGCGCGTCTATAAATACCTAAACTCGACCCGACGTATATTGTCCATGGCCCCTTAAATATGGACCTTATAAGGAAAGATTTACTGTTATTGTATGTTATTTTCCAATCAATGTTATTTATTATTTTAAGTTATTTGTCACAAGCAAGATCAATGTGTATATTGTATATATTGTATGTTAGTATGCCTATTTAAATATAAAAGCTAACAGTAGCTTATATACACTTCCAAACCAAAGTAAGACTAAATAAATATTGGCTTAATAAATAGATTAAATATTAAATGACCTATTTCAGGTATTTTTACATGTAATAATTATATATTTAAATATGTTCTAGCATTAAGTTTTATAATATCTAAAATAAAGTGTTCTATTCTATTCTAAATAAATAGATTGTATTAACTATACTATGTCTACCTACTTACAGTAGTAGGTAGTTTCTTATAGTTTTATATTTACACTTATATCATGACTAGGTCTCTCTCGGATGACTATATACTTTACATTAAGATTACCATTATGTGTTATATATTTTTGTACGGACCAGTTTCCGAAATAAAAACATTTTATTTATTTTTAATTTCTATTTATTTTTAATAGATTACATTCTAAAACATAGAAAAGTTGTCACCCATTATTAGCTATAAATATTGTTTACAGGAGAAAATCAGTGGAAAACTTAGTTATATCCTCTCAAGATGCTATCGGGCAGAGCATCAGCCAAGCCCTCAACTTCTCCGGTGTCATCACCCACCACTCTAACCAGATCTTGCAGGAAAACAGGTACGTTCATGAGATTTAATCTAGGTACATTATTCATCTATAAATATAACAAATAATAATGACCTACAACTTTTCAAATCAAATCATATATTTGTCTGTGAATCTAGGTGGTACAAAAGTGGTGGTTAGTAGGTAGTATTTTGAATCTCTAGATTCTGCTTGTTAGCATATTATTATTAAGTGGTGATAGTAAGCTATAATGTCAAATAATAAATGCAAACAGTAATATAATTCAATTAATTGTTAAATAAAATAAAGACGAAATTAAAAATAAAATTTACTGAAAACTTATACCAAGGTATTTTATCAATATTAGCATGCCTTCAGATCTAATTAGTTTGGCTATAAAAAATAATCTGAGAAAGTCACTCTATTCATAAGTTAATGGATTCAACAATAAAACATCACAAACTAGAAAGTAGGTAGGTAGTATATCTATTAAATATTTTAATTAAATTTTTGACAGTTTCCTCAAAACATTTATAACTTATTTGATTCCTGTATGTTTTGTAAGTGGTCAAATTATTAAAAAGGTAAATAATATAAGTTATTTATTTAACTCATAAAAGTTATTGCAATAAAACATATCACAAACTGTAGAAAGTAGGTAGTTTATCTTTTAAATATTTTAATTAAATTTGTGACAGTTTCCTCAAAACATTTCTAACTTAGGTATTTGATTCCTGTTTGTTTTGTAAGTGGTCAAATTATTAAAAAAGTAAATCATATAAGCTCTGCTTAGCTTGGGGCGAGATGATGTTGTGTGGATTGTCCAGTATTATTTATTTAACTCATAAAAGTTATTGCATCCATACATTAGGTACTTATTAATACATATTCATAAATTTATTTATCAAAGTCAGATTGGTACACAAACTTACACACTTAAAAATACCTAACTTTGATCGGACTTTACTTATTTTTAACAAAATAATTGTTTTGTGAATGCATTTAAATATGTAATGAGTTATCCAATATAACCAACCTTTATATACTCTTCAAAGATGATAATAAAAATATGAAATTGACTTACAAATTACACAAAGGAGACTGGTTATTGACCTTGAAACAATTAATTCAATTCTGCGCCAAAAACATAGCTACGTCTAGATCATTCACTGTTCATTCTCTATTCACTAGTTATAAATCGCGTAAACCATATACATAATCTTATACACATAATCTTATACACATAAACTTAATGTAAAGATTTATCAAATATAAACAAAATTATGAGTTTGTCCAACTTACTTACTAATACTCATTGTTTAAATGACTGATTGCAGATAATTTAAAAAAAAAACAAGAAATTACTGATAAAACATAAATAATTTGTATCTGATAAGTAGATATTAAGTGCGTCTGCGCTAGTCATTCGTTATAATTTGTCCATAATGGGTGCTTCAGAGTTTCAAGTGCATTTTAAAAAGGTGGATAGTTCAGAAGTTATTATTGTAAGGTAATTTGTGTTTTCAATAACAGTGTAATTAATTGCATTGTAAGTAAAAACTATTTTTGTTGATAACTATGGGTTTATAGTGCAAATAATGTTGTTATTAGTGGTATCAGTTCAACACTCTTTGTTTTGTTGTCTTTGTTTAAAAATAAATAAATCGCGAAAAATATTAACCTACATTTAGGACTTTCTTCACACTTTTTAATTGTTTAGGATGTTTAACTTGAGGTAAAGTAATTTCAACTTTACATTGACAAAAATATGGATATACCATATTTTTGTCAATGTAAAGTTGAAATTACTCCTTCCTTAATTAAAACCATAATTTATTCATTAAAGACTTTCAAAGGTTTTATTTATTTGATTTTTATTTAATTGGTTTATAGGATTTGTTAGGAGTTAATAAGTGTTTGTAGACTGCCTAGTTATTATTTCTGTATTAATTACAATAAGTACTTAATTAGTAAGTTTTCTTTATAAAACTAATTAATATAAGTGCCCTAAGCTAGTGCTTTGAAGGGTATAAAATGTTTTGGTTTGTATTTTGAAAACTAACCTATTTATCTATTAAGGTCTAGTGTTTATTTTATTAAGATAAGAATTGTTTGTTTTAACTATCAATATTATTGTAGGTATGTTTATAATAGTTATTATAGCAATGTTTCAAGTTTGTGCCAAAATAAATATATTTCATATTTCATTTCATATTTCATATCATATAGGTATTTTTATTTATAAGGCAACACAGAGGCAATACTTTTAGTTACTAAATAAGTGACTACTCAAATTATTTTTAAACTCAAGGTTTACAAGGTGCCCTCAGTTTAAGAACAAATCATACTTCAAGTGGCTTTACGAAGTAGGTTTCGACATTGTTAAAAGTTTTTTGGCGGTTTCTCAACGGACCGTGACGAATCTGTGAATCAGTGAAGTAATGAGATAGGTATCTACCGTAAATTAGGTGTCATTCCACCTACGTTTTTGTAGATATCTTAAAGATAACATAATCATGTCATAAATCTCAAAATTTTAAACCTAAGGTTCGCAATTGTTCCCTATAGGGCTATAATAATGCATAAAATGTTTAAAAAATACATATTGGTAATATCCAAGTTAAAAAACGCAAATGCGAAGATATCATCAGATATCATAAATTTACAATATATTGAGCGTTTAAAAATATTTATTTCGTTGTATGAGTAATCTTGTTAAGAAATACCGAACTAAGTTGTGCGCTATCGCTAGCTCAGTCCAATCTGGGCAATCAAAATTCCACTTAAGTTTGAGCAAAATGGAGTAATAAATTTTCTTTTGAAATAATTTTAATTCAGGAAATAGTTTAGTTAAAGAGTCTTTTTTAGATATCATACAATTTTAACAATAATCAAATGCGCCTTAAATCAAATCATATAGAGTTATTTTTTGTGTATCTTTGCTAATTAATAAATTAAATGTTACAGAAGCGTATCCCGGTCACCTTCGCCTTCTCTTCGGATACAGAACACAGATTCGGCCTCTGAAGCTATAGAAAATGACAAGGTAAGATACTGATAATGTGTATTATAACTGACACCGCACTGGAACTTCAGTACTCAATTTAGTTTAATTGTAATTCTTTGTAAGAAGGATCATATAAAAAAACCAGGCCGTAAGTTTCTTGCCCGTTCATAAATCATAAATCATCTTATATCAAAATCTAATTACAATGTGTCTTTTATTCTGATTTATAAAGTGCATAAATGCAAAGTTTCATTATATCCATTCAGCAGATTTTGCGCGGAAGAATATCAAACGTACATCCATACTTTTTCGTTTATAATGTTAGTTCTTCTTCTTATCGTGTCGATGCTACAACTGTAGGTATTATGTTGTAGCATCGTGTTGGAAAGATTAGCCAGACTAGACACTGCTTTACCGTGCCTAGCTGTTACCGGTGTGCGTCACGAGGAGGCTCTTTCCATGCACTCAATGTTAGTAGGATAGTAAGATAATCTACTACAATACACAGATAGAGGTTATCGTGTAACAATAACCTCGGATTGTAACAATTCGATCCGGATGTGTCAGCATTGAGCTAGCAATTAACCACTCGCATTGTAACGTGGTTCGCAGGCCGCAAGCATTGTTTTTATAAATGATAAAAAATGCTGGACAATACACACAACATCATCTAGTCTAGCCTCAAGATAAGGAGAGCTTGTGTTATGGGCACTAGAAGACTGACATACTTAATAAAATACATTACATAGATACATTACATTTTTATTATACATATAAAATTCCCAGAACACCCGGAATAAGTATTTGCAGATCGTACAAACATTTAGCCCAAGGCGGGAATCGAACCCGCAACCTCGTCGCAGCCTGACCTTCCCCTGCCGCGCCACGTCGGTCGTTATGTATGTTCTATTGATGTATTGTATGAAAGTTGTGCTAAAAGTAAACAAGACTCAAAACTAATCAAAGTTTGTATTGACAGGCGTCACAGGTCAGTTGGTAGTCTCCCTTTCATGTGGGTCGTGGGTTCGATTTTTGTTCTATGTCTATAAGTAAAAAAAATAATAATTATAAGTATTCTATCAGCAATCAAGTTCCCATAGTACAAGCTTTGCTTAGTTTAGGACTAGAATGTGATGTGTTAATTGTTCATGAATTTTTATACATTTATTTGTTTTGTTTTCAGAATAGTGAATATAATTTGGCGTTGGGGTCTCACATCGCGGCGGACACAGCGTCTATATCCAGCAGTGAGCTAGCAACGCCTTGCAAACCCGATAAGGTCAATATTCTATTATATTCCTCAGTTTATAACTTTGGCGGTTTCATCGTTACCTACTATAAAGCAGGGGTCACCAATTATTTCGCTCGGGGTCCATTTTAAGAAATGAAATGATTGCCGCGGTCCACACATTTCATAAAAAAATAAAAATTTTTGAACAAAGGTAATTACGGAAAGTACAAAGGTATTATTATTTACATATCAATGAGAAAAGTGTCATTTTTTATTGTTGATTTATCTGCCTGTAGTTTGGAGTGGAATTGGTGCAAACTATTGACAGTAGTCGTTACTTCGCCCGGAATTTTTCGAATTAACGTCTACAAAAATACTGCGTGGGATATATTTTTCGGTCCGCATACAATGGGTCGGCGGTCCGTATGCGGACCGCGGTCCGCCATTTGGTGATAAATGCCCCTGCTATAAAGTTAAGGCAATATTCTGAATAAATTATTTTATCTATTAAAATGTCTGCTTTACAGGGAGGTAACCTAAAAAATGCAGACGCTATCCCGGGATCAGTCCGAGCTAAGAAAAAGAGTTGGTACAATTCTCTGTACCCAACTTACAAGAGCAAGTCCGATGACTTCAAACGGCTGTTTCGGGATTTACCGGACGACGAACGACTTATTGTTGGTATGACTTGTAGTTAAAGCATTACACACACTACTATGTATTTTATGTATGTAACAAAGACTTCAGCATTAACTGACAAGCGTCACAGATCAGTTGGTAGTAGCTTTTTCCATGTGCGTCGTGGGTTCGCTCTCTTCGAACAAACATTTTTTTTTATTTGGAAAACAATCAGAACAATGCTGCTTACATGACAAAAACTAATAACTAAGGCATAATCCAACAAAGTTTCCACTATTAATTGTTATCTACGTGTATATGTGTAATGATGTGGATGGATGTAGAAGTAGAGGGAGGCCAAAGAAAAGATGGATGGACTGTGTGAATGATGACATGTGTAAGAAAGGTGTGAGCATTGAGATGACGTCTGATAGAAGTGAGTGGAAGAAGAGGACGTGTTGTACCGACCCCACATAATGTGGGACAAGGGTAGGAAGATGATGATGTGTATATGTGTAATGAACAGGTGTTTGTTGTGTTACTATGTATACTATGTATTTACAAATGCTCCAGCAATCTAGTTCCCATAGTACAAGCTTAGTTTGGGCCTAGAATGCTTAGTGTAAGATTCGTATTTAAGCGGAAACCGGGACGAAAATAGTTTTGTTTTTCGTTCTATTATTTTGACTAATTTTTTAAATTGCCTAATGTAGTTCATAAAGTAATTTATCAAAGGAATATACAATCTAATTCCCATAGTACAAGCTTTGCTTAGTTTAGGAGTAGATGAGAAGTGTGAAATCTCCTCGAATTTTTATTTTATTTAGTTAGTGGTTTTGCTAAAACAATATTATTGTTTCAGATTACTCGTGTGCGCTACAAAAGGATATATTGGCTCACGGTCGTCTGTATGCCTCTCAGAACTACCTGTGTTTCTACGCAAATATATTCGGATGGGAGACGAATCTCACGCATCGGTGGAAAGATGTCACAGCCATCACTAAGGAGAAAACAGCACTGGTATAAGCTTTATTAACCGACGTCTTGTAAGGGGGATGTTCTCAATTCGTTAGGACATACTTCTGAGGTGGTCCCATATCATGAAAATCGGACAAATACTTTTTGAGTAATCTTTGTTTTAAGTATCGTAACTTCGATCGTGATACGCAATACGACAGCGCGTTCTACGAATCGAAAAGATGTGCAGTGACATCTATTTGTGAAATTGGAACTAAATACACGATTGAAGTGTTTTGTTCATTTTTGTAAAAACTACTGTTATTACATACCGTTTATATCGACAGGCGTCACAGCTCACTTGGTAAAAACTCTCCGTGTGGTCGTGGGTTCAATTCCCACCCAGAGCAAATGTTAGTGTGAGATGAACATAAATATGTCATGTAGTAATCTGTGCCTGGGTGCATTATGTATTCTATGTATGAATAAAAAAAATGAATACACATATTCTAGTTCTCATAGATAAGTTTGGAATATTTAGTTATGTATACATATTTATAAATATTGATGTTAGTTCTGACTACTATGAGCGATATAGGTCCTATAGTACAAGTTTTGCTTAGTTTGGGACTGGTATTTTATTTTTCTCAGGTGATACCAAACGCAATACTAGTCTGTACGGAAGGCGAAAAGAATTTCTTCACTTCGTTTTCCGGAAGAGACAAGGTTTACTTGATGCTGTTTAGGATCTGGCAGAATGCACTCATGGACCAACAGATGAGCAGTCAGGAAATATGGCAGTGGGTAAGTGATATCAATAATAATAATATAATAAAACATCACCATCCCACATGACGAAAACCTCGTAAAGGCCGAGAAGGAAAAGCTTAGCAAGTACCTTGACTTGGCCTTCGAGGTGACCGCCATGTGGGATGTTGACTCTACGATCATTGTTCCGATAGTCGTTTCGGCGAACGGTCTGATAGCGAAGAGCCTCGACCAACATCTAGAGAGGCTCTCGCTAGCGCGGTTGGCTCAAGGGGCAGATGCATGCGGCAGTGCTCCTCGACACGGCACGCATTGTCCGGAGGTTCCTCAATCTGTAGCCCTAACCACGTGACCACCGGTAGCTTGGGCCTTGCCCCGCTGCCGGCGACAACATAGTTTTAAGTTTTTTATAATATATGTATTTTTGTTTTTAGAAATCATGTATATTGTAAAAAACTTTTTGCTAAGATTTTAAATAAATGTGTGAATATAATAAATAATGCTGGACAATCCACACAACATCATCTAGCTCCAACCTAAGCAGAGCTTGTGTTATGGGTACTAGAAGACTGACACACTTAATACAATACATAGATAGATATTTTTTATTATAAGTATGTAAGTACATATCAGAAATACCCAGAACACCCGGAATAAATATTTGCATATCGTACAAACATTTATCCCAAGACAACATGATATATGTAGAGAAATGAAAATATTGAAGTCATATAACACCCACATGACTTCAATATTGGCAACTTCAAATTCAATATGTAATCTATGTATGTATTTACAAAAAAAAAAAAGTAAGTATATTGTATTCTATCAGCAATATAGTTCCCATTGTACAAGCTTTGTTTAGGACTGAAGTCCGTGTGTGAAATCCATCTGTGAAATGGCCGTGAATATTAATTTATATTTATTCTGTAACTTTAGCTATCGAGTTTCAATCGGAAACTACCTATGTATTGTTACCTAGGTAACAGTGCACGTATTCTAAGTCAGAGTCCTAGTTAACCCAATTTTTGTTTTTTTTTTTTTTTTTTATCATAGGTATGTACTTGTTATTGTAATTCTTATGAATTAAAATAATAATAGTACATTGTTCACCGAGAGGAGAAAGTGACCGATTACCGTCGAGGGTGTCGTTTGAAGCCCGAGCCGCAGGCGAGGGCTTTAAAACACCCGAGATCGGGAATCGCACTTTCTCTTGAGTGATACATAGTGCTTTATACTACACCTACGAGGAAAATAAAAAACTAAAATTTTCACATGTTTTTTTTCAAATTGTTTGACACCATCCAACACACAGCTAGTGGCCAGTGTCATTTTGCGAACTTGGAGATAAAAACTCACTGTAAAAACTTTTTGGCTTTTGATATTTAGGTTACCAGCGCATAGTCTTACCCAAAATTAAAAAAGAAAAACCACGTAAGAAATGGATTTTCATACACTTTTCTCTCCCGCTCAGATGCGTTTTCTCGCCGCATATTTGTTCGATATGCAATGACGTACTTTCTACCGTAAATTTGATAAAGTATCAAGGTACTTTCCGAGCAGGTGTAGTATAAATTATTTTTCTTTCTTTCTTTCTATGTCTAAACTAATATTATAAAGAGGAAAGATTTGATTGTTTGTTTGTTTGTTTGTTTGTTTGTTTGTTTGTTTGTTTGCATCGAATAGGCTCCGAAACTACTGGACCGATTTCAAAAATTCTTTCACTGTTGTGAAGCCATATTATCTGTGCTGAACATAGGCTATATTATATTTTCAAAAAAATTAGGGATCCTTACTAAAACTTCAATTATGTAACCCAAGGTGTATAAGAAAATCCTTACATCGCGTGCGCTGCGGAAACTATTGATGATAGAAAGAAATTATGTACTACAATTTTGTAGAACACATCATCATCCACAAAAAAGTCAGCGACAGCATATGTCTAACTATTATAGATATGTCATAATAAGTGTTTTAATATCAAAAAAATATAATTAAAATGACGACGCCAGAAAACGTTCTATATTTGTGCTTAGGTATTAATCCTTATCTAAATAAATTACTTTAAAATTAAGACTGCTTCAATACCTTTCTATTACTTTTTAAATTATTTAATTCGGACATTCCATTCGAAAGATATCACGAGTTCAAAAATGTAAGTACTTATTAGAAAAAAGTCAGCGGGCGCGGCGCCGCTGCCGGTCACGGGAGTATATGCGGGGGGTTACATAATATAGGGTCTATATTTTTTATCATTTGGAAAATACATTTATACTGAGTAACAGGCTATATTATAATGATATTTTTTTATATAGGCTACCCGTGCGAAGCCGGGGCGTACTACTAGTATATAATATACGTCTTTCACCCTACTTTTCATAAATGTCTAGCCTTGACAAGAGTCTTCGTATGTCCTCTACGCCACAAAAGTCTTTTCTTACACGTGTAAAAACACAATGTTTTTTATGCCAAAACAAATCATTTATTGAAATATTCCATGACATACGTACCCCAGTTTTTTCAAAATATGCGCATACAATAACGAACGCAAACAGTTTATATTCCAAAATCGTTTAGATGTTTGTTTGATTTCTTCGGCAATCTCCGTATATCTTCGGAAATATACACGGATAACTGGGTCGTCCGACTGGTCGCCGGCCGACTGGCACTCCTAGCAGAGCCCTCTTGACTGCCCGATCCTCCTCGATTCGAAGCACAACCTTTGAGCTTTAATTTCGCCAATAATGTTGGGCTCGTCAACAAGCTCTGCTACCTTTCGATTCTTTCTAATCCTCCAAGTTCCATTGTCTAGTTTGACTGGGCCTAGGATTCTTCTCAGCACTTTTCTCTCTGTCACCAAGAGTTTTAGCTCCTCTTTTTGTGTTAGATGCTCACACATGCTTACTTAAAGGTGCAACATATTTAATTTAATAAATAGTTAATACTATTATGCGTACATAATGTATTATGCTGTGTAGTGGGTTCGATTTCCACCCAGAGCAAATGTTTGTGAGATGAACATAAATATTTGTTCTGGTCTGACTACGTATTCTATGTGTGTTTACAAAAAAATACACATACGTATTCTATCAGCAATCTAGTTCCCATAGTACAAACTTTGCTTAGTTTGGGACTAGAGCGCGATGTGTGAAATGTCCGTGAATATTTATATACTTATTTAAGGTGGTTGCAACATACTCAATACTCAATTTATTTATTGCTCTCATATGTTAAGACTGTGTTGTTACAATATGATTTGGTTACAATTACGAACCCTGTTTGAGGGCACTTCAATATAAACCGTAGTTGCAATGATTTTTAGGACCTAACATCCGAATAATAATTATTATATAGGTACTTAATTATATTAAACTTTCACATTTACAATATTATTGATATTTACCAAGTAGATAAGCTATGAAAAAAACATACCTACTGAGAAGCATATTAGCATAGTCAAGAAAGAATCAATTTGAGTTTATTAGCATAGTACTTTACATCAGATCAAGGATATAACAGAACGAGAGTGTCAGTTGCGTTTCAACCACGGTACGGAACACACGTGTTTATATTTTCCAAGGAGGTATTTTACACAAATTTTAAAAGTCCGAGTTTAACTAACCTGTAGCTCTACCATGAGTTTTTACTATACTATATTTACTATACTCGATAGAGTCTGTAGTTAAAAAAATGTATGAAGATTTGTACAGCGCCTCTAGCGGAAAGTTGGGTACTAAAATTCGTAATACTAATATTTACGTAACTACTGTAGTAAATTCAGGCGATTTTACTGTGACAACTCATGGTAGAGGTACTGCTGTTTTTCTTATATAGTAAGGTTATAAAGCAAGTATACATTTTATCGTTGTTTCAAGAAATATTATACTGGTGAGATACTAACGCTTTTACCGGGAAAAATATATTTAAATTTTATGTTAAACAAGTGATGTGTGAAATAAATAAATATTAAAGGACATTTCAAACATCACGCTGTAAGCCAAACTAAGGATAGCTTGTTTTTTAATTTTATGTTTTTTGTAAATATAAAAAGAATAACTTCATAGAACACCGAAGTGCGCCGAATAAGTTAATCTTTAAGCGTTTGGTACATGAACACTTCTTGAAACAGACCGCATCTAGCCATGACTATTAATTAGGTTTATTATATATAACATATTGTAACCTGATTCTTCTGTAGGTATCCCATAAGTAACTGTTTATTAGTATTAGGTTAGCACGCCAACCATTTTCTCGACCTTTAAGGTCGGCAGGCAGAAAATGCTTATAGCATTAAGCCCACCTTTTGTACATTATTGATATAATTTGTGCAATAAAGTGTTAAATAAATAAATAAACACCCTGACATTCAGTACACATACATTTGTTCTCGGTGGGAATCGAACCTGCGACATGGATGGAAGGCAGAGTTACCAACTAGCTTGGCGGCTTTCAACTTCTAGATATTATATGTGTTTATCTTTATCACACCATTATTTTGCACGTCAAGTTAAAGTCAGCTCTGTTGGTAGTAGCTCTGCCTTGCATGCTGTGCGTCGTGGGTTCGGGTTCGGTTCCCACTCAGCAACTGCTTTTGAAATGAACACTATGGTGGTACAGTCACGAGTTTTAATTTGGGACCCACCTAAGGTTGAATATCGTGTGGCAAACTGACGTTATTTAGTGCTAATATTCTAACGTATGTCATACGTCATACTGAAGTTTCGACCTTATTGCATTATGAATGTTCTAACAACATTTAATGGAAAAGGGTCCCAAATTAATTAATGCTCGTGACTGTACAATGTATGTATTTTCATGTAAAAATGTATATAAGTTTATCAGCAATCTAGTTCCAAGCTCTGCTTAGTTTCGGACTAGAGCGTGTTGTGCGATATGTCCGTGAATATTTATTAAATCGTCATGATCGTAGAACAAAGACGGATGTGATTTTTGGCCATTTTTTTGTTTAATTAATTAACCTATATTTATTTTGTTTGCAACTTAAATTTGTAAAGGCCTATTCACATATAGCAACTTGTCTAAATTTCACGTTGATAGGCGTAACCGTTTTAAAGTTATGACATAAAATGTAAACCTGCAGTTTTGCACATCCGTCCTTGTTCTACGATTCCGACGAAATGTATTTCCAGGTGCACAGCTGCTATGGTGAAGAGCTCGGCTTCAATTCCGATGACGACGAGTACTCCAAGGACTTCATAGAAGAAACTGCAGTATTACCTATTGAGGTTAGTGCTCAAGTATAATATTTGAAACTATCACGGTTTTGAACATAGTTTTCACCATAATCATGCATGCAACTGTGCCGAAATATCGGGAAATAATTAAACTCACAAATCATTACGAAAACTAGAGCTCAAGTATGTTTTTTTAAATACTGGATAGTACTTTACTTTTTGTGAGTGTGGCTGGGCGTGTAAGGAAGGCTGAAAAAGAAAAAAGAGGATATGAATGTGAGAGGAGTAGATTCAGAACTGACGAATGATAGGAGTGAGTGGAGAGAGAGGATATGTTGTGCCGACCACACTAAGCGTGGGATAAGGGCAGGGGAATGATAATTAGTACGCTTTTTATTTACATTTCTTAGTAAAAAGGATTATACTAAAACGTAGCCGTAAGTTACGCTAATTTTGCTAATTTTTGAAAACCTTGTCTACAAATTAATTAATTTCTCAGTTGTTAATTAATAAATCATTTTTTTTAATACATACAACTTTTGAAGAATCATTCTTTGATATGCATATCTTTTTATAACCGTGAAACGTTTCAGTTAATAAAAACCTTATTCGAAACCTCGCCAATTTCACAGAACTCAATGAAGGGACCCTTAAGGAAAAATATTAAAAGATTTAAATTGAGGTACTAGCTGTTACACGCGACTTCGTTCGCTTTGCAAGTTTCGGCAGCGTTTGGTAGACTTTGCGATCACTTTACCGTGTAATCAATATAAATTTAATATAGCTTATGTTACTCGGTATAGCTATAATAATGCAGCTTTATAATGGTGAAAGAATTTTTAAAATCTGTCAAGTAGTTTTTGAGTTAAATCGAAAAACAAACAAATCTTTCCTCTTTATACGTTTAGATTATGAACCGGTTTGTTTCAAACTTGTTTGTCTTTAAAATAATTAATATTAAATATGCCTTTACACAGTTTACACAGCCAATCACAGAAGTTTAATATTTTTTAAGCTACTGCATAGCTTCTATCGCGGGCCTTGAGCGTGGAGACCGAATTCAGAAATTCCGTAACGAAAATAACATAACACTGCGAATGAATAATCCAGCAAAAAATGCTATGCAATAGCTTTACCGCGCAGTCCCCGAGTGCCACACGTCTTTTTATTTAAAAAAAATATATAGTAATAATATGATCATTCTGTGTTATGTTATCTATAACACCCGTTTATGTACATTATCTATAGATATCTGATAATATCCAGTGAGCAGTGACAAGTGACACACGTACAATGCGCATGCTTGTAAAAAAAAATAAAAATAAAGTGAGTTTGTTATTTATTGACCGTGGACTGACCGTAAATGTGATGGATAAAATGGTTTAGTAAAAGTGATGGTATTGTTGACTGATAAGGTTGATAATAGCTTGAAGGGTATTGCAATTTAATATTTCTCTTTTGTTGAGGAAATAAGTATATATTTACTTGAATAGGTGTTTTTATACATTCGATTTCGGTATATGATATTATTTTGTAGTATAAGTTAGGTTTTACCATTTAAATTTTATGAGAAGTAATATTTCTTAATCGTTAAGCAAAATTTATGTTTATTCTATTTAAATTTGAATTGATTTATATAACAAAAGGCAATTTATAAAAACTAGAAATTCTTATCTCTAATAATTAATAATTTATGTAAAAACACTACTAAATAAATGATAGCAACACATAGATATTGATAATATTGTTATCTTACTGTTTCAGAGATACTAACTCAAATCTTTTACTCACAGAATTTTATTTATATAAACAAAGCCAAAACGAGTACAAACATTGTTTTTTTGATATTGAAATGTAATTAAAATGAAATCTAAATGAAACAAGTGTCTTTGTAGTAAAGTGATTTAGAAACTATAGCTAGTTCTTAAATTCTTCTACAAATAACTTACAGACTAGGTATTACAGAGCTATGTACAAAGGCGAGCTTAACCCTAATGCCTTGATCACACGTACCGAGTAAACCGGCAAGACAGTGACGTATTTGAGATACACTGCGCGTCGACATCAGTTTTACTGTTGAACGTTGCAGCGTTAGCGCGCAGTGTATCTTAAATACGTCACTGTCTCGCCGGTTTACTCGGTACGTGTGATCAAGGCATAAGAAGAAAGAAAGAAGGATCTCTCCTTCTTTTTTCTGCAATCTAGTTCCCACAGTACATTACTTGGTATCTATTTTAGTAGTTATCTAACCACTAGGTATCTATTTTAGTGTCTGCTATCGAAAATGTATAGCATTAACTAATATTATTTGCTTATCAAAACACGTTAGGGTCAAAGGTCGATGTCAAACGTACACAACGTCAAATCAAACGTTTGGGTTCATGATATGTTTTGTTATCAGGATCAAGAGCTGGACTCCTCGTGTGTGGACGCCGGAGGAGACGAGCACAGGAGAACCAGGTCTTCGTCGAGAGCGAGGGACTCATCGCCGCCTCTAGGTGCGTTACCTTGTAAGTCCTAGTAGTCGTAGTGTAGTCGTAGTGTTTCTAGATACTCTCCATCTGTATGCTGCCAAATGTTTGTCTTAGGACTAGAGATTTTTTTATTTAATAATCCCCCCCCCCCCCTTTTTTCAATTTTTCTCCTATCAGCTTCGGCTTACCACCAGGCTACATAAAAAGTATCCAAGTCGCCTCGTCTGGACTAGATCTCTGGAGGTTTGACGAATATATTAAGACAAATGTTATTTTACCTAGCATCTAAAAACAGTAATCAATTTATGAAAACTTATTGTACACTCATAAAAATAAAGAGAGCTTTAGGAAAAAATGTGATGCTCATAGTATTAACACAAGAAACAAAAATAAATTATACATCCCTAAATTTAGACTTCAAAAGGTAAATGCGTCATTTATGGGAAATACCGTACGTTTTTATAATAAGCTTCCCGAAAATGCAACAAAACTCTCAGTTAGGAAATTTAAAACATACATTTAGAATAATCTTATAATAAAGGCGTATTATACCTTAGACAGCTATATTAGTGATAAAACTGCATGGCCTGATGTCGCTCCACCCGTCAACAGCAAATGTGTCGATATAGTAATGTTCTCTTGATCTGCTTATGTACCTACTTGTTAATCAATAGATTGTAGTATATTTGTATCTGAAGCGAAGCGTGTGCTGTCTTTTTGATTTACGTATAGCTTTTTAATTGACTGTATATTATTTGTAAGTATTATAACTAAGTTAAATTGATACCGCACTGGAACTTCAGTACTTAATTTAGTTTAATAGTAATTCTTTGTAAGAAGGATCATATAAAAAAACGGTAGGAACCGGGCCGTAAGTTTCTTGCCCGTTCTTCTAGGCTCTGGTCGCGTGGAACTGTCACCTAGAATCACCTAGTATGTAAGACGATTCTAAATGATCCTTGTGATTTTACTGAATATAGCAATTTTGACTTTGACTGAAAAAAATGACATTTATCAGTAGATACAAGTTCCTTGGAAATTAGTTTAGAAGTATCTTTTTAGTTTTAAATTCAAAGCAAACCAACAGCGGTAATATCAAATAACTAGATTAGTAAGTTAAATATTTAAAATACAAATTAAAAAAAAACTTGTTAGATATTGTGAGTAATAATAAATTTTATTTTTATTCTAAAATCTACTCAATAAGTAGAAAAAAGTTGCAACTGGCAACACTGTCATACATATTCCATAAATTCCCACACACCACAAACAAATGAGTTGTTATACTGGGAGTTCCCGCAACAGAATAAACGATTCTTTGTTCAAGAGATAGTTTCAGCTGCTAGCTTTTTCCTGCGACTCTGTTCACATTACGGAACCTAAAATAATTTTTAGATTGATAAAAAATATGTAGATCTTAAGAGACGAACATATTATTATATATTCTATTCTGTTTTAAGTACTGGGCCGTAGATGGATGAAATTGGCCTTAATGGTGTCGTGTCAAGCTACGTCTTTAACCCGCGAGCACTCGCGCCCTAAGAAATTACATCAGCACTCGCGTGTAGAGCATTTTGCTCACGTTTATGAATGTCAATAAATACAAGTTTTACCAAAATAAATTAATAAAAAAATATTTTATCAATTAAAATACACATTATTTATTCTTAAAAATATATATTCAAAGAGTTATCAATGTTAATATTTTTTATTTTAATTAACAATCATATGAACTAATTTGCCAGTCATATTATGGCAGTCGACGAAAAAAATTCAACAAAAAAAAACTTCTCAACAAAAAAACTTAACTAAGTATACATGACTAATCTTCGATATATGTGCCGGCTTTACACATATTACATAGTGCACGACTATGCTCGGTACATAAAAAAAATTGGCAGTAAATTCAGCTCTTTTTGGTCTTGCGATTTTTGCGTCTTGCGTCAGGATTGGCCGGTGAAATTGAAGAAACTTCGCCTACTTCCAATGACAATTGTTAGGTGTTAGTGGAATGATGACTTTTTTTACTGACTCGGTCACTTTCTAAATCATCGGCTGTAAAAAACGGGTCCTCAATGTCTTCCAAATCTTTTTCAATAAACCATGCTAAAACTTGTTCAGGCCGTCGATCACGATCCATCTATTATAGAAATAAACAATAGATTACTATTGCAGTAATGTAAAATCATAATATTGCATAAAAGTAGAAGAAACTTTCGATAAGATGAAAAAAATATTAAGTTTTGAGTAAAAAAAGTACTTACGTCGATACCCGCGCGATGAGCAAAATGCCGCCTGATGGTACCCGGCGCAACAAACTTCTTCTTCCAAATGACTGGTGCACACTGGCGAGAAGTGAACTGCATACAGGTGTGGGGGACGGAACAAAACTCAGCTACCAAATGAACGATGTACATACGAATAATTTTGACAAAATGGCACGTGTTTTAAATTTACTGTGAGCAAAATGCTCATAGCGCGAGTGCTCGCGGGTTAAGTACATCTGAAACCCTAAAAACAATATATATTATTGTTTTAAATTACTCAACTCATTAGTATATAATTATAACAAAAACAAAAACAACTCATTAATGTTTTTAATTATATTTTATCATACTATTTAGGAATAGAGCCCCATTGTTTAAGCTATCTGGTCTGAGCGTATAAGTCAAAGCCCGAATTTTTATAAATTAGTTTGAAAGTTTGTGTCGTTTATACAATACCATCTTTTTGCTTCGTGTAGTCGATTAAATATACCTATGTGCATGAAAACATTTTTAAAGATTTAATTGCTGAAAAAAACCCTGCCTTTTTTCGCTATAATCCACTTTATCATAAACTTACATGTGTAGTAATCAGTGTTTTATTTGTTATAAATAATTTATTTTTTTATAATTACTTATCCAAAAAAATTGCAAACATTGCAACTTTACAGTCTTTAATTTTAAAAAGTCTAATTAAAATAAAAAACTAACGAATAAATATCAAGTGATGTTTTGGACCATACTATTCAATTTAATAAGTGTTGCGATGTCGCGAAGATTACGGAAAGAACTTTCTAAAGCGTGTAAACTGGTTATAAGGGAGTTAGATTATTGTGAGCTGGTAACACAGATAGATATCGTCGACGGTTTGGAGATCGGTGAGATGGCAATACCAACAGAAAATACATTTTGTAAGTTTATAAAACACTAGCTGACCCGTGACCACTTCGTTGGGCATAATTGAAGTTTTAGTAAGGATCCCTATTTTTTTTGAAAATATAATATAGCCTATGACACTCAGCAATAATGTGGCTTTCTATTGGTGAAAGAATTTTTAAAATCGGTTCAGTAGATCCCGAGATTACCCCTTACAATTGAACAAATATACAAACATACAAACTTTACCTCTTTATAATATTAAGTATAGATTTGAACGACTATCAGATCTGTATACATTATCCTTATTAATTAGTATTAAATAATAAATTTTCTTAAAAACGAAAAAGTGCCGTCTTATCGTACAGCGCGATTGTAAGATCCAAACAAACCGTAATTAAATTTAGACTAATTAGTAATAAAAATACATAACTTATTATAAATAAAGTGTCGACCAAAAGCAGAAGCAATAATATTTGACTTTGACTTTGATCTGGAACCGTCTAGTTTTTAAGTGAGATTAGTGAGATTCAAACATTATATTGTAAAAAATACATAACTCATTATAAAATAAAGTCTCTACCAAGAGCAGAGGCAATAACGACTATTTGACTTTGATCTGGAACCGTCTAGTTTTTAAGTGAGATTAGTGAGATTCAAACATTATATTGTAAAAAATACATAACTTATTATAAAGTCTCTACCAAAAGCAGAAGCAATAATATTTGACTTTGACTTTGATCTGGAACCGTCTAGTTTTTAAGTGAGATTAGTGAGATTCATACATTATATTGTAAAAAATACATAACTTATTATAAAATAAAGTCTCTACCAAGAGCTGAGGCAATAACGACTATTTCACTGTGATCTGGAACCGTCTAGTTTATTAAGTGAGATTAGTGAGATTCAAACATGATATTGTAAAAAATACAAAACTCATTATAAAGTCTCTACCAAAAGCAGAAGCAATGTTTGACTTTGACTTTAATCTGGAACCGTCTAGTTTTTAAGTGAGATTAGTGAGATTCAAACATGATATTGTTGCAGTGAACAACAGTGATGATCGGTTCAGAGAAGAAGAAGGCGCCGATACTTTGCCAACAGACATGTCTGACACCAGCGACAGCGAACCGGACGACAAACTGACGTATGTCTTATTACTTATTATTATGCTCATTAAATCCATATTTGTATTTATTGTATTTGTTACACAAGGTACCGGAAATAAAGGAGGCCTATACTCAACTGCAAACGGGCTGAAATGATGATGATGATGTTACACGAATATTTCGCCTATTGCACCGATTTCGATGATTCTTTTTTTACGGTCCTGTTGTACTCAAAGGGTAAAACCCTTCGTCATGCTATCGTTATATTAATAATATATTTTTGTAATATATATCTAATATTATTTTGTATTATTCTAGAAAACTACATTATTGCAAGTTTCATTAAATTCCATGTTTGTTACTCTTTCACGCAAAAAGTGCGTGAAAGAGTAACAAACATACATCTATCCATCAATCCATCAATAGGAGTAGGATTTATAATATGAGTAGGATTCATAATATGAGTAGGATTTATAATATGAGTAGGATTTATAATAATGAGTAGGATTTATAATATGAGTAGGATTTATAATAATGAGTAGGATTTATAATATGAGTAGGATTACAATACGAGTAGGATTTATAATATGAGTAGGAGTTATAATATGAGTAGGATTCATAATATGAGTAAGATGTATAATATGAGTAGGATTTATAGTATGAGTAGGATTTATAATATGAGTAGGATTTATAATAATGAGTAGGATTTATAATATGAGTAGGATTTATAATAATGAGTAGGATTTATAATATGAGTAGGATTTGTTTCAGCGGCGAGATAGAGAAATGTCCGACCCCGCACGACGGCAGGTTGGTCCTGAAGCAGCAGTTCGCGTTCAACATCGACCAGCTCTTCACAATGATCTTCACCAACTCTAAGTTCAACCTGGAACTGCTTGCGGCTAGAAATATCACTGATTACGTACAGGTATACTTGCCTCTGACTACCACGGTTTGATATTCTCACTTGCCTTAGATATTCAGTATATTTTTTAAAAGTTTTAGTCTTAAATAATTTATTTATCTATACTAATATTATAAAGAGGTAAAGTTTGTGTATTTGTTAAATTATAAGGGGTAATCTCGGGATCTACTGAACCGATTTTAAAAATTCTTTCATCAATATTGCTGAGTGTCATAGGCTATCTAAAAAAAACCGAAAAATAAAAAGGCTTTTACGTGGTAGTCCGTTTTGCAAAGAAAATTGGAGAAAAAACGGTCGAATTATGTCCAACGAAGTGGGCACGGGTCAGCTAAGTATTTTTATAACTAGGCGCACAACACGGCGATATCTCACAAGGTGATAATTTGTATTCTACAAGGTGTTTTATTTTGCAGTCGCCGTGGCAAGTACAAAACGGATTGAAATGCAGACAAATCAACTACACCATGGGCCTTACTTCGGGTCCCATCGGGCCCAAAGAAGTGCATGTGACGGAAACACAGGTATGTCAATATTTTGTTTAGTTTGTTAAACGAAAAATTGATATCGCTAGGCTGGTCGTAGAAAGGCATATAAAATTTCAAAAAAAAAATTGTGAATTTCTTACATATGAATTTAATCTTAAAAAAATCTTTTAGAAACCTTACATATTTAAGTATGTAAGTAATTATTTTTTATAAAAAGTTCTTTACTGGAGCCCAAGAGTAAACTGACTTTAAGATTAGTGTGAAAGCACTCAAAAAACAATTGAAGGTTTACAAAGTAAAATCTTACAATATAAAAACTCACTCTAGCTTTATTTAGTTACATTTTTACCATAAAAATAACTAACCTAGTCTTCTGCTTCTTCTTGGTCTTCTTCTTCTTGCGTGTCAATTCAAATTCTTGGGTACAAAATAATAATACTATTATATTAAAACAGGTAATGAACAAATGCTCAAAGCCCGGGCTACATTACTCGATAGACTGCAATAGCGATAACGCTGGCATCCCCTACGCAGACTACTTCAGTGTTGCCGCTCACTACTGCCTGCGTCGCCTGACAGATGCGTCGGCGCAGATGGAGTTGTATGGACAAGTTAAATATAAGAAGAGCATGTGGCCCATGGTTAAAAGTAAGTATTTTTAACCCCCGATGGGGTGTTACACCATCAGCCCACTGCTGAAGTGGCAGTGGGCTGGCCATGTTATCCGAAGAACCGACAATCGTTGGAGCAAACGGAGTGGAGACCGCGTTTAGGCAAGCGTAGTGTAGGACGCCCTCTGGCGAAATGGAGCGACTATCTGCGGAGTGTAGCTGGCAAACACTGGATGAGCCGAAGACCGTACTCAGTGGCGCGTCATAGGAGAGACCTACGTCCAGCAGTGGACTGCTATAGGTTGATGATGATGATGGGGTGTTAAAAGATTGACGTATATGGGTGAGTGCGTGTCTGTCTGTCTGTAGATTGGTAGCTCTCGAAACAAAGTACTGAATGAGGAGATAGGTGTGGTATCTCCTCTGAAAAGGGAAGATCTCCCACGCCAAGCGACCTTTGGCTCGAGGTCGCTCGGACCAATAGATAGTAATCGGTAATTACTTATGTTCAAACTTCGTATGCGCGATCTAGGATTTGCAAGTGCCATCTGTTGGTCTGTTGCGTAGAGTACAATGCAGTTTATTATGTAGCGAGATAGATGGCGCTACATTGAATATATATATATATACATATATATGTGTCAAGTAATAAACAAGTACTTGAGATTGTCACTACTTTGTAGTTTTAAGTTTTTTTTTTTTGCTAACCTATCTCGTCCCACTGCAGGGCATAGGTCTCCCCCAAGTCCTTCCATTCATCTCTGTTCTCCGCTTTCGTCCACTAATCACTTTCATAAGTATCGAGGTCGTCCCGCCATCGCCTTTTTGGTCGACTCCGCCGCTTTAGTTTTTATGTTTTTTAATTTCATTATGGAAATTTCAAAACTGTCAATAGCCTATTTCCAAGCTTAATCATACAGATGGTAAATTTTTACTTTGTGTTTTTGTCCACAGCGTTCCTTGAAAAAAATGCAGTAAACGGCATTGAAGAGTTCAGCCGAATGCTAGAAAGCAGACTCATCGCCGAATCTGATACCGCTGTGCCCACTGTTAGGAAATCTAGGCGGCATCGACGGCTCACGGGTACGTTATAGATTATTTATAGGAAAATCAACGGCACAAATAGTAATATTATTATAGACCTTAGTATTACGTAGATAAGATCTATCGATATCGCAATCGTATCTAGTATCAACACGATGCTACAACAAAATACAGTTGTAGCATCGACACGATAAGAAGAAGAAGAAGAATCTAGTAGGCATCGACGGTCCACTGATATGTATTGGAGTTTTAATAAATATTAATACTGGACAATCCACACAACATCATCTAGCCCCAAGCTAAGCAGAGCTTGTGTTATGGGTACTAGAAGACTGACATACTTAATACAATACATTACATAGATAGATATTTTTTATTATACATATAAAATACCCAGAACGCCCGGAATAGATATTTGCAGAACGTACAAACATTTATCCCGAGGCGGGAATCGAACCCGCGTCGCAGGCGGACCTTCGCCCGCCGCGCCACATCGGTCGTCCGATTTTAGACCTTAGTTTACTGAAGATAAGAGCTATATGTACTAAAGATACTCGGAGATAGCGCAGTTCGGAAATCTAGTAGGCATCGACGGTCCACTGATATGTATTGGATTTTAGACCTTAGCTTACTGAAGATAAGAGCTATTATGTACTAAAGATAGCTCAGTTTGAATATCTAGGAGGCATCGACGGTCCACTGATACGTATTGGATTTTAGACCTTAGTTTACTGAAGATAAGAGCCATTATGTACTAAAGATAGCTCAGTTTGGAAATCTAGGAGGCATCGACGCCTCACGGATACGTATTGGATTTTAGATCTTAGTTTACTGAAGATAAGAGCTATATCTACCAAAGATACTCGCAGATAGCGCAGTTCGGAAATCTAGTAGGCACCGACGATCTACTGATATGTATTGGATTTTAGACATTAGTTTACAAAAGATAAGATCTATATGTAGGTACTAAAGATACTCGCAGATAGCGCAGTTCAAAGAAAGAAAAAAAGAAAGATTTATTGGGCACAAAACATTATAACAGCTAAATTTTGAATCCATAGGTAGTTTGAAAATCTAGTAGGCATCGACGGTCCAATGATACATATTGGATTGTAGACCTTAGTGTATTGTAGATAAGAGTTACGATATCGCAATCAGGAAATTTAGGTGACACCGGCTCAATAGTATGTATTGGATTGTAGATTCTAAATGATATACGATTGTAGACATAGATAAGAGCTATCTAAACATGCCAAATGAAAGTAAATGCTATCAGAGCAGCTATAGGATTATAATTTAAATAAGATATAATTTTTAAACCTTAGTTTAATAAAGATAAGAGCTCGATATTGCAGTCAGGAAATTATTAATTTATTAATAAGGTGGCATCGACAACTTATGGGTACGCTATGGATTTTAGGCCTTAGTGCATTATAGATACCGAAATATGCAGTATGAAAAAAAAATTGTTTTTAAATACTGCACTTTTTACAACTTTTTGCGCTATTTTCATTATATTTTTATCATAATAATCTTCTGACAAACTCCATTCGCGCGTAAACAAATCTCTATTTTACTTAAATAAATCTCTATTTTACTTAAATAAATCTCTATTTTACTTAAATAAATCTCTATTTTACTTAAATAAATGTCTATTTTACTTGGTGATGGCATCATCACAAAATAGACATTTATTTTCATATATCGTTTAGAATCATTTTAGAATAGATTATGTATCGATGCTACCCACTTCACATTATCAGCCCTCATGAGATTAGGAGATCAGTCTCTGAGTGATATGTGAACGTACACACGTCTATTTCATATTATTAAGTATGTATTTGCCGTCGTACGCAGAATGTACTAAAATTGGTATGTTAAGAATACTTTTTTAAATGAGTATGAAAATAACTTCATTTTTTTATTTATTTTGTTTTTATTAAGTATGCCAATTAAAATTTAAAATACCAATGAAAATTTCATACGATACATACACATTCATATCGCTTTGTCTGTTTATTGGATAAACTATAGATAATCAGATGTTTAATAAAATAGACTTTGCATTGGTACTATAAAAATGGACCGATGGAATTACGTGCGTGAGCACACATTTTAGTTAGCAATATTTTTCGACATCACTTTGTAGAAACAATAAATGAAACTATGACGCTTTTCGTCAATAAATGGTAGTTACTTGTATTTAAATAATAATAAACCGGTTTCTCTGTATTTAATATCTTCAAAAGTATCTTATTTTCTGTAAACCAGCTTTTATAGTATATAAAATATTATATGTAGGGTAGTATCGCCTTTGCCCGTTAGCATATATATATATAGTAATCAACAATCCATTTTAAAGGGTTTTATTTCTCAAATAAATATTTTCAGTTGTACAATACCAGTGTGTGTTGCGGGTTCGATTCCCGCCTTGGGATAAATGTTTGTACGATCTGCAAATATTTATTCCGTGTGTTCTGGGTATTTATATGTATAATAAAAAATATCTATCTGTGTAATGTATTGTATTAAGTATGTCAGTCTTCTAGTGCCCATAACACAAGCTTTGCTTAGCTTGGAGCTAGATGATGTTGTGTCGGTTGTCCAGCATTATTTATTTTATTTATTGTAATCCACAGCGTCATCCGGCGACGTAGCCCCCGCCCCCCCTAAAGCGAGTCACCCCCTGTCGGGCGCGCCCCCCCGGCCGGCGCGAGCCCCCCCCGCGCCGCGCCCCCCCCGCTGGCTACTCATGAGTCTCGTGCTGCTGCTCGCTATAAACGCCCTGCTCTACTGGCGGCTCTACTACGCAGATGTACATCACCCGGTGCAAATGCATCATTTACAGGATAAGTGAGTGTTTTTACATTCTTTTTAATTCATTTTGGGGTAGGTAGGATCTACCTCCCAGTGGTCTACCCCGGGCAACGGAATCGCTAACCTTTGATAGCGATTACGGCTGAATGATCCTAACTCGTGGTGGTAGGACCTGCAAAGGTCCGCCTGGCTTGCGACCACCTTCCTGCCGAAGTCTAACGCCAAGCAGTTCGCTGTGTTCCGTTGGTGTGCGGGAGTGCCAGCGTCTTTGGGGATTAGACGGGTGGCAGTTGCGCCGTGAGAGACCGGAGATGGCTTCTGAGCAAAGCCTAACCGGGCGATTTGTATTGGAGACTAGCGGGATCCGAAGCACGGTCCTTGCCGTTGGCCGACCGCAGGCAGTAGGGGGCCCAAGTAGCGCGCCAGCCACGTGCCAAAGGCTGCCCCGCCACCTCGCGAAAAATCCCGAGATGCTCCACCGTGCCAGTTGGCGACTGGATGGGAGGACCCGGTGGCCATCCTCGGGGGGGTTCGGGCGTCCCCGCAGTCTCCATTACAAGTCTCCCAATGGTGGGCCCAGCTTAAGAATGTCATTTGGATAACCACGTGACGCCTCGACACCTATTCGACATCCCCATAACTCCAACCAACAACAACATGAAAACGACCCCGTTGTTTTCAAAAAGAGAGTTAATAGGCACCTTCTGGGTGGGCTCGCTCCATCGTAGACCTCATCCTTGCACTTGTGTGAGTTTCGAGGTCAAGAGCACACCCATTTTAGCATAAAAAAAAAAAAAAAAAAAAAAAAAAAAAAACATGAAACTTGATAAAGATCTTAATAAACAACAGTAAGAACCAAGCCGTAGTTTCTTGCCCGTCCTTCTAGGCTCTGGTCGCGTGGATCTAGTATCACCTAGATGATTCTAAATTTAATAAATAAAAATGTATGAAATGTATCTTTGTGATTTTAGGGAAGAAAGAATGTTTTAGCTTAAGTTTTAGTATTCGTTTTAATTAACTTACATTTATTTTTTACATGATTTTTTATGTGTATTTAATTAGTAATGCGCTCCGAACTGGTATTGCCGAGATTTCCATAAAAAATAGGCAAAAAACATTGTATTTGTATTTAACTTGAAATGAACTTTGTTATAAAGAACTTATCTTTATCCTAAATTGTGATATAAATCAAACCAATTGGGCGAATTATTTTTTTTTACAAGTTACAGGCAAGCGTTTGACCGCGATCTCACCTGATGTTAAGTGACGATGCGGTCTACGATGTAGCACACTTGCCTAGAAGATATCCATTCACTCGTCTCTTAAAAATATCCAAATTACATTATTACAATTATTAAAATATACAAATACATTAAATTAATTAATTTATTTATTTAAAATTACAGATTAAGTACAGCAAATTCTCCGCAATCTGCGGAGTGGGCGAGATTGTTGGAACAACATGGCCGGGCTCAGAGGCAACAGTTACACGCGTGGCGACATGCTCTACACAGCGCCACTACGCATCTTGCACAGGTTACTAACTGCAGTGTAACATCTTTACTATAACTAGTCATTATGTTAGGAAACAAAAATAAAAACGAACTCAAAAGTACTGTTCAAGTGATGGTAGCTAGTAAATGGAACCACATAGTAAGTACGAGCCTTAAATAAATAAAAAAACTATCATTGTAATCGGTTCACTTAGTAAAAACTAAATTTAGCCAACACATCAAAAAATATACTTAGTTAATTTAATTAAGAACATACTTATTATATATTGTTATGTCCCTAAGGGACAGATATGTACATAAGACCTAGATATGTACATAATGATGCCAATACTGAATACTGATATTATTATTAAGTCAGTTAAAGAAAATAGATTGTCTTAAAGTATAATTGATACCGTTTATTTGCGATTGCACACTCGCTTTCCCCTTATACTTTAAGGGAAATTTAATCTAAGTCCACATATTTTTTTTGAAACCATTAGTTCATACAACTTACTCAGTAAAACATTATTCGCAGACTGAGCAAGCGCTGGCGAAACTACTTGAGACAATCAAACCCACGCTCGAGAAAGCGCAGCGAGACGCACAGGAAAGGAATGAGCTCTGAGAGGCGTGCGCGTTACAACGGTACTTGGAAAGGTAACCTGGATCTACGGTCTTTGAACAACCCGCTTAGCATGAACGTCAAAGGGAAACACAAAAGAGTATAGTACCAGTAACGTAAACATTAAGAGACATATATGGGACATTTAGGGGGGTAATGGACTGTTCATAAATTTTGCCACACAATATTTGTCATCCTACCGGCTGCGCCATGTAAAGTATTTTATTGGAGGATCTCGTAATGAAATACGCAAGCACCATGCTTAGACTGACTTTATTTTTTTGTACCCGCGACATCGAGTAGATATATTAATTAACCTACATTCACATGTGGAACTTAATCTGCGTCATATATGATTTTAAAGTAATTGTAGACATGTTAATGTGACGTCACATACTCTTGGCCTCTTCCCCCTTTTATTCCACCTTATAAATTCCCCCATAAATTCTTTGTCTGACGCGGTGACGTTGCAACGTTCAGCAGACGAGCTAGCGTCGACGCGCAGTGTAAATCAACTTTGTCAACAATTTTCATTTTTTATAAATTTTGCCTCGTTTTAACTTCGAACAAGAACGAGAGACGATATATATTGCTGTTTCATAAAAAGAACTTTGACAAGAGTCTGTGCTAAGCGTGTTTTTCAAAAGAATATGAAAATAATTTATTTATTTCGGATATAATATTTGGTAGAAAGTTACTTAAGTTGATAAGAAGCTGTTATAATATGAAAGTAAAAATATCGTAGATGAAGTATTATATGTATATCGATGTTAGTGTTGACTGTTCATTGGTGTCTTTGTTAGATGTTAATGTAATAAGTCCCAGCACAAAACTAGAATCACAGTAAAAATATATAAAATTAAGAATATTCTAGAAAAAATTATAAACTTTCAATGGACATTAGACTCGTCACAGCTCAGTTGTGAAAAACATGTCAAAGTCAAAGTCAAAATTACTTTATTCAGTAAAATCACAAGAATCATTTAGAATCGTCTTACATACTAGGTGATTCTAGGTGCCAGTTCCACGCGACCAGAGCCTAAAAGAACGGGCAAGAAACTTACGGCCTGGTTCCTACCGTTTTTTACATGGTTTTCTCATGTCGGGATTCGAACCTACTACCCACAGCAAGGCAGAGCAATACCAACTGAGCTATGACAGTGTCTACTAAACAGCTTTTAGAAAACATTAAACAAAAATTGTGATTATGCTATACCTTTCAAAACCTTTTCTAAGTCCCTTTTAAATGAATCACTTTGTAAATCTTAATTTATTTTATTGCACTTGGATATTATATTTTTATTACCTATTTTCTCACAAATTCTTATATCAGAAGTTACAACGGGCGATTTGACTTTTAACTTTTTGATCCGTTCTTATTGCTTAAAGTCATACCCACTTTTTCCAAGTATTTTTTTAATATTAATAATTATGTGATTAAGTAAATATTTTTTAATATTCGAGTGCAGTAACTAAGATATTAAAAGATATATTTATTGTAAGCATCGTCTAAGAGGTTTTCATTTGAGAATATATAAACGCTATATACCAAAATTGTGTTTTATAAGACACATTAAATTGAAAAAAATATATATACAGCATAACATATACTAAATCAATTGTAGTATAATTTAACATATTTTGTATAAATTATTGTAATTAAAACATTATTTTTAATTCTACTTGTAGACCGCACCTTGTCAAAGCTCAGTAAAGCATGTTTCAGACGATACAGATTACTAGAACCAGTAATTTGCATTCACGAAGACTTATTTCTAAATGGATTGTAAATTGTCATGATTATATGTAACAAAAAATTCCTATGTCGCCTGTCGAACTATGTTATTGTGAAACGAAATGAAATATGTAATATAAATATTGATTTCTGGAAAGTCTACAGAACTTGAGCACGAATAAATGTGACAATTGTAAACGTATCGAAACAGTGACGTGTTTGATATACACTGCGCGTCATCATCAGATTTATTATCGAACGTTGCAGCGTTAGCGCGCAGTGTATCTCTAGTAATTTTCACCGTCTGAAACGGGCTTCACACGAAAACCTCGTAGTACCTACTGTGATATAATAACAAAATAATTTTATTATTCATTTAAACGTAACCTAATAACGTAACGTTACGTTACCTCCAGTTATAAGTTATTTTCGATATCGCCAGCTGATTGTTATACGGACATATTATAAGTAAATCTATTCATATAGAAATAAATACATAGAATTTTTTATATATTTTACAAAAAAATATAAAAACATACTTGAAATCGACGCCGACGCCTACATATAAGTAACTAAATACAGTAGTAATATAAATATAATAATACAAACATTTAACATATTACTTAAACACATTTTCCTAAAAACTTGTCAAATTTTAAATCAAACCTTTGAAATGATATTTTTGTTTTTTTTTTTATTCTAGCCTATATTGTCCCACTGCTGGGCAAAGGCCTCCCCCAAACACTTCCACTTCTCTCTATCCTTGGCAGTGTCCCACCAAACCAATTCAAATACGTCAAGGTCATCCCTCCAACGCTTCCTCGGCCGACCCCGACGCCGCTGACCTTTAGGTGTCCAGGTGGTAGTTATGGTAGTCCATCTATCTTGGGGCATTCGACTAATGTGTCCTGCCCACCCCCACTTGAGCTTTGCGGTTTGGACTCCAACATCAGCAATACCGGTCAAATAGCGCAACGTCGTGTTTGGGATCCGATCGGTTCTCTTGTAGCCCAAAACGCTGCGCTCCATTGCCCTTTGGCATATCTTGAGCTTGGACTTCTGCAGTTCGGTCAGAATTAATATTTACCCAAACAAATTATTATCAAATCGATTCATAATTTATGGTACGCGGATTAATAGCACAAATTACCTAAAAAAAAAGAATCTTACAGTCGATTTAAGAACCTTCATATCTAAGGTTTGTAAAGTGGTTCCTAATTAATAAAACAGATGGCGTTGTTGTCAATTCCTGTGAAGCCGCCATTTTGTTCTGCCTCATGTAACTGCAATAAGTTTGCTTGTAATATATCCATATAATTAACAAATACTGTAAATAATTAATTAACATCACAGAAGGCTTTAGAGAAACGTTCTGAACGTACTTACGGTTTATTTTTATTTTTAAGTTTAGATGTAACATATTCCTATATTTCTTTGTTTTTTTAATTCTTGATAAGATTTGATTTGCAAGTAGGTATGTAAGTGCATATGTGTAATATAATTTGACATAACTTTTTGATAAGAGAAATAAGATAAATATCAGTTTTATTATAAAGTTATGTAATATTATGTTATTATATGAACTCAGGGCTGTTTATATACATTTAGATTTTTTTGTAAATACAGGGTGTCCCAGTAAGTATGACTAAATAAATCAACAAATATTTATGATATATATTTTTATGAATTGTATCGAAATCGTCAAAAAATGCCACCAAAAAGAGCTCAACGCGTTTCATAATATATTATTGATTTTGTATCGAATTAAAATTGAATTTATTCAACTTTTTCTCACAAAAATCTGCGTACTTGATTGGAATATTATTTTAACTTAAATAGGTATGAAGTTACATGTTGTAAGTAGGAACCTATCATAATTTATACATTTGGGATATTTTCCAGCAAATATATTTTTAATTGAACGTTTTGTACAAGAATTTCTTAAATTTTGCAGCGTTTTACCAAATATACACTATTTACTTGGTTTATGGTTCCAACTTGCATTTTTGGTGTTTAGTACTTTATTTAGCTGTAAGCACTTTAATTCTCAGCACAGTATGGGGAAGTTATAGAAATTATTTTTAATAATACTAATGTTCATAGATTTATTTATTTACCGTTTAATGAACCTACAACAATATGTACAATATGTATGTGTAGATATAAAATAATTTATTCTACAACGAAAAATACAACAAATCTTAGAACTACTTAATTTTATTAAGTACAATGGGCAGCCTTATGGTTGTTGGTCATTTCTTCCAGGCATCCTATATACAAGTTACCAGAAATTTAACATAAAATGCACTGTTAAACAAGTTGTTCATTCACTTTAAAAAACTAAACATAAATAAATTAATTAATGGACATTTCATACAAGTATCTATTGCTTAATAGAGGGTTTATGACTTATATTATTATTAAATAAATAAATAATAAATGAATTTATACACGTTGACTTGAACCAACTCCGTTTGTTTCGTCGGTTAAAAAGGGATAAAAGTATTGCTTACGCTTTTAAATTCAATTTCTATAACTTACCCAATACTACTCTACTGCTTAATTAAAAACCGCCAAATAAATATTTGTGTTAAATGCGGTGTCTTGAATTTTTAATATTAAAATAGAATTTAAATAAAATTATGGAAAATACGTTATTGTATGTTGTTGTTGAAAGAGTATTATTTAAGATAATTAAATAGCTGTAAAACGGGGTCCAAAAAGGACTTGTATTTTTGTACTTAACGTAATATTTGGGCGTTATAACTAACTATTATAACCCCCTTAGACTTCCACAAGGTTTAACCTAAAAATGTACATGAGAGTATGTCTACCGTGCTTGGTAACAAGTTGTGACTCTATTTTTGAGATATAAGTCATAGTCAAAGTTAAAATTGCTTTATTCAGTAAAATCACAAGGATCATTTAGAATCGTCTTACATACTAGTGGATTCTAGGTGCCAGTTCCACGCGACCAGAGCCTAGAAGAACGGGCAAGAAACTTACGGCCTGGTTCCTACCGTTTTTTTCTTACTTCAACAGACAGCCCAAGCGCATAGATATGGTACGAAACCTTAGCTCGGGGTGTTTTGGGGTATTTTGGCGCTGTAAATATGAATATACATCAGTACTTATCAATCAAGTTCTTTTTGGACACCCTGTATATAAAAGTAGGATAAAATTCGTAGAAGTGTGATCTCTCGTTTAGAACATTTTGTTGGTGCTTTTGTTCGTAGGATTATTTATTGTTTAATATGTTTTAATATAAGTCAATTACATTTATTTGGTTATATCATTAATATAAATTATTATAATACTTCCCTTATTTATCCAATCCATTCCAAAGTAAATTGTATGATCTGATATTATGGAAATGTTTACAATATTAGGTACACGAGTATGTCAACATATTATCTTTAAATTAAACATTTCAGAATTTGTTGAAATCCATAGAAAAAAAACACATTTTCTTGCAATAACGTGAAAAAAAGAGTTTTATTTAAAACACGGTGAATTTTTAAACAATCAGTGCCCCAAGTAAGAGTTTGTGTACTCATAGTAAAGAGATATTACCTAGATATTACCCATAGTAAAGAAATATGGGTACGGATTTTTATTTTAACTTCGGAAATAATAATAATAAGGTACGAGATGAAATATCTAAAAGACGTGCCTAAAATTTTTCCTGTCTCTATATAAATAAAACAAGATGGCACTTATGATGATAACGAATATTTATTTAAAAAAAATCACGGACATTTCACACAACGCGCTCTACATAGTTCCAAACATTATAATATATGACACTAGACTACTGACAATTAGAAACAAAAACTAATTAAAAAAAAAAGAAAATATAAGAAGTATGTTGACATAACTCTGTATTTATTTGTAATGTAATTATTGTACAATGTGCATTTCATAGAAAAATTCAGATGGACAATGCACAAATAGATGTAATAATGCAATATTATAAGTTAGATAGTTCTATTCTCAGTATTGAATTAAATATTTTAATTACCTACATAATTTGTTTTTATATATCCGCCATTTTTATTACCAAAACATTTTTATTTTTAGAAATGTATGAAACAAATGATAAGGTAAGGTAATAAAAAATAAGGTTTAAAAATTTACGATTAAGAAAGTTACTACATATGTAGTTACATCCCAATTACAAAATTAAAATTAGGTGAATAACATGAATATTTATTTAATGACTTCCTGTTCTAAATTAGATTTACTTAAAGTACTTATAGTCCATTCATAAAACAAAAATCACAATACGAGAGACATCAATAAAAGAAAAATATGCAGTACATTCCTAACTTGCAGTTATATTATAATTTGCATGTGGAAAATTCATATTCGGAATTTACTCTTCAATATCTTTCATTTGCTGTTTTTGTAGATAACATTAACTAATGGGGCGTCTAAACGGGCTATATTTTACGGCAATTTGTGGCTGCAATACGGTGGCCGGCAACATTGCTACCAATACCAGCCACACTATGCAATATTTTAAGGATGGCCCGGCATTATAGCCACATAGTTTTTGATATGTCAAAATGTTTTTTATGTGTAGCCACGACAAAATACAACATATTGCAACATGTTGCCTGCAATTGATTGCTCAGCCATAAAATGTACTAAAATGTTTTATTGATGGCTGGGCAATGTTTGCCAATAATTGCAGCCACAAATTGCCGTAAAATATTGCCCGTTTAGACGCCCCATAAGAAAACATTGAAAAAATAACAAGTGAACAAATCACATACACTTGTTCTAACTATCTGCTACTGAAAAGTTGAGTTTACCCAAACATAGACTAAAACCTCATTCAGAAGTAGGCGGAAAGAGGTTTCAAACGCGGTTGAAACCTCTTTGAAATGTTGAGAATGAAGTTTCGATAGACCTTCGCGGTTGAAAACTCTTTGATGATCGGTGAGACGGGAGTTCCAGTAGATTCCGTAGATCGTCGCAACTAAGAGCGGGAACTCTGCCTCCGTTGACAAATAGAAACGCCAACGGTGGTGGAGTTACCAGGCCCAGGTACGATCGAAGACTTGAAGACTCGGGTATCGAAGACCATCTTGAGCTGGTCAATATACTGAATTCTCCGCTAACTCTTAGGACGATCGAAGATCTTGACGTTCGGGTAGGTACCATCTTGAATTGGTTGGCTCAGGATCTTCATTGTTCCTCTTGAGTCTGTGGCAAAACTGGCAACTTCAGTGCTTGTCCTGCTTTCGGTTAAAATAAGTACATTACATTTAGAATTTTCCATTTGTCCTCGTAGGTAGGTCTGGAGCAGTGAGTTCATATTTAACGTAATCGTGCACTACAGTCGCTTTCGAAAACCTTTGCTGTTATTCTTGGTTTTAGCAACAGATAAGCTGGCCCAAGTGTGTTGCTTGACTCTGTAAACCAGGGTTAGTTATGTTTGCGACTTCAGTAGATTTCAGACTGAAAACAAAAAAAAAAAAATGTTTTAGAGTTAATTGACTACGCAAGAATAGAGACACCGGAACTTTTTTCCCGTAAACTCCTGTATTACCTACTACGAGTATTATCTGCATGGTAACAGAGATTTTATTACAAAAAACACTCCCTCATTTAGTTACTTACAACCTTCTTAGATATTTTTGTTTCTTCTTCATATTTCTAGTTTGATTACTAACCCCCCGGGGTGAAAGTGCTGCGGATTAGCGATTCGCTGTTTTGTTACCTCCTGTCTTTTGAGAGCTTAACGGTTGCAGGCTGATGATCACTGAAAAAAAAACAAAAGTTTATTTTACTATCTTTTAGCGATTATGGAATTAATTTATTTGTATATTATCGATATATATTATCGATATATATATTATCGATATATATAATCGATACTTACTAAGTTGTTTACATCTGTAAAGATATATCACATCGTCCAAGAACGTAACAAATTTTGAATGTATATATTATGTGTGAATATGCCGTTGGTGTAACATAAATAAATAAATATTAAATAAAATCCACAGCTCACAATACACAAGATACACAAAACTTAAAGCCAATTCGACGACCGATGTAGCGCGGCGGGCGAATGTCCGCCTGCGCCGCGGTTGCGGGTTCGATTCAAATATTTATTCCGGGTGTTCTGGGTATTTTATATGTTATATGAAAAACCTACAAGAACAAGATGCGGATTAAATAGTGAAAAAAAATGAGTTTTCTATAAAATCTGATATAATTACTTACTTACCTAGAGTTGTAGAGAGAGACTAATAAAATAAAAAAATCATAAGGTTATAGCTGTAATAGCCTTAAAAGTTACAGAGTGGTTTAACCTGTACAATAACGAAGCGATAAGAAACTAGCTTACAAACGGAAGAAATCTTAAAATAAATCTAGCAGACGATGTCTTGCTGCACTAGTATTATTTGTACTTGTACTATTATTCTTTACAACACTTGTATTAAATGTTCACAAAATTGCTTTCTGACTACAGAATTGTAGGTGTATTGAGCATGAAGACTAGATTTTTGAAATAACTAGTTGGCCGCAAGCTTCATTAGTTATCTTTTTTAAAAAAAATGTAAGTACTTTAAGGTTTATAAGTAAGGTTTAATTTCGAATTGACAGTGTATTTTTATAACTCAATAAGTACATTGCGCAAGAAAAATGAAACTGCATTTCTTTATGAAAAACGCGAAAGGTTTGATATTGTACATTGCCGGTTTTTACATTACCCCTTAAAAAAATTAACTATTTAGCCGTTAACCTAATAGTTAAGGAGTCAAGAAATGCGCCGCACGCTTTTGTCTGAGCACAAATGTACTAAAAAAACACAATTACTTCAATCAATCAAATCAATTTTCCAAAGTTTAGGTAATCTGTTGAATAAACGGTGTCTAATAATAAGCATTGCACCCAACCGTTAAGTCTTTTAAAAACATAAATTAAAATAAATCATTACAGAATAACTTATAGGAATCTTATTCGAAGTTCTTCTCTCCACTTGAACCGCAAATTAAATTTAGACAAAGCAACACAAACAGCCGTCGTGCTTAAACTAACTGCCGCTAACTGTTCGTAGAACTTTAACCAAACTAACCAGTTCGAGGGTAAACTAGCCCTCACATCCACAAACAAACCCGCACTCCCTATGCTCCCCACTTCCTTAACGAGCGACTGAACACACTATCACTGATAACAAAATAACCGCCTTTTATGTTTTAACACAATAAAGGATTTAAAACAGTTTAAATTTATAACACGCGTGCTCTTCACCACCCCATGAAAGCGACTGCGAACACGAAGCGTTGAAAAATAAAATAAAACACTGCGCTTGCGTTGGCCGCCATCTTGAAACCGTTGCATCATTTGAATTGTACCTTTCAGTGAATGATATAAAGTTCAGTTTGGGATGTAAACTGGGCGATGGGAATAGGGATGTTCAGCTGGTAATTTAATAAATAAGGTGTTTAATAAGTTTGTGCGGGCTTATTGTGGACTTGAACGCCCTTCTGATGTCTTTTATAATAGAATTGGGTCATCACTTGCATTTAACACTAATAAAATATGAATTAAAAAATGAAGACTACAAATAAATGCAAAATTATTTGTTACAAAATTCTCTACTTTCAAGAGTCTACTAGTCTTTGATGACTTTTAACGGCTGTGCTGTAATTACGTAATCTAATTAGTATCTGATTAAAACTTAAATCAATTCAGAATATAAAAATATAAACATTTATTTATATTAATATCTTAAATTATGAATCACATTCCTATCCGAATCTAAATACATATCTTGAAATTGTGAAAATATGCCTGAAAATTGAGAGATATTACGTTAGCAACTCTTCCCCAGCAAAACCTTGATATCCATAAGCATATTAGCTAAAATAATTAAAAAAATTATATTGACAGGCGACATAGCTCGGTTGGTAGTAGCTCAGCCTTCCATGCTGTGGATCGTGGGTTCGATTCCCACCAAGAGCAAATGTTTGTGTGATGAACATAAATACCTAAGTATTTGATCTGTGTCTGGGTGTTACTATGTGTTCTATGCATGTATTTATAAAAATGTATGTAAGTATTCTATCAACAATCTAGTTTCCATAGTACAAGCTTTGTATAGTTTGGGACTAGAGTGTGATGTGTGAAATGTCCGTGAATATTTATATTTATTCTCCAGGCAGAATCCTACCAGGGTAGGTATGTGATTCTGCAAAGAATTACCAGCGTTAAGTAATTTAAGTACCCAAGTGATAATTTAGTGCGCGTACGACAGAAATCAATTCACAGGAGATCATCATATTTAATGTGCGTGGGCGCAGCTTGACTGGGGCATTTTAGACTTTATATCAACCGTACGAAGGTTATAATCGCTAGTTTGAGATTTATGCGATGTATTCGATTTTAAAGTGTTGGGAATTAAAGGTTTTATTGAATGGTATTTTTTACCGAAGTAGAGTTCGGCTCTACCCACGGGATTTTAGTAGTACTTTACCATGGTGATAATCACACAAATCTACATAATTTTTAGACATTTAATATAAGGTCTTAATTATGCGTACAGATTCTGCGTGAAATCTAACATTACTGCATTAAACATTTTTACACTAGATACCTACACATTTCTGTGAGATCTAAAACGTGGTCTATAAAATCTTCCTACAAATCTTTTCCAGTCACGTTTAATTTATTTTTATATTTTGTATTCTACTCTATATTAATACTTAATATTTTTGAAGTGAAAACTTCTTTAGCGGCGCTGGGTGGGTAAAAACTTTCAAACTCGCGTCAGGGTCACGTGACGTCGAAAAAGCGTAAGATCTTATTTAATTTTCATACATTGCTCGTAAAACAAGAGACGACAAAAGAACACACTTGCGGTCACGCGACGTATGACTCAAACAATTAAATAGTGTTGTGGCGCAGACACATTCGCGCTTGCGCGAATGTGACACAACGACATGACACAATCACAATCACAATTGTCATTATGACGACTGTGGTTATATTTTTGAAGTGAAAACACAACGTTAATATTGAAGTTTTCACTTCTGCCGGCACTCCCGGAGTGCTACCATTTTTTTTTTTGTATTTAATACGACCAAGCTGACATTTAAAATACGGTCTAAAAAGGCCTGTTTAATATGCTCTAGCCAAGCTCTAGCTTTGTTTCATATTAAGCAAGATATCTAAAAGATACTTCATAGTATTGCCGGCTGAAGACAGACTACTGAACTTTAACCCCCTATCTTATAAAAAGTTTACGTACCTTTACGTATTAATCAAGACATCAAGTCTGCGCTAACTTTTTATACGATAGACCGTAAGAAGTTCACGTGTTTCTGCTCGTCTTATCGTTGAAATATGTAAACGTGCAAAGAATATTGATTATATTAGAACAATACTTGCATAACTTTCAGATACCGAAAAACTGTAGCTTTACCACCTTATTTCAAGTTTATCATTAAACATTCAAAGCCAGTCATGACCCCATAGTCACAGAGCAAACAGTGCTCACTCCTTTCAATAAATAAAGGTAGAAAATAGACCACCATTAGTCAATAACGAGAAAAAAAAAACACTGGGCTTCCGTCGCGACCTATACCAACACGTTTTAAAAATAGATAACTTAAGTAAACGTGACCGTAGATACGGCTATTGCTTTGGTTACCAAGAGACAGGCCCTGGTGCCAACGAAGCCGGCATTTTGAAACCAGCATTTTGACACCGACTATCAGTTTCAATTTAGGTCGAACACGTAATAGTCCAGTCAAAATAGACTAAAATTATGACTTCAGTTTGCATTAATTCCCAACAAGCTGGATTTTTGTGCAGGCCTTGAATACGTCATTACAAATGATATGTCAAAAGTCCCCATCGATCCCGCTTGTGCGTTGTTTTTTATTCGAGGTCAAAGGTCATAAATTTGCATTTTTTGCGTATATCTCTGAAACAACGAAAGCTATCAAAAAGTGGTTCAGGCAAAGTTTGTACATCGTAAAATTGTCTACAAAAATACCTCAACACTTTTCTTCTACAAAGCATAGTTTTCGAGATAAAGTGACTTTAGACCGCAGGAAAATCGTCGAAGATGGTGCGTTTTTTTCATTTCAGCCGTTTTATCTGCTTCATTGCCACAGAACAAACAGTATTTCTTGAAATTTACTGAAAGGGGTGATGGGTTCGATGGGTTAGTCCTCCTCCAAGGTAATGAATCGTCTTTTTGTTTCAAGAAATACTGTTCGTTCTATGGCAATGAAGCAGATAAAACGGCTGAAATGAAAAAAACGCAGCATTTTAGTACATTTTCCTGCGGTCTAAAGTCACTATATCTCGAAAGCGATGCTTTGTAGAAGAAAAGTGTTGAGATATTTTTGTAGACAATTTTACGATCTACAAACTTTGTCGGAACTATTTTTCGATAGCTCTCGTTTATGACTTTTAAACGCAAATTTATGACTTTAACCTGGGTATTTGCGTTTTTCGCGTATATCTCTGAAACAACGAGAGCTATTGAAAAATGCTTCAGACAAAGTTTGTAGATCGTAAAATTGTCTACAAAAATATTTCAACACTTTTCTTCTACAAAGCATCGCTATCGAGATATAGTGACTTTAGACCGCAGGAAAATCCACTAAAATGCTGCGTTTTTTTCATTTCAGCCGTTTTATCTGCTTCATTGCCATAGAACGAACAGTATTTCTTGAAACAAAAAGACGATTCATTACCTTGGAGGAGGACTAACCCATCGAACCCATCACACCTTTCATTAAATTTCAAGAAATACTGTTTGTTCTGTGGCAATGAAGCAGATAAAACGGCTGAAATAAAAAAAACGCAGTATCTTCGACGACTTTCCTGCGGTCTAAAGTCACTTTATCTCGAAAACGATGCTTTGTAGAAGAAAAGTGTTGAGGTATTTTTGTAGACAATTTTACGATGTACAAACTTTGCCTGAACCACTTTTCGATAGCTTTCGTTGTTTCAGAGATATACGCAAAAAATGCAAATTTATGACCTTTAACCTCGAATAAAAAACAACGCACAAACGGGATCGATGGGGACTTTTGACATATCATTTGTAATGACGTATTTAAGGCCTGTACAAAAATCCAGCTTGTTGGGAATTAATGCAAACTGGAATGTCTATTTTGACTGGACTATAAAGAATTTCAGGACTTTAGTACCTTAGAAATACAGCGAAAGGTGTAGTCAGTGGCAGCGAAAATAGCTTATATTAATTCTGTTGAAAGCGTATAGGCAAATAAAGTTCAATAAAACAAATCAGAAGTAAACACTCTTCAATACCTTTACTTTGATGGAAATCGTCTCTCACGAAAAAAATGATTATTGTTTTAGGTTTAATTTTTAGTTTGACCATTTCAGTGCACGCTATTTTCCGTTTTTTCCCACTAATACTTAAAAAAATAGGAAAACTGTATAGATGCGCTTAGAAGAATAACATTATAGTCTAGTGTATGGTTTCTATACCTAGTAGAAGTGGGTTTATACTTTTATACCCCTTTCGGCAGTATCCGACCTATACCAACATGTTGTAAAAATAGATAAGTGAATTGTGTAATGCCGCGCCATACCGTTTGATAAGGATGTGTGCTTCAGTTACTGTGATAAGACAAAGAATACGGGACAATGAAACCTTATCGTATTCGATTTAGGGACAGTTTTACCCAGGACTTTTATTTAAAGTCCTTAAATAATAGTCCTGGGTAACTTACGATGAGAATGGAAATTAACACAGTTCGTATTACGGTAAACCAGTCAAAGTGGTTTAGACTAGCAAAAGTTATTTTTAACAAAAAATATGTATACAAAAAGCCGTTGTAATTTATCTCGATCTAAAAATAATCCTGCTTGACCGGGTTGTGTGCGTACTCGTACACGGTATCGACGTTCAGAAACTGGCATCCTGAAATCATAACCCTTGCCCTCAATAAACGACCTCAAAAGAAAGCGCTGAAGGTCATTTCAGTTAAATTACAGGCGACTATGACACGCAACAAAAAGTTACTTGTCCGTGGCCTTGAAAGAAGTCAACGATCGTAAACCCTCGCATCCGCCGACTGCAGTCTCCCGTCTCGCTCTAACAACGCGAATAGTGAATACGTCTCTTTCGCACGAGCGCATCGGGTGGCTGCAGCCAATCGGAGGGCGGCGGGCGCAGCGGCGCGCGTCGATGCCTTGCAGGGGTGTCAGCTTTTTCTAAAGCTCTCACAACTTTTGTACTTTTTATCGAATTATTTAATTGAGTGGCGATGTTAGCTTGCAATGGATCACATTAACGACTTGTCTATCTAGAAGATGTTATGTGTAAGGCGTGCATGATCCAATACGCTATTGTAAGCTAAGACGGCTCTACATCTGTTACAATATTTGGATAGACAAGAAACTATTTCTTGTTTTATCGATGTTTTCAATATGGGTGACATTGTACGGGTTATGTATAGAATGTCATCCAAAAATCAGCTAAGCGCGTGCGATCGCTAGACATATCGAACAAAACCAGTGTAGTTAGACCCGTTCGTCTGCGTTCGACTCACGCACCAAACTTTTGTTTTTCATTTCTTCGTATAGAATATTTGCTTTTCGGCAAGTGTAGGAATTCTATGGGACAATAATGTACGGCCTTTGTCGGCGTTTGTAAGAAGTGGTGCTTTGAGCTACCCGTTTCGAAATTATTCGTTTGTTATGTTATTCTACTTAGACAACATACGAACTTGCACTTAATGGAAGCTAACATCCTCCCTTTACTTTTCAGACACTTTATTAACCACTTATTTATTACAACAATTCGAGATCGAATAAGAATCTAACAGATAAAAAGAAATACTATAATAAGTAAGTACCTATAGAGTTTGGGGGAGACCTTTGTCCTGCAGTGTAACACATTTGGTTAAATAAAAAAAAAAAAAGTAAGTAGGTACCTATAAGTTTTAGTTTGACATAATAATATAAATAAATAAACAACTGTTTGCCGTTTATACAATTATTTATAGTTTAGTAATTAATAAACGTTTATTTATTACGTTTAATTATTGTATTTACATTTAATTTGACATCAAGTAATGAAACATGTTACTATGTTACTATACAAACATATATGTTACTGTACATGTTACTATAGAATACCATTCATGTGCATTGATGTACACATGATACAAGAATACCTCACCTAGTAAAAAACTTGCGGGTATTTTAAAAATAGTCCTATTCTGAACGCGTTGTGAATAAATGCCTACAAAGGTATAAAAAGGTAGTCATGCGATCATCATATGACATTCTACAAGAACATCACTCACTTTTTTTTTTTTTTATTATGACAGGCGATGGCTATGATGCCTCGGACTGTCATGCGTCTGCGCAGACCACCTGGCGTTACTTTTTAATTGTCCGCGTTATAGGATCTTACGTGAGTATTTTTTTGACATGTAACTGTATTTTTTTATATTTTATAGAGTAAAACAATTCTTAAAGAAAATTACGACTATTAGGGACACCATTGATAAATAATTAGATACTAACATAGTTTCGTTTTTAAATTATTTTTTAAAGACAAAAAACATAGGTACATGTTATTTTCTATATAATAGTTGTTCATTCCCGTTTGTTCCACTGGTTATCGTCCCTTATCTACATAATTATTTTATTTTACATAGATAAAAGAATATCTACTAGTTTCGGTAAAATCGAATCCTCATGGTTCTAATAAGATTCTAACAATAAATAAATCATGAAAATGAACTGTAATGAATTTGTACTTTCAAATGAGGTTAGCGTACAACCTAGTGTGTCTAGACTTCCAATGACTAGGCGTCAACAAACCTAAGAGTTTCTTAAAAACGGAGACCGTAATATACCGGTGAATAATGTCAACTGTCAAATTTGATTCTAGTTATAGACTAAACTGCTCCACTTTTGAAATTCCGTAACGAATATAACCTAACACTGGACATGCATAATCCAGCAAAAAATGCTATGCAATAGCTTTACCGCGGCAGTACCCGAGTGCCACATGTCTTTTTTTTAAATATTTGTACGTTATACTAATATTTCAAATTTCTTTGATATCTAACAATCAGGCCCAAACAATATCTTTAGCTGTATCAAAACGCTTTTCTTAGCACCTAAATTATTTTTAATTAGATGAAAAATAGGAAAGTATTCAAAAAACGTACTTACAAAAAATGGCGGTTACAGTATTTAAAAAAATGGCTTGTACTAGTCACTTCGAAAGGTGCATAGAAAAGAGTTCAACGCACTCTTGATAGCAAAGGTCTACGAGCGTTTTTTTATTTTTTTTTAATGAAAATAGACTTCTATTGTAAACTCCTATAACTGCCCTAGTAAGATATTTTCTTATACGTCCTTTTCTGCCGGTAGTTAGTACATTACATATTTTATAGTAGGTACATATATACCTATCCAAGGTATTTTTTGAAACAATTTGTACTTTTTTGAAACTTCTAGGGAAAAGATAAAGTTGCAACTGATTTATACAAAATTCTGTGCATAATTACACGGATGCACCCTATAATTCCCACATCCCCATTGTTTTACTGGGTTCTGGCGATGGACTCCCGATAGCGAGCTGCCGACGACAAAATCCATTATGTTGCCCAATTACAAACCTAATTATTATCTACACCGTTATTCTTAAAGCTTTTCAAACTACGAATTCTGCATTACATTTTCATATTCTCGTAAATGTGAAAAGAAAATTCATTATTTTCTATCATATATAGGTACATATTCATCTTAACTTTTATACAAAACTTATTGTTTTTATAGTATAGTAGTAGTGGCGTTTGAGGGAGGAGGCTTATACCCAGCAGTGGGCTAGTACGAGCTGCCTATGATGATGATGATAGTATAACGGCACAGAAATAGAATATTACGTATTGCAAAGTCAGAAATTCCACACACGTGTCAGTCTTTTAAAAAAAATATATTATAAATGATTTGTTTTCAGGAAAGCCTTCAAGATCCACTGAAGAAATATACTTACGAATAACATTTAATTTTACTCAGAATCTGGCACTAGAATAAACTTTAAAACGAATCATTATTTCATAACAAGTATATTATTATTGTTCACGAAAATAATAATGCATTACATAAACTAACATATTAAATTATGTCTTTTTCCAATATAAAGCAGATACCACTGTTACGATCACGACAAATAAATTATAGAAGTCAAAAACAACCACCAAATAGTTACAATACTAGTAACCTCACAATGGGATATCATTGTCATTGATACCAAAATAAACGAATCAACACCCACACACGGAAATAACTTCAGATCATGTAGATGTGTCCCGCTGTTGGAGTAGAACCCGCACCTCACTCTCATATCAAAATAAAATAAAATATCAAAAATTAACATGGACGAATAATAATTAATAAATAAAATTGGTTTATTGTTGGTACATAATATGTAGGTAAACGAAATGCACTCAAGGAGTAGAAATATAAATAAGTACCTCGTACTTACTAAAACACGGGTCTCCACACCACTTATTTATTTATTCCTCAGAAAACCTGCTCGATGAGTACCATTTTAAACATTATAACCACTATATAAAACTAATCAATTAAATATCAAGTTTATCGACTGTCGATTAGCATATTATCGATACATTTCACATCTCTATCGAAACCGGTCGATAGCACATCCCTTTATTGAAGAATCGAATGACCTTTATTTTTTTTTTTATTTAACTTTTGTTGTAGGCTTGGGCGGTGTTATCTGAAGATGTTATGAATTAGATAAAGGCGAGATAAAAACCCTTTTGACTTTTGAACGGATTATGTTGGATCAACGACTTTTGGTTTTATAATTAGCAAATATTTTAAAATGTCGGATTATTTAGATTAGCTTTTTATTTATATTAATTATCTGAGTATTTATATCTGATTATGTAGACTTATGAGGACTAGAAAGAGGGGAGACTTTTGCCCACCAGTGGAACAGTATATGTTGAAAAAATAGACTTAATTAGGTATTAGGTATCTTTATTAGATACGGCTCTACAGACTCGAATTGTAATATAAGGAGACAATATGCATGCAATCCACAATTATTTTGAAAATGGACTCATTTAATTCCTACTTTAGAGAAAGTAAAAACTATCAACGAACAACGTACATTATAACAACCGACTTTAAGTAACAAAATATAACTTTCATATTGTTTAATATATTACATTATTTATTAGATATTAAACAATAACCTACACAACCGTTTTTTTTCTCAAGATAACATGTGTTTCCGCCACGTGGTCCCAAATTACGTTACAAAGACAGTGTTTATAGGTTTTTTGTAACCGTTTTTGGTAAAAACTATTTGGTTACAAGTTTTTTGTAGTGTGATAAAGCTATCTTGTTTAGTCTTGAGATAACTTTGATAACCTTTTAGAGGTACTAACATACTTTGCTATGTTTTATATGTGTAAGTTAAGTTGAAAATAGGTAGGCCCGAAAAAAAAGTAGAATGGTTCAAAATTAAATAAGTAATTAAACTTTTTGGAGAATTCATTTGTAAAGAAAGGTACATAGGGCAATATAATCACCCCTGCATTCATGGCGGTCTTATTGCGCAACACAATGAATGATGAATCTTAGTAATTTGTTTTTACCTTTGATGAGTTGAGCTATCTATAGATAGTTTGCAACGGTCTGCAGATAGCTCAACTGTTTTTTTATGTATTTTATATGCCTATGTAGGTACATTTTGTAAATACTGTAATAGTCGTAAGTTTCTTTATATATAAAAGTAAATTTTTCCTTATATATATCCATTTTGAACTCTTTTAGCAGAATTAAGTTTTTAGATATGTGTATAAAATATATAATGAACTAGCATGATATTTAAACTAATATTATAAAGAGGAAATATTTGATTGTTTGTTTGTTTGTTTGCATCGAAAAGGCTCCGAAACTACTAGACCGATTTCAAAAATTCTTTCACTGTTGTGAAACTACATTATCTGCGCTGAACATAGGCTACATTATAATGATATTTTTATATAGGCTACCCGTGCGAAGCCGGGGCGTACTACTAGTAAAACAATAAAATGATATGTGATAACACAAGTCACAAGGGACAAAAGACATAAAACCTACTTTTGTATTACAGTAGGGACGGGGTAGGAACCTTGGCCGTGAAATGTCAAACCGGCTGCAACAACGTGCCTAGTGATGTGCTCTTGTCGATACTTTACTCAAATAATCGATATGTTACTAAGCTCCTGAAATACAAGTGTTTAACTTAGTTTACGAGTTAAAAGAGTTAAGTTTAAGAGTCACATCATTTAAATGCTATAAAACCTCTATATTTCGTAAATATAATGTGCAAGACATCGTTGTATGTTGTTTTTTATATACTTAATCTTTTTATTTTCTTTACTTATTGATATTTAATATAAATTGATTAGCAAAAACTTTACATAATTTTTGATTTAATTCACCGATTTCAACGACGGACTCCATAATGATAGATAAGTCTTGATTGATTAATCTGAGTATTACTGTGCCCTTTACAGTAATAGCGATCTCTACCAGGCGACCTTTGGATGGGCAGGACTGAACAAGAGATGGGGGATGGTTGCTTCTTCTATTTGTTTTTCTTGATAGTGAGTTATTTGTTAAAACTATCGACTAAAAGGTAACAGCTGATCACAGCACTAGTTACACAAAAACCTGTCTGGTGGTCAGCAGTGACCTCAGGTAGGGCTCCCCTCCGCCGAGGGACAAATTGTTATATTTTATGGGCCTTTGCCCTTAGAAACCGGCGGCCTACGCTTTAGAAAGCTTTTTATTAGTCTGGCTTCGATCTGAAATAATATTAATAACTTAAATAGTCTATGATCAGACTTTGAAATTTTGACCAGTGTTTTTTTAATTGGCGACGAGGTATTTGCATTTCTTTTTGATAACGACCAAGAGCGTTGTAGTTGTCTAGTTTTAAAATAGGCCATGTTATGGCTATTTTTTTATAAGTAGTCATTTAATTAACTTTAACTGGTTCATGATTTCATGATTTTATCGTTGAAATTTTATTTATATTGAATAATTGTCTTTTGGTCTAGCTTGAATACAGGCTAGATATTTAGCTGTCCGATCAAATTCTTTTGGATAATACTTCTAAGTTTAGGTATACCTAATCTTTATAAAAACACTCGACAAAGAGCCCCAACAGATAAATGTTCTAATTAAATTGCTGTAACTTATCAATTGGATTCAATTTGTTGCGTCTGGGCCACATCTATTACAATCTATTAGGTTCAAACGTTCGGCTAACCTCGGAAGTTGTCGGGTAAGTCCGGAGAGCTCGAGGCAGTGACCTAGGCCAACAATGCAACTACAACTCGAGCTGGTTTCTTGCTCTACGTAAATAGACTTTGGAATTTCATAGAACTAATCGCACATTACATTTAGATCGTAAATCTTACGTTCATCGAGATACGAACGATTTACGATGTAGCCTGTTTTTTTGTGTACTTTTTGATCAAATGTTGAAATAAGCTCGGACTGAAAAACAATATTCAAAAAGTCCATTTTTGTGACTGATATAAAAATTTTAATAAGTGTCTGTAATAAAAAAAAGAAAAGAAAATACATGTAAAAATGAAGTGATTCATGAAAGAAAAAGTTTTTTTACTGACTGAAATTATCAATCAGTTAAAGAACTTTGCATTGAACTTTCGCATCGTAACAAACGTTCCTAATGGGTTAACTGCAGCAGTCGTGATACAGAGGTACCGGATAATGCAGGTGCATCGTGAGAACGCACTTACCGGTAGAGCATCGAATTAGTTACGGTGAGAGCTTGCTAGGTGGCCTAACTACCGATCGTCGCTCATTACTACGTTATTATAGGAATACAGTAGCATGCTACAAAGCGATACTGGCATAAAAATGTGCCTTGTCATTGTTCATCTTCGTTTACGTTAAATTAGTAATTAGTGCGTTTAGTATTTTTTATAAAAATGAATTAAGAAAGCTGTAAACTATGTCTTCATTAGTCTTCAAGCAGGTTTGCTCTTAGAGTTTAAGCTCTAACATAAACAAAAACTATTAAAATACCTAGGTTTTGCTTCTATAAATCGAAAACAAAATACTACCATCAGTTTTTCTTTATTTACGTTCTATTCTTCCATTTGCCATGCTGCAGGAACGTTTCCAAGTCGAAAGCAATTAGAATTCCACCGGCCAGTCTAAACAAAAAACGGTTCTATTGCCGTGAAAGTGCGCGGCCGTGACCGAGAGTATTGACCTATGTTTCCGATCGTTGCTTGGCCTAGGTTAGGAGCGTCACTGTGACGTGGCGCCGCCATTTTGGATATGAAAATGCCGGGAAATTTTGCGTCATTTTTGGTTATGTTTTAAAGATTTCATTCAGAATTATTTGATTTTGATTCATAGTTTCAAAAGCTATGTGAATAAAACACTCAAGAGCACGTTTCTCTAGTAATAGATAAAATATACGTGAACTTCCATAACCACGTGAAAGTTTCTTAAGAACTAATGAGTGCGAGTTTGATAAATTGTTTTAACTCTACTTTAAATGATAAAAGTAAACGCCACGTGTCTACAAAGATCAAATGATGAAAAACAGTAAATATACAGATAAATTCTGAAACGTGTTTCAACAAATACTTAGAGCTTTTTACATGAGGTCTGTCAAGTTACATGAGGTCAGCAAGGAGGTTAGTAATAAATAGGTTGGTAAGTTAACGTTAAAATGCTGTCCTCGTTGATAAGACCATGGCATTTGATTTCGTAAGCAAAACTTTATGGCTGAGCTTTCATATATTACAACTTGGGAGGTGACAAAAACTATCTAAGATACCTATTTTACAATCGTTTAGTACCAAACTAATACGTTTCAAAGCTTTTTTTCAACTTTTAAGAAGCTTTTAGCTAAACTGAAAAAACGTAAAAAAGTATCTGCAGTATGTACCGCTCACTTCTTACGTAGTCCTCAGAAACTAAACTTAAATCTAAGAATGAGTAATAAAAAAAACTTACGAGTTCCCTCCGGGTAGGTCGTAGCACGTGTACCGCCGACTGACGTGTGAATGTGTGTGCACAGAGTGCTGTGTCTAAAAATTAAAAAAAAACACTGTCTTTGATTGGTGGGATGATTCGTGGGCCAATTAGAATGTGATTCTCTAATGAGTGATGGTGAAGTGAGGGTGCGTCCGGGTCGCGCGAGGGTTCGGCCGCCACTGCGCCGGCGCAGCTCGTCCGACAAGAGAGGGATTACGTCAGCGAGCACACTGGCAGCACACCCCTTTCTTTTTTTTTCTGTAATTAATTTCTTGCATGATTTTTAGCGAGGTTTTTTGGTCTGAAATCGTTGTTTTGTGAATGACCCTTCCTTGATAATGGGATGTTTAGAAGGTGAAAATATTAAATTTGATAACTAATATTTTTTTTATTGTGTGCTTCATCCTTATTCTTTTAGCTCTATAAGCACTTATTTTTGATATCACAAACAAAAAAGGTTTTTTCTAGTAAGTATCTAGTTATAAGTATTAGAATGTTAAATTGGTTAGTAGTAAGAAACGCTTAAAAGATTACTTATTTTGTTGAGCATGTACTTTTTTCATAGCACATTGTATTATAGAGAAAAACCGAGCTTCGTAATAAACAATTATGTTGCTACAATTCAGCGTTAAAAAAATGTTATCTACAGAAATCCTACAGCATCCACTAAGATTCCTCTTAGAATATAATTCTAACACGTTTCAAAGCGCACCATGAACGCGCCCTATCCAGTCGATCCCTGTTACCTGCGCCCGCGCACACAAACACACACAAACACACACACACACACACACGCAGCTCTCCGGAGACGTGACACAGACGCGGTCCTAATGCTAGGCCCTGCATAAGAATAAGGTAGCAAGTGAAAACGGTTTTTTGTAACATTTTTTATGCATTTGAAATGGAAAGTATTCTTCAGTTGGAATTTTCGGTGATTTGTCTTTGCTACCTTTTTGCATGATAATGGATTGGTACGCCACTCGCGTGTTTTGTTTTATTTGGTAACAAATGGAGGTGTTTTTATTAAACCTCAGCATTTTGGACAATGAAAACATTGTTTGCGACAAAAACTATCTTTATCTTTGGTAAAGTTTTGTTAGCTGGTGGAGTACTAGTTTCGTAAAGTATAACGTACAAGAAAGAGCTTGCATGTAGAGCTTTTGTATTATGCTAAACTTTTTCTTCTAAGCCGATATTTTTTTCGTGATTTCGGTATGCTACTTAAGTAGGTATATTATGTGTATGGAGCAAAAAAAGATTTAATTAAATATAGTTTAATAAAACTATTTAAATAAATGTTCTTCTCTCTAATAAAATATGTGTTTTAAAATACAAGAAGACGTAATGCCTTTTTAACTACCATACTTTTTTATAAGTAAAAAATAAATTACTTCCGTACACGTTACGTCATTTTATTTCAAAGCTCAACGAAACATTTCTGTTTTCTCCAAGAAAACGTTTAACTCAATTTCTCCGCTTTTACAGTATTACGTCCTTATTCCTCTAACCCGCAGTAAGAAAGTATAAATAAAACATAACTATCGTTGTGCCGAGTTAGGGACGTTGGCCCGGCTGTGCTAGTGCGCGTGCGCCTTTATTATGTCCGCTCACGTAACTGTGCGCGAGTGTGCGTGCTGCCTAAGTACACACTGGGTGACTGTCACACTGGCTTGTAGCACATTAGGATGCTTTGACGTGACTCTTACTAACCCTAAATTGTTATAAAAGAAACCAAAAATTTATTCTAATTTTACTATCATATAATAATAATTTAATGTCCTAGCATTAAGTTTTATAATAATAACTGAAATAAATGAATCTATTCTATTCTATAACCTAAAATAAAAAAAAGTTGTAGATTAACTAAACTAAAGACGAATGGTTCAATAACTAAACTAAAGGTTATGGTTAACTTCTAGGTGCACTTTTGTATGTATTAAGAACAATTCGATTTTGACAGTTCAAGTGCAATATAGGACTGTAACTAACTTGTCGTGTTACAATATATTTAACAAAGTTTTACAAAGCGTTATATTTGATATACTTAGTATTGTTCGGTTTTTTCATAAATATTAAACTAAAGAGATCATTGAGAACACCATAATCAGGACTATATGTAGTTTTCTTAAGTGTAGTATTTGTGCTATAGTTATAGTTAGGTTGCATGGAAAGAGCCTCCTCGTGGCGCACACCGGTAACAGCTAGGCACGACAAAGCAGTGTCTAGTCTGGCTAATCTTTCCAACACGATGCTACAACAAAATACAGTTGTAGCATCGACACGATAAGAAGAAGAAGCTATAGTTTCATAAGCCAGTTATGTTACACTTCGGTGTAAATGCGGCCCATCTCGAATGGAACCAAGTTCAAAGTCGGTCCTAGTTCGCTAGACTTCTATGTAAATGCTAAACCATAATTACCTACGCCCTAGACATCGTGGTTAAATAAAACCCCATGAATTATGTACAAAACTTAGAAATTACTTTTAGTACTTACATTCCTTTCCTATTGTATTATGTGCTAGACTGCTCTCAGGAAATTGGCTGAGGTTTAGGAATTTTGTATTTTACTGTCTAGAACACCAATGTTGTGTGTTCAAAGATCAAAAAACATTACACAACGCGTGATGTATAAACACTTTTCTTTCCAAGGTCCATTTTTGATAGAAAAAAAATGGTTTAGGGAGAAAAAAATATTGTACATTTAAATTTTAATACGGATTGTTATCAAGAAATGAGGAAAATTATTATGTCTTTAAAACTATATAATATAAAAAACTAATAGGTACCTAAGTATTAAGTTTTTTTAGCACAGTTATGAAATTTAAATAAACTTTTTAATTATAAACTTAACCTACTCAACCACAGACTATACCTATAAATAAAAAAAAGAAGCAGAATAAGATAGAATTTCATTATTTTCATGATGAACCGTTAGCCGCTTTTTAGAAAACTAGAGCTTGTGTAAGTTACTAAACTGGTAAACTGGTTAATAATCTTAAACCAGCAATTTAAATCACCATCTATGCGTATACAGCATCATTATTAGATAAACTAGACGCCGGATGTAGCTGAGTCCAATACGTTTAGAAGTAGCGCCATCGACTAAGATTCTTATTTACACTAAGAATATTTTCAGAACATTTGGAATTGACATATCGTTTACAAAGTTCAGAATAAGATTGACAAATTAAAGCGTCTACGCAATTTTGTTCCTAAATTTCGCCCTTATTTAATAATTAAACATAGACATTTCCCACATCACACTCTAGTCCCAAACTAAGCAAAGCTATGGGAACTAGATTGCTGATAGAATACTTATATATTTTTTTATAAATACATACTAGAATACATAGTAACACCCAGACACAGAACCAATATTTATAATCATCACATAAACATTTGCTCTGGGTGAGAATCGAACTCACGACCCACGGCATGGAAGGCAGAGCTGACCAACTAAGCTGTGACGCCTATCACGTAGTATCTAGTATCTACAGGATATAGTTATCCATTAACTATCTAGCAAACTACACTACAACTAAAATCATTTTCTAACATTAATGTTTGTACATTTTTTTTTATAAATAATTTTGGACAATCCACACAACATCATCTAGCCCCAAGCTAAGCAGAGCTTGTGTTATGGGTACTAGAAGACTGACATTCATTACATAGATAGATATTTTTTATTATAAGTACCTACTTACATATAAAATACCTAGAACACCCGGAATCAATATTTGCAGATGGTACAAACATTTATCCCAAGGCGGGAATTGAACCCGTAACCTCCGCGTCGCAGGCGGACCTTCGCCCGCTGCGCCACATCGGTCGTCTAAACTAAATGATATAATTATCCATTGACTATCTAGCAAACTACACTACAACTAAATCATTTTCTTAAAACATAATGTTTGTACATAGCCTAGCGTCAGCGAGCCGTTCCCACCGCAATTAGCTACAATCTGGAGTCTTAGCAAAAAGTATCATAATAAGTTCTAATAAGCTCGACTGGTTCTATGCTGGACAGGACATCGGCGAGTGGACGGACTTAGGATTTATAAAAGGGGGCTTTAAATAGCTGACGCTCTTTCTTCTTCGCTTTGAAAATCAAATTATTAACTATTTTTTTACTTAGATGAGTATGAACTGAATTAGGTATAGTTTTTTGCATTTTTTGTATTATTTTTAAAAATGCAATGGATTTTCGTATTCATGGCTGCTGTAGAAAAGCTCCTAAACGAATGTGATTTTGAGTAACACAATTGACATTTGAAATAAGTTTTGTTAAGTCAAATGTCAAAGAAAATAACTTATTTTAATTTGTGAGCTTTTACATTTTTATGAAATTTGCATTTGACTAACACTAGATTCTGACTCATAAAACTTGTTAACTTAGATGTAAAGTTTTGACTTTTTGAATACGCTTACCCCAAACCTCTTGTCCTGAGTCCGTCCCCCTGTCCCCGAGAACAGGCGACAGGCTTGTAAGGAGATGGCATGTGGGGTAGGAAAAACGCTGCGACCCCATGCAGTGCCTCGTAACCAAGCTAATTGTACATCTATACCTTTATATACTGTTGTTTAATTGTTCAAAGGTTAAATGCCAAGGTACATGTATAATTGTAACTTTGTTAACCCTTACTTACCTTTTTTTATTTAGTTGCTAAAAAGACTGAAAAAGTCAAACCCTGAATTTCACGATATAAGGTTATTGCACTGTATTTAGTACATGTCTTATGCAATACATACTTAGACCCTTTTTTAAACTAAAAAGTTAGATAGGTACATAGATAACATTTTCAATGTTTTCATTAGGTCTGTAAATGCTGCCTTATAAGCATGAAAAAATCTCAAAAAGGATGTTATATTTTTGCATTTGAATATTCTTTGTTTTAGCTAAAATATTCATCATAAAGATGGTAAAGTCTAAAAAAACGCGTCTTTTAACATCCTAATGGAAACATCTCTTTATTCAAGCTTAGCCAGTGCTCTGCCACTAATAAGGTACCCTAGCTTATTAATAATGCATAATGAATGAGATAAACCTATATAGATAACCTAACTTATATCTAAGTAGATCTTCTTCTTCTTATCGTGTCGATGCTACAACTGTAGGTATTCTGTTGTAGCATCGTGTTGGAAAGATTAGCCAGACTAGACACTGCTTTACCGTGCCTAGCTGTTACCGGTGTGCGCCACGAGGAGGCTCTTTCCATGCACCCTAAGTAGATATAAATGGACTATCATGAAAGACAATACAAAATGAAACAATTAATTTTTTTTTATTATCATTAATACAACAGATCTAAGGTATATTGTGCTATGTTATCCGTTCTTATTGTATAATTTTTAATTTTTAATCCTTTCTATTATTACTTATTTTTAATTTTAATTCATATATTTTTGTTATGCATAAGTTAATTAGTTTACTTACATAAGTTAATTATTGTAATTGGCCAAGGCCGTTCTAATTGAATAAATAAATAAAATAAGGTTATAGGTAATATAAATTAAATTCAAATAAAATATTAATGTATGCTCAACAACAAACTACAGTCAAAAATACTTCTAACCATTAAAATAAATATAACTTTTATTTTAGCCTCGAATTGTGTTTTAGTTGTAATACTATCCCACATATTATTAAATGTAACCTATTACTGAAACTGTCAACCCTGTAAAGCTTTTAGGTGACAATAACCTAAACCAAGAACGAACTAGTATTATAAACTAGTAGAATAGTAACAAACAAAGGAACCTAGTTGTCTAACCTACCATGATTTGTGATTTGTGTCTTACCTACACTGATATTTAGGCACAGTTGCATGATCCATGATTACGGGTCGAACTGATGTTTGAACTTTAAACATTATAACAAAATAAACCTAAAAATACAAGTAAAAGTTTATGAGAAGAATAAAACTGCTAGACCCATGTTGCCCCATAAACTAGTCGACGTCTTAACCCTAAAGTGCCCGCGCCCCATAAACTTAGCAATGTCTTAAGCAGTAAGTGCTCGTAAGTCAGCAGTTTCTTTAGTTAAATAAAACTTGAAATAAATGATTTAGAAAGAGTACAAATCAAGCATTTTGTGAAGGTACGTATAATTTGTTGTCTCTTCAATAATTCATGCTGCATTGCAGCCGCAGCAATGCAACTCAGCTTTAGGGTACAGCATGCTTAAAAGAAAACCTTGAAGTTACAATAAGAGCTTTTATATCAGAACCATATAGTTAAAAGATCTGTAAAGAAAACACTCAACCATGCGTTCATAACTAAAATCTTTTTTATTTTCTTAAATAATATATCTACCACTACAGAGGTATTTTTGTGCTACATTACATGATTTTTCTTTTTTTTCTGGCTTGCACATCTTAAGCATTTGCCATTTCTAAGTAGTAGCTGCTGATTTAATTAAGTGAATAATTAATAATTAATATAATTAAACTTGCAGAATAATGCAGAACTCTCAACTATAATGTTGTAGATCAAAACACCTTTGTCTTATTTTGTTTTGGGTAAAAAAGCAATGCGCCGGCATCGCAAGATCGCAAGACGCAAGAACTTAGCACGTATTGTCGCGATGGCCGTATCTATGAGTTTTTTTTGTATTTTTCATACATTTCATAATAAAACTAAACTATGTATTATCAACAGGGTACTGGCGACAGAATAATAATTGTCTCGTCTACAGGAACTTAGTTCAAAATGATTATTGAAACCTTCCAATATTTAAAATATTGGTATGAGCAAATAATTCTTTAATGGCTAGGCTTAGGTATTGATCTAGGGCTTACAGGTGTTTGTCTATAATAGGATAGTTTTATGTAAAAAGTTTCTTCTGACGACGCTATATAATAAATATTTATAGCCCATGTAGGTACCTTCATTTAAAGAACTCAGTAACAATTAAAATGTAACTTAATTCAATTATGTAGGTACATAACCTCTATAAAAACAGTTTTAAATAATGAAAAGCTAAGAACTTAATATTAAACGGATAATATATTATTTTTAAAACATGATAAATGGGGTAAAAAAGATGTCGAGAGTCGCCATCTTGCATCAAATGCGCGGGAACCTAGCTTATAGAGTGCGTTCAATAAATTGACATACTCGTAGCCCTTATATGGAGGTACCGAGCCATTCGTCTTAGGTGACACTGACATAGAAAACAGGTTAAAATATTGAAATAGGAGCGAAAAGTGTATTAATTTTCGTGTACTGCATAATAAACATATTTTTTTTCTAATTTCATCTTCTTTATCATCTACAGCTTGATTTGACCCACTGCTGGGATAAGCTTCTCTCTGATCTTTCCATTCCACGCGGTTCTGAGCCGCTTACATTCCGGCTCACGGCATTGACGATATCGACAGCCAACCGTGCTGGGCGCCCATTTTTCGAGGGTATATCACACAAGAAGATATACCGAGATAGTGCGCTCGTTTTAATGTTAATTAAGTGTATTATTATATTTTTTTTATTGGCTACCAGCTTTCAGTTTAAATGCGTCCATAGGTCTTAGACCCTTGTCTATGTTAGATGCTGGATTAAATTGGGTGCCAGGCTCGATGGAAAAGAAAAACTGGACGCGCACTGTTTTTTTGCTTTGTGTGCCTTGGGTTTGGATGAAGGAATCTAGTGAGTGACATAAAAGAACATTTTTATTGTAATTGGCATGTGTTGGATACCTTATTGAGGAATAGGGATAGAGAAGTACCTACAGACGTTTATTAAATAAATTTATCGAATATTTAGGTTTGGTTCAACGTAGTTTATAATCTACGGTTCAACTGTCAAAAATGATCTACCTATTAATTGACTGTTTTTAATTATTTATTTCCTATAAATAATTAAAAACAGTCAATTAATAGGCGGCCTTATAACTGAAAGCAATCGCTTCCAGAAAAAGGCAGTTGGTCAAACCAAAAGTTCGTCTGTAATAAGATATTATCTTTATTAAAAGAATCATCATCATTTATGACGGACGTAGTCTTTTAGCATAATTAATTAATATATTTATAATGCTTATACCTTGTAAAAACCTTTATTAAGCTCCTAATCATGGTTAAACTTGAGTTGTTGATTAGTAGATTAACTGTCATCATGATGCATAAAGCTGAATTTGTTTTAGCTCTATCAGCGCCATTATCCATGTGGCATACTACTGGCCATAAATCTACTTCAATACATACCACTAGGTATGTATAGAAGTATATTATTGAAGATTCTAATCTATCATCTCCAATAACAATTTTCACGTTTAGAAAACTAGAATACTGGGATATTTTTATTTTATCGATTAAAACATTCCAAGAGACATTGAAGGCATCTAACCACCATTTAGGACCTAACGCTGCACGGCCACAAGAATGCTACCCAGTCTGAGGGCGTTTTTGCCGACTTACACCGTAGTTATTGACCACTAACCATACTATCCAAAACGTACCAACCACCTGAACCAGTCGTAGGAACTTCCACCTTATCTTGAGAGATTAAGGTTAGTTTTAGCGTGGTTGTGTCAAGAGTTGCTATGTGAGTGTGGAGCTGGTCTTCGCAATGAAGGGGACGCAAGTTCTTATTGCTGTCAGCAGGTAGACTGTCGCAGGATTGGAATTATTACAGGCTACATTTTATTTGCAAGAAGAAGTTGCTATGTCCCTCTGACCCTGTCGTGGGTTCGAATTCTTCCCTTCTATATACTGCGTAGACTACAAAGTGGGACCTTTACAGTATCTATCAACAACAACATGGTCGTAGACCAGCTGAATGTTTTGAACCCTATAAAACAAACGCAGGAATTGTTGGAGTCTTTATGTGCTGTTTGGAACATACTTTTAATAACTTTTAAAAGTATTTATTTTTCCAAGACATTGGATTTCATAACAGCATCCTTTCAGTTTCGTTTCAGAGTTGCCATAAGCTCTTGGGATGTCTTCCAATGAATGTATAACCTAATCATTGTCAGACCTTATAAAAGCTCTCGATATTTATTTAGCCTACATGACTTACAATATAGAATAGAAAGAGACAGGTCTATACCCAGCAGTGGATCAAATCAGACTGTAGATGATGATGCTGATGATGATGTTAGACAACATGAGTGTAGTGTACTAATGACTTAAGTTAAGACTCATTACACTTCACTTACCATCAGATGTCTACTAGACATAATCTAGCCACTATCTGGTTCAACTGATTACGTTTATCTCCTAGCAAATGAAGCAGTAAGAACTGATCACGGTCTTTCCGTGTGAAGTGTGATCGTGTTAGCAATCAGCATTTTTGACGATTGTTCTGGTTACTCACCCCTTATTGCCCCCTTCCTTTGTTCAAAGTTGCCAATGGCTGCGATATATCATAAGTACCCGGCAAACCACTTGCATTCTTGATTGCAGGTTGCCTAAAAACGGTCAAGACCCGTCGAGCGGACAGGTTCCGTGTCCTTGGAGAGAAATGCCGAGGGTGAGGGGTGGGAAAATACCGGCTATTCGTGTTCAGGAAGTATCACGGTAGTCCGACCAAAATTAACAGCAATTTTGAAATTTTGGGTAAAGCAGGAACAGTGCGGCCATCCAGCAAGGGGAAACTTGCGTGACCGAATATCCTTTCAGTTGCAGTTCAGTTTTCGATGATTTTACTATAGTAACTCATTAGTATTCCGTGGCATTTTTTGTGGACTGACGTGACTGAGCTTTATAAAATTATGACTGACCTGTTTAAAATGACGTCAATGCCGCGGTTTAGCACGTGGCCTACCTGATTTGAGCATGGCCTACCTGATTTGAGCATAACCTACCTGAGTTTTCGTTAATTCTATCAAACGGTATGAAAATCGATCATTCAAAATATCAATAAAAGACGAAGAAGAAAACTGAACTAAAATTTGATCAAATAACAGTTCAAAAACATTTCAGTTGTCAGGACACCCCCCGTGATCCATTTGACTCTCACCATTGACTTTTTCCACGCTACCTAGATAAATCTACGGCAGAGAGCTACTTTACACAGTCTTTTTATGTTTTGTAACGGTCACTTATTCGATGAGTTACCATAGAAACTACACGTGATTTAAAACCTGGCAGGTTTTGAGAGGCTAGGACAGGCAACCAGGGACAGCCACTTTTCATTCAAATTATCTGAAATGTTTAGAAATTAAGTACATAGTTTAATAATATAATATACATATTATAATATAATATGTACTTAATAATATTTAATAACTTAATCACTATAATTAATACAATTTTTGAAATGCATGTATAGTTATTTAATAATAGTAGAATAAATGGCTTTTTTAACTTTAACTTTTAACATAGTTTAATAAGTAGTCCGGCTTTGTTCGAGGTTCGGGTCAGCACTAGCGTCTCGCCGGCGAAAGTGCAGCCAGCGTGCGGTGCACTCGACTGAGACGCCACCGCATTTCATTTGGATTATCGGGAATTTAGACCTTTCCGATGAGAAATAAACATTTCGTTTTCATTTTGCACTAATTAGATCAGTAGTATTTTCCCACAGGTTTCTTTTTAAACGCAGACATTGGAACCTGTCGCTTCCTTAAGTAGGTTTAATATCATAATACTTATATAAAATCGAAATGAGAGCTAATTAGGTAAAAATATTCGGCTGCGACACATGTAATGTTCAATGAAACACGGACTATCGCAAACTGATTTACCTATTGTAGGACAGGTCGAGTGTAGCAAACATTTCTACCCTCAACATGCCAAGCATTACAGTTTAGGTAGAATTTAAGTTCAGTTTAACAAATTATTAAGCTAATTTTTATCCTTTAACCACGCCGTAGCCAACTCACAGATGGAAATAAAATAAGCAGTTTATGGACTTACTACATTCAGTCTTCTGAAGAGTACTTCATCATCATATACATCCTGTATAGACCCACTGCTGGGAAAACCCTTAAATGACACTCGCTGTCTTTGACGCTATGCATCGGGTTATGGGAATCGAGTTATCTTATTCTAAGTCTAATAATCTATTATTATATTTGACCATTCCGTGTAAATATGTGAGATACAGTATGAAAAATAAATGTTTTATTATATATAGGATCAACTGGGATGTTATACATCGCAATAATTAAGTGATAGCAGCCGACATGACTTTAATAATGTATAAACAAATCTCATTGATATATTAACTGCCTCAGATTATTCTCTCACGAATTGAGAATGTCTAGAGGCAGGTGGTAGTTAAATTGATTAGACAAGCTCAGCGTATCAGTATTTCCATTCAGCAGCGTGCAAAACCTGCTAACGAACGTCTTGAGGATGCTACTGATTTTATAAATAAATAAATAATGCTGGACAATCCACACAACATCATCTATCCCCAAGTTTTTAGATTGGAAGTTACTTCAATATCCTACTGTAACATATTAAGTTCTATATTAAGTTCTAAATTAAATACCTAATAGAATTAACGAGCAATGATTAGCTAATAATTGATAAAAAAAAGAAAAAAGTATTTTTTCGATTTTGCCACTGTCTTTAAAAATGGGTTTATAAAAATGTTTTTAAATGTCACACTCTTCTGTTCTTCTTTAATTCTTTTATATTCTTCTCTTGTTGGTTTAAAATCGTCTTGTAAGTAAGTACCTACAATGTGCCTATACATATATTAACTTAACCCTCATTTTCTCCTGCTTAATAGACTTTGACTGAGCATTAATTATCGTTTTGATGGAATAACTTTAAGTAAGGTTAATTTAATAGTCGGCTCTTTAATATCGGCTTGCAAAATCATCTTCAGATTGTAGGTACATGCATTATGTATGTACAATGCTGGCATGTTGTAATACAAATTATACACGTATTTATTTTAAATTCATAGTATTTTTTTTTATCTGAGTTAAGTTAAGACATTACATAATTAATATTTTATCTAGTTATTCTATACTTTAGATTTTTATTTTTAGTAGGAGACGGGTGCAATTCGTCATTCAATATATCTTTAAATTGAATATCTATGAGATTACAAATGCTCGCGCTTAAGGACGCCGCCGCCGCCTCGCTACCAGCGCATCTTGAAACCTGTACTTTCATCAATATTATGTTTATTCCTACAATAGGAATCTATCAATCCTCAATCATAAAACTTCCATAAAACTGAAACTTCATCAGGAATCGCGCGAATCGAATCGCTCCAACGCCGACTTGCATTGCACTTATTCTAACTTTTACTCCGACGATCGGCAGAGACGCACGATTAGAAACCGGTTCTGTGGCTGCATGGACGAGGCATTGCACTCTCCAACAGAACCTCGCATTCCTGGACGCGTTACCAGCCGGACTTCATACACCAACCCTCAGCCACCTAACGCAAACGCGCGCGTTTAAACATCTCCTGCACACAGACTTGAAACGTTCCTCCAAGTCTTTTAAACTCGAAACGTAACTTTTCAAGTTGTTGTATAGTTTTTAATACATCCCGACATTGCTAACGCAGGGATGGACAGGAATTTGTGGTAGGGTATCGAGGGTTAGCGATAAAATAAAGTAGGATTCATTGACATTGGTCTTGAGCCTCCGATATGTTGCTTAGACTGGATTAGGCGGTTTGTTGCGAAGCTAGATGGAATAGGAAATACTAGTTATTTTATACCACGTATTCTATAATTACTTACTAACATGGCAGCAGGCATGTGGACCTACGTACCGATGCGTGTTTTAGAAAATTGCTTTATACCTAAACAATGTTGCTCTACTATGTGTGACAGAGTAGAGTGTAAAGTTATATTTTCAAATAATATGTATAGTAACGAAACAAATTATACGGGTTTTTATTACGTAAGCCTTAACCGCGGCCTGACTAAAAATCTTGTTTTAAATATGTTATATGTTATTATAATTTTGTTCACAATTGATTCAAATTAGTTTACATCCAAAATTAAATTAAATTAATCGAAACATTATAAATGTCTGTCATAACAAAAACATCGTGCATTACACATAATAATGTAAAGACTACAAAAATTGGACCAACTGACATTTTATAACAAAAAAAGTCCGTTGTTCTTTAATAGTAATCATAATCTATTAATTTATATGTAATAATTATTGTAGTCATTTCAAAAGTGCACATGTCGTGACATTTACTGCGAGTTTGTCTAATTAAATAGCAATAATAGGGTAAACTGACCTTTCGGTCAATAAGGATTAAAGAAGATAAAAACTAGAACAACTGCTTTGATAGTATTTTTTTTCAAAACTCTGCCATAGGGTATGAAACTTACAGACGAGCTGATCATTCGATTTTATAAAAATAACAAAAGCTAGAAAACTCGATTTGTCGCTATCTACATTATACCTAAATAATGTAGATAGCGTACTTATAATAAGTTTGCACAGCTTAGTTTGATTATAATGTACCTAATTATTATCTAACATCAATGTATGGATCAGTTGAACTATCTGTAGATCGTTTGCAACGGTCTGTAGATAGCTCAACTGTTTCTTATGTATTTTAGATGCCAATGTACATTTTGTAAATACTGTATAGTCGTAAGTTTGTTTGTGAATAAATTTCTTTGCAGTTCAACTTCACCTATCGCTTTTTCCAGAACACGTTATATCAGAAACCGTTAGTAATTATAATTAGCAGCATGAGAACGATTGTTAATGAGCTTACCTAAGTAATTACAAGTATGTAGGTACTTTAGATGATAGTATGATTATTATGTTATAGTAAGAAAGTACTGAAAATGTCGGTGTGTTTGAAGTAGAATATTGGCGAACAGTAGCTCTACCATGAGTTTTTACAATCTATACTCGCTAGCGTCTGTAGTTAAAAAAATGTATGAAGATTTGTACAGCGCCTTTAGCGGAGAGTTGGGTACTAAAATTCGTAATTACTAATATTTACGTAACTACTGTAGTAAAGTCAGGCGATTTCACTGTGACAACTCATGGTGGAGGTACAGTTGAAGGCGATAAAGCTTATTTTTATTATTTTAATCTACAGCTAAGTCAGTATTTATCTAGTTCCCGAATTATTTGTCTTAGTTCTGTCATATAATTTGAGTATAGCTTATTTAAATAGGTAATTAAACTGGCAATAAAAATCATATGCCTTCCGCCCCACCTAGATCAGGAAGAAGAATAAAAATCATAAGCGTGCATTTTATTGTTTCCGCAAACATATTATTAGGAGACTAATTAACTTTTTGAGGAGGCTCCCCCCAAAAAGTTACTATCCCAGTTATTCATGCCTATACATTAACTTTCGGACGGCAATCTACACTTCAAGCATCCTTCATCATATACAATCCATAAACTTAAGTAACTATTTAAATAGCTGTTCGTTAAGATAATACTTTCCTATAGTAAAAGATTTACTATGAAAACGTAGAAACAGCTAGTATTTAGGTACTTACCTATAAATTCCTTACTATACAATATAGTTACTGCATAGCTTTGTCTTCGGTAATCTTTTGACCTTTATTTAAACCCGTATTTTTGCAATAAAATGTCCTTTCCCAAGCCTTAGTCTAATCTCTGTAGGTAGGTAGCTATCAAAATCGGTTCAGTGGCATAATCACGAAGCTAAATGAACGTAATATCCTAACGCTAAACACAGCGTGACAGACAGAGATACATAAGTGTAAAATGTAAAAATTGCCGTCTGTAGACTCTAGAATCTTTCTTAGAAAATAGGCTTCGAAAAAAAGTGTATACAGCACCTAACTCGATTGATTACAACCTGTTTAAGTACTTAGAGACATAACTAGTCTGTTCAATTCAGTTTTACATTAAAAAAAAAGTAAAACGGCTCAAACAATCACATTGCGAGTTTTTACCGTGCGTTGAAATCTTTTGTATGAAAACATGAGCAACTTTTTTAAAATATCTCCCATACATTTTGAATGAAAGTTTTTTTTTCGGATACTGATGCTAGGTATGATAAATACGTTATGTATCGATTCATAGAATTCAAGCAATTTCGATTCATAAAATTATACGGAATTCGGACTTAAAGTAAGCATTACATTATCCAATTTGCAGAACGAGTGAGCGCTTTAAACTTACTTATTGTGTTACGTAAAGGCAGTTAGACAGTGATCCAATCAAGTACAATTCTATGATCTTTGCCACGATATATCATCATTTAGCGCTCGGAAAATTGTATCGTATAATGCTAACTTGTGTAAGTATTTATAACTGGTCACTGGCTTCTATAGACTTGTCTTTTTTCTAGCAAGGCATTTGAATGACTAGTTTTGCTTGTATCGTTAGTGCGTTGTCCTAGGTTTCTCACGGTAAAAGGCGAATGTACGAAGAACGAGTTTACTTCTTCTGCTTTTTTTTAATGTACAGATACGACAGATAAAGAAAAATAATTTAAAAAAATTGCAAATTAATATAAAGTTTACCCCATATGCATGCGAACGATCCATACGTCTTGCTTTCTGTCTTAGGCCTATAACTCAATGGGTCCTAAACTTTGATCTAGATTTTCAGATTGTACTTAGACTGCATGAAATAATTACATTCTCAAAACTCAAGAATCTTCCACGAGTTTGCTCTGAACATGCACATTTCTTAATATTCCTTGTGATTTTACAGAACATGCCCTATTCTGTATAATATACTTTTAAAAGTCCAGGTTTCACTGTGTAATGAAATAAAAAAAAAACCACAGTTTTGTATATCATTTTATTAAATCAAATGCATTGCATTGTTATTATTTGAACAATAAATAAATTGGTGTGATATATTTATTACCTTGTACAAGGAAATACTTAACACCTAGTTGTAAGTAGATATTTTTAGTGCGACACATGGATTGGTTTACACAGTTGCTCACTGAAACGACAATCGCTCGAATACAAATAATTGTCGTTGTTAACTTACTGAGATTAGTTTATATCCGTTGCAGTAAAAAAGTGTGGTGAACTAAGCTTATACGGAACTCTTGTTCTATCAAAAACTATAGGTACTAATAATCACAATATAATACAATGTATGAAATGAATTCAAATTATGACCATTTGTTTCATGCAGAAGTCGTTTACTTAAAATTACACCGCAAACTGACAATATTGCCAAATCTATTTTGATTTTTTAGGTTAGCACATTATTCTGCATTTGCTAGTCAAAACTAAAAAAAACATGATTTTTATATTGATTATTGTAAAAAGTAAGACTCGTATCGCACTAAATATAGTTGAATATTAAATATTTTTACACATCAAGAAATATAATGCAAAGAGGAATGATTGTGATAACGTAACATAATATGTATATAACAAAACCATCTTTGGTTCCTGTAAAAGCTTTGGGATACCAGCAGAAGATACTTGTACTTAACAGGTGAGAAAATAAATATTATTAGATATTGCTGCCTTAACTTATTGCACTGTAAAAACGACCTTATAGTTAAAAAGTTAAAATTCAAATCACTGGTGCGTTGGTAAAATAATGCGGGGTACAACTGATCACAATACATACATAACCTACACAATTTTCATAAAAAATAGCACCAATATTTTAATATTAGCACATTAATATAAAATAACAGCAACATTTTGATAATGAAATAAATTACACTAGCAACACCAGTCCAGTCGCGTAACTTCTATGATATTTTATTTTACAACTACCTGCATTTTGGGATATTTTAAAGATATGGATAGAAAGTTTATACAGATTATATAGATCCGCACCCTAATCCGATCACACATTCCTAAAGTAGAAAATATACATTATATTCTCAATGTAAATAGATATGTATAGGTAAAAGTAATAACTCTATGGTAACACTTTTGTCTACAAATTATAAGTTGCCATTATATCTCGACTTTGAGATTCAAACTCTAACGTTTTCAAAATACACTCAGCATCGGTTGCATGTTCAAAAACTTATTAATTTCATTAAAATAGTTATTCAAATCTACAACAAAATAATTATGCAAGAAAAATTATAATTATCAACAAATATAAACATTCAACGTGTGTTAACATTTACAAAACTACAACTTAACTAACGCAATCATTTCCAATACAATTTATAAAAAACCTAATTTTATTTGGTCTCATTTAGTAACTTGAACAACAGAAATAAAATTGAAAATATTTTACAGTGACGTGAACGGCGGCCATTTTGAAAAAAAATGGCGCCAACGTTACGGAGAGAATACTCTTAAACTTCTCAAAAGAGTGGCCAGGACGTTGGCCAAGCATTCTGCTCTCAAAGCGAGTTGTCCTTCTAAGGTTGAATCGTGACTTTGTGCTTGTGATTTCCTCGTGTTGTGCTCGTGGATAATTGCCGCCATGTCGGCGCCGGCGAGTTCCTTGAAGGCAGCCGTCACGTCGTGCACTCGCAGCACTAGGTTGCGCGTTTGTAACGGCGATGATGTGTGTCTGCCGAGTGCCTGGAATAACAGTATTTTAGGTTAATACAATGTGCATTGTCGCATGCAGACACAAGTTTTAACTCATGTGCCTGTCATTGGTATTTAAGAACATAGCGATGCCAGCAACACTTGACTCTGGCGGGTTCTGGAGGGCCAATATGAAAGCCTTTCAAAAATAAAAGGATGATTGTTTTCTCGATCACTTTAATGACAAAAGAGTGATTTCAGGAAACGTTCAAGCGTTGACCAGGCAATTAGCCTAGCTTTTGAAAACTTTTACGCTAGATCGACAGCTATTAAAAGATCAGATGTTGGACGTAGAGAGAACCACCACCAAAAGGCAGGTTTTGCCTGTTGTTCACAAATTTCGATACGCATTCCGGTAATACCTGTGCCAGGTCCGACAGTCGGCGCAATGGCGCGAGGCAGTCAGCGAGCGCGGCGGCGGCGGCGGCGTGCGAGTCGCCCAGCGCCCCCACCAGCGAGCGCGACGCCCCCACCAGCGACACGGCGCACGACGTCAACTCGCTGCGAGCACGCTGCAACAACACAACAGCTCGCACTACCACAAAGCATAACCTCAATGTTCTTAGCCCTTAGTTTGCCTATGATCCTGTCAACAACATTTAAGAAGCGAAGAAAATAGTTAATGAGAGAAGGAACAAAATGCAACTCACTTGAAATTTAATTTCATCGATATCCTCGCCACCGCCGTGCGCGTGCTGGTGGTTGCACTTCTGCGCGACCGCGTGCAGCCGCTGCAGCAAGCCGTCCACCGCCACCTCGGTCTTACACAGCAGGTTCTCGATGGACACGTGCCCGTTGTTCCCCCCGGGGAACTCGGGGAACTTCACCGTCGGGGGCGACGGCGGCGTCGGGATGTCGTCCAGGTCCGGCTTCACGTCCTCCTTGAAGCGCACGTGGTTCTGCACCTTCGGGGTCGGACTGGCGCTGTCCCGGCGGAAGGTCTTCCTGTCGAAGGGCGGACTGAACGCCTTCTGCTCGTTCCCCGCCGCGCCGTTCAGCAGGTCCGGCCTGTTGCTCGCTCGCCTGCTCATTTGCGGCGAGCAGAGGGACAGCGCCGTGGACATTTCCTTGTTCTTCAGAATGGTGTTCTTGGTTTCGGAGTGCGAGCGCACGTGCCGGTTCTGCAGCGTCATGGAGCTGTAGGCGGGCGCCGCGCGCAGCGCCTGGCACTCCTCGTCCGTCAGTCTGTTCTCGATTTCAAGGTTTCTGTAAGTGTTCAAGTTACGGTGAAAATGCGGAGAGCCGATGCTCGCTAGTCTCACTTCAGGGTTTCTAACGGGGGACAGCTTGGCGTTCTTCAATCTCAGTACTTCGATGCTGGGAACCGGGGGTAGGGGGGGTTTTTTCGGTGGTAACAATAGAGGGGGAGGCGGCGACAGGACTCTGTTTTCTATTCTGGGTGGTAGTTGGGGTGGGATTTGCTTGTATTGCTCGTTGATATCGCATACTACTTTGTAGTTCAGTTTTCTGCTGTTCAGAGTACTAAAATGATTACTCGGAATTTCGACAGCGCTGAGTTCGTTGTTCGTGCAGGTAAACGAGTTCGACCTCGGCCGCGGGGCGGGGACGGGAGGTACTTTCGGAGGTCTCTCTGGAGGCTTTTTTATTTCGGTGCTTTTTCTTCGGGGAGGTGGTCTAATTTCACAAACATCAGGCATGGAATCGGAATTCTGTATTTGAGATTCTACTTTTTCGGACTCTTCACTATCATCATCACTTTTATTCTTATCTTTTGTACAACACGAAAACACACTTTTCCTTTCAACTGTCGGGTACTCTATCACATGGGCACTACCGTTTGGCTGTTTATCACTGGATACACTTTTTCTTTTACCTTTAGGAGAATCAGACTTTCCCTGTACAGTTTTATCTTTAGTCTTCTCTTTCAACAGGAGACTATTTCTAGCATCACTTAGACTCTTGGACGAGAACATATTCCTAATCTCACTTACGCTTAGTGTTCCCCTCACTACGTCGCCGTTCGAAGTCTTTATATCACCATTTTTGTTCAGTTCACTCTTAGCTTCAGCTATTTGAGCTTGATTAACGTAACTAACTTGATCTCTATCTAAAGTGGATGAATTAGACCCAGGAGGTGGTGGAATGATGTATGACAGAATTTCTTCTGGGGTAAGCTCTATTGCCGGCGTCACTCTAACTGTGGGAGGTTGAATCGTGACATTGGCTATAAATTCTTCTAATTCGGCTGCGTTTGGAGAGTTAGCGAGGTTTTCTTGGGAGTTTGCTTTTTCATCAGCAAACGACGGTGGGACAGCTGGTAAAATTTGTGGCACATGCGCAACGCCATCCAATTCATCTGGAGTTTGCGGAGGAGGTATCAAAGTTAAATCTATAAGCTCAGCGTCACAGTCAGCAGCACCATCCTGGTAGAAATATTGATAATCTACAGCTGCTTCTTCTTTACTACTCTTTTCTCGCAGTTGGTTTAAATACTCCCTCAGGTTTGACTCTTTACTATCGGTAACATTATCGGGACTATGTAAACCGAAGCTCGTTCGCACAGCCTTGTTTGTAGTGGGCCTATTTTGATTTCTTCGTATCGGACTACTCGTTGGCGTGTATAGTGAATCGTTATCACTTTCGGAGTGAAGATCGGTGTTTAAAGCTAGCAAAGCGTCTGTCAGACCACAATTGTTTAAAATAGCACTGAGTCCTTGAGATTGTCGCGTAGTTAAAGTACCAGTATTGTCTTTACTCGTTTCAGGGAGTGGTAACACACTTAAACCTTGGTTTATAGTTTCGGTCAGAAGCAGTAATGAATCACTGTGTTTGAGAATTCCCGGAGCATCGTCTGCTACAGACATTCGACTTGTGTTCGATTCTGTATCACTTTCTGGATGATCTACACTACTTTCCCTTCCAACAAACTCATCCCTGAGTACGCCTTTATGATATGCATCATCTTGGTATCTATTTTCAGTCAGATACTGTTCAGAATTTTCGACTAGTTGTTGCATTTCAGCAACTCTTCTTAGTACTTCTTCATTCTTTGCTTCGACTAGTTTTGGGTTGCTGGCATTCTCTAAGAGTTCCATTGATAGAACGCTCTGAAGATCGAAACCCATTCCGTCGTCGAGGTAGCATTCATCATTGGGATCGAACAGTCTAAAGTCTTCGCTTCTCTTGCATTTCTCGAAATGCACATCATGTCCCAAAATGCCTTGTTTTTCGTAGCCAATCAGTGGGCTGGAGTTGTTGCTATGGTTTCTGTTGGCGATGCTAGAGTTCATGTTCGTATCCAGACTGGCCTTAGATTGATCAGGCGTAGAATGGTAAGGAGGAGGCATGCTAAAGATAGCAAAATGTTTCTTAGAAATAATGTTCGGATCGTCGTAGTGTAAGTAACTCCACTTTGCCGGCACTACGTTGTGTTGAGATAGATATGGTGGAGCTGGAAACAGAAGTAAGGAGAGATGAGCATGATATCGTGCAACGTTCAATACATTCATATGGAAGTAATAAAGGGACTTACCTATATCTTCAGTCATCGGTTCCCTTTCTAGTTCCACATTCAGCTCCTTCCCAGTAGCCAGTCGATAGTAGCTGAAAACAGATGAAGTATAAATCTACAAGTTACATAGATAGATATTTTTTATTATACATATAAAATACCCAGAACACCTGGAATAAATATTTGCCGATCGTACAAACATTTATCCCAAGGCGGGAATCGAACCCGCAACCTTCCGCGTTGCAGGCGGACCTTCGCCCGCCGCGCCACATCGGTCGTCAAATATTTGCAAATCGTACAAACATTTATCCCAAGGCGGGAATCGAACCCGCAACCTCCACGTCGCAGGCGGACCTTCGCCGCGCCACATCGCCAGTGTGAGTGGGCTATATTTCATCGGAACACCATGGCGGCACAACCAGTCGCCACTACCAACAAAATGTACGTTTGGTTGCGCGACCAAACGGACACCAGGTGAGTTACTCTCTATAGAGCTGTATACATTTTGTTGGTGGCGGCGACTGGTTGCGCCGCCATGGCGTCCCGGTGAAATATAGCCCTAAGTAACAGTGCGACGTACCCGGCGATGATGAGAGGCATCTCAGCCGCGTCCCGCTCGTCCATGAGCAGCGCGAGCACGCGGTCGCGCTGCAGGAAGATGGCGACGTCGGCGCCGCCCGAGTACTCGCGCTTCACACGGATGCCCTCCACCTCCTCCAGGGACGCTATCGACTGAGGCTGGAACATACAAGGATGTGCCAAATTGACAGTCGAAGAGCTCTTTTGTTTAGGTACCCCAATAGAAACCTGGACTTTAAAAGAAGGAGATTGGCGTTTTGGCCCAATAAAACCCCCCAATAAAAGTTCTCAATTCGACTGTATTTTTATATGTATTCGGAACAATATGCTTTATATTCTTTTTATTCGAGAGCTGGTGCTTGTTCATATCCTCCAACTAAAACTGTAGCGCTAGTACGCATTATCCTAGAATCATCTAGTATGTAAAACGTTTCAAAGTGATCCATGTGGTTTTATTGATTAAATGCAATTGAAGTTTGAAGTTTGACATAAAATGAGTTAGATGTTTACCACAGAATGGTTCCTGGTGGGTATCTGGCTGAGACCGAACCGCGGTGACACGAGCAGCACCCGCTCGGGCCGGCTGCTGCTGAAGCACTTGGCACCGTAGCTCGGCAACCCGCCCACTATGTCCAGGTAATGCAGCTTAGCCTGCAACCATATACACAAGTCTAGACTAACATGAATCGCTTATACAAAAACTGCACAAATAGTGAAATGAGATTTTAGTATTTACATTTATTTATTCATTCATTATCATTATGTATGTTAAATTAAATATTGTCCGATCTTAGGACTATGTTGTACAATTACATAATGTACCCCATTTAGGGTATTGAAACAGGTTGGAAAAGAGCGGAACGATTTAAAAGCATGCAGAGATTAATAAAAGACAGAGATTTTAGGTGTTTGCTGCACCTTGTGAACATCACAAAGATAGAAAATTCCGAAATATACTGAGTCGAGCATCCCTTTGATATGGGGGTGCGATAACCAACTATGCTACCGACTCCTTTTCCACTCGACAAACCAAAGCCACAAAAAAGACACTGAATTGACAGGAAATTAATCCGACTTCCAATTCAATCGTCAATAAATAAATAAATAATGCTGGACAATCCGCACAACATCATTAGCCCTAGCATATGCTATATATGCATAAGCTAAGCTACTAATGGTAGGTCGCTACCTGTTTGGTATTTGTTTCATGAGTAGTAAAACCAATGTTTATCCTTATTCCTCTTAAAATATTGTTTTTATTTTCAATCGGTGATTATGATCAACGAAAAAATCGAATAATTACTATGAGTCAAACTCGGATCAATCGTGATTTGGGTTACCAGACACCGGCCGTTAAGGTTCTTTACCTGTAGTTGAGTGAGCTGCCGTTGACTGCCGGTCATCTGTGAGTTGAGTTTGAGAAAGTGTGCAATAAGCCGCCGGAGTTCTTTGCGTTTCATACTCTCTAGTAGCCCACTTGGAACAAAACGGTCCAAGCCGAATTCTCTTCTGAAAATATAGAAAAAATAATTAGATAAATAAATAATGCTGGACAATCCACACAACATCATCTAGCCCCAAGCTAAGCAGAGCTTGTGTTATGGGTACTAGAAGACACATACTTAATACAATACATTACATAGATAGATATTTTTTATTATGAATATAAGATATCAACACTCCACCTCACTAAAAAGTCAATAGAAATGAAATGTTTCAAGAATATTCACCTACATAATTCATATTGACCAATTCTTAGCGTATCTTCCTAAACTTGACGCTCATGAGGCCATGACACACCTATAAGTACTTTTTGGTAAAACTGTAGCGCCATCTATATCGCTACATGGTGAACTACATGGTAGTCTACGCAACAGACCAACAGATGGCGACAAATCCTATATGGCGCTTACGAAGTTATCACGGAGTTTGAACATAAGTAATAGAACCGATGACTATCCATCGGTCCTCGGACCCCGAGCCGAAGGTCGCTCGGCGTGAAAGATCTTCCCTTTTCATAGGAGATACCACACCTATCTCCACAAAACAAAGGCACCCAACATTTCCTAAACATCCCGTCTACTTACTCAACAGCTTTCACAGTAAGCTTAGCCGGTGACACATTGTTTGCCAACGCGTGCTGATGCATATGCAGTGCTGCAAGCCTCAAAGCCACTTCCGGCTGCAGTTCTGGAGCGAACCGCTCCTGGGCCACGTCGTTGCAGCACTGTAGGTACAGGTAGTCAAGTGCTGCTAGATCTCGCTGCGCTAGTTCTGCGGCTGATGTGGGCATGAATACGACGCGGAAGAGACAACGCATTTTGTGGGAGCCAGGTCTTGCTGCGATCTGGAAAGGGGGGGAGATTTTAAAATTATTTAATAACCTCTTCCGTATTGGTCATGTTTCAATGGAAAACAGGTGATAACGTTTTAGGACTAAAATTTTCTACCTGATCAACGCTTGAGGGTTTTCTTGTGTTGTATTGTTGAAACTTAGGAGTTCTCTCATAGTCAAAACTTTTGATTTGAGCTCTGTATACATTTTTAATCCAAAAGGTCAAACGAGCAAAGTGAGCCAAGAATACAAGTCAAGCTTACCCTCGCCAAAGACTCCTTAGAATCCAGCAGCGTCAGCTTATTCCGTCTTATACTCTTCACGTGTTCCACCACCAAACTGAAATGCTCTTCTGCAGTGATGCACAACTTGTCTTTCAAGCTGGTGACCACGTCAGCTACTGTGGTGGTAGTGTCGTACTTGAAGGACTTGGTCTGGCCGTTCTCGAGGAATACTTTGAGGACGTTCGCCATAGGTGGTAGGCAGAGGTCGCCGAGGGAGAAAGCTGATGGCTGAAAGTGATGCATAGTAATGTTAGTATTGACTTATCAGACATACAAGTAATGTTTTTATAGTTCCATTGTGTTGTGAGTCAATTTTTCATCTGTACTCTGTCTGTCTACTTTGTCATAAAAAATAGTCTTTTAACATAGTAGCTAGATCTAAATCGTTGGGCTCAATAGTAGGATTGCAATGATCTGCATATAAATAAACTGTCTAATGTGTATTTTATAAATATGTAGATATTGAAAATATTCACGAATGTATATTATGTTGTTTGATATAAATCGACGAAGGAAACTTACTGGATACATTGGTGCTCCATTTAGCTGCACAGAGTCTGCAAAGCGGACCCTAGGCGGCCTGGCTCTTAGCCGTGCCCTTTTCGCTGCTGACAGTAGCGCAGACCGTCTCGTAGGGTTCCCGGCCCGTGCTGGCTGGCAGACCCTCAGAGTGACCTGTTCCGTGCACGCGCGTACTGCTGAGATGACGTGCTCTCGCGCCGCCAGGCTGACGTCTTCGCCGTTGACGCAGAGGATCTGGTCACCGGGTTCCAGCTGGAATGTGGATTTTGTTGGTTTCGTAAGTACTTTAGTATTTACATGTAGTGAGTTTTAGAAAATAACAAAAGTTACAGCATTTTGATAACAAAATAAATAGGTAAGTAATCCTATATCGATCTTTAGTTTTTTATCCTGATATGGACTTTTATTTCAATACGCTTATCTTGCGTTGTGGTTTACTTTTCCGATAATTTTTTTTTAACATGCATTTTCTTTAAATCAGTAATTTAATTTTCTGAAAAATTGCTTTTGGTCATGAATGGCTTTTAAAACATTAAATTTCTGAAAATGAAATGCATTTGAAATGAAATGCATTTATTTTGACAATACACAGACGGGTACAAAACATAGAAAAGGCAACATTTAGATAATACGTAGAACAACAGAAGAAACAGTAACGTCAAAAAAGCTCAGTCTCAGCTTATTTGCTGCCCTGCAAAAGGCAGAGCAGCGCTGAAAACTGTTTTTTGAACATAATTGTCTTTTTTATCAGTAATTTGGAATATCCAATAGCTACGTACTTTCCCGACGCTGGGCGAGTTGTCGGTGACGAACCGGACCAGCACCGGCTTCTCGGAGCCGGCCACGAATCCGAACCCCAGCTCGGAGTCCCGCGACAGCACCACGTCGCGCGGCGCGGGCGGCGACTCGCATGAGCAGCCCTCGGGCGCCACGTATGTAGTCGTCTTGTTCACATGGCTGAAAACGTTGAAAAAATCATATAATATACATAGACTGTATAGTAAGACTAGTAGAATTGAGTGTTCTAATGGTTGTAGAGTACAGTGTTACCTACTGTTTGTTTGTAACCATATCGTCAATGTCTGTTTTTTAGAAATTAATTTTTTTGTTTAACTTAATGCTCAGCATTTCTCTCTAACGGCCGGTTTTTCGAAGGATGATCAACGAAAAAATCAAATAGTTACTATGTGTCAAAAGTGGTTTCCAGAAACCGGCCGTAAGAGTTTTTAACTAATTAAAATAGTTGTATGTAAGTATGTTAAATTTGGCACCATGGAGGTAGAAGTAACTAGTAGGTTTAATGATGTTTTTAAATCACAAAGTTAGTGCACACTAGAAGATAAAAACTACTTTTTCGCTCATATATCGAAGAGCAAAAATACTCGTTCCGAGATGGGGGATCTTAACGTAGGTACTTAGCAAGAAAACTGATCATTATACGAACTTGTTAAGTATTGTCTGCAAATATAGCAGCAATATCATTATATTGTTGATTGGAGAACTCACTTGATGTAGTAAGGTTTCCCCCGGCCGTCGAAGGCCTGCTCCCACCCGAAGGGTAGGTCCTCTTCCACCGGGCTCTGACTGGCACTGCCACCTGTGATGGGCCAGCTCTCTGCAGGGGGTAGCCAGCTGGCAGTCCGAGTGATGTGACTGAAACAAGCAAATAAATAACTATTAATTATTGAGACTAGCTATACGACTTGCCACATATAGGTACATACATATATACTATTTATAATTTAGAGTAGCTATGCCACTTGCATGGCAAGTTTCAGAATGGCAGAGTTTGGTAGGTTTTGCGTTCACTGTATTTCATTTTAAAAATTGTTTAAATATACAAAAATTAATAAGCCTATGTTACTTTGTAAATTGAAACTTTTTGATACGGAAAGAATGTTTTATATCGGCCGAATGGTTTTTAGGGTAAATCGTAACGTCTTCTTGTACGTATTAGTTTGATACAATAACAGGCTATATATTAATTAGTTATTGTGGCTATGACATTTTCCAAACGACATTACAAAATACCATACAAAACAAAGCTCCATACCAGGGAAAGTCTAAAATCGATTCTAGATTTTCTACCAGTCCTTATATTTATTTATATTTAAGTCCACAAAGTGTTACCGCAGCTTAGAACTTTGGCAGTAGTATTACAGAATGTTGTCCCCAGCGGGCTATGAGATGAAGTTGTGGAGTATAGCAAAAGTATAGGATAGTAAGGTATCGAGATACTTTCCAAAGAAAATTGGAAAAGAATAAGGTGTTATCAAGAGTTTCCTCCAGCGACTCATAGTTGGTTTTAAAAGAAACTTGAATACAGAAACATTATGTAAGTAGGTACTTGTATACACGAGTTTTTTGAAAAGGGCGGTGATGAACAAATCCGAAAACAGAAAAAAAAGTAGAGTTAAAGAAATGTCGTGAATGAAGTCATGCCATTATAAAAAAATACGAAAATGTACTAGAATTATGTTATATAAAACTAGTAGTACGCCCCGGCTTCGCACGGGTAGCCTATATACTAATTTTATACACCTTGGGTTACATAATTGAAGTTTTAGTAAGGATCCCTATTTTTTTTTTTTTAATTTATAATATGTTCAGCGCAGATAATGTAGCTTCACAACAGTGAAAGAATTTTTGAAATCGGTCCAGTAGTTTCGGAGCCTATTCGATGCAAACAAACAATCAAATCTTTCCTCTTTATAATATTAGTTTAGATAATTATGTATTATTGATGAAATTGACCGCATCGTCACTTAACATTAGGTGAGATCGCGGTCACACGCTTGCCTATAACTTGTAAAAATAAAATGATTTTGTTGCTGATAGTAATGACACTTCAAAGTTACGTATTACCTACTAGAAATGAAAACCAAGTGTCAGCGTGATGTTTACGGAGTGGATAGGTGTTCCCAAAGTTCATGTAATGTTCTGTTTACAGGCGAAAAGATGTACCGCTGACATTCCAAACTCAAACACTGTGGTAACAACATATACCTACTTGTTGTTACCGCAGTGAACCTTCGTTACAAGGTAAACGGTCCTCTGTGTTATCAGTTTTACATAACGATGGGTAGAACCTTAAAGGCCTTACACAATGTTAACTAGCTTTAATTATTAAGTAAACATAATTTAGTACGAATAGTATAGTGTAGTATAGTGTAGCCTATAGTATAGTGTAGCCTATAGTATAGTGTAGCCTATACATGCCCGAAATCTTTTTAAGATACTTACAAAAAAGTGGATAAAAAAGTGCCTACTAAATATCTCTTATCTTGTACTTTTCAGACTGTAGTTAAACTCTATTTGAAGAGTAGGTAGGTACTTATGAACAAATTGATTATTTACGTTCAATGAATAATTCTGAGACTTATTGTAAGGTTTGATGTTATTGCTTGTAATTAGATACACCAATACCCTTTAAAACACATCATAGCAATACGAACATCACTTTGCGGCCGAGATCGGAACGGGTTAGTAGTAATTCCTCCTACGCAGCTACCTAACTCTTTCACATAAAGCTCTACTACTGCTACATGCCGCGTTTAGGCAAGCGTAGTGTAGGACGTCCTCCGGCGAGATGGAGCGACTATCTGCGGAGTGTAGCTGGCAAACACAACATGAGAAGAGCCGAAGACCGGGCTCAGTGGCGCGTCTTGGGAGAGACCTCCGTCCAGCAGTGGACTAACATAGGTTGATGATGGTGATGATGACTGCTACATGACAGATTTTCGATGATTACTTTCTTATCAGAAAGTCAAACGCTTCGTGGATTCTGCAAAGGTCTTTTTTTTCAAGCAACTCAGTTAATAAGAATTGTATTTTCCGTTTTCCACCTGCTCTAAATGGCCTACATTAAGCCACAGATTATCCTAACAGCTACTATGGATATAACGTGGTAGAATGAAAAAGTCCAAAGAATTTTGTGTAATTTGGTAAGAAATTACGCCTGTTTAGTGTAATGTCGTATTTACCCTGATTGTAGAAATTTGGCTGCGGTTCAGGTAAACTGGTGATTAAGGAAACCAGGGGACGGACTCTGACTGTTTGGTCCTGTATCTATACAGGGCCGAACTCTACTTCGAATGCGCTACCACTACCACGTAAGCAAAATGACGAATCGACAGTCGATACCAAATTCGATTTTATTTAATCTGAAATGTATTTTCACCAGTCGACAAAAATATATTTTACATTGCTAAAACATTGCATGCAGGGCTAAGTTTAATACTATGAATAGAACTAAAACAGAAAACAACCTACATTTCACAAAAACTCACAACACACTCTTCACCGACTTGATTGAATTCTACCGCGAAAAATATATCGGAAAATGCGATTTCCCGCCAAAATAACATTTCACAAACCACAACTCAATAATAACCTAGTTAGAACCATTCATAAAGTAGATCGCACAGAATATTAGTTTTAAATTCTTTTACAGGAATTCAATTAGGGGGAGATGTCGATTCCAATAGGGTACGGCATAAATCAATAGGTACGGAAGTACGGAACCCGCAAAAGGAAAAACATCGTGCGATTGGAATTTTATCGTTTAACGGTTGTAAGGAATACTTTTATGGCCGAGTTTGGGGCGAAGATGGTTCGGTTTTACTGAGGTTTGGGTTGCACAGTGTTTCTGGTTTATAGGAAAATTTGTTAATTATAAAAATAGGTAGAGGTGTAAAAAAATCTTATACTTATTTTATTCAATAGACTAAGACACTGAGACACTGTACTAACATAAATAAATGATAATGATAGCGCAATAAATTAAACATATTTAAGTGAAATAAAATATTTCGAGTTACAGATAAATAAAAGTAACAGTTTTTTTAACATTTTTACAATATGGAACATATATATAAATTTTTGTCATCATATAATTCTCATTCGAAACTCTGAATGATCAATTTACGGAGGCAGAGTATTTTAGCACAAAATAAGCTTACCTCTCTAGGGGACGCGTTTACCGGCTCGTTACAGACACCGAATTGGACGGACGTGTGGTGTGGACCTTATAATGGGAGTTTGCACATTGTATGGATATACTATGTGATGGAACCGACAGCCAAGATGGTTTCTTTAACAATGCATTACCTTACTGTGCACATCCACTGAAGACGTTATAGTCTAACCCCCTATATTATCAAAAATAAGCGTTGACTTTATGTCATCATTACGTATGGTAATCAATATTTCAAGTCTGCGCTAACTTTTTATAAGATAGACCGATATACTTTAGCAAAATCACAAGGATTATTTTAGAATCGTCTTATACTAGGTCATCCTAGATGCCAGTTTCTCTCGAGAAGCGAAAAGGTTTGAGGTAAGGGCAAGAAACTTAGGGCTACGCTTCGTGTTTTTGCAGTGTGTTTCGTTCATCAGTTTAAGACAAAGATAAGTCAATATTTAAATACCGATGTGGCGCGGCGGGCGGCGTAGGATTCCCGCCTTGGGATAAATGTTTGCACGATCTACAAATATGAATTCCGGGTGTTTTGAGTATTTTATATGCATAAAAAAAATCTATGTATGTAATGTATTAAGTAAGTATGTCAGTTTTCTAGTACCCATACAACACAAGCTCTGCTTAGCTTGGGGCTAGATGATGTTGTGTGGATTGTTCAGCATTATTTATTTATTTATTATGTGCCGGCACCGGCACAGAGCCCTTCGAACCGGAAAATAGTCAGGACTTTGCGGTAAAATAAGGCCATAAAACTTCACAGAGCTATTTTGCAAAAAGTTCTACTAATTAAACTATACAAATGTCAGTTTGTCATGGTGAGATACTGTGTCGTAGATTCGTGATCGGATCGTCATACGTGTTCAACAGATCACGAACTGTGACACTCGTAAACGTATCTAACCGTCAGCGTAGTCAATAATAATAAATTACCATGAGTTGTCACAGTAAAATCGCCTGACTTTACTACAGTAGTTACGTAAATATTAGTATTACGAATTTTAGTACCCAACTATCCGCTAGAGGCGCTGTACAAATCTTCATATTTTTTGAAGTGAAAACTTCTTTAGCGGCGCTGGGTGGGTAAAAACTTTCAAACTCGCGTCAGGGTCACGTGACGTCGAAAAAGCGTAAGATCTTATTTAATTTTTATACATTGCTCGTAAAACAAGAGACGACAAAAGAACACACTTGCGGTCACGCGACGTATGACTCAAACAATTAAATAGTGTTGTGGCGACATGACGTGACGATGACGTGGCGACATGACGTGACGTGACGATGACGACGAAGCCAACGAAGACACAGACACATTCGCGCTTGCGCGATGACGTGACGATGACGTGGCGACATGACGTGACGTGACGATGACGACGAAGCCAACGAAGACACAGACACATTCGCGCTTGCGCGAATGTGTCTGTGTCTTCGTTGGCTTCGTCGTCATAGTCACGTCACGTCATGTCGCCACGTCATCGTCAAGACACAGACGTCAAGACACAGACGTCAAGACACAGACACATTCGCGCTTGCGCGAATGTGTCTGTGTCTTCGTTGGCTTCGTCGTCATCGTCACGTCACGTCATGTCGCCACGTCATCGTCACGTCATGTCGCCACGTCATCGTCACGTGACGATGACGTGGCGACATGACGTGACGTGACGATGACGACGAAGCCAACGAAGTTGTGTCACATTCGCGCTTGCGCGAATGTGGTGTCACATTCGCGCTTGCGCGAATGTGACACAATGACATGACACAATCACGACTGTGGTTATATTTTTGAAGTGAAAACTTAAAAGTGAAAACACAACGTTAATATTGAAGTTTTCACTTCTGCCGGCACTCCCGGAGTGCTAGCTTTTTTTTTTTAACTACAAACGCTAGCGAGTATAGATTGTAAAAAACTCATGGTAGAGCTACAGCTAGCCAGCCAAACGCAACGCGCAGTGTGTATCGGATACGACACGATTGTCATATTATACGTGATTGACGTGTCGTGTCGTAGTAATGTGACAACAGCCAATTAAGACCCGTAGGGGTTCGAAAGTTATATGTCGTGTTGAAGTTGTGAGTGCACACTAGCTTGTTACTACATAATTACCACTTTACGAATTTGCTGTTATCTACTAGTTCGTAGTAACATTATAAATAAGTTTTGAAAGGGGTTTTATAAATAATTATTTCGAAATATGGTTCTGTTTCGAGTCTGGAATAATTAATTAAGATATAATAACTATAAAAATATAACAGAATAAGTTTATTTTCAGATACAGATAACAGATTCATATCACAAAAATGAAGCAAAATTAATATAAGTAAAGTTATTTTTCATGAGTAAATGAAATATTCATAATACATTTTACAAAACTTAAAGTAAAGTGTTTAAAGCTTAACATTTTAAATATTTATATTACATTTTCGCAAAACACCTAAAACAGTTGAGTTATCGGCAGATCATTGCAAACGACCTACAGATATCTCTACTGATCCAATTCAGTACCAATCGTAAGCGTTAAAATACTGGCTGCATTGCCGCTCTGTATCCCAATGATAGATAACTCATTATTGAACAACGGAAACCACAAAAAAAACTTAGAACTAACTTAATTTAATACAATGGGCCTTATCGCTAAAAGCAATTTCTTCCATTATGTTCAGGATATATTATCATAACATCAACCACATTCTAGTATATTAAGGTTGTAATAACTAGAAATATCGTGTAGGTATTGACAACTACATTTATTGAGGCAGTAAAATAGATTGTCTGGAAAGTTACAGAAGTCGAAGTAATAAGTCTTCATACTTCACAATAACCGTCTTGTAACCGTTGCTTCCGGAAGTCGGTAGGGGGCGCCAATTGGACGAGCGGCGATTCGACCGGAAGTTACGCGCCCATTCATTGTGTCAACGACTTTGGTTTATTTTTAAACGTATTTTTGAAGAAATATTAAGAAAACGTGAAAGAACGAGAAAATTTATTAAAAAAGTTTATTGCAGCTTGTTATGTATGATATTTTTTTTTTAATCTGAATGCCCAAAAAGTTCGGCAGTAGAGCTGAGAATTGTCCAGTGACCGTTTACTCTAGTGTCATACATATTAATTGTGATGCATAAGTTTTACAAATCTTCTTCTTACGTGTCTACAATGACAACTTCAAACCAAGCTCGAATGAAACTTAGCCACTTCTATTCCCTCATTTGTGGCGTTGATGAGGTCCAGCCTTGTGCAGGTGGTAGGGCACAAGGGACAAACGAGCAAGTGCGACATCGTTTGGATGGGGTCCCCGCAGTCGCATTGGCTAAGTGCAGGATCGCGGAAACCCCATTTGCACATGTTCTCATGAGTCTCGACCCCATTTACAAATAATGCCAGCTTTATTTATACTTATGATTCAATTACATAATAATTGATTTAATAAGAAACAAACTTACGACTATACGGTATTTACAAAATGTACATTGTCATATAAAATACATAAGAAACAGTTGAGCACTCTACAGACCGTTGCAAACGATCTATAGATAGTTCAACTGATCCAAATCAGTACCAATCGGAAGCGTACCCAAGACACTGGCTGCATTGCCGCGCTGAATAGCAATGCTGATACGCTGGGCCAGATACTCACCAGCCCTCGGGTCACGCGTCGCTTCGACTAGACGCCCAGAAATAATTTTGAAAACGCGGTGGGCCTCGGTACCCCTCGGACCTAGAGTCTCGACCCCAAGAGGAGCAAATATGTATGCCCTGTCGAGACCTGCATATTTGCGTCTTTTGAGATCTTCGGCCGAATCCGCCGCCGCACCAGCCCGAACGGATGTCTGTGACAGGTGAGAAGGTGCAAGGGTATCGACACAAGTTGCGTCCCACACCAAAGGCCTTCCCGCCTCCCACGGAACAAGCGTCATACCGTCAGGCCGTTTACCATTGATTCAATTACATCAGAGAGGATATATTTTTGTAATTTTATCCAGTAAAAGCGTCCGTTCAAAAATGCATGAGTAAACTTAGTTTTTCGCGTGAAATCTAATCTTGGTTTATTCATTGGTGTCCGGCGCGGCGGTGCGGACTGCATATTTTTACATTCCGACTTCCAACCGGATTAGCATTCGAATGCATCCATATTTCATAGAATTACTTTGTATTGTTTCTATTTTTCTGTATATTAAAAATCTTTATACTATTGTATAAAGATTTATGTTAAGCATCATAATCTACAATCTTAACCCGGCTCTTTTACTCAGTAAGTACGAATTAGGGAATTTTGAGACTAACGGCCGGTTTCTGGAAACCCAAATCACGATTGTTTCGAGTTTGACACATAGTAATTATTAGATTTTTTCGTTGATCATCGTTCGAGAAACCGGCCGTAAATCCATTTATTAAATTGCTGTACACGTGTTTCATTTTAAGTTTTTGGTAAAACAAATAAGTATACAGGGTGGTTACTACGTAGTCATGGACAAGACCGAAAACGAGGGTAAGTGAAAAGTCGTGAAAGGTCTCAACTCAAACAACCACTATACATATTTTTTCTACCTAGAATCACCTAGAATAAGACGAAAATGATCCTAATGATTATAGCCTATTTTAGAAGACAGAGCTACACTTTAGTAACTCTCAAGTGGCGTTTGAGAGAGAAGGCTTATTCCCAGCAGTGGGCTAATACGGGCTTCTTATGATGAACACTCTCAATAAATACTCGTTTATTAACTTTGACTATGTCAGTTCAACAGATGGTTTTTTGATAATCGCACAAAATTCTTCTAAATTTTTTGACTATGCCAGTTCAGCAGACAGTTTTTTATAATCGTTCAAAATTCTCTTTATAATTCCTTGGATGTTAATTACAGTTGAAAGCTCGTTTCAAACAATGTCGGATCCGGGTATCCCGTACATTGTTCCGTCGCTGCCGGCTAGATTACCGCGGCTTTAACTTTGTTTCAAGCTTTTTGTATGTTTATCGCCCACATGCACTCTACTTTATGTAACTAAATCCTTTACTTTATTTATTGTTTTTTTTTAATTAAATAACTTGGGTAACGCTGTGTTTTGCATTTTGAAAATTGAGTGTGATTTAGAAAATAAAATTATCATTGTGTATTTGTCTAAGACCCAGTAAGAATTATAATTAATTCTGACTGTACTTACATGTAATATTTAATCATAATTTTTAATTTGGTACAGAAAAGTTGTATAAAGTGCTGATATCCTCTTATGTAATCAACTTATCCAATTCATAGTAGGTATGTGTTCTATTTTATATTTAAACCTGTTTTTGGCATAAGTGATTTTTAAAACTTCATAGTTTATTCTAATCAAAAAACTTCCGTCACGAAGCTATATAGACTTACCGAGAAAAATCGGTAGCTTTTCCGGTGATAAATTTCACCGATCTTCCGATCGTGTTAATAAGTGTTGCTGTAAATCCGGATGTCATACCGGAAACGGAAACGGGGCTAAATGGACCGGAACTTACCGATACGGCCCGTCTGGACATACTGATCAAAGTTTTAGGTTTGTTACGTGTTTAGTACGAGTAACATTAACTAGTTTATGTCATCGTACAAATTAATGGACATTTCACAGATTTTTTTTTAAATTATCTGGTTTTAAGACAATTTCAAAAACTTTTAGGTTATAAAGAATGTGAGCGCGATAAAATTCATTTATTATATTAAAATTAGCTACTTTCTTCTGAAACAGCGCCCGTTTAGCGCTCACGTAGTTGGTTCCTTATAACTTCTTCATAATATCGGGTATTGCAATCCCCAAAGTTTGCGTGAGTAGACTTATCGCACCCTGTATACGAATACCTTAATACGTCATTATCCGGATGACAGTTCAATTTGCGCGGGAAACGAGCGAGTGACGTTGCACTTTTCATTATCTAAATGTACTACTTTTCATAATGGTTCTGTTTTGTTGGTATCACTGTTTTTAGAACGGCCTAGTTGGTTTATTTTATTATTCTATTTTTTAGGTTAACTATACCTGTTTCTTGAATACAAGTTATTTATTTGTCAATTTACGCAATAAAAAAAAGCGTGTCTAGTGTTATGTATTCTAAATGTTTTTACAAAAAGTATTATATCAGCAATCTAGTTCCATAATACAAGCTTAGCTTAGTTTGGGACTAGAATGATGTGCGAATAGTCCATGAATATTTAATAAACGATACAGACAAGACCTTTATCGCGAAGTCATAATTGCGTTTAAACAAATTGGACCCCGAGCCGATGGTCACTCATCTAACCTCGTAGCAAGACATGTCATTCTCAGCCTTTCATAAGTGCTATGCTATTCAAGCTTGCTAGCAAAGCCGTATGTGGCATCCCTGTAGGAGGGATAAATCGAGTGATATTCAAAGCCAAAGCAGAAACAGGGTCCTTGTACCTTATTAAATGCCGTTTAGGGTTGCCGCATGCCACAGCCGACATACCTACTACCCACCGTTGATATTGCGGTTCGCTTTGTAGCCACTGCTACGTAACATATTAGGCACGAGTTAGGAATACCTACATAACTCAAACAAGAAGCCACAGGCGACAGAAACCAGATTTTCATGTATCAAAACTTGAAATAAATGTTATATTTTAATGTTATATTTGCTACTTGTTAAAAAAAGAACATGTTGTGCCGACGTCAACTAGTGGGATAAGGGCAGGAAGAAGAAGAAGACGTTAAAAAATAATAAAATTTCAAAATTATTTTCCCTTTTGATACTGGTCAATCATGAAAGTAGAAAAAGCTAATAGTAAAATTCCATTATAAATACAATACTCCCAAAATCCCCGTCGCGAATTTCGCCGTGGGGATTTTAGGAATAAGTTAAAAAATACACCGAGTGTTTTTTACACCCTGTACAGCTTGTTAACTTGTTAAACCTATTATTCTAAAGCTCGATCTTATTTGATTAATAAATAAAATTACCAAACATTCAGAATACAAATTGGACATTGAAATCAGTAAACATCAAACTTTATCAAAACTTTACGGCGCTACTACGATCGTAAAGCTGAGTTAATTCTAAGCTACGTACACGTTCAATAATGAACCGTATTTCAACGAAATAAAACCTAAGTCGAACAATAAACGCTACTGTGATCGCATTTAGTAGTAGACCCCCTGGACCGAACAGTACGAAATTATTGTTTGATGTTTGTTGTCGAAATTAATTGTTTATTTGTCGAATATAATCCGGATGGAATTGGATTAGCGCTGATTGCAGGATTGTGGAAATATGTTCCTGGGTCGAAAATCAATGTTCTGATCCGGTCGTGTGGCGCAAAGGGAAAATGAATAATATAATTTATTATAAGTCTGATACAAAATAGCACCAAAATAATTTTAAATACAGATATAATCTTCAAAATAAGAAAACGTATATCTAAAGTCTGTATGACTAGTTAAGATTCTCGAACCTAATCCTAAAATAATTTATCTCCATACAGTTATAATATCAATTTAAGGCTTATAATAGGGTAGGTCAGTATGTAAAAAATGTTGATTAATCTAAAAAATATGAAGCAAATACCTTGGTTTTCTATCTATTTCTTGTTAACCTACTCTTTTTTTTAAATCTAACTTATTTAAAGTGATTATGTGCAGTCAGCCGAGCATAGAGGTTTTAACCTGTCAACTTTTATATTTTAAACCTATGTCTATATAAACCTGTAGCTCTACCATGAGTTTTTACAATCTATACTCGCTATCGTCTGTAGTTAAAAAAATGTATGAAGATTTGTACAGCGCCTCTAGCGGATAGTTGGGTACCTACTAAAATTCGTAATACCTACTAATATTTACGTACCTACTGTAGTAAAGTCAGGCGATTTTACTGTGACAACTCATGGTAGAGGTACTGTTCTATTTATAACCATGATGCAGTAGATTTTCCAGCTATGCGAGGGATGGCTGCGAGGCACAATAGCTGGAATAGTTGCCTCAAGTTGCTTATCTCCAAGTAATGCTTCACAAAACGACGAACAACTAAGATTAGTTCGCTTTCAAACTTTCCACTAAGGAGCTTTACCTACTATAGATAGGTTTAGGTCGCTAGAATTAGGAGTTTGAATCTAAAGACATCTCGAGTTGAGAGTTCTGGCTTTTTGGAGATTTTTACTCGATTTACTTTATATTCGATCATCATCAATCATCATTAACCTATAGCAGTCCACTGCTGGACGTAAGTCTCTCCCAAGACGCGCCAATCTTGGGAGAGACTTGGGAGATAGGTACCTACGTCCAGCAGTGGACGGACTGATATAGGTTGATGTTGAAAATGTAGTTACGAGTGTCTTTTTTTTGCGGAATCATGGTGGAATTCCCAAAAAATAATTGAAATATAAAATGAAATATTTGATAAGAAACGTTTATTGCTTGTTTAAAAAAAAAATTCATTATTTTAGCTTTTTAGCGATATAATTGCAATGTTGTATTCATTGTAATAATATTCATTATTTTAAGTTTCAAAGTATTGTACCTAAATTGTATTTTGTCGCAACTTAAACTTCTATTCTCTAGATAATGGTATATCTTCACGGTTCATAACTCCAAGATCCAAGGGCTCCGGGTTAAGTAGGCTTGTTTACGACAAACAATGGTTCTGGAGTTCGCCCTAAAATTATTATAATGTAACCTAATATAACTCTGCGGTTGAATAACATTAATTTGTTATAATAATGTTTACTTATAAAGTTTGGGAGTTAGTAAAGTTAGGAATTTTCATATTAAGGGCTTGTTGCTTATTAATAATGAAATTCACAATTAATTTACTTTTCATTAATTGCATGTAAATAAATCAATATATAACTGGTCTGCGATGTCGACAAGCTGTTTTACAATACTTTTTAAACTATTATTTCTAAGTAAACATGTAGGTATGTATTAGCATTAATATGTATCCAAAAAACCAATTTGTTCAATCTTAATCAAATGTAATGGAACATGTGATCTATCAAATAAAGCGGATTTAACTATACAAGAAGTAATAGAAGTAGTAAGTAGTATAATTGTAGCAAACACTTGTTTAAAAATAAAAATTTTTAACAAAATAAATGAAGAGCAAAAAAAAACATGTTTTTTCTATCCGAAATACTAAGTTCTTAAACTTATATAAGTAAACCTAGTAATTTCTAGTCGAGAAAGCTATCGTCGAGGAATCATCAAAATTCGTTTATACCGAAAAAAGTAACAAAACATGTTTAAAATTCACAGTCGAATTAAAACCTTTTTGTTATAATCTGCTAAAAAAGAAATCCAAATGTATGTTAAAAACTGTAAAAAGCATTGACTAATAGCACACTACCCGCGTATTTGTAGCGTTGGTTATATTCCTTCCCCAAGAAGGCGATGCGCCGACATAAAGCTGTTTTACACGAATATTTTTTTTAATGCTTTATAGGCAAACGCTTGGCCGCAATCACATCTGATGTTAAATGATGATGCGGCCTACGGTGTAACGCGTTTGCCTAGATAGAACCTATATTCACTCTCCTCTTGAAAACATTACATTACCTACAATTGAATTATCCGGTGTAATCGAGTCCTTAGATACTTGATTGTATTTGTAATTTTGAAGAAAGTAAAGGTCTATTTCTATAAAAAAGTATAATTAAACTATATCATACCATCTTTTTGCACACCCATGAAGACTGGTAGACAATGCTCTAAGCATTAAGTCCTCCTACTACGTATTTGAGTGAAATATTAAAATAAATGATTAAATCTATGTAGATAGGTTTTCTTATGTACGTTTGTAAATAGGTTTTCTTATGTACTTTGTGTGTGAAAAAGTGATCTATTTTACTCCACATAATAAAGGTCAGGAGAATAGTGATAAAACTTATTAATAAATATCATAACTTAATAAAAAAAAATTAAAACTAACAACTAAGCGCATATCTTTGCTATAAATAGAAACAGATTTCTCGTTAACTAACAAAATAAACTAACAACTAAAAAAGTCTAAATTTGTAACTAATAAAGGCAGATTTTCGCTCTAAAATCTCTCAGTCTGGTTTCAAAATATATAAAAAAATATTAAGTAAAAAAATAGTGCATACTAGCCTTTACCTCGACTTTTCCGCTCTCATCTCTACAACTGGGTTATTCCTGAAAGAGCATGTAGATGCATGCTTCTACTGCCGAGAGAGGGCCTCACTAATTTACTCCGCAGATTGTCAGTTGAAAGCGTATATACTTTTTTTTATAACAGTACCTCTACCATGAGTTGTCACAGTAAAATCGTCTGACTTTACTACACTAGTAACGTAAATATTAGTATTACGAATTTTAGTACCCAACTATCCGCTAGAGGCGCTGTACAAATCTTCATACATTTTTTTAACTACAGACGCTTGCGAGTATAGATTGTAAAAACTCATGGTAGAGCTACAGTTTTTGGACAAATGATGCCTGGTTTATTGCAAAATGTCTCCTATAATTAAACTAATATAACTATTTTTAGATGTGCTTTTGACTTCTGCTTGACATGTCAAGATTTTTTTAAAGCATGTAGACTCTAATACGTTATTTATAGTTTTATTTTATTTCCAACAGTTGTAGCATCAACACCATAAGAAGAAGATGAAGAAGAATAGTTTTATTGTAAATGCGTCTTAGATTTTCAGATAAATAATGAACCATTTGAATACAAAAATACGGCTCTTTCGCTTAAGTGGTATTAAATTAAGTAAGGTATTAAATATCACAATTTTAATAAAAAAAAAATTAAACATATACTGTCTTAATATTGTCTCACTGCTGGGCAAAGGTCTCCCCCAAAGCCTTCCACTTATCCCGGTTTATGGCGACACTTTACCAATTTATATTACTAGTGTTAAATAAACAGTTATATGTAGGCCAATTTTCGTCAAATACGTTTGGTATACCAGTATATATTTTAATGAATACGCCACTGATTTAGAGTGGTCTGATTTCGTTACTTATTCAAATGTGTTTGCAAAGGTCTACTATCTAGGCCATGAGTCCGACTGCAGTGAACCTGCGGCTCCATATTATTGTAGGTCATGCTATGTGAGCCGTTCACCACATTCATTTATTTATATTTAGATCAAATATACAAATCTCTTACGGCCGGTTTCTGGAAACCAAAATCACGATTGATCCGAGTTTGACACATAGTAATTGTTTGATTTTTTCGTTGATCATCGTTTGAGAAACCGGCCATTACTGGGCTTCCTGTCACCGTTGCATTGAGAGAGGCTCAGGATAGATCAGCATAGAGATGCTAGTCGACAACTCTACTAGAACCTACATTTCAGGACGGACGCGACCTTCAGTAATGAAGAATGCGACGAAGAAGAAGAAGATACATATCTAACAGTGAGGCTGACAACACTGACTCGCGAACTCAATTTAAATAGACAGCGTTAGGTGTAGGTAGATTTAAGAAAAGGTGCCACAATGATATGTCAAAACATTAACTTATTAATTATCTTATTCGATACTTAAACATTAATCTTATGTGGATTCGTATTTTGATATTTTTTGATAAAACATAAAATTTATATTGTTTTTTTAATGACGGGTTTTGCTGCCTTAATTTGGTGAAATGATAAAAACTGTACTTACATAGCAGCGTCTTACGGAAAAGCTATACACAATATTTATAGCTTTATTAACATATAACAAGCTTGTTATGTTGCATATAATCCGGCATTATTTATTTATTATTTTAATATGCATTTTTACAGCATCACTGCAAAATAAGCAGATGTTCTATCTGGATTGATAAATTACGAAAATTAAGCTAATACATGAAAATATAACAGGGCACCCTTCATTATCCTCATTAGGGCTGTCACATCTGACGCTGTCACGCCTGTCACATTATTTTATGACACGTCGCCCACCTGTCACGAGGTTTTAATATCTCTTTATTATGCCGCTCGCATTTCTATTACATTTTATGGTAATTTATTTCATTATATGTTATTTTGTTTACGACACGTCGAATTTTGTTCTGTAATAATAAAAAAAACATTTTAGTTTTTCTTTAACATCTAAGATGTTTATCATGACTTTGACACTTTTTCTAAGACTTCACATACTCTAGAAATTCTACTTTTTAACACACTTACTTACTTTCTACTATGTTTTCCAAAACATATATTATCAATTCAGAGTGTGTTTACTTTGAAGATTTTCAAAATACAGAAAGATAATAAGAAGACACATTAAATTAATAACAATATTCTTTTAAAAGCAAAATGTTATTAAAGATTAATTAAAGACTTCTATAAAAAATATTTTGTTTGAGCGAGCGTGAATCTAAAATTCTAAATAGACAATTTCCTGGCTCACACCACTTGACACTCATAACTCCAGCTACGAAAACAAACAACTCCTTAACGAGTATCAAAATCATTTTCAGACGTGACATTTTCGCACAATTTAAATTATGAAAATGATATCACCCGCGGGATATTGACGAAGATATTGGACTGAACGGTGGGGACCTATAGCTATTCATTTTTATAGACCTGGCAAAGATTTGTATTAGTTTTTTTTATATTACAGCTTGGGACTAGCTCCAACTTCTTTATTAAACAACTGTAAGAAGGATCATATAAAAAACGCTAGGATCCAGATCTAGTTTCTTGCCAGTTCTTCTGGACTCTGGTCGCGACGAACTGGCGCCTAGAATCATCTAGTACGTACGACGTTTCAAAGTGATCCTTGTGATTTTATTGAATAAAGAAATGTTTACTTCGACTTTGACTTAAGCGTTTTATCAGACCCGCACTTGATACAAAAATAAATCAGATTCTTATTTAAAATTCACACACGGCTAAGCTAATAACTTACATCGCGATATTCAACCAATCAGAGAGAGTAGAGAACACGATCATTCTTAATGCCGGTCTCTGATTGGCTGATATATGGAATGTATATGTATTGTCAGTCAAATTACTTGCCAGTACACAGAGTAGTTAATGTAGTAAGCTACTAATACTACATTAAATACTCAGTTTTCGATTTCAAAGAGTTAGACAAGAAAATGTCTATAGTTTTGTTTGTCTATGATTGAAAAGTTACCGGTATATTCCTTTTATGGGATGAAGCGACTTCGTTGTAAGAAGTTGATTGGCTTTTGCATAGGTTTTCATATAATACAAAATTGGGGTGACATGACATGTTTTTTTTTGTTTTTCGCAGGCTATAGTTTAGAACCATACCGCCTAGTCTTACGTTATGTTTTTCTCTTAAGTTATCACATGACATGAGGTCAAACACAGGCAAGTAATTTAGACAATTTTGGTGGCACAGCGTCTTTAAATTTTGGCAAAGGCTTTCTTCCTTTTGACTTCGCGACGATGCACATTCCTAGTTCCTACCATTGCCTTGTCTTATTAATCTTATTATCCTTATGAATAGAACTTTGTACATTTTGCTTTATACTACATATTTAGTTTTTTTACTGGTATAAATACATAGCTTATGACATAAGTAATTATAATACAATATTATGTATTTATTTATTGATTAATAACTAGAACGGTTTGTGAAACCAAAACCTTACACTAATTATTAAAATGTCAAAAATTCTAAAGCAAAAATAATACGATCACAATTAAAATTTCAGATAAAAATTAAATAAATTTAAAAATACTTTCTGTATGTATATACAGAATTCTGATAGAGATTTTATTGATGCATGTAACAATGTCCTATATTCAAATGGCAAGTCGGCGCAGTGGATCGGAAATTGAACGTCACTGCGCCGTCCGTAGTCACAGGCAATCACATGCTCAGTTTGGAGCCACACTGCCACAACATCAACACTTGGACAGCTCCAAGCTCTATTTAAACACCTTAGATTTTACGTAATTCTTTGTAAGAAGGATCATATAAAAAAAACGGTAGGAATCAGGCCGTAAGTTTCATGCCCGTTCTTCTAGGCTCTGTACCCCAAGTACGAGTTTGTGCACACACGAATCGTAGAGACGCAATCGTCGAGCGCCACCGATTTTGTATGGAGATCCAAACAGCGCCCCTAGCAGATTTCTTGAGAAGCTTGGATTTCCATACAAAATTGGTGGATTGCGATACGAAGGCGATACGTTCGTATTCATGTGCAAAACTCGTACTAGGCCCTCTGGTCTCGTGGAACTGGCACCTAGAATCACCTATGTAAGACGATTCTAAATGATCCTTGTGATTTTATTGAATAAATAACTTACTTTTTTACTTTACTTTTATGCTAACAAATATCTGTCTGTGATTAAACATCAAAACACTAAAATTTGCTTCTAGATTACTTATAAAATAAGATAAACACGTTTTACTTGTACTATTTGCATAAACATTTTACTATTTTTGTTACTTTTTTGTTTTACACATCTCACTACTATACTTTACACAACTCTAGCCCAAACTAAGAATTCTTGTACTATGGAAACTAGAGTGCTAATAGAATACATATAAACTTATATTTTTGTAAATACATGTATAGAATACATAGTAACACCCAGACGCAAAACATATATTTATGTTCATCACACAAACATTTGCTCTGGGTGGGAATCGGACCCACGACCCACAGCATGGAAGGCAGAGCTACTACCAACTGAGCTGTGACGCCTGGTACAATATAATCTTTGGTATATCGCAAGTAGGTATCCAAAGTTATTTCCTGTTGGTATATTCAGTTTGGTTCTACGTATTTTGGTTGAAAACACATACAAAATGAGAAATTCTTTATCAAAAGCGCAAAGAAACGAAAGTGGCTTCTGCTCAAAGAATTTCAATAAAAGTCGCACATAGTCGCATCCACTCGTGTACTGATGGGGAATAAATAAACTCAGCAGTCATGTACTAAAAGGATTTAAAATACAAAAAAAATATAGCGTTGAAAAGCAAAATTTACATAATTTTTATTTAAATTTCAAGTATAACTAAAATTAAAGATTGCTCAAAGGGATACTAATCAAATGTATATGGGACCACCTCTGAAGTATGATCTACCAAACAAAAGAAATATCATCAAAATCGGTACATAATTGGCGGAGTAATCGTGTACCACTCGAGTAAAATAAGTAAGTACATAACTTAACATCAGGTGAGATCGCGGTCAAACGCTTTCCTATAAATCGAAAAAAAATTGTACATACGTAAAAAAATTGTGTTTTTTTTGAATGTTTTAAATACACGGCACCCCTGTCTTATAAAAAGTTAACGTTTACGTTATGTCACCATTACGTACGGTACCTAATCAACACATCAAGTTTGCGCTAGCTTTTTATAAGATAGACCGTAAATCAACAAGGGTGATCCCTAAGGAGAGTCAAATTATGAAGCTTTTCATATGAACTATACAAAATATCATAATTTCCAAAAGCACTTTTTCATAAACTTATAGAGTGTTATGCTTTTATTCAGGGTGAAATATTCCTTACACTATTTATTGTAATGTTTAGGTATAACCGAGAAAGTGTTTAGTGTCTTTTTTTGTTTATTGCTAAGTATTTACGTAAAAGAAAAGTATTAATGCCGACTACATTGTATGGCATTTGATCGGCGTCACAGCTCAGTTGGTAGTGGGTTCGATTCCCGCCCAGAGCGAATGTTTGTGTGATGAACATAAATATTTGTTGTGTCTGGGTATTACTATGTATGTATTTACAAAAAAAAAAGGATTCTATCAGCAATCTAGTTTCCATAAGCTTTGCTTAGTTTGGGACTAGAGTGTGATCTGTGAAAAGTCCATGAAAATTTATTATTATTTGCGTAAGTTTGTCTATGTCATGGTTGTCACCTAGTCGAGCTTATAGCTTGCACGTGACGGAGCTAACAACCCTACCATGTCACTTGTCAGGGACACTGCTATCGGCTATTACCTACATTCTAACATCTTTGTAGTTATTTCTATATAACTTTATTTTTATACTTTATTGTACACGTTGAGACAAAAAATACATACGGAAAATTATATACAAAGGCGAGCGTAACCCTAAAAGAGTTTTCTACCAGCAAACCTTAGAGGATAGAGAGAGCTGATTGTTAAGTTTTTCCACGATTGAGTCGCAGAAGAAGTTGAGAAATTATTATGGGTGTCAAAATATAGTATATTTCGTGTAAAGAAACTAGATTTTATATCTAGAATCATGAATAAGAAGTTTTACGACAACTGTAAAATTTGTCTAGAGCAATATAGTGCACTACTGTATGTACTATAGTTTTATATTCTGGGGAACACACACATCTGCATATTATATTGATGGTTGATATAACTGCGTAATATATTGATGGATGTTTGTTGTAGGTTTAGATAATAGAAAAATATAGATATACTAAATCTATATTTAATTCTATGTTTTAGTAGGAATGTTTGCAAAAGCTAAGTGGACTATCGTTGATAATGTAAGCACTTGAAATGAATACAAGCTCTTCCGCCGGATATTATACGTTGAGACAATAAGAGTCAGTTTCCAGAAAACTGGCGGCATCTTGTTACGAGTGTAAAATTATTTAATTACACTCTCAGGCATAGAATAAACAGTTTTTGACATCACACATATGTTTGCTTTTTTTACGAACCCACGACACACAACATACCACAACTAATACGAACATGGCACAACACAAAGATCTGTATTCATCAAACTGCTGTTCTCGGTTGGGGTCGAACCCACGACCCACAGCATGGAAAGCAGAGCTAAGCTGTGACGTACCCCCTATCTTATAAAAAGTTAGCGTTGACTTTATTTCTTCATTACGTATGGTAATCAATACTTGAAGTCTGCGCTATCTTTTTATAAGATAGACCGTATATCTATGCGAAGGCAGAAAGAGTACCATTAACGTAGCCTGTTTTTGGACAAGACACATTTGACAAGGGGGAATTGTCGACACGAAGAAGAAGCTGTGACTATTAATAATTGAGTCTGGTTCATTAAATTATTTAGTTACAAACTCATACATTTCACGACCGTCTTTTGACGGCCGCTTCTTAAGTAAAGTTTTGTTTGATCCGACTGTTAGCTTTCCGATGTTGAGCGATGTTTGTTTTACATAAATATGTACCTTATATAGATGTTACATAAAGTTTACTTTGCAATACGGGAAATGGTATTACGAGTCCATATTTGAATTAGATCCTTTAATATCTTTATCCAATGCGAGTTAGAATTCTCTGGGAATATTTGAACTTTTAGGATTATTATACTCATATTGTTTTGTAACTTTTGTAAATGGATAGGAAGGTCCTTTTGTGACCATTCTGACCACGTTGTAGGGTCAGAATGGTCACAAAGGGCGACCTACCATGACGAAGACAAAATTATCTGTCAGTGATCAAATTCTTCGGACTTCAGTGGGCATGAGATTTTCAAGAATAAGATCTAAGAAATTATTAGATTAGAAACTCGGTACTGCAGGCAATTGTGAGCTTATCAAGCGTTTATAGTATGATTATCTTTGTCCACTCTTTATCAAACTTTTTCAGACAGACAATTCCTTTATACCAAGAAAAAATATCTTTTAAATTCAAAGAGTAATGGTCTATGAAAGAGTTGAAGCCAGAAAAGTTTTGAATTTAAATCGGAACCAATGGAACGGAATCCTTTTTTTATATAAATAAAACCTTTCGGATCCACACGCGATCCAATGGAAAGCGGTTAAAACCAATTCGCACCGGAATTCACCGGATATATCCGGTTAACTGCAGATTTTAGCGAGTTGAGGGTACTCATCTATAAGTTACTCCTATATACTATTTAAGGCTTATTTGTGCAACATTCACTCTATTACTCCCTAATTTTTAAAAGCTGTTTGTATTCCATGTAACATAAAAATAAAAATAAAATAAAATAAATAAATACTCGTAGGTATATGAACAATTCAGCGTTAAAGGGAACTTAATCAATGTGTTGATAAAAATGGATGCTGCTATGATAATTTTCAATATAGAAAGCTAGCCCAACTATGTGTTGAGTCTAGTCACTGATTATGAAATATGTAATAAAACTTATTTTCAGTTACCAAAATCATTGCACAAACTTACGACTATTACAGTATTTACAAAATGTACATAGCCATATAAAATACATAAAAACAGTTGAGCTATCTACAGACCGTTGCAAACGATCTATAGATAGTTCAAGTGATCCAAATCAGTATCTACCAATCGGAAGCGTACCCAAGATACTGGCTGCATTGCCGCGCTGAATAGCAATGCTGATACGTAGTATAAATCATTGTAGTTCTTCATTTTTCTTATAAAAGCTATAAAGTTTATAGTGATTTTGGTTAGATTTTTAAACGCAGTCAAAAGACCGAGAAGCTTATGAAAGTAACAAAGTTAAATCAAGTTCTTTATCTTTATTCTGTTAAGATCATTTAGAATCGTATTGATACTACGTGATTCTAGGTGCCAGTTCCACGCGACCAGAGCATAGAAAACGGGCAAGAAACTACGCCCTGGTTCCTGCCTTTTTGTATAATCTTTCTTACACATTAAGAACAATATGTACAAATGATAAGTACGTATTCCTTTAAAAATATAATATACTAGCTGACCCGGCGAACTCTGTTCCGCCTTAAAAGCAATAAATGAAGAACCACTCGACAGATTATAAGCAAACTTCACATAAAGCATCTGTTAATTTGTCCGAATAAGCCTAAAAATTTGGTTTGGATAGGAGAGCCCGTTCTTGAGTTATAAAATAACAACGAAAAGTGGCATTGATTTTTATATATATAGATAATAGATAATATAATATATGTATATTTGCAACAGGTGAATCTCTCATAAACAGTAACAAGCAGCTAGTGGTCTCCGAGATCTTAATAAAAATTTTAACTAAGTTACCCGCTGGGCACGAACTTTGCTTGTAAAAGTTACTCCAAGTCTCTGCAATTTGCTTCGAGGAACTAGAAGGATAAACTTTATTCTGTGTTCATTTTTACTACGTCAAAGTTTGGTTGAGCTGGACAGATGAAGTGATGATAGATCTTGGACAAGGTAGTTATAAAAATAAGGTCACGACTTCATTCCAAGCGTAAGACCTCTTTTGTAGGTTCTGGGCATCATAACTCAAGATGGGGTCTAAGTCTAGGCTAATAGAATATTCGCTGGTTTTCTCACGATGTGTTTTTTTACTATTTAAATGCACTGGCACTGGGAACATTAAGTTTTGAAATTAAAGAATATATTGGTGCAAAACTATATTTGTTATAACTTTTTACATAATGCGTTGCAAACTTAGTGGTCGGACATAAGATAAGATATTTACTAACCCAAATAAATACTAGTTTACACAATCTTAGAAATGGTAGAAAGGGAAATAAGCTATATAAAAAAAAGCTATGCCAAGTCATTTAAAATGATTAATTTCTAACATAACTTGCAGTGCTACAAAATGAAAACAAAGTAAATCAAAGTCAACTAGAGCGGTGGGGGTCCGGACTCTACTAATTAGGTTGCTCCAATTAGCAGACTTAATGGTTTCCACTGCAGGATGGCACGAGGTACAAAATATCTGGGAAAAACTACTGGAAAATACGTGGCTGAGAACGGAGCAAAATCTATAAAATAAGATAAATAAAATAAAATTTATCGATCTTTCACACAACGGAAAATTTGCAAACTAAGCAAAGCTATGTTGGTACCCAGTAATCACGCAAGAAAGTCCCGCCTTATAAGAAAATTCCTAATTATCATTAATTAATTATGTGGAAAGTCTAATGAGATTTGTCAAAGCTATACCTACCTACAACATTTAGCATTTGGCACATGTTTGCATTAAATAAATAAATAAGTATTCATAATTATTCATCACAATCCCAAACTAAGCGCAAAGCTTGTACTATGGGAACTAGACTGCTGATAGAATACATAGTATCACCCAGACATAGAACAAATATTTATATTCATCACACAAACATTTGCTCTGGGTGGGAATCGAACCCACAGCATAGAAGGCAGAGCTATAACCAATTGAGCTGTGACGCCTATTAACCCCGTATCTTATAAAAAGTTAGCGTTGACTTTATGTCATCATTAGGTAGGCACGTATCAATACATCAAGTCTCCGCTAACTTTTTATAAGATAGACCGTAAGTCTGCAATCTTTATGTAAATCAGTATAGTCTTGAAACCTAAAGGCTCGCGTACAGATAAATCAATGCTTTCCACAGCACAGCGGCTAAACTTATGGAAATAGCTAGATTTACACAAGGGGACGTCACTTGCATTCAAACCGTACATTACGGTATAATCAGCGTCCAGGCATGGTTGAAGTAGGAGGCACAAGTCTATGGAAGTGACATTGTTTACTGCATCCTAGTTAGGATGCACGCGCACTTGTGGTGGGCCCTCAGCATCGAGTAAATTCGATGGGCTTCAGGGATATAGCATGTAGCGCCATCTATCTCGCTACATGATAAACTGCGTAGTCTACGCAACAGATCAATAGATGGCAGAGACAAATCCTTGATCGCGCAAACGAAGTTATCGCAGAGTTTGAACATAATATAAGTAATAGAACATCGGTTCTCGGACCCCGAGCCAAAGGACGGTGTGGAAGATCTTCCTTTTTTTAAGGAGATACCACATCTATCTTTTCAAAAACTTTTCATCCGTACCTACTTCTTATTATTATCAGGAAAGAATAAGACCAAAAAGGTAAATGACGTATAAGTCTGTTATACAATGGTACAATTCAAATTTTTTTTTCAATATAAGTCATAAATAGAGAATTATTGTCAGTTGTAACACTATCGTTAAATTGCGCTTTCAGTCCGGATTATACAATGATAAAACGGCTACAAGTGCGCCTTCAGCCTTGAGTACTGCAGAGTTCAAAGCTTTGAATAATGCGCTATAATCCGATGCAGACTATTCTATAAGTAGTTATAACTCTACGAATGTCTTTAAAACTTTTATGGCAAGGGTGAACTTATATCTGTATAGTATTTAAGTGTATATTTTATTCATATATGCTAAGTGTTTTTGCTTGCTAATATCAGAACTAGATGGCGCTGCTAAATTTGGTTGAGCCTAGAACGCGCTATCATTGCGTTTTTCTAATGTAAAAAAACGGTGTTTACATACCGGTTTATGTCTGCAGTTCAATACAGAAACTTACCTGAAAATGAAAAAATACACCTAAATAACCTGCAAATATCAAGACCATAGACAAAGCATTTGACTAGATACTAAAATTTATTTATTTATTCAGAAGACTAGTTTGTTATCATGAATGATTTTCTGAAAGGTAAAAAAAAAATATGAATTATGTTCTCAAATCTATGCTTAATTTTTTTATTTCAAACGGCGGCCCCTAGTGGGTACATGAAAGATTGAGTAATATTTTGACCGGCCGACGTAGTGGTAACTTTAGTGCTCTTTTTATTAGGTGGAGCGGTTCGCTGGTTCGCCACAACTTTATTGGTTCTATTGAGGGGCCATTCGGAAATTATTGCCTTGAGGCTTTGGCTTCAAACCAATTTGTAAGAACATTTTTAAAAGTAAAGCATTGTTATTTACTAGAAAGGGGACCGAGCATTGTTTTCTATGGAAAATTATGAATGTCGTGTTTCACGGGTAACTCAAAGAAGTTTTAAATCGACTTAAAAAAAACGTTCTAAATTCAAGTGCATTTTTTCTTTTGTTTTGATTATTATATTATACGCGAGAGGTGCGGGTAAGAGTGATTCACACAACCAAAAATCTTACCCGCACCTCTTGCGTGTCAACTTCAATAAACTACATAACAAAAGCACTCGCAAGTTATGTAGATAATTTGATGTACAGCTTTCAACCAAATGACCTTAGGTCAATGTGACCTAAGGGTAAGGGCGCGTTGAAATTGTATCCAATAAAGTAAACAGGGAGAGGCAGCAATCATCTTGATTTGGTTCGGAGTGTGAAAGGGTTTGTTGTTGCTTTTGACGTCAACATGTCCCCGTTTTCGTTTTGATTTGGCCTTTTTAGAGAATATGTCGTTTTATTTACAGTGACTTCAAAACCTTAAGGGCTATTATTATATTTGCAAAAATACGACAAATCAGAAATTATGGTAGTCATAGTCATATTAATAGATACTTTATTCAGTAAAATCACAAGGATCATATAAAATCGTCATAAATACCTACTAGGTGATCCTAGAAAGATCCTAGAAAGATCCTAGAGATCCTAGATCCAAAGAACGGAGAATAAAAACGAAATGCTAGGTTTTAAGCCAGCCTACTCCATCTAAAAAATAATTGTGCCTAGCACTAAAGCGTGCAGTTTATTGGCGATCGAGGCTTAGGTACAAAGTACAAATCAAGATAAGTTGAAAATATATGTAACATATTGTGCTAGGCAATTGAACATAGATACTATTATGTTGGCCTAAACATCGGTGACGTTTTCCCTAAAAATAATTACAATTACAGATAATTACTCTATTCCTAGTAGTACTTTAACAAAATACCGAAAAAAACAAAATCATGTTTGGTGTTCAAATGAATGGGGCTTTAATGGAGGTTAAAAAGTAATTTATTTTGTTATATTGAGGCTAAGCGGAAGGCCGCGTGACCATAGCCGCTAATTGTTATATCGTTACAGCAATTAAACAATATTTTTCAAGGCTCTTTATAATGATTAGCCTTGGAAAATGTAATTATTTCTCTATTGTCTTCTAACATACACTCCGCGGTTTAGTTGATGACTAATACACATTAGGTGTTGCCATTTTTTAAACTTTTTTTAAACTATAATAGTACTTATGTCTGAAAAAAAAATCATAATTGTTTGGTTTTTTTTTGTTGAATTTTGTAATGGTGAATATGGTTATCAGTGAACATAATTACAGTAAGTATAGAAAAACTAGATTCAAAACTGGAGTTCTAAGAAAATATCTGCATCGATTTACAAAAATTCTACAAAAAAAAAACCAAACAATTGTGTTTTTTTTTCAGACACACCTACTATTATAGTTTAAAAAAAGTTTAAAAAATGGCAATACCATATATACCAATAAAGAAACTGCTGATGACAGCCAGCAATTGTCAAGAAAATAAGCATTTACAGAACCAAGGATTTACCGTCTAACAATCTAACTTAATCAAGTACTTAACCTTTTATACCAAATCGAAAAACAATCTTGTATAAAGCTTGCCATAAAATTGTCTTTATTTTCCGAATGAGCTATAAATCGCCTTAGCTGAGCGCTGACCACTCAATACCTTGTTAATTTGGGCCGTTCTTAGAAACGATTACATTTGTTGGCTGAAAGACACGACAAATCGCAAATTCGATATAAGTACACTGCGCGGTGACGCTGCGACGTTCGACAGTCGAGCGTTACGTTGACGCGCAATGTAATTCAAATGCGTTAGGTGTAACCTGGCGACTGTTAAATCGTTTCTTGCTCATGACTGAACGTGGCGAATATAACCTAAAAAGTAGGTACAGTCAAGCTGAAATCTGCGAAATGTAGCTGGCATAAAAAAATCCGAGAACCGAGGTCACTGGCCCGTCTTTTGAGAGACCTTAGTCTATCAGTAGACAAATGGATTGATGATGATGACTTGACTCCGTACATAGAGCTATAATTGACATTGTTTAACGTATTTTGTACAAACATTCAAAAATAGGTAAATAAAATAACGGTTTTTTTAGCAGTAATGTTATGTCTACAGTAGGTAGTCGCATTTCGTGACCAATAAAAGCTTCAATGCGGAATTTCTATTTAAGTGTTGCCATAATTCCTTGATATTTCAATAGAACTGCATTAAAAGTCTTCTACCCTAGCATTATGGGATTGTCGCATACTTTGTCAAATACTAGCGAGAATACAATGACTTATGATTTTTAGTAGAGTTGGCATACTTTGTACTACATAATTAACACTATGACCACTATTTAGCCAGTAAACATTTCTACAGACGTTTTATACCCGTAGAAAACATTTATTCACAAATAAAATTACTAATCAATTTTAGAGAAAATGGGACCGATGTAAAAAAAATCCTAGCGTCCTGTATTATTTACGAAATCGGTTCTGTTGCTGACAAGCAACATCTTTTAAAAAGAAATGTAAGTAAATATTAAGTACTTATTAAAATGAAACGAAAGCATCTTTTTACTACTTTGACGATAAATTAAGTACTCACCATTTGAATTTTTGGTAGTGTAAAATGTATTATGTTTGATGTTAGTGAAATACTATTCTTAGTAATAATTACTAGTTTATTTATCGTCAAAATATAACACATCTACATTTTTTTACGTTACTGTCAGAGTTATTGATTCATTTTCCATGAAAACCATTACAATAACATTACTGCAAGTAAACATGCTACCTTACTTACCTACTAGTGAATTTCCCGCGCTTTTGCAAGTCTCTTCTTCTTCTTCTTTTCTAAGTGGCTTTTCGCAGGCTAGGGTTGCCACGATTTTGCCAATGTCGGAGTTTATGGTGATTTACGTTTTTGCCTCTCTCAAACTACTTCATGACTTCAAACGCAGATTATAAAAAACAATTCAATTAGGATGATGTTATCTGTGACTGAAGTGATCCCAAGCCATATATTTTATAAGATGCATGGATTTTTATTGTTTTATTGGGTACTTATAATAATCTTAGGTATGATTATTTTAAAATCCAAATTAATTCAATCAAAATTAAGAAAAATAGAAATAGAAAATAGATTGTTAGAATACTTACATACATTTTTACCTACTTCATGATCAGTGAGTAATTTGTATTTTTACAAAATCTATGACATAAACCTCTTTTTTAATATTGTAATTTTTCTCAAAATGGTCTAACAAAGTATTTTTATTACTTAATTAATTCAAATTCCTTATTTAATCTGATTTTTAGGTTTTCAAGACTTCGGACGTTTTTCTTAATGAATAATTCATAAACTTCCTTATACTACATAGCTAGTATAAAAGGTATATTATATAAAACCGCTTACTCAACTGTGGTCGGGTAAAGTGCTTAATATATTCTGTGGCATACCACAGATAAATAACAGTTACTATGCCGTGACGTGGGTCACAGACTCACAGATCTCACGAGTCACTTGATGGATGGACCCTCAATGCTGGACCTTCGGACGAAGACTAATGCTTCTGCTCTTGGGGACTGGGGAATTGGGAAATGGCTACCTATTTTACTTTTGGAAGTTTTCTTTATTTATGATACTCAGTAACAGTACACAATGGAAGGTGTAATGATGTGGTTTTTTTTAATGTAGGAAAATGAAAATAAGCTTTAATATAGAAAACAGTAACAAATATCGTATTTCAATAGTCAGTTAAAAAGTCTTGAAATCTTAGTAAATATGTGTAGTAATCTTAATAACTTATTTTTGCACGCAAAAACGAAAAAGTTCGATTGTTCAAACAAAGTAAAGCTTATCAATCACAAAGCGTAACAAACTTATATAACAAAGCTCTAATCACAAAACTTTCTTAATCACAACAAGAAAACCTAATATCTACTTAAACAAACAGCTTATAAACAATGAACTTACAAAAAAGTTTGCACGAGACGTGACAAACTTTTTGAACGAAACTTTTTAGACACACATACTTTCCTAAAACTATCACGCCACATTCAACCTTAATCTACCCAATCTATGACACATTTCAGCGTAAAGTAATCATTCAAGCGCATCTGGAACCTACACATGTATAAATAACTAGTAGTACCTACGCCCCGGCTTCGCACGGGTAGCCTATATAAAAGATATCATTATAATATAGCCTATGTTCAGCGCAGATAATGTAGCTTCACAACAGTGAAAGAATTTTTGAAATCGGTCCAGTAGTTTCGGAGCCTATTCGATGCAAACAAACAAACAAACAATCAAATCTTTCCTCATTATAATATTAGTTTAGAAAACACAACAGTTTATCTGATAATGAATTTCGAGGCATTACGTAGAAAGAATAAGCTTCTTATTCGAATGACAGAGAAAATAAAATCCATGTGACGATGTAACATCACAGATCGAATTGTTTTTGCTCGGCACGTAATATTTATTCCTTATGTAGGTAATAACATCCTACTAGTCTGTAGTAATAACATTTTGTATGCTAGCACTGATAGCCATATATGAAATTGTTTTGTTTTGTACATTAGGAAAGATTATTTGTAATAATAAATACTTAATAAAATATGTAATTCAGCGTTGTATTTTTGCTACAATTTGTATCGAAAAATATATGTTATTTTGTTACCATAGTAAACATCCTAATTTATTTATTGCGAGTGCTAACAATTTCTCTTCATTATTTTGTATTTATAAAATAAAACATCGGTTTCGAACCAAATAATAGCATTAAGTTATTATTAAGCAATGTACCGGTACCGATCAGATTTGAACCTACGACCTAAGGTTCAAAAAACAAAATCACTACTCAACAAACAGCGCTCTTCATAACAATAGAAAATGTTCACTTTAGGGATGGTTTTAAGGGCCAGGTTATTTAATTTACTAACTAAGGGTCCCACATTAAAAGCATACCCAGACCCGAGATAATAATTTGAAACAAAACAGACCGGCATGTAATCAAGTCGAAATTAAAGTTAGGGTTCAAGCAAAGGGTTGATAAATATAGCTTGAAGGTTATTTGCCCATGTAAGGCGCACTGCACACCATCAGTTTAGTATAAAACTACTGACAGTCACTTAAAACTGACGATGTAGAACACAAATCTTTTAAATCAGGATTGTACTTTGGACGCTTGAGCGAGAAGTAGTTTTTATGAATATTAAAATATTAAACACTAGTAGTACGCCCCGGCTGGGCACGGGTAGCGGGTAAGGAATTTCTTAGGTATTTTTTTACACCTTGGGTTACATGATTGATGTTTTCGTAAGGATCCCTATTTTTTTTTAAATATAGTATAGCCTATGTTCATCGCAGATAGTGTAGCTTCACAACGATGAAAGAATTTTTTAAATCGGTCCAGTGGTTTCGGAGCCTATTCGATGCAAACAAACAAACAATCAAATCTTTCTTCTTTATAATATTACTTTAGATTGAAATACAACCTTATAAAAAAAGCATCAGATGCACAGCACACAATCTTTCACCTTCGTACTCTCATATTACTTATTTTATTGCCATAAAATTTGTATTTTCTGAGATTATATGTTTGCTCATAGAAATATTTGTACATAACAATGAACACGAAACGATTTTATATCTTCTACAGGATATGCTTATTTTAAAGCATTCGCATTTTAATGCTATTTCAGGCTTTTTTTTGTCTTACGTATTTACTTGGAAAAAAAAGAGCAAAAAACTTACGGCCGTTTCTTCATATAATCTAAATAATTGGTGCGTATCTTTTAGTCTAACGGTCTCTCTTATAAAAAGTTAACGCAGACTTGAAGTATTGATTACCATACGTAATGATGACTTAAAATTAACGCTAACTTTTTATAAGATAGACCGTAACTAATTAGTAGCTCAATAGTAGTAAAGCTCTATTCGAACTTAGTTTAAAGTTGTTTATCGCTTAGCCATGACATTTTCATTTTTATTGATACGCATGAAGAAGAAGTATGACTCAGTCAAAACTGCTCGTCTACTCCGTGCTTTAGTTAATTGCCGAAATATAAGAAAACATTTCTGCAGGTCCCTAGTTATTGTGGCTGGGTCCACGTTTTTTGCCGAACTTCATTGCGGAATACTTTAGCTAACTTACGCAATTAACTTGGATGTCTACTAAACTGTGACGTTTTGTTGAGCTCACGAATTTAATTCACAAGATGGCGTAATGGATAAGATTCAGCGATTTTCTTCTTTTTAAAAGAAAAACATATCCTACTAATATTAGGAACGCGAAAGTTTGTATGGATGGATGTATAGATAGATGTGTGGATATTATGTCTGGGTGTTTTTATGTCCGTATTTACAAAAAAATAATATACAAGTATTCTATAAGCAGTCTAGTTCCCATAGTACAAGCTTTGTTTAGTTTAAGAATGAGAGTGAGATACTAAGTATATTATTTGTTGCTTTTTCACGCAAAAACTTAAGAATAAATAATTATACATCATAATAATATATTTACAAAGATTGTGGGAATTTTCAAAAACGATAGCAAGACGAAGTCGCAGACACCAGCTAGTCGGTATATATTTTTTTTTTAACCTATACTGTCCCACTGCTGGGCAAAGGTCTCCCCCAAAGCCTTCCACCTATCCCGGTATATATTAATAAATAAAAATAATAAATAATGCTGGACAATCCACACACCATCATCTAGCTCCAAGATAAGCAGAGCTTGTGTTATGGGTACTCTATTGAAAGTATCACGCCACTAATTAAGCAAAACTTAGACATGATCAAATTGTTTCCAAATCGTGTTAATTCTACCCGATGTATTTTCGATCGCGTAGGCATGGGGTTAGAACACCGATTAACGAATATAAATAGCTATTTATTTTTACTGAAGACCTTTTCACCCTTTTTCCTACCTAATGCCTATAAATAGACAATGAAATGGGCGTAACCATAATGGGTTATAAGTTATAATATAACGAATAGTTATTAATTATAACTAAAAAAAGAATTGTCTGTTTTGCTAATTTAGTAACTACAATCGCAAAAATGAATAAAACTATTTTATTTATATCTAATTAAAATAGGTTGATGTTATGTTTTAAACAAAAAATATGCTTTTACTATTTTCTACTTAGACGTCCATATTTTTAATAGGTAACCAAAAAATCTGAGTGATCCACCGTACCTAGCGATAAAGTACTGACCCCTTTTTATCACGTTTAATTTTCAACCCAATTAACCCGAAGTCTGAACAAAAGATGTCACCACCGATGTAAAATAATCATTAATAATCCGTAAAGTGCTGCAAAGCAGCAAAAGTACGGAAAACTTGTTATTTATGCCGCTCTCAAGAACTCCGCGGGGTTGGGCTCATGTCAAAAGAGACTGTCAAAAACATGACCAAGGTTTTTAGGATTTTTCCGTAGAACATTTTCCACAATGTCGTACACAGTTTCTGATGAGATTTCAAAATAAAAATGTAACATTTTTCACTGCATTTTTCATCAGGAAATAATTTATTCACTGTACATCTTTGAAGTTGACTATTACTTTATACTTACCATTGAATAGAATGGAATAGAAATACTTTATTTTATGTCACAAATACAACAAAAAAAAAACAAAAATACATAAAATTTGAAACGTAGGTAGAACATAGTATTTCTTATGCCATCTCTGGCAAAAGAGCATGTGGGCCACCTGATGGGAAGTGGTCACAGCTGTACAGATACCTGCGATACCAGAAGCGCGTTGCCAGCCTTTTAAATGCATGGGTGATTTTTTTTGTATCAACCTACGCTGTCCCACTGCTGGGCAAAGGTCTTCCCCCTCTCTTTCCACCTCTCTCTATCCCTGGCTAACTCTGGTCATTCCCGGTCGAAGAAGTCAAGGTCGTCGCACCAACGCTTCTTAGGGCGTCCGCGACGTCTTCTACCCTCTATCATACCTGCTACTCCTTGAGCCCATTATTCTGGATCCATACGTATCACGTGATATTAATATTGTTGAATATTAAAAAAAAAGAGATAATAATAGGCTGACTTACGGCCGGTTTCTGAAAACCCAAATCACGATTGATGCGAGTTCGACACATAGTAATTATTTGATTTTTTCGTTGATCATCGTTTGGGAAACCGGCCGTTAGTCACGTAAAGCTCGCAATCGACATTGTAATGAGATATCTACAGAATCCCAGTGATTTCATTTAATAAATAATTACTTGAGCTCTTTAACTTTCCGTCCGAACAAAGACGGCGTTTTATGTCTTAGTTCTGCGTTTTATAAAAAGAATAAGTACTATTGAATCCAAGAAAAGATATTCCACTTCGATGACTCTCAAAGAAACTATCTGACTTGTCCAATAAATGTTCGAGATGAGAACCCGACAGAGTGAAAATCTATTGAATGTCGAACGATATTATAAAAACTCTTGTAACTTCGGTATTACGTGGAGGCTGTTTTTATACCGATACGATACTCCTACGATCACCCTACGATACATGAAATACACCATTCCAAAAATGCACTCGCCTCCTTCTCTTTACATTCACCTGCAAAAAGTGTACAGATACAATATAACTAAATTGGGTATTGTCATTGTTTGTTGCAGTGACCGTCTAGATATGTTACTTCTTTCGGCGCCTTCTTGTACCAGTCCTATACTAAATGTCGTGTAGGTATATCGGTATCGGACAATGTGCAAAGTTTTATTCTCATTATATCATTTTAATTTCTGCTGATTCTTTATTTCTGAAGAATAGAATTATATTTTCTAGCATTAAATAAAATAGGCTTAAAAGAGACTTGATTTATGTAGAGTTGTGAACCAGTATGCTTTTAGTTTTAGTTTTAAGTATAAAGTAAGATTTTAAGTTTGTTTGTGAATACTGAAATTAAAAAAACGTATATTGATTTATCAACGATACGAAAAAGAGCATTGTTTTTATACTACTAACTAATCTATGCTCAAAAATGGGCAATCCCTAACATAATTTAAATGTAATAAAGCAGAAGATTTATGTTGTTGGGAAAAGAAATGGCAAAAAAAAAATAACTAACCTAACGTATGACCACGTACACTATGAACTTAATCACTTTTTAGACAAAAAGCTTTTGTCTGTATTTTCTGTTAATAAACAACAAAAAGAAACAACAAGATGTCAAAGTTACCCAGTTTTTATGATTACTTATGTCATAAGCTTGTTTAACAGCACCAAGTAAAGTAATTCTACTTTCAAGAACAAAACAAATTAACTTTATTATAAAAGCTCTTAAAATTCCAAACTTTTATAATGTACTTAAGTTCATAATGGTAAGTATTTTACTAGACTTTTATAATTAATTCTTCTTCTTCTTAGACAAGAAGAAGAAGTTTCTACTCGCAGTTTTAACTTGTGTTATGTAATGGAAGAAACTTTATTGGTTTATGAGTTATCCTAATATCATGTAATTTTTCTGTGTTTTTGGGTTGATAATAAATCTTATGTTATCATAACCTAAATTTATTATTTTTAGTTATTTCCCAAATAAAACAACATACAATTAAAATATCTGCTTATAGAATGTCAAATTATTATAACACATGTCAAAAGTCATGTATCTGCAAAAAAACAAAGAGCTACGCTCATAAACGTTTTTATTGCACATAAGAATACATAAATTATACTTAAATTTATCTAGTGTATGTAGTAAAAATGACATTTCAACAGTTTTACACCTTATAACTGAATATGTACCCAAAGTCATAAAAAACAACGATGAAGTTCTCACATTTTTAAGGGAGAATAAGATAGATTCATCTATTGTATCATGTTGGTTAAAAATATAGGTTTTAACTTAAGATTAGAGCCGCACATGACCCCGCAGTCACTACAATAGTATTGACTTTAAAGCTTACTTAAATAAAATTAATCATGAAGCCTAATTTGCTACTGAAGTTATTTTATATACATACGGTCTATCTTATAAAAAGTTAGCGCAGACTTGTAGTATTGATTACTATACGTAATGACGACTTAAAGTCGACGCTAACATTTTATAAGATAGGGGGTTAGAATAGAATAGAATAGAATAGAATTTCATTTATTAACAAAGATGTACACAAATAACAATAATAAAAATAATTTAGCAGAGTTAGTGTGACATCGATCTTTCGTCATTTTGTAATATTACAATATCAAACAATCGTCTCATAAATAGGTACTTACTAATAATCACAATAAAAAGTAAATACAATTGATTCATTAATTAATTAATTCATGTAGGTTAAAATCTAAATATACAAGTCAAAAAACAACAATTTTAAAAGTTCAACAAGTTCAAATAATAATAAGATTAAAATAATATACAAAATGATTAATTAAGTAAATTCATATACAAAATAATTAAATTAAAAATCATATGCTGTAAAGGGGCGTCGTCATTTAAAAATAAAAATAATACTCATTTCCTAGGTACCTCAACTACTTATCAGTTATGATTAAAGCTACTGTAGTCATTTTCTAAAAACTCACTGACATTGTAAATGGTCTTGTAAAGGAGAAGTAATTTAATTTTGTTTAGAAATGAATGTACACACGTAATTTGTCTTATACTTAATGGAAGCTTATTAAATAGTTTTGGTCCAATAACCTGTGGTTGTTTTTTGGAAAGACTAAGTCTGCAGGTAACGGATTCGAGAAAAACTCCATTTCTGGACTTACGATTGCTACTTGCTCCTCTTATTTTGAAGTGACTGAAATTATGCTTGACATATTTTAGCACTTCTAATATATAAACAGACACTGATGTTAATATTTGCAGGTCTTTAAAGTGGTCCCTACAAGATTCTTTGTATTTTGCTTTAACAAGTGTCCTAATTGCGCGTTTCTGCATCTTTAAAACTCTTTCACTGTCTGTCGACCATCCCCACATGACTATTCCATACATCATGATAGAGTGCACGTAAGCATAGTAAGTTTCCTTCAGACTTATTTCCGAGATCATTGGGCGCAGCTGCTTTAATGCATAAACTCCTCTTGCCATTTTCTGACAAGTGGAGTCTATGTGATATTTCCACGTCATGCCGGCGTCCAGTTCAAAACCTAACAATTTTGTTAAGTTTGAGCTGTTTATCACATTGCCGCTCAGCAGTGGCACTTTAAAAGTGGTTGATTGTTTCATAGCCTTAGCATTAAATATCATTATACATGTTTTTTCTTCGTTTAGTGTCAACCCGTTTATTATGAACCAATCTGCTAATATTTGAATAGTATCACTAATATTTTTTAACAGATCTGGAATGTTATCTGCAGAAATGATAACTGTAGTATCATCAGCATACTGTACAATATCTCCTACAATATTATTTTTTACCATATCGTTTAGGAAGACGAGAAATAAAGTGTTACCCAACGAAGATCCCTGAGGAACACCTATGTCAATACATTTCGCTGCGGATCTTATTCTTTTTTCATTAGTTTTTATTTCGACAGTTTGTTCTCTATTATCTAGAAAAGATTTTAATAGTTCTAGGCTACGGCCTCTGATTCCGTACACTTTTAACTTTTCTAAAAGCAGCTCATGATTTACGGAATCAAAAGCCTTTGATAGGTCTAAGAAAATACCCGCCACTTTTTTCTTATCTTCTAAGCACTGTAAAACATGCTTTAAAAACTTTTGAGTTGCTGATACTGTTGATCGATTTGATCGATACGCATGCTGGCAATCAGCCAAAATATGATTACTATTGAGATGTTTCATAATGGATTCCGACATTATAGATTCAACTAATTTGGATATTGTAGGAACTATAGTGATTGGGCGATAGTTTTTTACGTCAGAAACTTCTCCTTTACCTTTATACAGTGGTGTCAGTCTCGATTTTTTCAACGTTTTAGGATAAAAGTTAGACTCAAGAATGTTATTAATAAGAAACAGGATGTGATCGCTTAGAGCTGTCATAGTTTTATACAAGAAATCTCCTGATATGTCAAAAATGTCTTTAGTATGCGAGTTTTGAATTTTATCATTGACTAGTTTTAATAAGAACTCTTTCGAGATTGATTGAAAATTAAAATCAGGGTGTTGAGATGTTGAGTCCTTTAAGAATGCTAGTGCCTTATTAAGATTAGGTTTATTACGCAGTATAATATTCTGACCTATCGATACGAAATGACCATTTATATAGTCTGGAATATTTTTAGTTAAAATAGGTGTATTTGATAGAGTGTCTACTAAGTTCCATTTCCACTCTTTAATTGCTTTGTTAGTATCTTCTTTTATAACTGCCCATACTTCTTTTTTAGGGTTTTTTGAGCTTTGAATGCGTTGGCCTACATATTCTCTCTTTTTTTTCTCAATAGACGCACAATGGTTTTCTACTTTTATGTTAATTAAACATCCGATTGATAATAGTTCAGGGTATTGTCGTTGCATTTGGTATAAGTCATGAATATCTTGCTGAGCCTGAATGATTTCATCACAGATCCATGGACATTTACGGGTCGTTTTGGTTCTTGTCACTCTCTTTGGAAAATAGACGTCCATATTCCATGTTAGTTTCTGAATAAAATTATCTACCGTTTTATTATCGTAATTAGCAAATATCATATCCCAGTCATAGGATAGCATAGCGTTATTAAATTCAAATATCATGGAGGGTTTCAACAAACGTTTTTCTACATAAATATATTTAGGTATTGGTTTAGTAGTCATTTCGATTGTAACCATTTGTGCATCATGGTCTGAGAGTCCCGAGGCTAATGGTCGAACCATTATGTAAGGGTTATGTATGTTAGTGACTACAAAATCAATTGAGGTTCTTGACTTATTCTTATCTATCCTTGTTTCAAAATTAACAACATTTCGGTAACCATGAGGTATTAAAACATCATTCAAAGTATTTCGTTCTGTTGAATCCAGAAGGAAATCAACATTCCAGTCTCCCAATAAAACAGTTTTTGACTTAGTCAAAGTATTAAGCAATTCAAATAATTTTGTCAAAGTATCAATCATAATTTTGAACACTCCCTTTCCAGTTCTATAAATACCTATCACACGCAATTTATCAAATTTACAATCAATTTCTATTCCTGTTAGCTCAAAATGATATTCACAAGCCAATTTATCAATAGCTTCGCACTTTCTAAAACTTAGTTTGTTATTTACAAAAATAGAAACACCTCCGTGAATGATTCGTTTTCTTATGAAGTAATTGGCATGCAAGTATCCATGTATAGATAAGTTATTTATGTTATTAGAATTACACCATGTTTCAGACAATATTAATACATCAGGCTCGTAAGTATCAGTTAAACTATGTATTAACATGGTCTTATTACCAATGCTACGTATGTTTTGGTGCAATAGTGTTATTCCATTTTTCTTCATGTAAGTTGTAGATCCACCCTGCGCTTGGCTAAAAAATGATTATCAACAGATGCATTTTTTGTTATTATTTCAGGGTTTAAATTTTCTTTAGTCAAGCAGATTAAGTTTTCATGAGTGTGGGTAAATTCAAACAATGAATTATGAATAATAATATCAAATAAGAATTTTAAGAACATATTTGTCACTGAATACCTTGACCTAAATATCCTATATTCGTATTGATTGATATCAATTACAGTCATACCATTTGAATGTGTTGCTAATTTCAGTAGCTTAGCATTCATATCAAAAATAATTTTATTCAATTTGTTATTACGGTTATTATGACTGCGTAAGTAGGGAATATTTGTTATTTGAAACTTTAATTTCCTTTGTCTACAGCAATCCCTAACATATTTAGCTATTTCTAATTTAAATTCCTTATAGTCAGATGCAATTACTATGACGTCATCTCCTTCTCGCATAGTAGCAGTTAATGTAGTGAGGTTTTTGACGATCTCTCTGAACGGTGCATCCGGCTTGCAGACGGACACCACGGATTCATATGCGTTGGAATTCTGGCTAATGTACTTTGCCAATGATCTACCATAAATATCACACAAAATTAAACATTTTTTGCGTGCTGATTCGACGTTTTGCTGAACTTGGGTTGGAGTTTCCTCGTGTGTTTCAGATGTATTATGTGTTACTTTGGGATTCGTAGGCAAAGTAGTTTTGTTCTGGGATTCCGTGCATAAGGCTGTTTGCTGTTGAGATAATTCAGTAGAGTCTACTAACTTATTTTTTCTTCCTTTCTTCTTTTTTATATTGTTTGTATTTGTAGTTGGGATGTTCGTACTGGTTTTAATTTCATTTTTCTTCTTTTTATCGGTTTTCGTTTCTATGCTATGATTTTTTAACTGAATAATTTCTCTCTGTAGCTCTAGTACCGTATTTTTTAATACAAATATGTCATTTTTCAATGAATCTGTCAATTGTTCATTTTCTAATATGGTAGTTTTTTGCAGCTGTTCAAAAAGTGCTGCGTTGCTTTCATGCATTTTTATAATAGTTAATGCTTCTTCATATTCCGATACATCTTGGGCGCGTCGCATCAACTTTTCACTTAATTTATTATTTTGTGAAATTAACTCCTCGTTGTCAATTTCTTTAGTCGCCAGATAGTTAATTGTACTAGCATATTTTTATACTCCTCTGAGTATTCTTCTTGTTCCTTTATTAATTTGATATTGAGTTCTTGGGTTTTTAATAATTCCGTTGTTAATCTTCGAACACGCTTTTCTGTGTCTTGCATCGCTATACGACTTCTGGTCTGAGGCATTTCTGTGTGATTCTGCTGTTGGCAGTAGTCTCTTTCAAGTAAACTAGTTTCCTTGTAGATAAGTTTTAGGTTTTAATAAATTTTTTTGCGCAAAAAGCCAATTGCTCTCTCAGAGGCTCGAACTAGGGTATTAGGAGCCGCTCAACTCTCTGACCAAGCCACAGACCACTGAGCCAGTTAAGATTTAACGTAATATGCGAAATTATAGAATGGTATGATCCAGTGTTGGGTAGATGATATAATTTGTGTGAATACCCTTCTTTATAATTATTTCTTAACTTTTATCAAAGATTCGCTGAATAATCTTCAATTTTCAGCTAATATCACTGAGTATTATAAATGTGGTTTGTACTCACTGTTGTTGTTTTAATTTTTCTTATTTACACTGCTTTATAAAGCTTGTTTTGTATTAACTTGTTGTCCTTTTTTTGTACTTGTTGTCCATTATTTATCTTGAATTATTTCTTCTTTAACTGAGTTTATATGTTCATGGCAATATATGTACATAAGGTTTGCACTATTTTCTCACTGATTTTGATAATACTGACTTTGTAGGGGGGTTAAAAGTATTTTTAAACAATATATATTTACAGAGCACTTTCAGACTTCGCGACGGTGGCGCCGCGCGGAAAGAAACCCTTAGTTAGACTCCCAACTCAAGTAGTGCTTTCCCAGACGAGCTGGCTTCCCCTGAATAGCTCGGTTTCCGATATAGCGTACGAAACTTATTCCAACCTATCAAATCCAGTGGGATTATTAGCCCTGTTTGTCTATTCCTGTCACTCCTGAAGGATCCAGTACTTCCCGTGACGGTCTCAAGACAGATTATACGACTGGGTTGTACTTTACATATAAGAGAATGTGAATTTTCGAGATGTTATCCTTGAATTTAAGGAAAATGACTCGCACGTGTCTCATCATTGTGAATACTCTGTCGAGTCGACAAATGAGCTATTCAGAGCTTAGGGGGAGGTACGGAAACATATGTAGAACAGTAACTCTACTATGAGTTTTTACTATACTATATATACTATACTCGCTAGCGTCTGTAGTTAAATAAATGTATGAAGATTTGTACAGCGCCTCTAGCGGATAGTTGGGTACTAAAATTCGTAATACTAATATTGACGTAACTACTGTAGTAAAGCCAGGCGATTTTACTGTGACAACTCATGGTAGAGGTACAGTTTACTTCTGTTGTACATACATACATTTTTTATATGATTTACGTACCTGCACAGGCGCAGGAAGTTGGGTAAAAGTGGCGCGGCCTAAAATTGTTTATTTTGTTGTAATAATATACGTACCTACTTGTTTCTCACAAGGCCTATTGGTCGAAAGGTCTCGACAGAATACCAGCGCCTAGCTACCTACAAGTGGCTAGGCATTATGCTGAGTCGGGGCCCTTTTGCTGCTGTAGCACACAAAAATGACTGTTGTTTAATTTTTATTGTTTTGTTTTTATTTTTGGTCTTTTGTTTTGTGTGCTATGTGTAGTAAATAAATAACTGTCTATGTCTTGTATTTGTTAGATATATAAATCCACCGATCTCTTAGCATTGCTGACATTTTACAATATTTCATATCGGCAGAAAGCAATCAAATTAGAAAACGTCAAAAAGTCTCTAGAAAAAAGTTCAAGAATTCTCACGATGTGACATTTGGACCGGAATGTAATTTCCGCCATTTTTTTTGAGGTTATGATATTGGTTTAATTCCCGACTTTTTATTTGCTGAAGTCCGTAGTTTCATAGATCTTAGTCAACTACTCTGCAAATGTTGCACCCGTGTGCATTAAATCATATAGGTACACTAAGGTAATCCATGAGGACCTATTGGGACCCGCCATGAAGCTGATACCAGAATCTTGGGTACGCTTCCGATTGGTACTGATTTGGATCAGTTGAACTATCTATCCGTTTGCAACGGTCTGTAGATAGCTCAACTGTTTCTTATGTATTTTATATGCCTATGTACATTTTGTAAATACTGTAATAGTCGTAAGTTTGTTTGTGAATAACTACCTGATTATGCTGATTACCTTGTTCGAAACTACAGCTCCCACACAATTTTGATAACACCCCGATTATTGAGCTTGAAACAATTCCCCAAACACCGTAATAAGTAATGGAGTGTGAACGAGCCGAGGAGATCCGCTTCGCACGTACGACATCCTTTAAGGGGAAACCCCCATGCGGCTTTCAAAAGCCGGATAAGCCTTCACCAAAGTTGAAACCAAAAGGTATCCCGAAATGTCCCACCTCTTACTAAAGACAGAGGTGGGACATTTCGAGAGACCTTTCGCATATTTATAATATCGTGGTTATTGTGACTTAAACTCGTTATTGCTTCAAATATTAAAAATGCGAACCCGGAACACTGACTGAGACGAGCCTGAGCCGAGAGTCGTCTCTCGAATATCCATACAAAAATATGAGGATATCCGAGAGACGACTCTCGGCTCGAGAGTAGGGTGTTTTAAAATACAAGCTCGGACTAAGCCCTCTGCAGACAAAACAAGACTTCGACTCATCATCAGCCGATATCGGCCTACTGTTAAACGTAGTTCTCTTATAAGACGCGCCACTGAGCCCGGTCTTCGTCTCTTCTTGTCTAGTTAGTACATTCTGCAGATCGTTGCTCCATCTTACCGAGTGCGTCCTACACTAAGCTTTCTGAAACGTGAACTCTAATCCAATACCCATTTGCTTCAACACATGACGTATTTCGAATGTTTTTATTTACCTTTTGTAATAAGATTATTTTTTATTTTATTTATTTATTTGCTCCTCGGAGCAGGCTATAGTTTAGAACCATACCGCCTAGTCTTATATATCTTCAAAAACTAATTAATTTTCACAAAACTTTTTTATGCTAATCCGCCATTTTTTTTTCTTTTGTAATAAGAACACGTGATATTGTTTTTTTTTGTATTCCGACTTTTTTAATAAGTCGGATTCCAGAGCCCAGCCCGCGAGTTTTGAAATATTCAAACTCAAGGCTGTAGGGCGTCGTTTGCATAAGTACCCGGCCCTTCGCAGGCCAGACGATGTAAATAAGCGGAAACATTGCTGTACCGCGCTACTTACTGTTGTACCGCTTCATATTTAAATGTAAAAGTTTTCGTTATATTTTACGTACTAAAAACTTTGTCACTTGTCTCTTTGTTTTTGTTTCTATTTTATACTGGTGGGCGATGGTCCACCTGCGACGCGGAAGGTTGCGCGTTCGATTCCCGCCTTGGGATAAATGTTTGTATGTTCTGCAAATATTTATTCCGGGTGTTCTGGGTATTATATGTATAATAAAAAAATATCTATCTATGTAATGTATTATATTAAGTATGTCAGTCTTCTAGTACCCATAACACAAGCTCTGCTTAGCATGGGGCTAGATGATGTTGTGTGGATTGTCCAGCATTATTTATTTATTTATTTATATTTATTTATACATATTTAAGGACATTTAACACAACGTCATGTAGTGTTATGCAAAGTTTGTACTATGAGTATCAGATTGCCGGCAGAATACTTGGATAATTATTTTTTGTAAATAATAATAACTAATATAAACAGATTAGTTACATTACCCAACTAATATTACTAATCTAATGTTTTGTACAATTACTATCGCATATCGGTCTATCTTATAAAAAGTTAGCGCAGACTTGATGTCTTGATTACCATACGTAATGGTGACGTTATTTCAACGCTAACTTTTTATAAGATAGACCGAGAGACAAACTAAATATCTAAACATATACGTATACCCCCACGTATATGTTTAGATTAGATCAACCCTTAAAGTTTGTCAGTTTTCTTTAACAACTTGCAAATAATAATAAAAATAGCCACAAAAAGCTCTCATCGTCGTTTTTAGACAAAATTAATTCAACACCCCGTGACATTTTACCTCAGTGTTTTCTTAACTTCAGCGACAATTCGCAAGATATCAAAAATTCTATGGCAATAAATATGCATGAGCGTTGTGCCCTCGACTGTGCGCAGGACAATCTCTTTGTCGACAATTCCAAAGTGGTAAGTTAGGGTAGTACTGTGGGTACAGTCGACATCGTAAGTTGATGAAACACGGAACAAAAAATATGGCTTTGGAAACTAGTACATTGTAATTTTGATATTTAACCTAAGTAGAATTAAGTCTAAAATAACTTTTTTATAAATGGGAATAAAAAATAAACTGTATTCAATTATTTTGTAGTATTGTGTGTGTAAGTAATTTGATACGCATTTATTATTCAAACAGTAATAGTTATTAGATTCAATCAGACGACCGATGTGGCGCGGTGGGCGATGGTCCGCCTGCGACGCGGAAGGTTGCGGGTTCGATTCCCGCCTTGGGATAAATGTTTGTACGATCTGCAAATATTTATTCCGGGTGTTCTGGGTATATTATATGTAAAATAAAAAATATCTATCTATGTAATGTATTGTATTAAGTATGTCAGTCTTCTAGTACCCATAACACAAGCTCTGGTTAACTTGGGGCTAGATGATGTTGTGTGGATTGTCCAGCATTATTGATTTAATTGACAGATCTTAATTAAATATAAATAGGAGCTACAAAAAACCATAATCGGTCCGAGTAGGAAAAAATAAGTGATCTTCTTATGCTGACTGTACCAGTTGTACACCTGCTTTTATTTAGCATGCCGTTAATATGGAGTTCCTTTCTGTTTATTTTAGGTGTTTTTTTGTAAATTTTAGTAGTAATGGGAATATAATAATATCTGATATAAACATTATTATTCAGTTCAGTCTACGGCGTAGCTGTTTATGTAGTTACAATGTCTACGAAACAGCTACGCGTTATTTATTTTGGAGTCCAATTTTTTTTTTGACTGTATGAAATAGCATGTGATTTTTCAACAAAGATACATACAATACCTTCATACATTTTTTTTACATGACTGTAAGACATTCAGAATTTCGCCAAAATTATGAGGCTAGAAATAATATTTGTACAGATATCTATTTTACGTACACTTGAGGATTTTATTAGATTTTGTGTGGGCTAAAACGCGTAGGTTCTTAAACAAATTAACAAAGTTCTTTGAATAATAGAATGTGTGGGCTAAAGTTAAACAGAGGTGAAATCATAAAAGCATTAATAAAATTAGCCATTTGCAAAAATAAATGGTAAATTCTGGATTTTACGTTTTATTGGATTAAAAAGACTGCCATTCGCGCGGCAATGCAGCTAGTATCTTGGGTACGCTTCCGATCGGTACTGGTTTGAATCAGTTGAACTTTCCATAGATCGTTTGCAACGGTCTGTAGACAGCTCAACTGTTTCTTATGTATTTTATATACCTATGTACATTTTGTAAATACTGTTATAGTCGAAAGATTCTTTAAAAATTAGTAGTTTAGTGTTATTTATCGACAAAAACTTTCCGAATCCCAAACATATGTATATACATAAATACATGGGTAAAGTAGTAAGTACTATAACAAAGACTTATACATATGCATGTGACTATTGACGCCTGAAAGCAATTAGTGCAATGTCATTCGGGCATGTGATAGACACGACAATAACCCGTGCCTACCTACACGTGTCCAGACTATCGTAAACATATCGTCACGGCAGAGTATTTCAGATACACTGCGCAGTAACGCTGCAACGGTTGACAGTCAAGCTGATATTAAGACGCAGTGTAATTCGAAGCATACGTAAAGGCACGAAAGTTTGCTCGTGCTTAATGCTCAGATGCTCATTCCTTTGACTGATGTTATTGATATTCTATAGTCAATTACCAGTTAAGATAGGAGAAGACGTTAACTCCGCCATTGCCGGTCCCAAGCCCGGATGCAAAAGGAGGAGGGTTGGTCAGGGGAGACCAAACCTACCGTAAAAGGTCAACGCCGAGTCTCAGGCGGCGGTAACTAACCTGACCTTACCATGGCCCATAATGCGCATGAAGCGGGAGACAGTAACCGAGAGGACTAAATAACCTCTGCAATACTGACACGGAAGGACGTGGGAGCCCACCGTGCTTCATTTTCCCAAGAAAACCCCCCAATCATGAATACGAATCTGAGAGAATGCGATTTGTTGGACGACCCGACTAACGCTCGGCGCCATTCGGTATCCGGGCCGGATGGTGTGAAATATGCTACCGAAGCTAGAGAACAAATTAATGGCAGCAAGATGCTGTCCAACAAAACTAAGAAATTAACTATACGTGCACATCAACGTATTGGCACCTGGAATGTAAGAGGCCTACTGAAGCCAGGGAAGCTAACCATCGTAGAGAAAGAGATGGAGTGCCACAATCTCAACGTACTAGGTCTAAGTGAAACACATATGCGAGGTCAAGGTCACTTTAAAACCACACTGGGTAGCACTATGTACTTTTCGGGCTCAGAAGACTCAAGCTCTAATGGTGTCGGAATCTTGTTACCGGCCAAACTTAACAGTTATGTTCTTGGATACAACCCTGTATCTGACCGCATTATTACCCTCAAACTGGACACCAAGCCATGCACGTTAAACATTATTCAAGTATATGCCCCCACATCACAATCCACTGAAGAAGATTTAGACAGGTTCTATGGAGAGCTGGAGGAAACAATGAATACCATCCCCAATCGCCAAATAACGATGATATTAGGCGATTGGAACGCCAAAGTTGGAACAACCACAAATAACGACCACCTGCAGGAAATCATAGGAAAGTTTGGCCTCGGAGTAAGAAACGAACGCGGCGAGAGGCTGATTGACTTTTGTAATGGCAAAAAATTAGCCATTCTCAATACTTTCTTTCAACATCACCCAAGACGACTTTATACTTGGAAGTCTCCAGGAGACAGGTACAGGAACCAAATTGATTTTATATTTATAAATACCCGCTGGAGATCTTCCGTTCACAATGTCAAAACTTTTCCTGGTGCCGAATGCGGTACGGATCACAACTTGCTCGTGGCAAGTTTTGCGCTCCGGCTACAATCAAAAAAGACGAGGAGTTCTCCTAACCCCAAACAACTCGATCTAGACGAAAGAATGGTATTTCAAGAGGTCATAGAAAGAAAATTGGAAACAGCGTCTCTGAAGCTCTCGACTGCGAACTCTCACTGGCTACACCTAAAGGCGCTTATGTACGACACATTGCAAGACATACGCAAAAGCAAGACGCTGAAATCTGGTACTAAAAGGTCCACTTGGATTTCGGATCGCACTTGGTCCCTTATCCAACAACGGAAAGAGCTGAAAATTAGAGGTTTGCAAAATCCAGAAGTTCTGAAGGATTATTCAGAGTTGTGTCGCAAGGTAGATATGTGCTGTAGAAAGGATAAAAATAAGCATATCGGGAACATCTGCAAAGATATAGAGCAACACTCTATGAAATACCAGACTGGAGATCTTTTCAAGAAAGTACGGTTGCTCTCCAAGAAATTCAAACCGAAATCTTGGGTTGTCCAAGATGACCACGGCCAACTTCTTCATCAGCTTGACGAGGTAACCGATAGATGGCGTTCCTACTGTGAACGGCTCTACAAAGATACCCAAGCACCTGGCAGTTTACAGGCTTGGGATGACCTCGAAATGGAGCCAGACATACTGCGGTCTGAAGTCACTGATGCACTTAAAATGCTTAAGAATGAGAAAGCTCCTGGCCCGGACTTAATAACAGCTGAAATACTTAAAGCGCTGGGCGATCGCGGTATCGACACACTTTGTGCAATATGCAATAATGTCTGGGCTACTGGAGAATGGCCAGAAGACTGGACTCAATCCACTATCCTTCCGCTTCACAAAAAAGGCTCCACGAGACAGTGTGATAACTACCGAACCCTTGCACTTATTTCACATGCCAGCAAAGTTCTGCTTCACATTTTAAACAAACGCATCCGTCACTACCTGGATTGGCAGATACCGCAGGTTCAGGCAGGTTTTGTGAAAGGCAAGGGCACACGGGAGCAAATATTAAATGTCAGGCAAGTCATAGAAAAAGCCTATGAATACAATACTCCAGTGGTTATGTGCTTCGTTGACTATAGCAAGGCGTTTGATTGCGTCAATTGGAACTCCTTGTGGAAGGTCTTGGCTGAATTGGGGGTACCAAATCATCTATCGGCACTGTTGCAAAGGTTATACCATAGTAGTAAGGGTTTGGTCAAAATCGACACAGCTGTATCGCAACCATTTGCCTTTGAAAAAGGAGTGCGACAAGGATGTATTCTGTCACCTGTACTATTCAACGCTTACGGTGAATACATCATGAGGCTAACTTGCAGTGATTGGGCGGGTGGAGTTCGGGTTGGAGGAGTGAAACTCACTAATCTACGATACGCCGATGACACGACTCTTCTCGCTGCAAGTGAAGAAGAAATGTCGATGCTCTTAAACAAAATGGAACGAATTAGCAATGATCTTGGCTTGACCATTAACAGAACCAAAACAAAGATCATGTTTATAGATCGTGCAAATAAACTAAACAATACTGGTGCACTGAACCTGCAATCTGTAGATGACTTCACTTACCTCGGTTCTAACATAAGCAACAACGGATCTTGCGAGGCCGACATTAGAAGGCGCATTGGAATGGCCAAGAATGCCATGTCTCAGCTTCATAAAATTTGGAATGACCGAAACATCTCGCTTAGAACGAAAATTAACCTAGTTCGAACTCTGATATTTTCAATATTTCTTTATGGTGCTGAGACATGGACAATCAAGGCTGCAGACCGCAAACGCATAGATGCTTTTGAGATGTGGTGTTGGAGGAAAATGCTCAGAATACCGTGGACGGCTTATCGAACCAACGCATCAATTCTTCGGCAACTAAAAATTACATCCAGACTATCTACGACCTGTCTCAAGCGAATACTTGATTACTTCGGACACATTGCCAGGAAAGATGGAGACAACCTTGAAAAACTCGTAGTCACTGGAAAGGTGGACGGTAAAAGGTCGCGAGGTCGTAGCCCGATGCGTTGGTCAGATCAGGTCCGCACCACACTCAGCACATCCGTCTACGATGCCCTGCATTTGGCCGGGGACCGACAAAAATGGCGCAACATAGTCAGAAACAAGACATTGACTGGAGGTGGTCACGACCCTCAGACATGAGGAACACGAGTAAAGGAGGAGGAGTCAATTACCAGTTAGGTACCCTTAGAAATAAAATAATAATAAATAATGCTGGACAATCCACACAACATCATCTAGCCCCAAGCTAAGCAGAGCTTGTGTTATGGGTACTAGAAGACTGACATAAATACTTAATACAACACATTACATAGATAGATATTTTTTATTATATATATATAAAATACCCAGAACACCCGGAATAAACATTTGCAGATCGTACAAACATTTATTCCAAGGCGGGAATCGAACCCGCAACCTCCGCGTAGCAGACGGACCTTCGCCCGCTGCGCCACATCGGTCATCAAAAAAAAAGAAGACGTAATACTCTGAGGGTAGACCTACCTTTGTATAGCTGAACGATTTGGTTTATTGTGTGCTTGGATAACTTACCTGAAACAAATAAACAGTTCATTAGTGTAAGACAGTGCTAAATAAAATAACTCGGAATACTTCATCGTCATAATACCCATAACACAAGCTTAGCTTGGGGCTAGATGATGTTGTGTGGATTGTCCAGCATTATTTATTTATTCATTATTATTATTATCATCAACGTTTACACTGCTGGACGTAGGTCTCTCCCAAGACGCGCCATTGAGCCCGGTCTTCAGCGCTTCTAATGCAGTGTGTCACTAGTACTACTACAAGCAGTAAAATTGACACAAAAATGTGTATTTTTTTCTGCCAGTTGTACTATATCGACAATCTAAAATCCTGTCTACAAATCCGACTACAAGAAAAATTGGTCAAGAGTTTACACAATGTTTTCAATCAACAAAATGGAGCCGAAATAAATATAAATAAAATAAATAATAAATAATGCTGGACAATCCACACAATATCATCTAGCCCCAAGCTAAGCAGAGCTTGTGTTATGGGTACTAGAAGACTGACATACTTAATAAAATACATTACATATATTTTTATTATACATATAATACCCAGAACACCCAGAATAAATATTTGCAGATCATACAAACATTTATTCCAAGGCGGGAATCGAACCCGCAACCTTCCGCGTCGCAGGCGGACCTTCGCCCGCCGCGCCACATCGGTCGTCAATGAAATGTTTTGTATAAATATCCCGGCGACGTCACATTACTTATCCCTAAGTGAGTGTAAATCGATCCGACTCGGTTTTAAGGTTAAGTGAAGACCTACAGTACCCTAACTTTGGGAATCACTAGCTTTGTTTTTTTGGAAAACGGTGACCGCTATTTATTTGAACTGGAAAATTTTCAGGGAATTTGCCAAAATTGGCTTTTGCTCGTTCAATGGTGGGTTACAAGAATATAAAATTTTTCAAGATTGAATTTTGTTTTATCCAATTCACTGCTGAATTTACAAAAATATAATCTAAATGTTCCCATAATTAAGGATTCAAAAATAGGTATATCATCATCATCATTTCAGCCCGTTGGCACCCACTGCTGAGTATATGCCTCCTCTTTACTATGCCATTCTTTACAGTCCCCTGCGACACTCATTCACTGAAATTTATTCAAGATAATAATATTTTGGTACATTCTTGGTCACTAACATATTGGGTATACTTATTTAACCAATTGAATAGCTGGATAGCGATTTGCATGCAAATTATTGTGCTAATATTGATTATAGGATAAAAGTCATTACGTTTTTCAAAATAAGCTAAGGGATCAAGACATCATTGACTCTGTGATCCCGATAAATTTATAACCCGTCCCGGGATTATAATGGTAAATCCCGGATTTTTTAAGGTTAATTTTATTACAAAAAGCAGTATTTTTATGACCATGTTCATAAAATAAATAAATAATGCTGGACAATCCACACACCATCATCTAGTACCAAGCTAAGCAGAGCTTGTGTTATGGGTACTAGAAGACTGAAATACTTAATACAATACATTACTTAAACAATTATTTTTTTTATACAAATAAAATACCCAGAACACCCGGAATAAATATTTGCAGATCGTAAAATAATGACATATTAGGAAATGACTTTAAAAAAAATGTTTTTAACAAGCGCCAAATCTCACAAAACCTTCGCGAAAAAAGTTCAAAAGCTTTTAAAAGGTTACAAAAGGTTTTTATTAAAGAACAATCGGAAAAAAGTTATTCTATAGAAGGTTTGACCTGCTTTGATGTGAGATTTCACGGAGTTGGGCATCAAACAGAGCCAAATTAATTAACTAGTCTTATTTATGTCACAAGGATGAGTGGAAGGATTTGGGGGAGACCGTTGACCAGCAGTGGGACGAGATAAGTTAGGAAAAAAATACCATTATTTATACACACATTGTAAGTCATTGTCAATAATTTTAAATAGTTCAGTTTAAGTATAAGATAGTAGATGTAGTATTTTCCAAAGGGTAAAGAGGAAGCCACTAGTGACTAGACTATTACCTGGACTCCGCAGTCTGTCTGATGTCTGTCATCAGGTCATCTCATGAACCGTGACTTGAAATTTTCACAGATTATTTCTGTTGCCGCTAACAACAAATATCTACTATTTTTATTTATTTTATAAAATATTTATTTAATTCGGTTTTTTTACCGAATAAAATAAATATTTAAGGTGGCTCGTATACAATAACGTGTGTACAAATTTACTATGGCCCCCTTAAGCGCGAGTCCTCGTACCTAACCAATTTCATATTTTTTCTAGGTTTTTATACCCACCAATCGGTCCGGAACCCAAGCCGGTACAAACTACAAACAAACCGGATTCCTTGTTATTAGCGATTGATCGATACCGCCCGATACAATTACGTTGGGTATATTGAAAGCACGTCTCATTTGACGCCCATTTTGTAGAAAATTAAAATGTTTGGTCATCCGTATTTCGTATTAACTTAATGATTAATTATTTTTTTTATTACTGAGAGGATTGAGCATTGACATGACGTCTGATAGCATTATGCATGGAGAGTGGAAGAAGAAGACGTGTTGTACCGACCCCACATAATGTGGGACAAGGGTAGGAAGATGATGATGATTTCTAGTTGTGAAAATTTGTAATTGGCCCTCAGTACATATTTATAACCAACTTATAAATATATGAGTATAATTATGTTCATAGCTGTAAGTTTTCTGAAAATAAATAAAATAAAATAAAAATAAAATTTATTTTATTTATTTCAATTATTTCAATCTACTTAGGATCATAGGTAACATTAAATATCTTATTAATAAACTAAATTAATACCACAGGAATGACCACAGATTAAGAGTGTTTGTAGCTAACGCTTTTTGAAGCTAAGATTCAATTCCGATTGGTACTGATTTGGATCAGTTGAGCTCAATGAGTTGAGCTCTCTACAGTCCGTTGCAAACGATCTATAGATAGCTATCTATAGATCGTTTGCAACGGACTGTAGAGAGCTCACCTGTTCCTTATGTATTATTCCTTGAGTTATTTCCTTAGATACGGAAAAAATAAGGATACTAGGTAAGGTTAGTAAAAAAAATATGTAAATATAAAATAACAAGCTCGGTTGGTCTCAAACTTGGTAAACTTTTACTTTGAAACTTGTCACACTCAAAGAAACACGTTTAAAAGAAACCTAAGCAACTCGATGAAGTTTGTTTCTGAACCCGTACCTACCAGTAAGTACCTTTAGCCCTTAGTACGAGTTACAAGCGCTATATATTTTGACGTGACAACGTCTTATAATTCGATAGAGCCGGCTGCACGCACGAAAAAACATGACTCATGAAGCGTTCCGGCGTTCCGGCGTTCCGGCGTTCTGAGGCGTTCCAAGATAAGATAAGATAAGATACGATTGACGTTGTCACGTTCAACTATCGTCAGTAAACCGACTTTACAGACAACCATTTTTTATTCACCTTTAGAAGTCGTTATCTGTGGCGCCCGTTTCTCACATGCATGTAGTAATTAGTTTTACTAGACAAATGATCAAATAATTACTAATTTCTTTTTTTATACCTACATTCTCCCACTGCTTACATTTGCATTTTTATTTTTATTCATAGTATAATATCGTCGGTTTATTTTTTTTATTTTTTCCATAATATAATACCTTACTTCTACGGGTATAAGTAAATAACAAAATAAGGAAGTATTAAGAGTCAACAATTAGATAGTAAGTAAGTATAGTAACATTTAATATGCATGGGAGGTGTCAGATTAAGAAAGGTGAGATATATTTTAGATGCTATATTTTAAATTTCTTGTAAAATTTAATAAGATCAAATCTCCTGCAAAGTAATTCTGTCACGTAACAGCCCACTTAACTTCCGATCGCCTAGATCACTCTCAAAATATTAATAAAACGGGATTACCTAAACAAGCGGCAAAGATGGCCGCGATTGCGATCAAAATTGCCTATTACCGAGGGCTATTAGTTCCGGAAATTAATTAAATACACCGGATAAGGATAGAGCTATATTTCATCCGTTAAAACGACCTGAAAAAACACCGGGTTACAAATTATCATCATGATTAATACCTAGTGCTTGCACACGACGGTGTAGCGCGGTATGCCGCTGTATGCAAACTCTGTATTTACTCTTAAATGATATGTACTTAAACATAATTTTTATGTTTCTCTGTCTGCGAAACGTCTGAAAAGTAATGCGATAAATACCAGTGTAATGTTTTCTGAAGTATTTTAAAATAGTACGACATACCATTATTTCACACAAAGTCTAGACGTAAACAAAGCTTAAAAAACCGTGTATATCAACTTTTAGATTCGAAGATAGTACCAATTCTTACTACTTGATTTTATTGGCAAAATCTACTCCGGATTATTCTAATAATTACCTAAAACACTGAGGCGCAAAACTATGCAGCATGTCACAGTCGTATGCAAGATCCGTAATATGCTGAAATGAGGGGTGCTCGAAAATATTTGTTCATTGCCATTTACACGTTTTTGCTTATTGCTGGTATCATCCGGGGCATTCCTGATTGAAGTGAATTCGTTTATTGAATAAATAACATTGAAATAACGACGGGTTATTTCCATCTTAGCTTGGGGCTAGATGATGTAATATGGACTGTCCAGCGGTATAAAAAAAAAATGTTCTTCTTGCGTGTCAATTATTTCCAACAACTTCAAACTTGATTTGGATAGAACTTTACTATTCTGACTCCCGGTCGATAAGGTCTTTTCTGTCGTCACCATTCAAGAATCTTTATTCTACAGTTTTTGCCAGTTTTGCGAGCTATGTGGCCAGTTAAATCAAAACAAGTCAGTTGAAAATGTATTTAACTAAATAACAAGGATCATTTAGAATCGTTTACATACTAGGTGATTCTAGGTCCACGCGACTATAAGACATAAATAAATAAAATAAAGAAATAAATATTGCTGGACAATTCATTGTCTTAAGCGAGAACTAGTACTTAGAATCATCTACTTTAAAGTATCTAAACCAATTCTTAATAATCATTGTAAAACAGACCTTCACACAACTAAGTACCTACTATAACTGCACAGAAAGTTTTATAAAGCAATAGTTTAAAAAAACCGTTTATTGAACGTTTAAACTTTAAATATTCGAGTAAACGTCCGCCAAGCACTTGCAAAGTTTAATTGACTCTTTTCAAGTCCAGTAACTAATAGGCTCCAACTTTATAACCGAATTGATTTAAGTATTCTACAAGTTGGAGAGGCAATTTGTTGATATTGCGGCGAATCGTTTTCGGCCATTTGCTAAATAAACATCAAACAAGGTCTCGCTTTTACGGCGAAATTAACAATCGAAAATATTCGGAAAAACACAATTTAGGTGAAAATATCGTATATTTTCGGAAAGAAAAACAATTTGAATGAAAATCTATGTTGGTTTTCATTTATACAGAGTACTTAGCTTTCTACGAAAACAGCTGTTACAATTTTTCGGCACGTAGCTGATTAACATATTGTATAGAAGAGGCTCGAACAACAGATGCTTTTTCATGATTACACTGTTTTTTGCAAAAGAAAAGTTATCATATTTTTAGTATGTTCATCTCAAACTCTTGGTGGGAATCGAACTTGTATCCCATTATAACATTCTCCTTTTTAATTGTCTTCGGTCTGTCATTACAAATTTTACCATAATTATATGGCGCTTCTTAAAATTTGACACATGTCAAAGTAGAAGAGGCACTTTGGACAAAACATAAAAAATGTCTTCAGCCATATAAAAAAGAAGAAGAATAAAACTCTCTCTACAAAAGTATATTCTAATAAACGCCACGAAATACAGAAACCACTTAAACCATTGCCCCCGAAGGCTTTCAAAGGGAAGATGTCACAGCTATCATTAACTCGGCGTCATTAAATACGTAGAATTTTATTCATTAATGGCTAAAGAAGCCTTTTTACGACCCTCGGGACCCTAGGACGGAATCCCGACATCTAGTGTATAACACTTCAAAATGGCTTGGTGTAAGAAAAACGATGAAAGCGGGAAATCCTATGATGATACAAAATAAACTTGATGTGATGAGAAGAGTCGATGTAAAATGTACTTTATACAGTAAATAACAAGGATCATATACCTGCTACAAAATCTGTGTAACAATGGCGCAACCACGACGCAACTATTAAAATCTGGAGAGTACCTACGCATCTACAACACAAGGCTTAGTGTAGATTCTGCCATAAACTGAAACTAACGTTGTGCCATTACTTATCTACTAAGACCAATAATCTACTAAATTTTATTTCACAAACAAACTTACGACAAAACAGTATTTACAAAATGTACATTGGCATATAAAATACATAAGAAACAGTTGAGCTATCTACAGACCGTTGCAAACGATCTATAGATAGTTCAACTGATCAGACCTATAATTATTGTATATTGATAATATTAGTGCTTCAAATGTAATTAAATTATTAACATACAATCCATTATGAATTTATAAAAAAAACACCCACCTCTCCCGCCCTATAGTTGATGAAAGAAAGACCCACACTCCTGGCGCCTGCTGTGGGTTCATAAGACATGCGACAGACCTGCCCTGAGACCACAAGACGCCGCAGACCAGGCAAATTTGTTTTAACAACCACTTCTTCTTATCGTGTCGATGCTAGATAAGTTTTGAGAGGTGTTTTGCTTTACAGCACCACTTGTGGCTGCATTCACGTCCTCTTTGGTGCAGGTGGCACGATGGGCACACCAACAGATGCCGCATTGATTGTGTTGCAGCACCACAGTCACACGCGGTAAAGATTTAACAACTTTAACAACCACTGAAGATAAACAACGTTGGTGCCCTGCCTTTGCCCACTGGTCACGAAACTTTTGCATAGAAAAGCCAACGATTCGTGTTACCATTTGTGAAACTATAATCCTCCAAACATTTGCGTCACTTTACCAGAATCAAATCGAATAAAACTGAGGCAACGACCTCATAGATCAAACAACCCAATTCAAAGATAACATTTATCTATTTATGCTGTGTTAATTGCTGTGTTGTGTAAAGTGTTTCTATCAGTTAAGTAGGTACCAAATCTACCCTCTGAAGACTTCGTGAATCAACAGGTCCCACAGCTGACCCAGATCTGTTTTATGGGAAGTTGGGATCAGGACCGACTCTTCGGCGTTACTTATCTTTATGACCCGCTTTGGGACGTAAACTCCCTGTTTTTTGGGAGTTTTTATTTGATGCAAACTCTCGGCACTTTTTTATGTAAAGGAAAATTAATGTTCCTTGTGACAATCTTCTTTGTAACTAAGACATAGCTCTTAGTCGTCAGTTTAATCGGTTGATTCGAAACGTGAGATCGGACAATCGAACAGAAGGTTACTGGAATATATTTTTTTCATACATAATATGCTAGTAATTACTGTCTTTTCGAACCAATTGACTAGAACTTCGTCTAAGGGCTAACAAAAATCGATGGATCGATTTAACCAAGTGTACTTTTTATATTACACAGATGGCATCAGCGGTAGCGTGGTTATTAGTTATGAATAAGCCACTAGCGGTCACCTGTACCTCTACCATGAGTTGTCATGTCACAGTAAAATCGCCTGACTTTACTACAGTAACGTACGAATTTTAGTACCCAACTATCCGCTAGAGGCGCTGTACAAATCTTCATACATTTTTTAGACTACAGACGCTAGCGAGTATAGATTGTAAAAACTCATGGTAGAGCTACTGTACACATGTCAATTGCGCAAAATGGTGCTTTTTCTCTCCGTGTAAAACTACCAGAATCAACAGGTCGAAAGACCAGTTGACCCTGTTGCTACCCATCAGTTTTATGACCTGACTTTATAACTTAGTTTTATGAGCTCGGTCGGAGACATAAATTCCCAAAATGGGAATTTATTTCACAAAAGTGTACTTCGTTTCATAGTTTGTAATTACAGTATTTGTGTTACAAATATACTTTTGTGTTTCTACTATTTACCTCAACAGCTAAGAATTCAAGAAAAGTACCCACTTTTTATTACGAATCAATCAATAGAAGATGTACAAAATAATGGCGGAAAAAATCTATCATAGCTGAATTCGCGAATGTGATAATTACAATCGTATCGTAACAATAGCATATTCGATATATAATTCCCAAGACCTGTGGAATTATATTTAGTTTGATGCTCGAAAGTTCAGGCAGAAAACTCTTTTCATACAGAATTTATACAGAATTTTCAGTTTGTTCTAGCTTTTAGAAACAACTAAATAAACTCAAACTCCGGGATCCGGTCATCGTTTCACAACAAACTTCTTTCGATTTATAACGTCAGATAAGTTGAACAGAAAGCAGAAATCGATAGTTTGCAGTTGTGTTCGCACTCGGCGCATCACAGCCAATTTTGTTTCCAACAACTTTTGCTTCTCGAAACTTCGTCAGCACTTCGTGTTGTAGGGATGGGAAGATTTAGATTATATAAAAAAATCTGTAGGATCCAACCCTAGTTACTTGTCTGTTCTTCTAGACTCTGGTCGCGATGAACTGGCACCTAGAATCACCTGGTTTGTAAGACGTTTCAAAGTGATCCTTGAGATTTTATTGAATAAATTGTCATTTGAATTGGGGACTCGATCATATTAGTAACTAGAACTTGCCCAACCAGCCTAAAGACTATCCCATAAGGACGATGGACTGGATATAGGCATAGGATTTTATATCTTTCATTTTAGAAAACAGCTAGGTAAATAAATTAAACTATAAAATGATCGGGATGATGCAGATAATAATAAATGATATGAAGTTTGAAGATTTTCGATTGTTATTATTTTGCAATTACGTCTATTTACGTTTCATAACGTCAATGCAAAAGTATTTTAACTTCATTCAAAGTTGATTAATTGAAACTGAGTTCCTGATCCAATGGACAAATTTTAACTTGTGTTAAAATGTATTAAGGGTGTATTAACGTGTGTTAGCTTTGATGATACTCACTTCAGCACGTCATGTCAGCTGTCATAAACTATCGATAAAATACTATCGATACTAACCCCATCACTATCTGGTACTCGCTTCGAACGAGGTTCTGAACTTATCGGCATATCAAGTGCTCTAACTCCTCAACGTATTCATGTAACAGATTCATATCGATATAGTAGCTCGGACGAATAATTTGTTCCCAATTGACTTTAATCTTGAAATGAAAACGTATTTACAAACTATTTTTGAAATAAAAAACTAAAGTTATTTTTTATACACAAACAAACTTACGACAGTTTCAGTTAAATAGTGTTCTATATATCTGTGCTTATATAACAATGTCCTAATCGATGTTTATCAATAGCCGATTGGCAAGTTCAAAAACGTAATAAAACGAAAACTCCTATCAAAGGCATATTATAAAATAAGTATCTGATTATTTAGAAGACAAGCAAGCTTGGGACGAACTAGCTCCAACTTCTTTAGCCCAGAAATAAATAATTTTGATATCTACTGGTACAATAAATATGTTCAAATAAAGTTTCGTTCCGTTCCTTCGCAGAGAAAATTAATGCAAATCTATTTTTAAAATTTAAAAACCTTTTTTCGTTTTCTTTTTTGTAAGTAAGGCCAGTGCTGCACGAGCGACAGTCAATTAGTTAATAGTATCGTGTGAAAGGGGACGGAGCCATCCTGCACTTTAATCTACTAATTCGCCCCGTCTCGAAATAGCGACAGTTCGATAATGATGATTACTTACATTTTTTTGCTTTTAAACCCGGGTTTTAATAATTATAAAAAAAAATTGAATGTTGACGTTTAAGCAGCTGTAAATTCAGTAATACATCACAATAATAATTTCAATCGGCGACTTATTATCCTACGTGCATTACATTATCGAGTTACGTTCCTCCAAATTTCGTTTTGCGATGAGCCAATCAAATTTAAAAATAGTAGGTTCATAAGACTGTACTTATGTTTTTTTTATGTACGTTTACACGATTACTCATTCAATTATAAACCAATTTTAATTAATCTTATTTGGTAGATCATATATCAGAAGGTCCATATAAATTGTATTAAGATCTGAAAAGCAATGTTGATGATTTTTGTAAATATAAATTAAAAGAAATACAGACTATTTAAAACGTACTTATTTCGTAAAGTGTTTGGACCCGTGGCGTCTCTCTCGTGGCGTCTCAAATAGAATTAAAGCGCTCCTCCTAAATTAGTTGGGGCTTATAACGTGCGGACGTGCTTTGAGCCAGGCGATACAAGGATAAGTGTTTTACAACAACGAAAGATAGAATAGAATAGAAAACTCTTTATTGGTACACCAAAAATAAAATTACAGGTAACAAAACCAAAAAACATAAATGGTTACACAATGGGCGGCCTTATCGCTGAAAGCGATCTCTTCCAGGCAACCGAAAGATAACAACTATGTTCAGTTAAAACACTAAAAAAGTTATAGACACTGTCTACATCACACAGAGTTGAAATATTCATTTCAGTCACATTTTTAGCACTGTTTTATTTGTTCGTAGCTAGTTGTCTTGTCTATTTTTTAAGACGAACAACATCATCAGGATGTTCCAGTTTAATTTAAATAATACGAAATCCTACAGTCCATGACACCCAAAAAAGTACAGTAAAATCTACGGCCGGTTTCTCGAACGATGATCAACGAAAAAAACAAATAATTACTATGTGTCAAACTCGGATCAATCGTGATTTGGGTTTCCAGAAACCGGTCGCTAGTCTATCTAATCTATACACTATTGGAAAGTCCACTACGTCACATCCATTCAAATCAGGATGCGAGACCAACATGCAAATGAGGTGGCTACCGTGGTAGGTAACCCAATCAAATTCCTGATTACATACGTCTATTATCTAGTTAGGATGGGCCGCGCGGTGCATACTAAATGCTGTTTAAAACATTTCACATATAGTGTGATAATAAGAGTAAATTAAACAAATAAATTGAAAAGTGTAGGTGTAAAGTGTTGGTACGATCTGCAAATATTTATTCCGGGTGTTCTGGGTATTTTATATGTATAATAAAAATATCTATCTATGTAATGTATTGTAGTAAGTATGTCAGTCTTCTAGTACCCATAACACAAGCTCTGCTTAGCTTGGGGCTTGATGATGTTGTGTGGATTGTCCAACATTATTTATTGTATTTTTTATTGAGTCAATTAGAAAATTAATGATAAAAGTTTCTAATCACACAAACATTTGAAAAAGAAGTCAAAATTTCCTGTTTTAAGGATTGTAATATTCTAGCGTCACGTTCCGGCTTCGCACGGATAGCCTTTATAAAAAATATTAATATAATGTAGCCAATGGTACTCGCTAAAGATAATTTTCTATTTTTCTAATTGTGAAATATTTTTTGAAATGAATCATCGTAACAAACAAATCTATCTCTTGATAATATTAGGTATAGAAGAGAGAAATAAGGGCTAAGGAAATGCTATATTTAATGCTACATTAAATACATATCAGAAAAACACACAAGTAATAATTTATAAAAATATTGAGATATTGTGTAAATTATCTAAAATATAACGATATTAAGACGAAGCTGGGGGCGTTAGTTTATTTATATTTCGAGCACTTGTTCAGTAAATATTCGCTGAAATATAAAGTACGTAAAATTGTTGTAGAGTTTATGAAAGCAATTATGAAACTCGGGAAGGGCGGTCAATTAGTCTGTTAATATTAGCAGCAATTTTTATAACGATGAGATTTTACAGCTTAAAGCCCTTTATAGGCACTCGGTAATTGAATTCTGAGTAGTTGAACGTTACTTTAAGGTAAAATAAAAGTTGGCCATGATGTTTTATGATGATAAATATATATAAATAAATAAACATTCACGGACATTACACACATCACACTCTAGTCCCAAACTAAACAAAGCTCGTACTATGGGACTGCTGTTAGAATACTTACATACATATTCTTTTTGTAAATACATACGTACATTTACTCTGGGTGGGAATTGGACCCACGACCCATAGCTAGGAAGGCAGAGCTACTACCAACTGAGCTGTGTGCCTCTCACAGCTCAGTTATGTATTTTATGTCATGTATCATGTATTTTATAAATACCTATATACATTATAGAGAAAAAGTTTTTATTTAAATGTCCAAATACCAACGGTAAAGTATAAATTTCCAAGTTATCAGACAAACGAGCAGAATTAGATTGAAATAGTTTGCGCAGCATCCATCAATGGGAGCGGAAGACAGAACTATTAAATTAGTTTGCGAAGTTTACAGTTCCAGTTGATTCATTTGTGGTTTTTCTCCGGGAGAACCGAAGAAAGATATTAATGTATATTGTGCGGCACAATATACATTAATATCTTTCTTCGGTTCGGTTCATCCCTTGTTATTAGGGCACAATTTGTGCCCTAATAACAAGGGATGACCTCAACAATAATAAATAACTCCATGTTTCGAACTAACACAAGGTCTTCTTTACGTAATTTCTGCTTATTTAAAACTAAACTGTTATTAGTAATGTAATTTTAAGGCCTAAAGCAATAAATATATACAAATAAATAATACCTAGGAACTAGCACCTAGAATCACCTAGTATGTAAGACGATACATTGAATAAAGTATTTTTTTATATAAATGAAATTAAATAACTCTGACTTATTACTCGAAAGTCGACAAAGTCAAAGTCAAAAATTACTTTATTCAGTAAAATCACAAGGATCATTTAGACACCTATAGTTAAAGCCAGCAAGTCATGTGCTGACGTTTAAAGGACATTTTGTCGTTGGTATGCGCTCTCTCTTAAATCTTCCTGTTGGTTCAATCTAAAGTTATTAAATGACTATCTGATAAACAATCGAGCTCGACGAGCTAAGCTGGCTTAGCCGGCGGCGGCGTCTCCGAGGTCAACAAAAAGCACAATTTCCCGACTTTGTTAGTCTTCGCTTATGATATTAGAAAAGTATTTTATAAAAATACTGAGGGCTGGTGAGTATCTTGCCTAGCGTATCAGCATTGCTATTCGCGGCAATGCAGCCAGCATCTTGGGTACGCTTCCAATTGGTACTGATTTGAATCCGTTGAGCTATCTATAGATCGGTTGCAACGGTCTGTATATATCTCAACTGATGCTGGCTGCATTGATTTAGTTTATAGTTAAGAAAAATACAACAAATCTTAGAACTAACTTAAATTAAGCAACTAATTTAAATTAATTAAATTAAGGCGGGCTTAGATGGTGATTTCTTTTAGGCCATTATATACGAAGTATGCTAGACTTGGCATGTCTTGAATGAATGAACTTAGTGAGGTCTAGCTTCTTTATTTATTCTCATAAAAACATACAATTATATTTATATATAAAATCACAAATATATTGCAAGATTTACATTGAATTGAAAATGTGTGAAATGCGTGAATACACGGATGTGTATCAGATTGACAAACGAACGACACCCCGGGGGTGGCATCCTCAAACAAAGCAATTTGAACACTGGGGGGTATCCTGACAACTGAAATGTTTTTGAACTGTTATTTGATCAAATTGCGGTTCAGTTTTCTTCTTCGTCTTTTATTGATATTTTGAAGGATCGATTTTCATACCGTTTGATAGAATTAACGAAAAATCAGGTAGGTCATGCTTAAATCAGGTAGGTCATGCTTAAATCAGGTAGGCCACGTGCGGCCGCGGCATTTAAGTCATTTTTAACAGCTCAGTCATAATTTTATAAAGCTCAGTCACGTCAGTCCACAAAAATGCCACGGATTACTGATGAGTTACTATAGTAAAATCATCGAAAACTGAACTGCAACTGAAAGGATATTCGGTCACGCAAGTTTCCCCTTGCTGGATAGCCCTCCTGCTACAGCTTATGTACTTGCTACCTATACCTAAATAAATATCTGAGGGTCGTGGGTTCGATTTTCACCGAGAATAAATGTTTGCGTGATAAGCACTAATGTTCTGTATGGGTGTTACTGTGTACTTATTCCATATATGCATGTATTTAGAAAAAATGTATATGAGTATTCTATCAGTAATCCAGTGTCCATAGTACAAGCTTTGCTTAATTTGAGACTAGATAAGCAAAAGGAGTGTGATGTGTGAAACGTCCGTGAATATTCATTTAAAAAAAAAATTCTTACTTATTGACTTTTAATTACTCTCTAGAATAGATTGCAGTTTGTACTATGAGAACTAGATTGCTGATAGAATACTTTTTTTTATAAATACATAGAATACCCAAATACCAACCAAATATCAGTGTTCATTGCACGTGGAGATCGAACCTACGACCCACAGCATGGAAATCAGAGAGCTACCAACTGAGCTGTGATGACATTATATCCATAATATTGACAAGAAAGTCTCATTATGAACCATTCAATAGGTTATTTATTGAAATGTACATAATGAATTCCCTTCAAAATGGTTTCAAACGTTCAGACTAACTTTGATAATTCTGTCTTTGCATGTTGCTGTGCAAACGCATTCACATAAAAAGTAGGCTTACAGCGCTTACTAACCAATTTTAGAATAAACTTATTAAGATATTTAATCCTATGCGATTCTATGACACTTGCGAAAATATTGTGTATATAGGTGTTGAAATCGTTTTTTTTTTTATTATCATCACCAGCCCGCAATGTCCCACTGCTGGGTATAGGCTTCGGGCTATCCTCATTCAACTACTGGTTCAACGCTAATAATACCAAAAAATGAAGACTTGATTTAATTTCTCAATATTTAGATAGCTGTTATAAATATGTTTATTACATATTTTAAATACAGTAATAGTCGTAAGTTAGTTTATGAATAAATGAATAGTACAATAGAAAAAAATTATCTTGTATTTATTCATTGTAAATGCGGCCGTGTATGCCGAAGAACCGAGTGACGAAAAGCGGAAATTTCGAGTGCGTAATCAGTGTTGCCAGCTCCCTCTGTAAATATTTAAATGTAGACCTCTGCGGGTTCCGTAATTAGGGTTACCTGGGACCCTTATAAATTCATGTTTTTGTTAGTGAATCGGGCACCACTAAAGAGTTTCGTGCGATTAAGGGTTAACCAAATTAAGGCTTTGGTTTTAAGTTATGGTGTTACTAAAGGCGTTGACGGCCGGTTAGGTGACAGTAACCGTCATTATGAATTTCCAACTTCGTCAGTGTGGAGATAGATGTGGTATCTCCACCGAAAAGGGAAGATCTTCCACGCCGAGCGACCTTTGGCTCGGGGTCCGAGGACCGATGGATAGTCAACGGTTCTATTACTGATGTTCAAGCTTCGTGATAACTTCTTTTGCGCGATCTAGGATTTTGTCGCCATCTGTTGGTCGGTTTCGTAGACTACGATGTAGTTCATCATGTAGCGATATAGATGGCGCTACAGTCAGAGTTCTATCTATCTATCTATTTATATCGATATGTATGGGAATTAAACTATATATACATATATACTTATATATTACATTGTACCAGAAAGCAACTGTATATTGTGGAAATAAATTTATCTTATCTTTATCTTTACTTATTTACTAAGTAGTGTACAGTCCTACAAAATATAGCAGTTTTGTAGCACCTCCGTTTTGACAAATATTTTCCGTAAATCTTTACAACACACTATTATTTCTAATTAATCTTCTACGTCGAAGCAAGCTACGACGTAGAAGTCTATTTTGGTTAAATTACATCGTTCGAGGTTTTATTACAAACCAAACCTTTTTGGGATCAAAAACTTTTTTCAAAAGGTCTACTCTGAAAAAGAAAACAAAGTCCAATATTGTTTTAAGCTGTGTAGAGGCAGTGCACCTTTTTTCAAAATAGTTTTCTTTAATAGATGTTTATCATGCTTTGTTGACGACCGATGTGGCGCGGTGGGCGAACGTCCGCCTGCAACGCGGAGGTTGCGGGTTCGATTCCCGCCTTGGGATAAATGTTAGTACAATCTGCAAATATTTATTCCAGGTGTTCCGGGTATTTTATATATGTATAATAAAAAATATGTAACGTATTGTATTAAGTAAGTATGTCAGTCTTCTAGTACCCATAACACAAGCTCTGCTAAGCTTGGTGCTAGATGATGTTGTGTGGATTGTCGGCGTCATTTATCTATTTATTTATTTTATTTATTATTAGTTTGGTTATTTCCAAATAATACAAGCAGGTGTATGCATCCCGTTTTCAAAGAACTAGTTTATAGCCGCGATACTTTCAAACATTATAATATAACATCAAGTTCAGTTTGTGACTGAAGTCAAAAAGGGTTAGCTTTTAAAAGTTTGACTGATGTATTTTTACTCTGTGGTTTAAGGGTGGTTTAGTTTAGCAATTGCCCGCGGCTTTGCTCGCTGTAGTGCCTAAATAAACTTTGTTTAAGTTGGTACTATTGTTTCTGCAGACACAAAGGATAGGATCCTTTTTTAAATGTTTTAACAAAGCCTATGGTTTTTCTAACTATATTTAAACACAAAGTTAGTAAACAAAAGTTTTACATACAACAAACATATTCGTTTTGTGAATACTTACCTAAACTTATTTTTTTTATTAGCCTACATTGTCCCACAGCTGGGCAAAGGCTTCCAACTAACTAACAACCAAAAATATAAATAAATCGAGATATTTTGAACGAGTATTTTTTTTTTCAAATTATCTCGATTTTTTGCCAAGACTAGCTTTTTGTCGATTGGCATGTTGTTTTATGTTTCACAAACATTGTTACAACTTAGGCAAACAAAACGGAGCGAGTAAGGTGCGTCAGTGCAAAAGGGAAGTGGCCAAGTGTCACTGTCAATATGACAGATGATAAGGTTTTAGTGCGATCATACAACCTCCCTGTTGGTAAGCTCTGGGGTTGAAAGGGTGTTTGTGAAATAACAGGTGGATGGTCTGTTATGAGATGTTGCTAAAATGACCTGCGTTTAGCATTTTTCACACACAAGTGCTTTTTTCTGTGTAGATCGTGACACAAGTACTTAGTTATTTTTGGGTTGCCTTGCCATAAAAGTCGGTCCGATAAACAACAAAATCAATATATGACTTTTAAAATAATTACATTAAATCTAGTTTTTAGCGCTGAAAGTTTTTTTTTTTTTAAATATAAGTAATTTAATTCAAGTAAGCATTTTATTTATTTATTTAACACTTTATTGCAAAATTATCTCTAATGTACAAAAGGTGGGCTTAATGCTATAAGCATTTTCTGCCTGCCGACCTGAAAGGTCGAGAAAAAGGTTGTTGGTTAGACATTTTATGGAAACATTTATGAACATTTCACACAGTTACTAAGCTAAGCTTGTAGTATGGGCACCAGATTGCTGTTAGAATATTATAATTTTTATTGTTAATACATACATAGAAAATATAGCAATACCTACACACAAAGAAATAAATGTATGCAATCACGCAAAATGTGTTCTTGGTGGGAATCAACTCACGACCCACAGCTTGGAATGCAGAAACCAACTGAGGACGCCTGTCAACATTTTTTTATGATTGCCTGAGGCAAATATACTGCTGCAGGCAAACTTTATATTTCAACAATAGAATATCTTACAGGACTAGACAATATAGGGAGTTTTGTTGAGAAGAGCGGTTACGGTTAAGTCCGAAACCGTGAGAGTAAATGTTCTGAAAGTAAAGCCCCATTTAGACGGGGAGAGTTTCTCGTACGTTTCCTTACGAGAAACTGTACGCTACTATCATAAGCAATAATCGCCATGACACAATCGTATCAAAATGTTTACATACAGGCAAGAACTAAAATCTCGCCTACGATTATGTCATACGAGATTCGCATATGACTTATCGCAAGGCGATAATTGCTTTGAAAATCTGTTTAGACGGACATAATAATATAAGGCAAGGCAACGAGCGAGGAGAGCGATTGTTTAGACGAAAAAAATGTTTTATATTCCTTCGATAATCGTATCTTCGAGACGAGAAACTCTCCCCGTCTAAATGGGGCTTAATTGAAGTACATTGACTTTAATGTCGGCGTTATACATGTTAACAGTTCCATGCACTTGCATCTGACCATAACACTCCAGATCTAATTTTTTACCCCAAAACATCTAGAGCCAGCTGATCTCGGACATTCTACCCATATCTTCCGGGGTACTTACCCGGGGTTTACTTAAACGAAATAATTTATTAACGGGTTGTTTTTTGGAATGATTGTAATGAAGGTTCTGAGAGCCGGTGGCCGGAATGCGAATGGATGTGTAAATAGTCCAGTCAAAATAGACTAAAATTATGACTTCAGTTTGCATTAATTCCCAACAAGCTGGATTTTTGTGCAGGCCTTGAATACGTCATTATAAATGATATGTCAAAAGTCCCCATCGATCCCGCTTGTGCGTTGTTTTTTATTCGAGGTCAAAGGTCATAAATTTGCATTTTTTGCGTATATCTCTGAAACAACGAAAGCTATTGAAAAGTGGTTCAGGCAAAGTTTGTACATCGTAAAATTGTCTACAAAAATACCTCAACACTTTTCTTCTACAAAGCATCGCTTTCGAGATATAGTGACTTTAGACCGCAGGAAAATCGTCGAAGATGCTGCGTTTTTTTCATTTCAGCCGTTTTATCTGCTTCATTGCCATAGAATAAACAGTATTTCTTGAAATTTACTGAAAGGAATGATGGGTTCGATGGGTTAGTCCTCCTCCGAGGTAATGAATCGTCTTTTTGTTTCAAGAAATACTGTTTGTTCTGTGGCAATGAAGCAGATAAAACGGCTGAAATGAAAAAAACGCAACATTTTAGAATATTTTCCTGCGGTCTTAAGTCACTATATCTCGAAAGCGATGCTTTGTAGAAGAAAAGTGTTGAGGTATTTTTGTAGACAATTTTACGATTTACAAACTTTGTCGGAACTATTTTTCGATAGCTCTCGTTTATGACTTTTAAACGCAAATTTATGACTTTAACCTGGGTATTTGCGTTTTTCGCGTATATCTCTGAAACAACGAGAGCTATCGAAAAATGGTTCCGACAAAGTTTGTAGATCGTAAAATTGTCTACAAAAATATTTCAACACTTTTCTTCTACAAAGCATCGCTTTTGAGATAAAGTGATTTTAAACCGCAGGAAAATCTACTAAAATTCTGGGTTTTTTTCATTTCAGCCGTTTTATCTCCTTCATTGCCATAGAACGAACAGTATTTCTTGAAACAAAAAGACGATTCATTACCTCGGAGGAGGACTAACCCATCGAACCCATCACCCCTTTCAGTAAATTTCAAGAAATACTGTTTGTTCTGTGGCAATGAAGCAGATAAAACGGCTGAAATGAAAAAAACGCAGCATTTTCGACGATTTTCCTGCGGTCTAAAGTCACTATATCTCAAAAGCGATGCTTTGTAGAAGAAAAGTGTTGAGGTATTTTTGTAGACAATTTTACGATCTACAAACTTTGTCTGAACCATTTTTCGATAGCTCTCGTTGTTTCGTAGATATACGTAAAAAACGCAAATTTATGACTTTTAACCTGGAATAAAAAACAACGCACAAGCGGGATCGATGGGGACTTTTGACATATCATTTGTAATGACGTATTCAAGGCCTGTACAAAAATCCAGCTTGTTGGGAATTAATGCAAACTGGAATGTCTATTTTGACTGGACTAAAAAGGGTGTGTTTTGTTGGTCGTAAGAGATATCTTCAAAACATGATCATTTTCATTACTTTGGGAAACATTTAGCAATAACAAACACGATTGGTCGAAAATAAACATTGTTTGTATATATTTAAACATTTTCTTATTCAATCCATCATTATTTTTATTAGATCCTTGTAAAACGTAGGTATTAAGATATGTATTGTTAGTGAATCATCATCATTTCAGTCAGAAAGTCAACTGCTTGACTGCCACCTCTTTTATAATAAAGATTTAAGTCATTTTATTTGATTCCGTGCTTAATTCAAACTAGAACTACCTCGTAAACTTCAGTTTATAACCTTTTAATCTAGGTTGAAAACCACAAATAAACCCAAACTCTGTAATATACTCGTCTTTATTTAACCCTCAGCCCGTTTTTGCTTAATCTATCCTACATAAGTCCCAAAATAGGGGTTTTTGCCGCATCTAGGTACCGACTACCGAGCCTGGTAATTAGCTGGCAACACTCCAGATTCGTTTAAACTTGTGTTGCCCGCGGGAAAAACTTAAACTGCACACAATTTGTCACTAACACCGGGAAGAGTAAATGCAAATTATTTATTTAACTTTAAATTGGGATAGCTAGCTCTGCCTGTGACTGAAATTGGAGCGATATTTTTTAACCTTTTGTTTATGTTTGTGTATTTAATCCAATACGTTGTACATTATGTATACGTATTGTAAATATAGTTCATAGTTCATTTATTCGTTAACAACAATTACACGTCGATAAATTAATTACACAAGAAAGAAAACAGTAGGTACAAGTACACTCAATTAATTATATAAAATTTTAAAACATTTTCTTGTAAAATAAATACAATACAATCGTATAAATCTAATTAAAATGAACAATAAATGGTAATAATAATAACTTTAAAATTAAATTAAAATTGAAAATAACTTTACAATTGTAATAATTGTTTAAAGTAGTGATCGTAATTTTCTTCGTAAATGAATTTTTGAACGTAATAAAATGTCACACGGCATTAAAATTTGTACCACTGGTGCCACTAGTGCTTTTTGTTGTAAATATACAACAACAAATAATTGAAACTTAAGCACTAGATTTGAACACTTGAACTTGAATCTCAGTCTCCCAACAAGTGCTTGGCCGAAAAAGGAAAGCCTATGTTTGCACTGCTCTTGGATCTGGAGCGGTGCCAAGTTTCGCTGGCAATCACTAAGTACATGATGTGGTTAGCCCATAGCAATCTCTTTATGTACTTACCTGATGTGGTTTGCACACCGAGAGCTTACTCAGGGGCAAGTACGAATAAATGTGACGATCGTCATCGTATCGTAACGTTAGCACATTCACGACACAGCGCGGTGACGTCTAACGTTTGGTCGTCGAGCTGACGTCAACGCGTAGTGTCACTCGAATACGACACCGTTTCGACACGTATTTGTAAGGTTTCTGACGCGTTTGAGTTAAACGCAAAGTTCCCTTTTGGACACACGACTATGGTTCCTTTAATACTCTTTAGGGAACCATAAGAAAATTCAAGTACTTTAGTATAGGTACTTTGGTATTTTGTGCAAGAGTGTTTGTTGGATAGACTCTGCATGCATACTGCATTGGATTTGATATTCAAATGCCAAACAACACAGCTATAAATCAAATAAGTAGTAATGCAATACCGCAAGCATATCATAAACGGGCGTCGAACCTGCGACCGTCTGGCGCCCTGCCAACCATGCTAACGATACTCCATAGAGTAACTGCACATAAAGGAAGCGCTAAAGGCAAAAGCTAAAAATCAGAAATATTGGATTTTTTAAATATGACTTTAAAAGAAAATCAAAAATGTGATCAAAATGTCGTTTTTTTTTTCATACAAAACTACAATGACTAATAAGTACGTTGAGCTTCGGATCGATTGGTGTCTGTATTATACTATATTCACGAGAAAAATTAAAATTTATTTTAGATTTAAGAAAAAGGTCGTACAAACAGACTGATGTTGTCTAACATAAAAAAATAATAAAAAAAAATCTTATGTAAGTATTGAAAAGTTTATACTCATACTTCTTCTTCTTTTCGTGTCGATATATAAACAAACTTACAACTAGTTAATATATAAAATAACAGTTGAACTATGAGACCGTTGCAAACGATCTATAGATAGCACAACTGATCCAAATCAGTACCAATGGAAAGCGTAAAAAAAACTTATTAAAAAATATTGGTTCATACCCTACCTGTTCCTTAGAATTTTCTTCTGAATAGCTTGATATTATGACTCTGTCGTATCTTTTATTTAATACGATTCTTGTGATCTTGAATTACCATCTGTGGAGCAGTCCGTGAAATGGAAGATATCGTAGTAACGAGCTTGCAGACTTAAGTGGACATATTTTGATAAGGATATCTTGTAAAATTGTATTTACATTCGTTTAAGATAAAGATAAGACAGAGATAAACATATTTACAAACGCAACACTATAGTATATCGGCCAATCAATATATATTTACATAAATTCTTTACTACTATTTTTTTAACCATAAAATATGTAATAAAGTCATCAAATTACACTGTATTTATAATTATGTTTTAAGTCTACGTAAAAACATGGTATCATACTGATAATCCAACTACTGTTAAAATCGCTAGTCAGATCTAACTTTGTAGAAGTAGCAAGTTTCAAACAGTTTAAATGTAATCACTCAACAACGCTCTCAAGATAATCCATTTTAAACAAGTAACAATGCTTTAATTCCGTCCACTCCTTAGCTACGAGAGATAGATACTAAGCACGACAATATTGACATGTTCAATACACACTGCGCGGTGACGATGTAACGTTCGGCAGTTGAGCTGACGTTAACGCGTAGTGTCACTCGAATACGCCACCAATATATACAATCGTATTTATTGCTCTCATTTATATGCTCGGATCTCATGGTGAGCACGAATAAATGTGACAGTTGTAAAGTAAACGTAACGCTTATTCGATTTACATTGCGCGATAACGCTGAAATGTTCAGCTGTCGAGCTGTTTGACACGCAATGTGAATCGAACACGCCAGAGTTGCGATACGTTTGCTATCGCATTTATTCGTAGTCGGGCCTCAGTCGTGCTTGTGTACGGTGTTTGAACACTCGCCGTCCATAACTCGATTCATGGCGATAGCTCCTAGCTAGTCCTTCACACATTTGAAATGCTACATAGAGCTATGAAGCACAAACTTCGAGTAACATACACATCTAATAGCAAAATCATAAATTTTATCTATACCAGGCATAAAAAAAACATAAAATTGTCTAAGCTTTTAAAACATAAAAAACCGACATCGCCGATTTATAAATGTCATCAATATAGTCAAAATGATGTGGATCGTGATCTAATTTAAACGAAAAGCACCAGATTAAAAAAAAAGATGGAGCTCTAAATCTATAGCATAAGATATTAGTTCCAAGAAATACCTTGAAATCCTAAAAAGCAATAAAAATAAATCAATTATTTCCAACAAAGGGCTTAGTCCGAGCTTGCATTTTAAAACTCCCTACTTTCGAGCCGACAGACGTCTATATCAGATGTCCTTATATTTTTGTATGGATATCCGAGAGACTTAAAATGCAAGCTCGGACTAAGCCCTCAGTAGAAGTAAAGCAACTCAATAAGAACCCAATAGTACTATACATACAGGGGTATATATAGCAATAGTACCTACTATATATACCCCTGTATGTATAGTACTATTAAGTATATATAGTACTGGTTCTTATTGAGTGTACATAGTACTGGCGCATGGCGATAGCGCTACGATACAAAGCTCGGTGTGAATGTCGAGATTAATTTTACGCTGCAACGTGCTCCCTTAATTTGCCAAATTGTTTGAGAATACGACCGGCGACACAGAATATATAGTATACACTGAAATTTCACTTCAACACACTCTATGTAGGCATGGGCGTTTTTAGATTTTTTCACAAACCGATACAAACCCGATTTTAGATTTTGAAATCGATTTCAAAAACCGTTTTTAGAAATCGTTTTCCGTAGCGAATATCGGAGCGTAGTGAATTAGACCTTATCGCCTCGTTTTTAGTTTTCAATGTGCAATTCATAAAACCGTCAAAAATCCATTAAGATCACTTCATCTCTTTTGCCCTTTCGACGGATCACTAAGTTAGAAAGAAAAGGAAATAAAATTCACTGTCTTATTCTAACTAAGTAGTCATACGGTAGAGTGATAGAGAACGAATGAAATTCAAAACCATCAAAAACTTAAAACTTTATATAGATTTCGTTTGCAGTTTGGTTTGCAAACTAAACTCACGGTTCGGTTTCGTTCGGATTAGATCGTTTGCGGTATCGTGGTTTGCGTTTTCTAAAAACGGTTTTCTCATATTGGAATATCGATGCGATACGATTTCTGACTGCAATCCGATTTCAGTTAGGTTTTGATATATCTGTCTCATGCCTAACTCTATGTTTACTAATACATAATAAGTTTATTTAGGAATTAAAAACAAGGCACAAATTTTCATGGAACAACGATAATATATAAATAAAATGTGTCGCGACTAGGATAACTATAGCAAACAATTGTAGCGTAACTTGGTGTTTATGAAATTCAGAACACGGTAGTACCTATAAAGATGTAATGGTAGTATAGAGACCCTTTTTCTTAGTGCAATACATCACTGGTGTCCTCAGTGAACGTAGATGAATTTAATGCAGGTAAGTTACTTTACTACTTAACACCAGGTGGACAATCTGCTTGTTCTATTAGGTATTTAGAAAAAAAATACCCATACATAAATGCAACTTAGAGCCACTTAGACATACATAATAATTATGAGATCCGGAACACTTCGATGCTAGTATCAATGGCTTTTAAAATAGTAAGAATAAAATAATAAATATTAACGTGTAATCAAGATATTATGTTTTTTTTAATTTCCCCGACTTTTACCCGACTACGCATTTCAATAGGAAGTTAGTATCAAATCTGTTGACTGGTTTTAAAGTTAAGTTTACTTGAAAATCGATGCATAGTGATATGGGCCGGCTCGCTCCAGACTTGTTTGAGTTGGCACACAGATTGTGTACCCACTTGCCAAGTTATAACAGCATGGTAATTCTACTTTTATGTATCGAACTTTAATATTGATAAGCTATTTGAAATTTTGGACAAACAAGTAGATTTTTGAAACTAAATTACCTACTAACTAACTTACTAAGAACCTATATACTAAATAGAAACTATATAGGTTTTATAAATACAGTGAACTCAATAAAGTATTTTTAAATAATATTAAAATATATATTTTGACATAAAGACTGATTAGGAAGCTAAAAGTACTTGCGTTTTATCCGAAGTTTTGCAAAATAATGATAGTCTAAATCAATATTTAGTGACATAATTATTGATTTCAAAATTAGCAAATAAGAAACACTATGCAATTGAATTAATGAATGAAATTAATATCTACGAGTAAAAAAAATCTTACATTCGTTAAAATAAGTAAGTACATCACTTTACTACATAAACAATAAATATCTTAATCTTTACTTATTACTTTGGTAAACTAAAGTGAGGTTATGTAACCCGGCAACCCAAAAACTACTAAGTAAATCCCGTTTCCAAAAACTTGCAAAGAGGATCACATGGTTTTCTCAAATGGCTTGATTTTCCTCAAATGGCTTGGTTCGCAAAAAGTTTCTTGACCTTTTTTATTTCATCCAATAAAAACACACTGAAAAGTGTCCTCATTTTTGGTTGGAAGACACATTTTGACGTTTACAATACAAATGATAGAAAAATAAACTTTATTTATTATTGCTCGAAATTTAATGTTTGATCTCTTCAAAAATGTTGATTTTAACTATAATAACAAAATAAATCATATAATAAATGTTTTTATTGTTCAGTATAGGGTTAAAATAGAGAACAATGGTACTTAGAGCTAGACTTAGAACTAAGCATATTCATATAAACAGTTATCTTAGTGTAACTGGCCTAATGTAATTGATTATTTTAAACCTGTTATTAGATTCCTACTGCTAAACTTCTAACTGCTAACAATTTCGATATAAGTCAATATTCTGAATTAATTCTGAGCTAAGTGATAAGCCCTCCGGCGAGATGGAGCGACGATCTGCGTAGTGTAGCTGGCAAACACAACATGAGAAGAGCCGAAGACCGGGCTCAGTGGCGCGTCTTGGGAGAGACCTACGTCCAGCAGTGGACTGATATAGGTTGATGATGATGATGATGAAGTAATAAGGAGCACTTATAAGATATTCCAATTCCAAGTTATATGTACCTACTAATAAATTATATAAAAATAACGACTTATTTCCAGGCACGGTGGATACATCTAAATTAGATGAAAAGAAACTCGTACATAACTAGGTAAGTCCAAGGGCCCCCGAATATCCCGGCAACGGTCTTGGGACAAGTGCAACTTGACACAAAACAACGACACACGGCCGTTCCGCGCACGTGTTGTTTCATCTGTGGACCGTTTGCAAACTACCCTCGATTTTATTTAAAATTATTTTTTTGAAAAGGATGCAATCTACTGTATGATCTTTGGAATGGATAACAAAAGTTCTGCGATTATGTTTGTGTTGTACATAATTTTAGATTATTTCGCGATAACACGGAATTTTATGGTAATGCTCCATTTTATCGAGTAATTATGTGTATTGATCAGACTAGAGTTTGATATTTAAGTCTTCAATTTTGAAGTCATTTGGATATTAAAAGCCATTTCTGTCTTTTATTAAGAATAAGGCTTAAATTGTTTACCGTGCCTGTATAAAAGTCATGATTACTACTTATATCTTTTAGTTTTTAAAAGAGACCAAATAATATTTTATTTACTTCGACATACCATGTTATAAAAATATTACTCATATCCAGTCTTCACTGAATGGCTTTCTAAAAGAGACTGGCTCTCTTTCAGAAAGCCAGTCTTTTTGTTAGAAATATGGCTGGTTTGACAAAAACATATTTATTTACCATCCGTACCAAGTTCGGAATACAAACCAACATAAGACAGAGCACACACTACTCATTGTCACGGTAAGTAAGAACGCGGCGAGGGAAGTGTGCGCTTATCTTAAACGCTTCACTGCTTTACTGTAAGTAGGCCGAATCGTCTTTGTAACTTTGTAACAACCAAACAGTATATTATACAAAATAAGATCTTCAACACAAAGGTTGTATTCAAGACGGGGTATCACAAATATCATAGATAATGCAATGCAATCATAAAAACCTCTTTTCTGAGAAAACTTTATGACATGACAGCTGACATTTTTCCCGCTAAAACTGTTCGACTATTGAAAATATTAATGAGTAGCTTCCATTACCGGTCAATTTGAACATTTACTCAGATCTCCGCCTTTTTGCTATAAGATTAGTAAACGTAACTCTGAGATTGGCTAAATCGTGGCAACCCAGGCTAGGGTTGCCACGATTTAGCCAATCTAGCGAATCCAATCTAGCGAAACGCCACTAAGAAAAGAAGTAGAATGAGTATCTTTATACCGTGGTACTTTTACGCCTACAATTAATCTAGTTAAAACTTTTCAGGATCGCGAACCAAAGACAATCTCATAACAGTTCTGTAACGTAAAAAATGCTAAATATAATGCAAATGATTCAATCTCTCGTTACCGCAGGGACGCCCAAAAGCCCCAAATTAAATTACAGAGTTTTGGCGGGAAAACATGGCGGCAGGTGAATTTATCTCGAGATCTCTGAGATTTTTCCGCTAGAATGGATTATCTTATCTTGACAGAAGATTTATTGAATTACCTACCTACTTATAATGTTACAAGCATTTTTGGATTATTTTTTGGTTTGCTTATAAGCTTTTTTATTCGAAACAAAGATTTTGTTTTATAATTTGAAAACTATGCATAAGTATCGTATTTTCTTAAATATTTAGGTACATAGTAGGCAAATAATGTGTCCTTTTTTTCCAAATTACATGTTTTGTGAATTTTCCTTTAAACATTTCATAAAGATTTAAAATCTCAAAGTGTCATAGGCAGGAAAAAAAACAAAAAAGATCAATTTTTTTTTTCCATAATCTACAGTACTTTTGCAATTTGTTTGAAAATTGAAAACTACAAATTTTAAACGTACCTTTTAGAACCAATTTGCGTTCCACGCGCCCTTTGAAACTTTATCAAATCACTTAAAAAATACTGTGAAAAATTCTTTTTGAACCTGCTACAGGTAATAGGGGGACGCTCGAGAGGGGAGGTAAAGGTTGGTGTACACTATGCCAATTGGAAATGTTAGACGGAACTTAACTAAAGCTTAGGGAATTAAAATGGGTAAAAAAATGCCTTAATAAAATTATAAATCATACTGAAGGTTTCCTTTGAAAATTTTAATTCCTATTTGAGTCATTTACTCTTTGTAAATTACTCTTTTACTAAGGACTAATGCGATTACGGCATTTTGTAATGATGACATTGATGACAGATGTCAAACAATATCTTGCCAACAAATAGATACTGTTATCCTTCTTTGTGATTTTACTGAATTAAGTTTAATTGTTTTTTTATTTCGATTCTGAGTACGCTTTCATAAAAAGGTGAATTATAAAATGGTGTGATATAAAATGGCGGCTAACCGGAAGTACTGGAAGAGTAGGGGGGAGACCTTTGCCCAGCAGTGGGAATGTTTAAGTTAATAAAAAAAATGGTGAATAGAGTTTTAGTGCTTGTAACCCCGACTTTACAGGAGGAAGGCACTACACACGGTCGCAACGGATGAAGCACATAAAATTAGATTATCTACGTATTTCATTCGTGTTCGATTGAAGTATTACCGAGAACAGCTCCTGAAAAGGTGAGGATTATGGAGGATTTTATTAGGGAATATTTTTTGGTAAATCAACTGAATTCTACTTGCCCTCAGATCTGTCACAATATGTTGAGGTAGGGTTAGAGAGGGGAGTTTATTTTTAAAAGCTTTAATAATAAACAAATAAATATATAATTATTTAAGTTTCATGTCTGTTTTGTAAATCTGTATAATAAATATTGTACTTATCTTTACTTCACAAAATGTTATTGTTTTGAATATTCAAAAGAAGTATACTACCTAATCCTGAATTGTATAATATACCTTACGAAAGCAAGAACGTGTTTTCTTCTTAATTACTCCAGAACACAAATTTATTCTCGTAAAAATAACACCAAAAACTATTCTCATCTTGCTAATTTCCTTAGTAACAAGCATCCTAAGTTGCTTATCCCTATGTATCCCAAAGCGTCCAGGCCACTAATGAATACAAGCCACTCGAAGCCCCGCTGCATCTATCTATACAAGGTACGTATCTAGATAGATAGGACCTTCCCATAGATATATGCACGTATCTACTATGTATAACGTACGTAGCTAGATCATAGTCTAGGTTATATACGCTGAAGTGCTATGGAGCCCCGTTCCGAATTGCTTCAATCTTTGAGATCTTGATTGTTAGACAAAACATTTATTTGACATACTGTAACACACAAATTTACACGGAAAGTGCAGTAGGTAAATAGTAAATAGTTACATTATCTAGAAAATAAACCTACATTATATTGCCCACGTAATTTCAGCCCAGAATATTCCGCAGTTTAAAAAGACCTTGCTAAAACCACACAAAACATTTCCAATGATAGATAAGATATTTGAGTAAGACGATGCCAAAGCTGAGCCAAGTTCCAAGACGACAGCAAACGGAAGATTCATTAGAAATAGGCCGGGACTGACAGCATGCCCCGATTAGATAACGTCAATTACCTATTAGTTTCGATTGGGCCACAGCCGTTGTTCGTTCCGTAGACATAGAGGATGAACTGATATAGCTCCACTAAATTTACCACTCTCTAGAAAGAGACAACACGATGGTGCGGTCAATACCAGTCTCTTTGATAGGTATAAAACGCGCAACGTAAAATAATTTTCTAGAAATAAAAGGGACAGCTACCGGTCGCACGATTGGTTCGTTTCTCTCACGCTTTGTCTGTATTTACTTCATACCTGGATAGGGAACGCACAGTTCTATGTCTATGGTTCGCTCAAATTGTAACGGGCATACCAGCTGTTGGCTATTTCTTTACTTGTCAAATAAAACTAAATAGTTTCAGGTCACTATTCTGTGCAAAGAGGATTTACCAAGCGACAAATTACCAAATAGATTTGGGATGTTAATCAACCTTCTTTGTATATTAGCAACGCGTATATTTGAATCGTTGTATGTATTTGTAATTTTTTTTAATAGTCATTTATACAGAAAACAACGACGAAATAAATATAAGTTGTTTGCAACATCAAGAATATAATATGGAAGTTTTTAGATCAGTAGGGCAATCTCATAAAGAAGAATGATCCCAAAAAGTTGGGCAAAACTGGCCGAGCATAAAAATAAATTTATTAGTTTAGTCCCGAGAGAACGGGCCAACAAACTACATGTTCGAAATAAGAAGAAACTTAAATATCTATGGAAATAACTAATGTCGCGTGCCTCCATAACTTTATAAGAAAGCTTAGCCAACTTAGTAGCTATTTATAGAGGTGGAAAAGTATTGAGAAGTTCTTTGAGAACTTATTGAAAAGATATTAGATATGTTATGTTGTGAACATTTTATTGCGTGATCTTCTCGTTACATGTAAACAATTGTTATTGTGGCTCGCTCCGCTCACAGATATTCACAGAAATAATGAGATAAAATTTAGTATGATAATAACAAAAGGAGTTTAATGTTAATCTTCATCATCTTCAACCTACATCATTCCACTGCTGGACGTAGGTCTCTCTCAAGACGCGCCACTGAGCCCACTCTTCGGCACTTCTCATCCAGTGTTTACCAGCTACACTCCGCAGATTATCCATCTTTATAATGTCCTAATTCTAAAACATTTTATTTTGAACTTTTGTTTGATGATCACTTGGATAAACTTTCGATAAACACAAGAACAGTGCCATAATTAGTTGAAGACAGGTGTCTTCAAACACCGCTTCGATTAAGTAATTACTTGGCAACGCAATGAACCAATTAAGACTTACTAAGTACTGGGAGATTAGGTGAGAGCTATTTTAACATTTAATTGCCGTTTCTTGAATGGAGTACGATGAACTCTATTGACGTGCCGTGCTGATTGAGAGCACGTAGTCAACAACTGAGAGATTTACTATTTTGAAAAATAAGAACAATATTGGTTATAACATGATAGTAATATTATTTCAGCTGTACGTTCTTTCTCATTAATATAGTCATATCAGCTAATATTTGAAACTACACGTATGTATCACGGTTTTGAACATAGTTTTCATTGTAAACGGGATATTTACGATGATTTGTGAGTTTGATTATTTCCCGATATTTCGGCACAGTTGCCATATACCAGCTAAATCTACTCATGAGAAACCGAGAGGGGTTTTACAATAAAAAATCAATACAATTATGTGGATTAATAATAATTTTAGTAACCAGAGCCACATTACTTAATGAAGAGTCAAATGAAAATTGGAAAGTTGGAAGCTGCAGACCATAGATAGCTGGAGTCAACTCGTCAGCGATTTAAAGCGCTTCGGTAATTTTGAGCTTTCCGATCAGATGAGAATTCGGAATTCACGAAGTTGAAATCTGACCTAAATAGCCAGAATATTTGAAAAATATTAAGACATCTATATCTTTGTTAGATTGATAGGTATCACTGTTTCGTTTTAACGAAAAAAATATTCTTTATTGTACAATTGAAATTAAACATAAGAGGGTTCTACAGCAAACCTTGAAATGAGTCAGAGCAAAAGAAAATAATTAATTAGTATGTAACTACATTCAACAAATAAATTAATCGTACTTATTTAAAATTTAAAGCTGATTCTTACTAGAAGCACGTGTATTTGAATTTGGCTTTGAAATCACATAAGTACTTCTTTTTCTAGTAAAATATTCGAGCACCCACTTTACCCTACGCTCCCCATCTACCCTCAAACTATTCAAAAAATATCCCACATTGCGTCAAAGCCAATTCTTCAATTTCCACACATCAAAATATTATTCACGCGTTCTGACGAAAGAGCCGAAATATCGGGAACATTAAAGTGTATTAGGTAGCAAATGGTTCAAATGATACAAATGATACAATAGCCCACAGCTTACAACATCTTTTCATTTCACTATCGATATTGGTCCGACGACCCACATCTGTCAGCGAGCGCGCTCCCATTCTCTGATACGGCACGAGATTTTAATTTTGAATACTTTTCAGAATTATAAATGCAAATTATAAATAACTCGTTTGCGAGAATTGGTTTGCATATAGCTTAACTGTTTCTTATGTATTTGATAAATATGTGAGTAGGTATGTATTTTAAACATATTGTTAAATACTGTAATAATAGTAATTTAATTTATTGGTTCCATTCTAATTAAATCGATCTTCAATCCCCTCTTCAATCAAATACGGAGCGATATTTTGGGGGTAAATTCTACCAACTCCAATGAAGTATTGAAATATCGTTGTGATCCTTTAAAAATACTTTTTTATAAGTAGTATTAAATTATAACACGTATTATAGATTTGTATCTAACTAATTTCTTATTTAAATTAATGGTTTCAGTACTTTTAAATGAAGCATTACACGCACAATAGAGCGAATCAATGAGTACGAGCTGTTGAGTAAAATAATTTGAATAAAATTAACGTAATCATGTTGTCGATAACAATAATTTATTATTCATTAAGTACGAGTATATTATTATTAGTATATAAGTAAGTAAGTAAGTATAATGTATAAGGAGTCCAATCATGATTAAGTAATGTTAAGTTTGTTGTAAAATCAATTAAGTAAGTAAGTATATCTATTTATTTTGAAGTAAATCTTCAGTGTAAGTTAATATTATTTCTTTCTCGAATCTTACCTAGGTCTTAAGTTATTGAAGTTAGAATTGAGCATTGTTAACTTTCTTACTTTAATTGTGTATTAATCTTTGTGTATTTCGATGTTTTTGTTTCTCTTTTGAGTTGGTGTACAAACATATTCTATATATCTATCTTGATAGACTTAATTTTGACAGACAATTTTCGACTCATCCTGTCCCACTTGTCTATGACACTTATCTATGTCTTGACTTCACTTAATTATGTCTTGACTTCACTTAATTAGCTCTTTACTTCACTTAACTAAGTCTTGACTACACTTAACTATGTCTTGGTTTCACTGAACTATGTCTTGACTTCACTTACCTACGTCTTGACTTCACTTAAGTATGTCTTGACTTAACTATGTCTGGTCTTGTTAATTATAGATGTATACAGAACTGATAAACAATCGTGTAACAATGGAAATAAACTTGAGTAAAAGCTTTTATACTATCAAGTTTTTGATTTACGACCGTGTGTTTGAGTCAGTGTTCTCCGCGTTATTGCGTAAACCAATGGGAGGTATGAGATGACATATTAATGGGGACAAAACACTTGGATTTTAACTGTTTTGTTTGAAACTATCGTTTTATAAAGTTTTAAGATATTCTCTTTCAGTTATTACATACAAAACTTCCGGTATGGCTTATGAACTCTCGAATAAATAAAATATTTATGGGCTATTCACACATCGCGCTGTAGTCTCAAACTAAGCAAAGCTGTGGGAACTACATTTCTGATAGAATATTAATCTTCTTTGATCCACACCTTAAATACTTACTGATCTTTTTTTGAAAAGCCATAATTTTTGATGTCTGTAGTCTTGTTGGTCCCGCCATCTTGTTTATGGTCTTCCACGCCGCCGCCATTGCATTTTGCAGTTTGCTTTACCTACAAACCATCAGACATGCGACAGACCTCAGTGCCTCTTTAGTTCGTAAATGGGGAATCTGGAATGCGTACCCGCTCGCCGAAATCATCACACGATGACGTCACAGCGTGGAGTCCGCAGTTAAGTCGCAGATGTTGTAGTTATAGTCGTATTTTGATGGTAGCATTTTCTTGGATCTTTACACGGCAAACATTAATTATCTCTATTTATTTTCCGGAGGGAGCTGTAACTAATTTAATTAACATTCGACGAGCGGTTCCCGCAGTGTTTGCGTTTAGCAAGGAAATTCATTATCATAGGACAGCGGAAGGAAAAACTTGAAAAAATAATAAATTTTGTAAATTTTAAAAAATATGGTATATCACCATGATCTTGTTTTCAAAATTTGGAGTAAATATCTTTGCAAAAAGTCAAAAATCTACATAAAAATAACATTCATAATGCTTACCTACTATTTTGAGCTTAATCTATTTTTATTGATTAAGCTTTGTTTTTTTTTTCTTTGGTGGAGTATCGCCAAAGATCGGGATCGATGGAAGGGTTTGGGGGAGACCTTTGCCCAGCAGTGGGACAGTATAGGTTAATAAAAAAAAAAGCTTTGTTTAATTTGGTACTGGAGTGGTATGTGATGTGTGAATTATTTAAAATATTATTACAACTAATATTTATTTATTTATTATTGATAATGCTACTTAGTTATAGATAAAAGGAGATTGTAAATCAAACAACGACAGAATTTCCATTAACTGCGAAATATTTACAAATGGGTTACCTACTCAACAACGGATTGGAATCCATTTCAAGTAACACGCTCTGATTTGCATGTGAATGAGTAACGGGAGTCGGGACTCGCTGTAGATAATTAAATAACTGTCAAATTGTTTTATACTTGACAGCTAACTCTTCTTCTTCTTCTTCTTTTTTTAGTGGCTTTTCGCAGGCTGGGTTGCCACGATTTTGCCAATGTCGGAGTTTATGGGGTTTTATGTTTACTAATCTTTTAACAAAAAGGCGGAGATCTGAGTGTTCAAAAATGACAGCTAACTCACATTTGCATTTTTTGATAAAAATATAATTCTCTGAATACGTCAAGTAGGATACTGAGCAAAGTTCACTGTCGTCTGTCACCGACCAAGAAAAAACAATGGCGCTACGTACTCATCATTGTCATTACTACAAATGAGGAGTTTCCGATGACGAAACTAAATTAGTTCCATGTTTGCGCGCGAGTTCATTTCCTCCAATCTCTGCTCAGTGTTGCCTGTTGTTATTGTGTGTTGCCACAAAGAGCCTGTTAATTTTCCTAAAATAATGTTGCGTTATTTCTCAAAATCGGAACATAAATTATCCCGGAGTAGAGTAGGTGGCGCGAAGTAGGCGGTGCTCAAACTTTGGTAATTAATTTGTTCTTGCAGTCTTAATGATGTTGAAAAACTTTTGAATACAGGTGTTTTTTGTTGGAATTGATATGACTGGGTTTCTTATTTTTTTCTAAGCAATAATTCATTTCGATTCATTAACAATAAAAAATATTTTAGAAATCGATGATTACTATTTAAAACTACTTTTTCGAAGCCTAAATGTTTTTTAATTTTGTCCAAAACTATGCAATTACACCAATTTTAGCAAAATGTTCTCACAATATACAACTAACTTCAATATGTAAATACCGCGAAGTTTTAGTTTAATACCTCCTGTCTATATTGCGAATTGAAGCAACAGTCGCGTTCTACCCACCTACCTACATACCTACTTATTTATTCTGTGGCATGGGTGCGGATCCGTGTGTAATTTACAAGCGGATATCTCTACATTGTCTCGGTTCAATCCGTGTAATGAAGGCGGGAATACTGAGTGATGGGATGCCGCCATGTTGGATTTAGGGTTGCTAGTTTAAAACTATTTTTTAATTAATTTAGCAACGAACACCGACTTTTTAGAAAATTAATATTTGTAATACAGCAACACTGGCCAACACAAATCAACGTTTCACAGTCCCAGTATAATAAGGGTGGATTTAGCTTACTTACTTAACTATTTGCTTAGCTTTTTATCAGAATTAATAAGGGAAAATTTTGTTATAATTTATTGGAAATAAATTCTTTAAATTCAAGCAGAGTTCTACAGAGACGCCTTTTAATTAAAACGATACAGCGACAGCCCTCATCAGACAATGGCGGGAAAATATTGACGTCAGCGCGAATGTTCCGAACGAGCGAAGCCACAGTTTGTCCTCCATTGTCGCGTTTGCGACAGATGCTGAGCTTTTCATTATAATCAACGCAATGCCTGCCGAGGTAAACAATATCAGGGAATAGTTAGAAAGCGAGGGTAAGAACCAAAAACTATAACGGTGCCTAGTCGCGTTTCATTCCCACAACGATTGCAAGAAAGAATAACTGTCGTATAGGTACCTAATATGAAAACTGATTAATATTAGGCTACTGTACAAAATTATATTACATTCCTAAACGCATATCCTCAAAAATATTTCACCTCTTTGCTGTGTCTACCAATTTTTTTACTTGTTTATTCATTACATAACCTGGCATAATGTTAGCTAAGCGCGCCTCATGACGGAAAATATATAAAACGCTGGCAGTAATAAATATCCTTTAAAAAGTGATGGAATGGGAGGGGAGAGTCAATATTGAACTCAGTTGATCAATGGTAACCGATTTGTCGAAGAAAAATCTTTTTCATTCGCTTTGAAACGATAGATGAGGTGTCATGGATCTACACTGTCAGTCTGTATAACATAGAGTATTTTTGCTTTGATAATAAAGCTTGGATACCCTGTTTAAGCACATACTTTAAGACTTAAGAATTACACAAAGTCCCTTTTCAACTACGATAAAACAAGAGGTACCGAATCTTTAGTCATAAAAAATATGACTTTTAATAATAAAATAGAATATAATTCTTACTTGCAATAATACAGTCTGCTATCCCTCCCCGTGTGAACAGTCCATCCTTCCTTCAGCTCTGTCTGCAGTCTCTCCAACGCCGCTTCATCTTCCACCGCTGACTTCCCCAGTTTAGGACTGCCAGACCCCAGTCTAGGACTCCCTGACCCCATTCTAGGACTCCCGTATTTGGGACTGGCGCCCAACTTGGGGCTGTTGGAACTTGAGGCGCCATCGCTTAAACTCGGGCTGCCCGTTATCCTAGGGCCAAAACTGGGGCTGGGGTTTGGTCTGGGGCTCTGGGGTAGTTTGGGACTGGCCGTGCCGCTGGGACCAGGCGACGAAGACGCCTGCTGCAGCAGCATCGCTTTTACGTCATCCCACCATGTTTGCGCTCACTGCAACCTGCAGCATAAGAAACTACATTTCACTAGACTGACAGTTTAAAAACAATTTAAAAACTATATAGTTAGTCAGATATTTTATGATGAATGATATGCACACAATAATTTATCAACGTAGGTTTAGCTACGTATCGGATGAACATTCAACCGTAGGTATTGGTTTCATGGACATAAACGTTCCCTAACATAAAACGTCAGGCAAATGAAAAGCTCTCTTTGAAATGGCAACACCGATTAAAACTGGCCGCAAAAAGTTCATGCCGAATGCCTCCCAAATTGCCACGAAAAAAAAACAAACCACGTTCCACGTTCAAACACAAACCGTAATCGCTGGAACGAGACGGCGAAATATGAATGGAAACGGAAAAATACGAGCGGCATTTTATTTTCACCACCAATGGCATTTTTGTTTAATCCCGCCTTTTTACCGTCCCTACATGTACGTAGGTTGTTTCGGGAAATATTTGTATCGGGTTCCGTGGCTCTACCATGAGATGTCACAGTAAAATCGCCTGACTTTACTACAGTAGTTACGTCAATATTAGTATGGCTAATTTTAGTACCCAACTATCCGCTAGAGGCGCTGTACAAATCTTCATACATTTTTTTAACTACAGACGCTAGCGAGTGTAGTAAATATAGTATAGTAAAAACTCATGGTAGAGCCACCGATCTAAAATTAAACGTAAACGAGACTTGTTACGTAAGTCGTTTATATGTAGGCAGGTATACTAGACATCGTGTACCTTGTTGTGTGTATATTACTTGTTAGGAAAGTTTTCCGCGAATCCTGAAATAGTCTTAAGTGTACTTTTGTCCACTTGATAAAATACCAGATCCTACATCTTGTATGCGAGCATGGGTGATTGTGTGCAGAATTTTGTATTGTATGAAGACAAAACCAGTAATTCAATCTAATGCGATTTTTATGAGCTCTGATGTTACGATACTTATGATAGATTATCTAGCCTATACTAGTAGTAGCCTAGTGAGTTAATGCACTAATTTATCTAGATATGTATTGGATAGTAAAATGTTTACTAGACACCTAGAATTGTAAATGACTAATGAATAAAGGTAATTGTTTAAAAGTATACCAATTATACTAAACGGGTTAAAGTTATTACGAGTCTTAAGAAAAAAAAAGACGTGTGGCACTCGGGGACTGCCGCGGTAAAGCTATTGTTGCTGGCATAGCATTTTTTGCTGGATTACGCATGCGCAGTGTTAGGTTATTTCGTTACGGAATTTCTGGATTCGGTCTCCACGCTCAAGGCCTGCGATAGAAGCTATGCAATAGCTTAAAAACGTTTGAAAAAAAGAGGAAATACTAAGGGCTTGAATGTAAAACAACAAAATCCATGTCTGGTCGTAAAACTCTAAATATAAGTGAGTCAACGCCGACAAAGCGTCCTGTAATTTCATCCTTTCTCGCATTACGCCGACAGTGTTCAGTTTCAGGAAGAAAAAACTCGTTAAAGCTCTTTTACATTGAGACATCTTTAAATAACTTCCGGCTAAGACATCAGTCATTGACGTCAGACAGACGTCAGTTTATGACGCCAGGCTTTGGTGTCAGTCATTTGACGTTCGTCTCAGGCACGGTGCATAGTTTATCAAGCCTCTTTAGTCAAGTTGACATGGCTTGAGAAATATTGAGGAATGACGTAGCTCAACTAAACTACTTGATAAGAAGTTTTATTATCTATTTTATATGGATTGAGGCTATATAAAAGAAGAGAGTAAATAAAGGGACAATAATCAAGTTTTTTTTTTAATTAAGTAGGTAGGTACTGGTATTGTAATGCTTTATCAACTTACTATTTTATTTTAGATGTGATATGTTTCTAATTGGTGGGATATTATTACATTGGTGGGACACTGCCAAGGGACCGACATAAATGGAAAAATTGGGGCAGGCCTTTTCCCAGCACTGGGACGATTCAGGCAAAGATAAGAAAAAAGTTTTTAATTGAACTATTTTAATATACGTTTGACAAAATGTCTAAAACTTAACTCAATGTAAACGAGCTTTAGTATTTAATTACTTTCCGGTCACTTCACGGACTATTAAAAGTTTAAATTTGGTGCCGAAATGTCGATTTTAATCCAATTTAGGATAAAGTACCTATTATAGAAACTATTTGGATTCATAGCTGAAATAGACCACTTGAAGTTTTTAACTTAAGTATAGGTAAACATAAGGTAACTTTTAAGTAAATATTTAATAGGTAATCAAGTAGGTATTTGTTGGAATCTTATAATTGCCCTTCAGATTACTTAGATCTTTATGGATATATTCATTTATTTATTTGTTTTATTGTATAACCAGTTAGTTTTTTTAGTCTAAAATAAAATACGACTTAAAACCTACACCCGTTGTATGGTCTTACGGAAGGCCATTTTAAGAAGTAAATAAAAGTACTGGACAGTCAGTGACAACCTATCTAATCCATCCATCTTAGCAGTGCACTAACCAGTCTGTGGTCAACCACAACCACTTTCGATAACTTTCTACGATCAGGACTTATTAGGTAATGCTCAAGATTGTGCGATAACTAATATCTACTACACTACTTACTAGAAAATATTTATATTCTAATATTACTTTAAAACTATAATGTAGTAGTTAGTAGTAATTATTTCAGCGTAAGTACCTATAAGATAATACTTTTTTTTTGTCCGATGAGTGAAATTTCCATGAATATTTATTGTAGGTACTTATATTCATTTAATAGTAAAGGTGTACTATAAAGAATTTTCATTCATTCATTCATTATCTATTAATTAGGTTATCATAATAAACCTTGTTTGTTACGGAAGAGCGAGATACAGGTATACACTTATTTAAAAGGGTATCTCAAACACCAAATATATGTAAAAACTAGATGAAGTTAATGAAATAAACATGTTGTATTTGTATTTTGTAAAAAAAACCTAATAAAAACGAGACTTCTAATTACGGGCAAAGTACAGGACTAATATGGAAGAGTAAAACGCTGTTGTGACCAGTTGTCTGAACAGCTGGATTCCCCAAAACAAAATAAAACTATTTAAACTGAATAGTTGGCAGAGTTAGCCAGGGATAGGGAGAGGTGGAAAGAGAGGCCTTGCCCAGCAGTGGGACAGCGTAGGTTGATAAAAAAATAAAAAAGCTGAATAAACATTGTGACAGATAAAGAAAACCTCATAAAAGAATCCTTGCACGTCCATCCCCAACATTAGAATAGCCTCACGAAATTGACATGTGTAGTGTAGTAAATAAATATATGTCTATGTCTACATGTGCGGCCAATACCTGTCTTTTCTGTAGGTCTGTGTTTAAATAGACAACTATTAGCCGCACGATTGTTTCGTCTCTCTCACGCTTGGCTTGGCCGTCCGTATTTACTTCATAGTGACGGAACGCTCAATCCATTTTATACTACGTCTATGGGGAAAAAAAAAGAGTAAGCTGATAGGATAACTCACAAAATTATAAATCAAAGATCAAAATCAATCGGATCTTTAATTGGAGACGACCAAATTTATAATACCACTAGCTGATACGTGCCCACTTCGTTGGGAATAATTTTTATTAAATGTAAATAAATTTTATTAAATATATGCTGTCGTTGACTTTTTGTAGGCATTACCAAGCTCTCTAGAACACAAAAATATATCTTTCATAGGCAGCGTTCGTAAGAAACGCTTTCATTCGACCGTTTTTTCTCCGATTCACTTTGCAAAACGGACCATGTACCACGTAAAATCCTTTTTATTTTTTGTTTTTTTATATAACCTATAGATGACACTCAGCAATAATGTTACTTTCTATTGGTGAAATAATTTTTAAAATCGGTTCAGTAGATCCCAAGATTACCACTTAGGTACAATTTAACAAATACACAAACTTTACCTCTTTATAATATTAGTAGATATAAGTAGATTAAGTTTAAATATATTTTTTATAAAATATTATTCAAAACAAACTATCTAAGTATATTATGTTTTTGTATGAGACTATGAGCGCCCCCTTGATTATTTAACATTTTGTTTTTATATATTTATTCGACATTAAAGCGGTAATCGGGTACGCAACCCTAAATAACTTATCAAGATAACTCAATTTAAAGAAAATATTGCTAAATACCGACCGATTTATAACACATTGCCAAAACGCAACGATAGCGCGATCTAGGTTTCGTGCACAGTAGTGCCATCTAGTGGTAAACACAACAAATTTCAAACTTTACTCGATTTGAGTATTCACGTGCGACGGCGCGATGGCTTATTTCATGTATAAGTTTGGTGTTTCAACACCGATTTCTATGATTCTTTTTTTATTGAATAGGTAATCATGTTAACTTTTTTAAATTAGGGATGAGTGGGAGTATTATAAACGTATTTACTCTTAGTAAACAAATATAATCAGAATGATCCGAACTGCTAAGCTATCAGAAGTTACACGTGTTATTGTGAGTCAACCATAAAAGATAGACATTTGCTGTAGCGAGATATTTTTTAGACAATTTTATGTAGAATATTTCCGTCATACATGATTTCTATGTAACTTTAACCATTAAGGCTGCACACGCGACGGAAAAAATGGAGTAACTTCTCCCGTTTTCCCCAACATTTTCCTTCACTACTCTGCTCCTATTGATCGTAGCATGATGAAAAGTATCCTATAACCTGCCCAGGAGTATAAAGAATAATTGTACCAAGTTTCGTTAAAATCTGTCGAGTAGTTTTTGTTTCTATAAGGAACATACAGACAGACAGACAGACAGACAGACAAAAATTTTACTGATTGCATTTTTGGCATCAGTATCGATTACTAATCACCCCCTGATAGTTTTTTTTTTAATATATTTCATGTACAGAATTGACCTCTCTACAGATTTATTATAAGTATAGATAGATATAGATATAGATTGTAACAGCTCATGCTTTCATTATATTTTTTTTTATAGTTATACCAATCATAATTGGAGGATTTGGTAATTGATTGCTTTCGACTTTAAGCTTGAATGATGTCATAATACATGGTTTAATGTGACTTATCTACCTACTCGAAACCGGTCGGCCTTAGCCCACGCATGGTAAATAGCTGACTCACATCTGTTTAGCAAAACAAACAACGTACCACAGCCAAAATGTGCTTTGTAACAATCTTGTCTTGTTTTATTTATATACTATATAAAAGATGAGCGTAATGTGTATGGGTAGAGCCTTGATTTTATTATCATAATGTGTCTTTGTCTATCTGATCGCCAAAAACATAAAAACTATAGACACAAACAAAACACAGTCGACTTATGTTTGAAAGAAAATGGCGGCAAATGTTTATTTTTTTTTTTCATATTTTTTTGTTTTTAAGAACTTTTTGAAATTCTGAAGATTTCCATACAGAGCGATAAGATCGCCCATTGTACATTTCTCGCGACATTTTTTTTTGTGTTATTTGATAGTATTTGCAATAATAATAGTTATTTATTTGTCATTTCATTTCATTCATTTTTCAATCAAGAGACCAAGCAACAGTAAAGGTAACACAAGGTCTAAGTACTGCTGTTGAAAGTAGAAAATCATATTAGTTTATTTAGAAAATGGATAGTCCTTCATAATTGCATCGCGGCATGAATTTCGATGTAGTAGCGACGATGTATAAATTAACTGACATCTCCAAAGCGGTGCGTAGCAAAACATTAAAAATTCTTTGGTGATTCTTCGTACAATACGAGCAAACGCTGCGTGCAATGGTGATCCTAATTACTTATGAACGTTTGACCTGACTACCACTTGAGGCACTTTATACGGCTTCTGACACACCTGGACGGATCCGTGCGGGATTTGTGTGGGCAGATTTTCATTTATTTAACTGTAATACCCATTGAATACTGCTCACCTGTTTTTAGCTTAATTTAAATGAAACACCCAATATGTATTGATCTAAATATTTTTGTTATAATACCTGTATAATGTGTACTGTGTATACTATAATGATGCTAATAAACATACCTACTGATTTATAAATATCCTGTAAATTAAAAAACCCTGCACATTCCTTTAATGAAATTCAACAAAGTTCTAACTAGGAAGTATTTTTTTTAAATAAGTTCTAAATCTAGAGCCAAATTCAAAAGCTCGTATTTTAAGCTAGAGTTATGATCTAAGATTTGCTCCTTAACTCGACCCTAAAGTGACCCAAGTTTGGGGATTAAAGGTATAGTTTAAGTCCTCCGCCTCCAGTTACAAATTCCCTAAGAACTTCAAATCAAGGGAAACTGTACACAGGCTATTATTTAGTTTAATCCTTAAATCTAAAACTATATGATGAGCATCTTTAAATAACTATGTATGTTGAAACAGGATGTTGAAACTTCTAATCTTTTAAAAGACTGACTATAAAAGCTGGGATATGCCAATTTAGGCCAAGTTGGCAATAGACAGTAATTAATTGTATGTTGTACATGTTTATAAAGTATTTTAATTTATTAATTAATTATATGAATATTTTATGATTGTCAATTTTGTCTTAATTTGGACAAAAATAAAACTAATAAAGCATTACGTTATTAAATAAGGCCTAATACATAGCTCGAACCAATGATTTTTAAGTTTAGCAAACTTAGCAAAACCTAACTAATCTTGAACTAACAGAATAAAAGCCTATACATTTTTCAGTTGATGGCAGGTCATTCAATCAGATTTTATTAACCCGTAGCGTAAACCAAAATGAAATGGACAGCAAACGTCACATTAACCCTTTAATACCTTTCCCAAAAATTGCGTATTTCGTGCGCAGTCGGTACCTGAGGGCTGAGCACGATAAATGTGACAATCGTAAACGTCATGTATTTACGATCCACTGCGCGCTACCGCTGCAACGTTCGACAGTAAAGCTGATGTTGACACGCAGTGTACCTCAAATACGTCACTGTTTAGATACGATTAGGATTGTCACATTTATTCGTGCTCCCCTGTAGTACCTAAATAAAGGTCGTCGAAAGGTCACATGTTATTTTGTAACCCTTTAATCCAAACGGTTTTTACGAATTATAGCTATTTTATATGGTAATTATAAAGACTTTTGTAAATTGACTAACTCTTCTGCGATACAGAAACAATAAGATACCTATTGTGTCTGGTTGCAATTCACGATCTTACTTATTAAATATGCTCACGGACATTTAACACATCACACTCTAGTCCCAAACTAAGCTTGTACTATGGGAACTAGACTGCTGATATAATATTTATGTGTTTTTTTTTTTGTAAAAACATACATAGAATTCATAGTAACCCCCAGACACAGAACAAATATTTATGTTAATCACACAAACATTTGCACTGGGTGGGAATCGAACCCACGACCCACAGCATGGAAGGCAGAGCTACTACCAACTGAGCTGTGACGCTTGTCAAAATGTAGATATTATTTTCATTGTGGACACATAATCTTATAAAAAACGACAAGTTGACACATGTCATTTTTGACATCTTGACGTTTGTCATTAGATCGATCGGAACATCACTTTGCACGTTTTTATTTGAAGTAAGTTTCGGGAATTCTGGTGTAAAAGGTTAAATGTAAACGGCCTTGAAGGTCAGATTAATAAAGGTGACAAGAAATCCAGCGAGCCGGCTTAATTGATTAATTATGAGCATTTTCATGAAATGTGATTAATTCGCTCAAGTAAGCTTACAGGTACATAAATTAGAGATATTAACATATTAAGAATATTTAGGTGAACAAGTAATTGGATCTTTGGGTACTTAAGCAGAACAATTATTTGTTTCAAATTTAATTAGTTAATTAGATTAAAGTAGCAATAAAAATAACCAAAGAAAAAAATGCTATTTATAATACATTTTTGACCTATATCAGTTGCTCACAGCAAATCTTTGCTTATGTTTTGTTTCGCTTACTTTAATAATGTTCTTAGTTTTATTTTTACAATGTTGGTAGTAGATTTTACTTCAAGTAGCATGTACTTGAAGTCAATTAAGGCTTCAAGAAGGATATTTTTAAAGGATGTTCGCGGCCTGGTTCCCAAGTCTTGTTCAATGAACGAGATGTACTTACCTAATAAGGCTCCCGGGATGCTGTGTGCTGAATAGCAATGATAGATCCGAGTTCATTGGAGATCACGCTATTGATTCAGTTTGTTTTATAAGCATATAAACACGTATTTTCAGATTAGATAGATGGAATGCAATTGATTCCCGAGTAGTCCAAGAGCTAGTGAACCCTGCGAGTAACGGTCTTCCTGTAAGGCTAGAAATTTGTACACTTACGATTTATAGCATGCTAAGAGCACTAGCCATGATCTGGCAGGCTTCAGCCCTGTACTTCATCAGCCACTTAATTTTTTTAATTGTAAAATAATTTGAGTTTCAAAACTTGTTTCTGTAAGCTTAAAAATTTAATAGGATGGAGTTTATTTATTGTAAATCTTGAAAAAAAAGTTACAGACGATTACAATCAGCAATAGTATATGCCAGATCAATTAGAAAATGCACAGTTGATGAGGTAAAATAAACTTTATCCTGTATACTTAAATTTTTTATATGTTTTCAAGTAAACGTCTCAGAGTAAATATGTACAATGCCAGACGGTTTTGAACAGTATAAGACCTTGCCAGGCGAGGGGACAGCTGCTAAGGGAGTGCAAATAAGAAATGTTAATGTTTCAATTCTATGAACATATTTATTAGCATACAGTAAATGCAATGTATTTTATTGGGTTTTATGCAATCTACATTATTTTTAACATTCATTTTCTTCAGCATCATCCGAGATTGCACTACTGTTTGCATCATCTGATTCTTTAACAATGTTTTCCTCATCTGAAAATAGTGAAAAAATATTTTATTGTACCTACCGTAATAATTTTTAGTATTTTTTGGTTGTTAAGAATTAAATATCAAGCTCTATTACATAGGACTGCATATTAAATGTTACGGATAAAATAGTTGTCTGTTACCTGAAATGTATTCCTCAGTTTCAGGCGATTGTGCTGTGGCAGTATCAGCAGGTCCTTGTAAAAGTATGTCGTGTAGGTATAGAAGATGACTTTATTCCTCTCAAACCCATTAAAATCGTAAGAACTATCAATTAAGTTCCAACCGTTATTTTCAGGAATAAGAATGGTTCTTTAAAATTACAATTTCGCCATATATTTGTAGGTAATGTAGGCAGTTCTCAATAATTGTTGATGTAGTTCACGTTGGCAGGGTGGTGAATTCGATGAATCATAGCTTACTACTTTTTCATAAGCACTTTAGGATTATTTGTGTTGTAGATAGATAGACAGAAAACACTTTATTGCACACCACTTAATTTATTTTTGTACGTAGTTGTACGTAGTAAGGAACTTTTCATAACGTGCATTATTTAATTTTGAACATTTCAAACCATACATTTGGAGCTTCGACATGGGAGCCTTCAAAAGAAGGGTATATCTTTATCTCAAAGGCCGGTAGTGCACCGACAACGCCTCTGGTGTTCGCAAGTGTCCATGGGCGGCGGTGACCACTTCTCATCAGGTGGCCCGCAAGCTAGCTTGCCAGGTATGTCATAAAAAAATATTAAAATCACTGAAAACTGAACTAAAACTGAAATATAGGCATTCACCCAACACCTCTGACTCGCACGCCTTTAGCAGCTGTCCCCTCGCCTGGCAAGGTCTTATGCTGTTCAAAACCGTCTGGCATTGTACATATTTACTCTGAGACGTTTACTTGAAAACATATAAAAATTTTAAGTATACAGGATAAAGTTTATTTTACCTCATCAACTGTGCATTTTCTAATTGATCTGGCATATACTATTGCTGATTGTAATCGTCTGTAACTTTTTTTTCAAGATTTACAATAAATAAACTCCATCCTATCAAATTTTTAAGCTTACAGAAACAAGTTTTGAAACTCAAATTATTTTACAATTAAAAAATTAAGTGGCTGATGAAGTACAGGGCTGAAGCCTGCCAGAGCATGGCTAGTGCTCTTAGCATGCTATAAATCGTAAGTGTACAAATTTCTAGCCTTACAGGAAGACCGTTACTCGCAGGGTTCACTAGCTCTCCAGCTAGAGACAGTATTTTAAGATTGTTTTAAAGCAACTGTTTGACAATGTTAAAATTTAGTTAAGGATTAGAGTGTGAGGTGTGAATATTTATTTATTTATTCATGTAGAGCTTCACAAAAGACTTCTCGCATTTGAAAAAATAGCTTTGAATATGATGTTTTTTAGGAAGGTCCAAAAGTGGAATTATAGTTTTTGAACTTTTAATTTTTTTATTGTCTACATTAGTTGTAAAAAGTCTTATACATCTCACCATAGCCCCGCTAGCACGGACTAATGAGAGAAAAAAAAACTAGTTTTAATGGGCCTTCATAATTTTTTCTACTTGAAATGGCTAGGAACAATCAAGTCTTAAAACAAAGAACTTGGCCTAATGAAGTTTATCCCGATTACCCTGTACGAGGCCCTAAGGGAGCGTACACCACCTAATTAAGTAGGTTAATGCGCCCTTACCGCCTAGCCTGGCGCCTGTTACATACATTATACAATACTTGGGGTAACGCGATTAGTTGGAGCTCCCATGCCTAAAATCATACTTGACAGATATTTTGGAAAGTATTAAGGTGCTGTTATAATACCTATATATATTTTGACTTAGCAATCTAAAGCAAATCTAGCAAAAGTTAGGTGGGGTTATATATAGCATTACCCGGCTCTGACGGAAGATCAGTCTTAGTTTGCTATAAACAACACCTCATACTCAGGGTCTAGCTTGCAAAACCAGAGCTTAAAAAAAAGCTTGAGAAGTCACGTATTAGGGAATAAAATTAATCTTGCAAGGCTGATTTTGGTTAACAAAATCACTGTCAACAAGTCATATCACTGTTGGTAGTAGCTCGGCCTTTCATGGAGTGGGTCGTGGGTTCGATTAAATGTTTGTGTGTTTAATATAAATATTCGTTCCCAGTCTGGGTCCATTAAAAAAACTGTACTTACCTACTTATACAAGTATTCTATCAGCAATCTTATTCCAGTAGTAAAAGCTTTGCTTAGTTTGGGACTAGAGTGTGATGTGTGAAATGTCCATGAATATTTATTTTATTTACTTATATATTTATTCTTCGCCCCAGCACACCTGGCGAGGTGTTCAAAGCGATTCGTGTGCGTAGATTGATGGAGCAATGTACCGGAAATCAGGCCAGTATCTGTTCCCCATAAGGGATGAAAGACCCGTGGGGCATTGATTTATATAACGAGAAAATAAGGTTTTCGGAGTTTTCTGCCTGATTTTTTGAAGAAATCCCTATGGTACTCGCGAGGTTACTAAAAGTTATGACGATTGTATATTCTATCTCGTTCACATCCACCATTTCTGTGTATAGAAAATGATAATATAATTTAACATAAGGAAAACCGACTTCTATAATAGAAAAAAAAATGTTTATTGTTAACTCTACACTGAGAGGTTAATAATTAAAAATCATAAAAGTCAAAGGCAATTAAATACATATATTCAAGATATCTTTGTGTGTATTCATCTTCATAAATTTGCTCTAGGACGACCGATTTTGAATCGATCAAGATCTGGCTAGTTTTTTAATTACTTTTAGAAGTTGGTTACGTAGGTACTGAGTTACGTTCAACGCAATAACACATAAAAATAACGTTCACTAGTCAGACGATGAAGATGAATGAATGAACGGAACCCGCAGAACTTCCCCCGCTCCGTCTTCCACAGATCTAATAAAGGCGAGCTTACTTTTCTCATTTATTAGAAACTAATGCGACTGTCGTCTTCCCTTCTCTACCGCTAATCCTTATCCGCGACGCCATTTTGCAACGGAGTTATTTATGTCATGTCTACGTTGCTGTCAATTCTAAAAATATAATAATGTCACGTTTTCTGGAGACACAAAATATTTTCTCAATATTTTTAAGGCAAGTTGATTTATTTATAGACTTTGGTTGTAAGTTACTAAATTAAAGGCGAATACAGACAATAAAATACAGTATTTCACACACACGACTTTTTGAACTGATATGGCGTATACACGGAGCACAAGGCGTATACGATTCAGCTGCTGACAAAAACGACAAAAATACAGAAAAGTGGCAGAAGTACCTCAAGTAGCAATACAATATCGTTTTTTTATACATTACCTATTTATTATAACCTATTTACACCATCCAAAGAGGTAAGTAGAGTGCCACGAAAACGCGGGAAAAATTACAATAAGGTAGGTATAAAAAGTCATGTAAGTACTTAATTCACACCAGAGGCGCTGTCGATGCAATTCTAACAATAAATCTTTATCTTTTAATCTCCAATAATCAAATAATATCTACCTAATAGCTATTGGTCAGGGGTGGTCTAAAGTTGGTGATTTTCTCAAAACGGTTTATCAACGACTCGAAGAAGAAGAAGAAATAATACCTTGAGTTTCTCATTCTAATGTCAATCGTTGATTAAATTGATTCACGTAAGTTAATGCTTACGTTGAAGTAATCTTAATTAAACAAATTCCTTTCACCCCTTTCAAAGACGTAATGAAGATTTGTTTTGTTTATGCAAGCAGTGAAACTTTGCTAGGCACAACAGCCACCTTATTCATACACGTCGGAACAAAATACAGTAGAAATAAATAAATATAAATATTCATGGACATTTCACACATCACAATCTTGTCCAAAACTAAGTAAATAGTCCTAATAGGTATCTATATAATAGAAATAGTCCCCTGTCTTTATAAAAATAAATTGTTTAAACCGTAACCGAAATAGAGCATCTCTGTTCTGTCAAATGAATGTCAAAAAGCATTATACAAAGGAAATTAAATAAACAAAAAATTATAAACCTATTAATTAATAACCTATTAATTAAAATAATAATTATAAACTGACTTAAATCGTCATCGATAATAACAAATAGAAGCGTTTTTTCCAAGACTTCTTGAAGAATAAGAACGCAGGAATCACAATGTTTACTAAATTACGGCACGTTCGTAGCGATGATTTGTTTGAAAGTCAGTACTTATGTAGAAGTACATAAGTTATATACTAACCTATTTGAATATCCGGCCAAGTGCGAGTCAGACTCACGCACGAAGGGTTCCGTCCTAACGAATATTTGTTCGTGATACGGAACCATTCCAGCGAGTTTTATTCGCACTTAGCCGGTTTTTTTGTATCGGTTATTATAGCGGCTATAAAAATACATCTGTGAAAATTTCAACTCTGTACCTATCACGGTTAAGATTAAGACAGACTCACAGACAGACACACAGACAGAGACACAGACAAACAAACAGACGAAACCCTAAAAACACCAAAATTTAACCACCGTTCTGTAAAATATACAGTAGTATCTGCATATTTGGCTAAATCAAATAACTCGTGAAGAGAAACACTTCAGTTTTAGGGTCGGACAATATCCCAAACAAAATCCTCGAAGCATAAGTACGTGGGTAATGAAATTCCACCTGTCAATAGGCTGGATAATCCGGCCGTCCGGTCCGAACCGGACGGCATTGGGCATCCGGACAGGCCAGGGGTGTTAGTCTCCTGACTTACGGAACTTGCGACAGGTTTGCGACCAGGATTGTGCGATCTTAATTACAGCTTGTAGATAGCTTAGCTTAATACTTAGCTTTTTTTTACATGTTATAGGCAAGCGTTTGACCGCGATCTCACCTGATGTTAAGTGACGATGCGGTCTACGATGTAGCACACTTGCCTAGAAGATACCTATTCACTCGTCTCTTAAAAATATCCAAATTATAGGACTCTGGAAACACAGACGCCGGCAACGAGCTTTTTGGAAACCAATCTTAAATGCAGCTTATAGGTAGCTTAATACTTGGTTTTTTGGAAGTAGGTATGACGGCAATTGACGTGAAACATCACACTTAAACAATCAATTCGTCAATATACATATAAACATTTCGACCACCTTTTTGTTGCGCTTACAACTGCTAATAGAATTTAACAAGGGCAGTGAGTGATTAGGCAACTGTCTTCCGTAATCATTACATTCGGGCAATTCGCAAATAAAACATTGTGACTTTTTGTTGCGTTTATTTAGCACCAGACTGCGAATAGTTATCGAGGTATACGCATGATCAATCGCTTCTCTTCTTCTTGCGTGTCAATTGAACACTTGTCACATTTATCCCCTTATTTGTAGCATTAATGAGGTCACCCTTTGCATTTATTAGGACACAAGGGGCAAACGAGCATGTGAGACATTGCAAAAAAATGTATATAAGGATTCTTTCAGCAATATAGTTCCCAAAATACATATTATAAGCTATGCTTAGTTTGGGACTTCTGACGTATGAATTGTCCGTGAATATTTATTTATTGTATGGTATCAGACCCGTGCGGTATGGAAAGAGCAAAGGGAGGCCTATACCCAGCAGTGGGTCAAGTCAGGCTGTGGATGATGATGATGATGGTATGAGAGCCCTACAGTCACATTGAATTATAGAAGAATAATCAGCTGTAGTGCCGTGTCACTCTATAATCGCTATAACTGTCGCATTTTACGTATTAAGGCAGGTATTGTGCGCTGTTGTTTGCGGTCGCCCTAATCCCAGAGGTCACTCAACTTCTGTGCGATTGCGTTATTATTTAGCCGGATTCTGTATTGTGCGGTTTGAATAGAAAGATTGTCCGGTTTGATAGGCAATTTATGCAATATCCTCTGTCTTTGTGACGGGATTTGAAGCCTCGTTACGGGAAGGATGTGTACTTTATAGACGAAATAACTACACTCACCTTCTCCATCTCAATAACTCTCCTTAATCAGTCGCTTTTTATTTACTTTAATCATCAATCTCATCGATTACAGGCTCAGTTCTTAATAAGTCTTTAGGTTAAGTTTTTCCTGATTCAAGGTTTTTCTATGAAGTTCTTTTTTTTACAAGTTATAGGCAAGCGTTTGACCGCGATCTCACCTGATGTTAAGTGACGATGCGGTCTACGATGTTTCTATAAAGCCTATACATATAAAATCTTTATCTTAGATTAGAGAGTTGATATTAAAAAACATAAAAATAATCATAGTCATATTTATTCAGTAAAATCACTTAGATCATTTAGAATCTCTAGGATTCTAGTTGGCAGTTCCTCGCGACATCAACTTTTAGTTCTGACTGTACTCTAGGTACATATAAACTGATCCAGTGCAACGGGATAAAGTTTCAGGATATGAAGCCGCAACAACTTGACAAGTTTGCAACACGCTAGTATTCTGTTACATACAATACACAAGGCTCTTTGCTCTATCATGTAGAGCTCTATGATCTAGAGTCTAGAATCTAGACTCTAGATTATAGAGCTCTACATTATTTATTATTATTATTTATTATTATTATTTATTACAAACAAACAATTCGAACGGTTTGCAAAACCAATTACACGAATTATTACATTTTAAGTTACATATCAATTAAATACAAAAAAATAAAAATAAACATAAGTACAATAAAAGTCAAATTAACAAGCATGATAGAGCAAAGTTATAGTCTAGATTCTAGATTATAACACCAGTTGTCTAGTGGTATAGCAACCAAGATCTAGTCGTGGGTTTGAATTCGGCCGGACATTAATGGATTTTTGTAATCGGATGTATGTGGAACTGGCACCTAGAATCACCTAGTTTAAAAGACGATTCTTAATGATCTTTGTGATTATACTGAATAAACTATTATTGATTTGATTCAATAGATCTTTATATGAAGTGAAATTCTTGAATCTTTTCTATGGATAATGCCGGCGAGGCTGACTATAATGTCGATAAAAAATAATAATGGCGCAGGTGGTAGAACTCATAGAAGAAAGAATTATATCTCTGTGTTTCAATTACATGTTTTCAAATGCACACTCACCCTTACGTATTTTCCGGATAAAATTGACTTGTACATTTAGCAAACAAAAAACACGAAACAGACGAGTACAGAGATGTGTTTGACATTATTTTTTACTACCTTTTGTCGTTCGCCGTGCGCCAGACATTTTACAAAATGGCTGCTAAAAAATGTTTTAACTGCATTCCCGTTATACATGAAAAGAAATGGTCCAGTAATTCAAGTGGCACGGTAGCAGGGCCGGCTGAAGGGTGCATGTTAACCCTTCTGACGTCACACTCCAAATGTGACCAACATGTTTGACACTTCGAAAATTCCCATTACCATACTGGAAAAAGTATACAAATCATCATAATATATGGTACAAATACTTAAATAACATTTTATTTCGGAACAGTTTTACACAAAAGGTATCATTAAAATCGATTCATTAGCGTAACATACAAAAATACATAGGTACAGTCATGATAAGAGATATCCTAAAAAACTCGTTCATTCATTCATTCATTCGTCCATCCATACTAAGCAATAATGTAAAAGTTTCGATGTTTGTCCCTCAAGAAACGGACAAAATCGCGGAAGTTAGTAACTATATGTAGTTAAGTTACTCGTACCATCCGTTTATGATTTGAATGTGCCCGGCTCCGCACTAATGGCACCAAAATTAATGTAAAATATTAGTTTCAATCAGAGAAAGCAACCATTCTAACAACATAACTTTATCGACTTGTAAATTGTCTTTGTGTAATAAACCGTTTTAAAAAAGCCGATGCCGTTGGCCGACAGATCCAGCCATTGTTTATTAATTACGCGTCAAGACGGTGACCAATAAAAAAAACTTATTCATTTGTATTGTATCTGTAGATACAAAATTTTTTAAGTGAGTGTAGCATCAGAGGAGGCGCGTGCATATTTAGAATGGTTTAACTATAAGAATTATGATTTGTTTATCAAATCGAAATATATCGGACACAGAAATCATAATCAACGTTAAAAGAACTAAAAATGATCAAGAAATATCTCCTAGGTGCCATCCTGCACTGTAAGTAGGCACTTGTCAAAACAGACTTTCAAACGTACGCTATTTAGGTCGTCGGACCCACTAGTGTTGCGGTGAGTGGGCCAGCTGTTTTAGCATTCCAAGACGCTTTGATCTAGTGCTGTGGTGGGTGGGCCAGCTGTTTTAGCATTCCAAGACACTTTGAATTGCAATTAAAGTGTCTTGACGGTTTCCTTCTTCCGTTTTGACGTCTCGCTTCGCTCCCCCGCGGTTTTTGCAAGTCTGGAGCTAGACATCTATAAATTACGGACTCTTTGAGTTGCAGTTTTGTTTAAACGTACGGCATAAGGACCCGGTACAACTTTAATGAGGTCGGTGGTTGGAGTCTATTGGATTTTTTCTTGGTTGAATTCTGGTCCGTTTTCGCTGGTATCGACTTACTAATTCATAGTTCTCTCTGCACATTTCTATAGAGATTTCTTATAGAGAACAGTGCTAAAAAGATAGAGTTAAAACAAATCCACAAGTGTAGCCACTGTCACAAATTATTTTGAACAAAAAATATCTTGTTAGAATAAATAAGAACTAAAACCTCGTTCCGGAAAACTTATTAAAAATTTTTTTCATAAGTTATCGCGACACAGAAAAGGTTAAAAGAATTGAAATATCCCGTAATCAAGCAGCTTCATTATCAAGTAAAATGAATGCTAACTTGACACTTTATCTGATATAGCAAATTAAGCTGTCAAATCTAACCTGATGTCATTCAATGTACCTATGAAACGAAAAATGTCAACTTGTTCAACCTCTACGACATTACCGTGGCACTGAACAGACTGTTCATGCCTGCTCGTGTGGAAACTACGGAATTAGACAATTACTGGAGCTGAGCTCATCTGGAGCACCTCAAGGACTCCATTACAGTCGCTAAGTTCACTTTCCGCTCTCCCATCTATAATCGCGCGCTTTTGTTGAATCTACCCGCAACGTCGGCGCCAGCGACGTGGAAAATGAAAGACGAACATTTTATAAAGCCTTCAACACAACAGAAAATTGCATTAGCTCCTCCTCTAAAGAATTCTAGCCTATATATTTAGACACATTCCAATCCGTATATGCAATAAAATCTATTTCGAGCCCATACGGCGCGCACAAAGCGTATCGCGCTATTCAATTTCTCTAGAACGCGTCACAACCGCGCATTTCAAAAAAGGAACGTGACCTGATTACTGACGGAAACTGTCTGTAGTCTATGGCGTAGCCGTCACAGGTACGGTCTTTATCGCTTTTTGATTTTCGACCTTAAATTTGAAACGAGAAAGTTGTAAGTCGATCGCGGCTGTTTTCCCATCTATAACAATTCTCTAGTCTATGAAGAGTATTGTTTGAGCCGTTCCTTCACACTTCACCGTAATAGAACGACTCAGGTCGACGTTATTATTTCCAGTTCAATTGAATCGTTTCAATTGCAGGCTTCGTTTAGCGAAACCTTTGACGGGGTCGAGAACGGAGACCCTTCGAGTGTCCTTTCTGACTGGCGACGGTTAATGAAATGAGTCCTTATTTAACTCAGAGGCCCATTTAGGCGAGTCTGAATTAGTACGTTTTAGAAGCGAACGAAAGTAAGTGGTTTTATCTTAGTTATTTTATAAATCCATTCGCAAAGTGATACTTTCTATATCTAAGAGTTCATGCAACGTCTGTACCGATTGACCTACACAGAATACGTGACAACATTAGCCTGTTTTCTGTAAAAAAAAAAAAAATTAAACACGAATACAATATATTTTCCATTCGCTGGTAGAATGTGTTCAATACTGTTGCCAGTTTGTAAAAAACTATCGGCTCGGTTAAATGGAGCTCGCTAGAGCGTATTTTATGTGAGGATTTAGCAAAACCAGCTCGGATTAAAAAATGTTTTATATGATCGACGCCAAAGAGTATTCGATTAATTGGAAATAGGAGTTAGTTGTAGTGTAACGTTAGTAAAAACATAATTGTGCAGAACTAGGTAATTTTTAGCAATGCAGCCAGTATCTTGGGTACGCTTCCGATTGGTACTGATTTGTATCAGTTGAGCTATCTATAGATCGTTTACAACGGTTTGCAGATAGCTCAACTGTTTCTTATTTATTTTATAAATACTTATGTACTTACTTACTTACATTTTTGAAGTGAAAACTTCTTTAGCGGCGCTGGGTGGGTAAAAACTTTCAAACTCGCGTCAGGGTCACGTGACGTCGAAAAAGCGTAAGATCTTATTTAATTTTTATACATTGCTCGTAAAACAAGAGACGACAAAAGAACACACTTGCGGTCACGCGACGTATGACTCAAACAATTAAATGAAATGAAAAAACGATGACGTGGCGACATGACGTGACGATGACGTGGCGACATGACGTGACGTGACGATGACGACGAAGCCAACGAAGACACAGACACATTCGCGCTTGCGCGAATGTGTCTGTGTCAGTGTGTCTTCGTTGTCTTCGTCGTTGTGTCACATTCGCGCTTGCGCGAATGTGACACAATGACATGACACAATCACGACTGTGGTTATATTTTTGAAGTGAAAACTTAAAAGTGAAAACACAACGTTAATATTGAAGTTTTCACTTCTGCCGGCACTCCCGGAGTGCTAGCTTTTTTTTAGCGATTTAGATATTATATTAGATATAAGTTATTTTGTACCTGTATAATTCTGTAATGCTGCCATATTTTATTAATAAATAAATAAAATATTTGAAAATACTGTAATAATCGTAAGTTTGTTTGTGAATAAATGAATATCTGTATTCTTGTTCGAGTTTTGTTGGAAGTAACTATCATCGAGTTTGCACCGGAAGTCGGTCATAATGGCAACTTTACGCAACGATAATGAACGGAGACGGAGCGTGAAAATCAATTTAATTGATACTTTAGTACTTTCCGCTTCGAGCCGATTTATTGCACTTAAATAATAAAAATATAATCAAATAGATACTAACCTGTGATGTATTACTACTAGGTAGAAAGTTTTTTATTTTTTATTTGTAATAGGTACTTCCACCACGTGTGGAGGGTTTTGGGAGAGGCCTTTGCCCAGCAGTGGGACGATTTACGTTAGACAAAAATAAAAATTGTACTTAAATTTATGTTTTAAATAAGTTTACATAAATTACTTAGTATAAATAGCATTTTAAAAACAGCAAGGTTTGTAGATGTAATGCTAAATTGAGTCTTAAAATATAAGTTACTTGTGTACTTAATTATCTACTAAGTAATACTACATAGTTACTAACTAATTTATGTATTAAAATATAATAATTATAAAATACATATGATATTAGCAATAGCATCATACAAAATAATCTCGTTCAAATGCTGAGAAAAGGTATTCCGAAGATTTCCAATTTTTCCCATCTCACCTTTTAAAGGCTTCGAGATTTTCCCGCCAAACTTTTAGCGAATTCATTTTAACAATAATATTTGGGTGTATAACGGCATAAAGAAAACATTTTTCTAAGTTTCCTCTATGTAGGATAAATAAAGAAATAAAAATTGTACTTAAATTTATGTTTTAAATAAGTTTACATAAATTACTTAGTATAAATAGCATTTTAAAAACAGCAAGGTTTGTAGATGTAATGCTAAATTGAGTCTTAAAATATAAGTTACTTGTGTACTTAATTATCTACTAAGTAATACTACATAGTTACTAACTAATTTATGTATTAAAATATAATAATTATAAAATACATATGATATTAGCAATAGCATCATACAAAATAATCTCGTTCAAATGCTGAGAAAAGGTATTCCGAAGATTTCCAATTGTTCCCATCTCACCTTTTAAAGGCTTCGAGATTTTCCCGCCAAACTTTTAGCGAATTCATTTTAACAATAATATTTGGGTGTATAACGGCATAAAGAAAACATTTTTCTAAGTTTCCTCTATGTAGGATAAATAAAGAAATAAATTCTTTATTGGTTTGTTATAAGTACTTGTGTTTAGCATAAAAGATCGCGTTGAACATTAGAATTTAATAAGAACTAAAATCCCCCAGTCACCCAAACATCTGTTGCGGGTTCCGGCCCGCGAGACGCAATAAATCAGGACATTGCAAAAAAAATACGCGGAAAACTGTCATGGCGACGCGTCCCTAGAAAACGATTTGTTATTTCTTTCGAGTGAAAGGACGTGTCGAAATTGTGTTTGGGGATGGAGAAAATGTGTGAATAACGAGAACTGAATATATTGGCAATATATCAGGTTTCTAACCTTCGCGGGTAAATAAACTCGGCTACTTGAACTCCCGACTTTAAAAATACACAGTAAACATCCTAGGCAGCTTACTGACATACTGAATTTCTCAAAGACATTGTTTTATGTAGACTCACTACATGAGCTAAAATGCTAAAAGTACTAAATCTTTCCATCCAGAAGTTTCCTCTGTCCATCAATAATGCCCTTGAAACTCTTGTGCCCTTAATATCCTACTACTATTATATTTTGACGACCGATGTGGCGCGGTGGTCGATGGTCCGCCTGCGACGCGGAAGGTTGCGGGTTCGATTCCCGCCTTGGGATAAATGTTTGTATGTTCTGCAAATATTTATTCCAGGTGTTCTGGGTATTATTAAATGTAATAAAAAATATCTATCTATGTAGATAATGTATTGTATTAAGTTTGTCAGTCTTCTAGTACCCATAACACAAGCTCTGCTTAGCTTGGGGCTAGATGATGTTGTGTGAATTGTCCAGCATTATTTTTTTTTTCTTTATTTTTAAACTTGTTCGGAGTTGTATGCAAATCTGATTCGGCCTTGGTGGCTTCTAGATGAACTCATTCATAATACTTAGCTAAGAAATTTGTATTTCCATTCAGGCCTGTAAGATTTTTAAAAAATAAAAATAATTTGAATTTGAAATGCGCAAGTTCGTATGGATGGATGTATGTTTGTCACTCTATCACGCAAAAACCAATGAGTGGATTTAACTTTACAAGAATGTAGTTTATACATAGGAATAACACATAGTAGGCTGATTTATAAAGATATTGTGCTAATTGTGAAAAATATAACGATAGCTGGACGAAGTCGCGGGCTGCAGCTTGTAACACCTAATAGACAGGAAAACATTATAAACACTAATTTTCTCAGCAGTGGGATTATCCAGACTGAGAATAATAAAAAGACGTGTGGCACTCGGGGACTGCCGCGGTAAAGCATAGCATTTTTTGCTGGATTACGCATAGTGTTAGGTTATTTTCGTTACGGAATTTCTGGATTCGTTCTCCACAGTTCCCGCGATAGAAGCTGTGCAATAGCTTAAAAATCTTGCCATGCCCTGTTCTACTAATCCCATTTAAAATTCATGGTTTCGTAATATTCTTTGAATATCCGTCCCACTTCAAGATAAAAAGCCGAACATTTAAAAGCACCAGTAAATAATGAAGAGAGTGTATGCTAACTAATCTTTCAGCGGGACTCGATCCGTATACACCGTATACAAACACGTACCTATGTCTGTCAGGCCGACATGGAGATAAGTGCTTGCGATCGCTTGAAATGTGATGTGAGGAAATGTTGGGGAGATGTAGACTGTTTCGAAATAAAACAGCTTTATCGATGTTCTGTTGATTGCAATCACTATTATTATAATACTCAATAATACACAGAAGTAAAGAAGTATGGTTTAGAACTTCATCATCATCATCATCAACCTATATCAGTCCACTGCTGGACGTAGGTCTCTCCCAAGACGCGCCACTGAGCCCGGTCTTCGGCTCTTCTCATCCAGTTTTTGCCAGCTACACTCCGGTTTAGAACTTGTTTGGTTTCAATTTCAATAAAATTTGAATATTTCATTTGACGACCGATGTGGCGCGGCGGGCGATGGTCCGCCTGCGACGCGGAGGTTGCGGGTTCGATTCCCGCCTTGGGATAAATGTATGTACGATCTGCAAATATTTATTCCGGGTGTTCTGGGTATTTTATATGTATAATAAGAAATATCTATCTATGTAATGTACTTTGTATTATGTATGTCAGTCTTCTCTTCTAGTACCCATAACACAAGCTCTGCTTAGCTTGGGGCTAGATAATGTTGTGTGGATTGTCCAGCATTATTATTTATTTAGTTTTTTTAGTATAAAAAACTTCTCTAATATATTAGAGGACCAAAAACAGCACATACCGAAAATCCATTAGCGTTTTTTTCGACTTGCATGCAATTTTACAAAGAGGATTTATGGAAAGAGTTCCAAAAAAACTGTTTTATATTTTTCTTATCATAATCGTACATCTGAAGTCCTAATGGCTGCGTTTCTTTTTGGTCTGATACAATACGTTTTATATTCAAACTTTTATTAAAAAGGCGTCGAGTAAATTTGAGCCCGTTTAGATAAGCCCCGCTTTGTCTCTGGTCTTTGAAATAAAAGTTTTATTTTGTTTATTTAAAATGATCCTTTTAAGACTAGATTAGGTTAAATGACAACACCATTAAAAGAGTTAGGTACTTACTGTTCAATTTAAATACAGTTTGGAAGTGCTCCGTGAGGCAATGTTATTATAAAGAGAATTTTACTACTATAATTATTTGTAATTTAAAAAATAAAAAAAAAATATATTTTTTTTTTATTTTTATTTAATATTTATAAAAACAGTGTTCTGGTAGGTACTATAGTAGGTTACAAAAATAATTTCAGTAAGTATTTGTACATTCTAGAAAATATAATACCTACTACAAGGTACCTAGAGGAGTTTTGTTCTTTAAATTAATTGTAAATTGTAATTTACTAAGAATAAAATAATAAATTTATTTAACAATGAAATAAATTTTCTCTGAAAGAGTACTTAGGCTGGTTTTTATCCCAAAAACGAGCGATTTTCATACCTTTACGATATTATCGGATTCATCGTACAATATCCTAAAGTTGATCTCATTAGAACAAGGAAGTTTACGCAAAAAGCTTTCGTTCGATATAATGAGGGCGAGGGCAAAATTAGAGATAGTCTACCCAAAAACGGGAAGCGAGAGCCGTTCGTCTATTTTTAAACAAGATTTACGTCCAGATAAAAAAATTGACACGCGTTCTAAACTCAAAAATGTGGATCTCTCACAGGATATAAGTTTTGTTTTATTTGGTTGGTATCATGCACGTCTCGTTTGTATTTTCTAGTTTTGCAAAGGATAATTTGTTGTCTCTATTTTTGAATTTCGAAAATAATAAAAATAAATTGCAAAGAGCTCGCATGCAAACACCACCTCTTTTATTAAAAGTTTTTAAATTGTTTGCGCGCGTAAAATGAGTTGGATTATGCTGATGAAATTGTTCGGGCAACTTTCGGTCGTTGTATAATTTTTTTGAGCGTTTATCGTTCGGTCATTTAATAATAATGGAAAAGCTATACCATGTTGGTTTTATAAAGTAAGTAGACTCCATTTTGTTTCATATGCCTACGTAGGTATACAGATAACAGTCTCCAAAATCTCTTAAAATATTGGATTCAAAGTACTTACGTAAGTAATATTTTTTTTCAGTAAAATCTTATAAACCACTCATAATACAATGTTATGCTGGCCTTATAATTCATGTTATCGTAAATTTGTTTTCAATAAATTATTGGTAGAATAAGTGTTCGTAACGGTTATAGTGCGGTCAGCGCCGCGGTATTGTGAAAAATTGATGACTGTTGGGAAATGAGATCGATTATTCTATTTACGACGCGGATCTATTTCAATACTACCCTACTTGCTACATAATAAGTAAATATTATGTGGCTTAATGTTACCAAAGCAGTTAAATGCCGTGTGGAATTTATATTGTGTTTTGTATATATGTATTGTATTGTATTGTTGTATATATTCAGATAACTATTATCAAAAGCATGCTTTTTTTCATATCTGCAAAATTAAGATATAAATTTCGTAACCTTGAAAAATGTGTGAGGTAAATTACTTAAGTTAAATAAACATTCCAAATAAAAATCCAAAATGCTAGTTAAACTTTGTATTTATATTTATCAGCATCACTCGAGATTCCCACACCTGCTCTACAAATTCTCGGAAAGCCGAGGATTTAACGTTACCATACGAGTACAAACCAACTGAATATCACAAGAATGAAGCTATTCTCAAATCCGGTCCACATGTACCTCGTAACAGAGTCACTTCATAAATAAACACAAATCTCGAATAATGAAACATACATAAAAATCTGTATTCTGTGCTTCCTGTGAACACGAGGGGGTAACCATATTCAGTATGGGTTTTACGTAAAACTCGACCTTGTGTTAAAGAATACAAGAAATAAAACTATTTGTTGAGTCAAGAGGAGGTTTATGAAGTCTGTATCAGGAGTTCTAAATTCAAATACCTAGTAGATGTCAAAATACCAAAAACCACAGAATAAAAACTATATTACACCCTCTGTTTACAAAATAGAGCGTAAATATTTAAATGTAATGTAAATATTTAAATTCATTATCACAGTTCAGTATTTCAGTAAACATGAAATAAAAAGCTTCCGTTATTACATTGCTATTTGTTTAATTCTAAGATGACTAGTGTGTGTGTGATTTGTAGCATATAAATTTACCCTATTTATGTGAAATGAACTAATATGAGTTATTTTACGTTTTATGTTTCGTTCAATAAGATTTCTTGGCCTACATTTTCTAGTCATTCATCCATGACTTAAATATCTTATTAATAAATGACGTAAATATATGATAGTATTCATTACCTTAATACTACTTTTACAACCTCATTTCTTAGGTTCTGCGCTATACTTTTTTATGAAGATGATACGTGCGTAAAACGTGACGTGAAAACGTATGATCCTTCGAGCCGAATCTCGCCCGTTATGGTCCTTCGAGCCACGTACCGTAAAATTCTACAAAATATAATCATAGTGACTATTAAGTTAACTGTGATAGTACCTAGTACGTGAAAATAAATAGGTTCGTTTTCTTTTATATTTTAAGACACTGGAGTCATTTATAAGGTTAAACGTAAACTACTCTTATTTTGAGGTACGTAAGACGAATACCCTACAAAATAGTACGAAAATAGTCATAATGACGTGAAGTACCTAATCTTGTAAAATATAATGGATGTTAAATACAGGTGTTGAGTTGAGACTTTCATTAGATTAAGCGCAACATTGCTCACTATGTAGGTATTCTTTCCATATCGTTTTAACTACCCATGTACCCAGTGGGTACAAGCTTTGCTTAGTTTGTGATTAAATGGATTTGTTTGAAATGGTTTTTTATATTTGGTTATCTCATTTTATATTCCAACCTGTTTGGTGCTGGTGAGAGATAATAAATGTAAACTAGACATCCAAAGCTACGTCGTTAGGCGGGTATTTTACGGACTCGTCAATACTCGCCATTTTCTTTTTCAGTCAGCGATTTCGCATCTCACATAAACCTTTGTCTACAAACAAAAGAAATATGAGTCATGATGTCTATTTTTGACGGTTTCAAATGTTTCAATTGTGAGGAGGCGCGGCTTTTGTAGATATTGTTGTGAAAGTTACAATATTGTAGAACTCATCAGCTCGAGATAGCGATTGAATGGAACAGCGGGACTGGAAAAAATAATCTCACCGAAATATATAGTCTTTTATAATAAAGACTTTTCTTTTAGGTGTAAGTCGGCTTGAACAAGCCTTACAAGATAAACAGTTCTGAAATACGTTGTGGTATTCATTTAGGCTTTCATAAAGTACGCATATCTTACCATCTTAAAGAAATACTTTATAAAAGACGTAGTAATAGTACCTTCCCTGTAAAGAGTTTTGGTAAAAAAAAGTGGTAAAATTATTTTCTGTCAAAATCTGAACTTTTGACAGCTTTCGGGTAATTTGGACCGAATAACGCTTGAAAGTTTCCCAGTCCAATTGGATTATTCAACGCTCCTGTCATTGAGACCCAATCATATATTCAATTCTACTGTGTAATTTAAATACATTATTACATTTATCATGATCTACAGTACCATAATCATGCTTATTTAATTATGAGCCTAGTTCTTTGCACTCAATAAAAAAGAAGATCTAGACAACAATCTTTAAAATAACGTTTCCGGTTGCGTCCAAGTTTCAAAACAGCCAACATAACAAAACAAAAAGTTTCACACGGACACAAAATATAATCTGTGCAATATGTAACGAGCTTCCAAATCTAAAATCATTTTGTTCTACTTTGCGATATAAATATTGTAAGATAGCTCTTTTGAAACTGAAATTACTTGGTTCAAAGATTATCACGTTTGTCAGTTCCCACTCATTTACATTAACAACTGACCCGTGACAAATTACATTCTATTGTATAAGGTGCGATGCCTGCTGAAGCGTTTTCAAATACTTAGTCTAAGAACTATGCACAAATTCCAAACTGAATCTGGAATTTCAAAAAGCTAAACGAATTCGTAATGTATGAAATCAATAGTCAAAATTATGAAATGCGTTTCATACAAAACGAGATTTTTATTTTAGGAGTATTGCTGATAGAAACTCTGTTGGAATATAGATCTCCGATGAGATAAGTTTCTGATATGATTGATGGTATCGTGATGATGATGACCCACAGATGGATGAATATATCAATCAGATTTAGGAAACTTATGACCTGACAACGTCGTCAGGGTCAGAATCAGTAGTATAATTAAGAAAAACTATATTTGAATGCACTCTGGTTCTGTTTTACAGGAATAATTTAGTAGACAGTGTCCTTTAAGTTTTATTTTTTTCTTCTATTGTTTATGTTGCATAATGGCGTCATAACGTTATGCCAAGACAAGACGCGGGAAACACTTTCTTTTATAGCGCAATCGTAAAATGGGGTTAATGACTAAATAAAATATTATTTCCTCTGAATCTACAACAATGATATACCAAACCGTATCGTAAGATAGCGGGCTGCGCATTTTACTTTTTCTCGGGTTAGTACGGTTTATTTTCCCAGCGTCCATTTTATTTTTTCTGCGTCTTTTTTCTGTGAGTGCGTAAAGTCTTGAGGGTAGAACGAAAATAGGTTACGATGCTTCTAATGGATACTTTCTTATTTCTTTTAACCTTTCACCTACTTTCATGTTCTCGCATGTTTTTATACAAAATTAGTAAATTTACCAACCAGGCGGCCATATTTAGTTTTAAAAACTTTTGTGGTAAAACTTGATAAGAAACGGAAGAGATTATCTAAAACACCTACTTAGTTTTAAGATTCGCTAAAAACAAACATAGGTAAATGTGAAAAGTAGATTCAGAGTTTTCAAATCATAGGAGTGGAAGATAAAATATATTGCGCCAACCACAATAAGTGTATGATAATGATAAGGTCAGAGGTGATTATGTTAGTACCTATTAAATTATTTAATATAATTTACAAATATAGACCCATTTGGAAGTAATCAATCAATACCAATGCCAATATCAAACAACCAATACGGGGACTCTACATCAATCTAACCGCACTATTCAAATAACTAACTCGAATTCCAGTTACCAGAAATAGTAGACTCTGCCACATAGTTGCACACACACAAGCCAAAAATCAATTGCTTAATTATTATTAGTGTCTGTGTGTATAATAATTAAAGCTTTTTGACAGTCTGTGTAGACGTAGAGTGAATAAAAAAAAAGACGTGTGGCACTCGGGGACTGCCGCGGTAAAGCTATTGCAAAGCATTTTTTCGTATTTTTTTATTAATTTTCCACTTTGGTTAACATTTTAACTAAGCTAGAACCAAGTGCTATAATTATTTGACTACTGTATTTATTTATTAATTAGGTCTACCAGTGGTTTCTTCAAGATTACATACTAGTTCTACATACGTACCTACATTTGAAAATATCTTCGTCTGAAAACCCCCGGGCTCACAAAATTCTATATTGCATTGCTAAGTGTGAACGCCTCAGTTGTGACTGTAATTGGGGAAACTAGTTACGAGCATTAAACTATTAATGTACTCGCCAACTTAACTCACTTAAAAACTGAAGTTATCCATGACGGATGAGCGAATGAGACGAAAGCGTACAATTTCTGCCAACCATTTAAATGAACAGTGTTATTGAAATTAGTATACTATAACGTAGTGTTCAACCTAAAAACTAGTTGATATCTTTCTTAAAAGAGCTTAAAATAATCTGGCTTAGTATTCGTTTTATAAATATATGAATATTAATATCTGAAGATTTCATGTTCCATGTTTCAATTTTAGATAATATACCTCTCCGGCTTTTTTCGTAGGATGCGTAAAACATTTGCAATTGTGAAAAAAAAACTCCAAATTAAATTTTTAAAAGGGATTATAAATTGAATCCCAACATAGTAAGTATATTCAAAGGCCAAGCAATCGTTTATGTTAGGTCTAGAAACCCAAACCAATCTATCTAGTTTATCAAAGCATGATAAGTTTACCTGATCGTAAAGTGAGGTACTTAGAGGTCGGTCCTATCAGCGATCCCGTAAAATTTTCCCGCCATAAAACGAATCCCAATGTCCTTGGAATGTTTTGAGTCACGAAATGGCATTATCGCGGCGAATAGAAGCAATTCCACGTCGAAGATAAAATGGTGATGGCTCATAAACTGAGCCACAGGACCGCAGGTTACATTGATCGTTTATCATAACTAGGTTCTTACCAGGCATTAACCCGCTACGTAATACTCAGCGTATTTTGATAAAAGTACATTATCCTATTATGTACCTAACTATTTGACAGTCAGATAATCTGTTGTTTCCTGTTTTAAGTTTGATAATAGAAATTAATAAAACATCATATGGTAGATTATAAATTATTGCATAATTACAACTTCGAACTAAATGTGACCGCATTGGAAAACAAACAATTTTATTACAATTTCATACAATGTTTAAAAAAAAGCAGTAGGTTACGTATTAGCAGTGTAAAACGTTAATTTCGGTTTTTAAACGTACAATCTCGACACACTGTTGCGTGAAGATGCGGTTTAATGAATATATATAGAAATAAATGAATAAAAAAAATATGGTCCTACAATATTTTAGCACCTGAAATTATAACAATAAACATCATTCACGATTTAGCTGTCAGGCAGAGGGCTTAGTCCGAGCCTGCATTTTAAAACTCCCTACTCTCGAGCCGAGAGTCGTCTCTCGGATGTCCTTATATTTTTGTAAGAAGTAGAGAGAGAGATCCGAGAGACGACTCTCGGCTCGAGAGTAGGGAGTTTTAAAATGCAAGCTCGGACTAAGCCCTCAGGTCGTGCGGCGTGCGTGTCAGACAGACGGACACGCGCAAGTTGTAGGAACATTAAAAATTCTGTGCGTGCCCGGTTCAGTAGCGTACACGTTTACAAAGAAAATATTACCAATGCAGCTGATCTTTGCCACACAAACAACGGCCCACAGTAACCTCCGATACGTTGTCTTTCCGTCAAGTAAGTAGCGGTTCGCACTACCGGACAGCTGTAATTTGCACTTAGTGCGAAATCAAATATAGTTTCTCTAATGTTTTAACGGTCTCTCATAATTGTTACTGCAGTACATACTCTGAAGCTAAAAACCAAAGAATTATACCTATTCAAGAATATTACAATGATCATTTTGAATAGTCTTACATACTAGGTGATTCTAGGTGCCAGTTCGCCGCGACCAGAGCCTAGAAGCACATGCGACTACGCGGAAAAGGACCCCTTTAAGATTCTTATAAAAATGTTTATTAATGTAATTGTAAACGGTAGGCACCAGGCCATAGTTTCTTGATCGTTCTTCTAGGCCCTGGTCGCGTGGAACTGGCATAGAATCACCTAGTATTTATGACGATTCTAAATGATTTTTGTGATTTTACCGAATACTTACGGCCGGTTTCTCGAACGATGATCAACGAAAAAATCAAATATGTAATTACTATGTGTCAAACTAGGATCAATCGTGATTTGGGTTTCCAGAAACCGGCCGTTAGACCTGAATTGATTTTGATTTTGAATGAAGTTGGAACTAGTTATATCTATCTACCTACTACAATATATGTAGAGATTGCGAACCTCGAGTGATGCGGCTTCATCCGAGGTCACGGTTGTCTGGTCACGACTCACGTCACGGGACTCGGCCGTGACACCACGCTCGTAAATGTCATGTCATAGTCATCGCATGAGGAAGCGTAGGGAACGAGGAATGGGAGCCAATTGGAAGCGGTTCCTTTCAACAACCTCGAGCGTTGCGGCGTGTTGGGGGAAACGTTCGGGATTAGGTATACTGTTTTCAAGCTGGATAATGTTGAATGATTTCCTTACAAGACTATTCTTCCTACTCCTATTTAATATTATAAATGCGAAAGTTTGTATGGATGGATGTACGTTTGTTATATACCTACTCTTTCACGCAAAATCTACTGAATGGATTTTAATGAAACTTTACAATGTTGTCGTTAAATTAGAATAACACATAGGCTATAATTTAAAAAGATATTGTGCGAATTGCTTAGCTTGGGGCTAGATGATGTTGTGTGGATTGTCTTGTTGTTTTTTTTTAATTGTCAATATAATAACGATAGCAAGACGAAGTAGCGAGCATCAGCTAGTAAAAATGTGTCTTGTATGTACAAAAAATGTAAAGTATTCTATCAGCAATCTAGTTCCCTCAGTAGGTACAAGCTGTTTAGTTTGGGACTAGAGTGTCATGTGTGGCATGTCCGTGACCATTTTTTAGTCTTTAATAGCACAGGATGATTTCCTTGCAAGATTCCTAGATAATGATCTAGGCATCTATATATCTAGACCTAGGTACCTAGTTTGCAAGCCGGATGCAGACAAACGAGGTACCTACCTAATTAATCTTAGATCGCGTGCACGAGCACGAGTGTCTGTTATCTATCATATAGACTAATCAATTAGTAATAAAACTAGGTAGGTAGGATATCGTTAGATTAGATATGTATTTATAATGTATTCTTGCTTGTAGTAGGTATGTACACGCACCAGTATAATTCCATTTTACTATAAAAGAAAATCGATAGCAGTTTTCTATAAACCCATTGGAAAAATAGTTAGGTACAATTATAAGGACGTTGTACTAGGTACCTTTGTATTGTAGGTTTAGAAATAATTTAAATTCCACCCCTGATGTAGGTACCTATACCTGAAATCAAAACTTAGAACGGTTCAATATAGGTATTGTAATACTGAGTGGAAGACCTAGACGGCGATGGCGAGACGAGCTCGATTCTTACGATATGGATTGGTCACCCAACACACAGTTCAGCGGAAGGAAGAAAGGAACGCTATTGCCCTGCAGTGGGAAACTTATAAAGAAATAGATAGATAGAAAATACTTTATTGCACACCACAATTTAATAATAAACATGTAAAAAATTAACTAAAACTAGAGTATGACATGAAATGGACGGCCTTATCGCTAAACAGCGACCTCTACCAGACAACCTAAAACCTGAGTAGGTACACAGAAACCTGGAGCAGCATTTAAACCACATTCCAGGATTGCCAGGGCGATGAGACAAGAGTCCCCCAGGAACGCGCACAAAGCGCGCAATTAGTGATGTGCAACGCAGCGGCTACGCCACCGCGCTCGTCTACCCGCATATTCAAATTAATTTCAAAACACCAGACCCGCATTTCACACTACCAACATCAAATAAATAAGTATACATGGACATTTCACACATCGCACTCTAGTCCCGAACTAAGCAAAGACTCTGGGAACTAGATTGTTGATAGAATACTACTTTTTTTTTTCCTAAACTATCTCGTCCCACTGCTGGGCTGCTGGGTCTCCCCCAAATCCTTCCACTGAGTGGAAGTGGATAGAATACTTAGATTTTTTTTTTTGTAAATGCGTACATAGAATAGTAACATCCAGATACAGAATAAATCATGTTCATCACACAAACTTGCTTTGGGTGGGCATCAAACCTACGACCCACATGGAAGGCAGAGCTACTAGCAACTGAGCTGTAACGCCTGTCAAAAATATAATATCTAGGCATATTATTTACGAAAGATATCAATGAATACTTTCATTCAATCAAATGAGCAACAAAATAGAAACCGACTCCTTTTATGCAGAGAAATGACACATGATAAGAATTAAACATCACTTATTATATTTAGTGATAGTTTAACGTCGTATTGTGAACATTAAAATTGTACACGTAATCGTACGTCGATTCACCGTCCAGTGGCTATGGCATTGTGCGGCTTACATTTAAGGCATGTAAACACGCAGAAGGAATAGCGATTGCAAAAGTCCAGTTATGTAGGTGGTGACCGCCAGTCGCCGCTCGCCTCCACTCGCCTTATTCTAGCGGATACACGAACTATCGCTTCAAATAGAACTTTGTTACATACCTTAAGAGGCGTCCGTCTTCTTAATCGAGTAATAAATCCATTCACAATAAACGGGTAACAAAAACCACTTTATGAACACAAAATCAGAACGAAACAGGTTAAAAATCTTTACGATTTGTGTTAGAACGCACACATCATTTTGAGGGAAACAATAAAAAACTTGCACAATATTTGAACAGATGGTGTATTTATTTTTGTTGACGTAAGATTCGGGGAATACGCAACACGGCCTCCGAGACGGAGGTAATCACGGCACTAAGCGTGGCCGGAACGGAACGGAACAGAAGATCATTTGTTTGGTAGCGCGGCCCGAGCGTGTCTCGGCCCTCGGCGCCGCCGCCTTCCCTTTCTAACAAGTTATATACGAAACAGCGCCATCTATGAAACTATACTTGTGCTATGTTGTAAGTTGGGTTCAAAGAAAACTAACCACGTTACCTATCGTTACTAAAAATTTTGAAATGAATCCGTCGACCTGATTGTTTCATAAATTAGTTGGTAAGATTAAAAACTCAGTTAATTTATCAAGGAGAATGGGCAATTCTCTATGGAGCGTGGGCCACGACTAAAAATCTTGTCCTATATTTTGATATTTGTTTTAATCATGGCCCAAAGTGCCCATTCTCCTTTAAATTTTAAACCTTCCTACTACAAAATCTTTACTAAATGCCGATTATAGTGCTACTATTTTTCTTTTTGGCTTAAAAAAAATTGTTGTTCCATTACTAGCTGATGTTGTGTGAATTGTCCAGCATTATTAATTTATTTATTTATTACTAAATTGTAAAAAAAATTTGATTAGTATAAAAATGGGTAATTAATATAATAAACAAGGTAGTTTTGTTGCCTATTTAATTTACAATTCATAATTAAAACAATAACTGATTCTTACACTATCCTAATGTTACTTTACATGATAGCTCTGTTTCCGTCTGTTCGGCTACCACTTTAACATTATGTCCTGACGTCATCACATTCTTAGGTTGGTACCCAGACGTGACCCAGGAATCTAGAACATCTGTACTAGGCAACATGGTTCTTAACATATTCCTAATGTAAATATAAGCTTGTGGAGAATATTTGTAAAGGCTTAGTGAGAAATTCTTTAAGTCCTCAGTCTGCCTCATAGGCATAGCTAGCACTAACCCCGTGGTATCTTCCTTGATTTTATCCTGCAAGGATAGTAATATCCGGCATTTCTTTTTCCGTTTCTGAGCAAGTACTTTCTTCTTCATTTCTATAATTTCTTTTATTCTTAAGAGAAAGCGATTTTGTCTATTATGTACCCTCATATTGTATTTTAACTTGTCTTTTAAACCGACAGCGGTTCTCTGCATCCTCTGAACTTCTGTGAATAGTTTAAGTAAATCTACCTCTTCGTTGATTTCTTGTTTCTCAAGATTGTTAGGCTTTTTATAGTCTTCATCAAAATCCATTTCCTCGTCACATTCAGATGATTCTTCATCTATGTATTCAACCTGGGAAATAAACAATTTTTTGTAAAAACTTTTCTGTTGATAAAACTTTTTCAATATTGTTAATTTTCTTATGGAAAACACAGAGCAATGGTACCATGTCAATATAAATAAATAAAATAAATAAATAATGCTGGACAATCCACACATCATCTAGCCCCAAGCTAAGCAGAGCTTGTGTTATGGGTACTAGAAGACTGAAATACTTAATACATTACATAGATAGATATTTTGAAGTGAAAACTTCTTTAGCGGCGCTGGGTGGGTAAAAACTTTCAAACTCGCGTCAGGGTCACGTGACGTCGAAAAAGCGTAAGATCTTATTTAATTTTTATACATTGCTCGTAAAACAAGAGACGACAAAAGAACACACTTGCGGTCACGCGACGTATGACTCAAACAATTAAATAGTGTTGTGGCGACATGACGTGACGATGACGTGGCGACATGACGTGACGTGACGATGACGACGAAGCCAACGAAGACACAGACACATTCGCGCTTGCGCGATGACGTGACGATGACGTGGCGACATGACGTGACGTGACGATGACGACGAAGCCAACGAAGACACAGACACATTCGCGCTTGCGCGAATGTGTCTGTGTCTTCGTTGGCTTCGTCGTTGTGTCACATTCGCGCTTGCGCGAATGTGACACAACGACATGACACAATCACAATGACACAGACACATTCGCGCTTGCGCGAATGTGTCTGTGTCAGTGTGTCTTCGTTGTCTTCGTCGTTGACATGACACAATCACGACTGTGGTTATATTTTTGAAGTGAAAACTTAAAAGTGAAAACACAACGTTAATATTGAAGTTTTCACTTCTGCCGGCACTCCCGGAGTGCTAGCTTTTTTTTTTTTTATTAGACATATATAATACCCAGAATAGCCGGAATAAATATTTGCAGATCGTACAAACATTTATCCCGAGGCGGGAATCGAACCCGCAACCTCCGCGTCGCAGGCGGATCTTAGCCAGCCGCGCCACATCGGTCGTCTTATATAATTTAATTGAATAAAGAAAAATTTGACTTTGACTTATATACTTTAGGTTAATGAATCACACCTCTAATACATGACGAGGCAGTTTCTGTGACGGAACTGCTTTATCGACCAGCACCATCTGATCCTGGTCGTTGCACATGAAGCAGTCCACGGAGAAGTGCTGCATACACATGTAGGAGTAGTCAGTGGGCATCCAGTTACTGCGGCCCGTAAGGTCCGTCCAGATCTGACGGAGCGACGGCTCTTCAGGGAACCTGGTTGATATATTATGTATATAAATATTCAGACATCTTACACATCACACTCTTGTCCCTAACTATGCTTGTATTATGGGAACTAGGTAAAAGATAGAATAATTGTATAATTATTATTTTTTTGTTAATATGTATATGTATACACTGCTGGGACATTATAGGGACAATATAGGCTAGAATAAAAAAAATGTATACACAGAATTCATACTAACAGCCAGACACAGAACAAATATTTATGTTCATCACACATACATTTGCTTTGGAAGGGAATCAAACCTGCCACATAAACCAATCTTTGATGCCTGATATATGTATTTGTACACATAACAAGATGTTTAATGATAATCTTACCCAAAAAACATTTCCGGTTCTAAATTTTTTGAGTCATCACATCCAAGTACAGCACAAGTTTTTGTGATTCCGAGATTACTTGTATTCTGTTTTAATTCTGGTGCAACCATTGCTGAAACATATGATTAATATACTTAATATAAAAAAAATGGCTTCAAGAGTTTTAGTGCTCAGATCTATGTTTAAAAAATTGATTTCAGTAGAAATTTTCATTGAAAACTATTGAAAAGTTTGTACCTAACTTACACAAATAAAGGCTAGAACACTTCATCAGCTAACTAGCCTTTCTCAGTGAAAAACTGTGGTAGTCACTCCATTTATAAATTTGTGTAAACACAGGTTTTATTGGCATACTTTTTATGTAAACAAAAATAAGTTGTCTGTTGTGTACATACCAATGGGCGTATTCTTTGCTTTACTATCACCGTAGTCCATACTGGCTTCTTTCATTTTGTAACTGTGGCTGGAATTCATTTGACTATGAACTTTCTAAAAGAACTGAAAAACAAAGTATTAGTAAACCAGGTGGTTTCCAACGTGGACTCTTTTAGATCATAACAGAGACATAGGGTAATCACCAGTTCAAAAATCTATGTAGGTTTGATGATATGGATGTGGCTCGACCGGGACGCCACCAAAAAAAGTCGGTTTACAGGTTATTCATATTTTTATAGAATAAAACTTTGCATAAACACTAAGAATGTGTAACGATATGTAAATAGCTGAATATATAACTAAATATAAAATATGTTTACTCAATTTATGTAACTTTATTATTTATTTATTGTAATTTCACTAACAAATCTACCAACTAATCGTGAAATCAACATGAATGAATGAATTAAATAATTGAATGAAGTATTATAATTTATGAATGAACTAAAACTAGTTAGAATTAAAAAATGAACGATGGTAGTGACAGGTAAACCGGAAACGGACATACATAGTGCGACACTTCATCCTGCTTGAATTTAAGCCGGACCAAAATATTTACAAAATCAACTTAATTTTAATTTGTTTTTTGGATGGAGCAAATAGATATAAAAGAATTGCATTAATATTTATGTTGACTTTATTTCAACATTGTTTTCTTGTTGGACTTTATTTGCATGCTTTAGCTTTTTGTTTCATATTCACTATCAACTCATTCATCTAATGTAGTATTTGTAGTACTAGATGATATCATTCATTCATTGCCTTGATTGATGATTTTCGTTTCGTGATGTTTTCTATTGTTTGTCATATTCGGAATACGTAATTTTTGACGATACCTTTGTTGCTATTTATATGTAATTCCACTTGAAAAATGGTTGATCCTATATTTGACTACCAATTCAGGTTAATCCTTATTGGTGATAGTACTGTGGGAAAGAGTTCTTTGTTGAAATATTTCACAGATGGGAAGTTTGCAGAGGTGAGACTCCTGTGATTGTTATTTTGGTGTAGTGTTTTCGTTCGCATAGTTCTAATAAACTGCGCATTATTTTTAGTTGTCAGATCCTACTGTTGGGGTTGACTTTTTTGCTCGGATAATCGAGGTTCAAGATGGGACCAGGATCAAGTTACAACTGTGGGACACGGCTGGTCAAGAGAGGTTCAGATCAATAACGAAGTCGTACTACAGGAATTCAGTTGGTGCTTTACTAGTGTACGACGTGTGTAATAGATCTAGCTTTGAGCACATTCCTCTGTGGATGATGGAGGCAAAGAGGCACATAGAACCTCACCGGCCAGTGTTTGCTCTAGTCGGATGCAAAATAGACCTCGTAGGTACAGAATCCATGAACGGTGCCAAAAGAGAAGTATCTTGTGAAGAAGCTAGGATGTTTGCTGAGGAAAATGGTAATTGATAAATCTGTATATTCAATGTTATTTGTTAAATTTACATTATTTGAATGTCATGACTATGTAGTGCAAAACATGTTTTGATAAAACCTTGAGAATCACTTGTATGACATTATTTCCTGTGAATTGATATTGTGTTTGTGATTGATATAGAGATTAAGCATTAGAAAAGTTATGAGCATTGCATGTTTTTTTACATAATATTTTGATGCTTAATTATATTTAACATCATAGGTTCATCATCATAGGCTGTGCACTTAACTTAAATATTTTGTTAACATGTTTTCGTCTATAACTAACTTTTAATTGGCCTTCAGATTTACTTATTTTTTTACTATGTAACTACCTAGCTGTTAGTTTTCCTAAAACTTATAAAATAAATAACAATTATTTTATTCTCTTTCAGGTTTGCACCATGTGGAAACCTCGGCCAAGTCTGGTACGAATGTACATGAAGCATTTGTGCTTGTCGCTCAAGAAGTTTACAACCGTATACACACCGGTGAGTATAAGGTAGAAGACGGCTGGGACGGCATCAAAACCGGTTTCAACCGACCCAACGGCATGGACTTCAATCTTTTGGAGGCTGAGACAGTGCAGTCAACTTGTTGCTAGATACATAAACTAATTGTATATAAGAATTCGTGAGTAAGAACAGGAAAAGTAAGGTGTGGTAATTGTGAGTGAACAAAATTAAAGTAGCTATTGTATTTAATTTAAAAAAAAACATAAGCTAAATAGTCAACAAACTTATGAAACAAAGAAGCTAGTTTCAACAATAGAACATCTAACAATTCAATATTAATTTTACACAATACTGAGTATAAAAATATCTAAAAATTTATAACTCATACTATATATCCCAAATCACTCAGTTATTGATGTTAATATCTATTGAGAAAAAATCAAATAGGCATCACAAAACATGTAATTGTGATAATTATAACACAATTATTAGATTTGATTGCACCAAAGAATTTAATGTAAAAATAATTGACGAGGTTGGACACTATCATTCAAATGTATTGATTGACCTATGAGCTATATTGTTCAGATATGACGTCATGTCCTCAAAATATAGACAACTTGTAATTCAACATGTAATTTGAAGCGAGAAATTTAAGTGACAGATGTGTATGTTTGAAATCTAAGGATTTTTCACACATGGCTCAGTTAATATATCTTACATCCCAAGGTAAACCTCTTTGGTTCTAACCTATCAGAGACCAGAAAAACTTTTTTTTTTATGAAGGTACTTGATTGGCTGATGTAATAGATGAATATTCTTTATGTCAGTGTGTGAACCTTCAAATCGAATAATGGTAAATGCTGTGACAATTTTAAGTAAATAGTGCCTTGAAGCATAGACAACCAAATAAAGCTTTTTTAAATACTAGCACTTCACGTCTAGATACCACTTAAATAATGTAATTTTTTTAACACCATGTTGTTTATTTTATTTTAATTTTATGTAACATACTCTGTAAAATAAATTAAGTTTAAATATATATTAGTACCTGCAACACTATTTAATTAACAATTTAAATAAAGGTGGTTAAAACTGATAATAATTCCGTATAATATTATATTTTTAAATAAAACAAGATCACACACTATTAAGATAAGTTGTGCTGATATTTTTGGAAATCATGGTATATCGTTGCTGTCTTAATGTAGTGTTTAGACTTGCCTCTGACTACCACTAACACTTAAACATCCTTGCAGTTTGTTGAGCTGAAGGAGATACCTCTAATCTATCAGACTCCACTTTTGGCGGAAAAAAATTCAGTTGCAAGTTTTCTAAATTTAAAATGACCTTGCTTGCATAGCTTCTATCGCGGGCCTTGAGCGTGGAGACCGAATCCAGAAATTCCGTAACAAAAATAACCTAACACTGCGCATGCGCAGCAGAAAATGCTATGCAATAGCTTTACCGCGTCAGTCCCCGAGTGCCACACGTCTTTTTTTTTAATGGTATTAATATTAAATTATTTTAAAATTGAGTATATTTTTAAATTATAACTTGTGTGTTCTAAGATATGCAGCAACTAAAGAGATATTATAATGAAATCTGTGCGATTTGCCGTCCAAACACTGCAACACTGACGGATGTTATTATCAATTTTGGCATTGGCCTGTATAATTTAGATTATAACTATCGTAAGAATTATTCATAAATTGTTTTGTTTTTATTTTTATTGTTATTCTTTACTAACGTAACAATTCATTCTAAGAACAGAAATTAAATGCGATATATGTGAGGTACAATTAACATTAACAGCTAGGCACGGTAAAGTAGTGTCTAGTCTGGCTAATCTTTCCAACGCGATGCTACAACAAAATACAGTTGTAGCATCGACACGATAAGAAGAAGACAATTAACATTAAAACGACCGTAATCATACTTTGATGCTGAAGGTTGGGGGTTCAATCCCCACCAAGAACAAACTAGTATTTCTCCTATTACAAAATTTGCGTGCTTTGGGACTAGATGGCGTTGTGAGCAATGTCCAGGAATATTTATTTATTTATAACTATGGATGTTCTAGTCCCAAACCAAGCAAACATGGTTTGTATGGTAGTCTTAGGAACTTACTGGATTAGACTTCAGCCCCTGAGTCAAAACGATGTTCATAACCATCTTATTTTAATGCTGACTGTACCTTACCTAGGCATGTACTTTCCTATATTCAATATACTCTATGGCATGTACATTTTACATTATTTTCAAATTCATGTACCTACATAGGTATCTGTAACGTAACTCTTTTGATGATTAAATATTGGGTTACCTCCGTTTGTAGATTCTACTAATTATTTTAACACAATTATTTTTAAAAGTTGTAATGTATCCTCTATTTAGCTGTTAATATAAAGCTTACATAATTATGAATAAAGTTTTGTTAAATTATGATTTTTGTTTCGGTTTTTCCATACTTAAAAAAATATGAGGTAATGTTAGGTATTCTAATATCTAGTTCCAATAGTATTGCTTAATAAGTGATTAAAGCTCGATCAATGTGTGAAATATACACGATTATTTATTATATAATATGTACGTCTAACTAGTGTACGTATCCCTCCGTACAGAATAATGAACTCTTGCCACTTAGATTGCTTGCCACTGCCAGACATGTAAATACCGCTACGCTACACTACCTACCAAAATGACAAAACAAAGTACCTAGGTCATGCGACGTAAGATAACGTTCAAAATGGGGTTAGTAGACTAGCAGACGGATAGGTCAAGCGAACGACCTAATTATTTTATTGATAGTTGCGTAAAAAGATTTTAGTTGCCTACCTAAAGCCTATGTGATATTTAATTATAGAGTTCGTATCGATTGTTCATAGTTGATTATTTATTCCTATAGCCTATTTGGTTTATTCTTCAATACCATTTCATTTCTCAACGGACAGTGTAGTGCAGTTGGTTCAATGGACTTACACAGAGTAATATTGTACTTTAAACTTAAGTTTAAAGTATAAACTTGAAACTTACAATAATAGTATACAAATTCCCTACTTTAGCCAGCGGAGTATAAAAAAAAAAAACATTCATGTCATTGTCAACTTCAAAATTATTTCATGGTTTTTTTTTCGATCTAATTTTAATGCCAATGCCAAACCAAGAAAAAGAAGTAGGAGATCTATCAAGCGAATTTTGACTGAGTAAAATAAACTTGTTTTACAACCGAAACATATAATTCGTGTTATCGCAAATAATCTTGTACCAAGTTTAGATCAATTGGAAGAGTATCATGTCATCTAATCGCTCAAAAACATCAATACTCGACAAACCACTGAGCAAAGGAAAAGGCGAAGTTTCACTAGCATTTTACGCCCTCCTCTTCTCTGAAATTGTACAATACTGCCAGAATAAATCCCATTCTATCCAGGAACTTCAAAATAAGTAAGTTAGTGCGTTCATCGGGTTTAAAAATCAAATTACAATTATTTCTAGAATTAACTGATATTTCGTTGTAGGCTGTCTGACATCGGCCAAGATGTGGGAACTCGGATACTGGATCTGTATTTCGTGAGAGAGCGGAATAGCAAGCGGGAGATCAAGTTGCTGAATATGCTGTTATTTGTCAAATCCACCCTTTGGAAGGTAGGTTGTACTCACCAGGTTATTTATTTATTTATATTATTAGGCTACGCCAACAGCACACAACATTTTGTTCAGTTAACGTTATTCAGTAACATAATAAAAATAAATGCTTTCAATAATACACAGCCTGATTATTAGCATCAGAAGGAAAGGGTAAGTTTAAGACAGTAATTAGTAAAAAAAAATGGTAGCACTCCGGGAGTGCCGGCAGAAGTGAAAACTTCAATATTAACGTTGTGTTTTCACTTCAAAAATATAACCACAGTCGTCATAATGACAATTGTGATTGTGTCATGTCATTGTGTCACATTCGCGCAAGCGCGAATGTGACACAACGACGAAGACAACGAAGACACAGACACATTCGCGCAATCGCGAATGTGTCTGCGCCACAACACTATTTAATTGTTTGAGTCATACGTCGCGTGACCGCAAGTGTGTTCTTTTGTCGTCTCTTGTTTTACGAGCAATGTATGAAAATTAAATAAGATCTTACGCTTTTTCGACGTCACGTGACCCTGACGCGAGTTTGAAAGTTTTTACCCACCCAGCGCCGCTAAAGAAGTTTTCACTTCAATAATTAATGTTATTTCAGGTACTTTTTGGAAAAGAGGCAGATAAACTAGAACATGCAAATGATGATGAAAGAACCTACTACATTATAGAAAAAGATGCTGTGGTATGTTATACTTCAACAAGTCTCAAAGTATATTCCTAAAAACAAAAATATTTCTGCAAACACAAGTCTTACACTGTATCTCTAAAAATAAGTGTATTATTCATATATCTTTCTTTAACACAAATCTGTCCCTAAGCTGCTACACTGACACAATGAATTTTATTTTGTGTGTTCTAGTAGTTCCCATATTACAAGCTTTGCTTAATTTTGTGAAATGTCCATGAATATTAATAAATACATTTTCATGGATATTTCACATATCTCACTTTAGTCCCAAACTAAGCAAAGCTTGTACTATGAGAACTAGACTGCTGATAGAATACTTGTATAACTCTTTTTTATACATACATACATAGAATAAATAGTAACACCCAGACATATAACAAATATTTATGTTCATCACACAAATACAAACTTTTGTTCTAGGTGGGAATCAAACCCACAAACTACAGCTAGGAAGCTTTTTTAATAATCTCATTTACAGGTCAACAAATTCATCAGTGTACCTAAGGACAAGGGTTCACTGAACTGTGCTACATTCAATGCTGGCATTATTGAGGCAGTGCTGACCAAAGGAGGCTTTGTAAGTAAATCACTTGTAATGTAAGCTAGAGAATTAAAAAATAATAATTAGGCTCAGGTATCTCTCATAAAAATCTTGAGTCTTTAGAAAGAAAGAAAAATTGTTTATTTTGAGTAGACTATTAAGTTGTACCCATATACCCCCTATCTTATAAAAAGTTAGCGTCAACTTTACATCATCATTGTGTATGGTAATCTAACTCTATAATAAGATAGACCGATAGCCTTCAAAACAAACTTACAAGAGGAATGTGTTGTGAGGATATTTTGGTGCTATGTTATGTTGCTTATAACCACTATGCATCAAAGATTCAGCCCTGATGGTGATTTAGTTGAAACATTATTGACGTGACAACGTCTTATAATTCGATAGAGCCGGCTGCACGCACCAAAAAACATGACTCATGCGGCGTTACCTCGCTCTGAGGCGTTCCATGTAAGGCTTGAAGTGCAAGCGAGAGCGCGGAACGAGCGACAAATAAGCACAATCGGCCTTTGCGTTCGTTGTCACGTTCAACTATCGTCAGTAAACCGACTTTGCAGACAACCATTTTTTTTTAATAATAAATATATTGTTTGTTTCAGCCTGCGAAAGTGACAGCTCACTGGCACAAAGGCACCACATACATGGTCAAGTTTGATGATTCTGTCATCACCAGGGATAAGTCATTGGATGACCGTTAATATATTTAATTAAGTATTTGTCTAATCTTAGCTAAGTTTTTAAAAATAATGTCATCTAAGTACACCTTGATTTAGTTGCAAATAAATTATTTAATTATTTATCAGCCTTTTATTCTGTGCAAACTTAGTAACTCTATTAAACAACTAAACAAAAACATTTTGCATTATCTTGCAAAGAATACAAACCAAAACAAGGACTAATTTTTTTGTAAATAACAATTATTTAAATTTAAATAACCTATCACGATACTTTAAGGTACCACATCTAATAGCTCTCTCTCGTTTTGTGCGGTCAGACCAAATCAGATAGCCGTAAGTAAACATTGGTATAATGAGTGCAAAAATACCAAATTTAATATTTCTCATATTCGGCTGAAAGAATTCCAATTGTGTGTTTTTCATTGACATGAATCTTTGGATGGCCGGGTCAAACTGGAACATGTCAATTGTATTATATAGTATATCTACAGATAATGATTAATGGATATTTACTCATAATTTTAGCAAGAGCAGTTAAAAAATAAATAAAATCTTGTAAGTACATACTTATATTTTTAACATTCTTTATGAAACTATGCAATTCTTATACATAATATCTTGTACTCATATTTTTAATTTCCTACAGAATTAATTCTGTAATAAACCGGTGGCCCAAATCTACTGAAGGTTTACAGTGAAGATGTTGGTGCTTCATCTTACCACATATCCAGCCTCCAAGGAGTTCTGACAAGGGTCTGAACGAAGCCTCAAGAATTCCTTCCTTAGTTTTGCTCGTCGCTCTATCTGAGTTAGTATAATTTTACATTCTAGATCAGAAAAACCATATTTATCAGACATTATGTATTTTATTGGATAAAATCTTAGAAGAAAAAATAAATAGGGTTTGACAAATCAAACTGGTAATTCTGTCAATTAAAGTGACATATGGCATTCATCTCATTAGAGGTTCTCTCAATAAGTTTAGATGCAAGCATAGTAAATGACAAAAGGCTAAACAAAAAGTTGATTTTATAAACATATTTTATTGCTAATAATCCAGCTATTATATACTACCAAGATAAGATGATCAGAGTAGGAGATCGATTACGCAAATTTGAACAGCCTGTCTTTGTATCTGAGCTCTCCGCTTCTGATCTTAGCCTCGCGAGCTTGACGGTCATTCCAGATGAAGTATCCATACGTAAACATGGGTATCACTAAAGCACAAATTCCAAACAGACTGGTCCTCCTGTTAGCTGTAAAGAACTCAAACTGACTGACTTTCATCGACATGAACCGTTGAAGAGCAGGGTCGAACTGAAAAATAAATAAATATTAATTATCGACTGTTTATTAGCTCAACTGTTTCTTATGTATTTTATACGGCAATGTACATTTTGTAAATACTGTATAGTCGTAAGTTTGTTTGTGAATAAATTATCAATTATTATCGACTTCGCTCATTGTTAGTTGTCTAGTTTCCGACGTAAATTAGGCAAAATTACGTAATGTACTCACAACATAACCAGATTCACCAGCATTTTTCCAAGGGTTAGTCTTCTGTTTCTGGAACTCCTGCCTCATAGCAACACGCCTTGAGGCCTGCTGCTTGATGAGGTTCAGTTCCGCATCAGATATTCCATAGTTATTGGCCATTTCGACCGATTTCTCGGTCGGTGTTTTTGTTACAAAAATCTATCAAGGGAAAACTCATAGAAGCGCAAGACGAACGTGCAAGTGTCATTCGTATTTCGTTTGGTGAAACTGTCGCAGTGTCAGTTGTCAAATATTTTTTTTGTCAATCAATCCTATCCTGTTCTTTTACAAGCATTTTTTTTTATTCACGAAAAAGACGGAAATGAACTTCACTAGCAAATTGAATGAACAATCTTCCATAGGTAACAAATTAGTGAATGTAAGAACGTTTTCCGCCATCCATCTTTTTCGTTTCTCTTGTTGTCGTTGTCAGTTCGGCGAGTTTTATAAAAACCGCAACCATGGGTCGTATGCACGCACCTGGGTAATTTTTCGTGTGATTTACTAATCTAAAATGTGTTTTCAATCATGTGCATTCATTTTTCGTTTTGGATATAACATTGTGTCGGAAACATAACCTATGCCGTGTTTCTGTCACCACATGGCCGCTGTTTCAAGTGTGGATTTTATGTTTTCAGTAAGGGTATTTCCCAGTCGGCACTGCCTTACCGCCGCAGTGTCCCCACATGGCTAAAACTGACTGCTGACGATGTAAAGGAACAGATTTTCAAACTTGGCAAGAAAGGCCTAACTCCCTCTCAAATCGGTAAGTCATGTCATGGGTGCTGTGCTGTAAAAAAGCCATGTATTTAGACAGACTGATCTAGCAACGCACGTTTGTTTGTGTAGTACTTAGTTTAAAATCATAAGCATGTTGTTGGGATTGAAACAGAATGGAACCAAATACGAACCAAATGCTGCTATAAAATCTGTAGATAATCTACTATTAGCTCTTGGTATTTTGCTCAATAGCATACTTATTCCTAAACAAAACTGAATAAAAAACCTATTATTGATACCGTAAGAACAATTTTATTTGTCTATTTATTACCTACATTGGTTTTTTGTAAGCATAAAAAATGAATTGTTATCTGAATTGCATTGATATATGTAGTAAATTCCTGGCAGCATTTTGAATTATTTTCAAAATCATTCTAATGTTGAAAATATTCTTCATTAGTATACTTCTGAATGTCTATCCAACAAGTGTGACATACTGAAGTAAGAATGCATGCATGATTCTTCAAAATTCTTTCTAAAAAATTAGAATACAAAAGAAAAAATGCTTTAGAATCTAAGTCCTACACAGAATAAACAAAAAAAATATTGTTGTTAATGAAAATGTAATATTTCCAGGTGTTATGCTCCGAGATTCCCATGGAGTGGCGCAGGTCAGATTTGTCACAGGCAAGAAGATCCTCCGTATCATGAAGGCTATGGGACTGGCACCCGACCTACCTGAGGATCTCTACTATTTGATCAAGAAAGCTGTAGCCATGAGGAAACACTTGGAACGCAACAGGTATTGTACATCAAAATAAAATTTTGCTATCATATCAAATATGTATATCTTCTTGGTCTATGGCTTTTGTGATGTGTTGCCACAGTTAGGCACTGGCAGAATTGTGGCAATATGCCACAAAAGCCTAGATAATGACCTAGAAATATAGTGCATCTAGATGCTTAATTTACAAAGTCTAGGGATCAATCAGAAGAATAAATCAATATGCCTAAATAGCTACTAGTATTAATATTCATGGAAAACCATGATATTAATTTAAAGTTGTTTTGATATTGATTAAGTGATCAAAGATAAGTTATTGTGTAATTTTAAAAAACAAGAAACAATTCTTTCACTCTCAAGAGATATATTTGTTAGCCATTAAATGATTATAAGACTGCCCATTGTACTTACTTAAATATTTATTTTTTAATTTTGTAATTTTCTTACTAATTTGTTAGGTATACATGTTCAATAAAGCATTTTCATTCAATCATTCAAGTTTATCATTCTAAATTTGTAAATAAAACAAAATTATTCAGTCTTTTAGTACCCATAACACAAGCTCTGCTTAGCTTGGGGTTAGATGATGTTGTGTGGATTAACCAGCATTATTTATTGATTTCAGGAAAGACAAGGACAGCAAGTTCCGTTTGATTCTGGTTGAGTCCCGGATCCACAGGCTAGCCCGCTACTACAAGACCAAGAGTGTGCTCCCTCCCAACTGGAAGTACGAATCCAGCACTGCATCCGCAATGGTGGCTTAATTTTAAAATAAAATCTATAAGCTATCCTTTTGTTTCTCTTCAAGACCTGAACTAAACTAAGCAGAAAAAACTGCTAATTTTTATAATTTGATCATGTGAATAAATATGTAACAAAATTGAATCAAACTAAATACTGACAATTCAAATGAATTATAATATAATGGCAAATTAACTGATATAATCTAATCTAAAGAAATTAACTTATCTGTATATTATCAATTCCTAAATAAAGATTCTGATATAAAAGACAGGCAAGCAGATGATGAAAATCGTAGAATGAAATATGACTATAAATAAATTGTTTATTATTTTCACATTCTTGATACAAGGATATTAGTTATTTACAAACTTATTACTACACATATAACTAAACATAAGGATTCCAATTGCTTCCATCTTCTGGGTGTAAACTATTAGTGATCAGTAGCACAACATCAACAATCCACCAGATACCTAAACCTCCCAGGGTAAGAAGCTTGCCCACTGCTGTTCCAGTCTGTCCGAGACAAAAGCGGTCCATTCCTAGGAACCCAAGCAGTATACTGTAGATAAGCGTGGTCGTGAAATAATGGCCGGAATACCGGACGCAAGGAAATCCATCGCGTAAGAAGCTACGAGGCCCGGAACACTCGATACCTTCCAAGGCTTTGCATTGCACTTTTGTTCTCTCCACTTTCTCGTATCTAACGCCACCGAATTTCACGCAGCCGTGGCCGACAGCCAGTTTCGCAGACAGGTTTCCCTTATGGTCGATAGGTTCATCGCAATCCAAGAACTCTAAAGGAAGAAAACTACACTTCACAAGTGGTCCGTAAGGTCGGTAGGGTTCCTTGGAATAAAGTTCACTTTCTGATGAGATTGTGGGCAGAACTGATACTAAAGCTAGCACAAGCAGTGTGTGGCATAGTGGTAGCATTATATTTAAGTTTTTAAAAATGTCGTAGTATTTTCAGATCTCAGTTCCTCTAAGAGCCAAAACACCATCATGAATATAAACAAAAAATGAGTTGACTGACATGACAGTGACTGCCAGCTTTTAATATTTTTTTAATGATTTTGACATATACTTGACCTGATTATTGACAGTCTTGCTTTTTGATCAAAAGTCCGCCTTTAGTCTGTTCCAAGAAAACATCACAAGGAAAAAAAATCATGATAAAAAAATTCAATTTATCTAACTAATTCAATCACAAATGAATAAAAATCTCATTTTTGTTGCTCTCTGCATTGTTCAGGATCTGCTGAGTTTATAAACTGAATTAGACTAGTTGTCACATACAATATGGAGGTATTTAATAAATTCTACTCATCGGTGAGCAATACAGTGTCCCAGTTATCCGGTGTGCTGCCCGGAAACCCAGTGACGAGAGAGTTTGAAGCCACACAGTTCATCGCCAGTGCTGGTCCAGGTAAACCACACCTCTGGTCCCGATCAACCTGATGAAGCTATATTTTTGTTTGAGAAAATCTTCTGCAGCTCATTATCATGACATTTTAGTATAACAATGTAGAACAATGCATGAGCAGATGTTTAACTCAATTGACTAACAAATGAATATAATATAGTTGTTAAAACTCATTGATTGGTCCACAGGTCTTCTATGGAAAATCTATAAAGGCTATAAAAAGTCCACCAAACAAGAAGCATCAATTTTTGTCTTTGAAAAGAAACATTTAGAAAGATGGTCCAAAGCAGACAGAGATATCATGCTGGAGACAGTCAAGCGTGGAATAGTGCAGCTAACAAAGTTACGGCATCCACAAATATTGACAGTTCAACACAGTCTTGAGGAAAGTCGGGAAAGTTTAGCATTCGCTACTGAACCAGTGTTTGCAAGCTTAGCTAACATTCTGGGAAACACAGAAAACATGCCGCAGCCCTTACCCAACCACATTGTCAATTATAAACTCTTTGAACTGGAGATAAAGTATGGATTGATGCAAGTAGCTGAAGGATTGGCATTTCTACACAATGATGTCAAACTTCTACATCATAATATATCTCCGGAATCTATAATAGTGAACCAGCAAGGAGCATGGAAGATATTTGGGTTCGACTTCTGTATTTCAAACCAGAGCTCTTCAGGTGCTGCTCCGTTCTGGCCGTTTACAGAATACTGTCAGGCTATGCCACCGTTGACTCAACCGGTTCTAGACTACCTAGCTCCGGAGTACATATTATCAGCCACACATTCACCGGCAAGTGATATATTTTCACTTGGAATGGTAATTTACGCATTACATAGCACCGGACACCAGACTTTAGGAAATATAGGAAATGATTACATGAAGTTTAAAAGATATGTCAATGAGTTGAGGAATCTACCGCCGTCGCGGTTGTCGTGTGTGGCTGATGGGTTGAAGGAATATGTGAAATTGATGCTGAACGTTACACCAGAATTGAGGCCAGATCCACATCAATTTTTAAAGGTATTCTTTTATTTTCTGTCCTGTTTTTCCTATTTTTTATCAGAACTCTCTTCAGCTGAGTATGCTGTTATGTTGTTCCTTTAGATTGTACTATAAAAACATAAAAAAAGTTTTGTTGCCCAAATATGTAAGTGACATCTTCCTACTACTTACTAAATAAGGTACACGATAAAAACCCGTATGATAGGTATATACCTATTTTTTTTTAACTTTTAAGAGCAGAGATATCTCTGTACGCTCTGATCGCGAAAGTTTAAAAAAATCCACTTTAATCATGTTAACATCACCCAAAAACTTCGGTTTCTTAATTGGCAACTTTTTCATAGTAGTATTTAAATATTGATTACAGATACCATATTTTGAAGATGTTGGTGTAAAAACTCTCAACTACTTGGACTCGCTGTTCCAATGGGACAATCTACAGAAATCTCAGTTCTACAAAGGCCTGCCGCAGATCATACAAAAGATGCCTCATCGCATTTGTATATACCGAATACTCCCCTGCCTTACTAAAGAGTTTGTCAACCCTCCAATGGTGCCCTTTGTCTTACCGAACGTTTTGCTGATCGCGGAGAATTCTACCAAAGAGGAATACATCAAATATATCCTGCCCGTGCTAAAACCAGTGATGTTGATCCAAGATCCGATACAAATTCTGCTTATATTTATGCAAAAGATGGAGTTGCTGCTAAAACTGACGCCCGGGGATGAAGTGAAGACTGATATCCTTCCGATGTTGTACCGAGCATTAGAATCTGATGCTCAACAAATACAGGAGCTTTGTTTATCTGTACTGCCGACGTTTGCGTCGCTAATAGATTATCCGGCGATGAAGAATGCTCTGATGCCTCGAATAAAGAAATTATGTATGAGCACTAACTATATATCTGTACGGGTGAACTGTTTGCTGTGTCTGGGCAAATTGTTGGAGCATTTGGATAAATGGTTGGTGCTGGATGAGATTATACCATTCCTACCGCAGATCCCGTCGAGAGAACCGGCAGTTTTGATGGGAATTTTAGGTATGGATTCATAATATCTTTTTTTATAACGAATAGGTCGTCCTTTGGTCACAAACTCACCTGGTAAAATAAAATCTAATAAAATATTTACGCAACTGACGCAGTGGCGCGTTTTGCGAAAGACCTACGTCCAGCAGTGGACTGATATAGATTGATTATGAACTATCGTGATCAATTACGTAAAGCAGTTTTTAAAGTTCAATTGATTATTATTAAAGCTCATTATAACATACATTATGGGTAAATACTAGTTTTTCAAATGGGTAAATACTCTCGTTGGACTTCAAAATCGACGAAATTACAATCGAAGAGTAACTTAACTAGTATACAAATCTTTAAAATTATTTATATATGTACTTACTTAAATACATATAACAATCACATCATATATTCATCACACCTTAGGCTCACCCAAACTAAGCAAAGCTTGTAGTACGGGTACTAGCCTGCTGATAGAATACTTGATACATTTTTTTTGTAAATATATACATAGAATACATAGAAACACTCAGGCACAGAAAAAATATTTATGTTCATCATTCAAACTATACTATTAGAGCTTCTAGTTATTTTTTTTCTTAACCTATTTCGTCCCACTGCTGGGCAAAGGTCTCCCCCAAATTCCTCCATTTCTCTCTTTCTTTTGCTTCTTCCCACCATCTCTATCACCATCATTTTCAAAACCGTCTAGATATAGATTTCTAGTATTAATAAATCTAAATATTTCTAGGAATCTACAAACTAGCGCTAAGCCACAAGAAGCTAGGCATCACCAAGGAGGTGATGGCCACAAAGGTTCTACCCTTCCTGATACCTTTGTGCGTCGAAAACGGCCTCACTTTGAACCAGTTCAATGCGCTCATCACTCTCGTCAAACAAATGATCTCCAAAGTGGAGACTGAGCATCGAGCTAAGTTAGAACAACTCAACTCTATACAGAACGAATCTAAGTAAGTTAAATTTATATATGTTTACAATTAAATTAGATTAAGTAGTAAACATGTACATACCTACTCTAAGTAGTTACTATTAATGTCAAACTGAACAAGGGGTGAGCACGAATAAATACGACAATCGTAAACGTATTGAAACAGTGACTGTTACGCTCATTCTATAGTTTCGTTCAAACCAGTCGCAAATAAACAACACATACGAGTGGACCGTTTTTATTCACTAAAATATTTTATTAATGACTCCTATGAGTAATTTGAAAGTAGACCGTAACTGAGTGACGTATTTGAGATACACTGCACGCAACAACCGCTTTACTGTCGACAGTTGCAGCGTTAGCGCGCAGTGTATCTTAAATACGTTACGTTTACTATCGTCACTTTTATTCGTGCTAAGCCCCCTGAACTGAATACATTATAAGCACTTGCAATGAGGAGACTGGAAGAAGACGTGTTGTACCTACCCCAAATAATGTGGGACAAGGGTGGGAAGATGATGATGATGAATGATCAATAAAGACCATCGCCGAATGTCCAGACAATTCCTTCTTTCGTCATTGGTTGTCTGTACACCACAGTGGGAATCTCAAATAGATTGTACTAGTTAGTAAACTAGTTAGTTAGTATCTTCAATAGTTTCTTATATTTTACTTATACATATAATGACTAGCGGTGTATCTTATAAAAATTTAGCGCAGACTTGATGTGTTGATTACCATACGTAATGGTGACATAATGTCAACGCTAACTTTTTATAAGATAGCGTAGGTAGGTCTTCGGACGACTATATGTACTTTAGTCTACTTTAGATTACAATTATTATTACGTATTATATATTTCTGTATGGACCTGTTCTGAAATAAAGACAATTTATTTATTTATTTAAAACGTGTTCTAGGGTTATGGAGCACTCTCTCGGCCAATCAGACTCGCTGGTCGCAGCAGCCGCGCCGCAAAGCGATATAGACTCTATGTTCACGTCGCTAGGACTAGACTCGTTTGCATTCAGCAACAGCAAGCAAGAGAAACCTACGCCAGTGACATCTAGCGGAGAAATGGCGGCTTCGCTTAGTATGGAGGATAAACAGAGGTGAGACTATTAACGTATTTTAGACCTTATATCCATTACAAACATAAATAAATAATGCTGGACAATCCACACAACATCATCTAGCCCCAAGCTAAGCAGAGCTTGTGTTATGGGTACTAGAAGACTGACATACATAATACAATACATTACATAGATAGATATTTTTATTATACATATAAAATTTATATGTATAATAAAAATATCTAATAAAATACCCAGAGGACCCGGAATAAATATTTGCAGATCGTACAAACATTTATCCTAAGGCGGGAATCGAACCCGCAACTGAACTAAACATGAACATGAACTAAACCTACTATTGTCGTCAACGTGAAGCTTCAAAAACATATTTTTAAAGATTACTCAAAAATTACTAGTTAGATCAATTTATATAGGTCTACCAAACGAAAATAGAATCATCAAAATCGGTGCATAATTGGCGGAGAAATCCAATGACAATAATGACATAGTAATAGTAGAATTGAGATCCTCTTCCTTTACTGATTAGTTAAAAATAAACTGGTTCATGATGCGTCACTTATACTAGCAAATATTAAGGTTAAAAGGTAATATTAGTAATATTTTAAGTTTTTTTATTCTCGAATTAATTTTCAGAATAGCGCAGCAACAAGAAAGCGCAAGAAAGTTATCACATCAACCCCGACCGACGGCCATTCCAGCGCCTCCCAAAACAACCACAAAGACAGATCTAACATCCTCACTTCTCCAATCAAACCTATCCGCTCTCACTCACAAACCAACAAATGCCGCCCCTGTCATGACCCCATACAATAACATCGGGCATACAATGACTTACCCGTCAACCAATCAGAATCCTAATGCTAACTACAACACTCCAACACCATATAACACAAATTTTGGTTATCAAAATCCAGTTCAAAATAAGCCGTTTGAAAACCCAGCGCTACCTACAACATGGTCTAACTCAGGTAATACAAGCGCCAGTAATTTCAACAACAAATGGACGACAAATCAAACGAATTCTAATGTGAAGCAGGATTGGTCCGCGTTTGAATCTCTGCTGCCAAGCAATAGTAATAATAACGAGAACAAGAAAGCTAATGAGAACGAAATGATGGATTTATTGAGCTGAACAGTAAAAGAAGAGAGATACCTAGAACATTATGTATGTATTGCTGTTTATAACTTCATTGAATCAGTTTTTACTAAAGCTTTTAGGACTACATGTTGTGTGTAGCACAGAAATGCATTTACATATCAAATGTTGATTTTTATCAAAATGGTGAATAGTACCGGATTTATTTTTTGTATTAATTGATTTAATTTGTGTTGAAGTGTATTTTTGTATATTCTGTGATAAGTAGTATTTTGGATATGACTCGAAGTAGATGGTAACATAGTAACTAGGTAGTCTAATGTAGTACACATTCCTTATAAATTAAGCATGAAATGAGGGTACTTACACAATTTACATATGTAGAAAAAAATTTCATTAAGTCGTTTTAAATTATTTTATAAAATCTTAAATCACTTATTTATTTATTTCATTCGCAACAGCAAAATTTTCCGAATTTTATTCAAATTTTTAATTCCGGAATATTTTGCTATTTATTCATATAAAATTGGTAAGGTAACTCTTATTATAAAAAAAACTAAAATAAGTATACCTAGGTAGCTTGATAAAACAATTATTGTTTTAATAATTAATTCATATTTATTTGCCTGGCAATTATTTAGCATGTTTTACTTACTGACTGTTACAGAGAAGTGATCTCCATAAAATAAATAATATAAAAAATATAATTATTTTATTTACAATACTACAAACAGCAAATGAACACGCAAGTTGTATCGTCATGGAATACTTTGTGACAGTGAGGCGAGATTTTGGCTGCCCCGGCCTCTTGCCCTGACATTAAGGTACACAGTCTTGAGTAATACTATATTTATAATTATCTACTAGCGTTAGGTGCTTATATTTAACGTTCATCTTGTAGTAAATCGTCGGATAGTCACTTTGATACGAGCATATTGAATGTGGCTGATTGATGAAACTTACAAACTTAAATAGTTACAATGAGGTCTTTCCACGACCATTCTTTTACACGCTAGGAGTTCTAAGGCTTGGAGCTTCCATTTTACATGAAATGAAAAGCCGAAAGTAATGACTACCTCCGTCTTCTAAAAGAAGAAGCTAAGTACGCAACAGCAGTCACAGATTGCAAAACAGTAGCTATCAAAAAACAGGTCTTATATTCCATGTTGAAGGCTAAAGACCAAACAGTGAGGAAGATGGCCACTATGTTGTTAGCGCCGGTCATGGTAGCAGTGGTATCGAACTCGTTGAGAGTGCTATTGTAGATGGGCTGCTGAAGGATGTGAGTGGCAGCGGTGGCGAAACTGCAAAACATGCACCAGACGACCAACAAGCTTTTGTTGCCAGTTAGTGTAAGCCCTGAAAGAGAAAATGATTTAATGCTTCCTTTGAGTTGATTTATATGGTGCTTTCTAGTTGAAGATTGAAAAACTAAGGTGCATTAACAGATCTCGCATGTTTATCAAGATACGAACAGTGAAATTTGTCTTGTCCTCAAAAAGACATTTGGATCGTCTAAATTTGAGAATCTGAGTAGAACGAAAACAAGCATCAGTTTTATATTAGGGTCCTACCTATTGTTCTACAGTCTACTAAATAAACTAAGGCTTACCATGTTAGGTTGACCTACTACTCGAGAAAACATACAATTCAATATTGGCGAATCCATCAGTTGAAACCTATTTACGAAATCTATGAAAGCTTACCATAAAATCCTGCTGCTCCTGTAACGCAAAACACTGCACACAGCCTCTCCTTTTCATTGATGGACTTCGGAAGCACAACGCATAACATTATAAAACATAATGCTGATCCGTGTGCTACTGCCGTTACACATGCTACCTGTGGAATAAACATTTTGAAGGTTATGGTGTTCCACAGGGATAACTCTTAGGTCTTATATGATATATCCTTTATATTTATTATTATTTCAATCTTCGAACATGGTGTGACAGATAAATATTAATGAAAAATGAAATTGAAGATGATATAAATCAGTGTGTAATCGTTTTATGAGAATTATAAAATCAAACATACTCACCGACCAAATGTTCAATGAGGGATTTTGTTCCCAAACCAATGGGGGAAATACCAATCCCAATACTAATGTGGAAAATGTTGTAGTGAGATGTAATAGCGAGTACAAATAAAAGTTCAGGTCCCTTAACATGTTAACTATCGTTATAAAGTTCTTCCTCAAAGACGCAGTTCTTCTAGCAGTGCCCGGTGTTACTTCCGCTGCAAAAACTACGCTGTTCTGCGGAGCGTTTATTGTTGTTTCTCTATACAATGGCTGAGGATCTCTCCCATCTCGGTCTATACTTTCTAGTTCTTGGTAACCACTAATCCTATCGTAATTTGCTATGTCTAGTGAACCAAAATCTGATGAAAATCTGTTAGGAGTAAAATCTGATGAGAAACGGTTGGAGGTGCTTCCGTCAAACATAGCATTAAAGTCTGATGAAAATCTTCGGCTGTTTGATTTTTCCCTTAGTTGAACCGAGGGATCTATAATTTCTTTGGCATTTCGCCTAGAGTTGAATACAACTACGTCGTTTCCATCTTCGTCATTCGCGCTGGGAGACACGTCAACGTTAACGGTTATACTTTGAACCGATTCTTCGGCAGGACCAGATTGATTTCCATTTGAAAATATAACTTCATCTTCGTCTTCCACAGCATCTCTGAGCATATTGTACGTGTGTCTTATAACCTTTTCTATGTAAACTGGTCTCGTATAAGAAGCTAAGAAGAAACAGTTCTGCATGACAATTGCTCCGTAGATCATGACTATAGAATCTCCAGTATAAACTGTGCATAGGTATCCTACTAAAATAGGTACCACGCAATTTCCCACAGATGGAGCCATTCGGACTATTCTCTGAGCCATTGTTAACTTATCTCTGAAGTAATGCGTGATTATGATGTCTGTTTGTTGTCCAGTCAACGCATAGCCCGTTCCTAAAAATAAAAGAATTCTTATGTTATATTTATCGGGCGGTAAGAAAATGTTTCGTTAAAGTACCATGATTCATATTATCCACCTGAGTAAACTAGGTACCTACTTGTTGAGTATAATAACTACGTAACAATTATGTTACCTACCTTTATTGAAAGATAATAAAGCATTGTTCTGTGCAATGGTCAAATGGATGACATTTATTTACGTTTACGTAAATAAATGTTTACGATTTTACGATTAATTTACGTTCTATGCAAAACGTAAATAGAAGGGTCCATTTACGGGTACCACAGGGAGCAACCTTGAGACCAAATTTATTTTTTATGTGCAAAATACATATTCTTAGATATAAAATACTTATAATAAGACTAGATACTCAGATGGGTGGTCATATGAAGTAAGCTATTAGTTACCTACCTGCACACATTAGTGACTAATTTATCGAACACAAACAAACGAATCGTAAATCTTGCTTAATCACTTACCCACAAGTATTCCGGAGAATATGTTTTTAATATGATCGTTACTATCAGCGTCTGTCGAATAGCTGGACAGGAGTATTCCAGCCACTGTCAAGCAGAGCCCTGACAGTGCCATGAACCGTGGCATGTGGAATACCTTCACCATAGCCCTGCACCAGGATTCTAGCTGCAGCCGCATTATCACCATCATCACTGGAACCATCACTATGTCGATATCCCATATCTTCATGTATATGTCCGGTTCGTGCCCTTCTTCTCGAATCGCCTTAAGAATGATCAGTCCATATAAAGAGAGCAATGAAGGCACAGTAATGTTGTATATCACAGCCGAAGTGACAATCAGCCAACCATAGCCACCATCGGGAGGTGTCGGCCCGATCTCAGGTTGTGATGCGACTACTCTGTCTAAGTGAAGATCCTCCACTCTACCCTCACTCCTTCTGGCGGGAATCTCCTGGTTTTCCATGATTTTTCACACGAGAAACAACTGCATGTTCGAAACAGTAAGTCTTCGATGAGTTACCTATCTATGAAATGGGCGTGTTATCTTATCATTTACTATCAGCTTGAGTAATCTCTTGTTCTATTTTTTTAAAAACACCGCCATTCCTATAACATTCTTTGTTGAAAAAATTACACAAAAATCATTATAAAATTAAAAAAAACTGTACTTAATAATGTAATAAATTATGTTGACCATTTACATTTTTTAATAAAACTAATTATTTCGCGGCAGAATGTTGTACTTGTACCATCAAGACAAGCTCAATCTTTGGTTTGAAAATTTCCGAACGGACACCATTTCGTCAAATAGTATACGGCTGAATTAGAAATACTATACTAAAGTATGTAAGAGTGAGATCAAACACCTTGTTATGAAGTCAGTAAAAAAGAGAGAGCAGCATAGCGGATATCATGGCAAATGGTACAGATAGTGTCTTTTCAATTTTGTAGGATTGTACATTGTACAACTAGATTTCTTTTGATCAATGACGTTCCTAGACGTTCCCTGCTGTGTTATATTTTTGCTAATTTATCATTATTGATGCTAAAAAGCTATCGTATTGATTTTTAGAGCAATGATTACGTGATATAAACATTGTAATCCAGTGATGAAATCCCTACATTTCAATGTCAGAAATAATTTGCGACCGTGTTTACAGTTCCGTGAAGTGGGGAAGCATTTTAATTGCCCGTGGTTTGCAAGGATTATAGTGGAATTAGTGCGGAGTTAGTCAGGAATCTTGGGGTTTAGCTGATGGGTGTGCTTACGTTGCGGTGTGGACTATATAATTATGGAGACGGAATCTGTGCGGTCCGAGTTAAGTAGCCGATCTCGGCGCAGCTCGCGGCATAGATCGCACACACATCGAAGCACCCGGTGAGTCCTAGTTCTTACCGAATTATTACTACAATTAAATTGTACTTTGTAAATAGTAGTCGAATGATTAGACATTGTGCCTTACTTTGTAGCTTCAAATCAACAACATGGCTATGTAGCTCAGTTGCATCCTGCATAATTTATTTCCTGCAACACCTAGATCGTTACGTTTATGAGCTGAGTGTAAGACTCAGCTCATTATTCTAGTCACATCTCTTATAACTGAGCAGTATAACTTAAAAATTTTGTAGGGAGAATATTCCTACAAGAATCTCATTCAATATACAGCCTTGTTTTACAACGCTTCTTTATCTTACAGGAGTACAAAATCACAGAAGAAAGACTGCACCGATAGCACAATGGCACCATTCCAGACCAGTGTGAACATAAACCCAGAGATTGGGAGAGACGGGCAGGAAGTTATTGAAGTTCAAATCCTTCCCCAAGATGAGAACTGGGGTGAAAATACAACTGCTGTGACAGGAAACACCTCGGAAGGCTCCCAATCCATGGAAGATGTCAGTAATTGGCCTATGGAGAATGACAATGGGATTGGATTTGTCTGTTCCCGATACTTTGGTACAACTGTGGCTCTAGGGTTGTCATTTGTTTCATTTGTCAGTCCATTAACAATGGTGGTGCTGCCTAAAATTGGCTTTTTCCCGGGTCTGTCAGATAATACAGCTATACAACCAAGTCAAAGAATGCAGTTGTTAGCTTGTACAGCAGAATGTAAAGGAATTTTACTATCTCTAGCATTCAAACTAGTTTTACTTGCGATCGGCGTGTGGGCAGTATTCCTGCGACCCAGAAATGCTATCTTACCTAGAATATTTGTCTTCAGAGCGATGACTTTAGTAATACTCGCTGTATGCATATTCTCGTACTGGTTATTTTATATTGTACAGATAACGGAGGCCACGAAGGCTTTAGCTGTAGGAGAAGAGGCTATAGATTATAACTCCCTAGTGTCTTATGTATCTAGTTTTGCTGATACATTGCTTTTTATACATTACATTGCTGTTATATTGATGGAGATACGGCATTTAGAGCCAGCGTATTACATCAAGATTGTGCGGAGTCCCGATGGAGAAAGCAGGTCTTATACCATCGGGCAGTTGAGCATACAAAGAGCAGCTGTTTGGGTGCTGCAGAAGTATTACACGGAGTTTCCGATATACAATCCTTATTTGGAGAAGATACCGATAGCAAAGTCACAACGCCAGGCAAAGTCCAGTATCAAGTTCTATGAAGTGGATGGATCTACTAATCCTACAACAGGGCAGCCAAGGTATGTATAAGCCAAGGTAGCCTTGCGACTTCGGATGTCGGGAAAATATAGTCTTTATTTTTCAAGTATGTTATTCTTATTTTATTTGAAGTCTACAATTATTTTTTTAACTTTTCATCTTACTTTAGATTACGTAGTCTAGTTGAGTTTATATATTTGTGCATGCTGTAGCATTGTTTAATTAAATTAACACGTAGATTTACGACCTTAGCCATAAGATTTTAATTTGTGTTTCTTCGTTGAATGTCCTATTTAATAAATAAATAAAAAATAGTTTTTATTTGTATGTTATGTTATGGCCAGGTCGACAGCGGGGTCTTGCACGGGCAGCGCGGGGCGGCGGCGCGACTCGGCCTCCGCGCACAACGAGCGGTACTACGAGGAGGCGGAGCGCGAGCGCCGCGTGCGCAAGCGGCGCGCGCGCCTGCTCACCGCCTGCGAGGACGCATTCGCGCACGTGCGCCGCGTCCGCGTGTCCAGTGCTAATGGTACCTTACTACTTAACCTATTTTATCCCCTTTGGTGACCCACGTACTCACACTACCTTACTACTTGACCTATTTCATCCCCTTCTCCCTTTCTTTCCTTTGGTGACCCACGTACTCACAATGCCTTACTTGACCTATTTTTATCCCCTTTGATAATTGAGGATTTTAATCCCCTGTGAGGATTCGTTGGCGCATGTTCGCCGCGTCCGGGTGTCCAGTGCTAATGGTACCTGTGTTATGCATCTTTGGACAAGTTTTACAAGCAAATCCATCAACATCATACGGGTTTAATACTGTCTTGTACATCAATTACGCCATCCACTACATCACCGGGGATGCTAGAACACTGCTGCCACAAACCCAAAGTCCATCTCCTTTACTTTAAGGAGTTGGGCTGGCTGGGGTGAGGTTAACAGGGGACAATTCACAATACACCCCATTGCGGGATGCCAGTGCAGATCTTAATCCCCCAACCAGACTTAAAATTAGAATTAAAAGTGTTTAATACCGCGTATCGAGTTCTAATAAAGCTCCGATATTTGTAGTGCATCGAGCATTTGCTCAGGCTCGTGTACCCGTTTTTTTTGGAATTATTAAGACAATTGCGTTTTTGGGATTGGCTAAGTTACCAAAAACAGTGTCTTGAGATCTGTTATTGACTTTCTTCAAAATCAAATCATTCGGGCGACTCCGATTCGCACTTGGTCAATTGTATAATATAAACTAGTTTAAAAATAAGTATTACAAATCATCCCATTCTCTTGTGTTTTAACTGTGTGTACAGATGAATTTAATTTAAAAGAAAAACAGTTGGAGCCATAGGTCCTTGAATTGAAATAATAATAATAAACAAATAAATAAAGCTGGACAATCCACACAACATCATCTAGCCCTAAGCTAAGCAGAGCTTGTGTTATGGGTACTAGAAGAATGACATACTCAAAACTAAATAAATATGTTTGCCAGGTGGAGCCCTAGGCCCGAGAGAGGCTGCCCAGGCAGTTTTTCCATCACTGGCGCGCGCACTACAAAAGTACCTGCGAGCTACTAGACAGCAGCCGAGGCATTCTGCTGATTCGGTGAGAATATTTATTTGTAACTAGCACTAAAAGCATTCGGGCGTTAATGGTCACTATTTTGATACGTTTAGATATTTATTTCAAGTTTCTTGCCTGTTCTTCTAGGCTCTGGTCGCGTGGAACTGGCACCTAGATTCACCTAGTATGTAACGACGATTCTTAAATAAAATAGATTCTAAAATGATTCTTGTGATTTTACTGAATAAAGTAGTTTTGACTTTGACTTCAACAAGTGCTACGGTATTGGTGTTTTCCCGGTCACTATTTTGATACATTTAGATATTTATTTCAACAAGTGCTACAGTATTGGGACATTCCCGGTCACTATTTTGATACATTTGATAAACCGAAAAAGTGTTTTTGACTGATAAAAAAACGGAAGAGGGTCTCAAATCTATGCGTTTAAAATATGTATATTTTTAATGCTATTATTAACAGAGTGAGCGAAGCGTCTCAGTTTCGAGATTGCTAAAATTGTTTTTGTCCTTCTGTTGTTGCCTATCAGTGTACCAAATTTTGATTCTAAATTAAATGCAAGCTTTTTTTTTGAGACTTCTAGTAGATCTTGCAAAAATACCATGTGTTTTTCATATTATAGTACTGGGAGTTATTATTAAGCTAATTATTACTGCTTATTAATTTAATACTACGCTTTTGACCACCTTTCCAAGTCAAAAGTCAAACTTGTCTTAACTATAAGTATTATATTTAAGTAAAATTATCAAGAATTCAACTGCCAGTATTCCCGTAGGTGCAATTTTATCGTTTAACAGTCAATTTGAATATAAACATAGAGCCATCAGTACACCTTTTGAATAATAATGAGCTTTTAAGCTATTTCTGGGTAATTCAGACTTTGCTTGTAGAATCCTGTATGTTTTGCATAATTATTATATTAAAGTTTGTAATCTGATCCTAGTAACCAGGCTTATTCTGCAGAGTTTAAATATAGCTTGGAAAAGACAGGCGTCACGGCTCAGTTTGTGTAGCTTTGCTTTCCATGTGGCTCCATTCCTTGTGGGTCGTGGGTTCGATTCCCACCCAGAGCTAATGTTTGTGTGATGATCACAATTTTTTTTTTGTGTTTGGGTGTTTTTTTACATGTAAATTTTTACATTAAAAGAAATGAATATAAGTATTCTATCAGCAATCTTGTTCTCATAGCGTGATGTGTGAAATGTTCACGAATGTTTACTTATTTTACGACGACTGTTAATCTACCATGAGTTGTCACAGTAAAATCGCCTGACTTTACTACAGTAGTTACGTCAATATTAGTATGACGAATTTTAGTACCCAACTATCCGCTAGAGGCGCTGTACAAATCTTCATACATTTTTTTAACTACAGACGCTAGCGAGTATAGTAAATATAGTATAGTAAAAACTCATGGTAGACCTACGGATCTGAAAAATATCTATCTATCTATGTTATGTATAGTATTAAGTATGTCAGTCTTCTAGTACCCATAACACAAGCTCTGCTTAGCTTGGGGCTAGATGATGTGTAGATTGTCCAGCATTATCTATGTATGTTGTTATATGCAGGTGCTGGGTCACTTGGCGCGGTGCCTGTCTCAGGACGCGTCGCCGCGCGCCTTCGTGGAGCCCTTCCTGGTGGAGGGGCCCGTGCTGGCGGCCGAGCAGGAGGCGCGCGCAACGCAGCGCTGGGCGCTCATCTCAGACGACCTGCTGGCACGCCCGCTCGCTAACAACGTACACTTCCAACTGAGGCAGGGTGAGTCACACACGTTCTATGAGGTAAGAGTGGTGGCGAATGGTGGAGAGTTTCAACTGCGCCCGGGCTCACCCTGTGTTGACCTTAGTGTTGTGAATCTTTTGAGATAGTCCCATATAAATTTCATGAACATAGTACTTTTCAGTAATCTTTTTTTAAGTCTCTTAACTTGGAATCGATTTATCCCGATTATTTTTCAATATTTTTATGCATTATGATATTTTTTTGTGACTTTTTTTAACAGAACACTCTCTGTGTTCTGTTAAAAAAAGTCACAAAAAAATATCATAATGCGGGAAGAATATCATAACACAAATAATCAATATTCACGGACATTTCGTACATCGCGTTCTGATGCAGATATTTATTTCTTTTATTAAAAAATAACATATTTATTTCAGGTGATATCTTCCTGAGCTGTTCCATAAAACAGCTGCCCAAGTTCAGTCTATCTGAAGAGGTGGTGGATCCGAAGAGCAACAGATTCGTGCTTCGACTGAACAGCGAAACCTCCGTCTGACACGAGGAGTTCCCGGGACGGGAATACAGATATGTATGACACGGGTTTACACACTCTTGTCAATGTATGAAAACTTTTCATACAAACATACTTCTTAGTTGTACAAAAATATGTATGACAAGGGTTTACACACTCTTGTCAATGTATGAAAACTTTTCATACAAACATATTTCTTAGTTGTACAAAAATATGTATGACAAGGGTTTACACACTCTTGTCAATGTATGAAAGGTTCTAGGCATACAAACATACTTCTTAGTTGTACAAAAATATGTATGACACGGGTTTACACACTCTTGTTAATGTATGAAAAGTTGTGGCTACTACTTTTTTAAACAGTATGTTTGTATGTCTTTACAAACATATATCAAAATAGTTGTACAATAATATGTATGACACGCGTTTACTCACTCTTGTCAATGTATGATAAGTTCTACACATGCTAAACGTGTTTCATAGTTGTACAAAGATATGTATGACACGAGTTTACACACTTCATATTTGTTACTGTATGAAAGTTTCTACACAAACATATGAATGAAATGGGTTTACGCAATCATTTTAATGTATAAAAGAAGTTGTTGACAATAGTTGACATGCTAAAAGTATTTCATAGTACAATGTGAACTTATGATACTTGTATAAGATTCTATATACCAGCAAAGTGGGCTTGTATTTCAAAATAAAGCTTTATTTATGGCTTTATTATAGTCCTAATCTTTCACATTTTGTACCTAGATACCTAGCACCAATCAAAGATACCTTGCGGATTGTAAGGGGGTAGATAAAGGTATGTCTAGACTTAGCTTTAGATAATTAGGATACAACTCTTTTTGACAATTTTCGGGGTTTTGCCAGAAAATTGAATCATACTTGACTACTTGTCATGTACCAACATTAGCGTCGCAATTTTTGCGAAATTTCGTTCCAATTTGTTCTCAAACCCAATAACTATTTGGGAAATATTTTTAAAGTGTTGAATTAGTAAGTGTCAGAGGAACCAAAATGCTTTAGCTTTAGTAGCAAATTGATGGTTGAAAGTTAAGATTAGTAAACATAAATCCCCATAAACTCCGACATTGGCAAAATCGTGGCAACCCTAGCCTGCGAAAAGCCACTAAGAAAAGAAGAAGATGGTTGTAACGTTATTAATTTAGTAAGTTAATGAGCAATTCACTATGCAATTTGCAAAATGTGGAAAATCTTGTGTTGGGTATAGGCAGCATAATCTAGTGTGATCATATAAAAACACTACCGCGGTAGTTCAACTAGTAATAATAAGGCGTTTAGGAAATTGCAAAGTGTAATACCCCCTTTAGTTATAATTTAGAAGTATTTTGTAAATAGGAAAAATGAATGATGAAAGTTATTGAATTTTCACTTAAGTATTAGATATTTAATGGTAATTTTTTCTCAGTTATGAATCTCAGTGCAAGTAATCTCTTAGTTGTAAAATTAATGATTTTGGAGCCATTTTGTTTTAAAGACTTGACTGCATTTAGTATAATTTACACAATTTTAGTGTAGTTTATTATTTTATATGATCAATATTATTTATGTACATTTTTGTGTCATATTTTATAATCATAAAACAAATCAGGTATTAATTTTTAAATTCTCTCATGTAAAATATAAAAAATATTTTTTTTAAGTCCCAAATTATATTCAATACTATTTTGTTTTAAACTTAAATAATAGTCAGTAAACTGGAACAACTATTTTTTTAAACCTGAAATTAATTCAACTAGGCAACTTCTGTATAGTAATAAAAAATACATTTATTTTGACTTATGACAAACTTAAATAGGACTGATAAGTATTTTAGAGTTTCTTATTAATTTGAGAAAACGGAACTCTTATTTATTGAATTAAAAATCAATTATGTATTACTTACTTTAGTATAGATAATAATTATAAAAATGGCTGAAAAAAAGTTATGAATATTGGTTGTGTTTGATAATGATTATATTATGACCAAAGATGGCGTTGACACTTGGATATGAATATATATTATCTTGAAATGTAGTTACATATCATAAGGTTTGAAATCGGTTGAACGCGTGGCTTTATAGATATAGGTAAAACTTAAAAAAACTTTTGTTCACTAAAACTAGATTAGTGTAACAAAATTACTTTAAATTTAAATATAAAAGACTACGTTACATTAACTACGACCGTATAAGTCTAACGTTAATTTACGTTAATATGGATGATATAGCTATGACGTCATTGATTTATATGTCGTCACGACTGTTGAACGTATCCCTTTGTTCCGCGCAGTCGGGTAAAAAGAGAAAATATGTTAGAAGAATCGATTGTGTTTGATGTCGCGAATGATAGTATAAGATATTATGTAATAAAGCGGTCTTTCGGTAATCCTGCGCCCTCTGATATTCGACATGCATATCACGGTTTTTTTGTGATTTTGATGTAATTTGTTGAACAACTCTTTAAAAATAGATAGTTCGACATTGCACTGGAACTGAACTAAAGTTGACGTAACGCAACGTTTTCGATTCACATTGCGCGTCCCAGCATCGTTCGGCTGTCGAGCTGGCGTTTGACACGCAATGTGAATCTAATACGCTGCGTTACGGTTACGATTGTCACATTTATCCGAGCTTATCGCTCTGCAATATGTTTGGATTACCGAAAGTCCACTTTAATAAAATTGAATTGATCTTTGAACCTAAGTGCTCAATATTCACAGCCTTTTGTATAATGCTTGTGCCTGCTTAGAATAAGTTAGATATATTAATTAGAATAAAACTATATCACGTAACGAATAAATGAAAGTCGTAAACGTATCATAGCCGGTGACGCTTCAACGTTTAGCAGTTGTTAGCGTTGACGCGCAGTGTGAATATGTTAGAATATATTTACGCAACGCGGCGATTTAAACTTGCTTCTAGTGCTATTTAATTTTGCGGGAGTGTTATCCTTTGATATTACAAATCTATGTAAGATAATGTAATTTCCGCAAAATTGTTAGTACTATGCACTAAGTGACAATAGACAGAACTATTAAAGTGAATTTTGATCGAGTAATTTTTACCTACAGATAAAACTATTTTATATTCGACTTTTGATAAATGTTTACACCCATATCAGATAGAAAATCACTAAGAAATAGTAAAATCTCGTTTCGAAAATGGTGTTATTTAATGCTTAGCTTTGTGACTCCGTTTGTAACATTAATTTCTTTAGAATTCAGGTTTTCTTTTAGGAGAATGAATTCCAAAATTCTGATTGTAAAACTAAGCACGGGGTGTTTGTGGAAGGTTGCAAAAAGACAAGATTCTTTACATCAATAACTTAACACTTTTATTGTTCTTAACAACTTAAATAATACTCAACAATGATCTAAGGCACAAATCAATAAGTGACTTTAAGTACTGTAATGCACAATTTACTGTAATCTTTGTAAAACAATTGTACACTTTTGTATTTTCTAATATATTTAAATGAATTTTGTATTTTATTGTTTAATTTACTCTTTCGCTCACTGTAAACTTATATATTATAAATTCTTAGGTATTTTTATCACGAGTTTCCAAACCCCAAACATTTCCATCAACATAAAGCACAAATTGACAGGATTTTTATCCGTTTACAAGTCTTTAACACAATAGGATAAGACTCAGTTTACAAATCATCGATCCCTCGTATAGTCGTAGCCATCGGCAGGACACTATAAGCGGTGGTTGGCGCATACATAGACCTCAATGCATTACTGCGAGTGTAGTACTTGGGGACAAGTACAAAGAACCATATGGCTACAATAGATAGGATACTGCAAAGTGCTATAACGGCAATGACTAGCCCAGTGTAGTGTCTCTCTATGGGACATTGGAAGTATTTCGCGTCCAGGGCGAAGACTCGAGCGTTGAAGAAAGACTTTGGTGTTAGGCATCTGAAATTAAGAAAATTTAGGGTGAAAAATGTGCATGTTCCCAGCAAACACGTTAAAGATTTCTGAGTATGGAGTCATTTAGTGCAGAATAGGTGCAATCTAGTCTAGATCAACATTTAGGTACCTACTACCGAAAAAACACCTAAGTTATAAGCTAAGACAGTGTATAAACCAGGCACATGGGTCCTTAGCAATAGGCAAGTTCTGTACACAAAAGCCAAAAATCTTTACTGTGTTTGCTGCACATCTGGTTTTCTCGCGATATTTTTCTGCCTATTTTGTAGGTATGTATCTATACAATATGCATTATGATGATATGACTAATTTTGATTAGTCGTAGGTAGGAATGTTTTATAAGCATAGATTAAGTATGAGTAAACTAAAGCTAGACTGATACAATAGTTTTTTTATCAATTTCAACAATTTGATTGCTGTTAATGAACCTATCATGAAACCATCCTACAAACGACGTCCTGTAGTTTAGGAAGGTAGGTAGGTATTTACTCGCCGATTCTTTAAGCGCTAGCAGTAGTATTTCAGTATTTCAAGCGTCAAAAACGCTTTTACAAATGTTTTGTTTACTCACCGAATATGATCGTTTTGCTTGTCAGGTATCTGCAGGGTCTTGACCCACACAAGTTTGCAGTCACAATTCCAACTGTTCCCCTGAAGGTCCAGGTACAACAGCCGTTCGAATGGGATGAGCAAATCACTGTCAAGTCTTGATAGTCTGGAATTCTTCAACGATAGACTTTCCAGCAAGAAATCATCAGCATCATCAATAACCTCTCTCCCAAACGCTAAGGAACTGAATTCTGTAAGATTCCGATTTCTTTCTAGTTCTAAATGTGTTAGAGCGGGTAGAGATTTGAACGCGAACTCGGGGACTTCTTTTATCGCTATGTTGTTCAGTTTTAAAACTCTTAAACCGGGCAGGTTGTTGAAATCCTCCTCTTCTATTTCTGGTATAGGATTATCGGATAAATCTAGGTATTCTAGCGTAAACGGGAGCTCGAAAATGTCGGTTATATTGTTGTCTGATATTGTGAGATTTCGTATATCGTATGCGTCGACGAAAAAGTTATCTGCGACGTGATTTAGACTGATACCGCGGATGCTAAGTATTTTTATTTTCTGCGTTAGTCCAAATCCACTTCTATCGAACAGGTTAGTTTCTTGTAAACTCGGACCTATTTTATTAAAGTCTAGATTAATCTCTTGTAGAACACTTAAAGGGTGAAACGTTAGCTTTGAAAATGTCGTGAATCTGTTGTTCGCTAAATTCAAATATTCCAACTTTTTAACGTTCCTCAGTACCCCTTTATCGAGGTACTCCAGTAAGTTATAACTCAAATCAAGTTTCTTTAACTCTGGTAGTTGTAACGCGTTCGTCTGTATCTCTGTTATTAAATTGTCTTTTAAAAGTAAAACTTCCATGGTCGCAGACTGCAGTATTGTGGTTGGTTCAATGCGTGACAGATTACTCGCGGATAAGTCTAGCGAGTGTAACGTAATCGGTATTGTTAGATTATGTTTTAAGACCACGACACTGTATGTGCAATCGACGATTTCTCCTTGAAAATCGCCTGCATTCTTACTGTTGTATCCACAGTTACACACATCACATATCAACGCTGTACTATCACTGTTCACTTGTATAATTAGCACGAAGATTAAAAATATAATGTTCATTTTAAAACACGTCTAGTCACTAGAATTGCGTTGAGTAAATGCGTTATCAACCGCATAAAAGATAATAATCTTTATCGGTGATATGTCATTATTGGTCATTTCACTTGTTCGTATCTAATAATACTTAGATATAAAGTTAAATTGATAATCAAGCTTCTTTGAAATACTACAGAGAAGATGCAAGTTTATTTTTACCTTGGTTATATCTCTAAACACAATAACACATGATGTAATCTATGAATACATGAATGTATGAAATGAAGAGCGTTTTCCTCTTAAAACCGCATTTACATAGCAAACTGGTTATTGATAGTAACTTAGAAATATTAACTTAGAGTCCCACAGGTTGGATTTTTAAACTTTTAAAGTATGCTCGACGACGTTTTATCAAAAGTTTTTCAAAATATGTACGGTATGTCTATTTTTACGGGCCGGATTTTATATATTTCCGTAAATATGTAAGTATAGTGAAATGTAGGCCTGTAGAAGTAGGTAATTTTAAACAAAGGTAAGTAATATGTGACAACCCTGAGGGTTATTTTTCTTGTCGTGGTCCAAAATACCCATTTTCCTTTCAAGCATTTAAATCCTGCTTTACGTGTGACTGTGTTTTAACGATAATAATCGCGAAGCATGCTATCGAGGTGTTACCGTTATCAACATTGACCAACATGCGGATTATTATCTATTTACTAATTAAATGTCTTTGTTATTGGGTTTCATGTTTGATAAAAATAATGTACTCATTCTCTATATTGATACTAATTTCGACGCGAACAGACATACATGTGACTCATTCGTCATGCGCACATGCTTATTATACATATAGGTATACATTATAGGTAGTATACAAAGAAAATTGCGACCAGTATTTACATTAAAGTTGATTGCTCGGAAATATATAAAGATTATACACACTGGCTGTAGCAATGTTTGATAAGAAACAAAACGATTTTTTTTTATAAAATATGGTGTAAAATAACACAAAAATGACTCCAGAATTCGATCACTATTTCAGACGCGCTAGCCACCGTGAACGAGATGGATTTCATGATATAGATAGATAGATAGATTTTGTAAACATATTTTTTTCATTTACATACTTACAATTATTTTTAACATGAAATCTTATAAACCGATAAATAAATAAAATAACACATTTTTGGAAATTATTTTTATACTTATTTACAACTTTTTTGTACAAAATAGGGTTGACAAAAACCTAAATTAATTTAATTCAGTGAAATCACAAAGATCATTTAGAATCGTCTTACATACTAGGTGATTCTAGGTGCCAGTTCCACGCGACTAGAGCCTAGAAGAACGGGCAAGAAACTAACACAAACTGTATCAAGTTACTAGTTACTTATACAAGTTACATTATACTGTCTTGAAAACTTTCTACAGTAAAAAAACCATTTTACTAACCTCAAAAATACATCCAACGGCGGATCGAGGGGGGGGCTCATGTGGGTCATGACCCCCCCTGAGCTGGTTCCAGGACTTGGGTGGACCACTAATTCAATATTTAATTAATTTAATATAATAATTTTGTATGCTAACAAACGTTTGGGAATTACATTATCAAAATTAAATAATAAGTTCTTGACTTGACCACGACTATGTGACCCCCCCCTAGCGCCAAAGCTGGATCGTGACCCCCCTGGCGCCAAAGCTGGATCGTGACCCCCCCTGGCGCCAAAGCTGGATCGTGACCCCCCCCTGGCGCCAAAGCTGGATCGTGACCCCCCCTGGCGCCAAAGCTGGATCGTGACCCCCCCTGGCGCCAAAGCTGGATCGTGACCCCCCCTGGCGCCAAAGCTGGATCGTGACCCCCCCTGGCGCCAAAGCTGGATCCGCCCTTGAATACATCAGGTCGACTGATAATATTTAGGTACTACCAATAATATGAAACATAACTGAATAATCGTATTTCTAATTAGATATGAATGTAATTAGAATCGTCCCGTGCGTGCTGTTTGCGTGTTTCCTTTAGCAGTTAATTCTTCATGAGCCTGAAACAAAACGATTAATTAATTTTAGTTTGTGTTTGCTTGATATAGAAACTGTTACAAGACAAGTTGAAGAAAGGTAAGGTATTAATTATAAAAAACTTAAAACTATGTTGCCGCCGGCAGCGGGGCAAGGCCCAAGCTACCGGTGGTCACGTGGTTAGGGCTACAGATTGAGGAACCTCCGGACAATGCGTGCCGTGTCGAGGAGCACTGCCGCATGCATCTGCCCCTTGAGCCAACCGCGCTAGCGAGAGCCTCTTTAGATGTTGGTCGAGGCTCTTCGCTATCAGACCGTTCGCCGAAACGACTATCGGAACAATGATCGTAGAGTCAACATCCCACATGGCGGTCACCTCGAAGGCCAAGTCAAGGTACTTGCTAAGCTTTTCCTTCTCGGCCTTTTTTCTGTATTATTATTATTTATTACAATATACCTTGACAACTAAAGAGGTTCTAGGCCCAGTATTCCAAAGTACGCCCTTTTCGTCGACAAACGCCGCGTCCACGGCTACAGTGTAGAGGCCGGCAGTTGGCACACTGATCAGCTGTTGTGCAGAGAAGAAGTCGCGCACTGGAGTCACTGTTTGTACGGCGGTTAGTATTGGTGCCACGTTCGTTAGTTCTACCGTCTGAAAGTACATTATAATTTTAATGGAGATGCTACAGAACATAAATCTATGTAGATTATGGGTTCTGACAGACACATTGATCGTCACTTAGAATACTGATATGATTAGGTAAAGTTAAACGATTAAACGATTTTTCTGTTACATTTCGAGACATTGTACGTGTGGGATTAGTACAAGTACAAAGTGCTACAAGTAAATAGTACAAAGATATTTATTGTTTTTGATATTTTGTGGGTTTATTAAAGGTACTGCGTAAGTTGTAGGTTTGAACACAAAAACGCCGCAAAACAGAGTAATTTCATTATTGTAACTAAAACTAATAGTATTGTAAATTATTGTGGAGTATTTAGTTTTTAGCCAATGGAGCAGCAATTTAAAACCTTAATCAAACAGTTTTTTATTAAGATATAAATTAAACCGTTCGGTCATGTGGTCCTTTTATCAATATCATCTGATGTTAAATGATACGCGTTTGCCTAGATACAACCTAGGTCTAGTGAGAATGAGAATTTACGTATCCCGTCCGTCAGCCAGCTATATAGGATGAATTTTAACGCCATCTATTGGTAGCCTACTCAACTAATTCAGCGACTACCAATTGTGTTTTTTAAACATGTTTTACAACGACATCTAGCTCAAGAGTTTTTAAACATGAATATTAATATGTATTACCTTTTCATTGGTCCTTGGATGAGGAGTAGCTGTGACTGTTATTTGAACTCCTTTTACTTGACGCGGCTTCTGACGTTTACTACAAAAAAAAAGGATAATTACAAATTAATAATATTTATTTATTTAGAAATATAAATAAATAATCCTGGACATCTAGCCCCAAGCTAAGCAGAGCTTTTGTTATGGTACTAGAAGACTGACATACTTAATACAATATGTTACATAGATAGATATTTTTTATTATACATATAAAATACCCAAAATAAATATTTGCAGATCGTACAAACATTTATCCCAGGGCGGGAATCGAACCCGCAACCTTCCGCGTCGAAGGCGAACCTTCGCCCGCCGCGCCACATCGGTCGTCAAGTTGTCGCTGTGCTCAATAATGCGACCTGACTGAGCGTGCGTTACCTGTACCCCAAGTACGAGTTTGTGCACACAACGGCGGGTCCATGGGGGTCATGGGGGTCACACACCCTCACACACACACACACACACACACACACACACACACACACACACACACACACACAGTTACCTGGTGCGCGCGTGGTGCCGCAGCACGCCCTCCAGTTTGAGCGCGAGGCGGTGCGACAGCGGCAGCGCGGCGGGCGCGTCGCCGCACGGCCACACGGACAGGCGGCACACACACACACACACACACACACACACACACACACAGTTACCTGGTGCGCGCGTGGTGCCGCAGCACACCCTCCAGTTTGAGCGCGAGGCGGTGCGACAGCGGCAGCGCGGCGGGCGCGTCGCCGCACGGCCACACGGACAGGCGGCACACACACACACACACACACACACACACACACACACAGTTACCTGGTGCGCGCGTGGTGCCGCAGCACACCCTCCAGTTTGAGCGCGAGGCGGTGCGACAGCGGCAGCGCGGCGGGCGCGTCGCCGCACGGCCACACGGACAGGCGGCACGCGGCGCCCTGCGCGCGCGCACACACCGCGCCGCGCGCCCACAGCGCCGGCGCCGCGCAGCACGCGCGCACAGCCGCCAGCACCGCCTCGCAGTGCTGCGCAACACACACACACACGTTACATTACACACAACGGATCAAAGGAACTAGGCTGCATACCACAAGACAACACATGTTACATATGTAGCGCCATCTATATCGCTACATGGTGAACTACATCGCAGTCTACGCAACAGACGAACAGACGGCAGAAACAAGTCCTAGATCGCGCAAACGAAGTTATAACGGAGTTTGAACATAAGTAATAGAACCGATTACTCCTCGGACCTTGAGCCAAAGGTCGCTCGGCGTGGAAGATCTTCCCTTTCGTAGGAGATACCACACCTATCTCCTCACATAACACAGCGAACCGAATTCTTTCATTTGGGACGTCAGCGCGGGACGTCAGTGCAGATCTTATTCCCCCAACTAGAATTAGAACACTCACCCGATGAGTGATCCCAGGCCCAGTGGTGGGGTTATCAAAGAGTGCAGCCTCTATCTCCGCGAGCCTTGCGCTCGGCTCTAGCGCCAGGCTCTCGTCGAGCGCGGCGGGCGAGGGCGGAGCCCCGGCCTCCGCTCGCTCCTGCAGCGGAGACGTGATCCGCTCCACTAGCTGGGACAGCTGCGTGTATGTGTACTCAGAACTGCCACGCCGTTCAGGACATTATACTTTTATTATTAACGTGCTACACCCAAAGACCGAAACTCTCGAAGGGTACCGATACGGATCAAGGATAGGTCAAAGAGGAAGAAAGAAAATATATAAAACTAATAATAAAAAAAATATATATAATAAACGAACTGTTACACCCTCCTTCCCTCTTGCTTTCTGCTTACCTAAGCCCTAAAACTGCAATCCTTTCTTCTATGCTTACTAAAAAAAAACCTCCCACATCAGTTCAGTCTCGGTTAAGACGTTCGAGAGAGAACATCTCATATAAATACATTTTGTAACACTGTATTAAAATTAAAATAAAACTTTCTTTAATATTAATTCGCTTTTTTTTAAACCGAATCACACGAAACGTTATAAACTTATAACAGAACGAAAGAGATTCAAGACATTATGCGTCATCATTTTTACTCTCCACATTCGTCTAAATTCGACTCAAGGCGCATTTACAGTACACCTATATGAGGCAGGACCGTGTTAATGTACACAAAAGGATACATGTAGAGATGGCGGAGCGTGGAGTCGTCCGCGTGGAAGGCGGTGCGCGCGATGTGCGCGTACTGCTGCGCCGCGCCCGCCAGCGCACGCGCCGCGCCGCGCAGCGCGCCCGCGCACGCGCCCGCCTTCGACGCCGGGTCGCGACCCGCCTGCAACGACCATACGGACTCATAAGGCTATATGTGGAAACTGTTTAGGCTCTTTTATTCTTACCATCCAGTTTATGTTCTCTCGTTCCGAAGCCCAGTTTTCCCAAAATACATAAATAAAATATCTCCTCCCAAAATGAAACAACTTCCTACGATAGTTATTATAATCCTAATAATATAGGATTAATGGCTTATTAGTGTTAAATTCTCTCTAATCCCTAATTTTAAAAGCGGCTTGTATTCCATGTATAATTAAATAATCATTTCCTACGATTATACCAGAATAATTAGGCCGTCCGAAAAAAAACCATCGAACAAACATCGACAAACGTCAGGCTCCGAGCCAAAGGTGAGCGGCGGTTCACTTTTCTAACAAAATGTCGTAGCGATCTCAGTGTAGTATATCTTAGTATTTTAGTGTATCTTAGTGTACCTGTGCGTGCGCATGCGCGACAGCGGGCGGCGGCTGCGTGCAGAGCGCGCGCGCGGCGGCGGCGGTGTATCTTAGTGTACCTGTGCGTGCGCATGCGCGACAGCGGGCGGCGGCTGCGTGCAGAGCGCGCGCGCGGCGGCGGCGGTGTATCTTAGTGTACCTGTGCGTGCGCATGCGCGACAGCGGGCGGCGGCTGCGTGCAGAGCGCGCGCGCGGCGGCGGCGGTGTATCTTAGTGTACCTGTGCGTGCGCATGCGCGACAGCGGGCGGCGGCTGCGTGCAGAGCGCGCGCGCGGCGGCGGCGGTGTATCTTAGTGTACCTGTGCGTGCGCATGCGCGACAGCGGGCGGCGGCTGCGTGCAGAGCGCGCGCGCGGCGGCGGCGGTGTATCTTAGTGTACCTGTGCGTGCGCATGCGCGACAGCGGGCGGCGGCTGCGTGCAGAGCGCGCGCGCGGCGGCGGCGGTGTATCTTAGTGTACCTGTGCGTGCGCATGCGCGACAGCGGGCGGCGGCTGCGTGCAGAGCGCGCGCGCGGCGGCGGCGGTGCGCGCCAGTGCGGCGAGCGCCCGCGCGCGCGCCGCCAGCCACGCGGGCGCCAGCGCGGTGCACGCGCCGCACCCGCCGCAGCCCGCCGCGCACGACCCGCCCCCCGCGCCGCGCGCGCCCGTCGCCCAGCCGCGCGCGCTCTCCCATCGCGCGCTCGCCGCATCCAATCCGTTTATACCTGGAATAAACGTTACTAAGTTCTGGACCCTCTTTTTTAGATAGTAGTTTTGGACACATGCTGAGTAGAGTATAAGTTGCGTCTATCTACTCGGTAACGCCAAAAAAATAGGCTAAAAGAAGAAATTTTAATAACAATTAATTAAGTAAACTGTTTTTACTTGATTATGATTACTTGATTATTATAAACATCAATGCATTATTACAAATTGTTATTTTTTTAAAGTTAATTTAAGGAAAACCTACAGTGTTAGTAATTATGTGTAAAAACACAGTGGACTGCGTCTAGTGACACATAACAGTTCTTATTTTAGGTTATGTACTAGGTTTTCAATTATTATTTTAATTCTTTTGAATGCTATGGCGGGGTTCATGAGGTTGCAGGCTAGTTTAAGTAGTAAAAATAAATAAGTATAATTTTATGTAAGTGTACCTTCTTCGATAAGCATGGCGTCTGCTTGTGCGGCGCGATGCAGCGCGGTGAGCCAGCGCTGCACCGACTCGGACGCCGCGCCGCCTTGCAGCTCCCACAGTATGCTGGCAGCCAGGCTCACGTGTCCGTATCTATACACATTCAATTAGTTCCCAGACATTTCACATAACACTATTTAAACTAATTGGAATGGATTTATAAAATTAAAAAATAACCGCAGTGCAGCGCGTGCGACGCGGTACCGCAGCCAGCCGTCTGCGTGCGCGATGTCGTGCAGCAGCTGTGCGTCGAGGCGCGCGTGCGACATGTGTGTACGTACCGCAGTGCAGCGCGTGCGACGCGGTACCGCAGCCAGCCGTCTGCGTGCGCGATGTCGTGCAGCAGCTGTGCGTCGGGGCGCGCGGGCGACATGTGTGTACGTACCGCAGTGCAGCGCGTGCGACGCGGTACCGCATCCAGCCGTCTGCGTGCGCGATGTCGTGCAGCAGCTGTGCGTCGAGGCGCGCGTGCGACATGTGTGTACGTACCGCAGTGCAGCGCGTGCGACGCGGTACCGCAGCCAGCCGTCTGCGTGCGCGATGTCGTGCAGCAGCTGTGCGTCGGGGCGCGCGGGCGACATGTGTGTACGTACCGCAGTGCAGCGCGTGCGACGCGGTACCGCATCCAGCCGTCTGCGTGCGCGATGTCGTGCAGCAGCTGTGCGTCGAGGCGCGCGTGCGACATGTGTGTACGTACCGCAGTGCAGCGCGTGCGACGCGGTACCGCAGCCAGCCGTCTGCGTGCGCGATGTCGTGCAGCAGCTGTGCGTCGGGGCGCGCGGGCGACATGTGTGTACGTACCGCAGTGCAGCGCGTGCGACGCGGTACCGCAGCCAGCCGTCTGCGTGCGCGATGTCGTGCAGCAGCTGTGCGTCGGGGCGCGCGGGCGACATGTGTGTACGTACCGCAGTGCAGCGCGTGCGACGCGGTACCGCAGCCAGCCGTCTGCGTGCGCGATGTCGTGCAGCAGCTGTGCGTCGAGGCGCGCGTGCGACATGTGTGTACGTACCGCAGTGCAGCGCGTGCGACGCGGTACCGCAGCCAGCCGTCTGCGTGCGCGATGTCGTGCAGCAGCTGTGCGTCGGGGCGCGCGGGCGACATGTGTGTACGTACCGCAGTGCAGCGCGTGCGACGCGGTACCGCATCCAGCCGTCTGCGTGCGCGATGTCGTGCAGCAGCTGTGCGTCGGGGCGCGCGGGCGACATGTGTGTACGTACCGCAGTGCAGCGCGTGCGACGCGGTACCGCATCCAGCCGTCTGCGTGCGCGATGTCGTGCAGCAGCTGTGCGTCGGGGCGCGCGGGCGCGCGGCGCACTTGCAGCACCACGGTGCACGCCAGCACGAGTGCCGTGCCGTCGTCGCATGGGTTCGAGATACAACCTTGACTGAAACACATATTTAATCGAGTAAGAGCACGAGCACATGTCAATGCATTTGAGTATGGGCATGACGTAACCTACTTTTGACCCCCTCTCTACACCCTTAGACATAGACATATTTTAAGTTAGTATATAAGATACCCCTTGACATAAACATTCCGCAGATGATCGCTACACTCTACACTAGGTTCGCTTGCCTAACGCAATCTCCACTCCAGTTTACTTGCAACAATTGAAACAACCCATTTCAAAGATATTGCTCTGCTCTCCGTGCTGTAGGTTGTGAGTCAGATTAATACGTTTGTATAACAACAGAACAATGAGATTTGTTCTTTGTTTGTATCCATCATCGCCATCTAACACGCTACATGAAATATAACCTGCACCTAAGGCTATTGTTTGTTTGTGCAAACTTAATGCACAGTTTTTAAAGTTGCATGCTAGATGGCGCTACAGTAATATTAAACACGTTACAGGGTATTACCGTTGCATATCAGCGATGATATTCCTCGGCGGCTGCACAGCATTGGGCGGACATCTCGGAGCCCCGGCGAGGGCGGCCAGGGCTTCCAATAGGGCTGCGCCCCGCGCGCCCGCGCTGCGCCAGTTGATGCTGCGTAGCTGTGCGCTCACGACGCATGCGGTGCGCGCCGCGTATAAGACCGGCTCAGCTGTGCTCAGCTTCACCTACATTAAGTAAGCTTGTGCTTTGTTTGTATTTTATTGTCATCATTATGCATGTTACTGATTTCTGACTTTATACAGCACACAAGAACATTTTTTTTTTTCGATACATTATATACAGCATTTAGTTTTGCAAGGTACATGTCACCTAGTTGTCACTTCAACATGCAAATTTGAAACTACAGATACCTTGCTTTTTTACAAAAACATTTCAACTTATTAAAAGTAATATTTTTATAAAACCTATTTTTTTTTTGTGACAATAGATAAACGTTTTTCTTTATTTTTTACTATCCCATACCCCATACCTAAGTTTTAAGTTTTGGTAGAAAACCCTTACCAGACACTGCAACGCAATTCGCAGTGGTTTCAAATTGTCCCCCGGCTCAGCTCCTGTCGCAATAACTAAGGACTCTAGAGCCAGCATCAGCTCCGACCCTTCAACCGGTAAGCTTTCTTCGTAACTGCAACAAAATAAATAAATAATAAATAATACTGGACAATCCACACAACATAAAAAAACAGTAGGTATAATTTAAAACCTCCCTTGAAAACCTTTCTAATTCTAATTGGGGGAATAAGATCTGCACTAACGTCCCGCAATGGGGTGTATTGTGCAATATCGCCCTGCTTACCACACCCCAGCCAGCCCAACTCCTTTGAAGCCCTTTATTTTTTATTATTGTTATTTGTGTATATCTTTGTTATCACAAGGATCATTTAGAATCGTCTTACATACTAGGTGATTCTAGGTGCCAGTTCCACGCGACCAGAGCCTAAAAGAACGGACAACAAACTTACGGCCTGGTTCCTACCGTTTTTTTATATGATCCTTCTTACAAAGAATTTCCATTCAAATCTATTCAATTCTTCAAGAGCAGAAAGTTTAGAAGGAGTTAAAAGAGTTACCAATGCACAACGATAGTGGTGAGTACGTGCGCGGCGGTGGCGGCCTGCGTGAGGTCGGTGCTGAAGGCCAGCTCGCTGCAGTACTGGCGCAGCGCGCTCGCGGTGCCGCCCGCGGGGGAGCCCGCCGCCGCGCACACCGCCGGGCATTCCACCAGCACCTGCCGACAATATCATTCTTCTAGATCATTTTTGTCGAAGCGAAGCGTGACCCGAGGGCTGGTGAGTATCTGGCCCAGCGTATCAGCATTGCTATTCAGCGCGGCAACGCAGCCAGTGTCTTGGGCACGCTTCCGATTGGTACTGATTTGGATCAGTTGAACTACAGATCGTTTGCAACGGTCTGTAGATAGCTCAACTGTTTCTTATGTATTTTATATGACAATGTAAATTTTGTTAATACTGTATAGTCGTAAGTTTGTTTGTGAATAAAGTAAAGAATTAATTATTAATAATCTAGATAATATATGAAACATATAAAATATATATATATTGGTCACACCTTAGTCCTAAACTAAGCAAAGCTTGTACTATGGGAACTAGATTGCTGATAGAATACTTATACACATTTTTTTGTTTATACATACATAGAATACATAGTAAACCATGGAACAAATATTTATTTTCATTCCACAAACATTAGCTCTAAGTGGGGATCGAACTCACGACTCACAGTCTGTAATAACAGTCCAACGCGTTTACGTAAGAAACCCACATTTTGAGAAATGTGGGTTGAAAAAAGATGGGGGTTGAATAAAATCTCACATCTCACCAGGGGGGGGAGGGAGTTAGAGCAAAATTGGAAAAAACAACTCACGTAATTTATGGACGCCCCTATACCTGCATAACTTTCTCCCGGAGCGTGGCATGTTCCCTGTGGCTGACGAGCTGCTGTATGCAGTGCGGGCTCCACAGCGCGGCGTGGCGCGCCAGGCAGTACAGCCCCGCGAGCGCCGCGCGACGGACCAGCGCGCGCGGGTCGTGCGACGCTATGCTTAGCAGGAACTCCACCTGGAAATTACCATGCTTTTAAATCAGGGAATATCAAGCTGAGTTTTCATTTTATTTCATGTATTGTCATCATTATGATATTCTATATTTAGCAGGAACTCCACCTGGAAATGTTCATCTCATAAATAAATAAATATAATAACCACCTAACTCCGGTAGCTTGGGCCTTGCCCCGCTGCCGGCGGCAACCTAGTTTTAAATTTTTTATAATATATTTTTTTTTTTAGAAATCTTGTATATTCTAAAAAACTTTTTGCTAAGATTTTAAATAAATGTGTACATAATAATGCTGGACAATCCACACAACATCATCTAGCCCTCTAAGCAGAGCTTATGTGATGGATTAGAAGACTGACATACTTAATACAATACATTACATAGGTGTATAATTTGTTTTGTGTAAATTGATTGGAATATAATAATAATTGCTGAAAATGTTGAGCTTATTTTAATTAGTGGAATGTTTCACCATCATCATCTTCCTACCCTTGTCCCACATTATGTGGGGTCGGTACAACACATCCTCTTCTTCCACTCACTTCTATTAGACGTCATCTCAATGTTCACACCTTTCTTCAACATGTCATCATTCACACAGTCCATCCATCTTTTCTTTGGCCTCCCTCTACTTCTACATCCATCCACATTCATATCTAACACTTTTTTCACCATTGTAATTAAATAAATAATAATCAATTAGGCACTAGTTAAGGGTTGTTAAGGGTTGTAATTGGCACAAATTTTATAGTATAAGTTATATAAGTTATAGTGATAATTATAAATGTTTATTGTGTGTTGTTGGCATTGTCAGTAAATAAATAAATAAAAGGTTAGATATATGAAGTTTTTCTTACTTGATCTGGGACATGGACCACAGTATCGGCAGCGATGTGTGTGAGGGCGCTGATAGCAGCTCTCACTAGGCTGGTTGAAGGATACTTTTCTAGCAGTAGATGCAGCAACTTAAGTACACTTTGTGCTCGGACAGCTACAAATATATTAATTGTTTTTTAATTGTTAAACCATTATTTTAGAGCAATAAATACATTTTATTTGAAACATGGATATTACTTACCACCTCCGTGAACTGTTCTCAGAGCTCGCACAAGTTTGACTCTTCGATCAGCAGCAGTACTCTCACACTCCACCATTTCTGACAGCTTATTAGACATCGCCACAGCAAACGCACTGGAATACACATGAAAATGAATATTTAAAAGTAGTTTTATATTTATAGAACATGACTATATATTTGATTATTTAGAAGACAAACAAGCTTGGGACAAACTAGCTCCAACTTCTTTATTAAGCAATTGTAAGGATCATATAAAAAAAACGCTAGAATTCAGGTCTAGTTTCTTGCCAGTTCTTCTAGACTCTAGTCGCGACGAACTGGCCTAGAATCATCTAGTATGTAAGACGTTTCAAAGTGATCCTTGTGATTTTATTGAATAAATGCAATTGAAGTTTGAAATAACTTACTTTGAATGAGCGGCAAATCTTGTAGTTGCATAGATAGCAGCATCAACCTCTACATTGTCATGGCTGTCCAGCCCGCGTCTTATAGCGTGATGCACATTCTGCCTTTCGGGTATAATTCCCGCCACAGCACCAAGAGTTCTCAAAGCTAAAGCCCGCGCTACCGGGTCGTTTGAATGTAGAACACTGAACACTCTTCTCAAGAACTCATCAACATTCAGTATCTTGTCTAAATGTTTCTCGCTCTGTTGGCATACACGAAGCACCCACAGACGCAAAAAATTGTTGCCCATTCGAAACACATCGGCTAGTTTCAAAAACGACGAGTTGATGAGTATAGGAAATGGATACTTTTCGAAGAGCCGTGGGAAACGGACGATAGCTTCACACTGTTCTCCAACTTTACCCGACCTGAGTCCTGTAACAACATATTTGTTAGAAATTCAGATATGTACGAGGTTATGTTTCGGTAGTAGTTTGTTTACCTTTGTCTAACTCTGTCAGTGCAGAGTTAGCGTCCTGCTCAGGTTCACCAGAATTGTCATTAAAGGTGTTCATCCTGACACCAATCATAATAATACCTGCAGAAGATTGAGATTATTTTTCTTTCATTTAAAATATAAACAGAGCGATGACCGACCGCCAGTCCACCATTTGTTTATTTTGATTGGTCTATAGGGATGGGCAAAAAATATCGACATATCAAAATATCGATATATTTTCTGAAAAATATCGATATATATCGGCGATATTTTTTCCGGCGATATATCGATTTTCAATATTTATTTTCAGATATCAAAATCGATATATTTTTAAAGCTCTAAACAACGAGTGCTCCAGATGTCAATATCAGACAAATTCTGTTTTGAGTAATGTTATGTTTAATTTGTTTTTTTTAAGTCAAGCAATGAAAAACCTGTTTTTTTTTAAATAAAAAAACTGATGTCAAAACAGCCAGATGTGTACTTGCTTTAAAATTTCGAATATTTTGGCAATTTTTATAAATAATTGCATATTGGGCAAAAAATATCGTTATATCGAAATATCGATATTTCTTGGATGATATAATCGATATATTTGAAAAATATCGATACGATAAATATCGATATTTTTTTTTCATTTGCCCATCCCTATTGGTCTATGATCTTCTTCATCTTTTATTGAATAATTGACAGATTGCTTGACTTGACAGACATATTTTTAGTTCGTTTGTTGAAATATTAAAATTAGAAAAACTAAACGCTTGATAAATTAGAACTAATTCATAATACATTTAAAGAGTTTAGAATTAAATATGGGATGAAATCCTCCTCCAGCAAAAATGCGAGCAAAAATAAAAAACTATTCAAAATGAAAGGAAACATCTTCAACTAGAGTACGCGATAAAGTATCCATTGCAAGGCATAGATGTCGCTCTAATAATCTCTATAATCATAACAATTCGGTTTTGTGACAGACGATTTCATAATTAATATTTAATTATGTTATATATTTATTAGGTTAGAACTAAGTATGAACCTATTTCTATTTATACTCTGTAACTATATTTTAGAGGAATACCTATAATTCCAGACAGATAAACCAGCATCAAAATACAGCTTTATTATCCTCGTCATTACGTGTAAACAAACTGACGAGCGATTCTATTACGTCCAACTATAACTATCCTCTGTGTTTATCTAACTCTCGGCTCAGTTGACAAAGGTAATTACACCTCGCCAATTACACACCGGTGTCGCGGTGAAAGGTAGTCTGTATGCCGCCATTACTAGAATTACGAAATGGCGGATTGGCGGGGAAACCGTTATTAGGATCGTACTAATTTGAAGAGTTTTGTTACTGTTTGAGCAAAGGAACGAACTTGTTGTGGAGAAACCTTTCTATTCTCCTCTAAGTTTATTCGAAGTTTAGTTTATGTAAGTACTTACCTATGTATAGGTTAGGTTACCTACCAAGTACCTACAATACAATACTCTCTACTTTTCTCTCTTTCTGTGATGTGATTTTAAACTTTGTTGTGCAAGATAATGCATAAGGCACAACCTTCATTATTGTTTCATTATCAAACCCGACGCTTATCCCTAGTCCTTCCGGATTGAACAAAGCTGTGTTTAGCTATTAAAAAAAATAAAGTAGTCTCTTCTTTTGTATAAAACACGCAAGTAATCGACGCCGGACGTCGTCGTACGGGTAATCCGTGTCCGATTTTAACCTAGTTCGACTTTCTTCGAAAATGTTTATTTAGTTAAAACTACAATTTTGATCCATTTACAAGCACCTTGTGCACCACGGATATAAAGTCCGAAATGCTTCAGCAAAAATACGCTTATATATTTTTTTTGTTCACAAGCTACTGGTTGAGGTCCACAGTCTAAAAACTCATTCATTGAAAATAATGGTTCAGGGGATTAAGGATTATATGTATTTAAGTTGGTAAGGATTAGTGGAGTAATGATGCTACGATATGGAGCCATATGAATCATCTGTTTGGGCCGATTTGCCATGACTTCTGCATAGATTTTGAGTCATTGTTAATACGAACAATGTGTATTGGATTATTATAATGGTCAGATTTAAATATTTTACTTGACGAAAATGATGAAATCTTTCTGAAATCTTCTTCACATAACAATTTACACTTAGGTAGTCTATCTGTTACCTACTTACTACAGCACAACGTAACGTACCTACCTAATAAAATTCGGTCTTAAACCTACCTATACTAATCTTAAAAATCTGTAGATAAAGGTATTCGCTTTATTAGTTAACGTAGTGCGTGAAGTTTATTTTGATAAGTTTAGATTTCAGACTCAAACAACTTTTGCTAAACATCAATGTTTTAATAAATAATAATTGCTATTTATCAGAACCCTCAAACAGTGTTTATTCATCGCTATAAGTAGCGACGATCATCATAATGATATCACCATCACAAATATTTGTTTTCAACATTCTCGATTTGCGCTAATCCATATCCATGTGGACAGTCGCACAATGCGCCCCGGGAAGACCCCTGTTCCCGGGAATATAATGACAATAGCAGGGACAAAGCATCCTATCCCCATCCTCTTTATTTACTCGGAATAATACACAAATAATAAATGCTGTATGTTTTTGTGTGCAGCCGTTGGTGTCAAAATTGACGCCATTCGACGTGAGATGGTTATAACAAGACTTTTTAATAATTTTGAGACAAATTATATGAGATAATAATATTACCTATGTTAGTACTTATTATGATGGTAGATATCTATCATAAAAAGAAGAAGAGTGTATCATATATTTTCCTGAATTTGAATTTTAATCTGAAAATGTATGGCAAGGTGTATTGCCAAGACCTTTTTAAAGCCTTTAAATGATGATCTAAATCACTTTCAGGAATAAATAACATGAAAGCTATTAGCAGTAAGTTAATTTTACACTCTTGTATTGGCTAGTAAACGTACTCTATATTACATTTTATCTGTGGAAAGTTTGACAGCTTTAGACTGTTGAAATGCGAAATGAGTGTCAACCTACACAGATACAAAAGTGGGGATTATTCCGCGATATCGATCTTTCAATGACAAACGATACCACAATGCGATCGACACCTCGCTACATCGCCCAAACCGCGCCTGCGCCATTTGTAGACAACACCACAAAAGCGGATTACCCGCGATATTTTGATTATACTAACATCTTAAGAAAACACCTTTTAAACCAAACCATTTTGAGCTCTGTAACCGAATTCATAAGAAAACGTGGTTTAAGTGTTGAAAATTGACGAAGCGTGATGTTTTAACGACTCAACACTCTAAGACGATTTTTGTTGCAATCTGATCTTGAAATCTAGAGCTGGGGTACCTACTAAATGCAACGTAATTATAGCGTTGTGAAAGATGGTGTTATACAGTGAGTGTATTTAAAAGTTTCTTTTAGTTTCTCCAAAGTAAATTTCAGAATGACGAAACGAAAAGAAGAACAAAAAGTCTACGAACGACGCGCGGCGCGTAGGGCGTGCTACGAAGCTCTACAAATTAACTAAGTAGCTGTCACAGAACATCCCAAAAAAAACATGCATGCGCATTTTTAGATTTGTGTTCTACAATGCCTGCTGAACCAATTTGAACCAAACTTTGTACAGTAAATCGTGTAGAAGGTATATTCTTCTTTGTAAATATGTTTTAATTTTGTCCGTCGTCAGCTACTGAAGAACAAAATACAAGTTAAGCTTCCAAAAGTTGTTTTACGGTTTCTACTTTTGTAATATTATTGCACAATCCAAAACGGCTAATCACCCAGTTTCCCAAGACTTTCAATAACTCAACGGATACAATAGAACCACCACTTTTTCAATGGTATTGTTTGGGATGGTATACTTAAGTAAATGACAACACCTTTTTATGAATAATGGATTGTAAGCGTAAACAAATTATGGGAAAAGTTTCTTGCACAACAAAATAAGAATATTGTGAATAACTAGGTTTTAAAATTGTTAGTTGTTACACACTGATTTGTATATGTACTTAGTACAATATTATAGAAAAAGCTGGAGCAGATTTCGCTGACCATCACGTGGGCCGTACCTAAATACGATGCGAAATCAGTACTTAATATTATTTAGTTTATATGCAAGTTACAAGAGCTCAAACAAGAAGATCTTAAAAACAAAATAAAAACATTTCTTTTTTAAAATTACATGATACAATTAATGTTTGTATTCTTTCAAACGACAGTGTTTTAATAACATCATTGAAGTTTTTTTTGTAAATGTTTTTCGACAACGTGCGTTATCTCCCAGGTCATAAAACTTATCGTAATTCCTTCAGACATGGACCATTGTCATTGAATCTACCAGCATCACATTACTTGTAAACTGAATACCCAGAGCCCACATAATATTAGGAATTCCAATTATTTGTGGCCACGGACCCAAACGCGACGTCTCCAGTTACATATTGTTGGATTCGAAGATATCGAACAAAGGAGGTTATAATCTGATTATTATACTGCAATAAGCGGGTGTGTGTCGAATAATTTTGGAAGTACGCAAGTACTTTACAACCCTAAAAAAATTACATGAGGTCCTAGAAGCTTATTTGGTCAGATAATTAAGGGGAAGGTTGCAGGATCAAATCCTGATCAATTCATACAAGGCTACACTGAAAAAATTATTTAGTTGAATCAACATTTATTCAACCTATTTTTTGTGTTAATATAGAACCTACATAGAATATTTGTTAAATCAAACAAACCGAAATTGTTACTTTTAAAAGGTAAATTTAACCAAACCCAGTGAGGTTGTTTCAACACTGTTTTGAAATGGTAATATCAACTAGTTTATTATAGGTTGATATAGAACCTACCTTTATTAAATAGTTGAATCAATCAACCTTAAATATGTTGCTTGTAGGATAAATTTAACCAAACCATGAGCTAAGTTAGTTTAACAATTACTTGTAACAGGTAAATTTAACCAAACCACCAGTTAGGTTGTTTTAACACTATTTTGAAATAGTTATTTTAACTATATTATTAAACCTGTATTTTTAAGTACATAGTGCTTAAGTTGTAACAACCTAATTTTCATGATAAACTTAACCTGTATTTTTAAGTTGAAACAACTTGTGGTGTTTTGTTAAATGAACCTCTGCTTTGTGATAAAATCTACCTAGATCATAATAGTATTTTTGACAAAGGTGTAATGTAGATTCGACAAGTAGCAATAGGTTAGAATAACCTAAATTAGGTGGTAAAATTAACCTGTGTATATTGGTATTCTTGACTGTTGTAAATGTAGTATTAACATGTGAAATTAAGTTGAAACAACCTAATTTTTATGATAAACTTAACCTGTATTTTTAAGTTTAAACAACTTGTGGTGTTTTGTTAAATGAACCTCTGCTTTGTGGTAAAATCTACCTAGATCATAATAGTATTTTTGACAAAGGTGTAATGTAGATTCGACACGTAGCAATAGGTTAGAATAACCTAAATTAGGTGGTAAAATTAACCTGTGTATATTGGTATTATTGACTGTTGTAAATGTAGTATTAACATGTGAAATTAAGTTGTAACAACCTAATTTTCATGATAAACTTAACCTGTATTTTTAAGTTGAAACAACTTGTGGTGTTTTGTTAAATGAACCTCTGCTCTGTGGTAAAATCTACCTAGATCATAATAGTATTTTTGACGAAAGTGTAATGTAGAATCGACAAGTAACAATAGGTTAGAATAAACTAAATTTAGTGGTAAAATTAACCTTCGATATTGGCATTCTTGACTGTTGTTAATGTAGTATTGACATGTGACATTTAGTTAAAATTACTTGTTATTGGTAAAATCAACCTGCATTTATTAGTAATATCTACCTACAATATAAAGTATTTTTGACAAAGGTGTAATGTTGAAACGATACGCCTCAATAGATTAGAATAACATACTATACAATACAAATCTCTTTATTGCATATACCACAGACATAGTAAGTACATAAAAAAAAAGAAACTTAAACTAGGGTAATACAATTGGCGGTATTATCGCTTAAAGCAATCTCTTACTTTTGTACTTACCATGTAGGCTATGATAAATGATCTGTCCGGTGATCATTATGGTTTGATACTGGACTATGCCGGCATGATAAGTGCAAATGCTATTCTAACCTATCACTACATTACATACATACACCTCTAGGTGTATGTATGTAATGTAGGTTTACAACAAAGCCTAATTCAACATTATACCTATTTCTTCCGTGAAAATGCAGATTGATTTTACAAACATAATATTAAAGTAAATTCTGTATAAACAAGTATTTTTTACATTTCAGGTTAACTTATTACTTAGCTAATTACAAAATACCAATATAATATTGACACCACTCAATGCAGGCTTATTCTACAATACACTTTCATGAAAATACTTACCTACCTATAAAGGAAATCTAATTATAGACAGTTAAATAAAAAAGTTATAGATCATTATTAAACATTTATTTAAACATAATAAACACATAATACAACTTATAGTATTCAAATGAAGCAACTAGCAAATCGTCCAATACGTATAGACATTTAGCGAGAGAATGTCAAAGTTTGCCAAACAAACTAACAATTATTAGTAGATTTAACAAATACGTTTAGTACCTAAGTTTTCAAATGTAATTACCGTTTTCTGGATCGTAGCGTAATGGCCATTTGCCATTAGTTGTTAGGCCTAACAACCAATAATCGTAATCGCTACGATCCAAAAAACGGTAGTAATTACATTTGCATGCCAGACTAGACCTACCGGTAGCGACACTTTTTTATATAAATAATAGAAGTTAAGGGTAGTTACCTACAGGACATACTCTGCTATATTTAAAAAAATGCCTAAGGCCAACAAACAGTATGTACCTGCATTAACGCCAGAATAAAACTTAACCATTACAGTTGACAGACTCACAAACTTAACTTAACTTATAGCTTGTTCATTATGAACGCTAGCCTAAAACTAACCAGCTGCGGAACCTATGTTGCAAGGCCCGACTTTAAACGTCCTGTAGGTCTAGTCTGTCATGCAAATGTAATTACCGTTTTTTGGATCATAGCGTAAAGCCCATTCGCCATTAGTTGTTAGGCCTAACAATAGTTTAATCACCATAGTGATAAAACTTTGTTAGGCCTAACAACCAATAATCGTAATCGCTACGATCCAAAAAACGGTAGTAATTACATTTGCATGCCAGACTAGACCTACCGGTAGCGACACTTTTTTTTATATAAATAATAGAATTTAAGGGTAGTTACCTACAGGACATACTCTGCTATATTTAAAAAAAATGCCTAAGGCCAACAAACAGTATGTACCTGCATTAACACCAGAAAAACCTAACCATACCTAACAATGACAGACTCTATTTCTAAACAACACATCACTAGCACAAAAATCTGTGAGTAATAGATCTGAATGTAATTTACCAGTTTATATCCAAAGTTTTGTTTCAAAATAGGATATTTTTGTAATATTTCTTGCAGTTGTTTCGTTTTATCATTATAGTCTTTCTCGACCCGGTACGCTCTTGTTGCCAGCCAGTTGCGCACCTCTTGGAACGGTTCTTTATGGTATTTTAGCCAGATGACCAGCTCATCATTTTCTGAAACCAAAAAGCAGAGGTATGATAAATAATTGCAAAGCGATGTGTAGGTATATTAAACAAACATAATATCTATTATACTAAAGTATTACCGATGATTATGTTCTCTTCGACCTCAGAATCTTGTTTTTCATCATCATTATATTTGCGTTTCCTTGATATGACCCCCTCTTTTTTTAGGACGCGTCTTTGATTGTTATACCTGTCCACTAGTTTTCCTCTGGCAGGAATCGTTTTTTTGTTTGTTACTATGGCCGGGATGTAGTAGGTTTCCTAAAAAATCATGCAAGGATAGTGAACATGAGTAGTGGTATAAACTTGAATCAATTTTGTAAACACACTAGTATGTGTCAAATTATGACCATTTTTTTGAAAGGAATCATAACTACGCTTCTACTACTACTGTAAGACTTTAAAGATGAAAGATATAGGTATATAATATAACGGAGATACAGATACATATACATAGACAGGAACATGACGCTCACTATTGTCACTAACTACGTCGCACTACGATAACTACGCTTTCTACGACTACGACGACTTTAAAGATGAAAAATATATAATAGGTAGGTATAAGTAATATAACGGAGATACACATCATAGATACATACCTACATATCGCTCACTATTGTCACTAACTAGGTACGTCGCACTACTATTATTTTTTATACTAGGTAGGTAGGGTACTTGGTAAAGAATGTACTATAGGTATCATAAATAGGCTAGTAGGTATATAAACCTTATGTTCTGTTGGAACAAAGCGAGTGATAGCCTCTGATAAAACAATGAAGTCTTCTTTTTTCATGCACTGATATTTGTTAATATACCACGCCACAATGCTTTTTGTTAGATATGATCGCTAGTCGTAGCTTGATTTCAGACGGGCCAGAACCAGTTTTCCATATCTGTTCTCATTATGAATGGTGGGTATATCTATACTCTAAAATAGAACAGTACAAAAAAAGTAAGAAACATGTGTACAAAAAAAAGTAAAAAAACATAAGGAAAACGTGTGTGTCATAATAAAATTATGAAGAATCCAAACTTACATTAAGTATTTGCTTTAGGTCAGCATTCGTTTTTACGCTACAGCATAAGCTACTATGACTAGAGCACGTTGTAGGGTTTGCAGGAGCAGAATTAGTGTCTTCCGATGCAGTTTCCTGTAAAATAATAAACCAAGTTAAAACTTTAGATTTTCTAGTTTGCTATCCGTGCGACTTAACTAGAGACTTCACGCTGTGACAATAAAAACTCAACAGAAATATTATCGAATGATTCAAAACTAGGTAGGTACTAATAAAATATTAATTAAAAATCATTTTTTAAAACAAGCTTTTATTTAAATGCTCTAAAACGAACAAAATAAATTTTGAATGCAATCAAACCCATCATTATATTAAATTATAAAATGTATATTGATATAAATAAAAGCTTGTCGCGCATGAACTTTAGCCGCGTTGTAAGTAGGTTTAAATTCGCATTTTTTTTCTCTTAGAGTCGACCTCTGTACTTGTACTATTACTTATTCTGTGGTAGTACGTACGTACCTTACTACGCGTAGGTATAAGTTAACATTACTTTTGTGTTAAAATAACATTTTGTGACGTATTTGATATACCTACCCACTACATTTTGTTAGTGCTTCCATAACCTATGGTAAGTACCTACCTAAATAAATAGGTAATTAAAAATTAATAATACTAATTACCTATAAATAGAGATTAAATTTAGTACCTATAATTAATTAACAAGTGAGATTAAAATAATAGAGATAGGTTTACTTACATGGGTTATTTTTTCCAGCTTCCTCACACCGACTCTGAATAATAAGCGGCACTAATATTTCTGTGAGTAAATCTATAGTGATTTCATTATCTGAAAAACAAAACAAATATTATTACTTAGATACGTAAGTTCCTTAGGTACCTACCAACCTACCACCTAACCTATCGTAGTTTTGGGTACGCGATCTTGGTAGTTTACTATAAAAAATAACTAGGTACCTTGGTACCTTACCTACTGGCTAGTGGCTACTACTAGGTACCTAAACTTGTAGTATTATGTGTAGGTATACCTACCTACCTACGTTGCAGTGCCGTCTTATGTCTACCGCCCTGGTTTTCTACTCACCGACACATACCTACATACGCGACGCGCGCCGCACTGTAAATTCAAATGAACTTATACCTAATTGTAGTGTTATAGAGATCATTTTTCTTTAAGTGCGGCTTTGTCAAAGGGCGGACGAAAAGTTGTCGCGCCGCGCGCCCATTTTTAATGAACTTACACTTTATTGACTTTGACTTAGAGATCATTTTGCTTCAAGTGCGGGCGACCGGGCGGCACAGGTCAAAGACTCTCTTTGGATTAGAGAATTTGCCGCGCGCGTATTATTAAATAAAATTGTTACATATTTGTGTAGTAGGTAATAAGAGTCATTTTAACTTGCACATCATGAGCAGTATGACAAGCACCGAAAGCGCAATAAAAGTAAAACGAACAATGATTATTGTTGATGACAATTTTTTTTATATTTAATGTTGCGTATTTGTCGTACGTAACCTGTATTATGAAGCTGTGCAATGGCGTTAAATTCAATGAAATATCTAAATATTCATTAATCAGCGCTCGGCAGGCGCCCACGGGCGCTCCGCACCCGGGTGCACCGCACCCCTTGCACCCCCGGGTAAAGACCCTGCTACTATTAACCTAGATTTTATGTAGATTTCACCTAGAATATGTGGTAGAAACAATACCACATATTCTAGGTGCAATCTACATAAAATCTAGGTTAATTTAACTTATTACTTCTTGTTCGTATTAGGTTACCTAGGTAGGTAACAGCACTGAGTAGGTACTCAGTGCTGTTTTATGTACTGAGTACATAAAACTACTACGAGCTAGATAAAATCTATGTTATGTTACTTACCTACTTGTAGATAAATTACTTATTTAGCTACAATTAGTAATTTCATCATGATCAGACTGGCGTTTCATACATTATATTATGTAAGGTAAGTACTTACCACAAAAAATTTTAATTGTCTCTTCAGTTAAACCCCAGTCTCGGAGATATACTGGCACCAGTGATTTCTCAAAATCTTCCATATTTACTTAAGGTACCACTGAATCAACGATACGTATCACTAAACTCACCTTTTATTTGGTTTGTTCTATTAAACCACTTTTAGCAGTGAGTTTTTAATAATTCAAATAAAAGTCTAACGTTTAGTAGGTACGTCGCGGGCGCCGGCGCCGGCGGCGCCGGGCAAACTAAACAAACGCAACGAACGCGCACTTGCGGAGTTGCGGTTGGATTTGATTGAAGTCAACAGTGTTGCCAGGTCACATTTTACAGTACCATAACTTAACATAATTTTGAAAAAATACATTAAATATAATGTATTGAGAAATACATCGATGTTTCTAAAACATCGATTGTTTTCGCAATGAATGTTTAGGCCTTAAAGAAAACTAAGTAAGAACAAGGAAAAATATGTATTAAAATTCACGATCACACAGCAACTAACCAGCTATATTTTATTAATTGCTTTAGTTGTCATTGTCATTATAGTGTCGCTTGGTCAATAAATTAAGTAGATTAGCTAAATTGGGTTATTTCAGGGCCAATACTTGTAAATAAAATAAATAAAAAAAAACCTAAAACTATACAGGGTCCGTAACTGTACCTCAGCTTTAAGCCCATTCATTATAAGATATTCACACGTTATGGAATGCAAATAAAGATATGAATATAAAGCCCCTTAAAAAATCCCATTCCACTTATTTACCGCCTAAATTTGGGGGGAATACCCTTTAGTTGGGAACCCTGTTTTGGTTTTAATTTTGCTATGCGGCTCCGCGGCAGCGGCAAAGGAAACCTAACCAAATCAACCGTATATCTCACGAACTAGGTACTAATGCTATCAACTTGAAATTTGGAACAGTTTTTGTCTAAAAAATCGAAGTGGGGCTACTATGGTATGTGGGGTATCATATGAAAGAGCGCTATTTGCACATTCTCAAGCACTTATTTTTTTTACGCTGCTTAAAGCGTATAAAATATAAGTAGTTTTTGAGTTTTGACGAAAAATGTAAAAAAAAACCGTCCCTTATTTCCGAAGTTTGCATAGAAAAAAAACTGAAATTATTTCATGGCACATGGGGCGGAGTTGAGAGGCTGATATTTAAAAAAATAAAAAATTGCCCTTTAATGAATAAATTTTAGCGTGTGAAGTGGTGAGGTTTTTACACCATATGCCTAGATGCTTTAACCTGATGGCAGCTAGCTGGCCTCTTGTTGTATGTACAGGTCAAGTGGAGTTATTTATAGGGCTATCTCCATGGTTGCTGTTGGGGTGGTTTTCATGCAGCCAGTGATAGCTAAAAAGGCTTGTCGCTGGAACCATTGGAGTCCGGTGATGGTGATCGAGAGTTCTGTCTTCGTTCACCAGACCAGAACGCCATATGCCAACCTTGGCCTGATCACCGCTTTGTATAGCCATATAGTAATCTTTGGAGAGAACCTCCCGGTCTTTCCTATCATTTTTGTTTTACATTGGAAGAGTGCATTGTGCACTTGTTGAGATTATAGACAAGATGATATTCCAGAGCAATTTGCTAGAACCTTGCGAGTCTGTTTTTGCAATCAATTTTGTAAATTTAGCTACGTTCGCTCGTTGATACAACTTTTGCAATATGGTTGAATTAAACATTATTTATTGGTTGTATACATTTCTAGCAAAAGGTTAAAATATTTTTGTTATTTTGACTAAATGTATCTGTTGATTCTACTATGTAATGAAATGTTAGGTGTTGACAACTACTCACAATAGTCATTTTAACCAATTTGCTTTGTTTATTAAAATATTTGCAAATAGTTGAATCAATTTTGTAAATTTAGCTACGATCGCTTGTTGATACAACTTTTGCAATATGGTTGAATCAAACATTATTTATTGGTTGTATAAATTTCTAGCAAAAGGTTAAAATATTTTTGTTATTTTGACTAAATTTATCTGTTAAATCTACTATGTAATGAAATGTTAGGTGTTGACAACTGTTCACAATAGTCATTTTAACCAATTTGCTTTGTTGTTTAAAATATTTGCAAATAGTTGAATCAATTTTGTAAATTTAGCTACGTTCGCTTGTTGATACAACTTTTGCGATATGGTTGAATTAAACATAATTTATTGGTTTTTTTTAAATTTCTAGCAAAAGGTTAAAATATTTTTGTTATTTTGACTAAACGTATCTGTTGATTCTACTATGTAATGAAATGTTAGGTGTTGACAACTACTCACAATAGTCATTTTAACCAAGTTGCTTTGTTTATTAAAATATTTGCAAATAGTTGAATCAATTTTGTAAATTTAGCTACGTTCGCTTGTTGATACAAATTTTGCAATATGGTTGAATCAAACATTATTTATTGGTTGTATAAATTTCTAGCAAAAGGTTAAAATATTTTTGTTATTTTGACTAAATTATCTGTTAAATCTACTATGTAATGAAATGTTAGGTGTTAACAACTATTCACAATAGTCATTTTAACCAATTTGCTTTGGTTATTAAAATATTTGCAAATAGTTGAATCAATTGTGTAAATTTAGCTACGTTCGCTTGTTGATACGACTTTTGCAATATGGTTGAATTAAACATTATTTATTGGTTGTATACATTTATAGCAAAAGGTTAAAATGTTTTTGTTATTTTGACTAAATGTATCTGTTGATTCTACTATGTAATTAAATGTTAGGGGTTGACAACTATTCACAATAGTTATTTTAACCAATTTGCTTTGTTGTTTAAAATATTTGCAAATAGTTGAATCAATTTTGTAAATTTAGCTACGATCGCTTGTTGATACAACTTTTGCAATATGGTTGAATTAAACATTATTTATTGGTTGTATACATTTCTAGCAAAAGGTTAAAATATTTTTGTTATTTTGACTAAATGTATCTGTTGATTCTACTATGTAATGAAATGTTAGGTGTTGACAACTATTCACGTATAGTTATTTTAACCAATTTGCTTTGTTGTTTAAAATATTTGCAAATAGTTGAATTAATTTTGTAACTTTGACTAAGTTCATTTGCTGATTCAACTTAGCATTATGTTGACATTACCGAATTATTAGTTAAATTGACCGCTATGCGATTATACATGAAAAAATATGTTAGCTTAACCCATTTTTTTGGTTGTAACAACAATTAGATTTTAACTTTTTTTAATTTGTTCTATTAAATGTAGTACTACGGTTGTCACAACGTAATTTATTGTTGACTCAACTGTTAAGGAATCAACATTCAGAAATTCAACTATTAGTTTTCTCAGTGTATGTCTTAGAAGTTGTCAAGAAGTGAGTGTTTAAATTGTCGTGCATAAAAACTCTTAATTAAAATAAAATAGTTATATGTTTTCTTGTGAAAGATATCGCTCAGAGAATACCACGTAGGTACTGTACATATTTCAGCCTGTGTGTTGCATTGCAGTTTTCTGATTTAAGGGTGTGTTTGCTGATACAATAACAGCTATATAATATTGAAATAAATAATATCTTCTGTGTATCATTATTTCAGTCTCCAACCGTGTATCACATTAAAAACACCATTAGTAACCCTACATCTGCCTATCACATCACATAGACTGACGTACGAACATACATCGGCCATTTTGCCGGAAACTAACTGCCTACCCCCGAACAGCACTATTCTATTGTAATAATGTAGGGTCGCCATTTGTAGGGTGTGAAAAGAAACTGTTAAATTATGATATTTTAGTAATGCGATTCGCAGTGTGTATGACGGGGGGCGAAATTAGGTTATGCTTTGTTATTTAACATGAATTGACTCTCTGTGTGCAGTCTGGCAATATGGACGGTATGCTAGTCCTATTCATAGAGCTATGTAACTTTTTATGAAATGGTTTAGACTTTTAATCTATACTAATATTATAAAGAAGTAAAGCTTGTGTGTTTGTTAAATCTCGGGATCTACTGAACCGATTTTAAAAATTCTTTCACCAATAGAAAGCCTCATTATTGCTGAGTGTCATAGGCTAAGTATACATATAGGTACAAACCGAAAAATCAAAAGGCTTTTACGTGGTAGTCCGTTTTGCAAAGTGAATCGGAGGAAAAACGGACGAATTATGCCCAACGAAGTGGGCACGCGTCAGCTAGTTTTAATAAGGTTTTGAGAAAGACATTTAGTTGATACGTTTGTTACCTAACTACTTGGTAAAAATATTGTTGAAACTAGTTTAGGGGAACCCGGAAACTTGAGATTTTTAGGGTTCCGTGGCTGATTCGTTAATGTATTTAAACGCTGTAAATCGATTCCGATCGTTAACTAAACAACCGGGCGTCGGGTTACTAACGCAGTTACTCCGCCCAATTACCCCCATTAAAGGATAATTCCGGATGAAACCAGTTTAATCCGGTCTCTAGTTTATGAAAATTACTTTAAACTAGTTCGTCGAGAAAACTTTTGGTTTAGGAAAGTAAGTGCTCTACAATTTACATAACTTAAATAAAATAATCGTGGTCATTTCAAACTACGCTGTCTAGCTAGCACCATGTTTGCACTATGAAAACGATACGAGAGCTTTGATAGAATACAAAAATGTTTTTTTTTGTAATGAGAAAATATTTATGTATACTTACACCAAATCTTAAATACCAGCTGAAAAACACATCAAATAAACAAAAATGTTTTCAAGTCTTCCATACCTACATCGTTATGTAAATATAGGTCCGTTTACCATTACATTTCAGTGCATTATACCTACTAAGCATACGGTCATAGTATAAAGTGTCTACGAAATTAGATTTTACAGTAGATACATAAACCAGAGAGCTGACATTGATGTCAATTTTAGAACTCGCAAATGAGTGAAGTGAATTTTAAGTGTGCTTCACCCTCGAATGCGCAGTCATTTGTTATCAGGGGAAGTTTGTGATAACTCCATATTCGTTTTATATCAACGAATATGACTACTTCTTGAAATCTGTAGCTCTACCATGAGTTTTTAAAATCAATACTCGCTAGCGCCTGTAGTTAAAAAAATGTATGAAGATTTGTACAGCGTCTCTAGTGGATAGTTGGGTACTGAAATTCGTAATACTAATATTTACGTTACTACTGTAGTAAAGTCAGGCGATTTTACTGTGACAGTTGTAGCTGTGTAGTTGAATATAACTCGGACTAGAATGACTTCTATAGTCTCAGACTACTGGCACCAATAATCACCTAATATGTAAGACGTTTCAAAGTGATCCTTGTGATTTTATTGAATACATTTTGATTTGACTTGAACTACGGGCTCTGGCCTCTGAGGGCTTAGTCCGAGGTTGCATTTTAAAACTCCCTACTATCAAGCCGACAGTCGCCTCTCGGATGTTCATATATTTTTGTATGGATATCCGAGAGACGACTCTCGGCTCGAGAGTAGGGAGTTTTAAAATGCAACCTCTGACTAAGCCCTCTGATCAAGTGATCATGTATGCATGCTTATATTCAGGGACAGCTGTTACCTGCATCTCATTCAGCTGGCGAGGCGTCGGCGCGTGGGTAATGGATGACAATCCGCTTAAGAACGTGTCCGGACAGTCCGGAGGCGTCCGAGCGAACAGGGGTTAAGTTGCAAGCTGAAGCGATTTTGATCAACATTTTCTTAGATAGACAACATTTTATTGCATCGGAATACTTATACAAAAAATCTTAGAACTAACTTAATTTAGTACAATTGGCAGCCTTATTACTAATATAGATTTCTTCCAGTCAACTTAAAATAAAGAAATAAATATTTACATGGTATAAAAATATTATAAACAATTTTTCTTTTTTTACAAGTTATTGGCAAGCGTTTGACCGCAATCTCACCTGATGTTCAGTGAAGATGCGGTCTACGATGTGGCATACTTGAATCCATAGGATATGGATTCAAAATGTTCAGTGTGACTATAGAAATCGCTACTGCTTACAACTCGTACCACATCACCTGTAGCACGCCTTAGCGCGTATATCTTTAAGCATAGCACGGTCCATACCTGCGCTTTGTTTGTCACCTTTTAGCAGATTATCCTCAGCTCATCTGCACTTATCCCGCTTATCTCTGCATACGATTATTGTTCTCTGAATGGTCTGAAGGCTTCCACAATTATATGTACCTACGATACTGAGAAGATAGATTCGTACGATTGTACCTACTTGTAGTATTATTATTTCAAGTTTTATCAAAGTAAGTATATTCATTATATTATACTTATACATATATTCAACTAATGAGCGACGCGTGACCCGAGGGCTGGTGAGTATCTGGCCCAGCGTATCAGCATTGCTATTCAGCGCGGCAATGCAGCCAGTGTCTTGGGTACGCTTCTGATTGGTACTGATTTGGATCAGTTGAGCTATCTATAGATCGTTTGCAACGGTCTGTAGATAGCTCAACTGTTTCTTATGTATTTTATATGCCTATGTACATTTTGTAAATATTGTAATAGTCGTAAGTTTGTTTATAAATGAATTGAATTAAAAACTTAAGCTGGAGGTATACAGTAGGCTAGACAACATTACAAAAACATCGCATCGGATTAATTAAACCCCCTGTATTTGCTTACATTTGGTTGCAAAAATAATCACCCTCGGTGTGAGCTGTCAATCAACGGGCTCCTAAGCGGATTGAAGCCGCGGAACTTCCCACAACACAATATTATCCTGATGTAGATGATGGTTGATGGCTACAATCTCCTATAAAGTAAACTTAGTTACCTACCGAAAATCGCGAAAATAAATCTTCAGGGAAGTATTCAATATTGGTGTATTAATAAGTAACTAAACAGAACTTTAGAGAAACAACTACATAACTAAGTATCTGCATTTAGTATTCAGGTTGCTGACTTGTAAGAAAATTTGCAGTACGAAAATGGTATAGTCACATGGAAATCTATAGATGATCGGTCGGTCATTGATGAAGCTAATACTTAAATAGTATGAGACATTGGAAAATATATTTGATAAAAATACAAACGGGCACTATCTATACACAAACAAAGAAAAAGAAATACAAGAAAATAATGATAGAGTAACATATAAGCACAACAATATAAATAAGATTAGATATACAAAAATGACTATACCTACAAACATTACACTAAAGTACACCCACTATTTAAAAATTACAATAATTAAAACAAAATTTCGTCATGAAGAAAAAAAAGCACTTAACACATCAACATAAAAAAAAAAACAAAAGCGAGTATGCGAAAAAATAAAATAGATGTTTTGCGCACTTGGTAACTTATGATGACCAATAAATATAAATATGTAGGTCATCTACTATATCACAAAAAGGTGCTCCTGATTTTACTTGCACACATTCGAAACCACACCCTGCCTGTCATGACTGTCAGCTGTCACTTGTCAGTCACTTTAAGCGGATTGCACACACACGCCTACTAAATATCACAGTGAAACATTTACTCGTGCGAAGCCTTTATTTTACCAAAATTGTATTTACATGTAGTCAACAAAGTCAAAAAGGTTTGTTGCCCGTTCTTCTAGGCTCTGGTCGCGTGGAACTGGCACCTAGAATCACCTAGTATGTAAGACGATTCTAAATGATCCTTGTGATTTTACAGAAGTAAGTAATTTTGACTTTGACTTTGACAACAAACATTATTATGTAGCTTTTATAAAAATAACTTTAGCTTTTTGTACTCTAGTCGGGAAAAACTGAACACCATTTTCATTGTAAGTTTCAAGCATTTTTCTATTCTAACACATTAACATCTTAAGTATGTAAAAAGGAATACATAACTCTCTTAAAACGTGCCTCTGACTGAAAGTAGAATGATGATTTATTTATAACCACGAAAAAAATCTTACATAAACTAAAACTAGACACGAATAAGTACATTCTGAAAATACATTAAAATAAATGACACAAAAATATAATTTACTGATTATACAGGGTGTTTGGAAGGGAGCTGTACATACGCCTAGGGTAGAAACTAGGGATAGTCTGCTACCTACCCCCGCCCATTATATTGACCTTGGCCTCAAGGTTTTTTTTTAATTTATTATTATTTTTTATTTGACTTTTTTATGATTTTTTGACTAAAACTACCTGTAGCTCAAAATCTATCCATGGGACCGGTCGGCTAATGGTCTTGTTTTAATCGTTAGAGTCTTAGGGTCCTGCAAAAAATTATTTTACACCAGAAAATTGTGGAGAAGAAAAGTTATGGGGCCTGAAGTACCGTAGTAAGGTAAAGAAATAATTTTAAGGGCAACTTTCTATGGGGTTTAAAAAAAAACTAACAGGGTTGGAGTTCTTCTGATTTTTTTAAAACATCCTCAGTCCATGCCCTTTCTAACGATATGCTAAAAGTGTATTTATCACTTTTAGTTTTAAAGTTATTAATTAATTTCCGCAACTAGGGCACTTCAAGCAAAAATTTCAACTAATGAAAATTAAATGTGTTCGATCGTAAAAGGATGGCAAATGAAACAAAAAATTTGGTAATGACTAATGTCATTAAATTACAAATTTTAATTAATTACTAATTTTAATTAATTACAAATTTTGTTCAAATTGATGACCATTGACCTGTAAACATGCTCGGCACCTCTTCCTCATCTCCACGGTCACCGTTCTAAGCAGCAGTTCCTCGCGCATTGTATCGAATGCGGCGTGGATCCTGTTAATTAGAACCTCCCTTGTTGGTACTTCTTCTGCGTCATCAATTTGAACAAAATTTGTAATTAATTAAAATTAGTAATTAATTAAAATTTGTAATTTAATGACATTAGTCATTACCAAATTTTTTGTTTCATTTGCCATCCTTTTACGATCGAACACATTTAATTTTCATTAGTTGAAATTTTTGCTTGAAGTGCCCTAGTTGCGGAAATTAATTAATAACTTTAAAACTAAAAGTGATAAATACACTTTTAGCATATCGTTAGAAAGGGCATGGACTGAGGATGTTTTAAAAAAATCAGAAGAACTCCAACCCTGTTAGTTTTTTTTTAAACCCCATAGAAAGTTGCCCTTAAAATTATTTCTTTACCTTACTACGGTACTTCAGGCCCCATAACTTTTCTTCTCCACAATTTTCTGGTGTAAAATAATTTTTTGCAGGACCCTAAGACTCTAACGATTAAAACAAGACCATTAGCCGACCGGTCCCATGGATAGATTTTGAGCTACAGGTAGTTTTAGTCAAAAAATCATAAAAAAGTCAAATAAAAAATAATAATAAATTAAAAAAAAACCTTGAGGCCAAGGTCAATATAATGGGCGGGGGTAGGTAGCAGACTATCCCTAGTTTCTACCCTAGGCGTATGTACAGCTCCCTTCCAAACACCCTGTATTCTGTGGATTTTAACTTTAAGTACTGATTATATTCTGTGGATTTTTGAGCAGAAACGTTAGCTTCAAAATCGGGAACAAAGAGGTCAGTCATGTTCTAAAGAGGTTCGCATATCATTCAAATAATATTTTGTGTATTATTTTTAACGACTGTTGTATACCTCTAATTTACTATGTAGGTATTTTCAATGTTTTTTGTACTTTAACGTAGAATGCAATCCATTTGCAGTTTTCAATTACAACAAGGGGTGGGACTGCGACTAATCGCTAGTGGTTGTGAGAGTTAGCTATAAAGCTCATCGGTTTACTAAAATAATGTTTATGTTTGCTGTAAGCTTATTTTTAGGGGAAAATACCACTCGCACGGGTCTACGAGGATTATTTTGCAATGTACTTTGAAATATAGACCAGTTTTTAACATTTTTCTTTTGTTTCAAAGTATTTCGCGGAACTTTTTTGTCTCAAAATATTTATTCATTTTGCCGATTGATTTAATCGGCAATGTTTATTGAAAGACATATTAATAGATAAAAAAAAAGTTTTGTTTTATTTCTTAAAATTGGAAGTCTCTAAAAGCTTTTTGAAAAATACTTCACTAATGTTTTAATGATTTTCGTTCAATATATATATTTTTTATAATGTCTAGGACGTGCTCATGTAAATTTTAATGACTATTATTCAAATAAAAGGAAAACTTTCATTACATTTGCCATAAATTATTTAAATGTAATGGATTAGTGGTGGTGTGGTGTTGTTACAAGACATTAGGCTTATGCAATGTTGGTGCAACAACAAGGGTTGTACGAAATTGTAGCTAAATATTTGTTTCCATTGATACACGACAATGCGGAAATAAATAAGCGTGATCTATACGACAAGGAAGAATTCTTATTAGTACTTGAATAATACTTAGTACTTGATCGCAAGCAACGTCGCGCTCGAACGTGTTTAAATTAAGCACTTAGTTCAGTATTTATCTTTTTGAGGTCTTAAATTTTAGATTTGTAAAGTGATTGTCGTTTTTGTTTATTTTTCTGGCCATAATCTTTCGAACACGCTTTGTAATATCGAAAATTCTGATAGACTCGCAACAAAAAGAAAAAAGTAAGAAAGTAAAAAAAATATGGGGTATACTGTATACGCGATAGGAAAAGATGTTTAAATTCAGCTAAATATGTAGCGGTAAGTAAATGAATTACCTTTAAATTTCCTTGTTTTAAAAGTATGTATGTAGTTTGAACGACAATCGTATGCGAATGGAGCTGCGCGCTCGGATTATCGTTACATCGTCAAACAGCGTATGCGTTGCTTTATTTCACTCTTGTTAATGCTATTTAGTAATGCTGTGAAAAAGCTTTGATTTAATGCTGAGAACAATTCTAGCTTTTACTATGGCGATTTTTAACCTACAATATAGGGCTAAGCTCGATAAAATAATATTGTACGCCCGAAATGGGTAGGCTGTTGAAACATTTATACTTACTATATGATCTTCATACACAGTTTTACAATAAATGATTCTTATTCTTATTCGAATAAATGTGACAATCGTATAGTAAAAGTAACACAGTGTATTTGATTCACATTGAGTGTCAAACGCCAGCTCTAACGTAAACAAGATGTTTGAATTTAGAATGGAAAATTGAAAAATAAAAAACAAATGAATGACAAATCACGTGGTCGTTCTATTTTTGAATATTTTTTTTACGGAAATGACAGTTTAGCCTCTGATCAATTATTTTTGTTGTTTCATTCGCACCTATTCATAACTAAATGGGAAAGTAACAGAGAGGTGTAAATCTGGTTATCATAAAAACCTTTGTTTTTTTGGGTCTTTAACGGCCGGTTTCTCGAAGGATGATCAACGAAAAATTCAAATAATTATCTATGTGTCAAACTCGGATCAATCGTGATTTGGGTTTCCAGAAACCGGCCGTTAGAGTTCATCTAAGGTACCTATAGAACAGCTATTTGTTTAAAACTTATTTATTCTACAAAAATGTGCGCTATCTGGGCTGTCAGTTTCTGAAGTGTCAGTGGCATCTCCATAAAGTCCAGGAGTTGTGATCAGCTCACTCGGACACGTAGACCACAAGACCACAGTCTGGGTACAGTCGATAACAAAACTGCAGGCGAAAAACTTTTAAAGTAAATTAGTAAGTAACATTTACGTTGTAACATGTCGTCGCTATTTACAGGTACATTTTGTATGTTGATAGTAAAGTAGAAATAAATAAAATGGTGTCTAAAATGCAGCAAAAGTATAAACTTTATACCTACCACTATTATATTTCTACAATTTTATTTATTTATACCTTATTGTACACAATATGTGACACAAACATACAATTTGAAATGTACTTATTCAAAAGGTGAGAATCGTAATAACATCATTTAGTAACATCTACTTACTTAATCTCTTCTTTGTAAATTTTTTCCTCGTCACGACCCCTTTATATGAGCAAAACAATTAAAGAAGGAGGAACATATTATATATAAAAAAACATGTAATGAAAGTAGAAATACTATAAAATACTATTTTTGGCAGGGGCGATTGAGAATGAGCTGAAAAAATAACCTATGATCATTTATCTCTCGATGTTCTTGATAATTACTAAACGCCGCCGTGTATGACTGTACCAGTGCTTGTGTCACATAAACTGATCAGGTCATGATGTACGTCGACGGATGACAGGACAGTGATGATGCGGTGCGGGAATCACTCTTTGTTAGAACCACTGACCCCACCAGCGAAGCAAAGGTCCATGTTTCTCGTTAGTGAACTTGAACTTGAAACACTTTTAAATACCTTGCCCTTTATTTGTTTATTTGATCTTGCACATAAAAAAAGCAAAAAGAATAGAACCAACAAGTCAAGTCAAAGTCAAAAATTACTTTATTCAGTAAAATCACAAGGATCATTTAGAATCGTCTTACATACTAGGTGATTCTAGGTGCCAGTTCCACGCGACCAGAGCCTAGAAGAACGGGCAAGAAACTTACGGCCTGGTTCCTACCGTTTTTATATATTATTATGATCCTTCTTACAAAGAAATTGTCATTTAGATACAAGAACATTTTATGAAGTTCTTCTCATATTTACTTTAAAATGTTCAGGCGATTTGGCGCCATTTTGTTTTTTGGGCAATGATTTTGTATCAATGATTATATCAATGATTTTGTATAACTAACGTTTAATCATTTCGTGTTACAATTCTTAAATTAGACAGACAATAAACGAGAGACTATTGTCTAATTTGTAATTATTGTTATTTTATTTCTATAAGAAATACGACAATAGTCACTGCTTATTTGATGATATCTCGCTCTTTTTGCTACTTACTTAGATATTTTTTTATAAAAGAGGCATTGAAAATCGAATACAAGAGGATTTAATAACTGTTTTGATATAATAATACTTCAGAGACAGAGAAAATCGAATGAAAGAAAGAGGATTGACTACTAGGTACCTATCTACAACCCCATTTTCGCCATATTTGTTAGATTACATAAGTACCTACTACAAAATATTGTAAAGGTTATGCTTTATTGTAAAGCCTATCACCTATTGAAGCAAACTACAGAGAGCAGGAAGAGTGTCCATCGTGGTTCGTATCGGTAGTCTGTCTGCGCATAAAACATGAAATTGCTTTCGGTAAACTGCCGTCGAACAAAGGGGCTTGCCGGACTGTGTGGAGTTTGGTGCTCAAGTTATAAGAGAATATAGTAATAAGTACTTATAACTGTTTCATCAAGTTATGCGCATTATGATAGATCAGCTATCAGAGTAACACGGTCTATCTTATTAAAAGTTAGCGCTTGAAGTATTGATTACCATACGTAATGATGACTTAAAGTCAACGCTAACTTTTTATAAGATAGGGGGACAATCTTTAACTAACTAGGCAAAGGTGTTAAGATCTTTACTAGGTGTGACACGTGACACATTGCATTCTAGTCCCAAAGCAAAGCATAGGCAATAGATTGCTGATATTATAATCTTTTAACCTTTAAGTTATTTTATATTTAACTTACCATAGATGCCTGTATGTCATTTCTTTGTTTAATATTTTTGAAAAAAAAAATAGTATATATTCACAAACAAACTTACGACTATACAGTATTTACAAAATGTACATTGTCATATAAAATACATAAGAAACAGTTGAGCTATCTACAGACCGTTGCAAACGATCTAAAGATAGTTCAACTGATCCAAATCAGTACCAATCGGAAGCGTACCCAAGACACTGGCTGCATTGCCGCGCTGAATAGCATATATGTTTGTTATGTTGTTATAACGAAGAAATAAAGTTAAGTAGGTATATGTTTCTTTTTTTAATGCTTATACCATTAGAAGAGTAACCCTGTAAAGTTATAAAGTACCTAAATAAATATACATGGACACATCACATTCTAGTCCCAAACTAAGCAGAGCTTGTACTAGATAGCTTAACTTTTAGAATACTTATATATATATATATATTTTTGCAAATATTGATAGAATATTTGCAATAAAATATATAAATTCTTTTATTTCATAGAATACATAGTAACTCCCAGACACAGATCAAATATTTATGCTCATCACACAAACATTTGCTCCGGGTGGCAATCTAACCCACGACCCACACGGAAAACAGAGCTACTAACTGAGCTGTGACGCCTGTTTAAGTTAAGTCGCTATATCTCATGTCTCACACCACACAGCAGGCAGTAACAAAACGCTGCGTAACTGCGGAAGTCTTCTGCCCGCTGTGGGTGTTCCACAATGGCCGTTGACGTCGCTCATACCAGACATACACATTGACTGAATATTGAACACTGCCTGCTAGAAAGGAGTTATTACACCACTGTGACAATTCTTTTGAATTGAAAACGAGCAGAAAAGCAAATTTTATTCAAAATTGATCAACGAAATTGAGATTGATTGACGAAAAGATTCAACATGTATTTATTTCATTTATTTATATTAACTAAAACCGTTGTAACAACCTTCTTCTTCTTCGTGTCAACAAACACAACAAAAATTTTAAACGCAGTTCATGTATAACAACCTATTACATTAATTAATTTTTACTTACACACAATATTAACATAATACTTATTATATTGTAGCTGTGTTGTCTCACAATGACAGATGATGTTTTTTATAATCCGCTGCATCATAGCAATCAAACAAAGCAATTAAGACAAAATGTAGTGATTTTAAGGGTTCCGTATCCCTATCTAAAGGGTAAAGCGAAACCCTATAACTAAGGTTTCGCTATATGCCTGTCACAAGGCCGTATCTCATGATCCGTGATAATTAGATTTTTTTTAATTGTATTTATTTTTATGTATTTTTGAATTATATGTATTTTTGTAGCCGCTATTACAAAAAATACCAAAATCAGAATGAAATATGTACTTAATAAGTATGTATTTTTCAGAACCTTTCGTGCGCGAGCCCGCACTTGGCTGGTTTTATTCATCTATGAGATTCATATGAGATTCTATAGAGTTCAATCAAATTTCTGAGTGAAAATGAGAGTGTTCAAAAGCTTTCCCTAACGCCTGACAATATTTCAATGCGTTCAGTGTACAATAAAGTATTTTCATTCATTCACTCATTACTTGTCATTGTCAACAAAAGCTGAGTAGATACGTCATCTAATGATGATGACTGCACGCAATGCAAATGACTGCACAGGTAGGAACCGTGTTGATGATACACGGTGTGATGACAATACGCAATTAGACACGAAGCACGCCTACATGCTAGTGTTCTTTAGTACATCAAATGGACATTGAACTGCTTTTAAATACAATTGTTTGACAGATGTACAAAACAGAATGCACACTTTAAAAACGAATAAAAAGGAACAAGAAATTAACAGAATAAAAATAATTACCTACAATAGAAAGTCATCGATTTATTTTAAGAATTTTGAATTAAGTATATTCCGTTGAAAACCGAGTAAGCTTCTTTTATTAAAACTTTTTATAACTTTTCAATCAAACCTCTTTCGAATAAAACAAATCCTATAATCCAAATTAGGATTTTCTGTACCATTACCATGCAAAACCTAATTCCCATAAGGTTTAATATACCTAATATATGTATGTATAAGAAAACCATGATTTAAAAATAAAATAAAATAGCATTGATGTAAAAATAAATGTGTGCATAGAATATAAAAAAAATCGGTTTAAAATTAGCTATTGAACTTACTCCGGTCATTTCATATGTGACTTAACCCTTTACAGCCGATCTGGATGAGGCCCCCGCGTCTAACTAACCATGCTGAAGGGTTACGGTCTCTGTGATCATTTCGTTCTCATTTCTGCCATTCTTGTCGTCCGTCCATGCGGTCACCGTGTAGTTTGAATTATTGATAGCTTTGACTTCGTAATTTGCTTTGTAATCGAAATAAAATGCTATTTTGTCAATTGTCAGTATGAAATTGTATCGTTTTGTTTTTGTTTACGTATGTGAAATATGATGCGACTTTTGTAAAGAGCATATTTTTTTTTATAGGTACTTAATTGAAAAGTTTGTGAGACCACTCTAAACTCTACTCTGTGAAAGAACTAAAAATTATTTTTAAAGCAAACAAGTTAAAAGTTTTTTGCGCAGATTATATAGCTTTCAAAGATCAATAGAGCCATATTCATAAGTATTTAGTTTTACAAACGCAATAAAATTTACGACAAATCTCTTCGCCGTCTGCGGCACTCAGTCATGAGAATGATCAATTCCCATCGAAGGGTTTTAACCCTCTACAAATCATTCCCGCTAAGCGACTGTCAAACCGCTAGCGATACCTCGCGACCGTAAACTGCGCGTCATGACGTATCACGCATTGTCTGTCACGCCAGATTACCGTGCCCGGTCTAACATACCCACCGCGCACTTTTAGGGTTAAACCCACCAAATAAGGTTCAAAATAGCACAGAAAATTGTTTATGGAGCGTAAACGCTGTAACTATGTTGCGACACAGTAGCTTCACAGATTTTACTTTCAAATTCACAAATGCAAAATAGCATATTGTATTCGCCGCGGTGAGTCGTTTCAGTGTGTTTTATTATTTCGTTGCTCAACGAGAGACGGGTCGATGTGTCACTTCTAAAATGGAACATTGAGAAATGAGCTTGAGCTTTACCTCTTCTGTGTGTAAATACATTATTCCTAAATAACTATTTTGCTTCATGAATTATGACATTTAATAAAATGTTTGTATGTTTAAAATAATCAAATATTACCTACACGGTTTCGTTTATATGAGAAAGTTAGTGATATTGCGTGTGAAATAATTCCTGAAGGTTTATGTGGTCCTGTAACAGCGATTTTTCAAAGCGGAATCTTATAACTGTAACGTGAAAGATTGAACGTCATTTATTTTGTATGCTTTTGTGTAAAATATTAACGATGCAAATGCTGGCACTGTCAATTTTTATGTCAGTTTAATTATGTCAATGTGTGACTGCAGGTTGTTATTAAGTTTATTCGAGTCTAAGATTCTGAATAAACTCACACTCTGAGATAGTACTCGGCACAGATTACAACATACTGCTTTCGTGAGATGTTGAGTGAATGTTTTATAATCTATGCATTATTATATACACTGTGGTTCTGTTCGTTCTCGTGTGTGGGATTTTCGGAATGCGACTTGCGAAATTTGAAACTGAACAATGAGATGTTTAGGCATTGTAAGAGGACAATGATCACTTCTATGTGGAAGTGCTAAGGTATTAAAGTTATGCTACTCTTCTAGAAACTTCTATTTACTATAACCTGACTTAAGACTTGCGTCAGTCAAACATTGTATAAATCTCGTGAAATTATGATAATTAGCCACAAAATTCATGAAATAAATGCCTGGAAGAAATCGCTATCAGCGAAAAGTTAAGTTTGTTCTAAGATTTTTGCGCGTTTGTTAAGTTTTGTTAGAAAACAGACAATTGCTGCTGAAAATTTCCTCCTTACCAAATATTTTTGTGATACCTAAAATGAGTGCATAAGTTTCAAAATTTTAATCTAGATTTATTTCAGCAAATATACCTAAGTACTTATAGATATTATTTTCTTGTATCAATATACTGTAAGTAGGTACCTACGACACAGTTTTTTTTAAATAAAGCAATGTAAACATTTACGCGTATGAACAAATTAAGCATAGACAATAAGTTTGCTTGTGTATGGGATCCAACCCATGTTCAACTTGTAACATCAAAGCTGTGCCGAAGATAACCGGAGATTGTCGAAGACTACCGAAGTTTGACAAAACATTTATGAGCTACTACGATACGCAAGATTTTATCCTTCTAGTTAATAGTTTTTCATATTTTATTTATATTTTAAAGTGAGTACTTGTTTTTTAAAACGCCCGTTAAGTATATTGAACTTTGTTTCATAGTAGGTACATACTTTTAAGTTAAAATCATCAAAAAATCTAGCCCGTCTCTGCGCTCTAACATTGAAGCGATGGACGTAGTGCGATGCCTCAACGGACACGTTCTCAATTAATCAATCATTGTAGTACATTGAAGACAGATCGCTTAACATCAGGAGGTATAGGTAAGTATTCGCTAAATTAATTAGTAATTATTATAAATCTCCATAGATGATATGTATTTATCTAAACTGTACAAAATATTTGGTAATTAGGAAATTTTCAGCAACATCTGTCTGTTTTCTAATCATGTGTGTGACACAAAATAAAGTTTTTCTTTCTTTCTTTCTAAAACGCAATCATACAAGTAGTTACGATAATTTATTCACAAACAAACTTACGACTATACAGTATTTACAAAATGTACATTGTCATATAAAATACATAAGAAACAAGCAGTTACTTATGTATATAAATTTCCAGTCACATTTACCAAAAAAAAACGTAAACTACAATAGAAAAGTATTTTGCTCAAATAAATCATAGTAATGGCCCAGGCAGGGCTCTAGCAATCTCGAGATGACAAGACCACACCCTCTAAAGATTTTATATCATCCAAACAAAGCTACCCCCTTTGGGGGGGATCTATCGATCGGGGTAGGGGGAGTGGGGGAACAGAAGGCTTCGTCGGAATACGATACGAATATCACACCGGGGTCGGGATGTAGGGCCACTTAGCTTGGTATATTAAATAGTAACGCATATGGGGTTGCTGTAGGTAGTTGAAACCTTTTTTTTTTTGCATGATGAAACATTTTTTTTATACATATTAGGGTTATTGTTAGTTGTCACGGTCGCCTGTCACTAATAGAAATAAGTAGGTATGTTACATTTATTCACCAACAAACTTACGACTATACAGTATTTACCTACAAAATGTACATTGTCATATACCTAAAATACATAAGAAACAGTTGAGCTATCTACAGACCGTTGCAAATTAATTGAAATAAGTTATTCAGTGAAATCACAAGGATCATTTGGAATAGTCATAAGTACATAAACTGATTTTAAGCCTAGACCAACGGGAAAGAAATAAACTAGTTTTTTTTTCCTACTTCTTAAAAAAAAACTGAAGTAAGTACTTGTTTTGAATACTTTGAAGAGCTAGAATGCCGAGCTTATAGTAAGTAATTAGTAAGGTCAGAAAAATAAGCGTAAAAAAACTTGAACCATTTTTTTTATTGTACGCTTATTTGGATTGTAAAAATTATTTATTCACAAACAAACTTACGAATATACAGTATTTACAAAATGTACATTTACATATAAAATACATAAGAAACAGTTGAGCTATCTACAGACCGTTGCAAACGATCTATAGATAGTTCAACTGATCCAAATCAGTACCAATCGGAAGCGTATTTGGATTGTTGTATTGTAACTCAATGCTGAATAGATTTAGATAGATAGATAGATTAAAAACTTTATTGTACACAGAAAAGGATTTTGCACACAAGAAACATTAAATTAACAGCACAATGGGCATAATGATTTAAGTATTACCTATAATGTGTAAAATCATTGTTTTTCTTAATAACTTTCCCATCAACTCCGTAAATAATTTATGGAATTTCAATATAAATATTTACCTTTGCTCTTATTCCGAAAGTCGCGAAAGCCTCTTTAACTTCGAAGCTCCCATCAAACTTTTTGAAAACTTTTCACTCAGAACTCTCCCTATGATAAAATCTTTCTTTTGGTACATTTTGGAAAAAAAGCAACCGCTCTTTGACATGACATTGGTATTTTAAAAAGTCTTGTATGTTTTTATTGTCTTCAAAAGAAAAAAGAGTTTTAAAAAAACCATTTATTTTAATCTTCAAACTTTGATTTTATTTATTTGTCGCATATTAATATTATTATGAAATAGTTTATTTGTATTAGTTGTGTATATTTTATACTATTTTGAAAAACGTACCTTTAGAAACCTTTCTATACAGCTTTATGTAGCTTAGTAGGTATATTTATGCAGCAAGTATTATATTATTATGTATTTTAAAACTTTCGCGATCAGAACTAATAAAAACTAATACTAATAAAAACCAATTGAGCTGCCTGTTACATGTCAAAAACAATATTTTTGCCCTCTTAATTAAATAACTTAATTTTGCAATAATATTACAGAACACAAAAACAAATAATTAAACTTCTTGACAGGTTAAGTGCATCTAGTTAGTAAACATTTTTTCTTTATTTTTAGCTGTCAACACATTGAACATAGAAAGAGGCTAAAAAATATTATTTTTCCGTTATATATTCTATTATATGTTTGTATATATACCTACCTAAAATTATAAAAGCGTATCCTATCACCAAATGAATTGTTATAGATTTTATATTAACAATATGTGTCAAAGATATAAATATTTCAGCGAGGTTTGGTTGCAAAGGTTTTAAGCAAAGTTTTTTTCTGAGATAAGTAACCTTTTTAACCAGTGGAATAAAAGAAGGTTTCTATTTTTTTCAGCGATGGATAACCTTTTTTCAGAGCGAGTCGGATGCAGTAATCAAATCGAAATCCTTCGACACGGACTGGAAAAATGCAAATTGCGGGCAAATCTCTTGAAACAACTCGATCCCGGCTTTAGCCGGCCCTACTACGAGAACTCACTATATTTTACGATCGAGATTATAAAAAATGTGTTTTTTTCTGAATTAACACTTTTGTTAAAGCCTGAAATATTTGACGTTTATACAATGACAGAAAATAATTAAAAGTAGAGTCATTCAAAATTATAATTATTTGACGCGTTTAGCACTAAATAGATCATTAATTCAAACAAATGATCCTATGATTGATAAAAAGCAAAATATCATTTTCTTCGTGTAAAAAAAGCAACTTGACAGATAATTAAAGTTTCTAAAGTGTGTCTGGTGATGTGCATATTATATTATTTGTAATAAAAAAAATCTAACACCTCTCACATCAAATTACTCTACCATTTATTGCCTTTTCACATTTATCCGGTTTTAAACTGTAGCACATAAATATATTTAGTGTTCACCCAAACGGCAATGAAATACAATATCAGGTTCCTCATACAAAAACTTCAAAAAGTCTTTTTGAAAAATGAGCGCGTGAAATAGATTTTTATTAATAAACTCTCTTATACTTTTTTTTATTTATTTAATAAAAAGTTTATTCACAAACAAACTTACGACTATACAGTATTTACAAAATGTACATTGTTATATAAAATACATAAGAAACAGTTGAGCTATCTACAGACCGTTGCAAACGATCTATAGATAGTTCAACTGATCCAAATCAGTACCAATCGGAAGCGTACCCAAGACACTTATACTTATGTATTATTAAACGAATTGAAAAAAAAAAGTTACTAGTTTAATTCCCAAAAAAATGTGTCATGGCTCACCTAATTTTATTAACATGGAATACAATTCGATATGTGGAGCGGAACGAGCTGCCACCCTCAACGTCAGGCATATAATTACACTCTCATACATTTCCCTAAATATAAATCCATATTGGTCGTAATAATATCCTTCTCGCTACACGTAATGGTTCACAGTAACGCGAGACCCCCCACGGGGACCCCCTAGCCTCCAGGGGGGGCGTGGGGGTGCTTCTAGGGGGCCCCCTCGTGGAGGCTACCTGTGTAGCGTTACAGCCGCTTGGGTGTGGTTTGCCGTTCAATAACTTAATACTCTCGAAAGGCTTTCACGCTGAAATCTCGCTCGGAGATACGCCGACGGAACGCTCTTGATACTTCGGCTTTTCATGTTTTGGAAAACGTATGAGTTAATCTTGAAGGTACTATGGTGTTATTGTATGGATCTTATTTAAGTTTAGATGTGTTTAACTATAGATGATCTAATATAAATAAAGTTTCAAGAGATGTTTATATACCGTGGTCAACATTTCTCTACATCAGATCGGAATTCAAGGTGGTAAAAAAAACCCAGTGTGTGCACTAGTAGTGTAGTTGTATGCAAATGAAATTAATCTTTTCATTTTGAGTGGTAGTCGCGCTGATTGTCAGTTGCTGACATGCGACAGGTGGACGTGCAATCACGGTAAAATGGCGATCTATCGGCGATAGGTAATACAAACACGGGGCGGGTAAGTAACACACACGGATTGTATGGAGGCTATTAATTGCGGGTTTGCAGGTAATCGATCGAGGCTCTGGAGCGGCGGATCTCGGCGTGTCGCGGCGCGGTGTGCGTGACGGATCATGGCGGCGCGGGGGGGCAGCGCCCCGCGGCCCTCGTTAAACGCGCCCGTCGGATACGCGGTCGGAGCCATCCGGCCCCCGAGCGGGCGGCGGCTGCGATTGGCCGGCGCGCCCCGCTCTCCGTAACCGATAGCCAATGAGGCGCGCGCAGCCAGCCCGCCCCCGGGTGGCGGCGCTAGCCGGTCAGAACGCGCGCGACTCCGCCGCGCACACTCGCTCCGATGCGCGGCTCCTGGGACGAGGCCACCACGGCGGCGCTGCACGCGCGCCTGCTGGAGGCGCGCTGCGGGCCCGCCGCGCCCGACCGCACCGCTGCCGAGCCGCACGCCTGCTCCGACCCTGCCGCCCCGGCCGCGCCGCTCAACGCGCTCGAGCTGGCCGCGCCGACGCCGCTGCTACCGCTGCCGACGTTATCCTTCAGCGCGTCCCAAGTGTCCACCGTGTGCGAGACTCTAGAGGAGAGCGGTGACGTGGAGCGCCTGGCCCGGTTCCTGTGGTCGCTGCCGGTCGCGCACCCGAACGTGGCGGAGCTGGAGCGCTGCGAGGCGGTGCTGCGCGCGCGCGCGGTGGTCGCCTTCCACGCCGGCCGGCACCGCGAGCTGTACTCGATCCTGGAGCGGCACCGGTTCCAGCGCTCGAGCCACGCCAAGCTGCAGGCGCTGTGGCTGGAGGCGCACTACCAGGAGGCGGAGAGGCTCCGCGGCCGGCCGCTGGGGCCGGTGGACAAGTACCGCGTGCGCAAGAAGTTCCCGTTGCCGCGCACCATCTGGGACGGCGAGCAGAAGACGCACTGCTTCAAGGAGCGGACGCGCTCGCTGCTGCGCGAGTGGTACCTGCAGGACCCGTACCCGAACCCGACGAAGAAGCGCGAGCTGGCGGCGGCGACGGGCCTGACGCCCACGCAGGTCGGCAACTGGTTCAAGAACCGGCGCCAGCGGGACCGCGCCGCCGCCGCCAAGAACCGGTCGGCGCTGCTCGGCCGCGGGTTCGCCTCCTCCTCCACCTACGACGAGGACTCGGTGGACTCCGAGATCAACGTGGACGAGGAGTAGCACAGACTGATAGTGTAAATAGCGTCGTGCGAATTAGAGACGTTCCCGGTGACGGACGATGCGTTATAGACAAAAGTTATCTATTATCCTAGTTTTAGAAGATTCCGTGATGCTGTGGTGGTCGGTTGTGAGCCGATCTGTATCGTAAAGTGTATCGAGTGCTGCGGGAGCACGCGTCGCGTCAGGTATGTATCTACCTTGCATTCTGTACATATCTAAAGTTTCATTATTGCAGACGCCATCACCGTCGTCTTGCGACGGATGCTAGTAGGCCCTCACGACTTGAGTTTAATTTAAAAAATGTAAAGAGAAATCGCTAGATTTTTCAGGTATAACAGGGTTAATTTTTAATATTAATTTATGCTCTTCTACTCAGATTTTATATATTTATTTGATAGCTCGCTTTTAAAATTGATCTGGTGAGCGAATAAGCTTTCCGCGAAAAGCATTTACTACCTAAAATATTGTAGATCTACCTGTTTTACCAATAATATAGATTTTATTTATCATATCAGCTTTTAGTTATATTGAATAGGTATTATAATGTAGATAATTTATGTTCGTGAGGTAGGTGATAAAAAAAATTATAAATGAAGGTTTGTACCTGAACACTATTACTCTGTAGTGTCCTTTCTTTGCCAAGTCTATTGAGGCTGATCTATTATCATAATATCTCAACATAGTAATTATATATTAATTGTGATATAAATATCATTAGCTATAATGCTGTACAAGAGTTGCGGACTATATTTAGGCCTAAACATAATTTTAAAACGCCATGTTTCTTATTCCCAGTGTTAGCTACGAGTATAAATAGGTACAATATAGATTTTTTATACCTATGTATAATTTATATTAATCATTGTTAAGGATATATAACAATGATTAATATAAATTATACATAGGTATAAAAAATCTATATTATTAGTTAAAAAAATTAAAAATGTTTAATACGATTTTGATGGGAAAACTGATAAATCTTATTGCAACATCAATTTCAGCTCCATTTATATCACTACAATGAGAAACCTAGGTTTTTCATTACATCTATAGTTAGGTTTAATGATGATAAATGTCTTGATGTCTGTTGATTGTCATCGATATTAGCAATCGGTTAAAACGCACGCCACAATAATTATAACTATCTTTGTTAAGTCAGGTTTCAATCTTGTTAGAGATTTGCATCTTTAAACCTAGTATTCATCATCATCTTCCTACCCTTGTCCCACATTATGTGGGGTCGGTACAACACGTCCTCTTCTTCCACTCACTTCTATCAGACGTCATCTCAATGTTCACACCTTTCTTACACATGTCATCATTCACACAGTCCATCCATCTTTTCTTTGGCCTCCCTCTACTTCTACATCCACCCACATTCATATCTAACACTCTTCTTGTTATATGACTTTCTTCCCTCCGCATGACATGCCCATACCACGCTAACCTATTACTCTTCAACTTGTCCGTTATGGGCGCAAAAATCTTTAAACCTAGTATTGCTATTTATTAATTAACGCGGTTATATAAATCAATAATACAAATTATTTATAGAATTTATAGAACACAAATTTTAATAAAAATTACTTGAAAGGACTTATGTAGTAGTCATTCAATGTATGCTAATGAATACATTTTTAAAAACTTGTAGACACTTGACGTTTTGTTGTGTGTATTGACAGCATTTTTTAATGTTCATTTTATTTATTTCACTGTTTATTCCATTGAGTACGATCTCGGTTTTTTCGCAGAGTTTGTAAAATATTTTAGTAACAATATTTTAGATCCGACTTTTGTACAGCATTTTTTATGGATATTTATATCAAAACACGCACAATGATAATTTTCAACGCTAACATTATATAGAAAATACTTTTGATGTAAAAACTATTTATTTATAATGAAAGTTATTTCAATCTGCAATGATAATCAAAAATGATACTAAAAGACAGAGCATTAATTTAACGCTATATTTATATAATTAATTATCTAATTTTGTAAATTTTATATTATGTGCATTAGTTTAGACGGAGGCGTTAGATTAGCGATAGACTTTCGAGAGACTTGTAAAAATGTATATTATTAAAAACGCAAATTGTAAATATGATATCGACTTACATTACAGTCATTAAATTAAAATTGTTAATAAAATTATATTCGTAATCAATCCTAACTTGTATTATTTACCCACCAAACAAAATTTAGTATTTTACAAATTTATCGACTTCTCCGTAAAAAAGCCTTTTTAATGTTATTTTCTTATTTAAAGTCAAAGTCAAATATTTCTTAATTCAATAAAATCACAAGGATCATTTAGAATCTAAAAATGTAGAGTATAGTTCTCGCTCATTTTTGTTAAAATTTGGAAATTTTACAAAAGAAAATTTATCAACTAAAGAAATTATATCAACAATAGAAAATTTAAAAACTAAAATTAGGTTTATTAAATTATCATTTCTCAGTATTTGTGTATCTACTTATCGAGTATTTAAAGTAAAGGCTATAAACATTGTTTATGGACTATTTTACAATTAATACCACATAAATACCTTGTAGGGCTTGCACTTCGTTAATAAACCCATCAACTATCCCTCGATACGCGTGTTTGTAATAAAACTGAACTATAAGAATTGGCAAAAACATACGTGTTTTGTGTATTAATATTTAATCAGTGAATTAAGTTCCTAAAACACGAGCAGGAGCATTTAAAAATGACATGATTTAAAAAATCGTGCATTTTTGAGTCAAGATTTTTACGTGTACCTACCTACATTATTGAACAAGTAAAAAAGTAATAAGTTTCTTAAATGACGTTTTAAAAACCTACTTATATGCGAATTAATTCATTTAAATTACTAGACTATTGATTAAATCATTAGATACATATTCACACTACAACTATTTATAAACCCTTAAAGAAGAAAAATGTCAGAAACATAATTTTAAGACTTGTGTAATAAGTATTATTCTTATTACAAGGATTGTTTATTTTATTCCAATGAGAGTCGGTATTGTTTACATAAATTACCGTCACAAAAAAGGTTACTTAGTTGATTTTAAATACTATTAGGTTAGAGGAAGGTACGCAGACCCTACAACAGAAGCCTATTTTGGCTTAGTGTAGATTCTGCTTTAAACCAAAACGAATGTAATGCCATTACCTACATAATTAATGTTTTAATGTACCTACTTGTAGATAAGATCTATTATGTAATGTTTTAGGAACAATAAATTTGATTTGACTTAAAAGAAGAATTAAAAAACGTATTAGTCGTCTAAATATGAAGCAGCCTGTAGACTACGTCGGCAGGTGTGTTCTATATTTAGTACGAATACCTACTTCTAGCTACCTTAGCAACTGTCATATTTGTTAGGTACAACTAACTTTTTTTAAAGATAAAATCAAGCTTTGCTTAGTTTGGGACTAGTGGTGTGTGATATTATGTTCATGAATACAAATTATGGAACAATTTTAGATCATTGGCAAAGGTGGCAGCCTAAATGATTTTTAAAAATACCCTTTGCAACAGGAGCAGGAGTATAGAAAAATAATTTATACGTTTTGGAGTAATCATGCATTTTTGAGTATTAAGATTACGTGTACATTACTGAACAAATAAAAAACTAAATAAGTATTTTTTTTTGTTTAATGAGTAGTTGTTATTAATAGAAAAATTGCCTTATAAATAAAGAATACAAGTAGTAGGTATAATATAATTTAAAAGTAATTTAATTTTGACAACTGATTACAAGAAAATAGTTTAATGAATATATATAAATACATATATTCAATTCAATCACATCATTATTGAATAAGCTCGACTATATTTGTTTTTTTTATAAATGATACTAGTAGGGTATTAGTAATGTAACACTTGACTGGCGAACAAAATTAATTAGTTAAGCAAGTGGGTGTTCAATGATTAATTAACCAATATCGCGGGATCGCGTGCAAACATTTGAATTTTACTGGTAGAGTTTATTAATGCATTGTATCATTATATCTATTTTTTATTACCTATTTTTAGGTTTAACATAAACAAGAAAACTAATAAGTAGCAGATAGCTCAACGCAGATAGCTGATATGTTAATAAAGTAGACTAGACAGGCACAGCTCAGTTGGTGGTTGGCTCTGCCTTCCATGTTGTGGGGGATTCCACCCAAAGCAAATGTTTGTGTGAAGAACGAATATTTGTTTAGTGTCTGGGTGTTACTTTATAATAATAATAATATATTTATTTATTTCGAACCTTAGTCCATATTTGTTAGTAACATAAAAGCTTACTGACTAATGTTAGTTATTGATAATCCTATACATATTTATAATCGTGTGTGCTGCTCCATCCAATAATTAAGTATCGGGCAGTCCCATCATCACTTTATATTCTACGTATGTATTTACAGAAAAAAATTTAAATATAAGATTTCTATCAGCAATCTAGTTCCCAAAGTAGCTTTTTATATATAAAGTGAGAGTCGTAATTTTTCGGTAAATAGTTTTAGTCAAATATAAAATGTTTCAAAAAGGTAAAAAAAACTTTTTGGTCGATCATATTTTTCTGTCAAAGTTGACATAAAACTTTCCAAGCTCTACTTTCTCAAAAATATTCCTAAAAAAAATAATTAAAAGGTACCTATAAAATATGATTTAGTGTTTTACACGTGCTAAATGCATATTTGTACATTGTTTTGTATTATAATCTGAAGAGATGCAAGAAACATTTTCCCACAGTTTCTACATCTTGTAATTCCTATATTGTTTAGGATTACTCAGGATTTTAAGAGATTATTTGAAGATTACAATAGTTTAGTTTTGTTATACAAAACTAACGCTAACGCTTCCTGTGTTAGTTCGCTATTGTTATATTCTATGAATAAAAAAAAACAATTTTGTATAGATAAATATAAAATTAAAAAAAAAAGTAAATAAGGCGGTCGTTTTTTTATACATAATTTTGAGGTGAAAATTTGACCGTATTTTTATCACGAATATAACTTGAAACGAACTAAGTATACAAATATGATTTATTGTATATTCAACTGAAAATTTTTAATACAAACATTTTATCCGTTATATTATAGAATCACGAATTTTGGGTCTGTGTTAACAGTTAATAGCAAGTATAAATAAAGAGAGGTCTATACCCAGCAGTGGGTCAAGACAGGCTGTGGATGATGATGATGATGATAAATAATTTAGATCTTACTGCGATATCAACTGACGATTAGTTAAAATACAGAATTTACAAAATACCTATGAAAATTTTACTATCTGCAGACCGTTGCGATCAATATTTATAGACTTTGTGAACTTTGCAACCAATAGTTTTATGTTCCACACAAATATTTACTGTTATTCGATTAATCAATTAATTATAAATTTTATATTATCTATTTAAAAACCATGTTTCTGATAATGAAAAGAGGATTTTTGAATACTCATGTATATGTTGCATGAGTATTCAAAAATCATCTTTATTATGGAAAAATTATGTTTATGAGATAATTCTCATAAACATAATTTTTCCATAATTAATTATTTACCATCTCCCCTAGAATGCCTTAACAATATTACAATTCTATAATAACTCAATCACCCACACTTTATAAGGTAAAAAAAGGTTATACATTTCTATAAATGACACTCTGCTAATACAAATTTAATTAGTACCTCCTTGGTTGACTTCCTCGTTTTTTTTCCATTTATAGGCTAAGAATGAATTATTTACGTCCGGCCATATTGTTTCTTGAAGGAAATACATGTCTAAATAAATTATTCCTGCCGTAGACAGATCGAGCCAAGCCTATTCTCGACTTGGAAGGAAATATTAGTAATTGGATACTAAAATAACTCTGTCAATTGATTTGCAATCATTTCTTGACTTAATATGGTGAGTTTAAATTTTTCCACTCCTCGTCTTTCGTCATATTCCTTTTTGTCCATATTCAGTAGTGTTATAACAAGGTGATACTGCATGTTGTGTTCTTGTTTTCAAAAAGTAGTTTTAAAATATGTTTAGTTTTATAATATTTGAAACTATCACGGTTTTGAACATAGTTTTCTTAATAAACGGAATATTTACCATGGCGCATGCAACTGCGCCGAAATATCGGGAATCAATCAAACTCACATAACATTCTTTATTCTTTATTGTACACATAAAACACAGAGAAAAAAACTTATATACAAAACATGTACCTACATATAAGCGAGCTTAACCCTAAAGAGAGTTCTCTTCCAGCAAACCTTCAAATCATGGTAAATATCTCGTTTAAAAAGAAAACTATAGTCAAAGTCAAAGTCAAAATTGCTTTATTCAGTAAAATCACAAGGATCATTTAGAATCGTCTTACATACTAGGTGATTCTAGGTGCCAGTTCCACGCGACCAGAGCCTAGAATTAGAAATTTTTAGTTTTAGTTTCAAAACCGTCATCATTTCAAACGTAACGTCATGCAACAATAGATTACGATGTTTGTATTCACTTCCAGGCGATTATTACTGGCCTAAATTATTAATTTATTCATTGTTCAAAATTCAAAACAATTCAAACCTTATTTCGACCGCAGACCAAGGAGGTAGAGCATGATTGTTAACTTTTTAAAAGGATCGCTGAGCGTCTGTCAAAATCGAACGTATTTTTTTTTTCTTTTTTAAAGCTTAATAGTGATGTGCGTCGGGGGACATGTTAATTGCAACTCAAACAAATTAACGGACGTATCGTTAGCTAATGAGCCTAGTGGATGACTGTGTATGACGTGAGGACGATAAACCTCTGGTATGGCAGACAGGATAAGCAGTTGAGCTTTTTCGAGGTTATCCTTTTTGGACTTTAAACTATATTGCAACACTAATAACGGCCGGTTTCTCGAACGATGATCAACGAAATAATCAAATAATTACTATGTGTCAAACTCGGATCAATCGTGATTTGGGTTTCCAGAAACCGGCCGTAAGGGAATTATCCATGAATCACAGAAGGACAGTTACTCTAAAGCTCGGCAGAAAGAAAGAATCACTAAAATGAGAGACCAGAATTTTTTTGAGGTCTAATAATTACGAAATATCTTAATTCGAACTTTTAAACTAAGGTAAAATACATACTTACTACTAAACAATTTTGACTTATAATCTGTATTAGTTACCTACCTACTGTTGATTCTACATTATAGTCACAAAAACATCTAAGAATGTAACAATTTGTTAAAAATAAAACTACACCATTTCTCAGCTCTGTTTATTTCTAAATACTCCCTATTAAATCAAAGCCAGACTGTTTCAAACATTTTAAATCATGCGTTGATTTGTTTTGTTTTCTTTATTTATCCAAAGGTAGGCCTATTGACGTCTCCATCGGATCGGATTCCCGGCGCCGCCGCTGTCACTTTGACAGCTCGGAACTGTTCAACTTTTTTATTTTTATTTTTAAAATAATAACTCTATTCACTTATTCAGTTTGGTTTGTTTTTATTGAGGTTGACAGAATGTTTGACTAAATGGTAACATTTTGACACCTCACAGTAGTTTTAATGGATAAAATACTTTAATAAATATAAAAGTACACTTATGATTTTATGTTTATTCAACTACATTAGAAATGGCTGATAATTTAATCTTTGATGAGAGGAAATAACTATGTCTACTATGTCTGTCCAAGTCCAGAACCAGCAGTCTAAACCTATCCAGCTGCGCCGCGGAGTAAGACAAGGAGATGTCATATCTCCCAAATTGTTTACGAGCGCGCTGGAAGATTTGTTTAAGACGCTGAGTTGGAATGGGATGGGCATTAACATCAATGGCGAATATATCTCACACTTACGATTTGCCGACGACATCGTCATATTGGCGGAATCGTTGCAGGACCTACAACAGATGCTGAACAGTCTTGCTGAAGCCTCACGACGGATTGGCCTGGGCATGAACTTGGATAAAACGAAGGTCATGATCAATGATCGTATTACCCCAGAGCCAATAACCGTTGCCAGAATGCCTCTCGAATTTGTGCAGGAGTATGTTTACCTCGGGCAGACTCTGCGGTTAGGTAGACACAACTTCGAGAGAGAGCTAGACCGGAGAATTCAGCTCGGCTGGGCTGCGTTTGGTAAACTTCGTCAAGTCTACTCGTCATCCATCCCTCAATGTCTGAAAACGAAAGTTTTCAACCAGTGCGTCCTACCCGTTATGACCTATGCTTCTGAAACGTGGACACTGACAGTGGGGTTGGTCCACAAGCTGAAAGTCGCTCAGCGCGCTATGGAGAGAGCTATGCTCGGAATTTCTTTGCGAGACAGAATCCGCAACGAAGTCATTCGTCAGAAAACCAAAGTATTCGACATAGCTCAAAGAATTAGCAAGCTGAAGTGGCAGTGGGCCGGCCATGTTTGCCGAAGAACCGACAACCGTTGGAGCAAACGGATACTGGAGTGGAGACCGCGTTTAGGAAAGCGCAGTGTAGGACGCCCTCCGGCGAGATGGAGCGACGATCTGCGGAGTGTAGCTGGCAAACACTGGATGAGAGGAGCCGAAGACCGGGCTCAGTGGCGCGTCTTGGGAGAGACCTACGTCCAGCAGTGGACTAATATAGGTCGATGATGATGATGATGAGAGGAAATAAACGTTATAAATCATTATTAAAAAAATGAGTATTCCAGCTCCTATCAGCAATCTAGCTTCCATAGTACGTACTATTGTCCCATAGCTTTGCTTACTTTGGGACTGAAGTGCGATATGTGAAATGTCCTGAATGTGTGAATATTTATATCAAAAGTAGGTAACAGTGTCGTGAATAAAACAGCTACTCTATTTACATTGAGTAGATACTTTCTACAATTAATGTATCAATATTAATTACTGTAAAACCACTCAGATGGGTCGTTGTAGGTGTAATTTGAGTAGGTGGGGCATTATTGGCGACGATAACACAGGATGTATATGTGGAGAACCACTACAGACCATGTCCCACTTACTGAACTGCCCATCTTGCCCGAGCACCTGTACTACCTCTGACCTCATGCATTGCTCGTCTGACGCACTAAATGTGGCTAGCTATTGGTCAGGGGTGGTCTAACCTTGGTGATTTTCTTAAAATGGTTTATCAACGACACGAAGAAGAAGAAGACTGTAAAACCCGCTATAAGAGCCTAGTGCCTAAATGCTATCAAAAATACATTTCTAACAAAAAACATAGCAATCAAACTACCCCACCCTCAGGGTTGATAATTAGTCTATCTCATGATGGATGGACTTCCTCCATCGATCATACACATCCGTCAAACAGATGGACAGACACGCGAATTTCGACAATAGTAGATATTTGTCAGGTGTGAAAGAAATCTTCTAGGGACATTCAATTATATCTTACAAAAAACGAATGAAAAATAACTATCTACTAATAATATAAAGAAGTAAAGTTTGTGTGTTTGTATATTTGTTAAATTGTAAGGGGTAATTTAGGGATATACTGAACCGATTTTTAAAATTCATTTACTAATAGAAAGCCACATTATTGCTGGGCACGGGTCAGCTAGTAAAACATGATGATGTTTAAGCAAGGCGTAGGCAATACTGGCGCTTCCCGACTTGTAAAGAGGAATGAGCTTACTATGTTTTATTAAGTCGGGAAAAACACCTCCGTCTACGCATGCATCCAAAAACAGAACAAATATTCATGTTCAACAGAAACATTTGCTCTGGGTGAGATCTACGGAGTGTAGCTGGCAATCTACGGAGTGTAGCTGGCAAAAACTGGATAAGAAGAGCCGAAGACCGGGCTCAGTGGCGCGTCTTGGGAGAGACCTACGTCCAGCAGTGGACTGATATAGGTTGATGATGGGCGTAGCACAGAATAAATATTAATGTTCAACACACTAACATTCGGGAATCGAACCCACAGCATGGCTGAAAGGTAGATGATGATGAACCCCACCACTAAGCAACAACCATCTGTCAATCTACTCAGTCCTAACAAGATGCATTTTAAAAAGATCATTTAAACCAAGTTCTTTGCGGTCATAGCACTATAGACACATAAATCCATCCTCTGACCACTAACCACCCTTCAATACGTCCACTAAAGTAGGATTTTTATGTGACACTTCACATGTAGCCACCGTATTTTATCATACTTTATGTAATGAGGTTCAAAAATGTTTTTACTGATGACTTTTTATCGTTCTACATTGTGTTTTTCTATTTTTTTTTGTTTAGAACATAATTTTATATTGCTATACATGGTTAGACTATTTATTACGTCAAAACGAACGTTACGTTACGAAGAAATTGTGTGATTAATGTATTTTTTTTATCGTAAAATTATATTATGTGATTCTATGTAAGTACTTATTTATAAAAAGTTTATATTCATTCGATCAGCAATCAGCAAAATATTAAATGCAATATGTAAAATTAATATATGTTATACATATTTTATAAGCATTGTGCTTCAAACAATTAAAGTAATGCAATAAAATCAGTGGACTTCTACCACTTATGTGGATGATGATTGTTTGACTAAAACCTTAGCTAATGAACGAATTGTCGGATAATTGAAAACTGTTTTCATTTCAAACAGAAAGTCCTTTATTCGTAAAGAAAACATTTAATAGGCAAAGAGGCCTATTTAGGCTAACAGGAGCAAAGGCAGGGGTGGTGAACGTCGGATAGAGTTGTTGTTAGAGGCAACACTTCCATTGCACGGGGTTGAGCACCCCTGACGATTTGTCTGTGGTCCAAGTTATCACATTTAAGATGAGATGCGTTAAAAATAATCTCTCTTAGTATTTTAGGTTACTATTATTTTAGATGGTTCCTGCTTCCAAATGAACACAGAAAAAAAAACATCGAGTAGGATTAGGAGTCGGTGGCATAGTTGATTATCGCACCCCCGTATCAAAACGTTTTCAAGAGGAGAGTGAATAGGTTCTATTTAGGCAAACGCGTTACACCGTAGGCCGCATCATTATTTAACATCAGATGTGATTGCGGCCAAGCGTTTGCCTATAATGCATAAAAAGGAAGATCGTGGGTTCCAATCCTGCTTGACTTAGTAACTTTTGAGATTTTCTGATAATCTTTTCGAAAAGTCTTGTTTTTTTATTTGAAATGCGTGGTAGCAAGGTTAAATCCGGTTACTTGTAAGCTCGATTTGACTTAAAATAAACATAACTATAGAAATACAATATTATGCTGACGATAGTAAGTTGTCCAAATATCACGGAAACTGTATTAAAATAATATGTCAAAATACTTGCTACGAAATTGCGTAGGTATGTGAGTGGGTAATTAGGGCCGGTTAAAAGTCTTATTTGTCTAATAAAAGATTTAACCCGGCGTCATGGGGGTGGAAAAATGTTACACGGACGTGGGGGCTGGGTCATCATTACCCAGCTAAGGAATGTGAATATTTCTGTATGTATTTGAGAAAAACGATATTTTTTTGTAACATGCAATAATTTACTTTATAAGGATAATACAAAACCATAAACATAATGAAAATAGAAACTTTTATTAATAGGAACAAGGTTTTGAAAACTATTCACTAAATATCAACAAATTTGGCTTTCCTTAGCAAAACTTAACATAAAAAAATATATACCAGTCTTTGGTTTTCTAATCGAACTCTTATATTATCTTCTTATATAAAATAATCAAAATTAGTTACTCAGACTCATTTTTATCAATACAATTAGCGCAGAAAGGCACTATATGTTGAGGGCAAATATGCTTGTTGCATCCTTCACATACGTGTGTAGTTTTGCGATCTTTGCTTGCAGGACACACCTGACACCTCTTACGAGCATTTGTTTTTTTTGCTGGGGGCTCCTCTGTAGATTCCCCTGTAAATTGGATAATTTTTTTGCGAAGTTCTCGTGGCAGACTTTGAACATTCCCGCGGACTTTCAAGTGCTCAATAACAAGAGCAAGGCCTAGATTTTTCAAATAACGGCGTCTTTTTATGTTTGACTCATTATTTATACGATGTATTATAAGTCCGTTAATTGCCAAATTGTTAAAACATCCGAGTCCGATTCTTCAAGTACCGCCATAATACGTCTTTCCAGTTCTTCGCCATCCATTATTACTCGTACTACCTACGGAAAAAATAAAAAAAACATCAAAACCTCAAAACAATGTAGTAACACTAATACAAAGCATCATAAACAACAATAAATTATTTAAACAGTAATTTATTAAAATGGCATGAAACAGTTACACTGAATACAGGCATGGGTCATAATTACCTTTTTCCCGTGACAACACTTGTTACTCTCAACGCGGCTCTCGCCAAACTGATTTCGCGGGATAAACGTGTAGAGGGACTCAATGACTCCAGCTACTGCGAAGAGCGGCAAAATCGCACGCGTCGTTGAAGAATTATAAGCGAACTACAAAAGTGCGGGTAATTTTGACCCAGCCCCCATGACGCCGGGTTAAACGCGATCCTGCCTCAGTCATTTTTGATATCCAGCTTCCATAGGTAGTATACGTTTGAGTTTTATTTCGTTTTGGGCTCGAAATTTTTAAATCACATTAAAACATTGTAAGTTAGATGTAAGCTAGTCATTCAATATATTTATTATAATATTTATTTATTACATTATAATAATAATAATAATCGCGTTTGTGTTTTGGAACGTGTGGTGACGTAACACGGTTTGGGCATCCTTGCCCAAACCGTGTTACGTCACGACGCGTTCTCTCTCGTTCTACGCGTTCTCACGCGTTCTATCTCTTAAGTCATAGAGAATAACGCCCCTGGGGCCTTATTCTCTATTGTATTGCAAACCACGCGCGTTACTTGGCTTAGGCAAGACAACGGCGTGGAATCTGAAAAAAATGTATGGCGTAAGCCTTAGTTGTCATTCCCTACCGCGACACGGTACGGTTTGAACTGTCAACTAAACGTGTCGAAGTCTGCCGCGTTATGAAAACTATTCGTTTCAAAACGTGTCATGCGCGATTCGAATAATATAGATACAAATCAATCATTTTTGAAGTTTGCGTTTTGAGGGCTTAGTCCTATATTGCATTTTAAAACTTCCTACTGTCGAGCCGACAGTCGTCTCTCGGATGTCCATATATTTTTGTATGGACATCCGAGAGACGACTCTCAGCTCGAGAGTAGGGAGTTTTAAAATGCAACCTCGGACTAAGCCCTCTGGAACACGTTGTGACGTAGCACGGTTTGGGGAAGGAATATAGAGAATAAGGCCCCTGAAATGAAATAAACCATATCTATCTTACCTATTTAATGTAACAAATCGCGTCAGTTTATCCCTTGCACCGCCTCGCCCGTTTTCAATTAAGTGTTATTTGTCAAAGGCGCGGAGTGTGGGTAAGTCGACATTTAGTGGCGACGAGCAGTGCATGGGATTTCTCATGGGACCTTCTTTTCTACAATTTGTAAATAGAGATTAATTTGTATGAGTATCTAAAACTTTAATGAGTTAAATAAATAGAGGAGGATAAGAGGAGTTATGTTGGATACCAGTAGCAAAGCATTTATTTTTTAAATTCATTTTTACTTATTAATATTTACACTTTAATATTTTATGTGTAATCGCGACAGTTTAAAAAATATTTCGTTGTTTACCTAACAGATATATTTTTTTTTTACTTTTTTATTTTTTGAGAATGAAAAAAATAAAAAATAATAAAAATGAATCAAATACGCGTAAGTTCGTGGAATCACATTAATAATACGCTTTGCATATTTGGTGCTTGTAATGCGTATAACACATAGCTACATGATAGAGTGCCAAATTGTTGAGGAACGTTTAAAATATGTTTTTGAAGTTTATTTTATATTGTTACTTAATACTTAAACAAGGGTGGTGACCCTTGTACGATATTTGTTTTTTTTTGGTAAAGTCCGATAGAGAACGCTAAGCACTAACGGCCGGTTTCTGGAAACCCAAATCACGATTGATCCAAGTTTGACACATAGTAATTATTAGATTTTTTTTGTTGATCATCGTTCGAGAAACTGGCCGTAAGTAGTGATAAGACTGCCTATTGTATAAACATTAAAGGTTTGAATTTAATTATGTTTTTGTATAATCTAGATTAAGGCGTAAAATAAAATGTATTCTGGTATCATAAATACAAAGAGATTTTCTAGTTTTAAGATACCATAATGGCTAAACATCTTTTTGAAGTAACCAATACTTATATTAATTACAGAATTAGCGTGTTTTGACTCTATTACTAATTACGACTGGTTTAAGTGACATTTGAAGAGAAGGTATAAAGTGGCACTTATTCTGTTGCCTCGATCACACGTACCGAGTAAACCGGCGAGACAGTGAAGTATTTAAGATACACTGCGCGCTAACGCTGCAACGTTCAACAGTAAAACTGATGTCGACGCGCAGTGTATCTCAAATACGTCACTGTCTCGCCGGTTTACTCGGTACGTGTGATCAAGACGTAAGGAATAAAAGTTAATGAGAATTCCACTCGAGTTTTATCATTATCGATCAGTCTGAGATCTTTTTATACAAATTATATTATTATGTTAAATATAATTTTAGTTAATGCAGCCAGTATCTTTGGTACGCTTTCGATTGATACAGATTTGGATCAGTTGAGCTATCTTTAGATTGTTTGCAACGGTCTGTAGATAGCTCAACTGTTTCTTATGTAGTTTATATATACCTATGTAATAGTCGTAAGTATGTTTGTGCATAATGTCTATAAATTTTCAAAAAAAAGAGTAAATTCAACTTAAAAACATTGTTACAAAAATATACAAAAGTCAAAGCTTCAGATAGCATTCAGACCCGTATTATTTCCGCTATAAAACCTTAAAGAGATTCCACCCTCATACAATTCCCATAACAAACTCGACCGCGACTACCTTGCTCTGTGCGAATACTGTGTTATAATAAGGCTGTATAACGTGCCATGAGCGGAGCGAGAAGCACCAGCGATTAAACAATTACTGGATTGTCTATAAAGGAATGAGAGGCAGCTATATGAACTATCGTCGTACCTCGTTGAAACTATGTGCCAAGTACAGCGTCCTGAATATAATGGGTAAGTGATTATTTATGTAATTAATCTACTTTATGTTGTATGACGTTTCTCATTAAAAATGGTAGGCATTTTAAAAGCACAACCTTAATCTACACAAAGGTTTGTTGGAAGAAAATGCTAATTAGCACTAAGCTTACCTCTAATATATTTATTACTGCAGTAAATTCTAATACTCTTATCATATCTATTTCTGATGCTGTAAATAATAAATAAAAAATAAATTCATGGACAATTCACACATAACACTCTAGTCCCAAACGCTGTAAAGCTTGTACATATATAATGTTTCATTTTATATCTATTAGCATTTGTCTATATATATGATCTCATAGAGACAAACGCTTGTCGCTCCACTCCATCCGTAGCCACAGTCTAAAGTAAAGTGATTTGCCAGAAGGGCCTGTCTTTATGTCGGAAAACTCAATAATCTCGATTGCCGTCCGCCCTCTGTGAGGACAGTCTGCAAATAAACTGAGGACTTTTGATACGAACGTCCTCGTATTGACGTGCTGACGCTACTTACCTTACTTGACTTAGGTAATGGTATGGTTATATTATAAAACCCCCGAGCAGTACCTCTACCATGAGTCACAGTAAAATCGCCTGACTTTACTACAGTAGTTACGTAAATATTAGTATTACGAATTTTAGTACCCAACTATCCGCTAGAGGCACTGGACAAATCTTCATACATTTTTTGAGAGAGGCCTATTTAGGCTAGCAGGAGCAAAGGGATGGTGAACGTTTGCTAGAGTTGTTAGAGACCACACTTCCATAAGCATTACTGAAAACCAGCGCTAGTGGCTGGTGTAGAGCTCAATGGTTCTACACCAGCACAAGCTGAGTGATGACCACTTTCAGTATTTTAGCATTAAGTAAGTAATTGTATCTTTTTGTATGTTCTAGCATTAAATAAAGTACTGAAATAAAGTATTCTATTCATTGCACCGGGGTTGAGCACTTCTGAGTGTCTATGATCTAAAAAAGACTTTATTCACAAACAAACTTTCGACTATTACAGTAAGTACCTACTTTATTTATTTATTTGGTAGAATGAGGGTTTACAGTGGTGTTAATTAATAATAAAAATTGTTCCAGCACAATCTCACCCTTAAAGGCATGCAAATAATACAATAATACCTACAATAGGATGGGCAGTCGTTTTCCCTTATAGTTAATTCATTATTCTAATTTTAGATCATCATTTAAAAACTCGGTTATACTGTAATGAAATGAAATGAAAATGAAAATATTTATTTGTGTAACATATAGGTACATATATATTTACAAGGTTGGGACCTTCTTTAAAGTATATGTACTTGTGTTAGAAGGCCCCACTCTTCCATATCCATGGAATGTTACAATAAAGTACGTTCGTTTACTTATAACATTTTACAAATTATTTTAAGTATTTAAGTTAGGTTAAGTTTAATTTTAAGTATAAATTTAAGTACAAGTATTAATCAAAACAGAGTGTGTTACTGTAATAACATCTCTTTACCGATCTCTTTACCATCTCTTTACTTACGAACTGTACAAAGGTATATATAAAATACATTATGTATACGCATAGTTAAGTCGACTGTCAACTAGACATTAAAATATGACAACATATAAATGACATCGATCGCCGGGCTCATATATAACTATGGTAAAGTTGAATATCCCTCCAATGTAAGGGTAGTAGGGTAGCCTAGTGCCCCATAGCCCGGGGCGCGGATATTACGTACGATGTTACTTCGCGTACGGATACAACCGGATATTTGAACCTGATAGTCATATCTAGTCTGATTACTAATATCTAGTAATAAAACGAAAAATATCAAAGGCATATTATAAAATATCTGATTATATAGAAGATTGTTTCATATTTTATTTTATCTTATTATTGTATCTTCTATACTAATATCTATTATAAAGAAGTAAAGTTTGTGTGTTTGCATATTTGTTAAATTGTAAGGGGTAATTTCGGAATCTACTGAACCGATTTAAATTTTCTTTCACCACATTATTGCTGAGTGTGATAGGTTATATAAAAAAACGAAAAATAAAAAGGTTTTTACGTGGTAGTCCGTTTTGCAAAGTGAATCGGAGAAAAAACGGTCGAATTATGCCCAACGAAGTGGGCACGGGTCAGCTAGTGTTTAATAGTTCTAATCAAAGTCAAAGTCAAAATTACTTTATTCAAATAAATAAATAAATATTCCAGGACAATTCACACATCACACTCTAGTCCCAAACTAAGCAAAGCTTGTATGGGAACTAAATTGCTGATAGAATACTTAAATACATTTTTTGTTGTAAATACATACATAGTAACACCAAGACACAGAACAAATATTGATGTTCATCACACAAACATTTGCCCTGGGTGGGAATCGAATCCACAACCAACAGCATGGAAGTCAGAGCTACTACCAACTGAGCTGTGATGCCTGTCGAAGTTGGTAAGGTACAAAAATTACACTAAACAAAAGAAGTAGGTAGATTATGTGAGTACCTACTGTCCAGTGCTAATGTGTGCCAAAATATATGTTATTTATAATGCTAATTGCAATAAACAATAGCATGTCCCGTCACACATTGACTTATTGCTCCTATAAATGTCCCATTGCAGTCCATAAGAGTCGAGATCTGACTAAAAACTTTTTTGTTGTAATTGACGATCACTTGCCTGTTTTGGACCGACCTCTCGTAGATTATTTTTAAGTAGCTTTACAAAAAGAGGTCCTTATATAGAATCAAATAGTGGTAATATATAATTATTTAAAAAGTTGGTGGATCTACGCTGAAGACAGAAATGTTTGAAAAAGTTAGGGAAGACCTTTGCCCTGCGGTGGGATATGATAGAATGGATAAATAAAAAAAACATTTGTAAATCAAAAAATTTATTTCAGGCAAATAATGCTAAGTTGTTTAACAATAAATTAAAATAAACGTACATTTCGACTAATAAATAATAGACTAGAAGATAGATTCTCTTAACTTGATAAATAAAAAGTAGTTGTAGATTGAGTTGTAGAGTTTTTAGTCCTGTACAAATATCACTATTTATTCTCGAGTTTAAAAGGAACCGCTTGTTGAACTCTTTAGATTTTATTTAGATTAACTATCGTATAAAAAGTAGGCGTTGACTTTATGTCACCATTACGTATGGTAATCAATACATCAAGTCTGCGCTATCTTTTTATAAGATAGACTGTTAGAATTTTACCACAATTATATTTAACACCAGGTTTTCTATATATTTTATGAATATGTACAATAATAGTCGTAATTTTGTGTGTATCACAATATATATAGTAGTTTACAACAATAGCAACATAAACTACTAACTGACATTAAACAATACTACGAAGTTCCGTTATTATAACACACTGTGCTTATTAAGTCATAATAGAGCCAGAAGTCATAAAAAAGTTAATAAAACTGCAAGTGTTAGACTAAGAAAACTAGCTATGGAACGCAAAAAGGCACAAGTATGAACATAAGCAAAAAATCACATGAACTAATGTTGAAGTTGAAAAACATAACGTAAAGCTTGGTGATGAAATAAATAAATAATGCTGGACAATCCACACAATATCATCTAGCCCCAAGCTAAGCAGAGCTTGTGTTATGAGTGCTAGAAGACTGACATACTTAATACAATACATTACGTAGATAGATATTTTTTATTATACATATAAAATACCCAGAACACCCGGAATAAATATTTGCAGATCGTACAAACATTTATCCTAATGCGGGAATCGAACCCGCAACCTCCGCGTCGCAGGCGGACCATCACCCACCGCGCCACATTGGTCGTCAATGGATGACAAACCTGATGCTAAGCAGCAATTTGTGAGGGTCAGAAAGAGTCCATCACGCGGGAAAGGATGATAAGAATCATTTAAAGTTTGAAGAATAAATAAATAAAAACTTTATTGAAGAATTTTATGCACTTTATTGTTTACTCTCTTTGAAATTTCTTCAAAGAGAGGTCTTATCGCATACCGTAACTAAATCTAGTCTAGTTTGAAATTACAGCAACACGAGAATGACAGAGATCCCATTTTTTTTTTTTTTTTTTTTTCTCTAACCTATCTCGTCCCACTGCTGGGCAAAGGTCTCCCCCAAGTCCCTCCGCATTCTCCGCTTTTTTCCACCAATTCCCCTCGAAAGTGTCTAGGTCGTCCCGCCATCGTCTCCTTGGTCGGCCTCGACGCCTTCGTCCGTCTCCAGGCATCCATGGTGTAACGGCTTTAGCCCATTTTCGAGAGATCCCATAATTTAAAAAAATATATGTAACTGCTGTTTTTTCAAAATATAATATTGACATTATATTAACTATAATATTGTCACTAGCGGCCGGTTTCTGGAAACCCAAATCACGATTGATCCGAGTTTGACACATAGTAGGTAATTATTAGATTTTTTGGGGTGCATGGAAAGAGCCTCCTCGTGGCGCACACCGGTAACAGCTAGGCACGGTAAAGCAGTGTCTAGTCTGGCTAATCTTTCCAACACGATGCTACAACATAATACAGTTGTAGCATCGACACGATAAGAAGAAGATTAGATTTTTTCATTGATCATCGTTCGAGAAACCGGCCGTTAGGCTAGTATTAAAGGATTTTGACAGTACATTTCCGGGGTAGGCCACAGCTTAGTATTATTTACTCCGAGGTGCAGTAAACAGTTCGAATGCAACATAAGTGACATTTGCTCACTTTTCGCATAATTTACTAATTTAACTGCATTATAGTAAAAACTGTTTCAATGATTCTGACATTGTCCTATAGGATTTAGCACCTCGCTTAGCCGCCGTATTCACAAATGCTTGATAGCGATTTGTTAGTTAACTATACCAAAATACTGTTACCATGTAACCATGACCAACATACCTACCTACCTACGTACTTATTACTTAGAATTATATGTATAATGTACCTACTTACCTAAGCTTCGCCGTTAGCGCCTACATACCTAAGAACTACCTAATAAGTCTCATTTTAAGTGAACTATATGTTGTTCTTTATGAGATAATAAATTCTTTAAACCGAAAATGAGAATATATTACTATGTAGAAAATGACAAATTAAATTATAATTAAATATGTATAACGCATAGTTGACGCATCTACGTATTAAGTGATAAGGTGCATGTTCTAATGCTTGACTCTAAATTGATTTATAAACAAAAAACAAACAGAAAATTATCATGGATAAAACGCTATTTATTTACACATTGTAAATTAATAAAAATGTGTAAAGTGTGTCTACTGACTCTAAATTCATTACTTTTAATCAATATTACGTTGTTATGAATAAGGGGGTTACTTTTTAAGTTCAATTGATGAGGTTTTTGTATTAGAAAGTTTACTTATTTGGTAACCGACTTTACACCTGCTTTTAATAGTTTGTTTGACACTTTATTTCTACTCTAGGTTAAATATGACTTAATTCTTTACATATCTTCCTAATAAATAAAATTAGTATCATTTAGTATGAAATAGTATTTCAACAAGAAAAATGTTAATTACAAAATGTTTTTTAGTAGAATTTTAGATTAGTAGAAATTTTTACGTATAAGTAATTGAAGTTGCCACTCACTGAAATAAAATAACTTGAGAATGAACCCTTGACACGATGAATGATTAAAGTACGTAGGAGACCCAGAAAAAAAGACACAAAGGTCACATAGGACTGGCTGAATATACGAAAAAACCTTAGTTTTTCTTTTCCAGATGGATTTAAAATTGGAATATCCTTAACTGTATTGGCGAGCGACCAATCAGAGCTCGTTATCCGGCTCGGAGTGAATGGCGTGGGCGCGAATGGCGGCAATTTTTATCCAATCTCATGTATTTCCGGCGCAGGCTCGGCTCTTCCGGCGCGGAAACGAGGTGAGAGGAGCAAGGGAATACGAACGAAAACGACTTCATACGAATTTCGAATGAACACTATTCAAAGACTATTAAGTTCATTCTCTGTTTAAGGTGGGTTTAGAATTTGTTTCAGGATTACACTTTTTTTTCCTGCTCGAAAATTTAATGCATTTGACATTTTACAGGTTTTTTGTTTTTTTTGAAGTGAAAACTTCTTTAGCGGCGCTGGGTGGGTAAAAACTTTCAAACTCGCGTCAGGGTCACGTGACGTCGAAAAAGCGTAAGATCTTATTTAATTTTTATACATTGCTCGTAAAACAAGAGACGACAAAAGAACACACTTGCGGTCACGCGACGTATGACTCAAACAATTAAATAGTGTTGTGGCGACATCGTACAAGGCGAGTACAAGGCGCTGCCAACACGCGGTGCGGTGCGGAGCGCGGGGGCGGAGGACCGAGGAGCGGCACTCGCGCGCCGGCAGCCGACAGACGCTCTGAGCACCCTCGCACGGGAAACACGTATCGCTCGCCGCGCGCGCATAACCAGATAGACGCTATTATATCGTACGAATCGTTTCGCCTAACTTGTATTTAACTGTATCGCTTCCATCTTATTGAAGTGAAAACTCAGTCAGGGTCACGTGACTCGTGACGTTCATCGAACGTGACGTTCATCATTCGTTGTCTTCGTCGTTGTGTCAATGTCAATGACATGACACAATCACAATGACACAGACACATTCGCGCTTGCGCGAATGTGTCTGTGTCAGTGTGTCTTCGTTGTCTTCGTCGTTGTGTCACATTCGCGCTTGCGCGAATGTGACACAATCACAATGACACAGACACATTCGCGCTTGCGCGAATGTGTCTGTGTCATTGTCATTGTCGTTGTGTCGACATGACACAATCACACTGACACAGACACATTCGCGCTTGCGCGAATGTGTCTGTGTCAGTGTGTCTTCGTTGTCTTCGTCGTTGTGTCACATTCGCGCTTGCGCGAATGTGACACAATGACATGACACAATCACAATGACACAGACACATTCGCGCTTGCGCGAATGTGTCTGTGTCATTGTGATTGTCATTGTCATTATGACGACTGTGGTCGCGCTTGCGCGAATGTGTCTGTGTCAGTGTGTCTTCGTTGTCTTCGTCGTTGTGTCACATTCGCGCTTGCGCGAATGTGACACAATCACAATGACACAGACACATTCGCGCTTGCGCGAATGTGTCTGTGTCATTTTCATTGTCGTTGTGTCGACATGACACAATCACACTGACACAGACACATTCGCGCTTGCGCGAATGTGTCTGTGTCAGTGTGTCTTCGTTGTCTTCGTCGTTGTGTCACATTCGCGCTTGCGCGAATGTGACACAATGACATGACACAATCACAATGACACAGACACATTCGCGCTTGCGCGAATGTGTCTGTGTCATTGTGATTGTCATTGTCATTATGACGACTGTGGTTATATTTTTGAAGTGAAAACTTAAAAGTGAAAACACAGACACATTCGCGCTTGCGCGAATGTGTCATTGTCATTGTCATTGTCGTTGTGACACAGACACATTCGCGCTTGCGCGAATGTGTCTGTGTCATTGTGATTGTCATTGTCATTATGACGACTGTGGTTATATTTTTGAAGTGAAAACTTAAAAGTGAAAACACATTCGCGCTTGCGCGAATGTGTCTGTGTCATTGTGATTGTCATTGTCATTATGACGACTGTGGTTATATTTTTGAAGTGAAAACTTAAAAGTGAAAACACAACGTTAATATTGAAGTTTTCACTTCTGCCGGCACTCCCGGAGTGCTACCATTTTTTTTTTATTATTTTGTAAAGATTTTATTTTATTTATAATTCGCGGGATAATCATATTTAGTATATAAAAAGTTCGAACGTAGATAAAGTAGCTGGAAAAGTAGCTGGTGATACCAATAGGTAGGTAAAATTATAGTAATTTGAATACGAGTTATTTTTATGACTAGTTACTGTATGTGCCTTGAATTTAGTAATAAATATGCCACAAGAACATGAAATATTCCGTAATGAGTATTTAATTCAATTTTTGCTAGCTTTCCTGAAGGTTACATTAAATGACTTATATGTATATGGTCAGTGTGGGCAAGTCCGGCATAGTTTTCTTAAATTGAATTTCAATTTAACTTTAAAAATCGAAATAAAATTTATTAGTTACTTTAAGTAGTCGGAAAATATTGGTATTACATTTATCTTTCTATATCTATCTAAAAGTAGGGTTAATTGTGATTGTCTTCAGATTTATAGCATTTTTTTGTAAAGTAGGCATCTAGACGGACTTCCCAACCAGTTTGAGGCAAGTCCGTCTAGTAGCAATAAAATCGTAACTAGTGAGCCAATATGTATGAAAACCTTATCGATAAATGATGAAAAGCTGCCGTTGAAATAAGTGTTTTAATCGTGTGACTTTAAGGTATACTTTTAAAGAAAAATAAAATTATTAAAATCAAGGGCAAGTCCGGCATATCTTTGCTGATGATGTACTTTCAGTGGTTGTAAACATTTTCACAAAGTACCCACTTACGATTTTTTTTTGTCAATAACATACAAATCAATACACAAGAATCTTTATTTGTAAACAAGTAATCGTTAATAATGTAATGTATGAATTTAGAAATGGTGTGGCAAACTATTGCCGGATCTGTAGCTACATTTATAACACTTTCTGCCAGTACGAAATAAATGAGTATGGGATAATTTTCTAAACCAGATCTTTGTTAAAACGATAAATGTTCACAAAGTCCGACATGATGTGCCATGCTACATGAGTCAGGTATAAAAAAATCAGAAACTAACAAAAAGGTTGGTTAGTTCCATGCTTTCAAAATATGTATTCACAATTTATAAACTTTTAAAGAAAACTTATAGGTGATGCTAGTCCTCTTGCAAACATACCAGTGCATCTTTCACTTAATTATTTACTATACACAAAGTAAATACAGAAAAATAAACTTAAATAGATTAGATTTACAGAAGCAAGCCTGAAAAGAGTTCACTTTCGTAGACAGGCGAATAATACTTACAAGTTGAATAAACAGTATAAAATAATTATAAAATTTGAATTACTAAAAAGGTTGACAATATCTGGAATTAAGGCAAGACCGGCATATGACGGACTTGCCTTATGTATAGTAGACGGACTTCCCAACTATAACATTCGAAGCTTGGATTTTTTCTATTTGTTATAATTACGAAACTAATGCGTTATTTTTGAATCGGACACCAGTTATACATTCCCGAATCTGTAAATGACCTACTTTATCACAGATATTCAGAAAACTCGTTAGATTTCACACCTTTTTTTTCATTTTTCGACGAGACGTCAAACTTCAACTTCAAGTTAAATTCGCGGAAAAAATTGGTTGTCAATTTTTTTCCAACATTAAGATGTTAGCGACATCTATTATTCCTAGTTCGAAGTAACTCAATGATACTGTTTTACCAACCGAGTTATATGGCTCTAGCTATTCAAAAACGGAAGTTATTGCCACTAGACGGACTTAGGGCCTAGACGAACTTACCCACACTGACCTTACCGCAATTATATTGTCTGCATTATTGTCTATGGTTTTGCATAGACAATGCAAAACCATAGACAATAATGTTGATATAATATATTTATTTTATTTAAGTAATTATATCTATGCTCATAACATAAAACATTTTGTAATCTACTACCAGTACCCCAAGTAGGTACGAGATTTCCATACAAAATCGGTGGCTCGACGATTGTGTTTCTGATATCCGTGTGTGCACAAACTCGTACTTGGGGTACAGCTCTTTTTTTTATAATCATTTTTATAAGACAAGACATTAGTAGACTACTTAGTACAAAGTGATGATCATGAGATCAGTCTGACCTTGTATTTTCCAACTGATGACGGATATCATCATAGATCATTTTGCAAATCGCAGTAGCATGAGAATTACTTCTTAAATGTCTTACTTTTCAAAAAATGCCCACCGTTTTATGAAAATTGTAATAAAAACAGTAATATTCATAGTAGGTAAGTATCTACTTATTTATATTTATGGATCACGCATCACACTCTAGTCCCAAACTAAGTAACGCTTGTACTATGGGAACTAGACAGCTGATAGAATACTTATATACTTACCTTTTTTTGGTAAACATACGTAGGATACATAGTAACACCCAGACACAGATTAAATATTTATGTTCATCACACAAACATTTGCTCTGGGTGGGAATCGAACCCACGACCCACAAGTATGGAAGGCAGAGCTACTACTAACTGAGCTGTGAAGCCTGTCACTAAAGGCTAATTACATATTCTTATAAAACCTACAAAATAAATAGTGCAGTGATGCTGCAAGGTATCGCCAGTCAAGGTATTGTTGACGCGCAGTGTGACTCGGATACGTTAGGTTTACGTAACGCGGCAGATTTGTTTGTGATAGAACTTTACGGTACTATGTTCGCCGTCATTGGCGGTGACCGTTTTCTGCAGAATTTATGACTAATGCGTATTACTATGAAAAAACCGAATAATTACCAAATATACGAATAAAAACTAATAGTAGGCACTCTAGCAAGTAAGTACCTAAAAAGTATGTTTATAATTAATGCGGATCTAGACTTTAGATGCGATTATAGATAAGTATCTATAATATAATTTGTCATAATATGTAATGATGAAAAAATAATATATTTATACAATAAAACTTCAGTGCTGTGAATTCTATACAAATTAATAATTATCTACTTGAAGTCTGCGCTAACTTTTTATAGGATAGGCCGTAAGTTTTTAAGAAATACAAACAATCTGTAAAAAAGTAAATTTTTAATCAATTATATGACCTATATTGATGTTGTAAACACCTTTCTATGAAGATTATCTCAAAAAGTTTCCTAAAAATAGTGTGTCACTTGTACTACACCTAGATTCACAGACAATAAAAGTGATATGATTTGATATAAAGTTTTTTTTATCATGCAAAAGTAATCATTTAAATTAGTTCAAAGAAACTGTCTCAAAGATTCGGGCCCCAAATCTTGCAGTCAAGTTTTTCAATTCGCAATCGAAGTTCGCGCCAAAATTGAAACAAAAACAGGGGTGTTTGAATCCCGGGGGATTGCACCCTTCGCCCTCCGCGGCGAGGTGTTGGAGTAGCGAAAGAATTGTTTTTGATTGTGTTTTATAAAGGCTTTTTGAATATAATCCAATGGTAGATGCACAAGTGTGTATGGATGTATGAGTACCCTATTCTTTAATAAAGATAAAGATAAATTTATCGTTTAACTGTTGTATGATCTTAATAGTAAAGTAGTACAAGTTTATGCAGTTGTCCAGTCCGGACGTACAATAAGAGGGTAATGAACAGAGTCATACCCACAAAATATATCCATGGGTTCAAATTTAAACAATCAAAATAGGTATTGTATTTAATTCACATTACATATTTTTACATTTCTTTAATGCTAAGCATTTAGACATGTTCATTTTAGATTGAAGGATTAGTAATTTGAATGACTATCTACTGGTATTGATTCTCGATCGAGTAGGTATACATTTTTAATAAGAACTCTTTTTTTTTCAAATCCAATACCTTGACGCTGGCGCTAGTTGGTCCCAGCCGCAGCACAGTAATAAGATCAACCTATATCAGTCCACTGCTGGACGTAGGTCTCTGCAAAGACGAAACACTGAGCCCGGTCTTCGGCTCTTCTCATCCAGTGTTTGCCAGCTACATTACGCAGATCGTCGCTCCATCTCGCCGGAGGGCGTTTTAGACTACGCTTGCTTCAACGCGGACTCGACTCCAGTTTCCCTTTGCTTCAACGATAGTCTTCGGCAAACATGGTCGGCGCACTGCCACTTCAACTTGCTAATTTTTTGAGGCCCGTCGCAATATAATAATATTATATATTATTTATAGAGCTACTAAATATGAGTTAGACAAAAAACGACAGTTATACAGAAGCATCGTCATTATGTTGTTGAGACGTAGGCACCCCCGCCCACTGACCACGAGGACTGGCGGCAATCATCCTATTAAGATTTTGGAATTAAGAAATTGTTTTTTTTGTCCTTCGTGATTCTGTCTACTTACCTCTGAAGAGCTAACCTGCCAAAAAAGCCGTGTCACGGGATAGCTTCCGTGCTACAATTAAAAAAAAAGAATAAATAAATACATATTCACGACATTTCACACATCGCGCTCTAGTCACAAACTAAGCGAAGTGTATACTTACTATGGAAACTAGATTGCTGATACACATTTTTTTGTAAATACCTACATACCTACAATAAGTAATATCATCATCTAAAGATGTAAAATGATTCTAACCTAAAATATGTGATTATATTAACTAATACTTATGGTTTATCTAATAAAAAGTTAGCGTTGACTTTATGTCACCATTAGGTAGATACGCATGGTAATCAATACTTCAAGTCTGCCTGCGCTAACTTTTTATAAGATAGACCGAATGTTTTTGAAAGTACCTACTTAGTTTTAAGAGTCTCATTTTTTTCTGCATTTATTAAGCACATTAATATGAAAGTAATTTTAAGAGTCTCATTTTTTTCTGCGTTTATTAAGCACATTAATACCTGTCATTTTGAATATGAGCTACTCTGTGTAACTCCCATCCATTTGTCATAATTTAAGATAATAATGACCACAAGGTGGCTTTTTAATATCATTTCGTATCGAGATCGGATCCGGATTTTTTGCGATTCCCTAAAAAGTTTATAGAAAAACTTGTGTGAAATTGACAATTGGCCTGTAGGGGAATGCTAGTAGCCTTTGTTTTTATTCCATTAAGCTTTGGTTTAAGCTCTGCTTTCCATGCTGTGGGTTCGATTTCCACCGAGAACAAACATTTGTGTAATGAAAACTGATGTTTGTTCTGTGTCTGAGTGTAACTATGTAATGTATGTATGTAGTTACAATATGAAATATGAAATATATACAATTGTATATACCTTAGTTATTTGTAGTGTTTCGTGAAAAGTCCAAGAATATTTATTTATTTATTTAATCTGGAATTTTAATTCGACTATGTGAATTCTTCTATAAGTTTGATAACAAGGTGATGTCAGTATGCAGCGGGTATGTGGGAAATAACGATAATGCACTCCCTGGCGAAGTGGACGCCACAGGACAGTGCACGCAGTAGGAGAACAAACATTTCGTACTTTTTTTGTACATTTTGTACATCTAAAAACAATATGGACTCATTGGTTTCTAAACTAAGTTCTAAATGATCCTTGTGATTTTACTGAATAAAGTAATTTTTGACTTTGACTTTGACTTTAGTACTTATTAATTGGGTTGGGAACCACCACTTTATAGACTTATGGACTCATCATCATCATTGTCCATCTATAGCAGTCCACTGCTGGACGTAGGTCTCTCCCAAAACGCGTCACTGAACCGGGTCTTCGGCACGGACACATACAAATCATAATTTATGAATCGAAAAAGTAATCGTACAAATGAAAGTCGTTTCATTCACGGAATGATGTCTAGCAGTGGGCTTCAGGATGATTTTTATGTAGATATTATTTTTATGTAGGTATTTTCATAAACAAATTATGAAAATACCAAAATAAAATCAAAAAATTTATTAAAATAGCGTGATATTAAATAGTGACATTTTATTAAAGGAATGCATTTTGAGTCTACTCGTATGTTATAAGACTTTTGAGAAACTTTTGTCCAACATGCTACAGACATATCCTACTGCATGTCTCCACACTATGCGAGGATGACTTAGCAGTCGGTGCGCAGGCGCCGCTCGTCGCGTCGTGATTACCGCGAGCTGACGGCGCATGGCGTCTTCAAGAATGTTTTAATGCGACACCCAGAAGACCAGCGTCTCAACCTTAATAAGATGTCAAATTTAAAAAAGAACGGAGTGAAAACTGCGTGGAGGCACTAGCGTGGTAGCAAGGAGTTTTTATATTTATTTTTCAATCGAATAGCTATTATAATTATTTATTTATTAACCCCCTATCTTATAAAAAGTTAGCGTTGACTTTAAGTCATCATTACGTATGGTAATCAATACTTCAAGTCTTCGCTAACTTTTTATAAGATAGACCGATATTGTTTAACAAATCATGAAATAAACTTAATTAAAATACAGATAGCCAAAAACGGATGTAATTTTAAGAATAAAACGTGCACTTAACTAAAAAATCGATCGACAGTCACTAGATAGTAATATGTAGATAATAATAAAAAGTAGTTAGTATATGTAGGGGAGACCTAGGATAGTTGTTACAGAGGAGAGTTGTTACAAGGCCGATTTCTCGGAACCTATGATCGTTAGTGAGCTGGCAATGCCACTCAATTGATTCTTTTTAGATGCGCTTTTTGATAAAACAAGTGTCTCAGGCATCAGGCAAATGGTTGCCCGAGTACGACGTCTGCATGAAAAAAAAGCCGAAAAGTATTTTTTTTGTCAAAATTTTGGTTATATTTATATCGTGACACATTAAATTTAGGTGGTTATGTTATTTTTTTGTATACTGTAGGGTTATTGAAGTTTCAAATAGTGGCGTTGTTTTGATGATCCTTTACGTTGTTGTGAAATTATGAATGTTTATTCTGACCAGGTCGTAATTTTCGACACCTAGGAGAGTTGTGACACGCTGTAACAACTCTCCTATTTTAGTTTGTTTGCTTTGAATTTTATGTCATTAGCAATCCAATCAAAAGGTTTCAGTTCAGGAGTGGAAAGGCAGGTCGAGAATGGCACTAGGAGTGAGCTGCTGTACATCTGTCATAATAGATTGGATTACAGACATATTTTATAGCGGCTGATATTGTCATGATGCCATAGTTACTTAAAAAATATTTATTTCTTATAATCTTAATGTCTGTAGTCTCAACAATTATGCCAAATGATAATTGAAGTATTATTAAAGGGTGTGTGTTTTATAATTCTTATAAAAGTCATCTTACCTATCAAATATAGTATTGATAAACAGCTGTAACAACTTACCTTGGTGCCTGTCACAACTTACCTCGGTGTTAGGAGAGTTGTTACAGTTTGAGTTGTTTCTGTTTTGGTAGATTTTCTCAGAAACCTAACAACTTGCATATAATGTCATGACTGTTTCTGATAGAGGAAAGATTGCTCTATATTTAGACATAAAGTTGATAACTGTGCTATGTTTCTTTATTGAGATATGTGGTTTTAAGTAAAAATTGTAACAACCCTCCTTGGTCTCCCCTACCTATTTTCTTAGCTGTCTACCGTGCCTGGTATACGTTTTAGTAAGGTTTTAAAGAGATTACCCCTTTTACTATCAGGCGAGCCATTATTTTATTCCATCATTTTATCCATAATTCTGTTAATCCATCGAATAAATCCTATATACGTTTAGAATTGCCCCTGACAACCCTACAGCATCTTGTATAATTTCTCAGAATTTTCAACGAGTTTTATCAAAGAAATACTCTTATCTACCAAATCTATCGACTGTTTAACCAAACACCTAATTAAATCCCCTGATATCCTTCGAACAGTTCTCAGTATCCGGTGATAGGTGTTTGCACAATCGACGACACGACACTGCGGTTCGAACAAAAATATCGGTAACAGGGAGTGAGCACGAATAAAGGACTATCGTAAACGTATCGCAACAGTGACGTGTTTTAAATACACTGCGCGTCAACATCAGATTTACTGTTGCACATTGGCATTGTAGAACATACCTACCTACGTTAAGTTTACGATTGTCACCTTTTTCGTGCTATCAGCTGGCGAAATGCCTTGTGCAATTTGTTTAGTATTAAGTGAATAGTCATAGAAATATTTATGGACTTTTCACACATCGCGCTCTCATCTCAAACTAAGCAAAGCTTATGCTATGGGAACTATATGCTATATAGTTCCATAAACATATGATAGAATACTTTTTTGAAGTGAAAACTTCTTTAGCGGCGCTGGGTGGGTAAAAACTTTCAAACTCGCGTCAGGGTCACGTGACGTCGAAAAAGCGTAGGATCTTATTTAATTTTTATACATTGCTCGTAAAACAAGAGACGACAAAAGAACACACTTGCGGTCACGCGACGTATGACTCAAACAATTAAATAGTGTTGTGGCGACATGACGTGACGATGACGTGGCGACATGACGTGACGTGACGATGACGACGAAGCCAACGAAGACACAGACACATTCGCGCTTGCGCGAATGTGTCTGTGTCACATTCGTCGTTGTGTCACATTCGCGCTTGCGCGAATGTGACACAACGACATGACACAATGATGATGCGAATGTGTCTGTGTCAGTGTGTCTTCGTTGTCTTCGTCGTTGTGTCACATTCGCGCTTGCGCGAATGTGACACAATGACATGACACAATCACGACTGTGGATAAATTTTTGAAGTGAAAACTTAAAAGTGAAAACACAACGTTAATATTGAAGTTTTCACTTCTGCCGGCACTCCCGGAGTGCTACCATTTTTTTTTTTCTTGTAAATACGAGTACCTACATAGAATACATTAGCAACACCCAGACCAGAACAAATATTTATCTTCAACACACAAACATTTGCTCTAGGTAGGGATCGAACCCACAGTATGGAAGGCAGAGCTACTACCAACCGAACTGTAACCGTAAAATTAGTCGACTATCGTATAGAGGTCGTATCGGTGGCTGTAAATACATATCAGATGTATCTATCGATTGTTTGCTGTCTGTCGGATCGTACTCATTACTTATTGAGCTGTATGGCCTGTATTGTATCGCAGCGGGAGACGGGTTGCAGTCATTGTCTTAGGCCTTATTACATTCACACGGTCGCTCTGGGGGCCATCAATCGCGATTTTTTGACGTTTGAATAACTTGAAATCAAACTTCGATTGCTTCAAAGAAAATTGCCGCCTTACTGCAAAGAGTTGGAAATCTTTATTTTGCATTTATTACAGTAAATATATTAGTGTTTACTATGTAAATATAATCCTATATCAGACTCTATAAATAAATAAATAATATAAAAATAATGTCCTAATACAGGTATTGCATACTTAAAAGGAGGTATCCAACCACTGTACCTAGTTATTAATTTAAGTTACTGAATAAAACATTTTGTATTTGTATTGTATTGTAATGTTTAACTAAGTACTACTACATTATTAGTTAGTGAAATTATTTAATACATGTAACTTTAACCATTAAGGCTGCACACGCGACGGAAGCTTAAAAAATGGAGTAACTTCTGCCGTTTTCCCAACATTTCCCTTCACTACTCTGCTCCTATTGATTGTAGCGTGATGAAAAGTATCCTATATGTTGCTCAGGAGTATGAAGAATAATTGTACTAAGTTTCGTTAAAATCCGTCGAGTAGTTTTTGTTTCTATAAGGAACATACAGACAGACAGACAGACGACAGAAAACAGACAAAAATTTTACTGATTGCATTTTTGGCATCAGTATCGATCACTAATCACTTCCTGATAGTTATTTTTAAAATATATTTCATGTACAGAATTGATCTCTCTACAGATTTATTTTAGGTATAGAAGAAGATATAGATAGATAAAGTGAATCATATTTTTTTTTTGTGATTCTTTTGACTGTATTTAAAATCCTGATGTTAGAAGATAATAGACGTTTTTTAGACACAACACCAATACGATAAAAATAACGATAACTTATCGTCAGCTACAACGTTTTACATCAAAGACACGACTACTGAAACGATATCGTGTAGTGTCGTGTGAGTGTGTACCAAATGTCAGACAAAACCGATCTAATATCCTATCTTTCGATCAGTATTTACATTATCCGTCCGCATTCGACGTTCAGAGCGATCCGAAGACTGACACATGTCAGAGTACTCTTAACAGGGTGACAGCTCGATCTGACATATTTTAAAGAAGAAGACGATCAGAAAAATTGGCGTTTTGATTGGAGATAAGAATTTGCAAGTATCGAACGGTATACATAAGCTATATGAAAGTAGGCTTCGTCTGTGATTTTTTGCCAGCAGCTTTTTTGATTTTTAAAAACAACTGTCAGTGTCAGTAGTGCTCATGAAAAATAAAACCGTATTCAATAAGTAGAGACAGACAAAATAAGACAGGATTTTTATGTAGGTACAACGCGAACTTTTGTTTCTAAATAAGTTAAGATGTTGAAAACAAAATTTCTTCATTTAATCTGCTCGTCATCTCCCCGGTATAATGCACAAACAAAAAATCGATAAACATAAAAAAACAAACATTTTAATCCATCACTGGCCATCGCATCTACATGGAAACCGATACAAACCCGATAGAGGTCGTAAACCACGAATCATTGTAGGCCGATCTGTTTTTTCATCGTCTCTATAATAAATTTGGACACAAAATAAATAGTTATATCTCAGCGTGCTGTAATTACGTTGTTAATAAGTACAATGGCGCGCTCCGAATCAATCGAGACGTCATTTGCTTGACGTTTCAATCAACGTCGCATTGTTTGTATTGTAAGTTTAATGTGTATAGATTGTGTTACCGATATACCGGTTTTTTGTTCCTCCATTGTGAGATGAAGGCTTGTTTTTGTTTGAGAAGGCTCTCGGCGGGCGCTTATCGAATCCATGTCGAGTATTGAGACGTATCTGTAATTTGTTATGAAATATTAGGTCGGCTCGCTCGATTCATTCAATCGATCCGATTCGAACATTCATTCTTTTTTGCGGAGGATACTGGCCGGCAGTGGCGGTAGCTTCATACAAGCCGAAAAGCCGGGCTTGCCTTACTTCAAAGACTAGTAGGATGCCACGCATCTCTACTTCAAATTCCAAACCTACTGAAAACATCGACTGCCTAACTAACGTATTTTTAAATTTTCGCGCGCCAATTCTTTCACTTCATTACTGTTTATGTACATAACTGGTTAAGGATATCGAACGCGCCGAAATCCTACTAAATAAAATAGCAACGTGAACCGCGCAGCGCGCGCGCGGGCTCATGCATCTCGCTCGCACTCGTGGGCTTGCAACGGGGCTTTGCGGGCGCATATGTCTGTTTCGTTCTAACCTATGCAAAAGTGCTATGAGTTACTTATCTACCTCTGTATTTAATTGTATAGCAATTTGGTCAATTTGTATGGAGCGCTAAGCCCGGCTTTCAATATGAAGTTTGTCACAAACTAGGGTCACGCACGAAGTTCAGTTCGTACTAGAAAACTCTTTGTTTACATTTTGTCATTTGTTGTCTTTGATAGATACGTTTTGGATTTTCATTGTAACATTTCTAACTTTCGTGATTTGTGTGAGATATTGAGTTTAAAATGAGTGCAGATATAGATCATATTGTTTCTTGTGAGGATGTGAAAGTTCTAATAATCGAGAAAATGGTGAAATATTTGTATTTCACGGAGAATAACCAAACTTACACCGGAATTGTAACTAAATATCACGAACAAGTTTTTGAAGAGTTAATAAATTAGTGTAGGTACTAATTGGCTAGGATGGATTGGTGGTTGTATTAAGTCCAATAATAAAATTCGATTACCTAACTTTCAGTCCAGTAAAAAAAGTCAGTACCTACCTACATGCTCCTTCAGAATACCTATCTGTTAAAACCGACGCGCCGACGGTAATTACCTACCTACTGAAGAGGAGAATTTTAAGGGATTTATTTATGAATGTAAAATCTAATCATAAACATGAAACGTAGGTATGTCGGGCTTGCCCTATTCTCAAGCACTAGGCACGCCACTGCTGGCCGGCGGTATTTTATTGTATAGAGACGTCAAATTTTTGAAAAGAGAATGCCTCATTCGCAATGTTGCCAGCAATTAAAAACAAATTAAGATTAAAAAGTCGTTCGGTTTAAGTTATTATCAAGTGCAAATGACCGAGGGGACTGGATGTGCCCGTCACTTTTTGCATAATCAAATAATATTTTTAATCGAAAAATGTATCAAAAGTCTACGCACCTGACATGACACTAAAAGTGTTTTGATGTGAGACTGAACAAAAAACTGCGACCGTTATAAATTACGATCTAATGACTTCGATTCTTAAAAAAATATTTAAAAGTAAATACGCGCTCGTTTCAACTGTGTGTTGCCACATGTCGGGCGTGACTTGCGGGATTGGCGAGCGATGTTTGACCAGCTCCGCATGATAGCTTATTCACCGAATTATTTTGTTTTTATTTGAATCCATCAAGCTTCAATTATTTATCAAATGGGCTTTTGAATATTTGGGATAGGTACTAAAAAATATTTCGCACGCTATAATTATTGTATTCTACTAAAAATATATAGAACTCTTATTAGGGTAAAGCTCACCTTTGTAAATGTCCTATTTTTAAGTATCAGTGTTACAATATTATGCGCTAAAAAAAGCGGGACTTTGCGGCCATAAAACTACAAAAAATTAGAATAAAACCACAAATTTTTTATAACTTAAAAGTTTTATAAGCTAATAAACTTCACTATCTTATAGAATAACATATTATAAGTACTTAATGTACTTTTTTTGTATCATTTTTCGATTGTAACTTGAAATATTGTATGTTTTATATCTGCGCACCTCAAGAGCCCTTGTTGCACAAAGACCACAATAACGATAAAGAATAACAAAAAATGAAGCATCATCAATACGCAATATTGACTAAACAGATACAAAAAAACATTTATAAATATAAAAAATATGTTGCTGAGTGAAACTAAGAAATAACCAAGAGGTTATTTCTTAGGAACTTTATAATAGTATATATCTAATATACTTACTATTTTATGAAATCATAATTGAGTGTAATAGATACATTGAAGGAAGGGCGTATTACTTACTTTTAAGTATAGTTTTCCTTAGTTTGAAGTACACTGTATATTTTTTTCTTCACAAATACATAGATAAATAGGTATGATTTTTCACTCGTAACTGTACATATTGTTTTGAAAATAGCGAGAAAGATTTTCTTTATGAAAAATAAAAAATAGCTGCTTCTTGCATGTGATTTTATTAAATCCGGTTTTTATTTTATATTTTATTTGCGATTTTTTATCGCGTATTGTAAAATACGCATATACTTCCATTAGTCACACAATTTGTTTTTTTTTTATCTTTGTGGGTTCCTCATTAAATGCTGCAACCCTTTGAAGAAGCTCTTGAGAGGACAAAGAATGAACAGTGGCCTTTTGTAATTGTATGATTTATTAGTTTTATTGTATGATTTTTATGAGTTTTATTGTATTTATCCCTGTGCTTAGTGTTTCATGACTGGCGATGTTACCTCTATTAACCACTTGAGGTTCGAAGATAAACCAAACTGTTTGGTTTTTTAGGCTTTTATATTAATTTATATTTAATTTAACGCTTTTTTGGAAGTTCTCATGTTTCTACGGTAATTTGTAAAAATACTTAGTTTTTAAATAAAATGTTTTTATTGTTTTATGACTAAGTACTTATTTTTATAATAAAATCAAGTTTTGCTGTTAAATAATCAAATTGGTGGGCAATTTATCTACATTATTAGGTTTTAATCTCCGAATTGGTTGACAAGTGCATTGTAATAAATAATGTATAATGCTGTAACTAAGAAAATACTTAAAAATACTTAAGTATTTATTTTGTTTAACTTTTTTTAGCACAATCCCTTAAGCATGCAGTGTTCACTGTTTATAGAAACTGCGCCGTACATGATTTTTTAGTTTTTTTTTTTTTTTAGTTTCAATTTGTGAACCAATAATAAAAAAAAAAAAAAAACTTTTAGTACCAATTTAATACTTACATAAAAAGCCTGAATGAAACATTTTAAATCCTAAATAAATCACTTTTTGATTAACATAGAAAAACATTGCAAATGCCTGCACTCCTAACCCCAATGCAAAAACCAACAGACCTTCCCTAATCTCTGTCGACACAAAAATGTTCCCCATAAAACCATTCAGTACCGTAAAAGCGAGTGCAACATACTAACTATTGTGTGTTCTGCGGCTGACCCTTACTGACTGATAAATGATCTGTGCCAACCCTATACAGGATCTGTGTAACTTCTGTAAGTGTAATATAAGCTGTGCCTGCCCCTGGCTTAGTGTTCACGCGATTTTAACCCCATTGTGGGTTGTATCGAGATCCAACGTAGCGGAAACTCGCTGGCAGTGAAAGGGTTGAGTGTTGCCAGCCTTTTAGTGAGCTAAAATGTTTTACGTTTATCGCTCTTATGGCTTTCTTGTTTCAACGTATGGACATGTTATTATGAGAGCTTGCTACTTTACTGCCTAGATTGTGGTATCTAATAAAAACCTTTGCTTTCCAATATAATACCAGTAATAAAAAATACGTGCTACAGTAAGTTCAGCTTACCTTTCCATACCATTCAAGGTATTACTTTGGTAAATGCCAAATAGGTATGTATCCAATTTCAGTTTATTTTTGCTGCTTAGTGTATTAAGCAGTTAAAGTTCAAACTTTTCTATAAAATCTGGCAGCCAGTAAAGTGCCTTCAGCCGCCTACAGATTGTTATTCTCAATCTGTAATCCCTTAGTTCAATTAACGATAGCAAGGGGACAATAACTCCATTGACGCTGCGACCTGTCAAACATACGACACGCGTCAAATCCAACAAATTAAAATAAATGACGCGCGCTATCTCGTCCCGACCAATCACGGCGCGGGAGAAGTGTTGCCAGTTTAAAAATTAAAACGCAATTTGTGGGGCGTTGTCACTTGCGCATCTCAATCTGTCAATGTAAACAATTTTGTTTACATTCGGCTCCCGATGCTCGACTGTTTAATTAGTTTGTTCAACGGTAGAGGCGTTTTATACAGTTCAACAAAAAATACAACTGATAATATGACTTTCTACTTTTTACTCATAAAAAGGTTCAGTAGTAGAAAAAATCTGAATTTGTAATTAATACACAAAAATTGAGATTAAAATCTATCTCTGTTATATTTAGGTTTTTATACTTGAAACAGGGAATAAAGATGAATAGACTTATTATTATTAAATATTTTGGTTGACCATATTTAATAGTTGATATAAGTCTTTCTTATAAAAATCAGACTGTATTACTACTTCGGCCATTGAGATATTTCTTAAAATATTGTATATTATAGATGTATAATCTAAGTGTATAAAAACGCAGATTAACGTATACCCTGCTGTGTATCACAAGACGCGTCCACAAAGGACGTGATCAATGAGACACTACATTGTCATACACTAGGTATGCCTACCTATTTACGAAAAAAATGTATAAGTAGGTAAGTTTAAGTATTCTATCAGCAGTCTAGTTCCCATAGTACAAGCTTTGCTTAATTTGGGACTAGAGTGTGATGTGTGTGATATACATGAATTTTTATTTATTTATTATACACTCGCTAGTAGGTACACCCTTTACTTTCGTATAGGTAAGTTTATTTATTTATTTAACAGGCAACACCAGCAGTACACATAAGTAATAAACATTAAAAAAAATCGCTTCCAATACTATAAATACTAACTAAGTAAAAAAAAGTGTCCTACGGGTTTTATTGCTCTGTGGCCCACAATACGCTTAGGGCTGTCCAATTTGTCAGTAATTGTGAGTCCACTAGAGATAAGAAGATAAATCAAACACAGTGACAACTGCTTCTTTATTTAGTTCTATTATGTTAGAGATACCAAGTTCAAGTTTGTTTTGTAAGTATATAAAAAATCGTCTAGTTAGCTGGATATTACTGGTTGCCACGATCATTCATTTCATGTCATTTAATTGTGAAAAAAAAATCAACTGTAAAATTAATATAAGTAAATTGAAATGACGAATAAAAATCTACCGTGATTTTTTAACTTTTTTACTATAAATGATTTATATGAAACAGACATAGAAAAAATTACGGCTATTACAGTTTACAAAGCTTTGCTTAGTTTGGGACTAGAGTGTGACGTCTGAAATGTCCGTGAATATTTTTTATTTATTTATATTTATAACATTTACATGAAAACAAATAAAGATGAGATATAGAGACTTTTGCAACCGACCTTTATATAGCTCAACTAATCCAATTATGTAACAATCGAAATATTAGTTTAGTTTGATCTAGACATAAAAATCAACTCTTATTGCACAGAGTCTTATAGGTACTTGATTTGCTAACACAGAACCTGGCACAGAACTTGGAGTTGCGCGTCTTACATAATCGCAGTGATCTTTGCTTAAATGATTGCCTAATTAAAAATTCGGTATCAAAAATCGTGGCATATTGGTAAAGGGCGGCGCACACGAGCGTCTGTTCACGGCCCATTAGCACGTAACGCGATCCGCTCACTCCGGCGGGATTTGAGCGGTTTTTGTGCGGGATTAAGTACGGCTCGCTGGCCGCGGTGGCTCGCTTAGCACGGAAAAACGATACTGTAGCCTCACACGCAAAACTCAAATGCATTATGTGGATGAAACTGTCAGTTTTTCTGTCAGGATTATTAGGGTCTTGTAGACATGAACATGAATTATTAATCGTAATTAGTACTGCTTTTGATACACAATACTGGTTTGGTTTGGTCTTTTATTTATAATAAACCAGGTATAAATACAAAAATTAAAAGGAATAAATTAACTTTGCCTGACTTGTACCTAAAAGTAAAATGATCGTTGCCTACAAAATCTCAAAATGTCATTCAATTCGTTTTATCAATGTAGTTTTTAATTGATCTATTTCATCTCATTCATGTTCTTGTTTTTGTGACTGTACCGTCTTGTATCAGGTGTCCGATAGGTTGCTCGGATCATTCGCTCCGGTGCGTCGGTCACCGTGACACCGGCTGCCACCTAGTTGGTGTGCACCTAGCTTTATTACAATACCCAGTGGCCTACTGGTTTTATTGAGAAACTAGATGCTGTGACGCTTTTGTGGGCTGTGACCTTTATTGTATCGTGTAACGGAGGTAAGGACACGGTGCATGCTAAAATTAAAACAGATTTTCGTATGAATCTAGTTGCAAACTAAGCAAAACAATAACTATAAAAACAAAATTGCTGATAATAAAATAAATCTATTCGACAAAAAAATTTAATGTAGGTACTATAATAATACGAATTAAAATAATACCCATACCCATGTATGTAATTTTTTCATTTGCTCATAAATTTTAGTTCTTGGTGAGCATGGAACCAACGACCCACAGCATGGAAAGCAGAGCTAATACAAGCAGAGCCATAACGCCTGCCCCACTGGTTTCAATATTACTTACCATTTAAGAGCAGAGCTGCATCGTTCACACAATTCATAAGAAAAGGGTCATTAATCCATTTAAGGCTCCGTTAATCAAGCAATTCGCAGATTCCGTCGAGATATTATGGCGCTTAAGAGTAATTATATGAAAGTGTGGATCATAAGCGTTAAAATTGTCCGACGGACATTAGACACAGTGTTGCAGTATCTCAACTCAAGGCTTTGTTTTGATTGCCTTAAGGTGGTGTTGGGGATTGACGACAAGTGTAGTGTAGGACCAAGGGCGGATCCAGCTTTGGCGCCAGGGGTCACATAGTCGTGGTCAAGTCAAGAACTTATAATTTTATGTTCAATTAGTGGTCCACCTAAGTCCTGGAACCAGTTCAGGGGGGGTCATGACCCCCATGACCCCCCACTGGATCCGCCGTTGTGTAGGACTTCAGGTGAGGTGGAGCGACAATCTGCGGAGTGTAGCTGGCAAAAGCGCGTCTAGAGAGCTACCTATGATCAGCAGTGGTCTTATAGTATGTTAATGATGATATTGCGGTTTAGTAACATTATTTTAAACAAGAAACAACCAAGGTTCTTTTCAATAGCATGTTGACTTCTTTTTCATCTTCATCGTTTTATATAATTTTGTAGCTAGGCTTTTGGCAAAACTTTCACATGTAACAAAAAAACTTTTAATTAATCAATTCGATTGGAAACTATTACTTATTCTACGATAAGATCACAAACAATAAACAACAAAAAATAAATGTCTAAAAACTTGGAACCAATGAGATAAAAATACATCAATACCCTTAAAACAATAAAGACAAGTCGCAAAACTAGGTGACAAAACCAGCACCTTAAGTTACGCACGGCGGTGATAACCGTGCGGCATTTACCGTGCGTTTTTTCCCCTCAGTAACGGTGCGAAATAATTGCGGCGTGCTATGTTAACGAGAGCGGCGACAGTGAGCTGACCCTGTGATTATCCACATTCAGCTCAGAAAGCTCAGAAAAGTTACTTTACTGTAGCGACGAACGAATTGATACTTGGAGTTATGCGAAGTGTTTTTCAAAGTCAAAGTTATTTGTTTGCTAGAATAAAATGTACATAGATGGTAAAATATATAGTTTGTTCCAATTTAATTATACCTTTTAAAAGGCATGCAAATATTAAAAAAATACAAATCATTATTAAATTCCATTCTATTGATAATTAACATGTTTTGTTCTTATTTTTCGTGTAAATATTAATTTAGAAAAGTAAATGAAATGAAATTTATGAATTTTTGTTAACATACATTACAATTATACAAAAAATAATAATAGGGTGCGATTAAAATAAATAAGTAAATAATTCACGGACATTTCACACATCACGTACTAGTCCCAAACTAAGCAAAGCTTGTACTATCGGAACTAGATTGCTGATAGAATACTCAAGTAAGTACATTTTTGTTTTGTAAATACATACATATAATACATAGTAACATCAAATATTCATCAAATATTTATGTTCATCGCATAAACATTTGTTCTGCGTGGGAATCGAACCCACGACCCACAGCATAGAAGGCAGAGGTACCAACTGAGCTGTGACTCCTGTCAGCTATATGCATTTATTACTGTTATTTAGGTACGGGATAATACCGTAATGATAATGTATTTATGTAAAATAGTTAACCTCCATGCTGCTATTACTTCTGACAAATAAAAAAAAAACTGATCACCAAAAAAAGTACCACTCGGTATCAGCAAAAAGTTATTTTTCTCCGAATCAAATAATTGCTGACTTTCGTCTGTTGACTACTTTCCAAACTTCCTAATAACAAGATTTTTTTTGCTTGATTTTGCACTCGCACGATTTATTAAGTTAATAAATAAAACGAATCTTCTTATTACAAATAGTTTGTGGTTGCTCGTCGATGGCCATTTTTTTTACATTTACAAATAATGCAATTTCACTTTTCATTTTCGTAAAATATAACTTACTTAACAATACTAGGTACAAAAACTAAATAAAGATCGTTCCACAACAATTATGCAACCCGATATTTTGCAACTAAAAATTCGCATCGCCGCATCCTTCGTTTAATCGATACCCAATATCGGTCTACAACAGCGGTTTAAACAACAAAATCGATATATTAATTACCGTAATCGATACCATTTTTACGGTACGAATAATCTAAAAGGCCGTTTATAGGTTTATGCAAAAAGAACAAGCGAATCCTCTAATGAGTCGTAAAATTAGGGTAGTGTTCCTACCGTATCAGGTTACTGTGGTCCTAGAAACGGGAGAGGAGCGGTTCAGTGTGCTACTAGCTTTATTGTTAAAAAGTGGATTGTGTCTAGATGGTATGAATGTGAGAGGTGTAGATACAGAGTTGACGAATAATAAGAGTGAGTGGAAGAAGAAATCATCGAGCCATTTTTTCTGATCTCGGTTTCCTGACGGCCAAGTGGGATATTTAATACATCTGTCAATACCCAACCAGTATTTTTCAAACTAATATCTCCTGATCTACTGAACCGATTCTGAAAATTATTTTACCAAAAGATAGCCACATTATTTGTGTGTATATCAAAGTCAAATATATGCAATAAAATCATAAGGATCATTTAGAATCGTCTTACATACTAGGTGATTCAAATTGCCAGTTCCACGACCAGAGCCTAGAAGAACGGGCAAGAATAAATATGATGTAATATGATGTGGCTTACTGTACGAAACCGGGCTGCTAGTATAGTTATAGGTAAAAGCTTTTGACTTACACTCATTTGATCGTTATTAACACGTTCGCGACCGGCGTGTGCTTTGTACGCAGATTCGGTAACTCAACACCGACCGGCTTTGTGGTCTCAACGAGCACGGTAACTCAATTAAAAATATATAGCTCAATTATACATTTTCATCAACATCATCATCAACCTATATCAGTCCACTGCTGGACGGGTCTCACTGCAGACGCGCCACTGAGCCCGGTCTTCGTCGGTCTCTCCTCATCCAGTGGTTGCCAGCTACATTCCGCAGATCGTCTCTCCATCTCGCCGGAGATACACATTTTAGATAAGTATATTATATTGTATTTGATAACCAGTGGGTAATAGTTGTCATTTTCGAAATTTAACTTAATTTAATTATCTAAATGACTTATTTGATATCTTTAATAATACCTCAGACAGACAATATATTTTATTGCACATAAGAACAGTAGGTATTGTTTATAATAAAAATAATAATAAATTTATTTTCATATAAATTTGCACTCGACATTTTACACCCTGTAACCTAATTTAGAAAACGAAGGTTCAGAAATGCAACTCCAAGATACATTTGTAATAATATTTTGATTAAAATGTTAAATAACCGGTGTATGGAGTGTGGTCCCATAAATAACTACGGACACTTCATAAATAACAGCATCGTAATTATTCCTACAAATACTAAACTGTGACTAGATACCTATCTAGCACCTAGACATCTAGGCTACAGACCTACTAGTTAATATTTAGTAGCTGTCTGGCTTCGTATACTTACATATAGAAACCAATTTTTTTATATCTTAAATAAATAAATATTCGTGGACATTTTCACACATCATACTCTAGTCCCAAACTAAACAAAGCTTCTTCTATGGGAACTAGAATTATTATATACATTTTATTGGAAATATGTACCTACATAGCAATAGTTGGTAACACCTAGAAACAGAACAAATATTTATGTTTATCACACAAACATTTGCTCTGGGTGGGAATCGAACCCACGACCCACAGCATAGAAGGCAGAGCTACATACAACCAACTGAGCTGTGACGCCAGTCTAATCTTGAAATATGTATTACAACTAGCAAAAGTCAGGAAACTTTATGCTCATTTTAAATCATAATTAAATTGATGGATAGTTTCAGCTATTTTAAGGTTTGTTTAAAAAACACAGAACCTTATTTCTGAAGTAGGTAAGTTTGTTGTTTTGTAACAGTTTTACATTGTAAGTGAAGTTCCCGCAGAGGCTGCGAAGGTGCAAGCCAGGTGGTCGGCCACGGGTGCTGGTGTCAGGTTCCAGGCAGGTTACATACCACCCTGACACGGTCTACAGACCTACTTATATCTGCTCTTACACCGCATCAATAGTTAGGTAGCTCAGATTTTCTAGCCGAGATAAATGAATAATTACTGTCTACGTTACAAAAAGTTAGCGCAGACTTGATGTCTTGATTACCATACGTAATGGTAACATAATGTGAACGCTAACTTTTTATAAGATAGGGGGTTAATATTTATTTTGACATAGGTAAGACTGTTACCGGAAGTTCGGGATCTTATGTTACCTACATAAGATCCCGAACTAGCAATCAGCTATCAAATTCTTAAATTGCTTGTTTGATAACGTTGCGTATTTTTTTTATTACCTAATTCGTCCCACTGCTTGTCAAAGGTATATCCCAAATCCAACCTCTTTTTTATTTTATAAAAAACACATTTTTTATACAATGTTTCCTGTGATTGTCTTGTTTAGACAGAAAACCGGCTGATAGTTAAACCAGAGACTGGGTATGTTAAATTGAGAAAGAATTTTAGCTCGAAATAAGTTGTGTGGGTATGTAGGCACCTTAACTTTGATAGCTGTCAATTGACAGCATCAACACTTGAGGTTATTTAAAACATGCCAATATATTGAACGCTCCTGCCAATAAAAATTTTAAACCCAAAATGCTCAATTGTATTAATTAATGTTTGTATGTTATGAGATGTCGGCGACAAAATTAAATTTTGTTCTCTAGTTTCTAACTACCGGTACAAACAGTAGATGAACAATCCTCCTAACATCTCCAATAATTTAGACTATTTTAGACAATTGTAATCTTCCATCTCACAGAAGCCGCCGATCGTACGATCTCGCTCCATTAATTAAGCCTGTAGCATGCGCCGGCGCAACAAAGGGAATTAACGCAGATCCGATTACAGCTTCATTGGGAAAGAGCACAGATAACACGATGGAGTAAGGACGCAGTTTAACTCCTCTTGTTGTGCTGTGTAAATCGAGCTTTATCTCATGCTTGACGTGATCACTGAGCGCTATCTACAAAGGTACTTCACGGGTTATTTGTGTACAGAAAGTGTATTTTATTTTAATGATGAAAACTGGGATTCGTTTTTTAGGCTAAATAGAGGATGGCATGACATCAGTGACAGTTTCATAAGAAAGTTGACAGTTTGTCTTGATGTTTTGTATTAATTAAGCCTTTTTTATGTATATTTGTGTACTTACGTCAAAATCTAATCACGTCAAGCAAACGTGATGTGATTGGTTTTTAACGTACGCAAAATGCAAAGAAAAAACCATTTACCTAGTCATAATCAAATAGATTATTTTTAGATTGTTTTAAGATAATTATTCCTCTCATATCAGATATAGATACTATCAAGACAAATTCATATATTTATAAACTTATTTGTACTGTGAATTTTAATAGTTGTTTTTATATTCAAAAGAATAAAAGTTGTATAAATAAAATTACATTAATTTACCAGTAAATGAACAGAACATAAAAACAATTAGCGAGGTGCTAATTATTTAATTTAGCTAAATAAGGCTCTTCACACATTCTTGACTTGCCAATCAACTGTCAAAGTGTTAAAAAAAACTAGCAGTATAAGAATGAACTAGGTACTCTAACCTACTTGTTTATGTATGAACAATTGAATATACAAATATTTTTATCAACGTACATATTTTGAAAAAAAAAAGAATGGTTGTCTGTAAAGTCGGTTTACTGACGATAGTTGAACGTGACAACTTCATGGAACGCCTCAGAACGCCTCAGAACGCCTCAGAACGCCTCATGAGTCATGTTTTTTCGTGCGTGCAGCCGGCTCTATCGAATTATAAGACGTTGTCACGTCAAAAATAAAATCCTTTTGTTTAATTTATTGTTAAATCATATTTGGTTTCATAAACAATGTAAGTCCCATTTTATTCCATCTTTAGTATTTTTGAGATGTTAAGTAACTATTTATTAAATTAAATTAACAAAGTATTTAAGCAAAGTATTAAAGGCTTTAGTTTGGAACTCATTTCATGGAACTAATTAAGCTACGCTGAAATAAAAAAAAGTAAATGAATGAATGATTAAAATATAGAAATTAGGAAAGACACTGAATATTTAAAGTCTATTTTACAGTACAGCCTAACTAGCTCTACATTATTACTCTTCTGTAAAAAAATACACTCTATTTTCATAAAAGTACTTTACCTCAGACTACCTTTTAAATTAACTAGATAATTGAGAGTAATTAACTGAGGGTGAAGTTTGCACCTGCCACATTACCGCCGAGTATTTTTGTCAAATCAAAGAGTTTGACTTTGACTTTGACTTTGACTTGACATTGTAAAATATGTAATTCTCAACCTCGAGATTTTAGTTTTTTACTCACTTCTGGTTTAGTAAGTACCGACATACATATAGGTATATTTATTATAATGTATTAAGATCAGTGAAAACGTATTTATTTATTAAATTACTTAACTAAAATTATTTAATTAACGTATTTGACTAGACAATTTACAATGAGTCATAAATTTAGATTCGTCTTAGTTTTCTTTATAAAAAAAAATATTTAAGCTTATGCAAATATTTTCCCTACTTCCAGGATAAACTCCAGGATACTAAATAGCTATAATACTTGGCGGTAAGGCTGTTCTTCTGCTATTTGACTATAAGTTTATTTAAGTTAATATAAGTGATTGGATCGGTATAGGAGAGTATCACGCGATATTGCTTAACTTATAATTAGATTTTGGTCCTTACATTGTAACAGTCGGTAGCTTTGTACTGTGAATAAAAAAAAACATATTTATAAATTCACTTAGCATAAAAATAAGTTAGGATTTCAACACGAATAACATAACTAACATAAAAAAAATGGTTGGCTGTAAAGTCGGTTTACTGACGATAGTTGAACGTGACAACAAACGCAAAGGCCGATTGTGCTTCTTTGTCGCTCGTTCCGCGCTCTCGCTTGCACTTCATGGAACGCCTCAGAACGCCTCATGAGTCATGTTTTTTCGTGCGTGCAGCCGGCTCTATCGATTTATAAGACGTTGTCACGTCAAAAAATATAATTTGGCAATGTCTAGTGTGTCAGACTTGTCAATATGAATCCAATCCAAGTAAAATCACGTGGATCATTTAGAATCATTGTAATTAAATCATCTATATTTTTATGTAGTTCTCATACGTTTGTGTTTTGTTTAGTCCTAGATGGTGTGAATGTAAGCGATACAGTTACACTTTGCGACAAAAACGGCTCTACCCCCCCGCGTCACCGCGTAGTGTAACTCCAGCCAATGTAAGTAGTATTTAGTAAAGTGTAGAAATATGTAAATCGGTCAAAACGTGTAGTTTATTTATGTTGGGTGTACACTACTAAATTAGAGTTTCTGCTTCGCAACTAAATAGTCTATTTCAATATTTTGTAGAGCAAAATACAAAATATATGTAGCGGAAATTGAAACGGAATCGAATTGTAATGAAACTATTAATGCAAAGATTTGAAGCTATATTTACAACGAACTTAAATAACGATATTCACGGAACTGTGTTTTTAGGAAAACAGTGCCGATATATAACGCCCGTCATAATGTATTTACTTATATAAATACTTATATTATTATATAATAATATAAGTATTTATATAAGTAAATGGTATGTAAATGTAAGTGGTATTATTTTTTAATGTTATACTTATTTATTTATTCACAAACAAACTTACAACTATTACAGTATTTACAAAATGTACATAGCCATATATAATACATAAAAAACAGTTGAGCCATCGACAGATCGTTGCAATTTATTATTATATTAACTACTGGCACTATAGATATATATTAAAGTAAGCGTATTCTATAAAAAATTGTATGAAAATATTTTTTGTTGAAAAAAATATCATTTATTTTTAACTACTATCAAATGTCTTATTAGTTTTACAGTTTTTTCTTTACATCCAAAACTCTAATATTTTCTCTTTATATTAATATAAGTCTAGATGTAGACGAAAAAGGAAGTGTTGTCTCTAATTTTTGACGTTTCTCAACGACCTTATGATTGATTAAAACCTTATTTTTGATCTAACAAATTAGTAGCAACCAACCTGTTAAAACTAAATTATGCTCTAATCATACTATCATTTAAATCTAACGGGTTTTGACACTTCCCAAAAGCTTTACAAATGTGATGTGCTATTAGGCCGATGTATCACAATGATACATGATGTATACATACATCGTGATGAACATAAATGCTCGGTGTCGCCGGAACGAACTGAGTTCCCACAACCTAAGAATTAAATGTTTTTCCCAAATGCGTCATTAGCAAGGCTTGTGGTGCAAATGACAAGAGATCGCATGTTATTAAATATATTTAATCAAAAAATATGTTAGTAGGTACTGTGAAATAGTATTTAATAAACAAAAGGTATGAGGTCCATATCCTTGTAAGGATTAATTAATTTGACGGCGAGGTCGGCCGAAGAGGCGTTGGAAGGACGATCTGGACGCCCAGGAGAGGGATTGATGGAGTGGCGCCAAAGACTGGGATAAGTGGAAGACTTTGGGGGAGACCTTTGCCCAGCAGTGGGAGTGAGACAGCATTAGGTTAAAAAAAAGGATTAATATGTTGCGTTTTGATAAAGCAACAAGTTGCACATTTTGTTACTTTAACTAAATTTGTATTTGTTTAGTTTTTATCCAAATGGGGTCAGAAAAAAACATGGTTTCTTTCAAAATGAGTTCATATAATCTTTCACACAGTCCAACGACTCCTTTTATGGCATTCATATATTCTTATTTGTTTAGAAATGTGCGCTATGGAAATCAAAGATGATGTAGAATAATCGCAATCGCTATTAAATTACACCAAACGTCGAAAATCCGTCAAGTAGTTCAGTTTTTATAAGACGCGTATCAAATTTGATCACCGACCGCGGCATTCCTGCTGCATTCCAGCTGCAAATGCACTGCAGCTAATTTATATATCAGATCACACTGCTTGGAGTCACAGCTATAGATGCCGAGAGTTACTGGTGTGTTCTGGGTCCCTGCAAGAGAGAGTGAGAAATAGAGAGAGAATCTCTCTCTCTTAATTGATATACAGGTGTATGTGTATGTATATGTAGGTGCAGATTTCGTTTCGTTTTACTCAGTTTTCACTTTCAATTTAAGTAAACCAAGTACCTAAACTGCGAAGATTCCAATCACAGCTAGAAATCACAAATATTGTTTTGGTAAAATTCTTAATCATCATCATCATCATCAACCTATATCAGTCCTGCTGGACGTAGGTCTCTCCCAAGACTGAGCCCGAAATTCAAAAATTTTAAGAAAGTATAAAAACTAGACTTAATAAATAAATCTCTTAACTCTAAACACAATAAATTAGGCAATGTACCTAAGTCGTTACCGCTAATCCCTCAAGACTAATCATCGAATCAAATATATTTAAAACGCACAAATTCTCCAAAAACTTCTAAAAAGTATAAGGATGTAAAATTTATTGTGTTGTCGGTTCTGACTGATGTCCAAAACTGGAGAGAAAAAACTGACCCGTTTATGGACACAGCCGCCAATGGACCGACATGCTGCGTGTGCGCAGATTCACTGATTGGCTTTTTCAAGTGTTGATCCGACAAATGTTGACATCGATTTTCATTAATATTTACAATAATATGTACTCAGATGAATTTCAATTGAATATGGATGAGAAGAAATAAAAACTTAAGTATAGATAGCTAGTTTATTTATAAATAAATTTATTTATTTGCACCTACTTACACTTCTTAATGTAGGTACAGTCACGAGTTTTAATTTGGGACCCACCTAAGGTTGAATATCGTGTGGCAAACTGACGTTATTTAGTGCTAATATTCTAACGTATGTCATACGTCATACTGAAGTTTCGACATTATTGCATTATGAATGTTCTAACAACATTTAATGGAAAAGGGTCCCAAATTAAAGCTCGTGACTGTACTTTGATAATTCCGAAGTACATATCTGAAATCTAAATAGTATAAGTACAATATAGAGATTTCTCTCAATAAAAACTTTAAATAGTAGTAAAAACTAAAATCCATTACGAATATTATCAACCTTTTATTGTCCAAAAACCTTATCATTCACTTAACTCGATAATATCATCAAAAAACCACAAAAAACGCATTAATCTAAAAATCATATTAAAATAAAAACTTTCACCTTTCACATGATGAATCCTTAACGTATCAATTTTACAATTTTTAACCCTTAATTACCGTTCTTGGTTGAGACCGCCCCGACGCGACGCTGAGGGTTATTGATGTTTCAACCACATTAACCACCTCGGGCAAATTGAAGTAGCTATCACGCAGGTGTCAAAAGCTTTGCCGAACTGCGACAAAAACGGTCATCAGCTATAACACGCGTAGATTGCTGGCACAGCTTATATATAGAGTGGACGTACGGTTTTGTAAAGATATTTTTCAATGTGAATAAGTAAATTTATGAATATTTCACACAGTTGTTTAAACAAAGTGTAATACCTAAAGAAACTAAATAATTCGTAGACTTTGATTTGAAAAAATATGACTAGAAAGATTTTTGTAGATAAATAACCAAATGTTTTTGGAAATTTTACACAAAGGCGTTTATGCAAAGTGAAATATAGGAACTAGATACTTAGTTAAATATGACATATAACACACAACAAAAAAAATATTTTTTGACGTCACACAAATGTTTCGAACCCACGAACAAGAAAGCCTTAAGCAATACACACTCTGTGACACAGACAGCTGTCTGAGTGTGCGAAATTATTATCTACTTCATTTGATATACTCAAAAATAAAAATATATCGTAGACATTTTTATAAACCAAGTAACACTAAAATATTTACAAAATTGTTTTATTATACACCAAATGAATACAGCGGCGATAGCAGTCCGTCATAAAAAATATATTTTACTTACAATTGTAGCCAGTTATTTACAAAGACAAACTATAATACTGTCAATACAAATATAAAACTATAACTAGGCATATTTTTTCTTATAAAATACGTCCTAGTGCCTGCCCTTTTGTATATTTATACAAAATACAAAAAGTTTATTTCAGTTTAATATGTAATAGTTTATTCTCTATTGGTTTTAAATTCATTTGCTGTTAGGAACATCTGCTTGTTACTCTGTGCCCGCGAGTGCGTTAACGCGCGTTTTTTATTATGACAATATTAAATCAGGGGCGGTGGGGGCCGTGAGATGATTTATTGGGCTCGTTGGCGCGGACTCAGACCGGGTTTTTGTAAGGTTTAGCCAATTTTCGGCGCTTGTGTTGACGGGTTAAACTTTCACATAATTTGCGATTCTTTTTTTAATAGGTTACAACCTAGTAACCTCATCATCATCATCATCATCAACCTATATTAGTCCACTGCTGGACGTAGGTCTCTCCCAAGACGCGCCACTGAGCCCGGTCTTTGGCCCCTAGTAACCTATATTTCATAAAATAAGATCTTAGATGATATTTTTTGATGAAAAAGGTAATACAAGCTGGGTAGGCCTTGCAAGGCACTACTATCAGTTACATTCTATCAGCAACAGTCCTGGTGTGCAAACATATCAAATACATAAGTACCTACTTACTAAATATAATACTTACAAAATGTCAATAGTTTTCATTGATACAAAATACCTATATAAACAGAAGTCACCTATTAAAATATTCATTAACTGAATAAATACAATTTAAGAACGATAAGTAATAATACGGTATCCGCATTTGCAGAAAACTAGTGAATAATCCGCTATTTGACGAAGGTGGCTCCCACACCGCGTCCATATTTACAATGCTTTCCAGCGCTAGCCGCTGTCTGTGTAAATTGCTAATTTGAAACTTTTGTTGAGCACCGGCTATTTGACTAAATATTTATAAACTTTTTGTATGAAATTCTGTCTATTTGGTCCATTCATAATAAAACCAATAAAGATCCAATAAGAAATATCTCCAACACCCCATTCACATCACTTTGATTTCTTGTCCAATTAGCAAGAAAAACAGCAGTCGATTACCCACAAAACAATACACGACAATGACGCATTATTTCGATTGTATTCGGAATAACCTCTCTATATTAAACATCTATCACACATCCACAGAAAACTCGACCTTAACACCCTGATTTTAAAGCTACAAATCATATAACTTCCTATACGGAGTTTATATCGTTTACTACAGAACTATAGTGACTCCTATTATAGTAAAGTGAATCTTAGCGCGCTAGAAATAAGGTTGGTTTAGTTATTGGATCGTTTCTTCAGATTTGGAACAGTAGGAGGCTTATTACCGCGTTGTGTGAACTTAAGCGTGCGTTTGACACGACCCGGACTCGGGAACTGTCGGCATTGTCCGGACTTGACCGATGGGACAACTAAACTAATGATACATTTTTCGCCGAAATTAGTTCGTGGTTACTGAAATTGAAAGTGATAATAAATGATACTAATGCGAATATTTTGTATATGTCACTGAATAATTGTAATATTTGATTCTATAAAATTACTCGACGGAATTGTCGACAAATTGTGAAACGAAAAAATACAACGAATATTTTTTCTTTCCCAAAAAAAAAATTGTATAAGTATTCTATCAGCAATCTAGTTCCCATAGTAAAAGTATTTGCTTAGTTTGGGACTAGAGTGTGATGTGTGAAATGTCTGTGAATATTTATTTATTCATTTAATGGCAATCGACGCCGATTCTAAATTAAACGGTTTTAGATAATTCCGTAAAATTGTAACCCCTATCTTATAAAAGTTAGCGTTGACTTTATGTCATCATTACGTATGGTAATCAATACATCAAGTATACGCTAACTTTTTATAGGATAGACCGTAAAACTATAGTTATATTAGGATATTTTCTCTCTGGTCATTTTTTGCTAAAATATTTATACAAATGAGATCAATTAAGTTTTTTACACCTGTCAGTTTAAATAGCAATCTCACAATCACAAGGAAGGATCAAATTAAGACTCTTTCATTCGGTCGTATTATACGTTCAATTATATTTATTTGAATGGCGAATTATTTGAAATTTACTAAAACAATGTGCCTGGTAATGGACAATCGGTATTTTTGTGGTGTCGCATTGAATTCAGAGAAACAGTTCGCGGAAATTTAGATGGCACTATATTTGCTGTCAAATATAGTTTGGGACCAATTAATTTCTATTGTCAATGGACTGTTACGTTCGTTCAAACAGTCCAGAGAAGTTTAATACCTATATCTTGATTTCCTTACGCAGTTTACACATAACTTTGTAACATGTTTATTTAATAAGTTGCTTATACTTTTTGTTTTAATGGTCGGAAAGGTTTTCCAAAACAAAATTTTTCATTTGCTTATGAATCTTTGCCAAAACTTTGCTAATAGGTAGTTAGTTCCAAGTGCCATACTACGTGACGCGTACTGTCAAACTATCGCACATTAGCACTCTGATATCGCGTTTCATTCGTTCAATGAAACCATTCAAAGACTGAGAACATTCACTCAACAAAAGAGCGGGAAAATAAATAAATTAAAAATAAATAAATAATTAGTAGAGTGTTGAAGCGTTTAACATTACACGGTTTAATTGATATTTCAATGAGATTTGTTTGGTTTTGGTTGGATGGCTTATGTTTAAAGAATATTCGTAAGTAACTACTAATTAATACCTAACTAGCAAGAAACTACACGCTATTAAATATTATTCAATTACAATAGAAAACAAACCGATTAAATATCTAAAATCTTGTTTAAAGCATTAACTGATGTACTTATAAAGATTATTGTGTTTTGATTGGATGAGGCGTTGATGCAGTTAAAAGGTATTTAGACCTAACATAACTCAAGATATCACCCAGAGCAAATGTTTGTGTGATGCTCATAAATATTTAAATAAATAATGCTGGACTATCCACACATCAGCTAGCCCCAAGCTAAGCAGAGCTTGTGCTATGGGTACTAGAAAATTGACATACTTAATACAATATATTACATAGATATATTAATAAGATAATGTATCATTATCATCATCAACCTATATCAGTCCACTGCTGGACGTAGGTCTCTCCCAAGACGCGCCACTGAGCCCGGTCTTCGGCTCTTCTCATCCAATTTTTGCTGAAGTGTAGCTGGCAAAGATATTGAATTGACCAAAATACGGCGAAGTCACTAGCACCAGTACAATAAAGAATCAAAATCAAAGATCAAACTCACCGCAAACAGATCGACATGACAGATGAAACATCAACTAATGCAATCACAATATTTCGACAATGGTTGTATTAATCAGGGGTACAATGGCGCTGGATAAATTGCAATTAAAGAATCGCACAGAAAGCTCACCTGCGCGTCTTCAATTAATCACGCCGGCTCTTGCTAATGACAGTTCATATTACTTTTGAGTTACTGTTGAGTTTTAGTCACAAGTGACAGTAGAACTGAGGCCACGAATATGACAACTGTAAACGTATAAATAAATACATAATTGCTGGCTATGCATGTAGAAGGCCGAAAAAGAAGAGGCTGGATTGTGTGAAAGATATGAATGTAAAAAGAGTAGACTCTAAAACTCGTAGAAACATAGAAATTACGGAAGGGGCAAAATTTAATTGGTAGATTTTTTTTAGAAACCAATAATAAGTACTCAAATATCGAGATCTTTAAGCGCTAAAACATAAAAATAAATATGCGTCTACATGAGACTCTAGTTTATTCGCCAGTTAAAGATCAAAACATAAAAAAGATAGCTGATATTTAAATATGTTATGATATAAAAATAGATTAAAAATTTGTATTAATCGCCTCCGCTTGTAACTCAGGCTAGAAACCCCGACTATACTGAGTTGTCAATCTGCGCGGTTTGACTCAGCTGCGGACTTTATATGAATACTGTGTCAATGCTGAGCCTACTGTTGTTTTATTGTGTTGCCAACTCATTACAGCCGCGAATCATTTCAATGGGCCTCAATAAAGTTGTGTGTTGCCAGCTCCGTCAATAATGTTGCAAACAATAGACAAAGTTCGCTGGCGTTCTTTTATAGTATGAATAGGATCTTCTTGCAAAGGAATGAACGTAGGAGTGAATTAAATAAGTAAGTAGATACATTTAATGGGATTCAAAGTTTGGTCGCCTGAGAGAAGTGAAAATATGAGGCAATGGTGGACGTTGTGAAATGTTAATTCTTTATTGCACACATAAAACATAGAGAATAAACTTAAAAATAAAACTTGTAAGTAGGTACAAATAGGCGAGCTTAACCATAAAGAGAGCTTTTAATGCCTGATATTGTAAAGTTTTTAATCTGACAGGAAAAAATCTATCAAAAGTTTGTTTAATTGAAGTCATAAAGTAATTTTTTATTTCACATGATTCGTCATCACATCATTATTTTTAGTATCAACGACATTTAAATTAAAACATCCAGCTTTTTAATAGTAAAACAATTTAAATATTTGAATTCAAACACAAACGAGGTGCTATTCGAGTTCCAAACAAAACTTCAAACGAACTTTCAATTCTTTACTCCTTTAAATATTATGCACCAAATTTAAAAATATGTAACCTTTGAAAATGGAATCAATCGTTTCGAATAAAAATATGAGCGTCAGTCGTTCAGTCGTTCAGTCACATCAGTGACATCAAACGGAACAAGTCTGCGACACCTCATCGGGCACAAAGGACCCCTGTTTGTACTTGTCAGCAAACAGTGGCTTGTGGATTAGCGATGGAATCAGATTGACTTGTTTGGGGACATGCTCGAGGTTTATTGCTTCCTAAAAGTATTTATATTTGTGAATTGTTCATATGAGGTTTTGTGTAAGTATTCTTTCAGTCTAGTTCCCATAGCTTTGGTTAGTTTGAGACTAGAGTGTGTGAAATGTCCATGGATATTTAATATACTTTTTGCTGTTATTTGCCGCTTTTATAGAGCGTGTGCTTTTGACCTCATTTCAGGAAACCTTCAAGCACTGATCAGGCAAAACAGTCAAGCTGTCAAAAGTTCAAGTCAAGATCGTTTTACCTTAAAAACATTCAAAATCAATGTTTTCTATCATCATTGTATTTTCTAGTAAAATTTAAATTTATTAATAAAAGTTTTTTTTTTAAATGCGCTAAAGTACTGTCAAGTGCAAAAGTGTCGTGACACAGTCAACATTCATAAAGGCATAAAGTCAACAAGAAGGGCGTTTAGATTGTACAAACAAGGCGCAGTAAGGGCCATTGTCTTACAGACACTTCACGCTAATGGATCGATGTACTTTTTAATGCGTGCTCTGGCCCTTGGGACGAGGGGTGCGGGTTCATAAAATACGAATAATGGAATATTATGAAAATTAATACGAAATGATAAGAAAAGTGAATTATTAATTAATATATTGTGTTCATAAATAGATTAATTGAATTTTAATATTGTTAGCATCTACAGCATTATAAAAGCTAATAATTTTAATTTTTTAGGTTTATTTTGAAAGTTTTTTGTAGATGTTGATAAATGATTATCTCTGTAAATGTAATCTACATTTTGTAGTATAAATAATAGTATTTATTCACAAACAAACTTACGACTATACAGTATTTACAAAATGTACATTGTCATATAAAATACATAAGAAACAGTTGAGCTATCTACAGACCGTTGCAAACGATCTATAGATAGTTCAACTGATCCAAATCAGTACTAATCGGAAGCGTACCCAAGACACTGGCTGCATTGCCGAATAATAATAGTTATATTTCTTGAAAAACAATAGGAAAATAATTTCCGAACAATGCCGAAACATGGAGTTATATTAATTCTGTAAAGCCGTACACCACTGCGCTCAACCTGGACATCTTTGAAGAGTTCCTCTCATCCCTCTCTTTCCCACCTACACGCTAAACGCATAGTTAGAGCGAGATGCAAGATAACCTGTATTCATGAAAATTGAATGCGCCTGGCTTACACAGGTTGTTTGTAAATAAAATTGAATATTCAGAGAGGTTTTCGAAAATCACGACTATCCCTCAGATGGACTTAAGTCTCCCCTGCGCTATTACGTGTTAGCAATTTATTGCTAACAAATACTGTCAAAAGTAGGTACTGTTAGCTACTTTTGACAGGCGTCACAGCTCAGTTGGTCAGCTCTACCTTCCATGCTGTGGATCGTGGGTTCGGTTCCCACACAGAGCTAATATTTGTGTGATGACCATAAATAGTTCATAATGTGTGAAATGTCCGTGAATATTTAATTATTTATTTAATATTGCTAACAAATTATTTTATTTTAATTGGTTTATAGATTTGGCAAACTTTTCTATAATTACTAGGTACAACTATCAATAAGTTTTGCAACAAGGTGGTTACTGTATCGTATGTTTTTTACTTAAGTGACTCTTTATAGTCCAGTCCAAATAGACATTCCAGTTTGCATTAATTCCCAACTGGAATCATAATTTAGTCTATTTTGACTGGACTATTTAAGCAAATAGGTAAAACTCTGCCCTTAAACTTTTCTTATAAAAAAACTTCATAGCAATAGCCACAAAGTTATCACACATAATACCCCCTCGGTCCTAAGCCGAGTGCAACCCTTAGTAAATTAAATTTGAGTTGTTGGCAAAGATGACGGGCTTCATCCCTCAGTGGACTCTTGACAAGCCAGCTGGATACTGAGCTCACCGTCAAGGGTTAAGGTACAGAGTTTTTAACAGGTCCAAGTATAGGTAAACATTATTTTTTTAACAGATTAGTATGAAAAAGAGAGTAGATAGATAGATAGAAAATTCTTTATTGCACTTCAAAGTAGTGTACATGCTAAACTTTCGTAAATTACCAGCTTACCGACTAACCGAGAGTAAGTGAAGGAAGATTAATATTTTTGACATTTATTAATGAAAATACAAAATGCTTTTCAGCGCGGCAATGCAGCCAGTATCTTGGGTAGGTACGCTTCCGATCGGTACTGATTTGGATCAGTTGAGCTATCTAAAGATCGTTTGCAACGTCTGTAGATAGCTCAACTGTTTTTTATGTATTTTATATTTAATTTTGTAAATACTGTAATAGTCCTAAGTTTGTTTGAATGTCAATAAAGTATGCAAATACAATGCTTGATTTTTTATTTTACAGTGTGTATAACACCTAAGTACATAAATAAAAATAATACATCTTAGAAGATATCAATTTTATTTACTTCAACAAAAATAGCATTTGAATTCACAATTTATATTCTCCTGCAAAAATATCACGCGAAAATATTAAAAAATCATAACGAAACCGTAAAATAGGTATCTATTATTCCACCCTCTCGATTTCCTGGTCCGTCATTTCCACCCCAATTTGAAAGGGATTTAATTTATCGGAAACTATTTTGACCGGTCCGAGGGTCCAGCAATATCTGTCAGCAACACGGCGGGAGTCACACCCTGGTTTTGATTTATAAGAATTTATAAAATCTTAGACCTTTGCGTGAAGTCAGTGCTCTTAAACCATTTATCGTCTTTGAATAAGTACTCCAATTGACCTGTGTTACGATTATGGCACCTCTTTCGACTGACTAATCAGTAATTAACCCCTAATTAGTCAAAGACTAAGTCAAAACAACTTTATTCAATAAAATCACAAGTCAATCACTTTGAAACGTCTTACTTACGTACTTACTAGATGATTCTAGACGCCAGTTCGTCGCAACTAGAGTCTAGAAGAACTGGCAAGAAACTATACCTGGATCCTAGCGTTTATTTTATATGATCCTTCTTACAACTGTTTAATAAAGAAGTTGGAGCTAGTTTGTCCCAAGCTCGCTTGTCTTCTAAATAATAGTTGTAAGCTGTACATTTACAATAAAGCATTATCATTTCATAAGCCATAAGAACAGGTGAGGTTCCAATGGCATCTAGGTCTAATTATTCTTACTTTAAGGCATTCTTTGCTCTGTATTGTTAATGAAAGTAATCTTTGTTTCACTTCCTAAGGTAAGTAAATCGATCCAGACAGACAAACATAGTTTTTCACTGTCTGCAAGAGTTTCACGCAATTAGTGCCTTTGCACATTCGGAAGGACACAAACTTGCGTCTAAACGTCACAAGACTTTTAACCAAGTGCACTCTCTGCTGCTTTTTATTCTCATACCTTTTAAGTATAACAACCAATATTTATATTTTATTACATAATTAAGTTGAAGTAACTAATAATATTTTTATTTATTTGAAGTTTTTTATGCCAGTTAAAATAATAGTTTTCTTTATAAACAGAATATTTACCATGATTTGTTAGTTTGATTATTTCCCGATATAAAGAAAACTACATATATGTTCAAAACCGTGATAGTTTAGTTCTCTCTTAACTATGAGTTCTGAATACGAAAGTTTAAAAAAATCTACAAAAGATTTTACTACTTTCTAGCTAATTAAACAAATAAATATTCACGGATAGTTCACACATCACACACTAGTCCCAAACTTCATAGTAGTTAACTTAAACAAAATTATTAGTAAGTTAATTTTATTAGTTGTCCGTGTGCATGTTGTAAGGTAAATCCAGTCAGAATAACTTATCAATCACTGCCGTGACAAACCTCGCGGTGTTTCCGCGAGACGTGGAAAAACTACTAGAGATGTTCTCTTCATTACATATCGATATTTATCTTTATCGATGAACTGAAAGAGCTTTATTTTTATTTATTCTATTTATAAGGTAATAGTGTAGGTCCTTATAAAAAAATACAAAAAATATGGATACTCACCCATATTTTCAAATTATTTTTTAATTTTGTTCCTAAATTAGTCCTAATCCAATTAATCTTAGATAAGTGTCAATTTTTGTAATTTTTAATTTAGCTTTATTTGCTTACAATACCATCGTTAGTAAACCAGTTATCATTTAACAGTTAAGCACCTAGTATTAGTACCTACTCTAGCAGTAGCGAGGGGATGTGAGCCTTTTATTGTTTTTTTTTATTCTTTATTCATTGAGATTTGTCTTGAAACTAGCTAGATTCAAAATTGATTGGTAGAACATCACTACGCATTAATGTGAGACAATTAGCGAGTGAACAAGAACTGCGTCTCACAACCACAATGCAACAGATCGGGATCGACTACGGCTATTGTCTAATCGATAGATATACATTCGGCACACTGGTTACTTTCATCGCGACAAGTCTGCAAAATGTCTACAACAACGACCTACAACGACCTAGTCGACCTACGCTGCATTATGTTAGCTTTACGATTGTCACAATTATTCCTGCTCACCCATCTGGCATCAGAACCTGGGCCCCGATTGTGTTAAATTGAAACGTAAACAATTCGTCTAAGCAGCAGCAAAGGTTCACCAACGTACGTATTTTGGGATCGCGATAAGCGTGTAGCTACACTTTCAACATTCGAACCTTAGTGAGCCGAAGATTGTGACATAACCGCTGTCACACGAAGGGAAAAAATATGAGCGATTTGCCATTTACAGCGATACGAAATTGCACTATCGCTACGTACACGTTACGTTGGTAAACCTTAGCTGCTGCTTATACGAACATTTGCGTTATAATGTAGCACGATCGGGGCCCTGCCGTATTTCCTCCAAACGCATTGACAGCTCACAAATTTGACGTTGACAGTTGCCTTACCACGTGATTATGTGCATCTACAAATAGCATGCGCTACAAAAAAGGATGAGTTAGTAAATTGTGTAAGTCCATTCCAGATATATCTCGTAGCACGCAAAGGTGCCCATGCAATTAACTAGTTCCTTACGCGAGTGCAGATTTGGCGGCTGGGGGAATGTTAATTGTTTGCGGCGAGACCGACTGTGGAGACGAACGGACATACGGATTGAGAAGTTGCTGATTACAATAATTGAAAGTATTTTGTCATAGTTTTATGATTTTTTCTATTCGACGACCGATGTGGCGCGGCGGGCGAGCGCCTGCGACGCGGAGGTTGCGGGTTCGATTCCCGCCTTGGGATAAATGGTTGTACGGTCTGCAAATATTTATTCCGGGTGTTCTGGGTGTTTAAATATATAATAAAAAATATATTTCTATGTATTAAGTATGTCAGTCTTCTAGTACCCATAACACAAGCTCTGCTTAGCTTGGGGCTAGATGGTGTTGTGTGGATTGTCCAGCATTATTTATTATTATTTTATTGAGGGCCGCGAAGAAGTGAAACTCCTTGCCAGCAGTATCTATCGTGTTTCCAAATTTGGACGATATACAATTTTTTTTTAAATAAAATGGGATTAGGTACGATCAAACGTTTGCCTAAAGTGTAAGTATGTACCTATAATGAAATGAAGAATTACATATATTTTCAACCTAATAAAAAAAACTATTTTAATGTATATGTATGTTTGTTACACGATAACTCTATCAATTAGGATGATTAGGTGACAATTACAATTATTTTTGATAAAACGATTTTATATAAAATTTTACTACATGTGCTTTTTAAATAACTTTTTTAAAAACGATTTCAATAGTAATTTTTTTCGTACTTATTGTAAAAAATATTTTTGATTACTTAATTTTGTATAACAATGCTCATTTAGAACAGCATTGTGTAGCATGCTGTAAACCGTTGTGTTTACGGAAGACAGGTGATCAGATAGCTGTTTTGTTTGGCGGCACCTTTTGCATACAGGCTCCATAATATCTACTGTATGAGATGGGACTAGGCTATGACGTTTAAGATTATACTTTAATTTACGGTACCATATATATTATAAAATTTATTTACGAACAAACTTACGGCTATTATAGATACAAAATATACATAGGTACTTATAATATAAAGTACTTGAAACAGGTGAACTATCTACAGCGTATGAGTAACACCAAATTTTTAAAGTTACAGGAAATAAACGTCTTCAATCGCGTCGATGTCGTGTCGTTAGTGTTAAAAATGCCTGTTTGCTCGAGCATCACACGCTTCTATGTGACTGTTTGAAGTTTATACCGGCTTCAGTAAAAACTACAAGACAGTGTTTACACGATAGTTTTCGCAATAACTTACATTATTTACTACTTGAGCCACATTTAAGCTTATTATTTAACTCCTCCGTTACAAGACCGCAGCGCATCGGAAATTATATTTATAATTAGATATATTATTGGATAATGTTTACTTTATAATGAAACTGCTTTTATTAGGCACAGATTAATAATACATAAAAATTAATACATAACATCTCAGATCACGTCCTTTGAGCGTATACTTTTTAGATTTCGTGAAATGTAGGTAATACCATTTAGATAATAATTGCATAAAAGATTAACAAAAATTTTACAAGTACTTATCTGAAAAAACACAGTTTCTACTATAGCAGTTTTTAAAGTTCGTTATCATTATGTTTGATCTATTCACAAATAAATAAATCTTGAAATCTAGCTTATTTTACAGTATTCACAACAAACTTCAATATTTATTCAATAAAAACACAAGGATCACTTTGAAACGTCTTACATACTAGATGATTCTCGGCGCCAGTTTGTCGCGACCAGAGTCTAGAAGAACTGGCAAGAAATTAAAACTCACTAAATACTTAGTTGAAAGCAAAATAAAACACACGACCCGTCTTTTACTTTTCAAACACTAACCGCATCACTATGTAGCTAGAAACAACACATATCTTCAAACTACTCATAGCTTCAAACTACACATCAAAACCCAGTATTCTCAATCCTATTTTAAAATTCAGATCACACAGGAACCAGTGCACTAAGAAAGGTAATTGTAATAAGACTGCCGCAAAAAGGCCGAAGCACTGCAGCCGGTGTTGCTTTCATACCATTTGCATATAATGTCGGTGCGCAAAAACTTACAGATATGAGATGTCTGGGAGACACGGTTAGCTGAGCACTGGCGGTCAGACAGAGAGCGGGGCTTGCTTGAGCGTGCGGTAGCGTATAGCGAGAAACGTGTTGAGCGTAGAGGTTGGCGCAGCAGGTCAACAAGCAAGGTCAGACTTGAAGAGAGGTGAGTACTGAAACGATTAGCTTGTAGCGATAGAAATGAGCGTAGAGGTTGACGCAGGGTAGGGTCGAGCAAGGTAAGATGTGTAGTGGTTATTATGATTTACATGAGCTGAAGCGATCAGCGTGTAGCGTCGACATTGCAGAGCGTAGACAAGTAGCGGATAGCGTCGAGCAAATTAAAAAATAATATGAAAGTGACGTAGCGATTATCATAGTGCTAAGCTTGGAGATACCTTACCTAGGTCCCAATTGCAGTTTTCTATGTTTCATTAAATGGTTCTTTTTAACCCGTTGTCACTCGCGCCCCACGCGTTATCTGATCTATCAGACTGGAGAATATATTCAATACATAATTTAATTATTGAGTAAGTTTGTTTCTTGTCTTCTATTTAATGAGATCGCTCCTAGATTATTACGAGCGTTATGAGAATTATCACTACATTGTTATTATTCATTGAATATCGTAAATTATCAACTTTGCTAAGTGCTTCCGAACAAACACTGGCTATTTAATAACAGCTGTAAAACACTAATAAATAAGGTTGAAAATAGCATAAACAATTACTTTATGTTGAAGATTTTAAGCTCTTGTGAATATCAGTTATTATGTAGGTGAACCTGTTGGTAAGCTTGAATATTTCAGAATTACAAAGATTTTGTAGTTTCCATGTTTGTGTAAACATGATTAGATCTCAGTTTGAGTCAAACCAATACGTACATTGAGTTAATAAAATATTTATTCTATGAGAATTTTCATAAGAATATAAATATACATAATCTGTAATCTGTAATTTGCGGTCAAAACATAGATTTCGAAAGAAACATCATCATCGCCCAGCACTCATCAGGCACTTGCCCTGCACTCGCCCCGCACTAGCCTTGCACTCAGCACGAACTTCACGCACTCGTCTCGCACTCACCCACACTTGCCCCGGACGCACCATCACGTCCATCACACACTAATTCGATTCCTGCACTCACCCGGCATTCATCCCACACTCACCCCACACTCACCCTGCACTCACCCCGCACTCACCCCGCACTCACCCCGCACTCGCCCCGCACAATCACTACACTCGCAGAAAACATTCATTGGAATCCTGCAGAATGTATACGTACAAGTTATTACCTCGATCTCGGTTTCATGCGATAGCGATCGTCCGCGGCCGCCATCTTATTGATTCGCAGAAATAAAACAAACACCCGGTTAAATGGAAGCTGCGCGATTAACTTGTATTTCACTTCGCTGAGGTACAAGGCACAGGCGGAAGCGACATGAAGATCATCTTGTCATCGTGTTTTTAAAACGAAATTATAAAGTTAATTATAAAGTATTTTCCTGCATAAGTCGAAGCTTCGTCTAGTGTAAATTCTAAGGCTACTAAAACTAATATTTGGGTTTATAGGGCCCACTATATTTAATTATTTTATTATTTGACAGCATTTGGTTCGCAAGTTGATTTTTTGACGATTACTCCTTGTCCCACCAGATTTCGTCCACGTTAACAGTATTTAGGCTACCTTAATTGTTGTAAAGTGTTGCAAGAGAATTATATAATTTAATTTTAATATAATGTAAAATAATCCTAAGTTGATTGACATAAATAAGTAAATAAAAATTAATTACAAATTAGGACGTCATGGGCAAGTATCGCATAAGCTTGTGAGTTGTGTGCGCAGAAAGCTCGCCGCGCTGGTGTCCGCTGCGTGCGTAACGGCGCCTGCGCATCGCCCTGCACCGATTTATTGCACCCGTTACCTTTAATTCAGACATAATTTAATTTGAACACGCCGCCATGCGACTTAATTATGATATCTTCAGAATATGTACACTTGTTGCTATTATTTAATCTGTAGTGTTTTTAACTTTCGATGTTATGTCGTGATATTATGAACGCTATAAATTTGGATAATTATATAAATCAATAAATGAATCTCGATTATAAAATTTACGAACTTTTAAGAGATTAATGTTGTCGCAGAATAATGTAAAATATATTACAAAATTGATGATTAATTTAAGAAGGTTAATCAAACAATTTAGAAATAATTATATGCCTGACTTATTCCGGAGTACCTAAACTCGAAAAGAAAATAAAGTATTTATTTTATTAGTCTAGGAGTGAATAGATAAGTATAATAAAATAAATCTTTATTTTCTTAGGAAGATGTACAAAGAAGAAAATACACAAGTCAGTATGTAGGTATGTTTAAGGGCATTCTTAATCGATGTTGAAAATCGATTTAAATTATTTAATGATATTATTCATTATTTGTTGTTCATATCGGATCGGGGTCGGTTGTTGATGAGATCGATTTAATTTAACGATGACTTATGCCAAAAATGTTAATCGATTATCGTTCATCGTGAAATCAATTCTGATTTCGATGATCGCGACTTATCAAAATTTCAAATAGTGTTTATTTATTTTATAGGTTTATAATGATAATAATTCCAAGTAGGTACTACTTGGAATTATGTCGATATGTGAATACTTAGATTTATGTAGGTACCTATGCAGAACATGACAAATTTTGTATTTTTTATTACATTAAGAACAGTTAATCGTCAGGCAGTTAGTTTTTTAAGTTATTTTAAATATACTTACATTTTTTTTGTATTAAAATATAATAATAGCTTAGATTGAGACATAGGAGTAATGTATTACAAACTGAAGCGTGGTTCAAAACCTGGCAGGATTTGTGAGACCTACTGGTCACTCGTTCATTCATTTTGTCTCTCACATTTTGCCGTCCTTAGATATACCTGATAGATAACATAGTTCATTCTTCAATCTATGATTGTAATAAATCAACAATCAAATTGAACGTTCCGTTTCATATACGGTCAGGCAAAACGTAAAGGAGACCTACGTCCAGCAGTGGGCTGATAAAGGTTGATGATGATGATGAAAACCTAAAAGTTGTAGGTACATACCATCACACAACATGTTCCCACAAGGTGTAATGTCGGCGCATTTCAGCTTAATTATGAATTTAACACACGTACGATACGATTTGGTGCGACTGTCTGTCGACTGATTGTGCGGATCTGCCGCACTGACAAATTGCCGCAACATTTTGCACGCACGAAAGCAGTTTTTTTTTCATTGTAATAAGAATTGAATCGAATTTAATAATGCATCGTCACGGCAAAAGAGAACTGAGTCTGCGCAGTCTGAGTTTGTTTTTGTATTTTCGAAAAGAGTGCGAACAACTTGCAAATGAGAATAAAATAACTAAATTATGGGACAAGAAAGCAAGTTAAGCAGTCTAGTAGTAACAGAGTGAATGGAAAAAATATTTTCTCTATCCATTTTCAAATAAACAATTTTTTGCACGGTAAAAGTGCTACGAATTATACGAATTTAGAAATGCATTTTTACACATGCATTAAAAAGCATTGATTCACTTGATGTCAATTCGTAACAGCAGCTAAGCAGTCAATCGGTTAAGCAGTCAAGTGATTAAGCAGTCAAGTGATCAATCAATCACACAGTTAAACTGTCAAATCGTTAGGCTATCAAACAGTACAGCTAGCCATAGAACTAAATGCTGTGCTAAAACTAAAAAAATCGTACACCTACAGATTGTGAGCACCAAATCTTGAGTTAAAAGCATCCTCAGCTCCAGTTTCTCGCAGACTCCAGCAGCAGTAGTCCCGAGGGCCATCAGATAGCAATAACAAATTAGTGTAAATAAACAAACATCGGTGCAGAGGCGGCTCTGACTTATGTCTTCTAATTAAGCCCTGTATCCATACTGGACGAGTTTTGATCTCAGTGATGGGATGGTGTCGATTGATTTGAATTATCGATAGTTTTGTTTACAGCTATATTTTAGAGTGTTTTTTTGGAAAATCAATACAATAACAAACGATATCTTTGTTCACAATTAAAAACTGTATTGGAATATGTCCTCTTTAAATTTAAACAGTTACTTTAAAGTTGAACACGTATAACATTCAGCCCAAAAAAATAATAACGATACTTAATTGTACATGACGGACATAACAGGCGATTTTGAAAAATATATGCACCTAGATGGTATCGTTCCTTCGATTACTATAATGAACATGGCAAGTCATTAATTTTCCATGACACAAGATAACATATATAGATTTTTAAATCAAATAGTTCTACAGTTGTGGCATTTCACATCATTCACAACACTATCGACAATTTTATCGACAAAAGAAAATCGATGTTATCCCAGCCCTACAGCTAAATAACTCCATTTGGCTCGATGCTCGGTAAACGTTCGTTTGGACATCGATAATTATTTACTTGTAAATTGCCTCTACAATTATTGATGGCTTCATACGGCCTGGACTCCGGTCTGCGCCACCAACATGCCGTTGCAAACGAGACAGCAACGCGACATGACGCATTTTAAAAGATTATTCATCTGCTGGGATCGCGGAAGAATGCAAACGCGCACTCGTGTGGCAGAAATGTCCAACGGACCGTGAGGTTTTACTCAGTTTAAGTCTGACCTCTCACAAGCAGTAGGTGTCCATGGCGAATAAGCTCACGTAAAAAATGCAGTTCATTTAAGTATTAGTGATGCACCCCCGAACTAATTGACCTCAGTAAGAGGTATTTTTAATGGATGATAATCCAATTTTAATAACGATTTACACCTAGTTTTTGAATAGAAATTGTACTTACAACCGTGTCAAAACCCTACAAAGTCAAAAACTCTTAACCAAGTTTTTTTTATGCATTATGGATAAACGCTTGGCCGCAATCACATCTGATGTTATTATGATGCGGCCTACGGTGAAACGCGGTAAAAATCATACACAAATTCGGTGCACGGCAAACTTTTACTGTAATCTAATCAGCGTCACACCACACCGCAGTCGTGTGCAAAAGCCTTTGCCGTGTACGATTGCTCATTTGACCCGCAAAAAATGATTTGTGTGAACACACTCGCACATGCTACGCTTTTTCTGTGACACTTTAATTAGAATAGTTATTACTATTTCGAATAATGAGGACATGCTAACTTGATGTAGGTAGGCAGGACCTATAGTCTGTAAATGTAGGTATGATAGTGGTTGAATATTGAGCAAAATAATCAGAAAATTTCTCTCGGAAACTTACGGCCGGTTTCTCGAACGATGATCAACGAAAAAATCAAATAATTACTATATGTCAAACTCGGATCAATCGAAATTTGGGTTTCCAGAAACCGGCCGTTAGCCTTTGTTTTGTGTTAACCAATTTGAAAAGGAGGTTCTCAATTAGAATCAAAATGTATGTTTTAGCCATTGGATGGTTCTTCCACAGAAAGGAGGGAGCACCGAGTTGACGTTCTATTTATTTATTAATGATGACGATGTCGGATGCTTCTTCAACGTGACCCAGCGCATCAACCAAAGTCTTGTATTATTTTTATTTAAAATATTTTTGATTTTAAAATGTCTTTAATTTTTTGTTACGTGTACCGGCTTATTTTTGTTTTGTATTTTTTTTTGTTTGTTTGTTGTTATTTGACTATTTGTACCTGTGTTGTGTGCCAAATAGATACTCAATACTCAATATCAATACATTTATTGATTTCATATGGTGGTACATAACATGGTAATACAATGTAGGAAGGTGTCACATATGAGCCCTGTTTTAATGGCATTACAATATACTTACATCTATTTAAAGATAGATGACATCTATTTTCTATTTAATTAAAAATTAATTCTCAGCTAACCTAGAGGGACTAACTATTACTTACATACAAATATATCGCAATTGTATTTACTGTATGGCCTAGAAAGTGTTTATTGTTATTTGTGTTCTACAGGGTCCCGTCTCGGTAGACCGAGCACCCTCGAAGCCCACGGTTGGGTCACCACACATGTCTTACATAATCAAAAGCATAAAATACCGACTAAGTATGCTTGAAGCTACCAGAGGGCTGAGCACGAATAAATGGGATAATCGTATTGGAAAACAGGCATATTTGAGATACATTGCGCGTCAACGTCAGCCTTACCTACTGAAGAGCTATTAGGCAAAGGGGAAACTTGACCGAATATCCTTTCAGCTGCAGTTCAGTTTTCGATGATTTTACTATAGTAACTCATCAATATGCCGTGGCATTTTTGTGGACTGACGTGACTGAGCTTATTAAAATTATGAATGAGCTGTTAAAAATCAATGCCGTGGTTTAGCACGTGGCCTACATGATTTGCACATGACCTACCTGATTTGAGCATGGCCTACCTGATTTTTCGTTAGTTCTATCAAACGGTATGAAAATCGATCATTCGAAATATTAATAAAACATGAAGAAAAAAACTGAACTGCAATTTGATCAAATAACAGTTCAAAAACATTTCAGTTGTCAAGATACCCCCTGTCGATAATTGCAGCGTAAGCGCGCAGTGTATCTTAAATGCGACTTTTGCCACATTTATTCGTGCTCAGACCTCTGTAGATTAGTGTCAGTAGATAAAATACCTAATAAGTATGTTTGCAGCTAGTAAACCCGTAGGCTAAATAGGTATGTTAGTTTCACAAGAATGTAAAAGCTTTTTTGTTTATTAAAATATTTTTATTTATGTTTTTCTAAAAATATTCGTTGCAACTTAAACTACAACGAACGCAATTATTCTCCTGAAGAACGTAAGTAATTTCACTTTTAATACACGTTAATAACACTTACTAGAGAATAATTAAATATTCAATGATAAATGTCAATAATATAATCAAAGAAGAATAAAATAAGCCAACAAATAACTAGCAATGATTTCTCTAGAATACTTATAGAACTTTTTTTTCAGCATTTATTACCACCGATTTGAATTAGTTCACCTATCTATAGATAGTTTAGAATGATCTGCAGATAACCCTACTATTTCCTATATATCTTACAAATATAAACATTTTGGTAAATACTTCCTATAATAGATACGTAATTATGTGAATTAATGTTATAAACCTTTATAAATAAAAGTGAGCACCCTAGAATCCAATACTTGTACTACTTAACATCAAGATTGTTTTTATTGTGGTTCTGTAATTAGTGTTTACAGAATAAATAATAGTTTGTTATAGATATTAATTTGTATTCTGACAATGTGCTGCTCGTAACTTAACTATAATTAAAAGGTAGAACAAAGGGTGATTCTCTTATTAAAATATTGTATTTAAGTATTAAGTATCGCGTTATTCTGTAGGTATATAAGTATATGTCAAAGATTTCGTTGGTATCTTAATAAAATGTAATTTAAGATTATTTTGTTTAGGCATAGATCGTATTTTTAAAATTAAAATTTAATTATATTAAATTGTGAGACTGACCCCTCTGATACATGATGATATAAAAAAATGCAGAAAAAGTTATAAAACTGCCAACAAATATAACGGACTTAAGTTTTTGTTATACAACAATATAAATAGCTACTTAATATTTTAATTTGAATCGATCAGAAATTACAATTAAAAATACATTGAAAAATACAAAGGTATACTAGTAGATACGAGTATTTTCTGTAACAATAATTAACTTCTGAAACTAACTTTTAATCAACACTTTTTAAATTTTAAGTTAAAACAAAACATGTAAAAACATAAATTAATTAACCTGCACAATCTCGCTATCTTAGAATTCTTCTTAAGGCCCAAGCGCTCAGTCAGGACGGTAGCCCAACAACAAAAGATGTCGCTAGTTTAAAAAACTGCGGTTTTTCTTCTGATTTGTTAATGGTTTTTTGCGTTTAGTTATCAAAATTCACCTTTGCGAAAATTTATTAATAGATACCAATTAATCAATACAAAATACTATAATTTTAGTAGGAAAAACGTGCAGAGGCTGGCGAGGAATTTCAAGCTTGCTATCTACTTTGACACGCAAAAATGTTTCCGATATTTGAAACGCGCTAGCGTTTCATAATTTCGACGTCAGGTAATAAGAACGAATAGCGCAGTTCAAGGTACCGTGGACTGATAATCAGAGTATTCGAGTTCAAATCTCGGCCAGAAATGTAACTTTTTGTTGCTTCCTTTTTTTGATATTTATCTGTGTCTTTCTGCAGAGCAGAGGTTCTGCAGAATTTTTACAGACTACTATAAAACCTACTTTATTGGAATTTTTTTTGAACTTAAATGCAATAAAATGCAGTAGATACCTATTACATAGGTTACCTTCTAATAAAACTGCTAATATCTTCAGGAATATGTTTATATGTATTTAATATTTCAATAGTAAGACTCTCTACAGCTCTATAAATTAAACAAATAAAACACATGAATATGTTTTGCCCAAAAACGGGCTACGGGCTATTTATGTCGTTTTCTGTGGCGTCGCTAAGATTCTTCAATTGCAGTTTTTGGTGCATTGTCTTGCCTGCGTACAAAGGATATAGATTGTTTGTGGGACAGTTACATCATAATGCTTGATCGGAGTGATCGCAAAGCGTGAATGTTTCTTCGGATCCTTTCTGTTACCACAATGAGTTTCTAATTGGCACAATTGATTACTATACTTACAAGATAAAATTTCATCAAAAACAACTATGTACGACTAAATTGACAGACAGCTAGCAATGACGATTATGTCAGCGAGGTTGCCTTACTACGGTTTTATTTACTTTGACAACAAAAAAAAAGGTTTTATTTACCTATATTTCAATGCATTATTTGGAAGTTTGTAATTTTTCTTACAAATAAACGTTTTTTTTTAATGAAATAATTTTTCTTTATATTTATAATTACAGAACATTAAAAAACGAACAGTTTGATAATAATGTTTGCAAGGAAATACATTTATGGCCACACTTTTATAACCAAACTTTATGAACAGTGACATTTATCAGTTATTTATTATTAGCAGTAGTGAGACTGACTACTAGTGACCCGTGACACGGCACGCGTTGTATATTTCGGCTCGGCAACGTTTTTGGCGTTCACTTTATTTTACATTGAAACGTTTTTTTCATATTGCAATTTGTACATAAAATAGTCTATGTTACTCGGTAAAGATATTACATCCTTATGTAGAAATAGTTTTAAAATAGGACGTGTACTTTTGAATTAAATAGTGACCAACAAACAGACAAATCTTATCTTTTCTAGAATTTTAGTTTAGATAATAGATTGGCAACGTAGCATTTTCAAGAAGAAAAGGGATAGATTTAGTTTTGTTGTCTTGTTTCTTTTCCTACGACTGGAGAGCTGACAACAAACCTTAGAATTTTGTATTTGATAGATAATTGTAAGTATTCGAGCGAATGACGTAGTCGTATACTTACTAGATACCTAAACATTGACGACCGATGTGGCGCGGTGGCATTGACGACGTGGAGGTTGCCGGTTCGATACCCGCCTTGGGATAAATGTTTGTACTATCTGCAAATATTTATTCCGGGTGTTCTGGGTGTTTATATATATAATAAAAAATATCTATCTATGTAATGTATTGTCGAGAAATTACAACACAGGTGGTTCATATATTACGTGTACAGTACATATTTAATTACCGCTAGTTTTGTTTCATACTAAGTACATACACTTTTTGATTTTATTATGGTGTAGAATTATGCGAACTTTATTTTCATACTATACAGTTAATAATGCTACAATATCCAGCTACAATAGCCGCTGTTCCGAACAGGGTAAAAGAGGTTTATTATACAGGGTGTAACAGAAGGGGTGGACCAAAAGCAAAAGGGCGATGGAAGAGCTCAATACCTATCGAAATAACCCCCATGTATGCTCAGCGATATTCAGTCGTTCAAAAGTTACTCGCACTTTTATGTTTTTTTTTTCATTAACATATTTTAGGTTAGATTTCCCAAGTTTTCCCAAACTATCAAGTACGAAAGGTCTACTATGAAGCTACAAGGTGTAAAAAAATACGGTTGTAGCTCTAATAGTTTGGGTATACAAGAGAAATCTAACCTAAAATAAAATTATGAAAAAAAAAACATAAAAAGCGAGTAACTTTTGAACGACTGAATATCGCTGCACATACATGGGGGTAATATCGATAGGCTAAGAGCTCCTGCATCGGCCCTGTTGCTTTTGGTCCACCCCTTCTGTTAGACCCTGTATATATATTTTTTTTAATATTTAATTCTGCACAAAATGATGCAAAAAAACAATGCCGCGTTAGCGCACAGTATATCTCCCATATACGTTACATTTACGATTGAGCTACGAAATATGAGTAGGTAAACAAAACTATACTCATACAATGTGTAGCAAACTTTTTGTTGTTACGTGGTACATTTAACTTTTTTCTTGGTTGTCATGACAACTAGTAGTAAGTAAATAAATATGTCAGTCATAAACACCCAACATTTTGTTGTTAAAAAAATCTCAAATAGTTTGTAATATATCTCAAATAGTGCCTATTTTTAATGCAATGTAAGCTAGAATTCATGGAAGCTGTCTGGGCAGTCTAGCCCAGATCCTGGCATTCAGTTACTCGCAGGCAGAAATCCTTGACGCGAAGAAAGTACTACAAGAACCATAGGCTGAGACCACCGTGACCAACATTCACCTTGTGATAAGAAAACATCTTCGTGAAGAGACCGTTGCCGTATCATGAAGGATTAAAGTAGGAAGAAGGCGACCAACTTCAAGTCATACATCCTTACCATGGTGACCCAGTACAATGACAGTTCTTGGCTCTAGTATTCTGGACGTCTGGATTAGTCTAGCGGTAAAATAGGGGACCATTGCCGCAGATGAAAGATCAATATGTATTACTTTTGTGTACTAGTGTTATTTTCATTTTATATAAGAAAAGTACACTTTTCTTATATAAAATGAAAATAATATAAAAAATATATTATTTATTTAAATATTATATAAAAAATATAATAATATAATAGCATACATGCTAGCATCTAAAGTATACTTTACTATTGTTGTAAAGTGTGTTAGTCAGTAAGGTTTATCTATGAGCCGTTTTTAAATAAGTACTTAAATTTTTACAACTATATTATGGTAAAAAATATATTTACTTTTCTTACAATAAATTGATTTTTTTCCACAGCTGTGGAAAAAAATCCAAAGCTATTTTTTTTTGTACGTTATTAATATTATCCACCTATGCTATGTAGAATGCATTAAAATTATAAGAAAGAAACCTGTTTGGTTCAACCAAACTTCTTTGCACGGGAGACGGGTGCAAGATATTACAATCTTTACGCTGACAAGTCCGCTTCGAATGTAAATATGACAAAGTACGATAAATAAAAGAATAACTAAAAGAAAAAGAGAAAAAAGATTTCCTATTTCTTTCTACACAAGTATTTAGTTCAAGTAACTAGATGGCGCTCTAGATACTTTTGCTATAACTTAATACCTAGTGCTTCGCACAGATGGTGCCTTTTTTTCACAGTTATTTCATTTTTGGAACACGCGTCACGAACCACCTTAACACCGGTCATCGTTATCAGTAAGCATCGGAAAAAGCTGATTCTCGCCGACAAAAGCTGATACAGTAACATTGCGCGGGCGCTGGAATCCTGAGGAACCCTCGCTCATTAACGCTTATTCCACCTCAAGATTTACAATCAACCTATATTCACCAACGTTTATTCGAAAATCATCCTTATAAGCTTAATACTAAAGCTCAAAATGACTAATACCGCTGTGGAGATTTTCCCCAGTAGCCGTAAGCTTGCTGATTGGTTGATATTAAAAATTGAACTCTTTATTCGACTTTAGAAAATCTCTATTCGAATTACTAACATCAGCAGAACTTGCATCGTTTTGTTTTTGAAATCACATCATGAACGCGGTTCAAAACGTCGTATGTAACATGTGACATTATTTTAGATGAACTCAGTTTTCTTGGTAATAAGTTGAGTTTTGAAGGATTTTGAGTGGGTTCTACGGTGTTTTTAGATGTAGAATATAGTGTACGATGTGCGATTAGTGTTTTTGCGCCAGCGGCATAATTAGGGACTATCGGCGGCGCGTATGAAGACATAAATAAACCGAGATCGGCGGAATTAGCGACCCGCTCGGGCACGGGTCGACTTAAATTTCTATCGATCGTCCAGATTTCTCGTTCTTACACTGCTTTTTACTACTATTTTAAAATATAAATATGTGAATTGTTAAATAAATAAATAAATAATGCTGGACAATCCACACAACATCATCTAGCCCCAAGATAAGCAGAGCTTGTGTTATGGGTACTAGAAGACTGACATCCTTAATACAATAACATTACATAGATAGATATTTTTTACTAAGTATAAATACCCAGAACACCCAGAATAAATATTTGCAGGTCATACAAACATTTATTCCAAGGCGGGAATCGAACCCGCAACGTCGTCAAAGTCAAGTCAAGTCGTTAAAATACTTGAAGTGACGAATGCTTACAACCTAGTCACTGATTTCTTTATTAAGATCGTTTTTGGAACGAAGTTCCTTATCACGCGTTGCGAAAGGAAACGGAAAAAATTAAGACTAAAAGTTGTAACGACACTTTTTGCTATAGTTGTAAGCCGTGCGCGTGTTTCTCTGTCTGTCTCTCTCTCTCATAGAAAGCAAGCCAGTAGCTCTACCATGAGTTTTTACTATAACTTACTATATTTACTACACTCGCTAGCGTCTGTAGTTAAAAAAATGTATGAAGTTTTGTACAGCGCCTCTAGCGGATAGTTGGGTACTAAAATTCGTAATATGTACTAATATTTACGTAGTAAAGTCAGGCGATTTTACTGTGACATCTCATGGTAGAGGTATAGAACTTCGTTCCATCCGGGTGTCCCTTGACACGTTTTTTTAATTATTAATATTGAACTGCTAGGAGATTTTACTAGCCTGTTACCACTCATCTTAAAAACTCAGACTAATTCGCGGTGTCTACTTAAACAGCTGTTATCATTAAGACACTAATTAAGTGATTATATGAGCCGACGTAATTTAAACAGGTAATCGTTAATTAAATTAATTACTTTATTGCGTTCGTGTTCAGCGAAATGTGATTTTCGAATAAAAAGCTCTTTGTAAGATACATAACTCACATTGTAAACAATTAAATTAATTGTAGATTCATTACAGCCTACTTGTAAAATAAAATAACTAACTAAACAAAATCTTAAAGTGGCAGCACTATTTATAAATAAAAACAAATATACATTCACGGACAATTCACACATCTAGTCCCAAACTAAGCAAAGCTTGTACTGGGAACTAGATTGCTGATAGAATATTTATATACTTTTTAGTAAATACATAAGTATATAGAATACATAGTAACACCCAGACACAGAAATAATATTTAAGTACTTCAAACAAACATTTGTTCTGGACGGGAATCGAACCCACAGCGTGGAAAATAGAGCTACTACCAACTAAGCTGCGACGCCTGTCACGTTTCAGTAGTGACGTTTATAACTTGTTAGTATCATAAAAGTAATTTACGTGCAATTTTTTGTGATTGCAATATTGTATGCAAAATTCAACACTTGGTATAAATAAAATGTTGCACAACTAACGTAATTAGCTTCGTGTTGCGTATGCGCAGTCGACATGACGCGGTGACCATCATTCCACCATCACATCATATTTATAAATTACTTGTTGGTGCCCGCGATTCCATCTTGCTATCGTTGTATTTTGACAATTCGCACAATATATTTATAAATAAATTTACGACTATACAGTATTTACAAAATGTACATTGTCTTAAAAAATACATAAGAAACAGTTGAGCTATCTACAGACCGTTGCAAACGATCTATAGATAGTTCAACTGATCCAAATCAGTACCAATCGGAAGCGTGCGCAAGATACTGGCTGCATTGCCGCGCTGAACAGCAATGCTGATACGCTGGGCCAGATAAATTATAAAATATAGCCTATGTGTGTATTCTAATGTATAAACTTCATTATTGTAGAGTTTCATTAAATTCTATTCAGTAGCTAAATATATGTAATTAATATAAACGGTTTTAAAATGCGACCTGTAGGCGACAAAACCATTTTTGCTCATTTTGAAAATGAGACGCTTCGCTCGCGGGATTATGATTGTGGAAGTTGAGATGTTATTGCATTTATACTTACAAAACTTTAAATGTGAAAGCTAGAGGTAGCGTATAGACTTTTCTTGTCCTTAAATATCATGCAATCTGGTGACAACAGTAATAAAAAACATGGTCACCTGATTATCGGCGCATGCAAATAGCGCGCGATGCCGGAACGCCTTTCAGCCACGACACAACACGACACGACAACACTATGGATTTATGTACATACACACTCATGTGTCTTCCTTACATTTGACGACCGATGTGGCGAGGCGGGTGAAGGTCCGCCTGCGACGCGGAGGTTGCGGGTTCGATTCCCGCCTTGGGATAAATGTTTGTACGCGCAAATATTTATTCCGGGTGTTCTGGGTATTTTATATGTATAACAAAAAATATCTATGTAAATCTAAGTATGTCAGTCTTCTAGTACCCATAACACAAGCTCTGCTTAGCTTGGGGCTAGATGATGTGTCCAGCATTATTTATTTATTTATTTTTATCAGACCGGAAAGCAGGGTTACCGCTAGACCACCGGTGTTCTTAATTAAGTTTTACTAGAATTTATTGTCCCTTTGAACCCCGCAAAGTAGCTGACTTAGGATAATTACAATTTGTCGCTACCCTTGATATACTTTTAATATCTAAGCTAAGCACCTGGATAATAAAAAAAAATAGCGCATAATTATTTTTTTTGTACTTAAATTGGAGTGATAAAAACATCTTGTTCTACCCGCCGTGCTAATAAATAAATAATGCAGGACAATCCACACAACATCATCTAGCCCCAAGCTAAGCAGAGCTTGTGTTATGGGTACTAGAAGACTGACATACTGTAGGTAGTAACTATAATACTTAGATAAACAAATAGATCATAATAGATTAGATTGAAAAATTGTATTTAAAATAAGCGATTAGATCATTTTGTTTTCCCTAATGTTTACAATCAATACAAATTATGTTCTCCTCTACATATTGACAACATAAACTTACAAGAAAAAAATAATGAGAAATACCTGGGCTTGCATATGGACAGCAATTTGACATGGAACGCTCACATTGAAAAAATAAAAACAAAACTTTCATCACTCACAGGTTCACTACGTAACATCACTCGGTGTATTCCTCACAAATTGCGACATACTATCTATAATACTCTAATCAAACCCCACTTACTATAGGTACTTAATTGAAATTTGGGGCAATGCCGCTAAAACTAAACTAGCTGATTTGCAAATAGCTCAAAATAAATTAATAAAATCACTCTTTAATTATCCCTATTTAACTTCTACGTCCAAAATCTATAAAGAAACTAAAATTATGAATTTAAAACAATTGTACATCTATTGCACGTGCATCTTAGTTAGAAAAATATGGCATAAAACTATCCATACTTACTTAGCCTTCACCAGAACGAAACAGATAACAAAGCGGATTACTCGACGAGCGAGTTTTTTAGTCTTACCTAAAATTCGAACAAACATCGGCAAAAAAATGATTACCTACGAAGGCGCACAGCTTTATAATAAACTACCCGCAATTATAAAACAAGCCAAAACACTCGAAAAATTTAAATTCATGCTAGGCCAATTTGTACAAGACCATTCATAATATATTTCTACTAACATAACCTAAGAACGACAACTACTAACAAATAATTTGTGTTTACACAATAGCATAAGTTTGTATTTCTCATGTAAGTGACTGTTTATGTCTTTTTGGGAATAAAGTATCTTAAACCTTTTTCTCGGTGGAGATTGAACCCACTAAAAGCGAAATCAAAATCTCTTGTGCCACATAGGTACACATATTATTTATTTCTATTCTATTCTATAAAATATATACCTACCTTACCATGTTATATAACTTTGCGTTGTAAACTTCAACTAAAGTGAGATACGATCGTAAGTAAAAAAAATACAAAAAAAAGTTACAATAAAATAGATACTAATTATAAAACTAGCAATAGAAAATTTAAATTAACTAACAGTTCTTTAAACACTACGTTGGTTATATTTAAATAACATGCATAAATTGTATTATTAGTTAAGTTAGTGTAAGTAGTAGAATTTTAATCAGTTCATTATTATTCAGACCACCTAGGAAAATAACTGAGTACAAGTCAGTACAACTACAGTAAAACCCGCTTAAGACGATTTCCCAGGGACCCTACCAAAAACGCGTCTTATGCGTGAAAGCGTATTATGCGGGATAGAAAAAATAAAATGTTCTACATAGTCTCCATACATATTGTTCTGTATTATGTTATAATGTAATATGTAGGTATTAAATTATACATTTATCTATTACATTAAATACGTAGTGTAATTTTATAATAACGTCATTTAAAATAATCGCTTATTTTAGTTTGACAGAAAGATTCTGATGCATTAGTAATTAAACATTTTCAACATAAATCAACTTTTGCATTGCGTCTTTGCTTTGATCCAAAGACCCTACATAGCATCTTAAAACATTAACAGCTGATAATGTCTGGGCGTTTGACAAAACCGGAGTTGACTGATCTTCATTATCACTCATTTTATACCCCATTTTGTGTGTTATTCACATTCTCAATAAGATCACCGTATGAAAATGATAGAATTTCATACGGTGCCAAAATATCCAGGAAATATCCAGGAAAATCTTGCAGTATCTCGGGTTCTTCTTCTTCCAACACGGGCGGGGGGCTTTCTGAGGCTCGCGTTAGAGCGCTCTGCTAGTGACCGACGGCTCGGCTCGGGCGTATTAAACGGGATGACGAATCGTATTAAGCGTTAAGAAATGTATGAAAATATGTCTGAAGTTGCAGGGACCGGCGTAAAGTGGCGTATTATGCGAGAAATCGTATTAAACGTGATCGTCTTAACGAGGTTCTACTGTAATTATATCGGAAAGAATTGTAAAGTTAGTTATTAGTAATAGTAATCGGATATGCATTTATATTAAGTGTTTTTTTATAAAGTTTACGCAGCGCGCATATGAATTCTATAATTCTATTACCTACCTACCTACTAATTATCAAGTCCATAATATCTTATAAATAAATACTTATTCACAAACATATCTCACTCTAGTCCCAAACTAAGCAAAGCTATGGGTACTAGACTGCTGATAGAATACTTATATACTTACATACTTTTTCAAATTGAAAGATTTTTTTCTATTCAAAAAGTTTATGTGCAACGACCAAGCTTTTAAATAATGTAGGAAATCCACGGTCGAATCAGCTGCACGTATAAATATATCTTTCTATTGATAAGGTTGACTAGTATGGAAAAATGGTTTAATATTGGATATTCTTTGGACATAATTTTTAATTAAATTAAGTAATATTTGACTTGACTTCCTGGTTTATGGATTTTATAATGAATATTTACAAGTTTCGGCCGGTTTCTCGAACGATGATCAACGAAAAAATCAAATAATTACTATGTGTCAAACTCGGATCAATCGTGATTTGGGTTTCCAGAAACCGGCCGTTACTATATATTTTGTTTGTTGACAGATGACAGATCATATAAAACAAATTGGTCACGTGACGTATCGTTGAAAAATTAATAGTTTTCTATTATAAAGCGGAACTTGCTTACTTGGAAAAGTAGTTTTATAGATTAACGGCAAAAAAGTCATTCGCTTATATATATTCATATCCCTAGTCACTTAGAATATACATATTCCTTAGTCACTTAGAATATATTTATGTGGCTGGTCAAACTCTTTCAAGAAAAGCGAAAGCTTTTACGCAGTATTTACTAAGTACTTTTGATAATTATGATTAGATTATGATAGAATAAGTTCCCACTAATGTTGATATTGCTGGGAACTGTTCGTTAGTTTGTAGTTATTGATGCGTGTCGGGTGTAATCACTAATTACCGATCATAACTCAACAATATTGCAATTAATACGCGCTCGCAGCATGCTTATTTCACTAATAGCAACAGTCTCGTAAAACACATCTTTCGTAACTAAAGTTCAATTTTATAGAGCTGTATAACCTTATCTGGTTTTACGACGGTTTTTGTAGAATCAAAAAATCTAATTCATATAAGGTCAGTGTGGGTAAGTCCGTCTAGGCCCTAAGTCCGTCTAGTGGCAATAACTTCTGTTTTTGAATAGCTAGAGCCATATAACTCGGTTGGTAAAACAGTATCATTGAGTTTGTTCGAACTAGTGATAATAGATGTCACTAACATCTTAATGTTGGAAAAAAATTGACAACCAATTTTTTCCGCGAATTTAACTTGAAGTTGAAGTTTGACGTCTCGTCGAAAAATGAAAAAAAAAGGTGTGAAATCTAAGGAGTTTTCTGAGTATCTGTGATAACGTAGGCCATTTACAGATTCGGGAATGTATATCTGGTGTCCGATTCAAAAATAACGCATTAGTTTCGTAATTATAACAAATAGAAAAAATCCAAGCTTCGAATGTTATAGTTGGGAAGTCCGTCTACTACACATAAGGCAAGTCCGTCATATGCCGGTCTTGCCTTAATTCCAGATATTGTCAACCTTTTTAGTAGTTCAAATTTTATAATTATTTTATATTGTTTATTCAACTTGTAAGTATTATTCGCCTGTCTACGAAAGTGAACTCTTTTCAAGGTTAAGCTTGCCTCTGTAAATCTAATCTATTTACGTTTATTTTTCTGTATTTACTTTGTGTATAATAAATAATTAAGTGAGAGATGCACTGGTATGTTTGCAAGAGGACTAGCATCACCTATAAGTATTCTTTAAAAGTTTATAAATTGTGAATACATATTTTGAAAGCATGGAACTATCCAACCTTTTTTTTAGTTTCTGATTTTTTATACCTGACTCATGTAGCATGGCACATCATTTCGGACTTTGTGAACATTTATCGTTTTAACAAAGATCTGGTTTAGAAAATTATCCCATACTCATTTATTTCGTACTAGCAGAAAGTGTTACAAATGTAGCTACAGATCCGGCAATAGTTTGCCACACCATTTCTAAATTCATACATTACATTATTAACGATTACTTGTTTACAAATAAAGATTCTTGTGTATTGATTTGTATGTTATTGACAAAAAAAATCGTAAGTGGGTACTTTGTGAAAATGTTTACAACCACTGAAAGTACATCATCAGCAAAGATATGCCGGACTTGCCCTTGATTTTAATAATTTTATTTTTCTTTAAAAGTATACCTTATAGTCACACGTTTAAAACACGTATTTCAACGGCAGCTTTTCATCATTTATCGATAGGGTTTTCATACATATTGGCTCACTAGTTACGATTTTATTGCTACTAGACGGACTTGCCTCAAACTGGTTGGGAAGTCCGTCTAAATGCCTACTTTACAAAAAAATGCTATAAATCTGAAGACAATTACAATTTACCCTACTTTTAGATAGATATAGAAAGATAAATGTAATCCCAATATTTTCCGACTACTTAAAGTAACTAATAAATTTTATTTCGATTTTTAAAGTTAAATTGAAATTCAATTTAAGAAAACTATGCCGGACTTGCCCACACTGACCTTATTTTATTCAATAAAATCACAAGGATCATTTAGAATCGTCTTACATGCTAGGTGATTCTGGGTGCCAGTTCCACGCGACTACAGTGTACCTACAGCTTAGTCACCTCAGTTCGCAAGAAATATCACAGAATACTGTTGAGTTACTATAGAAACTGAACGTGATTTAAAACCTAACAGGTTTTGAGCTAGAATAGGCCTCCTTATCAACGGCGGATCCAGGGGGGGGGGGGGGGGGTCATGGGGGTCATGACCCCCCCCTGAGCTGGTTGCAGGACTTAGGTGGACCACTAATTGAACATATTTTTTTTTTAATTTATATAAGTTCTTGACTTGACCACGACTGTGTGACCCACCCCTGGCGCCAAAACATGATCGTGACCTCCCCCTGGCGCCAAAACTTGATCGTGACCCCCCCCTGGAGCCAAAGCTGGATCCGCCCTTGCTCCTTATTTGGATAATGTCTGAAAAATATAAGGTTTTTTTCTTGCTAAAAGCTTAAACCTCGAAAGTTGAAGTATGTTTATGTATGTATGGGTGAAATTGGAAATACAAGTTAAGCTTAGTTTGGGACTAGTGTGATGTGTGAATTGTTCGTGAGTATTTAGTTATTTTATATTATTTATTGAATCAATAGAACTTAGCGCTTGTTTACATTTGGTTAAGCACAGGTAAATATATTAAAATATAGGAAAACATAGTCAAAAGTAAGTAATATAACCTAAATACGTTCATATTTGTTTATTTAAATCCAGTCCATCCAAAGGTTGTCTGGAAGAGATCGCTCAAAGCGATAAGGCCGCCCCTTGTATTCACTGTTAACACTGTTTTTCTGTATTTTCTGTTATTTCCTTGTGTGTACAATAAAGCGTTTTCTATCTATCTAAAAATACGAGTAGTAAGGCACTAGCCACTCTATATGATTCCCGTGACGTAGCGCGGCCGTCGCGCTCGCGAGCCGTTACAACGAGTCCGGCCAGTTTTTGTCGCGCGATCGGGTGTGGTGCGAGTGCGCGCGAGTAGCGGATCAACCCAGCTAGGTAAATAGAACTTAATACGAGAAAAGTCCGATTTTTTCTCGAGAAACTGTAGAATGTTGAACTTCAGTTAGACAATAAATGTGACAATCACAAACGTATCGAAACGATGGTGTTCCATTGCACGGTCGTCACGCAGTGTGTCATGGATTTTTCTACTTTTCATTTACATTTCCATTTATTATATCAGCTAAGTTATAGAATAAGCAGAATACCTATCTGATGATATATGATAACAAAGCAAAACCTCACGAAGCACATCCACGGAGGCGACACATCCAGTGAGGCATCGACCTGCGTCCATCACTTCAGCAATTCGTAATACGCAGAAATATAAAATTCATTGCATTTTGTTCCTGCGGTATCCTCGAGGGCGCAACAAGCTCATTACTTTGTGTTGAAGTATACCTACTTACCTACGTGCTCTTCTGTGAAAAAGAAAGAAAAAAATAAAAATAAAAGAAAAACGATATTTTGTGTCACAAATAAAACAAAAATTCATACAGAAATAAACGAATGCTAAAACAAATTTTCGTAAACTGCTTCGCTTTTACAAAAGCTGACACTACGACCACACCCAATCGCTATAGTTTTTGTTTATTAACATTTAATTAGAAGATAAAGTCGTAGGTACTTCTTAATTGTAGGGATGTCTCATTCATTATTTAATCGTTTAATTACGTTACTGGCTGCATGCAGGTTTATGACCTATTATAGGGTTTCTACTGACCTCTTTAGAAACAATTCATTTAACATTCCTAAATCAAATCAAATTTTTCTTTATTCAATAAAATCACAAGGATCATTTAGAATCGTCGTACATACTAGGTGATTCTAGGTAAATCCTTTCCAGCTGTTGGTAGAAGACTCTATACGAACTTATTAGTCATGACACAAAATACAGACAAATGTTGACGTATATACTCTATACGAACTTATATTTGAAACTATCATGGGTTTGAACATGTTTTCATTATAAACGGGATATTTACCATGATTTGTGAGTTCGACCCGTGATCATGGCGCATGCAACTGTGCCGAAATATCGGGAAATAATCAAACTCACAAATCAGGGTACCTAAATATCCCGTTTATAATGAAATCTATACGAACTTATTTGTCATCACACAAATGTTCTTGAATCGAACCCACGACCCACAGCGTGGAAGGCAGAACTAATACGAACTGAGCTGTGACGCCTGTCAAAATATCGAAGATTTAAACAGCATGACGTGTTTGACAGTCATGTCAGAGCGAGCGTCATAATGTGTCATTAAAATTCCTCAGACACATTTGGGTGACAGGTCTGTCAGTTCCTCAACCAGATAATGGAGTACGAACTAATTTGCTGTCTACTACTACTTATTATATATTTTATATATTTATTTTTATAGAGTATAGAGCCTTCCGCGCTGTTGGTCGTGGGTTTGATCCCAGAACATTTGTGTTATGACAAATATGGTGTTTTATTGTGTTTGTTTACATATTTTTTTTATCAGCAATCTAATTTTCATACAAGGTTAGATTTAAACTAGGACGCGATGTGTGAAATGTTATTTTTTTTTATTTTATTGATTTATTTTTAAGACTATCGCGTTGTGTGAATGTTAATTAGATTGCTGATAGGTTTTTCATTTTTTTTGAAATATTTACAAGTCTACATAGAATACATCAACACCTATTTTGTCATTAGTTCCTAGTTTGTAATTTTACAGGCAAAGGCATAGGCAGAAAGACACAAAAGTTTGTTGAGTTAGGGATCGAACCCACATTACGGAAAGCAGTGCCGTCTTAGCTGTGACATCTGTCACCATTCTACACCTATAGGAATACAACACACTTCGTAATTCACTTTAATTTGACCGTGAAGCACCTTTTGAGATGTAATGCATTCTGCGCCTGCGCAAGTTAATGTTTGTTATAGAAAGAATTTAAATTGACACTCCGCCGGTGTGATATTTATCCTTTGCTGCGCCGTCCGAAGAAAAACGCAAGGAACTTTACATTGTCACGATACGACATTTTAATATATGTAAATATATCGGTTAATTTGATTCTACTGTATATTGGTATTAGTATTAGTGGATAACCGCAGAAGATTGAGATGAGTGGAAAAGATGATGATGGGGGAAGACCTTTGCCCAACAGTGGGACTGAGAAGAAAAAAAATATTGCTATATTGTTGTTTGAAAGTAAGCTTTGCGGTGGTCACATTGTAATAAAAGACGTCAATAAATAAACTGAATCGTTTTGTCATTATATAATTTTCACCTTTATTTAACATTTATATCTACTTAAATTTAAAAGTGCAAGAGTAAATATGCCACCCATGTCTATATTATTAAAGAAAATAAACTAACTTTACATTTAGGTTTAAAGAAATTTATTCTCAAAAAGACAGTCACTTAAATGAGAAAAAATATTATAGGTAGTAGGTATGTTAGTCGTTCTTATTATTATTAAGTAGTACATTTATTTGTCAGTCCCTGAGTCCGTCCCGTCCCGTCCTGATTACCTCCACGTGTCAGAGTAGTGAGCAGGAGCAAACAGCGCCCGTTTAGGAGAGGTATTCGGTGGGGAAATTAATTGCTAAATGTCTTTATCTTTACTACAGAAAAGGTTACATTGCATTTAATTACGGAGTAATTAGTTTACATCCAAATAGGTTTAGGAAAAACACTAGTAACTTAGGTCAATAATAGTGTTATTGGAATTAAAAGAAACATAACTCTTCGTCTATTACTTCTCTCTCTCCACTTTTCAGAGGCATAACGAGATATGATAGTGCAAGGAACCATCATTATGAAAAGACTGAAATTTTGACGTTTCAAAACGTCACCTTTTACGCTTGTGGTAGGTATGTTTGTTGTGCACTGCAGATTCTACTGTTACACGTCAAAGTATTCTTTAATCTAGCAGTGTACGAAAAAAATGTGCTCACGCTTTTATCTGAGCACAATAGGACCGTTTCATTTTCAAAATGCTTATGCAGTCTTTTGTATAAAAAGTTGTGTTGTAAATAATTTGGTGTTCATTTAGTTCACATACTTACTTAGTAAGCTATTAACAAAATTATATATTTCTTTTTCATCTTTCAAGGTTGTCTTCTAAATCTTCCTCACGAGAAGATACACTACACAAAACAGAACTTCGATCATAAGAGTTAAAGTTTCATGACGACTATGATGTCATGTGTAAAATTAAAAAACTTCAGTTAACATAATACAACACGGAATCGTGTAAGTAATCGATTATTTATTGCTTCCTCGATATAATCGACAGCTTAGCTTGCATATGTTATATATATCATAACCATATATAGCATAACGCTGCTGTTTTTTTTTTATAATATAAACTAGCAGCACGTCCCAGCTTCGCACGCTTTAACACCTTGGGTTACATTATTGAAGTTATACGTAGTAACTTATTTTTATGAAAATATTATATAATTTATGTCTATCGGCGATTGTGTAGCTTTCTACGGTGAAAAACTTTTCGAAAGCGGTCCAGTACTTTTAAGTTAAATCGTTACATACAAAAATATATATTTTTTTTAATAATATTATTGTGTTGAAAAAACACTTGTTTTAATGTAGTGTAGACATGAAATAATAATGAGTACTTAAGATTTTTAAAATGTTGCCAGATAGTAAATTTGTCTTATATTGTCATATTTAAATTTTTTCAAACTTTGGTGAACCAATACTTATTAGGTAGGTGAAACCTACATCGTGAAATCATTATAAAAAAAATAATATTTTCTTACTAATATCATTCAAAAAACTTAAGTTTTATACAAAACTAACATCAAAAGCACCGCATTAGAATAAAACAAAGTAGAATAAAATTAAGTGCCTTTCAACCGGAAATGCTAATTTATCTTATCACGTGGAAAGTTGTTAAACGACTGGAATATAGTTTCCGGCTCATTAAACGCTTCTGCTTCTTTATCTGATTGTTCGTTATTCGATCAATTGATCGATCTATCAATATAAAGGTTATATCCTTTCATGTTGTTTGAGTTTAAAAACCGACTTTTGCTGCACGAATCGGTGAGTGTGAGCGTGTACTTAGTAGTTGGTTTGATTCTATCGTGATACCCGCTACATATAAATTCAATTAAATAAAAATATACACGTTGAGAAAACCTGCTCTGTTTTTTTCGTCGGTTAAAAATAATCTAACTTTTAATAGTTGCATGCAGTAGGTAGGTACAAAGATTGTTTATAACACTTTCATAATATTGTATTGTTGTGACCTGCATTATTTCTATATTAAGACAAACATTAGTTAAGTTTATCAAACTTTGTTCGGGTCTTTTACTTTATTCAACTAAATAAGAAATACAAGTTCCTTATACCTTAACCTAAAACACATAAAAATACTACATTAAAATGTTATGACGTAACTGGTCTGAAGACTTTACAAGTTAAAAGCGTTAAAAACACTTAGCTTATGAAATAAACAAGTAATTACTGTGGCATGCGACGGTAGCGGCATCTTGCCGAATCGCACCGCACCGATACAAAGATCGTGCGGCAATTACCGGCCGGAAGAATGCGCCGCAAAATACGACGATTGGGACGTCTCATACCGCGACCGATGGACTTCGCTGGATTAGGGTTCTGTGGGACCTCGGACAGCTAGGTTTCTGATAAAAAGACAGCTTCAAGCCTTCTTTAACATTATCAAAAAAGAATCAAAAAATCAAATAAAAAAAAAGTAAAGATTCGCGTTGTTTTTATCTTTTCAGGTTGGAAATAGCGGTGGTTTCGGGCAGACAACGTAGATCGAAGGAAGTTTTTGCAAAATTACAACATACCTACTTAATCCTTTATTGAAAGTAGAAGACTTCATCAATCGAATTCTGCAATATGTCATCGAACAATCCTACTCTTCTTGTTTTATCCGGACAGGCAAATGATTGGAAAGTAAAGTTCTGGGTCATTTTGGAGTGGCTAGTGATTTTCATACAAAGTACGGAACCCGCTAAAGCCAGTCAGTCCTCGCCCGTGTTTTTACCGGTGCATTTAATTGCAGCGTATCATCGCATACTAAAATGCCCTTTATGTTTTTCCAAGCCGCCTCGGTAATGACATAATCGCGGCCGAGAGGACGCCTGCGCATTTTTGTACCAGTTTTCCTCAGAACGCGGAGGATATTTGACCAGTTTCGCTGCAGTTTCCCAGCTGCTTAAAAGAAACCATGTGGTGTTTTAAACATGACAGATTTGACAGGTTTTTTGACATGTTTGCACTTGAACACCTCAATATACTTAATAATGTTAGAAACATTATGATCTGTGGCTAAGGTAGATTAGTAGATTCAGTGGGATTTAGCAGTAAAGTGCCTACCTACCTACCACAACTTTGTGGTGTTAATTGGTTATCTTAAAAAATTACGTAAAATCAAAATCAGCTAGGTACATAGGTAATTTGATTGAAATTACTTTCCAAAATGTTCTCAAACTTACAGTTACTTACTTTAATTATATTTTCTTTTGATGGGTATATTTGCTTAGATAACGTTCTTAGCACTTACAATCTCAATATGCAAACGCACAGCTCACCACAAAAAGTCTAACAATACTGAACACAGATAATTAATTCTACAGCACGATGTACTAACTCATAGACAACGTTATCTTCTATTGATAGCCATAAAAACAAAACCACTCACACGTGAATCATCGCCATAATTCTCTTAACAAAAACTCGTGAATGGAAAGCGCCGCCATCTTGAGACGCCATTTTGTAATTATCACAAGATGGCGGACGTGCCAGTGATTGGGTTGCGAGTAAAAAGCGCAAAGTTTTTATCAGCTGAGATTCGCTAACGAAGTGTGATTCGATATTTTTCTTAATTGATATGATAAAATGCCATGTGTTGTGAGAATAGGGGTTTAAGTCAGTACATCGATGAAGTTGTTAACATACCTATAGGTATTGATATTATCACAATTAAAACTAAAGTGGAAATATGGAACCCAAGACTAGTTACATTTTTTGTATCATCATATTGATAAATAAGCTCAAAATCAAAATCAAATTCGTGATCGATCTATTAAAAGTCAATCTGAAAGAATACTAAAAGCATCATTTATATCAAACATAAGCTACTACAAATCTTCAACAATTACGAACAAACAGCCATTTAAGAACTGTTATTATCTCTCCCACCACCCACACACTACACATCATAATATTGGAAAATCAACCTAGTTTTCATACATTCAAGGTTTATTATCTTAATGATGTGGCTGGGTAATTAGAGGTCCGTTAATTTGCTAAGACCGACACGCCCCGTGTCAGTGTCCTGATATCTATGGATAGATAAGTGAGTTGTTAAAAAAGTTATCCAATGAGCTATGGATTTTGTACAAATGTATTTTTGTTTTGTCTCGTGCTTGGTAAGTATCTGCGTTAAATGTAGGTAGTTAAATATATTTTGAAATATACCTACATTTTTTTTTTTTTTTTTTTTTTTTTTTTTTAACTTATTTTAATTTTATTCACAAACAAACTTACGACTATACAGTATTTACAAAATGTACATTTACATATAAAATACATAAGAAACAGCTGAGCTATCTACAGACCGTTGCAAACGATCTATAGATAGTTCAACTGATCCAAATCAGTACCAATCGGAAGCGTACCCAAGACACTGGCTGCATTGCCGCGCTGAATAGCAATGCTGATACGTTGGGCCAGATACTCACCAGCCCTCGGGTCACGCGTCGCTTCGACTAGACGCCCAGAAATAATTTTGAAAACGCGGTAAGTATTTAATTTAATTAATTTAAAAAAACTAATATTCAGGGACATTTCACACATCACACTCAAGCCGAATCTAAGTAAAGCTGTAATATGGGAACTAGATTGCTGATAGACACTTATGTTAATTGAATATTTATGTTCATCACTCAAACATTTGTTCTGGGTGGGAATCGAACCCACGAAAACAGCATAAAAGGAGAGCTACTACCAACTAAGCTGTGACGCCTGCCACATTCAAATCAGACTAGTAAAAACTGAGTTTTAAAATAAAACATTGCCGACTGGGAAAAATATGAATATCTGCTTTTTGGAGCACTTTCAATAGTAAGGTGGGTGGACCATGAAAGGCCATGCTCCTTTGAAGGCCAACTATAAAAAAGTCATATTTATAGTCACGTGATGACAAATTCCTTCCACACACATTAAGTCCCATCGAACTCAAGGACACAGACGCGTTGGCGAGTCGCTCGCGTTGCTAGTTTGTCAGTAATTTCCCTCGCTAAGTTGACTTCGGTCAGCGACGTTCAAATTGTAATTTGCGCGCTCAGCTAGAAGTCAGTTTTTATGTGAATAAACTATTATTACCGTATTATTTTTACTGTAAATTGTTACTTAAGGATTTTTCATGATATTAAAGAAAAATATAATAAATTTACTTCGATTGTAGTTAAAATAACGGCAGTGTTCCTTTGAAAGCCGGTGGTTCCCTACAAGGCCAATCAAGGATTTGACGGTTAAATATTTATAATTTATTTGTAAAACGCATTGGAAACTTATTTGTTATCGATATAATACTCATTACTATATTTTTATATAGTTTCCATTAATATATCTTTGGTTATCGATGGTGTTCAAGAAATGTTCTTTGAATTTTTTTAAAGAAGATTATAATGTGTAAGGGCCACAATTTTTCATTTAAATGAAAGAGCTTTTTCTGTGGTTTTAGTAAAATCTATTATTACAATTCTAATTTTAAGTTAAACGACTGATTTATAATATTGGCCTTGCATGGAGCCCTATTCCCTTACAAGGCCGTTAGGAAGAGCTTTATAAAAGTTAAGTTCAAGAAGTAGTGATTACATCTAGATTAAAAAAAAGTTATTTATATGATACACACTGCAACAAAGTGTTTATTAATAATTAGTTTATTTTATTTATCCCGTAAATGAACGAATTACAACCGTTTAATCGTTAGCGTGGCCTTCCATGGTCCACCCACCTTAGTAAGTTATGTGCATGTTTTTGAACTACAAAAGCTCTAGCTTTTATGACGAATTTTTTGAATTATTTCAAAGACCACTCTTTATTACGAGGATTTTTTTTATAAAATAGTTTCTAAATCAGGTCGAGGGTCCACATATAAGAAGAAAGATTGATATGGATGAGGCAAGTCCAAAATTCTACCAGGTTCAAGTCTTGAACTTGCACTTAAAGTCCCATTTATAATCTGCATAATAAAACTGTGTAATATGAATTTTACAAAAAATACTTCGAAACAATGACTTTTTAATTAGTCATATAAACGTTTCCCATAATACGAAAACTTCACTAAATCACTGAATGATCCGTGTAAGGAAATTTACAAATAAGGGCCACTTTACTTTAAATTATTTGATAATATTAACAGGTCCACATCCACACTAGTATTTCGTGCCGAAACATTCGCTAATGAAGATATTGGGCTATCTTGTTGTCGATAAATCCCGCTCCCGCGCCCGCCCCCGCTCCCGCCCCCGCTTCCGCCCCCGCCCGCGGCGCCGCTCTTCCGCCCGAGAGCCTTTTATTAACTCCTTTGTACAATCGATACACCCTTTCACTGTTGTAATCTACAGACTGTGGTAGTTCTTTAGTTTTTAATACAAAATCATCATCGCCTTTATTAGAAACTGACGATTGACTGGCTTAACTGAAATTTCAAAATAAACACATAACACGGGCTGAAACCTTGATGAAGAAGAAACATGTTTTCTTTAACTCATTCTTTTTTATAAGTATTCTATCAGCAGTCTAGTTCCCATTGTACAAGCTTTGATTAGTTTGGGACGCTAATAAAAATTATATACTTACCTACTTACTTACCTAGTCTTATTAATATTATTTAAAAAAATCTCAAAAGAAAAACTATCCGCTACTATTACTTGAATATTTTCTCGTTCTTCATTTTTCCAGTAAATTGTCAGAACGGATATTATTATTTTCCTCACGTAAAAAAACTTTTTCAGTTGCAAAGGGGTGATAAAAATTCAACGTTTGTCCCGTCTGTCAACTGATTCTACAAATATGCGTGTGTAATGTACCACTTTGGCGCTAGACGGATTTGATTTGGTTAACAAGCGGGGAATACTGATCTGTGAGTTTGTTGTAGATTCATGTCATCATCATCAACCCACTGCTGGATAATACAAAACTTCATACATTTTTAGTTTTTTCACGTTGAGTCAAATGATCATAAATAAATATGTATACGAAACTTTAATTATTATCTATTATAATCAGTTTAAGTGAAATTTTCAACCGATTATAATTTTTCTAATAATTTTGTAGTAAAAAAAATGAAAAGTGCAATATTTTTTTATTTCTCATACCAAGAATAGGCTAATCATAATCATTATCATAAAAAACTTTATTTCCATTTAGTACTTATATAGATTTTATGATAAAAAAACTCTTTACTTTGACACCATGTCAACGAAGTATTTTATTGTTTCATTCACTCACTCACTCTACAAGAGTTTTATAACCTAAACATTGAAAAATAACAAGGTCTATAAATTCTGATGTAAAAACACTTTACGCGGACCGTGCGATTTTTTCTCTAGAATTTTAACAAACTGTCTTTTTATCACCTTACACTTTAATGCGCCCAGTTTTTCTGTGGTCGAATATGGTACGATACAAAAAATTTCCAATTTGCAAGAAGCTTTCAAAGTTTCTTAAAACGGAAATCTTGTTAATACTTTAATGTTATACTAGCGGCCCGTCCCGACTTTGTACGGGTGAATCCCTAATCTTTTTAGCAATAAATACTTATAGCCTATGTTACTCAGGATAAATGTAGCTTTCGAATGGTGAAAGAAATTTCGAAATCGGCGCAGTAGTTTTTGAGTTTATGCATTACAAACATACACACATACAAAAATATTTTTTTTTGCTTTATTATATAAGTGTAGATAGATATTGTATCATGCAGTCAGTTGATACATCAAATCAATATTTTTCACTACTGACGCAAAAATTGCCGAATGATATTAATGAAACTTTACAATAATATAGTTCATCAAAACAACACTCAGGCTATTATCTAAGTTATCTATATATATATTTTATATATAATCTAAGTTATAAAGATATTATGCGAATTGTCAAAAATTAAATAATAGTAAGACAAAGTTCAATATGTTAATGAATTAAGGTATTTTTCAAAAATTAATTCATTATTTTGTCGCTAACTGTAGGTACTCATCTGACAAACTGCCTGCAAAGTGTGTCCTAATAAGGATATGAAAGTTGCGAGAATTAATAAAGAAACAATTCACAAGTTGACAATAATTTGATCCTATTGTTCTAAGTTCACGTTCATCTACATAAGTACATCATACATAAGTAGGTAAGTACTTAAAGGCAGATGTTCGACTAAGGCTGGTTACACATTGGCATCATTTTTTTGTTTATTATCTTACTACTTACCTACTTATGTTTACTAATATGAAATTAGAATATTTTTTGGCAAAAAGAAACCTGTCTTGGATAAATAATACTAATACATTTTACAGGATATCTCAAAAAGGCTGGTTTTTTATCTGTCAAATATCTTTCAAAAAAAATTATCAAAATGAAATTATAATTTGGTGGAATAATCACATAACTTATAGAAAAATACTGTCGAATTGGGAAACTTCTATTTTTTTGAAATTGGTTAGTAAAATATAATTAAACCTAAGAATAAACTAATTTTAAGTTATAGTTATTAACATCTAGTTTAATTATAAGTTGCTACTTCAAACACAAAAATTAACATATTTTATGTTTCATGTCTTGTTTAATTATAAGTTGCAACTTCAATACAGAACAACTGCATAAAACTAAAAATAATATTAAAATAAATGTTTCCTTTGCCTTGCAGTTAAATTTAATCACCTCATAATATTTTAATAATTATATAAATTGGCGTTAAATTGCGCGCTCACAGTAGTCTTTATAATCGATCTGTCCGGCTTTCGATACACTTTACGTAGAAAACAGGCTCCGGCTGAATTACCAGCGCTTACAAATACCCACATTACATAGAAATTAGAATAATTAGGTAAAGAATAGTAGGTACAGTACATTTACCTACATTCCTTCTTGTTACTTAAGCTCTAGCCGAAATAAGCTGACAACAGCTTAGTTGGTACTTGGTCAAAATTAATATGTAAAAATGAATATGTAATAAGATATATAATTAGCAGATATTACATACTCGTTATTTAACAATGTAGCCTGTCGCCTTCCATTATTTTATTCCTGTCCATCCAAATATTGTCTGAAATAGATCGCTCTTAACGATAAGATTCACACAAAGCTAGCGATATGGTCTACCACAGGATTCTCTTAAAGTGTTAATAACCAACCCGTTTTTTGTGTTAATGCGTCCGTAGATTGCAATCAATTGACGCCTTAGGACGCGACAATTTGTCGCCGCGTTTTTTGGGTTAAGTGTATCGTGACCTTTATCCGATGTGCATCCCGCCTTACTCATAGATTGTCTTCGTTAGCGATAATGAGGTAATTGTTGAGTTAAACAAACACCCTCTAGCTTAACAAGCATTATTTTTAATAGGAAATTTAAATAAATATGTATTTAGAATATTACTTTTTAATTTAGAAGACAAAGGGTGTTCTGAATGTGTTAGTTTGTTCATTTTTGTATTGTGCATTATTTGATCATAAGTATATCTATCAAGTATTTAAATCATAATTATCTGATTTGATTAAAAGAGCTGGTTGTAGTAGACTAGATATATATATTACGGGATTTTATCCCTTTTTTGTTTTTCATATTTGACGACCGATGTGGCGTGGTGGGCGAAGGTCCGCCTGCGACACGGAAGGTTGCGGGTCCGATTTCCGCCTTGGGATAAATGTTTGTACGATCTGCAAATATGTATTCCGGGTGTTCTGGGTATTTTATATGTATGATAAAAATATCTATCTATGTAATGTATTGTATTAAATAAGTCAGTCTTCTAGTACCCATAACACAAGCTCTGCTTAGCTTGGGGCTAGATGATGTTGTGTGGATTGTCCAGCATTACTTATTTATTTATTTATTATTATATTATTATTATTTATATGTTTTACAGCTCTACTACTACAACCTGCTGCTGATGATGATGATACAATATCCATATCAGTGGAGCCGCTATCGCAGGATCAGCGTCTGGTCGATACGCATCGGCCGGTAGATTTATTCGACACCTCGCGAGCGATCCCACCCGCCCCACAAATGATATCATTGTTAACCTGGCTTTTGGAAACCATTGGGGAAGCAGAGTATTGTAAAAAGATGTTGCACACTGCATTATTATTAACTGTTTTTGACAGGCGTCACAGCTCAGTTGGTAGTAGCTGTGCCATCCATGCTGTGGGTCGTGGATTGCATTCCCATCGTACCTACATACATACTTACTTAAATATTTAAATGAATTAATGAATTATTCTGATTCATTATATTTTTATGGTGACGTAGAAATGTAAAAATTATGCCAAAACAGTACAACTCAGTTTCTCCTATCTTATCAAATATAACCCAAAGGCAATCCAAGAAAGCACTATCAAGCACGATCGTGTATAATTAGCATTTGTAAGGTGTTACTCCGGGTATACCCTGGGGCCGCTGCTATTCGTTTCGATCTCTACAGTAATTAAGTCATCCATATCTTAATAATACCGCTATTACTTGAGTAATAGCAGCTCTGGTGTATAAATCAATGCTTTGGGGAAATTATAGTCAGATTGAACCACAGGTGATATGGGCGCTAAATATCGGGTCTGTTTTGTCCTGTTAAGAATATTATTTGCTAGACGCTCGGTGATGAAGCGAAGATCTGCGGCGTAGCTGGCAAACATTTGATGAGAAGAGAAGAAGACGGGGCTCAGTGGAAGTGGAGTGACCTACACGTCCAGCACTGGACTGATATAGGTTGATCATGATGATGATTAATGATTTACTGTGAAAATAAACATAATGCCGATAAGGGTACGCGTTCTATATCTTTCGTACCTATAGACATATCATAACCTAATTATAGAGGCAAAAGTTTGTTTTGATGGATATTTCTGAATTCTTTGTAAGATGGACCATATAAAAAAACGGTAGGAGTAAGTTTATTGCCCGTTCTTCTAGGCTCTGGTCGCGTGGAACTGGCACCTAGAATCACCTAGTATATAAGACGATTCTAAATGATCCTTGTGAGTTTACTGAATAAAGTAATTTTGACTTTGACTTTGACATTTGTTACTCTTTCACGCAAAAAAGACAGTACGGATTTTAATAAAACTTTACAATATAGTTATCAGAATAACACAAAGACTATGATATACACTCGAGAGCATAGAAATCGCACACCCCCTACATTTTCATTTTGACCCTTATTATTTTTTAAATTAAAGTTTGGTTGCAAATATAACTTGAATTAAATTGAAGTACACACTGTTAGCTTCCTAAAAATCCATAATGTCTAGCCTTGACCTTAAAAATCATAACAATGGCAACTTAACAATAGAGTGGCCTAAATTTGCTCGTTTCAGATAGCTCGGTTTGTGGGACTTTGAACAGGTATAAATGGATAAGGGATGATTGAAATGACATCAATTGCATACCAACTCTCAGTCAGAAAGGTCCTTTAACGAATACGTCATCACTCTAAACAAGAAAATGGATTCCACACCGGAAGCAGCGTCTCAAGTGATTGCACTAATCGAAGCTGGACAGAACCAAAGTCAAGTGGCTCGTCAATTAAATTTGAGCAGATATGCTGTTCGACGTGTATACCAGCAATATCAGCAAACTGGTGGCTATACCAGGAGACCAGAAACAGGCCGAAAACGTGCGACAACACAGCGCGATGACCGTTTTTTTGTGAATACATCACTACGAAATCGCCGGTTGAATGCAGTTCAACTCTGACAGCAGCTCCAGGAAGTTAGAGAAGTGGAAGTCAGTCGGTGGACGGTCAGAAGAAGACTAGCCGAAGGAGGCCTGATAGCGCACAGACCAGCAACTGGCCCCAAATTGACCCCAGCGCACAGACAAGCACGCCTTCAGTTTGCTCGAAATCACGTTAGTTGGACTATGGGTCAATGGCAGACAGTCCTCTTCTCTGACGAGTGCAGGATGTGTCTCCATGGTAACGACGGACGTGGTAGAGTCTACCGAAGATCCGGTGAGCGTTTCGCTCAATGCTGCATCTCCGAACGGGTCGCATACGGCGGTGGTTCCTGTATGTTCTGGGGAGGCATTTCACTGGAAGCGAAAACTGAACTTGTCTTCATCACAGGGCCCGATACCAACCGTCGATCGGGTGGATTAACTTCTCAACGTTACCTGAGGAGATCCTGGAAGAACATGTTGTGCCCTTTTCGGGATTTATCGGCGAAAATTTCGTTTTTATGCAGGATAACGCTTGACCACACACCGCTGCTATAGTCCGCCAGTACTTGGAGGAGGTTGAAGTAACCGTTATGGCGTGGCCTGCTCGAAGCCCAGATCTCAATCCCATTGAGCACTTATGGGACGAACTAAAGAAACGAGTAAGAGCCAGAAACACAGCGCCTACGAGTCTCAGAGAGCTCCAAACCGCGATCAAGGAAGCAGAACCCATTCTCGCGCAAAATGCAAACACATCGTGGGAACACCTCAAATGCAACATAACCAAAGCCATTGCTCAAACAACTGGAGTAAATACTGCAACAACAAAGGCCAATCGATGCTGGATAAGTGATGCCACTTGGGACTTGATTCAACAACGTAAAGAAACAAAGATTCTTGGTCTACAGAACACCACCGTAAGAAGGAGCTATCAAGACCTCAACAGATTGATACAAAACAAGTGTCGACATGACAAGAACACTTTCGTCGAGAATATCTGTTGTGATATTGAAAAGCATTCACATAAACTCCAAACAGCGGACCTTTTTAAAAAAGTGAGACTACTGAGCAGGCAATTTAAACCTAAGTCTTGGGTAATAGAAAACGCTGAAGGAAATCTTCTACACGAGTTAGTACCGATAACCAACAGATGGCGCGAATACTGTCAAGACTTATATAAGAATCCTATAGCAGATATTACGAGCCAAACATGCAAACATCCGCCGAGTAAAGAACAGGAACCACCAATACTAAGAGCAGAGATACTTTCAGCACTAAACCGTCTAAAGTCTAAAAAGGCGCCAGGTCCAGACATGATTGTCGCGGAAGTCTTGAAGTCACTTGGGGACATGGCGGTCAACATGTTGCATAAGATTTGTGATCTAGTATGGCAGACTGGAGAATGGCCTAAAGACTGGTCGGAATCAATAATCATACCGCTGCACAAAAAAGGCTCTACCAAGAAATGCGAGAACTACCGAACACTTGCCCTTATCTCACACGCCAGTAAAGTTCTACTTCACATCATTAATAGCAGGTTACGTCATTTTCTAGATTGGCAAATACCTCGGGAGCAAGCGGGCTTCGTAAAGGGAAAGGGCACCCGCGAGCAGATCTTAAATATTCGCCAGATCATTGAAAAATGTTACGAATTTGACACGCCTGTGATAATGTGCTTCATAGATTACAGCAAAGCATTCGACTGTGTCTATTGGGCCAGCCTTTGGAGAGTTTTGACCGAGTTTGGTGTACCACAACATCTTATTGCGCTACTCATTTCCCTATACTCTAACAACCATGGTATAGTGAGAATAGATAAGACCCTCTCGGAACCATTCAAATTTGGGCAAGGCGTAAGGCAGGGCTGTATACTCTCCCCAATCCTATTCAACATATATGGAGAATTCATTATGAGACAGGCATGCGAGGGGTGGGAAGGAGGAGTCACTATAGGCGGTGTGAAACTCACTAACCTCAGATACGCTGACGATACCACTTTATTTGCAGCCGACGAAGCTGAGATGGTGGAACTGATAGGGAGAGTAGAACGCGTCAGCAGAGAGTTTGGATTACTCATTAACAAATCCAAAACGAAAGTTCTCATTGTTGATCGCACAAAGAAACTCGAAACCGCTGGTAACCTCAACCTCAACACAGTCAGCGATTTTATATACCTCGGTTCAAGCATCAGCAATAACGGCTCGTGCGAAAAGAAATCCGCCGCAGAATTGGCATGGCCAAAAACGCCACATCTCAGCTCGAGAAAATTTGGAACGATAGGAATATTACCAAAAGAACCAAAATTAAACTAATGAACACCCTAATCTTTCCTATCTTCCTATACGGCGCTGAAACATGGACCGTAAGAACTGCTGACCGTAAGCGAATTGATGCTTTCGAAATGTGGTGCTGGCGTAAGATGCTTCGAATACCATGGACAGCGCGGAGAACGAATGTTTCTATCCTGGAAGAGCTCAAAGTGTCCAAAAGGCTCTCGACCATCTGCCTGGCCCGCACCCTGGAGTACTTCGGACACATCGCTAGACGTAGCCCAGACAGTCTGGAAAGGCTGACTATTACTGGGAAGGTTGATGGACGACGACCAAGGGGACGAAGCCCTATGCGCTGGTCAGACCAGGTGCGCACCACCCTGGATACCCAACTCTACCAGGCTTTTTATGTCGCTGAGGACAGAAAGAAATGGAGAGACCTGATCAGAGAGAAGGTCATGAGGAGAGGTCGCGACCCTCAGTAATGAGGAATCGACTGAGAGAGAGACCTGCTCAAAGTCCCACAAACCGAGCTACCTGAAACGAGCTAATTTAGGCCATTCTGTTGTTAAGTTGCCATTGTTATGATTTCGAAGGTCAAGGCTAGACATTATGGGTTTTTAGGAAGCTAACAGTGTGTACTTTAATTTAATTTAAGTAATATTTGCAGCCAAACTATAATTTAAAAAATAATAAGGGTCAAAATGAAAATGTAGGGGGTGTGCGATTTCTATGCTCTCGAGTGTATAAAGATGTGCGAATTGTCCAAGATATAACGATGATAAGACGAAATCGCGGGCACCAGCTAGTATGATGTATGTTAAACATCAAGTATCAGAGACATTAGCAAGAATTAGTGCTATTTTTTATGAAACAGTTACGGCCGGTTTCTCGAACGATGATCAACGAAAAAATCAAATAATTACTATGTGTCAAACTCAGATCAATCGTGATTTGGGTTTCCAGAAACTGGCCGTTAGAGTTGAAGAATACATTTGAAACTACACTACACTAGTAAGGGTGGTTAGTAATTCACAAATACTATTAACTACCACTACACCGATTGTTATCCAACATGCAGACCCATAAAATAGGTACGAGTAGGTAAACACTTTCTTACGGTGCAGCTATTTACAATGCTTTTCATTTGATTCTTAAATATTGTTTGTTCGGACGATTAGTGTTTATTAAGTGGTTATAAACCATGCTTTTAAAATTTTGATTATATTTACAGTAGAACTTGAAACAAGTAAATGAAAAAAAAACTGACTTCGACAACAAACCAGGTATAAGTATTATTACTTATATACCTACGCATTTTACGCGTAACTCGAAAACCACCATAGGATCTTCTTAAAAAATTTGGACCGCGCGAAAAGCATCACCTTTCAAATAAAAAAAACATCTATTTCATTTACTTAACAAAACCTGAGGTAACACATATACCTATACAGTCGAATTGAGAACGTCCTCTTTTGACAGGTCTTTGGTAAAAAATATCCCCAAAAGTTGTTTGAATTCTTGCAAATGGCGATGCCCTCTATTTTGTTCAGCAGCGAAGAAAGAAAGTCTTACCCATATTTTGCTAAAAAATATGAGTAGGAAAAAAACGTAGGTTTAAGTATAACAGAGTCATGATTTTTTCTAGGCAAGGTTGACATTCTCCTAGAAGAACGTGACATTTTCAAACTAAACTAATTAAATAAAAACAAATCGAACATAAGTATAAACAAAATAAATATCAATAGTTGCAAAAAGCTTTTCCTGTATCTACATAAAATACTTTGATCTATACAATATATTTTGTTGTTATTTACAATTAAACTAGTATTAATAAACACTTAATTGGAAACAAATAAATTCCTATCATTGTCACATAACAAAAGTAATTCAAACCTCATTTAACAGCAGATGTTTCAAAAACGCCAAGTGTGTGAGCACATAACATTTTATGGTTCCGTAGTATTTTAATGTAATTGTTGATTGATTATACTGCTTCGGGATTAATTAATGGTCCATTGTTCGTTAATTTGGTATGAATGCATATTTTATTGAGGATTTCACCTCCACATAACTTTTTGAAACCGGATTTATCGAGGATTATATCAAGGATTTTTTTTATGCTATCACTTATTTGTTCAAAGTATAAAAGGCGTTTTAATTATAAAACAATCTGATGTATTTTAATCAATAAAATCACAAGAATCATTTAATGAGAATCATCACACATACACTATATTAACCTACTAATATTAGATAATTTAATAATTTTATTTATTATTTTCAAGGTGATTTTAGAGTCGAATCCTTAAAACCAGTGCCCAGAAGAACTTTGAAGAGACGAATTTATACTATACTTTGTATTTGACTACTTTTCTACTGTAAACTTATAAACATAAAAATTAAAACATGTAATAAAAGAACAATAAAATACATATTATAATAACAAAAAATAAGTGGTAATAACTAGTACTTCAGTAATAGTAAAACAAGTTGTTATTAAGAGTCCGCAGCGGCGGTATCGTAAAATAAACGACCCGGCACACCGCGCAGAACATATTACCACTACGCACGACACTGCTATCGTACGAGCTACAATATATTACACAAATACATAGGTTTGCTGTCTTCATTATTATGATAACAAAATGTATATAAATATCCACGTAATAAGTACTGGGGGGCTATCCAGCAAGGGAAAACTTGCGTGGCCGAGTATCCTTTCAGTTGCAGTTCAGTTTTCGATGATTTAAGTATAGTAACTTATCAGTATTCCGTGGCATTTTTGTGGACTAACGTGACTGAGTTGATAAAAATGACGTCAATGCCGCGGTGTAGCATGGCCTACCTGATTTTTCGTTAATTCTATCAAACGGTATGAAAATCGATCATTCAAAATATCAATAAAAGCCGAAGAAAAAAACTGATCTGCAATTTGATCAAATAACAGTTCAAAAACATTTCAGTTGTCAGGATACCCCCCCTGGCTAGTTTCCAGCAAAAAGGTAATTTTAATCCTAGTTTACTATTTACAAAGAAAATTACGACTATTATAATATTGCAACGCTCTCTGCCTTCCATGCTGTGGGTCGTGGGTTCGATCCCCACCAAGAGCAAATGTTTGTGTAATGAACATAAATATTTATTCAGTATCTGGTTGTTACTATGTATTCTATGTATGTATTTGCAAAAAATATATAAGTATTATATCAGCAATCTAGTTCCCATAGCACTAGCTTTGCTTAGTTTGGTATTAGAGTGTGATCTGTAAATTGTCCTTGAATATATTTTTTTTGAATACTGGCTAGTTTCCAGCAAAAAGACAATTTTAATCTTAGTTTACTATTTACGAAGAAAATAACGACTAATATTACAATATTTAGCAAGCAATACATTATCTTGGGTACATTTTCGATCGGTACTGATTTGGATCAGTTAAGCTATCTGCTGAACACTCCATAGATTGCTCAACTAAGTTTAGATCAAAAAAGGTTTTAAATATCTGGCTAAATATGACCCACTATCTAAAACAATCTCAGTAATAATGAGGTGTACGTAACTAGGTTATTAAACGAGTCTCTTTGAGCTGGGATGAGGTTCAACGTTTCAATTACGCTACACGTTGTACACTCACCGCGAAAATTTTCATAAACTTTGAAACTAAGAAAAATACCGAAATAAAAAAAAATATAATAAATACTGAATACTGAAAAATACCTTTTTTTAACCATAATTGGGGTCGTAAGATTATTTCATAAACTTTTATATTTTTTGGACTCTATACTTTGGACTAATAGGAATATTTTTCTATTTTCTTACGGTCTATGTTATAAAAAGTTAGCGTTGACTTTATGTCATCATTACGTATGCTAATCAATACATCAAGTCTGCGCTAACTTTTTATAAGATCATATGTCAGAATTTTGTCAAATACCTTACTCAAAATTCTGATATATTTCTGGTGCGAATATTTACGAAGAAGAATACATAAATGACCTTAGACATTGTCGTATTTTTCCATTCAATTTTTTTTCTGTCTTCGCATCTTCATGACATATTGTTAATTTAACAGATCTGTCATATTATGTTTAATTTGACATCATCATCATCATCATTTCAGCCCGTTGGCACCCACTGCTGAGTATATATAGGCCTCCTCTTTATTATGCCGTTCTTTTCGGTCTTTGACAGACCCAGTTTGACATGACTGTCAGTACCCTGACGCCCCAAGGGCACCTATTAGCCACACAAAGCATCTCTGCCCTGCTTCCTGAGACCAAACATTTTAACTCAATTCCGTCTGTACTCGGCTTGGTAGCTATTACAGCCTAAATACGCTTTTAGAACATTTTAATAGCTTCTGTAAATTACTGGGCTGGTATAAATTGGTGTCATAACTACTACTAAGCAACCTTGGGGTTTTTTGCACGAAATTGTCTCCTAAAATGTGAAAAAAATCATTGCAAATTATTTTTTTTCCGCTCTTTATGGGCCTCCGCAGACAGCAGACTTTTTATCGGCCGATAGTTTGGTCGGCTTCTTAATCAGTATGAAGATGTATGCAGATGCGCACATTACAGTGATTCAGTCTTCATACTGATTAAGAAGCCGACAAAACTATCGGCCGATTAAAAGTCTGCAGTCTGCGGGGACTCTAACTCTACATGTCAGAATTTTCAAAGAGTACTTACTTTAATCTAGAACTTACTTTATTTTTGATTTTGAAATTGACTTCTCAATTTCCAAATACGACTTTCAGATTAAAAAAAAAAACAATAGCAAAACCAAAAGGGTTGCCTCTATCTCCCAGCCAACTTCCCCATCAAATGTTACCCCGAATCAAATAGCAATTCCACCAAATCATAAAGGCATGTAACACAATCAGTCGCAGACATGAGATGCATAATGCGATTCGTGCAATTCTCATATTGTTGATAACGAGATCTGTGCGGTCCGCCGACGCATAATATTGGCGACGAGGCCTCGGGCGGTGCGCTACGTACGAGGTTCTTTTGTTTAGTTTAGGCTCTAGTCTTTTGTTTAGTGGACTTCATCATTACGATTATGATGAAGGTCGTAAGTGTCTAATATTTTATGTATACTTATGTTTATGTAGTGCAAAAACTGTCTAGAGAGCTTTTGTGAAGGACCTTTGGAGAAATAGCAATACGGTAGTGTCACTGGTTTGGGGTTAGCTAGAAATCTCATTCTTATTTCTTGGATATAAATTCCTGCTGGTAATTCAACATTACGTTAGACAGATTGTGCATTGCCCAAATAAGCATGTGTTCTAATAAGTTCATACAGAGATTATTTTTGTAGCCACAAAAATATGTAATTTTAATCAAGACGGTACAGTAACTTATTAAAATTATAATACGGGCTATCCCAGTAAAAGACCTCCCAAAATTAATGTTAACCAAATCAAAGCCAGCAATCTCCGTGGTACATCCGCCAGCATTACTTATTCAACGGCCTACGAGTGTTTGCAACCTACTGTAACGATTCCTACACGATATCGACATTTTATTGGCCGACACCGACACGGTGTGAATACAGCTAGTACTAAATGTATGAAATCTGGCTGATCACGAATAAATATGACAATCGTAAACATTAGCGTATTCGATATACACTACGCGGTGACGTTACAAATACGGCTGAAGAGCTGAGCGTTGACGCGCATTGTGACTCAAATAAACTAACATTTCGATACGTTTACGGTTGTCACATCTAATAGCAATATCGTACAGGTGTCGCGTCGGTACCAGTCTGAAAACCGTGTACCAAGCCATGGGCCGTGAAACATTCGGTTATTTTCTCATTTAGCTGATACAGTCGTAATTGTGTGGGGATTAGAGTATCGGGTTACCGGGTATCCAAGAAAGGGTGGACTGATTGCCCCCGGCCATGGTCGGGGTCAAAGTCACCGAGAAACTGAATTAACAATACACAATATTACTTTGATACTCCAAACTAGGCATGTACAGTCCCACCATCTTATCTGTTCAGTTGACAGCGTCGCTAGTGCCGCACGCGTTTCTTATTTTCATATAATAATAAATAAATAATGCTTGACAATCCACACAACATCTAGCCCCAAGCTAAGCAGAGCTTGTGTTATGGGTAATAGAAGACTCACATACTTAATACAATACATAACATAGAAATATATTTTTTATTATACATATAAAATACCCAGAACACCTGGAATAAATATTTGCAGATTGTATAAACATTTATCCCAAGGCGGGAATCGAACCCGCAACCTCCGCGTCGCAGGCGGACCTTCGCCCGCCGCGCCACATCGGTCGCCAAAACTCAGCAAGTAAAATTAATTTCTGCCCTCTGCCCTCTCTGTCCAGCGCTTTACTGCAATTTTCGCAATGTTTAAATCTCTATAGTTTGGCACAGGGTAACTTATCAAAACAATATTGCAATACATCACAGACAATCGTATCAAGCTTCGAGACGACTCAAATCGAATCAGTGCCGATCCCCAAGACATATTGTTCTCATCTTCTCATCCAATCTCGGTGGGTCGAGAGTTGTGTCAACTTATCTGATATGCAGACTTTAAGAACAATATATATTTGCAGTTATCATTATTAAATGAATTAATGAGAAAGCATTATTGTAGGTACACTAACATATTTAACTAGAAATTTAGATAGTATATTGAGTGTTCTGTACCCCAAGTACGAGTTTGTACACACACGGATCGCAGAGACGCAATCGCCGAGCGCCACCGATTTTGTATGGAAATCCAAGCTTCTCATAAAATCTACTAGGAGCGCTGTTTGGATCTCCATACAAAATCGGTGGCGCTCGGCGATTGCGTCTCTGTGATCCGTGTGTACACAAACTTGTACTTGGGATACTGATAACTGAAAGCGATCTTATCTTGAGTTTTGTTTGATGGAGTTGAATAAGAATAATTTATTGTAAAACTGTGTAATGTATATATATTATTTGATATGCAAATGTCTAGATGGTTTTGTGAGAAATGAGGCAACAGTGGAGTTTTCTTGTCAGGGGATATCTATGCCCATAGAGCACTGACTACCTAGTAGTAGCGCCAATGACCAGTGAGAAAGATGGATGGATTGTGTAAAAAATGATATGGATGTGAAAGGAGTGAATACTGAGATGACGGATGATAGAGGAGAATGGAAGAAGAGAACATGGTATATAGTGGGATATGGGAGAAGAAGAAGAAGAGTACTGATTACCTAGTTATGTATGTACTATGCGATTCTCATCACAAACCGCAGGTTAAATCGTAGGTTTCCATCTCTTTATTTCTCATGTGTATAACTTTTCAAGGCAATAGCTAAATTAAAAAAAAACTCTCGCATCCCGGCTCGCTCCGCAACAGCACGATGTAGGCCGGCGGGGAAGGAATCAGAAAGCGTGCGTAACGCGATAATGCGGCTCCATCAGCATTCGCAATTAAAATTAGTCGTATTTTTGACGGGTGGAATTCACTCCTAGAGATACCATTTATCCGGATCTTTCGTCCGTCTTTTTACTTTATCTGGACTTTTTTGAATAAAATAAATCCAGACCTTCTGAATTGAGTTAAAAAAATCTAGTGTTTGCACTTCTCATTACAAAGTCACTTTTACCGTTGACGTAGAAAAGTAAGGCCTAAAATATCGTTTTGTTAGGGTATTCTCCAAAATGGTATCAATAAAAAAAAATTCTTGATAAATAAAATGCTTCTAGATTCTTCTCATGAATTAATGCATTCTTGTTATTGATTATGTACTGGAAAATATCATTACCGTTTATATTGCATTTTATTGATTTTATGATATAATTTTGTTTGTGAGTTTCCAGCTATTTTCTGATAGCAACTCTATTCCTAACTATATTTACCACGCGCCGCCGGACTTGCTTTTGTTATCTTTAGCTTTGTATTAAAATTAGTAGCTTCTTGTAAGTTGAGACTTGATATTAAGACAGTTTATATTACAACGATAAAACTGTTAATTTATCCTAAATTTAAATGTAATTTCGTGTAGATGATATGATGTTGTGTGGTTTGTCCAGCATTATTTATTATTATTTATTTATTAAATTTAAATGATAATGGCAGATTTTTTTCTCCATACATATTATAGTTTTAATTTTATTGCACATTATAACTAAAATAAACAATAAATATAAACAAAATAATTAATAGTACCTAAGTGTAGAATGCTTGGGGGAGACCTTTGCTCAGCAATGGGACACTAAGTTAAAAAAGTGTGAAAATGTTCTACCCGTTTCTCTCAACTTATTAAAAATTAAGAAAAATGGTATCTGCCAAGAGTTTAAATAAATAAAAAAAATTCGGTAAAATGAGAGACAACAGCGCACAATCAGAGGTAATCTGATTATTTTGTTTCCCTTTTACATTATTTTTGTAGAGTTTTTTAATTGAAAATACTAACAACGAAATTTTTTTTTCATTGTTTGCTTGAGATAATTCTAAAACGAAGCTGTTCTGCTTCTTATTTTTATTCGGTGTCTATCCATCAAACCGTCAAGCAAGAATCACATACATATAAACTTTTAAAATGACAATAATGGGCTATAAAGTTGGATTGGTAGAGAATACTTTAGCATTAAGTCCTCCTGTTGTATAGTTTTGTGAATAAAGAAAAAAAAATATTTTTCGCTTGTCATTTGTTTTTTGCAAGTCCTTCGTGAACACAAGAAATGTGTTCACACTTATGAGCACAACTATACCGTTCCGTTTTCAGAACTACAATGCAAAGTCCATTATATAAAAGTTTTACATCAACCAAAAGTGTCAGTCCAGCCTCACAAGTGGGATGAAAGTTCAAAAGTCAAGTAACTTTCGCCGAGTGTGGGAAGCACAGATTAATCTATGTGAATATCTTGTTCTGTTTTGTTAATGCTAATCTTTTTGTTGGGAATTAAAGATTGATATCGTGGTGTGAATGGATTTTAGTGGTTTTACTTTAGCGCGCAATTTGTAAAAAGTTTCTTTAATTATTTTATTTCATTTCTCGTAATAGGTACCTATATAGTTTAGATATGATGTCAGAGTTTAGATTAATCGTCTTGATTAATATTTTTTTTTTCCCTAATTTTATATTGGTAAATAATGTAAAAATGCTATAATATTCCAAAAATAGATAAAGGAGAACGGGACATCTCCCGTTGTCCATAGCCCATCGGCTATGACTAGAAAGAATGTCCCTCAGGGTTTCCACATAGTATACGTTTAAAGGGGTTTTTATAGACCAATGTTTAGGTTAGGTTTTTACTATGTTTACGAAATAAACAGTCCCATGGAAATCGAGATATTCCGACAAAATAGGTTTTTATTTAACATCATATTACCTAGAATTCTGAAGACCCACAAAAATGGCTGTGGTGACTCGGTTGCTGGCGACTTCTTCTTCTTCTTATCGTGTCGATGCTACAACTGTATTTTGTTGTAGCATCGTGTTGGAAAGATTAGCCAGACTAGACACTGCTTTGCCGTGCCTAGCTGTTACCGGTGTGCGCCACGAGGAGGCTCTTTCCATGCACCATTTAAAATTTATTTTATTATTATTTTTTTTATTCAACATTTCCATGCTGGCGACTGTGACTTAGGTACTACAGTTTAAATAGGTGTTTACGCACTTGGTCGTCGGTCGTTTTATTGTTTTTGGTCGCCGAGTCGCCGGCGACAAGTCGACAGTGCGTAACGGCTCTAAAAGGGCAATGGTAAATTAGCTTTAAACTGTAGGTTTCCATCCAAAATATTATGTGTCTGTCGACACTTGCACACGAAAATAATAAAAAATGTAGATTCATAGACTCTAGATAACTTTCCCAAATGAAGTGTTCAGTGGTGCATCATCAGCCGAGCGAGGGTACTTGAACAGATAACGATGCAGCCGGCTCCAAATTCTGAAGCATTCATTAAGCTGAAAAACGGGTCACAGAAAAAGTTTGTCAGTTCGTTAGCTTGAAACCTAACGGACTGATGCATAGGTACCTACTTTTAACTTTGTAAAGGAGGATAGCCAAAAACTATGGGATTTTGGTAGCAAGAAAATTTCTTTATTAGGTACGATTTTGATTTTGACAGGCGTCACAGTTCAGTCAGTAGTAGCTCAGCCCTCATGCTGTGGGTTCGATTCCCACCCAGAGCCAATGTTTGTGTGATGAACATTAATATTGCTTCTGCGTATGGGTGTTTCTATGTCTAGGTACTATTAAGTATGTATTTACGAAAAAAATGTAAGTATTCTATCAGCAATCTAGTTTCCATAGTACAAGCTTTGCTTAGTTTGGGGTTAGATTGTGAAAGTAGGGCAAGGTAGTAGATGTGAGAAATGTCCGTGAATATTTATTATTTATTTATTAATTTCTTACGGTAAACTTATCCGCGATTAAAGTACCTACCTCAAAAAACAACCTAAAAATGAAATACAAAGTGACACAATAGATTTTTATTTCCCACGACATACATTATTATTAAGAATCAATGACACAACTAAATACCGAATAGTTCAACATAACCTTTCGCACGTTTAAACTCTTGACTTATTTCCTTTGAAATGAAAACCTTGACAATCAACGCTCCCTAAAACTCATACAATTCCGATACAAAGTCAATATTCAAAAGTCAATTCATTAGTTTTGTTTCGACAATTAACTTCAGTTCAAAAGAACCCTTTACTAATCGAGAGCCCTTAAGGGCGCTTTAAACAAAGGGTTGGGCATTTTCTAGACGATTTAGCTGTATTTTGCAAACACCCTTAACTAAAGAGGTTTTAAGTATTTTTAATTTTTTAATTTGTTGCGGTTTTAATAAACATTCTCGTGGGAAAAATCTTAAGGGGTAAAACTTTTTAGTTGCATTTAACTCGTATTTGTAATTGTATAGCAATTTGTATGGTTTAAATTGTTTTATATCGGGACACTTGACTTGAAATTTTAAATGAATTCTTGAGAACAGTTATAATTCTTTGATTTTTTAAGCATTGTACCGAATAAAAGGTGCTTAGGGTGCTTTTCAACTGACTTTAAAGAAGAGGTTTTGAATTTGACTGTATTTTCTCATAAATATAATTGTCAAAAATAAAGTAAGTAAGTAATTTGTTTATTTATTTATTTATAGCAATGAGTTATATTAACAATTGTTTTTATTTTTGACCAATTCCTCGTTACCTAGATAGGTACATGTAAATAAAAAAAAACCACAGTGATGTTAGATTGCAAGTAGAATGCATGTAATGAATATTTAGTTAAAACAGATCCACATGACATATGTCCTTGTGGATATGATTTATTTAAACCTATGTACATTTTGTAAATACTGTAGGTAAAAGTCTTAGGTAAGTTTGTTACTAATAAATCAATAACAATGTATTTTTACAAATTCAATTGTACATTTCACAACACCTAATGGTTATAAACACTAATAAAAAAGTAAACAGCTTCTTTGTAATAAAAAATATAAACAAGTATTTTTTTTATTTATTATTGTTGCATCAACAGGCACAAAGGTTGAGTTCCGTTTATAGGAGTTCGTTACAGAACCCTTATCAAAATCGCGTTAAATCCAACGTAGGATTGGCGTTCAAAATGGATGGTGTTCTGCAACAGTTATATTATAAACTAGCGGTTCCTCCCAGCTTTGCACGACTTTTTTTATCCCATAAAGATTAATATAGCACATTCACAACTCAAAATTAACGTGGCTTTCCAAAGTAACCAAAGTAATTTTATAAAATATGGGATGAAAAGCAAAATTTCGGCGATGCAGAGCTGTCCTAGTCTTTTGATATTTTGCATACCGCCATCCCGTCTCGTCCCGATATTTTATGCATCATCGGTTGCGATCAATCCAACTCAATGCTGCTCAATCACAGATAGGGACGTTGTGTACATATCGTTATGATAATACTTATTTAAACAGATAATATATTTAAAAAAACTACACTTGATTTTTACTACACTTTGTGTCGCAAAAGCGTAATTAATAAGCGTATAAAAATGAAAACTGGATCTTATTTGATTTTGTTTTTTATTATAATACAAGTGTTTGATAAATGTCAATTCAAGAAATTAATTTAAAAACTAATTTGGCACCGCCAAACCGTAATCAAAACCAGAAATCTTCAAAGAATCGACATTTATCTAAAAGGAATGTATCAAAGAAAATTCAACGTCTGGCCATTACACAAATTAGAAAAAGAAAAAAGTCGAGGAAAAAATCAAAATGCATTTCCCGCCGTTTCGTGTTGCCATTCAAAATAGGAACGTATTACTTCGCCTGTGAAAAGAACTGTCTCAAATTACTTTGCATCTTCCATCCCACTCACGCATCTAGTTTCATATAATGTCGTCCCTTTCTAACGCTATACAAACTCAGATAAACAAATACAAAGGGCCTAATTGAGTAACTAGTAAAACGAACGGCTGTGCGCCGTCCCTCCGTATAACTTTACAAAGTTATCCGTGCTTTTGAATAAGTAAACATTTGTGTATTTTAAATTTTGTTTCGTTGTGTTATTGTCCATTTTGGTCTGCATTGAGTTTAAAATTGCTAGGCAGTATTCCGCCAAGTCTCTTTCTCAAGTAGTAGGGAGTTCGACTTTAGACAGGGAGTATAATTTGTCAACAATTTTCGATATTTGAATACGTTTCGCTGTTCAATGAGCTTCTGTCAGCATTAAATTGTTTTTTTTATTTAAAATAACTCAACTTGGTGTAGACACGCGCTTAGAAAATTAAATAGATATGAGTAGGTGCCTTTTCATAGGTTTTTTTTTGTAGGACAATTTTTTTTATTACAATCTATTATCTAAGTAAACCTTTTTTAGCTTATCACAGACTCGAGACATTACAGAAATAGTATAAAGAAATATTATTGCTCTTATCTTCTTACCAGCTCTTGCGAAAAAATGCATAACCACGTCATATAGCAACACTGACTACCCAATAAGACCCTGGTCAGCAATAAAGATTGACACTGGAGGGAGTGTCCACATCCGCCAATCAGAGGAGCATCCTCATTGGAACGCAGGAAGACGACAATTCCAGCCATAGGCGACCGTGCTACTTGGTACTGAAGAGGTAGGTATGTAACCTCCGTGCTAGATAGACTCTGGTCTTATGACATTCGAATTAAACCTCTTTTCCTGAAACACAGTTTACACTAGTTCGGGAGCCTATGGATTCAATAACCTTGTAAACACAACATTATGCCAATAAACGATTTTGTATTTTGTATTCGTATTCTTTCGCAACTTCTTAACCCAACCAAAACTCATCATATTTTCTCTATGGTAGGTAGAGCATGGTCTTTACCCTGCAAATCTTTTGTATGTTCTTTAAGACGCTGGGTTGTTTTGTGATCATCAAACTTTTGGTGCAGGTGACTATCTGTTTGTCTTTAATTATTTATTAAGGGTACCTAACGGAATAAACACATACAAATACAATAATACAAACAAAGAACTTAAATCTAAGTGTTTTCCCAATTAAAGGACACCACAACATGCAAATAATAATAAGAACTCAACTTAACTATGTACAGATAAAAGTTACTTTAACTTAAAAACATGTAATTATTAGGCAACTAAAATACAAGATTTCTAGCACAATCCATGTCTTGAAACCTTGATAACTGTCTTGTAGATCTTGTGGTACTTCTGGTACTCAACCAAAGGAGTTTACGACAGTCGCTGAACCGCTATGAGCAAAACTATTCTCGGATGATTATAACCACGTTAATCAGAAGCAAAAAAAGACAATCTACAAAGAAGGCGGATAAATGAATAGCCTACTTTCTAAGCTGATTCACACTTGCATTATCATGTAGAGTAGCACGTCAACACGCATCAACAATCAATCTTGCCATCGCGATCCAAACTATAATTCCACTATTACTAAGTCGAAATAAACCGTTGCCATCATTATGGTGGATCCCGCTACTCACTGCGGCAAGTGAATAAGAATTAAATAAAATAATAATGCGCATCGTGAGAGCGTTTTCACATTATCCGATCCGATATCGGGGTAAATAAAATGTATGAAATATGTACTTACCTGTCTTTCATATTGTCCTGCCCGATATCGGATATCGGGGTAAGTAAAATGTATGAAATATGTACCTGTCTTTCATATTGTCCTGCCCGGTATCGGATATCGGAGGTACATATTTCATACATTTTACTTACCCCGATATCGGGTCGGATAATGTGAAAACCCTCTGAGGCGTTCGGTAGCCGCGGTGAGCTGTCATTGCCTTTTGTCCACCCATCAGCAGTGAGTCCACAAAATACTAACGACCAAACTGTTTTTAGAAAACAATTTAAGAAGCTTCCGTTTAGACTGTTCGAGGCCGGTTTACTTAGTCCATTGTGTGTAAGCGGATCGCTTCTCCGTCTAATTACGTTGAACGTCGACTTGTATTTTTTCGTTCATCAAATAAACATTAATAATTTTCAATGTCAAAACGTGGGGAGTTATTACCGTGGGCTGTTATTGGAACGATCCGGGTTACTGACGTGTGAAAATAATAACTTTAAACATTTTAATTTAGCTTTGTAACTAAACAGCCCTACGCTATGAAATAAAAACAATTTCATTCAATTGCATTTAATTATTTAAAGTTTTAATAACTTTGAGAAGAGTCCTGTCAGGTAAATTGCTTAAATGGATATCTTCTTAAAGATATTTTAGAAGCTAAATTACTGTAGTTGACGCTTTCTACTGGATGTCAAAAAGGGTGATTTTGAAACTGGTTTGCTCTACTGTCAGCGATCTTAAAGACCCCAAAAGTTGTACTGGTACTATACCTGGTACTGGTACCGTACTGGCCTTGGCTAGGTATATACCTACTTACAGTACTGGCATACAGTAGAGGCACTCTGATTGACAGCTCAAAATATTATAGGTATAACAAACGCATTTTAAACAGTTTACGTATTGGTACTGATTTGAACCAGTTGAACTATATATAGATCGTTTGCAACGGTCTGTAGATAGCTCAACTGTTTTTTATGTATTTTGTATGCCGATGTACATATTGTAAATAATGTAATAGTCGTAAGATCACGTTAAAAAATAAATTGGCAACAGTTTGCTAGATTATGTAAAATACTTATCCTTTCATCTATAGATAGAGAGTCCTTCCATTTAGCAGCACTTAGCTCTTATTAAATATTTATTGTCAATTAAATGAATCGCAGGTGCTTATTACACATTATGTAGTTTTCTAGCTCGTTAGTTGTAATTCTGTAATGACAGGATAGCGGCAGACACTTTAATCAGTAAATATTTGCAAGCAATTCTGAAATATTCTTGCAGCTTGTAAAGTTCTTGACAATTTTTTTTCTTATTTACATTTCTATGTCGTTATTAAGTTACCTATGTCTTAGAGACTGACTGGTTTTGAGTTTAGTCAATTTTGAAGTAACATAGGATTTTTTTAATTAAGTAATATCTTAATAGATTCACTAACTTGACTAAATCAATCATTCATAATAAAAATAATAATAATATATTCATAACAGCTGTCAAAATTATCTGTCATATTACGAATAGAGTTCATTAAAAAATAAGAAGATATAAAAACATTATAATTATAAATTCGTTGGTCTTAAATCTACCAAATCACATTCCCCACATTCACAACTCTTTTTAGTTTTCCAAGCACCACGCTAACAGTGTGACCCCACCCTTCGGTAATTGTGCGCGAAACTTATCACATTATCAAAAAGCGTCGATTCGAGTCCTTTGATCTGTGACGCTAATTAGACAATTACCCTGTACTGGGGTTCAGTGCCGGATGGGGAGAAAATGATCCTATTGCATTTTCTAACAAGTTTTAAGATCAATATGTTGTTGATAACATGAAAATACGTCGCCTTGAGAATTTCTTCCGTTTCTTGTTTGTTAGCACCAATTTTTAAATACAATATAAATAATCAAAATTGGCTCACCAAGACAAAACCTGAGAGATATTTTAAGCATAGAAAATATAATTAAAAAAAATTAGAAATGTTTGTTAAAAATTTGCATTTTTTATATTTGTATGACATTTTTATATTATAGGTACATCATAATATTTGTATGACCTCAACTCAATTAAATGTGTAATAGTTTTAGTGTAACATGGCACAAGACTGAAGAGGGTCGAGCTTTAGATCCTCAAGAGTCCCTCATTTGCACAAAAGCTCATGATGACGGGCCACGTGCCGCACTGATGACACCCAACTATTAGATCATGGAGATTATCATGTAATGATACCCTGGGATCCATACGCGTCATCTAATATTCATGACTGAACTTATTTCGACAGGCGTCACAGCTCAGTTGGTAGTAGCTCTGCTTTCTATGCTGTGGGTCGTGGGTTATATTCTCACCCAGAACTAATGTTATGACGAAAATAAATGTTTGTTCTATGCACAGAACATAAAATTTTATGTTCTGTATTTCTATGGCTGACTGTTTATGTATGTATTTGCAAAAGAAAATGTACTTATTTGTGTATTCTATCAGCAATCTTGTTCCCATAGTACAAGCTTTGCTTAGTTTAGGACTAGAGTGTGGTGTGACGTGTGAATTGTCTATGAATATTTATTTATTAGAAACGGCTGAACTTATTTCCAATCATATTACAAGAAGAACGTTAGAGAATAGATGATGATGAAGTTATTTCCACTAGTAAGTCTACGTTTGCTGCTAAATGGACGTGCTGGGTAAGGTAAGGTACTGTTATAAGTAGAGGTTACCTCTTATTCTGTAGGCTATCTGCTTGTTCTGCAAATAAATAAGTTTTGAAAAGAATCAAAAAACATTTATTTACAATACACTAAAACTAAATACGAGGAAACGTATATAAAATGTATATAATATAAGTAGTTTTGAGATACACATTTAAACGTAAGTATATAAAACAAAGAAAATAAGTAGTTTTGTACACTTTAAAATACATACAATAAAGGTGTTTTTAATACGTATAATTCGCGTTGTAAAGAAATAAAACCTTTTGAAGTAATTATCGATATAAATGGCGACCATAGAAAGTCTTGATGTAATTAAAGACCGCGCCTTCAATCTGACATTCCATCAGCGTCCGAATAGTGATGAAATATGACCACAAAACCCAAGAATCCAATGGATTCCATTCATCCATTCTCTTGCGAACAGATCGCGTTTACATAGAAAGCATGTTCATGATTCCAGATGGTAATGTGTTCGTTCCAAAATGTAATCATCTAAAAATAAACAAAAATTGGATATGGGATGCACAAAATTACAACTATTATTGTATTTTTATACTTTAAAATTAGTAAAATTGGTTAATCGATAACCATTATTAGTATTACTTACCAGTTATATACACAGTTTTAAAGACACAAACTAACAATTCTCCATCACTAAATCTACTTAATTTGGTATTGTTATGAAATTACATCATTTAACATTTTGGATCATTATAGAAGCCACAAATGAGTTGAGTATTTGCAGTCTAACAATATCAACTACCTTTAAGTGGGTGATAGACGTACGAGCAAGTACGCGTACCTACTTATGGCTCGCCGACCTTTTTCGCTAGTGTGTCACCGTAAGTATGCGAACTGACACAAGCGAAAAAGGTCGGCGAGCCATAAGTTCGCGTACTTGCTCGTACGTTCATCACCCTCTTTACTCTTAGCACGGAATCTGAAAGCAGGTAAGCGCCGAGGCCAGTTTTCTGTGTAAATGCGATCCTGCGACTTGCGAAACGTGATAACCCTCAGCGTGCATCAGGCCACAATAGCTCACGCGAGAATTACTCCTACTAATTTCACCTACCAATTTGGAGATCACACAGGGCTGTAGTCAAGGTTAAATGGGTTCTACAACACATTACTTACGAGTAGATCTTCGAGTGTAAAACCTAAAATAAATATACTTAGAAAAATCAGTCATTCATTAATCCGATATTGTAATCAGCTTTATTGTGAGCCTAGATTAGTATTGACGACGAAAGGACAATGCCCAATGGGCTATGGGAATCTGTACCAACTTGCATCAATTTGAATTTACTCTCAAAGCCCTAATTTTTATTTACCTTTTGGCTACCAACAATATTTTTTTCAATGTTTAACCGGATTTCAAAATATTTAAAAATGTATTTTATTTTATATCATATTTGCCTTCTCAGCTAAAGCTTACTTGACAAACAAGATTTTTATGCTCAATGTCCACTCACGAAAATAGGTGACAGCTGGGATCGGAACAAAATAGTTGACGTACGGAAGGCTTAGTCCGAACTTGCATTTTAAAACTCCCTACTCTCGAGTCGACAGTCGTCTCTCGGATGTCCTTGTATTTTTGTATGGATATCCGAAAGACGACTCTCGACTCGAGAGTCGGGAGTTTTAAAATGCAAGCTCGGACTAAGCACTCGGAAGTAGGAAATTGATAATCATGTTATGTATAATTAATTTTAATTTTCTAAACCCGGTTAAATAAGAGGGTTAAAAATTAACAAAGTACACGTATAAATAAAATATTAATTTTGATGATAATTAGCTTGTGACGCAATCTGGTACAAGGTTTGGGCAATGTTCTTATCAGCTAGTATTACAGTTTTCAGTTTCAAAAGAATGCTGAATGAATTTAATTGAAATGAAATTGTTAAATTAGCTGAATTACGATTTGATGAACACACCGATATTTTTATTTATTTATTTTCAGCTGTGTTGTTACAATTCTGAATAGAAAACATTACAGATTTGTATGCGTCATTTATATCTTTACGTTCAATTAAAAGTTCACGAGTCTTCCAAGACCCAAAAAGTAAGTCCTTAATACGTCCCCACATGATCACATTCGCTGAAATGTCTGCATACAATTCGGTGCGTTTGACGCCGCGGAATTGTTCGCTACTCAAAGCCATCCATTGATGTGAGAAATCACCGCGGCCATTATATGCTCATTATTTTTTGTAATGCTCATTTGGTAGTGCATTGTGTAGTGCGCGACACTCGGCGCTTCCGCCCGTACAATTAGCTGTTTGTTTAGAACAATGAACGAATGAGATGCATCTTATTGCGGCAAAAAACAACCCCTCTTGAAGCCCTGCAGTACGCTACCTGCATTGGTATTTTCTGGTAAATGTTAATTACTTATTGATAAGTAGTACCTATCTAGAGGTTAAATTATTTTAAAATCGTGGATTTCTTTGATCTCTTGGTGGGTGTCTTGTTTTTATTAGACATGTAAGTATTTGCTGACAGCACACACCACAGATGCAGAATTAATAGTAATTAGTGCTAACATTTCGAAATAGTTTGCATATCAAATGGTGACAGATTGCAACATGTTGCAAAGCAATAGTGACTCTAATTTAATTTAAATAAGTACTAATCTTAACGCGACGCGCCGAACCATCACAAAAACCATCCAGTGACATTTCACTGCCCTTATATAGAAGGCATTACTCAATACAAGAAAAAGCGAAGTTTTTACAAAAACACCTTCCCAGATTTGCAAGTCGAATGCGCCCCTAATACGGCATCGATCGACGCTATAAATTCACTTACAGGCAAAATTAACTCAACAGGAGTTTACGGTGTCACCTTGCTTTGATCAATCGCGAGTTATTTCGCGTGTCGCAAAAGGATTTTTCCCTTGTCTGCTGGTATCGCGGAGATGATTGACGGCCGATTCGCGCCAACAGAAATCATATCGCAATCACACCTTTCAACCTCAATACATTTACGCTACAGGAATACCAACCTTACAACACAACTCTTAAGAGTTTAGAAGCTTTCGTTGCTCGGGAAATGTTATATTGCTATGCCGTAAAGTTGCAAACCAACAAAACACTCGACGCAATCGAAATTGAGCTTTATTTGTTCCGCGTGGGGTGAGATATACATTGGAGGATAGAAAACATAAGCTTGCCGCGGTCTAATAAGTGCGCAGGTTGAGTCGGCGTTGGAAAATGAGTTTCCTCACAGGGGGCGAGGCGGGAGCAGGGGGAAGGGTGTAATTGTGGCAGGATCAAAGCGCGGCTCGTCGGATCCGCGGTGCCTTTTGATTGTTTTTCTCGCGACGATCGAACCATCGTTTTTGCCGCGCCACCTGTCCTCGTAATAGCGTAATCGCAGATTATTTACGAGGTCGACTGTACGAATGCTGCGAAGAATGATACTGGTTCGATGATTGTGTCAAACGAACCATAAAGACGTCGTTTAATTATCCCAATTACGGCGAACTGAGATATCCAATCAATGGGTGATTTGAACATATAATTGGACCTGAATGCTGATAATGAGTGAGGTTTCTTCGCCCTTCCGTGTAATGACAGAATTGGCTGATGGTATTGTTTGCACCTCCGTTACTTAGCGATAATTGGATGATCACAACACTTGGCTCTCGTATCGTTGTGCATGGACTTTTGACTTTCAAGTCGTGTGGTTTATAAGCACTGACGTATGCATTTTATCGCACATAGTTTTTAACAATGAACTTTAAAATCATTATTTTTTCCTGAAATCGAAAAATCCAGCTCGTCCGTCGTCGATATTTCTGCCATTTGTTATTTATTTATTAGCAGTGATTCTTGCCTTAATTTTTCGGTTGTAAGGGTGCCTATGTCTGTCGGCGCGACTTTACATTCTAATAAAAAAGTCATTCAAGTTTGTTCTATCCCAGGATTCGAACTTGCTTCACCTTTGCATCCCCGCAAAGTCAGTCACCTGTAAAGGTCGATCTAAAATACCTACAACATCCTTCAAACCAAAATTAAAATTAAAGAATGACCCGAGTATTTTTTGTGTCGTCCTTAATTGATTTGAAAACAGTCTCCAACCATCACAGGTTGTTTGATGCTCATGTCATGTTGTTTGGAGAGCTCTTTCTTGGAAGCTTTTAGGGGTTCGTATGGGAAATATTTGAAATAAACCTTCGAGTTCTAATGTTCCTAGACTAGATCGTATAATACGGCAATGTTGAATTGGTGTATTTGTTTTATATTACAAATTTTGCTCTACATTTCTAAGACTCACTGACTATGTATAATTGGATATTGTGTTTGAATTACTTAAAAAACTAAGTACATAAACGCTTACACAGAATTACAGGCACTTGCCACTGAGGAACCACTGGCAGTAAACCTGACTCACCCTTCGTAACTAGTTTTTTTACAAGTAATATCTTCTAGTTTTTGTAGTGTTTGCTGGCAGGCGCCTCGGAGGGTAGTCGAATATTGTTTTAAAATCGATCCCGTAACTGGAGACGTGTTTACACAGTTTTAAAGACACGTCAACATGCTTTGGGAAGCAGGAGTCGTCTTATATGGAATGAGATTGAAAAATAGTTTGAAAAAAAAGTGTGTGGTTCGTCATTGATTCGAAATTTTTATGATTAAAAGTTTTAATTCATCCAATGAGAAATAATAATTATTTATTTTCTAACGAAAGAAACTATTTATTCTGGTTTTTCTACAGTTGAAACAAGCTAGGTATGTTTTGGGCAAGATAAAAATAAACCAACTTTTATTCTATAACATTGAATAATAATAAATAAAATAATTTATTTCATTTACACAGTTAAAACTATAGGTAGGTATTATACAAAAGACTTAGGCAACATGATTGATACAGAATATTTATAAATTACTCAATTAAAGAAAAAAATATATACATTATATGTAATATAAAATCACTTCTATCTTACATTATTCTTCAACATGAGTAAAACGTAAATTATTCATTTGAGTTAAATTGAAACATCACAACCGGTCAACTCTCCCCTACATAATAATGAGACGAATTCATTTCCCCTCGTAATTAAACCAAGTTTACACATGTTTTTGCTGGGTTTAAGTGCGTTTGTCACGCTGAGTCAAGATTTTAAGAGCGAGGTAATTAATTATAGGGTTTTAACTTTTAACAACCTTTTTGTTTAAAGGTTCCAAAAAGTTGTAATGTGAAATAGCGGGTTTTTTTTTTGGAGGAAAAATTTAGGATACAATACAAAAATAATATCTAATAATAAGTATCTACTTAATTAAATTATGTTCGTTTTACTAAATAAATAATAGAAATACAAACAAGGTGAAAGTAACAGTTTTAGCAATCACTAATATAATGTTCTTGAAAAATTGACTTTATTATAGCAAATATCAATTTCTAGATGACAGACACCATAGACTAAAAACACCCAGCTATATTTTCAAAGATTTTTTGTAAAGTAAGTATCACTACTTTGTAAAGATTTAAAATTCACAAATCTTCATAACTCAAAACTTCTAAAACACAAAGGAACACTTCTTCAAAATGTAATTACCGTACCTTTTTATAAGATGTTTGAGAGCAAAAAAAAATCTAGCAGTTAACGTATGTCAAATTGTCTAGGACATCAAAACGTAGGCACTTAGAATAAAAACTCTTTAGTTCAATTTTATAAGAATCTGTCAAGTCATGCACTTGATCACAAAAAAGTGGCGCCACCGTTCACCCCAAAACGAAGACGCAGTAATTCAATACTTTGTATTTTTTCAAATGTTTTTGCAAAGTTTAATGTCATATCGGAAGTATCTTCTGTTTATTTAGGCATCTCCTGTAATGGAGGATAATATTTGTAGAGCCCATTGCTAAATATTATACGATGTTTCAAATGTTATTATTGCAAACAGACATTGTTTTTGGAGACTATGTCCAACCTCTTATCGTTTTTGTGACAATACTTTTTGGTGAGTAGGTATCCTCCGCGGTTTTTCAAATGTAATTTGGATTTAAAATGCTTAGATTGTCTCAAATATTCTTTCAATAGTCTTTATAAGAGAGATACGTGAAAAGTAATAATTATGTGCAGTCTGATATTTGACAAACAGGTTATAAAGAGATCTTACCTTTGAGAATTACAATCACGAACCTTGACCAATAGCCGCGTTACGTAAACCTAACGTATTCGATTCACACAACGCGTCAACGCCAACAACTGTCGACGCTGTATACTTTCCCCCTATCTTATAAAAAGTTAGCGTTGACTTTAAGTCATCATTACGTATGGTAATCAATACTTCAAGTCTGAGCTAACTTTTTATGAGATAGACCGTTTGGATATACTAGATACTATTACGTTGTTGTAAATTTTATACAACTATTCAATTTAATAACAAATATTTATTACTTTCTACAAAATGTAAAAAAAATACCATCTGATAGACCAGGTGATCTGATAGATCAGGTGTCTTAAAGTTTTCAGATAATTATTTAACGAATGATCGCAGAGTCAATAGAATTATCTAAATACTTATATTTAGATATGAATGACCAGTATTTGTATGTCGTTGATGTACAAAATATGAGCCGGGTATTAACAGACAGTCATAGGTAACCATACACTGGTCTGCAGACCCTGCCGACTGCATCCTGGGACGGATGCATGGCGCCGCCGTGCAGTTGGGACTTGTCATACTCGTACCACTGACAACACTGACGTCGCAAGTTATAAGAGGACGCGAAATGCAAGCTGTCACTAATGTCACTATAGGTACAATAGCTAGAAGAGGTTATCAACAATATTTTCTTCTGTCTTTTTTCTTGTTGTCTGTTGTCTGCGAGGAACCGCTCCTTAGCGATAAAACCGCCTATTGTATTATAGGTGTGATAAGTCTGTGTTTTATATATTTATTCTCACTATTAGTTGTAGGGTAGGTAGAGCCTGTGAAGAATGAATGAAAAAGCTTTATGTTAGTTACCTTAACATAAAGCTTTTTCATTCATTCTTTTCATCAGAGCAGTAAATAAAATAGATATGTACTAAACTAGCTCTAAAAAACAAACTCAACAACTGGCTACGAACAAGTAAAACAGTGCTCAAAAATAGTGACTAAATGAACAGTGAACTTGTCATACCTATTTCAACACTGTGTGACGTAGACACATCAGCGAAAGCTGCTCGTCTATAAATAATAAATAAATAAATAAAGCTTTACTTAGTTCAGTTAAAGTTAAAATTTATTTATAGGTACTAAATAATAATAATAAGTTAATTACCGTCACTCCAGAGCCGAGCTAGACTAGACTAGAAGAAAAAAAAATAAAAATTCTTTATTGCAGACACAAGAGATCCATATTGACATATACAAAAAATATTAAAACTAAAGGCAGTGTAGGTAATCTTTTACATAATTTATTACAAATACTTTTCTACTTTAGAATCATAACTTGATTAAAATATAATTCCGCTGCATCTACCAACTTGCCCCTAAGATCCAAGGTAACCTGATCATCCAGGGTCGGAAGGTGATACCCTGCCAGCATGACAGCTCTGTAATGAACTGCTAAATGCGGTGTCAACACGTTCCCGCTAAAATTAGTCTTCTTTGAAATGCTTTTAGGATTTATATAACGAAGATTTTCTTAAGATGCGAACAGTTTGATACATATATCGTTTCTACTAAAAGTCAAACAATTTATTTAACTATATGTACTAGTATTTATACAAAATTTATTTGAAACATTAAAGTTTTACTGGAACATCTCAACAAGCAATAATATATCATTGAACTTATCAAACGTGCTTATCATTCAAAACCCGAAGTTTTTACTGAATAACTGATATCAGTTATTTTATGGTTTAAATATATTGATTTAAAAAAAATAACTTAGGTATACTTACCTCAATTTAAGCAAGAATCATAAGTACTTTTAGAACTAGATTTTATATTTTTTAGATTTTTTTGAATAGATATTCGCGGCGACCAAAAAACCAGTTGCCAAATATGGCAGCTGTCAGTTGACACTAGATGCTAGATTGGTGGTGATCTATAGACTTGTCCACAGTATGCTCAGCGCATGCGCGTCCGCCATGTTAAAAACGCGGTAATATGAAAGTTTCGGGCACCTTTAATAGTGCAATGAAAAAATAATAGACGGAGCTTCGTTAGTTCATCCTGCCGTAGTAGCCCACAACTGTGTTCAGTTACAACGATGGTTAAAATGCCCTGGTCGTCCTCAAGGAGGAAATAAAGCCGAACTAGTTGAGAGATTAGGATAATAATGAGTAAAAGTAAATACAAAAAAATAATAATTCTTATTATAAAATTCTGAATATAAAAGAAATATAAATAATAAATAAATAAATATAATGCTGGACAGTCCACACAACATCATCTAGCTAAGCAGAGCTTGTGTAATGGGTACTAGAACACTGACATACTTAATAGAATACATTACATAGATATTTTTTATTATAAGTAGGTACATATAAAATACTGAGAACACCTGGAATAAATATTTGCAGAACGTACAAACATTTAGTCCAAGGCGGGAATCGAACCCGCAACCTCCGCGTCGTAGGCGGACCTTCGCCCGCCGCGCCACATCGGTCGTCAGTCGTCAATACAATAATACAAATTCTCCTGAAAGGATTTACTACGCGTATCACTGCGGCATACTCCATAACAACAACGTTCTTTGCCCCTTTCCTTATAGATAACATTATACATATATTTTAATTACAATACTTGTAATATAATTTCATCATGTATGTACAACAATTTGAATTGAACTGGTTATAAAATTATGTTTATTATTACTTGTTTCAATACTATTTTCTTTAAAAAACATGCACTTCTCATACATTTGTAAATAAAGTGCCCGAAAAACATGGCGGAAGTTGGAGCATGCGCACAAAAAATTTTCAACTATTTGAAGGCCTATTCGTAATTGGCTTAGCAAATCGCCAGCAATGTCGCAATCAACACGAATCATTACAAACAGCGAATCCGCCAAATGACTAGTCGGCCACAAACAGCCATCCGTACAATCAACCCTTCAGTGTTTGCGCGCGGCCGAGCTTGCATTATTCATGCGATGTCACAAGCTAATTGTAATGAAATTTACGCCCCCAGGACTCTTGCGCTGTTAGGGATGGTTACATGTTAGTCTTACAGAAGCTTTGCTGTTCTAGGTAACATGCTGTCTTGCAGAACCTTTAGTGTTCTAGCCTCTAGGTAACATGCTGTCCAGAACCTTTAGTGTTGTAGGTAACATGCTGCCTTTCAGAACCTTTAGTGTTGTAGGTAACATGCTGCCTTACAGAACCTTTAGTGTTCTAGGTAACATGCTGCCTTACAGAACCTTTAGTGTTCTAGGTAACATGCTGCCTTACAGAACCTTGTAGGTAACATGCTGCCTTACAGAACCTTTAGTGTTGTAGGTAACATGCTGCCTTACAGAACCTTTAGTGTTGTAGGTAACATGCTGCCTTACAGAACCTTTAGTGTTCTAGGTAACATGCTGCCTTACAGAACCTTTAGTGTTCTAGGTAACATGCTGCCTTACAGAACCTTTAGTGTTCTAGGTAACATGCTGCCTAGAACACTAAAGGTAGCATGCCTCAGAACCTGCCGGATTATAAATCACGTTTAGTTTCTATAGTAACTCATCGGTATTCTGTAGCATTTTGACTGATGTGACTGAGCTGTACTCAATACTATCAATAATAAAGGTTTTACTTCCTAAAATTATAATTCAAAACATTATTTCATAGATCGCACAGCACAATGTAGCCCAACCCTACTAGCATTAGAGAGCAAGTCTTATTATTTTATTAGTTTACGCGCGATTTAATCACGATTGTTGGTTTTGGTAAGTTAATAAGCGGTCGGGTTGCGCCCTCTCGCGGCATTGACGGCTCGCATCGCGCGGGTTAATATTATAATGTTGGCATCATAATCAAGCTACATTCGTATTCCATTTTTTAAAATTCTTACATTCGTTCCCAGGAGTTTTAATCCCTTTTTTAAAAGTCTTACATTCGTACCTAGGAGTTATAAAAAAAATAAAATAAAAAAAAGTGTTGATAAAATAATCACATTAACAAATAATCTACGAATTCCGCGGAAACTTATATAAACGAATTATTAAAAGGCCCAAAATGATACGAATTAACGCGTTTTCATTTTACGCTTCAATTATATCACCGTTTTTCCAGTGTACCTACATTATTTATGATAAATTAAGAGAAAGTCCTCGAGAGGTCGAAAACAGAGGACGAAAATTAAGACATGAAAGCTTAAAGTAACTGTTCCTTAGAAAACCTTTCGTTTAAAAGACTTCAGCCTGATAGAGTTTTGTCATGTTGGTATTACTTAGGTATACACACTAGATGAAGTTTTGTTATGTTGCTATAAGAACTTAAGCGAAAAAATAACTACTAAACATTGAACCTACTTTCAAATCCTATTAAAATCACAATGAATTCAGTAAGGAAGGTTTCTGAACTAGTAACGCCATCTATCCGTAGCAAGTTTGAACTAAAAATATTGTAACGTTGTTTTGCAGGCTCGAGTATTTTTAATATATTATTCTTCACACAATATTTATTTCATTATATACTTACCTACTTAGTATGACTGTCATTAGCATAGCTTAGTCAAGTTAAGATTTGTATGTCAACAATCCTTTCACTTTCTTACTAGTATCTTAGTAAAGGTAAAACAATAATCAGGAAACCACTAAGCCCAGGAAACGCTTAAATGGTCCAACCTAAGCATAACTAAGCCACAAGAAACATTATCTTAACCCTCCAAAGAATTCACAGATCGTAACAATAGATTTACCGAACTTTAGGGTGTTTTCTACACAATGTCATTTTTTATAACAAAACCATAACCTCAATTCTATCTTTGATAAATAGTTGAACCTTATCACAATGGCTTAAAGTTCATTTTAGCTTGGCATTAATTTTAGTTGGTTTTTGTAAGTTGGTAGTAATTTAGGGGAGAGTGGGGCATTATCGCGTCCGTGTCCATCTATTTACTAATGACTTCCGGCATCAGGTGAGCCCTGCCTCCCCTTGAAATGATTTTTTGTTCGATTACAAAGCATTGACCTACTGTAACGACTTTCTTTGTAATGGGCAAATATCGGGCGTATTATTATTTAATTTTATGTAAGTCTTTGTAGGTGGTATGGGATATGGCGGTTACATGGCTTAAGACCACAGCGGTTATCAAGATTTTTTATAAAGTCTGACCATAAAATCAAATGACAAGTGATTAAGGCTAAGGAAAATAAAACTAAATTAAAGTTGTCAACAATATTGATGCCAAACAGCTGAAATAGAATATAAATATAAGTAGATACTTATTGGTTTTATTTTTATACTTACAACCTAATGAACAATTTCTCAGTCTACCTAATGTTATGATACTGGACAAATTGTCTTTAACAATGAATTGGTCTCACTGAGCACGTCCGCCGAGGACGTGCCATACATTGCACCGAGCACATCACTCACGAACATAGGTAATATATAATGTGGCTGTAATTGAACCGGCATCCATACCCTTCAAACCAGAACACAGTAAAGCAGCATGCCGGCTGAAAGTAGGTAGATATACTAACGGGTAGGTACGGTGGTAGTAGGTACTCCTTTCGACGGATTCCCTCACATAGACTCTAGATACTGCATACTTATTAATCAAAATATGTACTTATCTAATAAAAAACACCATTCATTTTATCATAAGCTTTATTAAAAAAAAGTTATCTACTACTGAGAAGACGTCACTTTGGCCGAAAAAATGTTTTTAATACAGTTAGATATAATATAACTATGTAGGTAAGTACCTAAATCACCCACCAACCAGCCAATCCATCTAACATCAAAAATACCTACGACTATTATTCAAATCACACCAATTTGGACCATACATATCCATTACACATCCCAATCACATAAAACCCAGTTCTCTCCCCATTACACAAAACATAAAATCCTCTGAACTTTGGTAAAAGAACTAGGGTATCGCTTACAAGAACCTTCAAATCTGTCTTGGGATTTTAAGATCTAGGTGGTTGACAATAAGGTAGTGTTTGGGATGCAGTGTGTGAATAAGAATAGGGGTATCAGTTACAGGATTGGCTGATTGTAACCCCGCCCAGAAGGGCAAGTATCCATTTCACTCACACCTAAGTCCACCCACAGAGTACATAAACATTTGTAATCGATATACCAAGCACGCCTAGTTCATTCTCTGTTGTGCAATCTGTGTCAAATTTATATTACTCTATGGCTCTATGGCTCTCTACACACGTTCGTCGATTGATGATTGATATTGTCTTATCAGATAGGTATCTAAGAAATAAACTAAATAAAATAAATATAAATAAATAATGCTGGACAATCCACACAACATCATCTAGCCCCAAGCTAAGCAGAGCTTGTGTTATGGGCACTAGAAGACTGACATACTTAATATAATACATTACATAGATAGATATTTTTTATTATACATATAATACCCAGAACACCCGGAATAAATATTTGCAGAACATACAAACATTTATCCCGGGGCGGGAATCGAACCCGCAACCTTCCGCGTCGCAGGCGGACCATCGCCCACCGCGCCACATCGGTCGTCTGAAACTGCTTACAATATTTTTATAACTTAACTGAAGTTGGACGAAAGCTAAATTAATAATAAAATAAACTTTTATTTTCTCTCAAAAATAGGCTTAAAATTAGACATATCTGTAAAGCTCATTGTGTAGAGTTGTAGAGAATGTTTTTTTATCATGGTGCCATAAAAATATTTTGTGAAACTATTAACAAATGCACCATTTTATTTTAATGATCATTATGATTTGACCAGTTACTTTTACAATAGTCGTAATAAAATTATTAAAAAAAACACTTTAATTTCAAGTTTAAAATTATCAACGATTGTTCATAAGTGTCTATTATTCAAATACTGAACGATTTATAAATAAACAGTGGTCAACAAAGACCTAATTATTCATCCAACGTCACGCACCGTCCAGTTGAAATAACACAGCATCCCGTTTATTATATTCATCATACAGTTCCCGTGATGCAAACAGGACTTTATGTAAACAAACTCAATCTCCTTCAATAATACTTTTTAGACGAGATGAAAGCTTCGAAATTTTAAAATTCCGGTTGACAGTGACAGTACGTGACCATAGACAATGCCGCCAAAATGTAAAGTAGCTTCGAGTGCACAAGTGGCTCATTGAGGTCATCGAGTAGCCGAATGCTATCATGTCTAGTGCGTTTGGTCAGCTGTCTCATTATTTACACTGTTAAAACTACTTTGATACTTATTACTTACTTCTAGGTACCTACTAGAGAATACCAGTCTTGAATAATTGCAATGTTAAAGTTAGTATAAATAATGTTAATAATATAATGTGCATGAAAATTTAAAGTTAAGTTAAGGAATAAATAAGCTTTTTTTTATTTAAGTAGGTACTTACCTAATATCAGTGTTTCTTATTGTTTTTCTTGCTTTATTTGTCTATTGTAAAAAGATATAATTGCAACTGTGATTAAGTTAGCATTATTTAATCACTTTTTCGTGTATTTAAGATTTTAGTTGATTTTTTTTATAAATTCTTTAGACAACATAAAACGTTGTACTTACTCAATATAAACGTAATGTAACTAAATGTAAAATAACGAGACAAAAGGACATCTCTACGTGACAGACAGATGCCACTCTTGTAAGTGGCTTCGTTACTCCGAGGGCCTGCACAGCTCCTCTCCAGATCACAATTATCCAGCACTCTTTAATAAGGCGCGCTAGACTAGTGGTAACGGGAATGCTGGTCATGAGTTCGAATTTAGTTGTAAAACAAGCAGTTATTATCGTTGTACTTCTGCAAAATAATATAATAATTTAAATGAAAATATAATATAAACCCTAAAAAATAGGAACTGTTGTTTTTAATGAGAGAATGTAGGTTGCTTAAGTTGATTAATGATATATCTACTGTGATTAAGCTCACCACGGCAATGCAGCCAGTGTCTTGGGTACGCTTCCGATGGTACTGATTTGGATCAGTTGAACTATCTATAGATCGTTTGCAACGGTCTGTAGATAGCTCAACTGTTTTTTATGTATGTATTTTATACGACAATGTACATTTTTTAAATACTGTATAGTCGTAAGCTCACCACAAATACATGTACGAAATAGAAGTCCACCTCAGTTAAAATGCCTAAGCAAAAACGCTACAATACCTATGTAGTATATTAATAGTATTATTCGATGCTCGTTGTATACTTAGTAAGTACGTGCAGTATGTTGTAGGTACGTAACTACAAGACACATTTTTCGTGCATACGTGTTACACATTAAATTCTGCTTGATAATAAACCTTCTTATTTCAAACGAACCATAAACAACGCGATAAGACCGTCTGCGCCGGAAACGATGTTACTTCCGCCGCTCGCGCCGTGTTTTACGATTTCATAACATTTTGTTTTACGCTGCTTTGTATTTGTACATATTACTTTTGTGCGTGGTTGTACTTAGAATACAAAAGGAGGACTTTCATTCTACCAAAAATCATTAAAAAAAACAAATGCTCGTAAAAATGTTTCAATAAAGTTTACATTATCTTGGAATCTTTCTAAACCTTTTGCACGATTAAAGCTGCATAAGATATTGAAAAGTGGTTAAATACAAATTAAAGTTTGTTAAATTGAATGTACCTAAGTAGGTAAGTATATTAAAATGAAAACTTTTTTATTTGCGCTACACTCTTCTTAGCTATAGGCTTCTTAATTAAATGTTGTGTGGATGGTCTAGCATTATTTATTTAATACAGCCCAGTCCTGATTAAGTAGATATATTAAAATTTTTGCTTGGCTTCACATTTTTTGTTCAAGAGTCATCATCAAATATTTTTTTCGTAGGTAAACCCTGATCGTATATCCTTATTAATTTAAGTATTAATCAAATCACTTCATTAGCAGAGCACGGCAATAAAAGTAACATAGCGCTGGTCACCGCCGGTCGGAGTGAGGAGTTCATTACGCAAATTAACTTCGTTACAGGAAGCTGGGACATGGTGGGACATGTTAGTTTACTTTGCATATAAGAACCCAACTTATTTATCTACCACTAGGTATACTCTGGAGCATTTTTACACTCCCATGGTGATTAGTATTTAGACTAGAATAGAAAACGTTTTACACATAGAACATACCTTTAGTGAGTCTTTCTGTCCTGTATTTCATATTGTATGTAGGTACTAGTTTTGACGTCTCCCTTTTCCATGGCTCAGTCTGAACATCAGTGCTGCTCTGCCTTTTGCAGGGCGGCAAATAAGCTGAGACTGAGCTTTTTTGACATTATGTTACTGTTTCTTCTGTTGTTCTATGAATTATCTAAATGTTGCGTTCTTTATGTTTTGTACCCGTCTGTGTGTTGTCAAAATAAATGCACATTTTCATTTAAAAACTAATTATATTTACAAGAATAGTGTAAAAAGGTCACCACCATATCACTCAGCATATGCCATAGGGACGGTGAGGTTTCTAGGTATAGCGCTGGTTTTCAGTGTCACCGAGAGATTTGTGAAGTTAGATAGAAAAATACTTACTTACCATTTTCATCAAAACCTTCTTGCTTATTAAATTATGATAACAATTGATTAAGTATCAATTTTTTTTAGTATTGGCGTGAAAATATTATTACTTACTTACATTATTTAGAATCTGTGGCTCTACCATGAGTTTTTACTATACTATATTTACTATACTCGCTAGCGTCTGTAGTTAAAAAAATGTATGAAGATTTGTACAGCGCCTCTAGCGGATAGTTGGGTACTAAAATTCTTCATACTAATATTGACGTAACTACTGTAGTAAAGTCAGGCGATTTTACTGTGACAGCTCATGGTAGAGGCACTGGTAAACTCGCGTCGTTACGGTAAAAACAATACATTGACGTTAAAATTAAAGTTATTACTTAGTTATACCTAGTAAGAATCAATAATATGTTATAGTAACCATTCTAGAACCATTCTCTTTTCTTTCAATCGTACAAATAAAAGCTATCGTTTATTAAATTGCCTTTCGAAATAAACTAAATTGAAACGCGTTACCCACTCAATCTAACTCAATAACGCAAGTCAACGACAGACTGACAAAATGGCGTCGATATAATTATACTTCCAGCGATAAAGTTCAAAATTGTATAAAAATCTTATTACAATGTCAATGCAATGTTACATGGAATAACGAGGGAGTACAATGGTAGTGGTAGATGCTGGGAGTAATAACATTTTGAATAAATCTTTTGGTAGGGTGCCATAATAGGCATTACGGGGAGTGACGCACCCTTCGCTAAATCAGAACACTGGAGGGTAAGCACTAGAGTTTTTAGGACACAAAATCATAAAAATACTTTTTCATACCTTCAGAAGCTGAGCTGAGAGCTTTTGTGAGATACAAAAGCTCTTGTATAAGTGTGTGTATAACACAAGATGATTTATGTTGTAGCGTATGTGTAGGTTTATACAATGTATAAACATCACACAAATTTATTAATAAATTGTGTATAAGAATGAGAAAGAAAGAAAAGCTAAAACTTATCAAAAACTCCTCTCAAAGCCCGTCCCTTGATTTTTGTTACCAGTTCTAGATATTAACATACTTACGGCCGGTTTCTCGAACGATGATCAACGAAAAAATCTAATAATTACTATGTGTCAAACTCGGATCAATCGTGATTTGGGTTTCCAGAAACCGGCCGTTAGATATCTAACGTGAACTAGTAGAATAGGCTCAGAGATAAAAACAAGTAACCTTTGGTTTAGTACCTAGATTTAATTGCGAATTAAAAGCACATCAAAGAGACGACTACTTATTTGCTAGTTGATTACTTATTTACGTTGAAAATGGCAAAATATTGCAAATATTCTAAGTTGAAAATAAAAAACTGAAAATGAATGTCCTAATCGCTCCATAGCACTCACCCAGCCATGCAATACAAGCTCACAAACGAAGTTACAGTCAAGTAGGTAACGAGAGGCCCTACCGTCATTGTACCGCGTGCACTCAACATACATCAACTTCCCCAATCATTTTCAACCCTAAACACACGGAATTACGACTCAAAACGTCACACACGAAATAAAAAGTCCATCTAAACGATCAACTTTAAGCTATCTGATACACCGTAATCCCTAGGAATAAGACTCAATTTGCCTCTTCATCCGTAAAAAAGATTTCAGACAGTCGGTAACTCGCGTAACGCATTTAACCGACCTCGCACGGTGCATGCTAATGTTGTAAAAAAGAAAAAATGTTGTCCATCTGTGTTCCGTTCCGTTCCGTCAGTCGGTAACTGAATTTTGTCCTTTTTTCAGGACGCGACGGTTGCTGATTTCAAAATTAGAATTACCATAGACTACGAATAAAATAAAAAGCTTAGCAAGTTACATTCAAATATCGCAATTCATTCTATGGTATAGCGTTTTCACTTTTTGTCGCTCGTTATAAAAAAAAGTTGATTATTTTAGCTGAGAATCTGTCCTGACCAAATAAACAAGCAATATACATTTATGTTACAGAGACATCATATTTTCGACTTTTTTTTATTTTTTTTTATTGACTGGTATATTCTAACTTCAACGTTCTTTCGTTCGCCATACCGTTCGCAAGTCCCAACAAAACAACAATCGGAGTCATATTACCGAAGTGTGCACCCGGCTTCACCTGGCATTATGTGATAAAATCATCGCGACCCGAAGGCGTGCTCGTAATTCCTATTGATGTTGTAATTCGATGTGACTGGAATAGTGCCCGCATGCTTTGTGGTCTGCTTTGATGCTGTAAAGGTGAGAATATAATTTAATCGCGATGGTATATACTGGTAACATAATGCATGTTTTTTTTAAGCTACGGTTATATTATTTTGTGTAGCATTAGAATCTATTAAAACTTTTTTATTTTGAGTTTGGTGACAGTTGTAATTTGGTTGAAATGAGTGACAGGATTAATGATATGATAAATTAACGATGTATTAACTTATTTGGACCAGTTGAACTATCTATAGATCGTTTGCAACGGTCTGTAGATAACTCAACTGTTTCTTATGTATTTTATATGCCCATATGTACATTTTATAAATACTGTAATAGACGATTTATTTGTAACCTAACGAATTACGGTCCATCGAAAAGTTTCACAAATATAACATTTGGACGTGCCACTGACTCCACCTAGACTAGACATAAATGTAGGTATTCCAGATTAAACAGAGGTAATTTATTTCTTTAGTAAAGCATGCCATATACCTATCTTCCAGGCAACATTAGACCTTTTTGAAGTCAAAGTCAAAGTTTAGCAGAATTAGGTACATGTAAAAAGATGTCATAGATATAGAATGTGTCATTGTAATTCTACGCTTTTAGGGTGTGCAAAAAAAATAAAAACAATTACGAAGTCGTTTTAAAAGGTGTATCAAAAGTCAAAGTCAAAAGTCAAAATTACTTTATTCAGTAAAATCACAAGGATCATTTAGAATCGTCTTACATACCTACCTACTACTTAGGTGATTCTAGGTGCCAGTTCAACGTGGCCAGAGCCTAGAAGAACGGGCAAGGTTCCTACCGTTTTTTTATATGATCCTTCTTACAAAGAATTACAGTTAAACTAAATATACTATAGATAATACACTCTCTAGTCTCCCTTGACACATAACACTACACATAACACCCTCAGGAGGCAGATCTCTCAATTAATAAGCATGTCACGGCGCCTCCCCCGCGCCGGTTCATGACATAGACATTACCATGACAATCGCACTCCCAAAGGACTCCATGTAATGTCATGGAAAGCGGTGCTAGTCACAGATGAATGATGGTCTCAACTTGACACTTTGAATTAATAATATATATAAATAAAATAAATAATGCCGGACAATCCACACAACACCATATGGCCTCAAGCTAAGCAGAGCTTGTGTTATGGGTACTAGAAGATTGACATACTTAATACAATACATTACATAGATAGATATTTTTTATTATACATATAAAATACCCAGAATACCCGGAATAAATATTTGTAGATTGTACAAACATCTATCCCGGGAATCGAACCCGTGACCTCCGCGTCGCAGGCAGACCTTCACCCGCCGCGCCACATCGGTCGTCAAACTGTTTAATTATTATTTTTAAGTATTGTTTAAATCTTTAATAGATACCTCGCTATTACATTTAGGTATTGAAACTATACAAAAAAGTCAGCGCTAATACCGGATGCCGTTTTCACATAGAATGCTGTGTCTTTTCTAATGTAAATCCAATCAAAATCTATTCATCACAATGTCACTTCGCAAAAAGCCGGGCATAAATCGTGCGATAAATAAGAGATATATAATCAATCTCGCCGATCTCCCCTTATATACCACAAAGAGGGGAGAGACGTGCCAATGCATCCCTGTCTCCTCAGGGAAGGCTGGTGACACACTGACTACTATATTCATTACTAGTAAGTACGCCCCGGCTTCGCACGGGTAGCCTATATAAAAAATATCATTGTAATATAGCCTATGTTCAGCGCAGATAATGTAGCTTCACAACAGTGAAAGAATTTTTGAAATCGGTCCAGTAGTTTCGGAGCCTATTCGATGCAAACAAACAAACAATCAAATCTTTCCTCTTTATAATATTAGTTTAGATAGTTTAGACTAGCCGCCCGCGACTTCGTCTTATTATCGTTATATTTTGGGTAATTCACACAATATCTTTAGATATAAATTATAGCCTATGTGTTATTCGGATGTATAAGCTGTATTATTGTAAAGTTTCATTAAAATCCATTCGGTAGTTTTTGCGTGAAAGAGTAACAAATATACATCCATCCATGCAAACTTTCACGTTTATAATATTATCATCTATTTTTTCACTAAAAAGTTACAAGCTTGAAATGAATTAGGTACACTACTTTACAATAAACGTTCGCTAACTAAAACAAATAATATGTGTCGTATTGCCTGTAATATAATAATGTAATACATATATCAATATACTTATGTCAAAAAATATGCTCCCCTTAATGAATACAACTACAAAATACATCAATAAAGCGCGTTGACATCTTTTGTATTTAGACTCGGATAAAGTTCAAACCCATGACCTCATGCAAACATTTAAAATGATTAAGAAAACATGATATGTTCTAAATTTCTTATCGGATTTCGAAATTTCTGTTGGGATAGTAGGTATGTTCTGTGCATGGTACAACTACACACAAATGGACTGACGTGACGTAATTTTAAATCTGAACATACTACACTGAATTTAAGATATCGTCCATGTATTAATAATCCTGTCCACCCAAAAGTTGCCTGGAAGAGATTGCTTTAAGCAACAAGGCCGCCCATTGTACAAACTATCTTACTTTAATTACCACCTAAGGTATTTTGATGTTTTTGTTTCTTTTTCTGTGTTGGTGTACAATAAAGCATATTCCATCTATCTATCTATCTATCTATTCTATCTATCTATCCAAGGGCTGGTGAGTATCTGGCCCAGCGTATCAGCATTGCTATTCAGCGCGGCAATGCAGCCAGTGTCTTGTGTACGCTTCCGATTGGTACTGATTTGGATCAGTTGAACTATCTATAGATCGTTTGCAACGGTCTGTAGATAGCTCAACTGTTTCTTATGTATTTTATATGACAATGTTCATTTTGTAAATACTGTATAGTCGTAAGTCTATCTATCTAAGATATATATTATCGCTAGCCATGTGTGTCACGTCTAGCTATATAGCGTTCTCTTTGGAGTATGAAAATTATATCTGATCATTGTCGACGCTCCGATGGAAGTTAGGGCACGTACCCACACGTCGCTTTTACAAGTAGATTTTACCTAATGTTTATTGTATTACAAGTTACGACGCAAAGTGAACAGAAATTGTATAGTGGACTTGACGGAATGTTAACTGAATTATCTAAGTATGTAGTACTTTATAATTAAGTTTTATTTTGTTTTTTTTTTACGATGGACCAAGCTGATGTTATAAAGTAAACATTCTCTTAAAGACATAGGATTATTTAATGGTGGTGATAATGAAATACGGCGAGATAAAAAAATAGCAAAATTTTATGAAACTTATACGCCTTTAAGATAAGATAAATGTTTATTTAAAGTTGGTCGTGCCGATCTTAACACGTGAAAATAACTGCCGAACCAAAATTAAATTAGTTTAAACTATAATTTGGACGTTTTCAAGAGGAGAGTGAATAGGTTCTATCTAGGCAAACGCACTACACCGCTGCATCATCATTTAACATCAGATAATATTGCGGTCAAACGCCTTTACTCATCATCATCTTCCTACCCTTGTCCCACATTATGTGGGGTCGGTACAACACGTCCACTTCTTCCACTCTCCTCTATCAGACGCCATCTCAATGCTCACACCTTTCTTACACATGTCATCATTCACACAGTCCATCCATCTTTTCTTTGGCCTCCCTCTACTTCTACATCCATCCACATTCATATCCAACACTCTTCTTGTTATATGAGATTCTTCCCTCCGCATGATGGTCAAACGCCTTTACTAATGCATTAAAAAAACCTCAAGTACAATGCCCTGTGTGGACTATTACTAAGTCCATTCTACTAAATGAGCGACCCACGTAAAGCACTATGATGAGTTCTGCAAGCATTTATCAGCTTCCGTCCATTGACAAAGCCGTCATGTCATGGCACCATTGCTCAAGCAATTCACAAAGGCGCAAATCAATTTATCACTTATTCAGTTTCTTGAAGCGAGTTTAATGAAGGCACTTATTGCACCGTATGCGCTGGTAATAAGGTTCAAATCTGTATTATTGGAAATGGTTTGAATGAGTTATGTAGGCCTAAATAATGCGTAAAAAATGGTCAGTCAGTTGGTTGGTATGCAGGGATTTGCTATTTATGTGTGTTAGTAAGTTAATTTTTAATGGGTATGATGTTTCGCTGAAATAATTTCTGTTATAAGTACGTGAATTTAGTGTAGTTTTATTTATTTTGCCAAAAATTGAAAGAACTCGCATGTTGGAGAAAAAAATCGGAAAAATCAGACAATATCATAGTTTGTCAAGTAACGCCAGTATCATATTCATATTCATTTATTCATTGCTCACAAGTAGGTACATTTTAAACAGCTTAGGTGTATTATAGCTAAAGTAGGTAGGTACATGTACCCTGCAAGGGCCCTGCAACATATTATTGAGTCATGCATTTTAAAACTAAACAACATTTTAAAACTATCAAGATTCTGAACACCAACTCTTTTTTTGAGATTGTTATTTATATTCTACCTATGCCAAATGTTATATTTAGACGTGACACAAACACATGTAAAATTAAACAACTTCTATTTATATTTTCATTGCAATAAGGTAATCAACAAAGTTCGTCAGTCAAGCGCAGCAAACGGCGAGAGCTAGCTAGGGTCATCGTTAGTGTGCATGACTGTCATTTTGTGTGTCCTCTCAGCCGTCATTATCCTGAGTGCCTCGTCTCGTAATATGTTTTCAATAAACCCTTCTGCAGGACCAACAATGAATTGTTGACTTGTTTACAAAAAAACATAATGACACGGGACGACGCGAGAGCTAGGACTAAGCTTAGATTGTATGTGAATTTTTATGAGGAAAATAAAATAAATAATTAAAATATGTTTTTATTTTCTCCCACAGTAACAGTATCAGTAAATATGTAATATTTGAAAATTAACTTTGACTAACTAAAGTGACTGTTGTCAAATATTGCTTTATGAAACAATTATTCAGTCACTCTCAAATTTTATTCTACGAATATGAGTAGATTTTTATAGTAATTTGTATGAATCACTCATTTGTCACAATATTTAGCGTGGCATACCACTATTTGTTTTACCGTAGATAAACGCAAAGCTAGCGCGCACTGAAAACGCTAGATGTGAAAAAATACTCCATATAAGAATTATCGTTAATAATTATTATCAAATTGGCTGTTAGGCCATAAATTTTATTTTTGATTGAAAACGAATAAAGGTAAATATTTCTAATCGCAACCAAAGTTAAATTCAAGAACTAACTGAATGTTTTGGGCTCTTTTAAAGATGCATAAGTAGGTACTTATTTGATGTTGTGTGTACCTATGCAAAAACGTATAGTAGGTACTTACGACCAACTATTAAGCTATTGCAAAGTTTCTATCGCGGGCCTTGAGCGTGGAGACCGAATCCAGAAATTCCGTAACGAAAATACCGAACGAAAATAACCTAACACTGCGCATGCGTAATCCAGCTAAAAATGCTATGCAATAGCTTTACCGCGGCAGTCCCCGAGTGCTACACGTCTTTTTTTTTAACTATGCAATAAACTTACAATGTAAGTCATCTTCATATTTCGTTTAACTATCGTTTTCGCTAACCACCATTTGTCTACGATAGCTGTTTATTTCTCATCTACCCTATGATACGGTTGAAAGTCGATAAAAATAGATAACATACTCGGACGATGTTGTTATAATCACTGTTTTATCATTCTGTAAAAGACCTTTGAGCTTGTCGCACTACAATAAAACACGAGTGACATTTAAAAATATTGTAGAAAATATTGTAAAATAATTAACCGGCAAATTATATAAAAATATTGAGGAAAAATTAACTATGAGTATCAAAAATCAAAAGATCCTTCAAGTAGTGACTGGATGGCACGCTGTTGAATTGATACTAAAGTGTATATTTATTGGAATCTGGCAAGTGATTCAGATAGCTGTTAAAAAGCTGTGGAAGGGACATAGAAGAAAATATAAAAACTCGTCGCCAGTTGAGCTTACTGTGGACGCCTCGATTGGCACGCATTGTTATATTAAAGTTATGGTGAGTTGTAATAATCTCCGATATAACCACTGATTTGGATCAGTTGAACTATCTATAGATCGTTTGCAACGGTCTGTAGATATATCAGCTGTTTCATTATATATTTTATATACCATGTGCATTTTGTAAATAAGTACTGTAATTCTAAATTAATCTAAATTAAAGTTTGTTTGTGAATAAAGATATTTTGGTAAAATGTACGTTATCTGAAACAAAATTTCATAGCATCCGAACTCAAGATCGATATTTCAGACAATTGGAACGTCTTATCTTATAGCTGGACTCGAACCCACACCACGTCACTTTTGAACCAATTATGTATTATTGCTTATTTTCGTCGAACCGGATGTGCTAGGACCTTTCTATTATCTTCACAGAACACTATATCCTAGCGGAGTCTTGCAGGCGTATTGTGGACTAAATGTCATTTTTCTCATCTGATTATGAAAAATAAAACACAAAATACTAAGGACCCACAGGATATCGAACCTTTTTTTAGACATTTTATTTTAATGTGCCCTTTTCCAAGATCATTTGACCTGCTTTAGACCCTTGAGACTGTAGTACAACTGTGCCTAAGGGCCCTCGCAAACTGCAGACTTTTTATCGGCCGATAGTTTGGTCGGCTTCTTAATCAGTATGAAGATGTATGCAGATGCGCACATTACAGTGATTCTGTCTTCATACTGATTAAGAAGCCGACCAAACTATCGGCCGATAAAAAGTCTGCAGTCTGCGGGGGCCCTAAGGGTTAACATGCATGATCCTATTAAAAAAAACAATTTGCTATCAGGGTGTAAAATACCACTACGTGGAAACTGGCCCGAAGTCAGGGCGAATAGTCCTCGTTCTCGGAGACGCACCAGACACAGGAAACCTCTGGTGCCCGAACTGGACCAACGTGGTGCGGAGACTGGCTGAGACTGGCCACCACGTGATCACCCTGGACCTGAGGGGGACAGGGGGGAGCGAGGGGGGAGGGAGACGGGACCTGTCTCCCCTCAGGGCTGTGGAGGAACTGTCTGCGTTGATGGAGGCTTTGGGAGTGTCACGGGATAAACCTGCTGTGGTGATTGGCTTCGGGATCGGTGGAATGCTGACTTGGTAAGTTGTTTAGTTTTTAAATGTAACTATAGTCTGTAAAAATCTTGCTAAGCATTGAGCCCGGTATCTGAGGAATGGGCGATGTTTCAAGCACGATAATAAACGGTTCACGCGGGGTGAGCACGTATAAATGTGACAATCGTAAACGCATCGAAACAGTGACGTATTTGATATACACTGCGCGCCGACATCAGCCTTACTGTCGAACGTGGTTGTGTTAGCGCGCAGTGTGTTTTACATACGTTACGTTTACGATTGTCACATTTGTCACATATACATATACGTGATCTCTGTACCTCTACCATGAGTTGTCACAGTAAAATCGCCTGACTTTACTAAAGTAGTTACGTCAATAATAGTATGACGAATTTTAGTACCCAACTATCCGCTAGAGGCGCTGTACAAATCTTCATACATTTTTTTAACTACAGACGCTAGCGATTATAGTAAATATAGTATAGTAAAAACTCATGGTAGAGCTACTGATCGTAAACGTGGTTACTCTCAGCCCTTACTAGAATTTCTGGAACATAAATAGCTTATCTGAAGAAATATTACTGTGAAGTTATTTGCATTATAGTACAAAAGGTTAATTCACACTTCGTGCGCATTTCGATATCACAAAAAATAAAATTGAATGAGCTTAGGTATAAAGTGACCAGATAAAATTACAATTAGTTAATTCACAGCCACTCAAAATCGGTGTGACATTTTTAATTATCAAATATAACAAGACATTATTTTATAAACATTTTCGATAACGAAAAATACGCGTTATCAATAAAAAAACTCCAAAAGTTGATACTGTTTTTACCTAGAAGGCGTGTCGGTCATGGAGATAAAATAGGCTATATAGGTTTTTAGCTAGACTATAAAATAACTAAAATATTAGTAGATAAGTAGGTATCTATATTTTTTTACGAAAATGCACAATACATAACTTATCGACAAGTAGATACATAATACTAAAAACTGATTTTCAAACCTTATCTACTCAAAAACTAAAGCGGTTTTTGAGTAGAGAAGTTGATCTAAGTTATCATTACTAAGTTAAATTGACACCGCACTGAAACTTCAGTACTTAATTTAGTTTAATTGTAATTCTTTGTAAAAGGATCATATAAAAAAACGGTAGGAACCAAGCCGTAAGTTTCTTGCCCGTTCTTCTAGGCTCTGGTCGCGTGGAACTGGCACCTAGAATCACCTAGTATGTAAGACGATTCTAAATGATCCTTGTGATTTTACTGAATAAAGTAATTTTTTACTTTGACTTTGACTTTGATCCACTCTGAAGATCAAACAACAAAAAGAATCATCAAAATCGGTTTACAATTGGCGGAGTCATAGAATAACATACAAAAAAATCAATATCACAATCGTGACATAACATATTTAAAAAAATTAAAATACACTGCTCGATAACTTTGCATCGTTCGACAGTAAAGCCGATGTTGACGCGTAGTGTATCTCAAATACGTCAATGATTCGATACGTTTACGATTGTGAAATCTTTTTATCAATATACAGTCCCTGAAACAAACTTCCTATTGTTATCTAACTAGATTACGAGCCAAAGTCGGGCACGTGTCTGTCTAGCTAAGTCTTAAATACTATGAGCATAACGAATAGGTTATCTATGATTAATGGTATTGTTGTGTAACTATCAGCCATTAGTAGGTTTATCGGAAATAACAAAATATTTTTTTGAATAATAATACATTTTTTTCAAAAATTAAGAATAATTTAATAGATACTCATCGACAAGTACCTACCTAAATACACCATTTCTAAGAATAACTCAAAAATTACCGATCAAAACTTATTGAAAATAAGAAATTTAGATTTATACCTCAAAATCTATCATCAAACAAAATCGATTCATAATTAGCGAAGTAATCGCGTTGCTTATATACCTAGGTACAAAAAAACATACAATCGAATTGAACCTCCTTCTTTTCTGAAGTCTGTTGAAAAGTCCTATTGCTGACTATCTGAGCCACTGTCTCTCCTGACTCACTGACTCTCCACTGTCCTAACCACTGTCATTGTGTTTCCAGGTATCTCGTGCACTGTCACGGAAAAATGATCAGCAAATTTGCTGTCATCGGAGCCCCACACCCCAACCTTTACTGGCAGTATGCTCCTGCAGAATTCTGCCATCGCGTCTTGCACTTTATACAGGTATGACAGGGGACACACACAGCTTAGTTGGTATTAGCTTGCATGCTGGGGGTCGTGGGTTCGATCCTCGCTGACAGCAAATGTTTGTGTGATGAACATAAATATTTGTTCTGGTCTGGGTGTTCTATGTAAGTATTCTATGGATGTATTGACAAAAAAATGTACTTAAACAATTATTCTATAAGCAATCCAGTTCCCATATGTACATTTGCTTAGTTTGGGACTAGAGTGTGATGTGTGAAATGTCCATGAATATTTATTTTAAGTTTATTTACTTAACTACGCAAAAAAATATGGTTTCGAGTTCAAATTATAGGTTATAATAAAAATACATTGCTCCAAACAATCCTCATCGTTAATTATCCATAATTCGTACTTAAATGTCAGGATAAGACATTTTACGATTGTCCGAAGTCATAAGTAGGCGTATTCCTCTAATTAATTGTCACTGTATCAGTTATTGGCACTTAAGATGTCGCAATTACAATAATTAATCACTTTAACGAACTTGAATCAATCAAATCGACTCACAGTAGGTAACTGTAGTAGAAATAAATCATTTTTTAAATGCACGCGCTTTGCCGTGGTTATAGGTAGGTACCTACATGCAGTTCCGGATTAGTACCAAGAGTAGGTAGCAATAGTTACGGGCCCCGCGAAAAAGGGGCCCCATATTTAAACACCACAATGATAACCTATAGGTACATAGCAAATAAACGTTTTGAATTGTATTTTTAACACTTCCTATCTATTTTAAAACCCATAGCAAGAGTTTTTTGAAAGAATTTGCAACGGGCGCCGCGCTTGCACAATCTGGTTTTTAAAGGTTTTTTTGGAAAATTTTAGTTTAAAAATGGCACATTTATCATTGGTTCTTCAGTCACCGTCTAGACAAGTTACTAATATTTGTTTCAGTGGCCGTTCCTCCCCGAGCGATGGCTGGCTGATAGTGAGACGCAAGAAGAAGGGCGCTGGACCAGTTCCAGAGCACGGGACTGGAGCGGGGCTCTCAACTATGTCAGAGGTAACTTTAGAACCAGATATTTGTTCAATATATAGCAAAATCTGATCCTTGAGATTTTATTGAATAAAGAAATATTTGACTTTGACGTTGACTTTGGTTTTTTAGATCCAGAGATTGTCCTCTTCAAGCTCATAAAATTAGAAACTGTACCTACCTACCTTCTTAAGTATATTGGTTGTTATGTAAGTATATTGTTAGATATATTGGTATAGATATACCTAGATGATTAATTATGTTTGCAGGAGCAGCTTGGTGGCAAGTCCACCCTGAGCACAAGGTGTCCCCACCGGCACTATTAGTGGGGGCTAAGGACGGCGCCGCACAGCTGGTGTCAAGCGCCGCGCACTGCGCCGCCAGCACACTGCGGCTGGTCGCGCGACCCGGACCACGAGACGCAGGCCTGCAGACTGTCGTCCTGGACTTCATACTTGGTGAGGTTTTAGTGGTGGTGAAATTTGACAGTGGGCAAATAACTTGGGGAGATTCCAGTCTAGTTCCGGTATAGGTCTAGGTAGTGGTGAAATTTTACAGTGGGCATGGGATAAAGTTGGATTGTGAAATAACTTGGTGAGATTCTGGTCTATAGTTAGTAGTGAATATAGTGGGCATGGGTCAAAGTTGGACTGTGAAATATCTAGGGGAGATTGTAGTCTATAGGTAGTGGTGAAGTTTTACAGTTGGCATGGGTCAAAGTTGGACTGTGAAATAACTTGGTGAGATTCTGGTCTATAGTAGTGAATACAGTGGGCATGGGTCAAAGTTGGACTGTGAAATAACTTGGGGAGATTGTAGTCTATAGGTAGTGGTGAAATTTTACAGTGGGCATGGGATAAAGTTGGACTGTGAAATAACTTGGTGAGATTCTGGTCTATAGTGGTGGAATTATACAGTGGGTATGGGTCAAAGTTGGACTGCGAAATAAACTTTGTGAGGTTTTGCAGTGGTGGTAATACTTGACAGTGGCCTTAGGTCACAGAATACTCTATAGGCAGTACCGGATTAACCACGTAGCAAGTAGCAATTATTGCTTCGGGCCCCTGCATATTTAAACCCACAATTGTAACCTATAATAGATAGCAAATAAACATATTGAATTGTATTTTTACCATTTTATACTTAACATTATTAAAACCTCATTTTCTCAAGTTGTATAATTTATCGTACCATTTTCATAACTGCAATGTTTTTGTGTTCTTAGGCAAGGAGAAAGAGAAGTCAATAGCCGACGCTCCCACTCGCACGTTAGTGGGCAGCATGGGCAGAATGTTTGGAGGCCTGGCCGGGAAAGGCAGGGAACTTACCGCCACAAGCCTGGCCGCTTGGTTACCACCAGTTCAGGCCTGATATACAGGCCTTTGTATCTATCCTACTAACCATAAACGCGAATGTTCGAATGGATACCTATGCTTGTTACTTTTTTACGTAAAAACTACAGAATGTGAAATATGTACAGGCTTTTTTATCTATCCTGCTAATTATAAACGCGAAAGTTTGTATGTAGGAATGCTTGTTACTTTTTTACGTAAAAACTACAGAATGTGAAATATGTACAGGCTTTTGTATCTATCCTATCTACTAATTAGGTATAAACGCGAAAGTTTGTATGTAGGGCTTGTTACTTTTTCACGTAAAAATTACAGAATGGATTTTAATGAAACTTTACAAGGATATGATCTATATAGATATTATGTGAATCAAAATATATAAAATAAGACAAAGTCGCGGGCATTAATTAGTATATAAGATACCTAATACTAGATATTAATTCATAGAGCATCCGGAACGAATTTTCATTCCTTAACCATTGAAGAACTTAAACGTTGCCGTTTGAAAAGGCATTTTAATTTAATTGGGTATTGGAGGTAATGCTACTAGAATAAGTTATGATTAATTTAGTGTCCAAATACGTGCCATATTTGTAAATACTTAATTGGATTAGCAGCATTAATATAATTAAATAATCTAAGATAGTATCATAAGCTAAATCTTCCGTGTTATAGAAAAAAAAGTAGTATGCAACCATTGTTGTTTTGTCGTATACCATACATATTTACTATAAAAAGTCTATGTACTCATGAAAAATCTAGTTTCAATTTATATATTGAGTACTAAGGTACCTTAATATTTTACCAGCAATCTGGTTCCCATAGTACACCTTTTTTGGGACTAGATGGCGTTGTGGGAAATTTTCATGAATTTAAATTATTTATTTATTAATTTATTTATTAGGCCTTGTGTACGTAAGTAATTAATTATTTATCGAATAAGTAGCTTAACTTAGCCAACTATGAAATAAAAGTTCACTCTTCGTGTTAGGAAGTTTTTGCATACTTTTTCCAATATTAATCTGAATAAAATTAATTCCTAAAATATATTTATTTCTTCATGTTAATTTTGTAATACGATAAGTTATTGAAATAAAATCACATATCAAGTGCAACGCTTTTTTATTCGCAAAATGCCCACAAAAAGCTAACCATTAATAAATTCTCCTATCAATATACAAAATGTCAAATATAATGAATTCTACAAAACTTTCTACAGTACATTCGCGTCTCCGCGTACTTAGTTGGGAAGATTTTGTATCACAATAGCTTGATAACTCTATAATAAAACTTTCTAATATTACTATACAAATATTATTGCAAATTAAATACAGAAAAACTTGAGGTGTCAGGGGAGGAGAAATACGCGCACACTTCGGCTTCCAACTATGTATAGCAAAAAGTGTCGTTACAACTATTGGTCTTAATTTTTCTGTCTAGCCCCTTTTCGCAATGCGCGATAAGGACTTCGTTTCAAAAACTACTTCTATTTCCAATCCCTTGGTAACTAGAAGATTATCACTTAGAATATAACACAAAAATCTTACAACAATTGGATGTAAGATATTATTGTGTTTCACTATATGGGTATGGATGCCGGTGCAATACCACATGAGATTTAACGTTTACGTCTCGCAATGATGAAAACATGATGCCACAAGTGACCGTGCTTGCTTTTATTTATTATACTTTGTGACAAGATGGCGTTTTGTATGGTGGCCTATTTCGTCATAAAAATAGATTTCAAAAAATTGGTTTCAAGTTTTATCATCTCGACCTAATTAAATTAACGTTGGGTGCATCAGAGTATTATTTAAGTTCAAGAGATAGTCAAAGTCACATTTACTTAATAGATAAAATGAAAGCAAGTAGTTTGTAAACAATGTTTGAACTACGAATGAAAATTAATAATAAGGTCATTTGAACGCATATTACACTGGCCTGCAAAACTAAGTATCACACTTTTTAAATATGTGTAGTATAGTGTACCTCTCCTTTCCTACTTATTCCCTACCTTGTCTACCTATATAACCTCCCGCATAAAACCTACAAATTCGAACGACGAATCCCTACGTTCTTTATTACTTTAAACCTACTACTGTTAAAATAGTTAAAAATAAACAGATACCTATACTATTGTTAAATAACTATTCGCATGTAAGTGATAATAAAATATGTCTTTATGTGAATAAAATTCTTTAAACCTTAAATTGCAATCAAAGTCAAAGTCAAAAATTACTTTATTCAGTAAAATCACAAGGATCATTTAGAACAGGGGTTCCCAAAGTGGTCGATATTGACCCCTTGGGGTCGATATTGGTTTCCTAGGGGTCGATATAAACGAAAACTGATTGTGGGGGTCGAGGAGGTCTTAAAATCGACCCCTATTAAATCAACCAGTTCTTCAAGTCAGAATGAAAAATAACACACTATAGCAGCTGTTTTAAGTTAGCGGACCATTATGAGTAAGGGGGTTGATCTTAAAAGTAGGTTATTTGGCCATGGGGGTCTGAGGTAAGATTTCATTTTGGAAAAGGGGTCACTTGTCCAAAATAGTTTGGGGATCCCTGATTTAGAACAATAACTTTTTAAGTAAACAAGATATACATTGATCTCACTCAACCCAATTGAGCACGCCTGGGACGAGCTAGGAAGGCTAATCAGAAGCCGCAGACTACCATCTTCCACCCTCAGGGCACTAAAACAGGCCCTGATAGAAGAGAATGGGTCCCCAAAATCGGCTCCGAAACCTCGTGTTAGGTATGCCAAACCGGCTTGAAGCTCTAATCAGAGCCCGAGGAGGCAATACCAGTTATTAAAAATGAAATAACATGTAAAACATACTTAGAAAATGTTAGATGAGTTTTTAGACACTAAGCTAAAAATTGCTATTTTATTGTTTATCATTTTTTAGTTTTTAAGTTCAAAATGTAACTAATGTATGTTTTAAAGATGATAAAATTTGCTATAAAACATTTTTATTTAAAATCTCTAACTTGTATATAATTTAGAAAAAAATAAATTCTAAAAGTGTGATACTTAGTTTTGCAGGCCAGTGTAGATGTTTTTTGGTAGTTTTTTGTAAATGTCTCATCGTATTTAAAACGCCATCCAACCAAAAATGACTATTGACAATATTTTTATAGTTATTTAATTATCTTTATTTAATTTGCAATAAATAAGTAAAACTGCCACAGATTAGGCCAACATACAACATCGATAGGCACACGCGCAAATACTTTACAATTTACACTTTTACAGGCACTACGATCATTCACGATAAAAAAAAAGCTAGCACTCCGGGAGTGCCGGCAGAAGTGAAAACTTCAATATTAACGTTGTGTTTTCACTTTTAAGTTTTCACTTCAAAAATATAACCACAGTCGTGATTGTGTCATGTCATTGTGTCACATTCGCGCAAGCGCGAATGTGACACAACGACGAAGACAATGAAGACATACTGACACATTGTTTGAGTCATACGTCGCGTGACCGCAAGTGTGTTCTTTTGTCGTCTCTTGTTTTACGAGCAATGTATAAAAATTAAATAAGATCTTACGCTTTTTCGACGTCACGTGACCCTGACGCGAGTTTGAAAGTTTTTACCCACCCAGCGCCGCTAAAGAAGTTTTCACTTCAAAAAACTGTGTTTAGTAACTTTAGTAGAAACATTAAAATTTTTAGATTGTTGGTTTAATTTTGTAACAACATGAACAACATCAAGCCATCTAGTATCAGCGACCATCTTATTTATAATATTTGAAACTATCATGGTTTTGAACATAAGTTTTGATTATAAACGGGATTTTTACCTTATATACATATTTGACTTTAATATGTACTTGCAAAAACTTCAGTTCGACCCGTGATGGCGCATGCAACTGTGCCGAAATATCGGGAAATAATCAAACTCACAAATCATGGTAAATATCCCGTTTATAATGAAAACTACATCTTATATAGTTCAAGATATGCTGCCTTTAGGAGGTAGGTTGAGGCACATTCTAACATTTATTATAAGCCCACTTTTATACTTGAGTATCCTATTTATGTATTCATTATTTCATGAATATCCAATCATTTTCACTTCTTTGCTTATAGTAGGGGGGCCCACGATGCTAAGTGTGGATTTACTCGAGCGTCATAGAGACCTATTGGGTTGCAAAGCTTAGATGATAAGAAGAAAAAAATGTTATATAACATATTATTATATCTTTCATCGGTGGGGGAAGCGGCTATAGATTTATAAATATGTAAAAAAAAACTGCTGCATGGACATTCTCGAGCGCGTCAGATTAAGATACTGTAGGTTAATTACATGCTAAATAGTGTATATTCCACTAATCTGTCAATTTGAGAGTGACGAAAAGAAAGGGGAGCGCAGCAAAGTTACAAAAAAACACAAAAATTTCATCGAGCTCGTCAGATTTTCTAAGGGAGTGTTAAGTGCACCAAAAACAGCTCTAGTTCACTAATCTGACGATTTCGATGTGACGCAAACTCGCGGCCATTATTATAATGTACAAATAAAATTCGCCGATTTGACATACTCGAGATACATATGTGTTTCGTTCTCATAATCCTTACTAGAGAGTGGTTCTTATGTGGATGACATAGGGTTGTTTTTCGTGTAACAAAGGCAACAGTTCATTGCTTCATGCACCGCACCTATCGGAATGAAACGACACTGCATTCGTTCGTTCTACAAAAGAAAGCGTTGACTCACTCTCGCTCTCGGAACGTCCAGGAAAAAACTGCTGGAATCAATATCGTAAAAAATCATCGTATTACAGCAAGATTACTATCAAAATTTATAACGTGGGTTACTGTGTGTGTCTACCAGAGGATTCCCATATATTCTGTACAATATTGGACAGTATTGTGAGTTCCACCGGCCGGTGAGGGATACATAACCTAACTCCAAAGTTGGCGGTTTCCATGAGATCCAGGTATGTGTGCATTATATTGTTGCTAGATAGATACCCTTGTGTCAAGCCACGTAGTAACCATACAAAATAACAACCCAGAGTGACAAAACAAATTTTGTACGTCACATCTTTTTGGTGCCGAAACCAGGGAAAAACAACTTGTACCCAGTTGTACTAACATCTTAAAATATATAATCTGGTATTTTCTGAAAAATAACAATATCATATCGTTAGGTTAATTACATTAATTGTATTGGTTACCATTAACGGTTTCATTAACGGCATTACGTTAGCGTTGACTCGCCATCTTGTGTGCCGATAATGGTGTTATAAATGCCTACGTAGTAAGCGACCTAACGATCTAAATTAAAAAGAAAATCGTAGACTATGATTTATTTGTGGATGGCTCATGAATAATATTACTTATTTTGTTATTGCAGAATTATATATTCAATTCGTTTCTTTTCTTACGCGTTAATAAAACCTTACTTGCTCACCTATCTACCTAAAACGGAACACGTGTAATTCGACTACTTGTTCGCGGTGCAGTAACTAAACTAATTAAGCAACTGTTAATAACTAGTGTCATTCTTCCGGTCCATTTATCTTGTTCATATATCTACCTAGTACATAATTACATTAGGATCTAATCATATATACGCAAAATCTAATAAAATCGGTGTGTATATGTATATATATTTTTATCGGCTTGATGTTTTTATGTTCTTCAACGTAATCATTGATACCTACTTCCCTACATACTGAAAGAGAGTGCACTATCAGTAGGTATTTCAAATTTAATTGTCTCCTATTTAACTGCCACATAGTTCGATAGGTGTTTATAGCGCGTAATATTTGACATAGAATAAGGAGAGAGCGGTTAGTATTGTATAGGTACATCTATTGAGTGTATAGGTACACCGTACACCGATCGTTCAAAATGTCATACTGTCCAACTTCCAAACGTAAGTTAAGTAAATCGAAGAGTATTCACTCTAAATCAACCGATGAACGTTATTCGATACTTGACTTACCCTCCTTACGAAGAAAACGGACGATTATTTTTAATCGAATGAATAAAACTTTGTCTTTAGGCCATGAATCGTTGTCGGATGTGTCCAAACATAGTTTGTTTTTTTCTTATTATGAGGATATACGAATCAATGTTAATAAATTTGAAGAACTTCATTATATTATCATCGATCTTTCCGATAGACCTGAGGAGGATCAAAAGGTACAGGAGAAATTCGATGAAATTTACTTTGAAATTAAATCAATTTCTCGTTCACTTTCGTCAAGTGAATGTAAATCATCATCATCATCAACAGCCAAGTCTGTATCTTCTCAAGTTAAACTACCTAAGATCTCGTTACCGGTGTTTTCTGGTGATATAAAGTTATGGCCCGAGTTTATAGACAAATACAACACGCTTATTCACGAGTGTTCATCACTTACTGATACTGAACGATTTCATTATCTAGTATCTTCGTTGCGTGATGACGCGGCTGCCGTTGTTCGAACTTTTCCTTTGGCGGGGGAACACTACCAAAGTGCCTACACAGCACTCTTATCACGTTATCAGGATGAACGTGAACTGGCGTTTACTTGTTAGCGGGATATTTTGAATGTTAGTATGAAGATTGCAAACGTTAAAGATTTTCGACGCTCTTTGGACTCTATCGATGAAAATCTATCAATTTTAAAGCGCTTAAAACTACCTGTCGAACATTGGGATTTCATCTTAAATTATCTTATACTTTCTAAATTAGATTCTAAGACACGCTGTGAGTTTGAAGAGCAACAACACACAAATAAGCTCACTACATTTATCGAACTTAAAGCTTTTCTGCAACTAAAATGTGAAGCACTCAGTCGAGACGCTCACTTTGTTGAAACAACAAAGCAGGCTAACGCATCTGGTAAGGAATCATTCAAACCTAACCAAACCTATTCGACATCGAAACGACCTTATCATAATGCAAGCCATACTCTTCTAGCGTCGGCTGAAGATAATACTTCAAAACCTCTGGCACCTCCAAGTGCGCCACAATTTGTTTATAAATGCTCTTTCTGTGGAGAAGCTCATAATATATCGCAATGTAAAGAGTTTTCACTTAAAAGTTTATCAGAACGAATGGATGTGGCATCATCGAACAAATGGTGCTTTAACTGTTTAAAACCATCACACCAGCTAAAGGATTGTATGTCAATATTTACATGCCAGAAGTGCAGACGTAAACACCATACATTATTACACAATGATGAGACGAAACCGATACAATCTAATTCCGCGTTGGTGACAAACGGTGCATCGTCCTCATCACTATCTCAGACTAACATGACAGTGCTATTGGCGACTGCACTTGTACAACTAAAGAATTCTAGTGGCCGATTCATGACATTCCGCGCCCTGTTGGATACTGGTAGTCAAAACAACTTCATAACTAATGAGGCCGTTCAGTTGCTAGGTTTTAAACCTTTACCCACGAACGTCCACATCAATGGGTTAGGTGGTGCTGCAGCCGCCGTCCAAGGTCGTATTATTTCCGCCCTAGGAGTCAATGACGCCCCAGTGGTTAATTTGGACTTACACGTGATTCAAACCATTTGCGGGGACCAACCAATCGCGAAATTGAATAGTACTGGGTGGACACATATTAAAGACTTGGACTTGGCGGATCCGGGTTTTGACGTTCCTGGTCCTATTGACGTTTTACTTGGCGCAGACGTTTTTGCAGAATGTCTCCTTAGTGAACGAATCAAAGGGACGTCAACCCAGCCTCCAGCCTTTCGCTCTATTTTCGGGTGGTTGTTATTGGGTAAATCGCCCTTAGCCAGCCACTCGTTTGCTACCATGCAATCTGGTGGAGAAAATGATCTTACGAACCTGGTGCAACGCTTTTGGGAATTAGATTCGCTCCCGGTATCCTCAACATTGACTCCAGATGAATTGATATGCGAACAAAAGTTTCAGTCGGAACATTCTCGAGATGAGTCGGGTCGGTACGTCGTTAAGCTACCATTCAAAGATAACATTGAACCTACTTTTCATGGCATACGCGATATTGCCCTTCGACGATTTCACGCTATTGAACGACGGTTGTCGCGAGATCCCGACCTCAGTCGTCAATATTCTGAGTTCATGGCGGATTATTTGTCATGCGGTCATATGACTTTAGTACCTGTGGATGAGTTGGATAAGGGTAAATATTATATTCCTCATCACTGTGTCACTAACCCGGGCAGCCATACTACTAAATTGCGAGTGGTCTTTGATGCTTCTGCCCGTGATGCAAACAATCTATCATTGAACGATTCTCTACTGAAGGGTGCTAAGTTACAAGCTAATATAACCGAAATACTTTTGCGTTTTCGTGAGTCTCCTATTGTTTTTATGACAGATATTCAACAAATGTATCGCCAATGCTTAATCGCGGAATGTCATCGCGACTATCAACGCATCTTTTGGAGATTTGATCGTGATGCTCCTATTCAGGAATATCGGTTGAATACAGTAACTTACGGGGTGGCTTCTGCACCTTTTCTTGCGTGTAGAATAATTCAACAACTAGTACAAGATGAAGGTGATGCCTTCCCCATCGCAAAGGAAGTCTTGTCCTCTGGTACCGGTATTTATGTTGATGATATAATTGCAGGCATGAACTCGTTACAGGAAGCATTAACTGCAAAGTCGGAAATTATTAGTTTGTTCAACTTGGGTAAATTTCATTTACGTAAATGGGCCAGTAACGACTTGAGAGTCTTATCGGATCTGCCACCAGACGACTGTTTATTAGATACTATTTCTTTCGATGAAATGGAAGCCTTGCCACTCAAAGTTCTTGGTCTAAAATGGGACCCAAGGTCTGATACGTTTCTTTTCGATGTCACACCTAGCAATCGTCCATGCACTAAACGAACAATTCTGAGCGAAGTCGCAAAGGTGTTCGACCCGTTAGGGTTCACTCCTCTAACCATCAAAGCCAAAAGCCTAATTCAACAATTGTGGGTGGTTGGTGGTGGTTGGGATGATGTTCCCCCCGATCACATTGTAACATTGTGGAACGATTATCAGAACCAAGTGCATCAAATAAAAAACCTGCAAATTACTAGACGACTTTCAGTCGATAATGCTAAATCATACGATCTGCATGGGTTTTGCGATAGTTCGGAAATTGCTTACGGAGCTGTTCTTTATATGAAGGTAGTCGATCAGAGCGACAACGTACAGGTTCTACCTATATGTTCAAAGGCACGTATAGCTCCCATCAAAAAGGTTTCGCTACCCCGTCTCGAGCTGTGCGCAGCTGTACTTTTGGCAAACTTATATGCATTCTTCAAAAAAACGTATAAAATGAGTGAATCAATTCCATTAAACGTCCACTTATGGTCAGACTCAACCATTGCGTTATCATGGTTACATTCTCATTCTTCTCGTTGGGTTACATTCGTGGCAAATCGCGTTAGTCATATTCATGACATCACGCCCACAGAATGGTGGCATCATGTCGCATCAGCTGACAATCCGGCAGATGTCTGCTCCCGAGGTCAGCTTCCTCAAGACCTGCTATACAATTCTCTATGGTGGTTGGGACCATCTTGGATCTCTGTTCCAGAGATGCAACATCTGAATGTATCGGTTAACGTGTGCAATGACCCCCGGTCTCTTGAGGAAGTTAAAAATGTCGCTCCCGTTTCGCTGGTGTTACAACAGGCAACTCCGATCAGTGTTGATGAGAGTAACCAATCACTGTTCGATTCATTATTAACTAAAATTTCATCTATAGACAGAGTTGTCCGTATCGTTTCCTATTGTTTTCGATTCATCCGTGGAGCCCGCAAGATGAACATGTCATTCAACAATCGTTTTATCGCTAGTAAAGAACGACACGACTCCTTGATGCTTATAATCAAACACATCCAATCCGAAGCATTCAAGGATGAACTACTACAATTGCGCAAGCAACACTCATTACCCAAACAATTTCGCAAATTGAGTCCATTCATTGACGATCAGGGAATCCTTCGAGTAGGTGGCCGCATCTCCCATGCTGGATTAGGATTCGAACAAAAACACCCTGCATTGTTGCCTAGTAACTCCCATCTTACCAACAAACTTATTGAGTCGATCCATCGAACTTACTGTCATACAGGGGTAAATACCACACATTTCCTCCTGTTACAACAATTCTGGATCGTCTCGGCAAAGAGAGTTATTCGCCGTTGCATCGCAAAGTGCATTCAATGCTATCGCACTCGACCTCAGCCGATCCAACCACCTATGAGTGACATGCCAAACTATCGTGTTAACCAAGTCAAAGCATTCTCTATCGTAGGCGTTGACTTTGGTGGACCATTTCGCATCAAGCTTGGTACTCACCGTGGAGCTAAATTAGATAAAGCATATCTATGCTTGTTTGTCTGCCTCGCTACCAAGGCAGTCCATTTGGAAGTCGTTTCCACTTTATCATCTGATGGTTTTATTGCCGCCTTGCGCCGCTTTGTGGGACGTCGTGGAAGATGCAGTACAATACATGCGGATTGTGGAACAAACTTTGTCGGAGCTCGAAATCAGTTTCAACTTTTCATGAAAGAAGCTGCACATTCAGAACGCATAGAATTCAAATTTAACCCACCGTCTGCACCTCACTTTGGAGGTGTTTGGGAAATCCAGATTAAGGCGGCGAAATCACATCTTTATCGTATTGTTGGTGAACAGACGTTAACTTTCGAGGAATTATCCACCCTGTTCGTTCAGATAGAATCGGTTCTTAATTCGCGACCGTTGTGTCCGGTGAGTGCAGACCCTAATGACCTTTCAGCCTTGACTCCAGGCCACTTCCTCACGTTAGAGCCCTTAACGTCACTTCCAGACACTGATATGTCTGAAATAAAATTATCGAGATTAAACCGTTGGCAAATGATTCAATCCTTTCAACAGCACTTCTGGAGTCGTTGGAAAAATGAATACCTCCACACCCTCACTGAACGAGCTAAATGGACAAACAAATCTAAACCGCTTCAAGTCAATGCAATGGTCCTCATTAAAGATGACATTCGTACCCCTTTGCACTGGCCTTTAGGCCGAGTAGTCGAATTGCACCCTGGCCCTGATGGGGAAATCCGTGTAGCTACCATTAAAACAAAAAACATCTTAATCAAACGTCCGTTGGTAAAGCTATGCCCTTTACCGATGGAATAACCTCCCTAAAAATTCTTACTCTACCTAATTTTAGTCCCTAATAATAAGTACTTAGTTTTAAATTCTTCTTTTCGTACCGTAATTAATATTTAAACTCTTAAAAAAAAACTTAAAAAAAAAAAAAAAAAAAAAAAACCTACTTATCAAACGTTTTGTTGTTTATCAGAAAATACCAATTGTATTTTGGTGGCCAGTATGTTTCGTTCTCATAATCCTTACTAGAGAGTGGTTCTTATGTGGATGACATAGGGTTGTTTTTCGTGTAACAAAGGCAACAGTTCATTGCTTCATGCACCGCACCTATCGGAATGAAACGACACTGCATTCGTTCGTTCTACAAAAGAAAGCGTTGACTCACTCTCGCTCTCGGAACGTCCAGGAAAAAACTGCTGGAATCAATATCGTAAAAAATCATCGTATTACAGCAAGATTACTATCAAAATTTATAACGTGGGTTACTGTGTGTGTCTACCAGAGGATTCCCATATATTCTGTACAATATTGGACAGTATTGTGAGTTCCACCGGCCGGTGAGGGATACATAACCTAACTCCAAAGTTGGCGGTTTCCATGAGATCCAGGTATGTGTGCATTATATTGTTGCTAGATAGATACCCTTGTGTCAAGCCACGTAGTAACCATACAAAATAACAACCCAGAGTGACAAAACAAATTTTGTACGTCACACTTGTTGTACGTTCATCTTTACGTTCTAAATGTGCTGTCTCTTAATCTGACGATTATCTAGAAGGATTCGCCTAAACTGACAAAAACAAATTTTTGTTTTTAGATTTATTTATTAATTATTCACGGACCTTTCACACATCACACTCTAGTCCCAAACTAAGCAAAGCTTGTACTATGGAAACTAGATTGCTGATAGAATACTTATATACATTTTTTTTGTAAATACATATTTACATAGTAAAACCCATATATGAAGTGCTCATATATGGGTTTATATCACAAGACAACGTGACGCAAAAAAACTCTATCATTTCAAACGCGAGGGTCTTATGGTCTTTATCGATGAATTTTTCTTACTTCGGCTTGCGGAAATCGCCAGAATATTTAATTTTCGTTATCCTTGAATTGTATCCTACAATATAAAAAAAATTAGCTACGCTCGAGAATGTCGAGATTTTTTTTACAACTTTGCTGCGCTCCCCTTTCTTTTCGTCACTCTCAAATTGTCAGAATAGTGGAATATACACGATTCAGCATGTAATTAACCTATAGTCCAGTCAAATAAGCTAAAATTTGGTAAGAATCTCGGAATTCGAGATACCCAGCTGTAAGTTTGTAAATACTTGTATATGGACACCCTAAATGTTGTCTTAAAACCTACATATGGTAGGGTGTGTGCAACTATAAAATTTCAAGGTCAAAGGTCACAAAAATAGCTTTTTTTGTAAATATCTCATTTCCTATGGGTTTTTGGCTACTTGTATGTATTACAATATTGTAGAACACAAAATTCTCTACAAATTATGTACAGCAAATTTTTTTATACTGTAAACAGTTTTCGAGATAAAGGGCGTAGAGCGCGCGGTCACAGCATCACTTTTTTTGCATGATTTTTTTTCTTTCTTGGTCAGGGCATGATTTAGAACCCCTGTATGCGGTTGGGCAATGCGAAACGGTTATTTGGAGCGTATCATGACAATTTGACCACCTCCTGGTTGACCTGAAGTGATGCTGTAACCGCGCGCTCGGCGCCCTCGTATCTCGAAAACGGTTCACCGTATAAAAAAAAATTTAAAACAAAATTGTCGAGAATTTAGTATTCTACAATAATGGCAAAAAGTTTTTTTTATATGGTGAACCGTTTTCGAGATACGAGGGCGGAGAGCGCGCGGTTACAGCATCACTTCAGGTCAACCAGGAGGTGGTCAAATTGTCATGATACGCTCCAAATAACCGGTTTGCATTGCCCAACCGCATACAGGGGTTCTAAATCATGCCTTGACCAAGAAAGAAAAAAAATCATGCAAAAAAAGTGATGCTGTGACCGCGCGCTCTACGCCCTTTATCTCGAAAACTGTTTACAGTATAAAAAAATTTGCTGTACATAATTTGTAGAGAATTTTGTATTCTACAATATTGTAGTACATACAAATAGCAAAAAAACCCATAGTAAATGAGTTATTTACTAAAATAGCTATTTTTGTGACCTTTGACCTTGAAATTTTATAGTTGCACACACCCTACCATATGTAGGTTTTAAGACAACATTTAGGGTGTCCATATACAAGTATTTACAAACTTACAGCTGGGTATCTCGAATTCCGAGGTGAAATGCATATATTGACTGGACTACTACCCTAACTTAATCTGACGCGCTCGAGAATGTCAGATGATCAATTTTTTTTTACAAATCTGATCCTTTATAATTCACGCGCGGCCATACATAGGAAGCTCATATTTGGTGGAGGTACTTAACCGGGTACAAGGTACCCCCTGTATGTTTATCTACCGCGCTCGAGTAAATCCCGAAATCCCCTCTTGGGCTCCCCTACTATTAGTTTGGGACTAGATGGCGCAGCGTTAATTATTTATGATTATTTGTTTTATTTATTACATAGCTGTTTTGATTTTAGTATACACAATTCATTTTTTAATAGCACAATTAATAATCAGTCGATAAAATCAATCAAACTTGAAGTAAATCATAACATTCCTAGGTAATTTTGGCACATTTTAGGCTCTTAAGCAAAACTTTCCACAAATACATAAGCTGTAAAGATTCAGACTCAGGTAGAACTTAAAAATAAATAACTATACAATAGAATGTACAATTACTCTAGTTATTACAATCTTAACAGATATTTGTCGATAATCTATCAAACACTCAGTCAAACATACAAGGAACAAAATGAACTGACCCAAAATTAGGTTTGGCAGTGAAGCAAGACATAATCACACATTTATTACTATAAGTCATCCTTTTATTTTGGGCCTTCCAAATGCTATTTTATTCATAGTAAGTAAATACATCATAATAGCTGAAAACTTTGAAATAATTTATATCAAAGTTCATCGAAACCAAACCGCTGAGATCGAACATTAAATAAATCTATTTTATAAACTTCTATAATACAAAAGACTATTTACAAAAACTACAGATTTTTAAAACTTATGGCATAGCTTCTTCTTCTTCCTGCCCTTAAGGAGACTACACAGTAGTTTCACCTTTATCAGACACCGCTTCACTCACACAACTATCACTATCTGGTTTTAAAGTCACATCACTATTCAACGTCACGTCTAGTCCCGTCTCCTTCTTCGCTCTACATTTGTCTCTCTCTCTGCTATTGATTTGCGTGTATAGTTCGTCTATCTCACTCGCGAAAGAAATCGGGCTAATATCGCGATTTACTTCGGGACAGCTGACGGCAGGCGTCGGGACGTATTTACCCATCTTTGGATTGCTTTTGATAGTTTTACGCCACCCAGGGTCGTAGTTAACGTACTGACTCTCTATGTTGGATACGTCTTCGTTACTGAAACTTATTTCATTCGGACACATTGACGATGGTGACGGAGCGTATAGTCCGTGGCTTCGTATGCTAACTTCCGACATCTGATAGTTCGGGCAGTAGATATCACTCTCGTTTTCGAACCCTTGTTCGCTCGCATTCGTGCTGCAAGTCTCGAAGTCGTATGTCGTTTTCGCCATGAAAAATGTGTCTTTTTCATTGTCTATTTGATCTTTGTCAATCTCTGGGTTTTGTAGCAGATTTTCTAGCTCTCCTGAGCCAACGTCTAGGTTCGGCGTGTTCGATTGATTGATTTCATCGCTGTTCATGGTGCATTCCTCTGATATGTCTTGTAGGGATTTGTCTACAGAGTCTTTGCTCTCCGGTTTGGATGGTTGGAGGTAATCTATGTACTGGCCGAAGCTTTCCGTGTCTGTGATCTCGTTGGTGGAGCATAAGGCACTGTGGGTTTCTTGAAACGACGTTAGTTCCGAATGTGTGTTGAGCGTTTGGTCTGAGCACGTGTGAGGCATTGCTATTTCTGACGCGGAGCTGTATTCTAAGCTGCACTGCTGCGATATGGTCCTCATTTCTGGCTGTTCTTGGCTCTGCAAGCATTCCTCGGAAACGCTACTTCGTTGAGCGTTATACTGCTTAGGCACATTAGACTTAATCACTTGGTGTTGAGGGACTAAAGTCTCAGGCACGTTCGTGTAGATATTCATTATTTGCGTCCGTTTTGGATCTTCGTTTTTGTTCCAGGATTTTTTGTCTGTTGAGTAGCTCTTGTAATCTTTCTGGTCCTCCTCTAGTAGGTTAGGGTTCAAGGCGTGTCGGGTTTCTTTTATACCATTGTTCGATCGTTCTACATGTATGTTCGTGTTGTTGACCTTCGATCCTGAATTTATGATATTCACGACGCCATTGTAAGCTTCTCTGGTTGGTAATGGGAGGGAAAAGTGCGAATCGTTATCACAGTCTCGTCTGGTCGGGAGTTCTAGACAGTTTCGTTTCATATGCTGCCTCTGCTTCTTGAAGAACTTCTTAGCTACGTTCATTTGGTTGGGGTTGTAGAATACTTCTGGTCCGACGGTGCTGTTTTCCGGATACGTCATCATCGAGTTGTTCGATCTATATTGCTGCCTGTGCAGGACAACTAGGTTTATGTTGGGTGTTTTCCCGTTAATGTTCTTGTCCTTGGGTAAGGTTTGTCCGTTAAGTTCGGCGCCGCCCTTGTAAGTACCGCTGTTGTTAGTTTTCGAGTTGGTTCTGTTTGAGCTTCTGCTCTCCGATCTAGATCGGTTATCGTTCGGGATCTGCACGGTCGGTGCGGCAGACTGAGTGGTCACGTTCTGTGCGTTCGTATCGAAGACGCTGCGGTTTCGACAACACTGCTTGCTCTTTTGCAGGTAGCAATGCATCAGGGACCACTGCGCTCTAACATCGCTGCGTGCTATCCCGTAAAAGAACAGTATAAACGTGCCTAGGACTGTGGAACAAACGGCGTATACGATACTGCAGATATCTTCCTGGTAGGGTAGGTAGGCCGGGAGCGGTCGATACACGGCGATGGCTCCGCACGCCCACACGGAAAGGTACAAACACATCACTATAACTTGAGCTCTCAGCTGTATTATCGGCGTATGTTCCACATCTTCAATCTCCGAGTCCAGAGCTGATTTAACGCTCCTTCGTTCCGCTCTATCGTTGTTCTGCGGTTCCCACATTTCTAGATCGACATTCTCGGTAGCCTGCGTGCCTTCCGAGAGCTGCACGTTCATGTTTCTGATCGTACATCGGATCAGGAGGAATAGAATCAGGAGAAACATTAGGAGGATACCACCAGGTACGAATAGAGCGCTCAGAGCCGGAGCCGTGCTGAGAAAGCACTGCGTATACCCCGCGTAGTCTTTTAGGTTCACCGCTCCAGATATGCCGCAGATTATCAACGCGATTCCCCACCCGACCAAGTACAAGCCTAAAATAGGTTTTTGAATCGGAACGTCCGGCGGTAACTCGTCCTCGGGGGTCCTGACAGGATTGTGCGTCTTCGTTACCCACTTATACATATTGCTGGCCGACACGCACATCCACAGTAGGCAGGAGAGGGACAGATAGTGTATCAGCAATCCAAGCACTTGACACAGCTTCACGTCTTCCGTTTGGTAGATCCCGAGGGTGTAGAGAAAACAGAGCAATCCTATCGCGATCCACGTGTTGATTAAGGCGTGTTTAGTTTTCTTGGCCATTTGTAGAGCTGGATAGCACATTATGTAAGTTAAAGTTGAGCAGCTGACGCAGCCAATGAGGATGAGGCTGCCGACGTAAACTGCTGGATGAGACACTTTGAAACGAGCCCCGTCGGTTCTGGCTCCGTAGATGCCAGTTTCGACATTCTGCAGTAGACCGACGTAGGCGAGCTTTGTGCAGCTTATGATGACCATCTCTGACACTACGTGCGAGATTTTGCAATCTGGAATAGAATCACTTTTTAAGATTATGGTTGTACAGAAATGAAAATAATTATTATATTTTTTGCAAAAATAACCGACATCAATCGTGACAAAGTATATTTAGTTCCAATTTCACAACTAGATGTCTCTGCACGATCTTTTCGATTCCTAGATCGCGCTATCGAAGCGTTTTGCGTGTCACGATCGAAGATATGATACTTAAAAATAAGATTACTAAAAAGTACTAGTCCGATCTTCATAAGATTTATATGGGACCACCTCTGAAATATGTCCCACCAATCAATAAAGAATCATCAAACTCAACTCACAATTGCCGATGTTGTAAGAAAAAAGTTGAGCTTTATTTGACAAATCGTAAAAAAAATGGTTGTCTGTAAATTCGGTTTACTGACGATAGTTGAACGTGACAACGAACGCAAAGGCCGATTGTGCTTCTTTGTCGCTCGTTCCGCGCTCTCGCTTGCACTTCATACCTTACATGGAACGCCTCAGAGCGAGGTAACGCCGCATGAGTCATGTTTTTTCGTGCGTGCAGCCGGCTCTTTCGAATTATAAGACGTTGTCACGTCAAAAATTGTACAAATAGAGGTCTGACGACGGTACCTGAAGTGTTGTCCTGCCAGCGCCTCGAGCTGGGGTCCCAGACAGCCGCCCGCGCGTCCACTCCGCCGACGGAGCTCGCCCGCACCGTCGCTATAACCGGCTCCAGCAACTCGCCGCGAATCGACACGTTCCCTGTTCACACACTTTATTGTTAACAAATTGATATCATTTAACAAGTATAAATTTTAAAAGTCTAGTCGAAGCGACGCGTGACCCGAGGGCTGGTGAGTATCTAGCCCAGCGTATCAGCATTGCTATTCAGCGCGGCAATGCAGCCAGTGTCTTGGGTATGCTTCCGATTGGTACTGATTTGGATCAGTTGAGCTATCTATAGATCGTTTGCAACGGTCTGTAGATAGCTCAACTGTTTCTTATGTATTTTATATGACAATGTACATTTTGTAAATACTGTATAGTCGTAAGTTTGTTTGTGAATAAAAGATAATTTAAAAATACTCTATGTATGGTATTTTACAAGTAAAGCCTACATAGCAACAAGCCTAAAGCTTTCATTTATATACCCATGATGAAAAAAACGCGTAAAAAAAAGTTTACCGTCATTTCGTAGTGGCGGCCATCTTGAATTTTAAATGTCTAATAGTGTAGGTATCGTACTCTACTAGTCTATCCTAGCAATCCCTTTGAAACCCATATTGAGAAAGTCATGAAAATATGACATTCGCTATTTCGAACCAATTTTCATGAAACATAGCTAAGTAATTAACTGTAAGTAAGTGTACAGTAACTGTCCCTAAATAAAGAAGAAGAAGAAGGTGTACGTGATTGTTTAACGTTCGTAAGTATTTATCCCATTACCGGTCATTTTTGAACACTCAGATCTCCGCCTTTTTGTTAAAAGATTAGTAAACATAAATCCCCATAAACTCCGACATTGGCAAAATCGTGGCAACCCTAGCCTGCGAAAAGCTACTAAGAAAAGAAGAAGAAGAAGTATTTATCCTTAGTACTTACTTAAGTATTTTATTACTAAATGATGTAACCCCTGACGCATGATGTGACTAATACGAGTAGCATTTTCGCAACGCCACATATGTACTCGAGCGGATCTTGTAAAGCTACATAATATATGAAAAAGTGCCTCGGAATTCATTTATGACGAATGACCGCATTTTGTGTTTGTGTACCCTCAAATCAGAATATAGTAGAATAAGCATTTTTGTAGATAAAAATAAGGAACTATGTTTGTACACTAATTAGGTCCCATTCATTTTGCAAAAACATCAATAAATATAAGTATCTTATCTTTCGATTTTTTTTATTCGTGTTTGGTCTCTAATGCACGGTTCTAACAATTTACTAATTAAACTACCTATACATCATGAAGCCAGTATAGCTGTGGTTAACAGACCTTCTCCGCTGATGGAGTTTCCTTGATTTTATTAGTTATGAGTAAGTAACCTCGATCACAGTAAAGGAAAAATTATTCTTAAATAAGCAGACACCTATTTGTATGACAATGATTAATATTTGATTCAAGCGTTTTTAAATTAGTCAGTAGTTGAAGAGATCACAAACGTGTACATCGAGTATTATTAAATTCAAGTTTTAAAGTGAAGTTTGTTTGCTGAAATGTTGACACGCGATTTTCTTATACGGCTTATCCAGAAGCATTTATCAGAAGAAGAATCAAAAAATAATGACGAAGAACACGATGTGCTTAAACGCATACATCCTACCTCCAAATTTGAAATACAAACGAATCCTACCATTCTCATACTTTCCGACGGAAAACCATTTGATATCACTACAGCAACGTACGAAGATGAAGATATATTGAATCCTGATAACACTCCGTTTACGTATCTTGACAATGGGACGGACCTTGACTTTATAACGGAAACCTACGAACATGTTAAAAGGATACATATGCCTCAAGATGACGAGAACGAAGATATCGCAGTTTGGATCATCCAAGCCATTGCGTCAGTGATATCGACAGTAGCTTTACTATACGGTGTGTTTACATGGTTCTATCTAACAAAATCTAGAACGTTCAATAACTACGTATATCTAAACAGCGTGTTTGCTTTAACCGTGGTGTTGTGGCTCTCGTTATTTGATGAAGTAAGGTTTTTGGGAGATAATGCCATATACTGCATTATATTTTTCGAATGTGCGTTCCTATCCTGGGTAGCCATAGCATTAGTGCTTATTTACCGAGATATTGTAATTGTTTTTACAACAGATGTTAAGAGGAAAATATTGAAATGTAATCTCTTCGCGTGGGGATTACCAGTGGCTACCCTGATGGGATTGCTTAGCGCTCCCATCTATTACTTTATAGAATGGTATGTTTTAGTGTTAGGTTTAGTTTTAGTGGTACAAATTGTTCTTTATGTACGAGTTTTGTATAGTTTGTATAAAAGTTCGAAGTATAAATCATCTGTGGGTGATCAAGATCATTGTAAGAAGCTGCAAGCGGCCACGTTTACGTTAATAATGGGGGGTATCCCTGTGGTGTTAGAGATTTTCGTAACTCGACGAATTTTGCCTGAGCTAAGTAACGGACCGATTATAAGTATACTGATAGAAATACTTCTAAAAACTCCGACGGTAGTTTACAACGTTTTCTTTATAATAATGAAGTCGAATAGACGCTTGTGGAGGGAATGGCGCGCTAATAGCCGGAGATTGCATAACATTAAATGTTCCTTGAATCGAGCTACACATAAAACTGTTTGTGACAATAATTATGTGTGAATATACTTATAAATAAATAAAAAATCTTTTATTTTCTCCCATCAAAAGGCAACTTAGATCAAAATTACTAAGTTTTTTAAATATTCTTACTTGATCACAAAGATTAGAAAATCCATGTGCTGTTGTGTTTTATAGAGTCGACTTCTACTTCCACTTTAGGGTTTAAGTGGTATCTGCTACGAAAAGGGAAAATCTTCCACGCCGAGTGATCTTTGGCACGGGGTCCCAAGACTTCAATCGAAGCTATTCGGTTGTATCGTAACATGTTTCGGGCAAATAAACATTTCATTCATAACATTTCATTCATAACATTTCATTCATAACATTTCATTCATAACATTTCATTCATAACATTTCATTCATAACATTTCATTCATAACATTTCATTCATAACATTTCATTCATAACATTTCATTCATAACATTTCATTCATTAATTATGTTCTCCGTGATTACTTCGTTTGCGCGATCTTGGTTTTGCCAGTGCCATCTATTGGTCTGTTGCGTAGACTACGAAGCTTATCATGTAGCGAGATAGATGGCGCTACACACGACGAATAATTTCTAACCCCCTATCTAAAAAAAGGTAGCGTTGACTTTATGTCATCATTACCTATGATAATCAATACTTCAAGTCTGCGCTAACTTTTCTATAAGACCGTAGATATTTATTTAAACGGTATTATTTAAAAAAAATGTAATTTGTTATTTCAGGGTTATTAGTGTGTCCAACTATTTTTATTTGTCTAAACTAATATTATAAAGAGGAAAGATTTGTCTCCTATAATTAGCATGCCTGAATCTGTTCAAAATTTTCTAGTGATTTTGGTGTATACAATGTTGGTGACTCAAATAAACAAATAAAAATAACATCACTTACTAAGTGTAAATCCGACGACAGGTGAAGTGATCTCCATATTCATATCTTCTCTCTTCGTGCTCCTTCCGTAGTAATCTTTAGCTCGATGACCGTTCCTTCTTCCGTCATCTTCATCCACTATAGGAAGGAGTGGGAAGAGAGATGCGTCTTCATAGACCGACACAATGAGATCGTGAGGCTCTATTTGCAGCATTTCGCCTGAAGATGTTGTACTGTAGAGGAGTGACTGAGGTATCTGTTAAATAGAAAAAATGGTTGTCTGTAAAGTCGGTTTACTGACGATAGTTGAACGTGACAACGAACGCAAAGGCCGATTGTGCTTCTTTGTCGCTCGTTCCGCGCTCTCGCTTGCACTTCAGAGCGAAGAGAGCTTCAGAACGCCTCAGAGCGAGGTAACGCCGCATGAGTCATGTTTTTTCGTGCGTGCAGACGGCTCTATCGAATTATAAGACGTTGTCACGTCAAAACAATTAGTATAGAAAACGCTCGGCGAAAACAAGCAATTATTTCTCAATGCCTAACGAACCAATTGCCAGAGAAAAAGAAATTAGATAATAATAATTTTTTGACAGGCGTCACTGCTCAGTTGGTAGTAGCTATGCCTTCGATGCTGTGGGTCGTGGGTTCGATTCTCACCCAGAACAAATGTGTGATGAACATAAATATTTGTTCTGTGTTTGAGTGTTACTATGTATGTATTTACAAAAAAAAGTATAGGTATAAGTATTCTATCAGCAATCTAATTCCTATAGTACAAGCTCTGCTTAGTTTGGGACTAAGAGTGTGATGTGTGAATTCCGTGAATATTTATTTATACTACAGGTGGAAAAAAGCGGAGAATAGGGACGAGTGGAAGGACTTGGCCTTGCCCAGCAGTGGAACGAGATAGGTTACAGAAAAAAAGATGGTTTTTACTGAGATTCACTTTTTGTAAATTTACCTGCACGCTAGCGTGTATAATGGCTTCGCTAACAGACCGCAGCGGCGCAACGGTGCGGTTGGTGGTAGTGCAGTGCAGGGTCGGGGGTTCGAGTTCCCGCACACTGAACCAAACGCAGGTGGCGCCACCGAAACCATCGCTCACACGGAAATGTTCCACTGCTAGATTTACCTGGAAAATATACAAATACGAAATGTTTTTATTGTAAAATATATTTATAAAAATTATTAATCGATTGCAAAAAAATTGCTGAAGCTTTTCATATATTCAATACAATAATATTGGCAAAAAATACTAAAGTTATTTTGTTAAAGACAATAAATAGGCACGTATTTTTATAATGAAGATTAAAGTTTATTTTGTGCCTGGGTGTTACTGTATTTTTTATTACAAAAAAAAATGTACTTATATAAGTATTTTACCAGCAAACTTATTCCCATAGTCGTACTATGGGAACTAGATTGCTTTGCTAGTTTTGCTTAGTTTGGGACTAAAGTGTAGTATGTGAAATGTCCATAAATATTTATTTATTTTAACATTATTTATTTTAACATCCTAACTCATATAATGATTACCTTCTGTCCATTAACATTACTGATGTATGTAGATATCTCTTCCGCCGCGTGCACAATATCAGTACAAGACCCGTACATTGTTTCAGCACGGGCCATTGTAGACGCCGATATATTCATTGCAGAGCTGATCACGTCTAGAAGAGTTGGTCCTGTGAAATAACACATTTATTAAGGAAATTTATTTATTGTTACATGAAATATATCGAATTATTGCTGTGGGTCGTGGGTTCGATTCCCATCCAGAGCAAATGTTTGTGTGATGAACTCAAATATTTGTTCTGTGGCTGGGTGTTAGTATGTATTATACGTATGTGCATATTTCCAAAAAAAATATATTTAAGTATTTTATCAGCAACCTAGTTTTCATAGTAAAAGCTTTGCTTAGTTGGGGACTACAGTGTGCTGTGTGAAATGTCTATAAATATTTATTTATGAATTAAGACTCACTGTTTGCATCCCATGGTACGAAGACCACTTTTTGCCATATGGCATTCAAACCCCGCATTTTGTCAAATTAGTTTTAAAAAAACATTAGCTTACCTAAATCCTTTTCCTCCGGTATATACTGCATATAATTCCTTATAGCTTGAGCGATGAACATCACATCGTCCGGATCAACTATTTCTGCCACTGGATATGTCCGTTCTTGAATCAACATAGCCAATCTTTCCGTTGCATTCACTGCTGAGTACTGCACTAAGCTGACGTTCAGGAGAGCAAACTGCTGGAGTAACTTAGTCACGTTGCTAATGTAAGAGCATTCTGTAGTATTCGCTTCACCCCATGTGGCATCTTCGTAACAATGTCTGTATGCCATCCCGTCTCCGCTAGTACAAGGGACTGATGCTGTCCGGTTAGCCAGCAACTGCGGCCAAGAGTATAACCCCTTATTGTTGACTAAAGCGTTCGTCATATTCGTCATACAATACTGGGTATTATTAGACAGAACGGACACTTGAACTGTGTAGTTATGACGTATGTGATTCTGGTCGCTGTACATACAAATCCAGTTCCCAGTGTGGTGATGGGTTATGTTAGGGAAGAATACAGTGGTTTCTGCCATCCCTTCTTCTTGCATATCCGTGTTAGTGATGTTGACATCGCACACCTCTAACATAGGATGGTGCCATTTTAACTCATACTTGGCTATCACGGATGCGAAGGGAGCATTACAGGATAGTGAGAGGGTATCCCCTTCGAAGACTACCTGGTCGTGACCTGGTCGAACGATCAGAGTGCTGGAAGGTAATGCGCTCCCACAAGCTGATAGGTCGAGGAATATTTTGAGCTTTCGTATCGTTTTGTTGAGCATGTTGTCGGGGAATGCACATTTGGGGTTTCCGGCTAACTTGACGCTCGTGTTTCTGGCCCAGTCGCCGACCCAGAGAAGATCGCAATTGCATATTAGCGGATTTTCTGTTATATCCCTGAACAAAGAGAAAACTATATGACAGTGAGTTTAAATAGTGCGGAAAACAGCCCGCAGTACAAGTAAGTACTACATAAAAATTCTATAAGTAATATGAAAAGTTACAAAAACGCCATAACATGAATTATAATAGAATGATTTTAGAATTTTTAAAGCTTTCCTGACCATAACTTTTACTACAGAGATATATTACATGGGTTAATATGTGCTCAAGTCTGCCCACAACTATGGTTAGTTAATAAAGCTGAAATATTTTTTATTTCCATAATTGTAATTACATAGTTTAGCAAGCAATTTTGGTTTAATTTATTTTGTATAACTGACTATTTATAATTTGTGTGTAAACTGTAATAACATGTGTTTATTTATTAATTTAATCTTTTTTAAAAAATGTGTTGTAGTTGCAAATAAAAATATGTCTGTCTTAATAACAAACTAGCTCCAACACCTTTATTAAACAATTGTATGAAGGATCATATAAAAAAAACGCTAGAATCCAGGTCTAGTTTCTTGCCAGTTCTTCTAGACTCTGGTCGCGACGAACTGGCGCCTAGTATGTAAGACATTTCAAAGTGATCCTTGTGGTTTTCTAAACTAATATTATAAAGAGGAAAGATTTGATTGTTTGTTTGTTTGCATCGAATAGGCTCCGAAACTACTGGTCCGATTTCAAAAATTCTTTCACTGTTGTGAAGTTACATTATCTGCGCTGAACATAGGCTATATTATATATTCAAAAAAAATAGGGATCCTTACTAAAACTTCAATTATGTAACCCAAGGTGTATAAAAATACCTAATTTTTTATATAGGCTTCCCGTGCAAAGCCGGGGCGGTACTACTAGTATTGAATAAATTCAATTGAAGTTTGAAGTTTGCATGTTGGGACCAATAAGAATAAAAATCAGTGTAATAATAAAAATTATTTTAAATATTTGGATACTTACAGCTGTTTCAACCCTACAAGATGGTCAAATGTGCCAGCCCCCATTGCAGAGATATGGTTCTGGGTCAAAATCAACCTCTCAAGGTTTACCAGCCCCTTGAACATTTCTTTGTAAACATTGCTGATCTGATTGTAAGATAGGTCCAACCTTTGCAGTGATGTCAGGTTGTAGAAAGCATCAGATTCTATTAGAGAAATCTGATTTCGGCTTAGATCTCTGAAAATAAAGATTACATTTACATAGATTACATTAGCTAAATCTTGCAGTGCTATCAAATCACAACCAAACTTGTCAAAAAATTAAATTTTTGTATAACTAGAACCTACTAAAGATTTCCTATAATATCTGATTATAGCCTACAGGCTAAATATAAATAAATAAATATTCAGGAACAATTCACCAATTCTTACTTCCTAGTCACATTTTTTGACCTTTGTATTTTATGATTTCTGTATTTTGAATATTTCCGCATACAATGTAATTTTGTTTTCTGGAATAAATAACTATGACATTTACTCTAGTCCCAAACTAAGCAAAGTTTGTAATATGGGAACAAGATTGCTGATAGAATACTTATATACTTTTTTTTGTAAATACATACATATAGAATACATAGTTACACCAATTTTTGCTGCTGATTGAAGATACAACAAAAAAAATAGTGGACTATAAATTGTTGTAGCCTACAAACAGTAGTTTCTTCACTATCAAAATCAAAATCTTATCTTACTTAAGATTCTTATTAAATAAACATGTGTACTTTTTTGTGCTGTACCCTTATCTCAGTTGTTTGTAATCATAAACTTTTGTTACTGTGGAATTTACTTACAACTTTTGTAGATTTGGTAGATACAACTCTCGAGATAAGGTTGACACAGCATTGCCGGATAAGTTCCTGAAAAGAGTTTAAATCATTTATTTATGTTTTAATTTAAAAAAAAGTTTTTTATATTTTTTATCATACTCAGTACACAATGTATACACAAATACTCAGCATAGTTTACACAGAAAAGGTTGACTTACAGGCTCACTACAATGGTCCACAACTTGCTCAGGTCTATCTCCTTGAGCTCTGTGATCTGAGCAGGGCTTCCACCACACTTCAGCCGCAGCAGTTCCCCAGGAACTAGCTCAGTTTGTGGTATTTCAGAAACTTTGTTGCTCTTACACAAACACAGAGATGGACAATACCCCAGACCACTCCGGACACAAACCAAAGCCAAAACGATAAGCCCTAAACACTTCATGATGCTCAAATCCGTTAAAAACAGCAATTAAAACTATGGCATCAAGCCAAATACGAAAAACTATCACATTTTTACAATCACTTGTATTCGAAACATAACATTTTGAAATTAGAACACGCTATACAGCTGCGATGAAGTAGTGTTTCGTGAGAGTTTAGAGCAAACGCATTTTATTTTAATCATTCGATTTGTTGAAATAAACAAAAATAAAACAAAAGAACACAGCGGATTCGGATGTTCCGATCCGACATTACAAAATGATTTGACTTGACTTGACTGATTTTGACTTATCTAGTACTGCCAGCTCTGTAATTGGATGTTCCCCGTTTCTCCAGTACAACCCGTCTCAGCAAAAATAACTTATTAACCAATTAACCCATACTAATTTTCTTTGGAATGAACCACTTTAAGCAAAAAAGCTCAGAGGGCTTAGTCCGAGCTTGCATTTTAAAACTCCCTACTCTCGAGCCGAGAGTCGTCTCTCGGATCTCTCTCTCTACTTCATACAAAAATATAAGGACATCCGAGAGACGACTCTCGGCTCGAGAGTAGGGAGTTTTAAAATGCAGGCTCGGACTAAGCCCTCAGGTATTAAAAGTTTAGGCTACTCCCGGTATAGGTAACTAAGCTTTTACTCATATTGAAGATGTAGATGATTTCTGTCAATTTCAATAAATATTTTATCTGTAGCGTCACGACAACTAAGTATATTGTACCAACATGGTAAAAAAAATTGTTCCGTTCAATTTACTTCACTCACACAAAAAAGAAAAAAGTAATAATTTTGAAAGTCTCTCAAGCCGTTACTAGTTTTACTGCTACGATTGTTTTATTTCGTGTAAAAAGAAAGTTATCTGCCGTGTTTTCATGCCGTAGTTTTTTGGAAAATTGTTAAAATGATAGAACAGCGTTACTCTGACAATGAGACTTCAAAGCGGGATATTCCGTCGTTTATAGAGCCTCGTCCTCCGCTCATAAACAATCCCTTCATGAGACCTCGCCCTCAGAAGGCTACAAACCTTCTGGAACTGTTTGAGGAAGATTCAGAGGTCGATGAGCCTGAGTTGGTTCAGGTGTATTTGCGCATGAAACCTCATGACGTGCCTAACAACTTGTATGAAGTGCGTTCGGATAAGTGTCTTGTAACTTCTTTAGATACTACCACTGCAGGGCACGGACGCCGGACGCAGCATAATGTGTCGCGAATGTATACGTTTTCAAGAATATTTGACGCTAATTGCAATCAAAAAGTAAGTTCTTCTTTGTGTGAAATAATAAAAGTTTATAACCATCAGTAAATATTTAATTTCTTATTTTTGTAATTACAGGAAATATTTGAACAAGTTGTCAAAGATAACTTAAAAAAACTGCCAGATGGGCATAGCTTCACACTCCTTACTTACGGAGCATCAGGTTCTGGTAAAACATACACTTTGATGGGAACGGTCAACTCTCCGGGCCTGGTGCCGCGGTCACTGGAGTATGTGTTCAAGATAGTAGAGGCATCGCAACAGCCCAAGTACAAACCATCAGAAACTGGAGCTGATAAACTTGGGTATAGCCAGCAAGAATTAGAATTACAGGTAATGTACCCACACTCAGGAAATTTATAAATATTGTGTAGCATCACAAAAATTAGGAATTAAATACAACCTTTCTCTTAATATAGGGATTTATTAACCAATTTCCAATAAGGAGGAGGTATTTAACTGTAATTTTTTTTTAATATTCATGTTAGATGTTAGCTTATAACTTTTATAAAGTGTCACATTGTAATTTGATTTTTTGGTTGATCAACTTTTCAGAAACCGGAACTTTAAAGGTCTCTATAATCCATATGTCATTGCCATTGTCTACATAGCTGTTTTGTTAAGTTATTTCCTGTTTTTTAATGAAATTAAGGTATTGTTTTTATTAAATATTTTTTGTTATAGTGGGTTAAAAAACTACGCCAAGTGTCAGCTCCGCAGAGAGATAAGTATAGGAGGATGAGTGCACAACTTAAAAATGACCTCACAGTCAGTAACTTTGACCTGACCAACAGCACTAAATACTATGTGTGGGTGAGTGAGTATATCATCATCATCATCATGAAACTCCTGACCTTCTTTGCCATGATCATCACCACTAATCTCCAGCTTCCATGTTCTTCTATTAGCCGTTTTCACATTGTTCACTCTCTGCTTACTTATATCTTTTCACACATAATTTTATTCTTTGTTGAATTTGATCCCACATCCAAAATACTGGGAACTCTATAAGTCTGTTATCACCTAAATAAGTATCTATCAAATTTCATTTATAAAAGTTTTCTATCTATCTGCCACTTAGAAAGCAGAGCTAAGACTAATAAATGTATACTATTAAGACAGATTCAATGTGCCTCAAAATCTGTGTCTACTCCATATAATTTATATTTCCTTATTTAATACAAATAATATGTGTATGTCTACTTTATAATAACAATTGAACACAGGTATCTTTTGTTGAAATCTACAACGAGGCGATATACGACTTATTGGCGCCTCCAGACAAAAGGACCAAGTTGCGCATCAGAGAGGATAATACTGGCCAAGTGTATGCCAAGGTAACACTTATTATTTCTGACCTGAGATATCAATAAATAAATAATGCTGTACAATCCACACAACATCATCTAGCCTAGCCCTAAGCTAAGCAGAGCTTGTGTTGTACTAGACAACTGACATACTTTATACAATACATTACATATAAAAATACCCAGAACACCCAGAATAAATATTTGCAGATCGTACAAACATAAATCCCAAGGCGGGAATCGAACCCGCAACCTCCGCGTTGGAGGCGGACCTTCGCCCTCCGCGCCACATCGAGACTCTTGACTCATCGTCAAGATTATCAATTGTAAAAATTATTTTAGTAACAGCACTTCTAAAATATGTTAAGTTATGTTTATCAACTTGGACATGTATATAAACATTTTTGAAATAACTTGTTGATAGAAACGTTATCAAGGTAAAAAACCTATTTAATTTAAAAGTTATGTCAAATTATGTCTATTGACGCAATGCAATGCACAATACACCCCATTGTGGGACGTCAGTACAGATCCTATTCCCCCAATTACAATTAGACAGTGCAAATACGTACGTTCATAATTTTATCTATGTGGTCTGGTAATTAAAAGAAATCTCTTATTCCAGGGAGTAACACAAGCGTTTGTGCGTACCGGTGTGGAGGCCTATGATGTGATGGTAGCCGGGAAACACAACTTGGTTGTGGCAGCTACGGGTGTCCATGCGCAGTCTTCAAGATCACATTGCATCTTCACCATCACCATGCTTACTGAGACAGGTATTACTGTGCAACCATTATGGGGGCATCAAGGTTGATGATCTGTGCAACTAATTCATTTCAAATTTTATGGCATAATTATGGGGATTAGCCAACTTGAAACTAATTAAGGGAGTGTTAATGAAGAAATCGGGGGTAACAACGACAGTGTTAGTGGCAGTTAAGTCAGACAAAAAAGCCACGGCCGTACCGTCTTTTTCTCGAAGCCATTTGCGCCATTTTCGACTACCCTCATGGACCTAGGAGTCTACATTGTTAGAGGCTAACCCCCTATCTTATACAAAGTTAGCGTTGACTTTAAGTCATCATTACGTGTGGTAATTTGTACTTCGAGTCTGCGCTAACTTTTTATAAGTTAGACCGCAAGAGTGTGAATATAAAATAAATTCCCATTTACTAATTATACTCAACCAAATAAAAGGACTTAAAACCACCACTTAACCACGTTGCTAAGAAGCTCACCACAAGCTAGCAAAATAAAATAGATGAGAGACTTGGCCACCTTAGTGGCGTTTTCTGTTTTTGTTTAGTTTGAGACTAGAGTGTGATGTGTGTCTATATCAGCAGACGGTGAGATCCGCACATCGTGCGTGCGGTTATGCGACCTGGCGGGCTGCGAGCGCGCGCGCGCCACGCGCAACACGGGCGCGCGCATGCAGGAGTCGCGCGCCATCAACTCCTCGCTGCATGTGCTGGAGCGCTGCCTGCACCTGCTGCGCCGCAACCAGTCTGCCAGGCACGACGCACTCGTGCCCTATAGGTACACATATATATATACATATACCATCAACTCCTCGCTGCACGTGCTGGAGCGCTGCCTGCACCTGCTGCGCCGCAACCAGTCTGCCAGGCACGACGCACTCGTGCCCTATAGGTACACATATATATATACATATACCATCAACTCCTCGCTGCACGTGCTGGAGCGCTGCCTGCACCTGCTGCGCCGCAACCAGTCTGCCAGGCACGACGCACTCGTGCCCTATAGGTACACATATATATATACATATACCATCAACTCCTCGCTGCACGTGCTGGAGCGCTGCCTGCACCTGCTGCGCCGCAACCAGTCTGCCAGGCACGACGCACTCGTGCCCTATAGGTACACATATATATATACATATACCATCAACTCCTCGCTGCACGTGCTGGAGCGCTGCCTGCACCTGCTGCGCCGCAACCAGTCTGCCAGGCACGACGCACTCGTGCCCTATAGGTACACACATATATATATACCATATATATACATATACATATATATATACATATACCATATATGTATATATATATACCTTTGATTAGAGATTGATTCGTATAAGTACTTTGTGGTTTGCATTTGTTAATCTAAACTTAATTCCATCCACAGAGAGTCTAAATTAACCCGGCTACTAGGGTCCGGCCTGTCCGGTTCCCGCGGCGAGGCGGTCAGTATGGTGGTGACGCTGAATCCATCGCCGCAGTACGCGCATGAAACCAAACATGTGCTGTCATTGGCCGCTGTCGCTCAGGATATACGTAAGTTTATATTTATTTATATTATATAATGTACTTATAAATCGAAAAATAATAATCCAATAAAATACAGGATGTGCCAATGATATTAGTCATTAAAAGTTTGCAACAACTCTGTTGTTTATGTTGCGTAAGTATTTCATTTGTAAGCACTTACGCACAATCACCTTACTATCGCATCGCACTCGCACTCACACATACTCTTGTGCTATAATATGTATGTAGGTGTTATAAACAATTTTAACAAAGTTTTAAATGTGATTTACGAATTCAAAGAGATATTTCTAAACACGTTAAAAACATTTTTTATGCAGATTGACAGCAACATTTCTATACATATATCTAAATATTTTTTACTAGCTGACCCGTGCCCACTTCGTTGGGCATAATTCAACCGTTTTTTCTCCGATTCACTTTGCAAAACGGACTACCACGTAAAAGCCTTTTTATTTTTTGGGTTTTTTATAAACCTATGCCACGCAGCAATAATGTGGCTTTCTATTGGTGAAAGAAATTTTAATATCGGTTCAGTAGATCCCAAGATTACTCCTTACAATTTAACAAACACACAAACTTTACTTTTTTTTTAATATTAGTATAGATATAATGTGTATAAAGTCCTAATAATATTAAAACTATTTATCTAGAAATCAACAACACGGCGATGTTCGCGTCGACACTAGAGAGTAGCACACAGGACACCACTATATCCAGCACGGCCGAAGTTATGAAGCTAAGAGCTGATAATGAACTGCTGCATTTTGAACTGGTTCAGTAAGTACACATGGAATGTGATGTGTGATATGTTCAGAATATTTATTATTAATATATTGTGGTTTTTCTAGACGGTAGGAACCAGGCCGTAAGTTTCTTACCCGTTCTTCTAGGCTCTGGTCGCGTGGAACTGGCACCTAGAATCACCTAGTATGTAAGACGATTCTAAATGATCCTTGTGATTTTATTGAATAAAGAAATATTTGACTTGGACTCTCATCGCAAAGAATGTGGACATTTAAAATTAGTACATACATGTTTTATAGAAGTTTATTTATTGTCTCAAGAATCATGTTACAAAATGTTTTACAAAATATGATGAATTTCATTTATATTTTAGCAAACGTAAAGATAGACAAGTAATAGAGCTAGAAGTATAGATTTCTGGTCGAAATTTAGTTTTTCTGTATACAAAATTTGCATTGTAGTTTTTGCGACTCGTTTGAGTAAAACTCATACTACGGGTTCAGAAAGCTCTTCATTGCTAGGAGAAATAGGTATATAGAATCCCAATATTTATGTAAGGTTCAAGTTCTAGTTTTTTTTTTTACCTATTTTGTCCCACTGCTGGGCAAAGGTCTCCCCCAAATTCCTCCATTTCTCTCGTTCTTTTGCTTCTTCCCACCATCTCTTTTCAAAGCCGTCTAGATCGTCTCGCCAACGCTTCTTAGGCCGACCACGAGATCGACGCTAATTAGGGACCCAGGGTGTGGTGATGTTGGCCCACCTGTCGGGTGGCATGCGGCTGACGTGCCCCGCCCAGTTCCATGTTCTACTTATAATTTTATTTTCAGAGCTCAAGCCCGAAACAAAGAACTTCTAGCGGCTATGGAAGAAAAACAGGAACAATCTGCAAACACGATGCGGGAATTAGTTGAAGAGGCTAAGGATATGACTCGCCAATACTATGAGGAACAAATTGACTCGCTCAGATCCGAGGTAAAGCTTTCTATACACTATTATACACCATTGTTGGAAACCTTACTCTCCTACCTTCACTAAATTTTTTTTTTTTTTTTTCATTTATTTATTTCATTTTACAATGCCATTACAGTTTTCACTAAATCAGCAATGTAAACAAAGAATCATGCCCAAACCCTGTACCAGATTGCATCAAAAGCTAATTATCATCAAAATTAATATTTTATTTATACGTGTACTTCGTTAATTTTTAACCGTCTTTTTTAACCGGGTTTAGAAAATTAAAATTAATTATACATAACATGATTATCAATTTCCTACTTCCGAGTGCTTAGTCCGAGCTTGCATTTTAAAACTCCCTACTCTCGAGTCGAGAGTCGTCTTTCGGATATCCATACAAAAATACAAGGACATCCGAGAGACGACTATCGGCTCGTCAACTATTTTGTTCCGATCCCAGCTGTCACCTATTTTCGTGAGTGGACATTGAGCATAAAAATCTTGTTTGCCAAGTAAGCTTTAGCTGAGGTTAAACATTGAAAAAAATATTGTTGGTAAAGGTAAAGGTAAATAAAAATTAGGGCTTTGAGAGTAAATTCAAATTGATGCAAGTTGGTACAGATTCCCATAGCCCATTGGGCATTGTCCTTTAGCTTAGATAGTATTAAGCCCTATCTGTAAATTTAAGTAAGAGTTAGTAAAGAAAGAAAGAAAATATTTATTAACATGTTATACATGTATGACATTAAAACATTTAAAAGAAGTGTATAAAGGCCACCACTCAGCATAAGCTATAGAACCATTGGTTCCTATAGCGCTGGTTTTCAGTGGAACCAAAAGTAATTTCATCTGTCTAGTTTTTCTTGCCTTGAACCACTTACTCAGCTATTAATAATGCTAAAACTGTATTTATCACATCTTTAATTAAGTTTATGGTAGCTTTGAAATTCCTTTGTATCAAGTTTTTTTTTCAACCTACGCTGTCCCACTGCTGGGCAAAGGTCTCTCTATCCCTGGTAAACTCTGCCCATTCCTGGTCGAAGGTGTCTAGGTCGTTGCACCAACAAAGGCTGTATCAAGTATGTTTGTAAATATAATTCAACATGTATTTTATTCGTAGATGGAAGACATGATAGAAGAGTACGAAGCTAGATTGGCAAAGACATCGGCGCCTCCAGTCATTTGCACAGGAACTCCGACTAGATTCTTACAAACTAAGGTGGCGCATCTTATGAATGAAATCACCGTTTTGGAGGTAAGCTCGCAACAATTTTCGACAGGCGTCACAGCTCAGTTGGTAGTAGCTCTGCCTTTCATGCTGTGGGTCATTCTGTCGGGTTCAATCCCCACCCAGAGCAAATGTTTGTGTGATAAACATAAATATTTAAATCAAGTTTGAAACGCATTAAGAACATTAATTTATCACAAGATTTTGCGTATGTAATGGCGTGTTTAAAAATATGTTTTTTTTTAGGATAAGTTGTCAGCTGAAAAACTTGCGCGGGCGAGGGCAGAAGAAGAAGTAAAGCATCTGCGATCATGTATCGACGAAAGAGACGGTAAGATCAAATCTACTTTAGTTATAAAATCTTACAATTCGTCGTAATCGTAGAACAAGGACGGATGTGCAAAACTGCAGGTTTACATTTTATATCATAACTTAAAAACGGTTACGCCTATCAACGTGAAATTTAGACAAGTTGCTTTAAGTGAATAGGCCTTTACAATTTAATACAAATTTAAGTTGCATACAAAATAATTTATAGGTTAATTAATTAAACAAAACAATGGCCATAAATAACATCCGTCTGTGTTCTACGATCATGACGAATTATTTGTCTGGTATCCCTTTTTATGAACAACAATCGTTCAATCTAAAAAAAAGACATTAATTGTCGCAAAACTTGAGAAACAAGACCTGAGTATTATAACGAATGATATTCGTAATAAAAAGTTTATTGTACACCAATATTAATTATGTTTTGATATCTTACAGAAAAAGCATATAAAGATACAACACCTGAAAATCATGAAGAATTAGTACTAACTGACAGTGAAGACGAATCAGACCCTCTCAATCAAAGTCTTGAGCCTATGTTTAGGAAGGAATGCTTGAATAGATCAAAAGCAATCAAAATAAATAATAGAGTTAGTGTGAAAAACGTAGAATCCGAAAAAATGGATTTACAAAGCAAAGATGAAATTAAAAGTAATCAAGATACCTCCACGGATACAATAACACAAGATGAGCATGACGTCACGCCTAAGAACTCTGATTATGAGACTGGCGATGAAAACGAAAGAGATTCACGTGATTCAGAAGAATTTACTAATACAGTTAAAAAAACAATAACAGATACCATTAGAACAAATGTAACAATCAAAGTAGATGAATCATATACAGAATTAAAGGATGAAAGCAATGACATTATAGATGCAAATAAATCTGATGTAAGAGGAACTAATTACATAGATATTGAACAGCAGGATAATGGTCCAAACGAAAGTGTAGAATTAAAAAATCAAGTTAGAGGGACATATTTTGTAAGAACGTCAGCGCCATCTAGCAGCGGCGAAGATGAAAATCCAGAAAGTGATGATGAAAACCATGTAAAAGCCGAAAAAACTAATCTGTCTGACGCAGAAAACTCTAGAGAAACATATTTCGTGCGAACATCCGCAATAGATACAAGCATTGACGAAGAAATGCAAGAAATAGTCGAACACAAATCAGTGCTTGAAACGACACCAGTTAAAGCTGAAATCCAAGCTGATGTAAGACCACCAGTAATCCCAGAAGCATTAGTCAGTAAAATTCTTAAATCTCTGAAGAAATCTACACAAGCTAACAACAGTGATAGTTCATTGAGACAATTCGAACAGCTTGAAACTGCTACTGAAGAATTTGAAGATTCAGATAATAAAAATAGTGGTTTTGGTGATATCAAGATTTTTAAAGAGAAAAGAACGTTCTTTGACGAAAATACAACTAAGGTTGATGACCAATTGCATGTAACTGCGAAAACAGATAATTCCGAAACATACATAAGTTGTAATAAGACAATGGATGGTAAAGATGAATATAAGGCTGAAGATGAAAAACCCTTTGACGATAAACCATCTTGTAACAGTCTCGAAAGTAATATGCAGCCTGAAAAAAATATCTTAGATGAAGAGGTACTTTTCAAACCAATACCGGCAAAACGAACTTACTTCGACAATATAGAAGTAAACACTAAACCTGTAACCAACAGGATAATAACAGATTTGAAAACAAGCTGTAAAAAAAACTACGAAAGATCGCCATCGATTATCTCTGATGATATAGAAAATCCGTTTGAACCAAGCACAATAAAGAAACTTCTCGGAGAAAATATGGCAAAACTTGAAGTTCTATCTTCAATACACATAAAAAAACATGATTCAATAGACGTTTTCGAAGGGCTAGAATCTCCGCAGGTCAAAACGAAGAAAATTGATGTTATTGCTACACCAGCTAAAACATGCACCAATTTAGACGATGTCCGAAAGTCCATTGAGAAACTTGTCTTAGAACAAAAGTCTAGAACTGACGTCAAACAAGAGTATAAGATAGAACCGATGTCTTCTGTAGAAGAAGACTTTGTTATAAAAGAACCAATGGCTGTCAAAAAAGCATATATTATTCAAGAAAGCGTGAATATTGTTGTCACTGGCGTACCCAAGGAACAAAATGAAACTTCAAAACAAGACAACACTATTGAGGAATTTGAAAATATTTACAAAGATCTATCAACTCATAGGCCTACTGAGTTCGAGTTACTTGCTAATCAAGAAATAGATTCTAACGAAAAACATGACAAGACAAATGAAAAAACTAACGAATCAACAGAAAATGTAGTGGATGATGTCTCCCAAACAAAAACTGAAGAAGTGAAGTATAATCTGAGACACCGCGATAAATCAGTAGACGTTGGTGACAAACAGAAAAGCAAAGATGTTGATGAAGTGATATTAGAAAGTAGCTCAAAATGCGAGAGCAAAACTAAATACAACAAACGGAGCTTACGACTTCGACGAAAGAAAAATGACGATGAAATGCCCGATGAAGATTGCGCGAAATTAAAAGATATTTTGAACTTGAAGAAAGAGTTTTCAGATGTTACTCTAGGGTTGCCGTCGTTTAAAAAAGAAGTAAGAGATATTCCGTCGCCTGAAAAACAAGATGATGAAAATTTGCCACCAATGATGGGCATACAGAGTTGCCCCTCAAAAAGGTATCTATTATTTTATTTATCCATTCTGAATATGGATTTGTGTTGAATGATAACATTCAACACAAATCCATCTACACAAATTTAATAAATGTTTGAGTACAAGTTTAGTTCAGATGACATGGCATGGTTCGCTAGTGACGAGTGACGATCTGCGGAATGTTGCTGGCAAACACTGGATGAAAAGAACCGAAGACCGGGCTCAGTGGCGCGTCTTGGGAGAGACCTACGTCCAGCAGTGGTCAAATGCAAGACGGACCGCCCAAGATGTCGTACTATTTTTTTATGGACCTGCTAAGGCCACCAATAAGAAATGTTTTGCTAAAAGAACTTACTCAAAATATTTAACACAAATTTATTTTTAAATGTTATTTGTTAATTAAAAATAAAATGTAATTACAGTGTAACCCGGAGTCGACGCAAGTTATTCACTCCCCGCGCAGAGCCTCTCGAAGAGTCGTTGAGTCAGACCGGTGACAGTAACGAGCGAATCTACGTACCCCGCCCTTCGTACCACCGCGCCAGAGCTCGACGCAAGCTTTAAACTACGCCATTCTAAGCTCACTTTTGTTGAAAACTTTATCAAGCTGAATGACTGTGGATTAATTCTGAATAATTTAAAGTATATACGAAATTATGTCTTAACAATTTATATTTTATTGATAATTAATGTTAGTAATAAATGATTCTAATTTTAAATGTAGTTTGTTTTATTCCTCTAAAAAACCTACCAATGACGCAGCCAACCGAAACAAAAGAGCGTGAACTTGCTAAAATATTACTCATCTAAAACATATCAGCACAATATATTATTTGAAACTATCACGGGTTTGAACATAGTTATCATTGTAAACGGGATATTTTACCATGATTTGTAAGTTTGAAAATATCAGGAAAAATCAAACTCACAAATCATGGTAAATATCCCGTTTACAATGAAAACTATATCAGCACAAGTTAGCAAAAGTTTTGATATTAGCTCTGGTTTCATCTTTTCCAGCGATGATTGCTGATTTTAAAAGAAACCGCCACATTTCTCAGAAATGTATGCCGATTTGACGTCAATATTGACTTGACATTACAAGAGCCGTAGTTGTCACTTGACATTGACACATACATGCGTGACGCAAATTCGTGCGTGTTTGTTTGTTGTGTTACTGATTTGCAGATCATTTTCCATTTTCATTTAGTTGAATTAGTTGTTTCTTAGCCCGTAGGAACTTAAATAGGTTGTAGAGATGGCTACTAACGCCCGAGTGGCGGTTTCACAAATCCTACGCACCAAAGACGACACTGGCGACGATGATGATGAGCCAAAGAAGAAATCCAGAGAAGACTGGAGGAAGGCCAAAGAGTTGGAAGAAGCTCGTAAAGCGGGCACAGCACCCGCCGCTGTGGATGAAACAGGTAAATTTCACATTAAATACTCTTTTATGTATTCTATTCTATGTATTCCTTTAGAAAGATGTAAAATTACATACAAGAAAAAAAATAATTGGAAGACTAAAGGAATTAAAATAGCAAGTAAGAACAAACGAAAAATGTATTTAGAGTATAGATCAAATCAAGATTCAACTAGTTCTGATAAATACAAAAAATACTGCACTACTATGAAAAAAGTGATTAGAGTATCTAAAAAAATTACAAATATAAAATATATAAACAACAGTACTAATAAAAGTAAAGCCACATGGGGAGTCATTAAGCAATACACAAAGCAAAATAACAATATTCATACCATGATAGATACAATCAAAATAAGTAAAAATACTGAACTGACAAACCCCATGGATATAGCTAGTTCATTTAACGATTACTATATTAATTTAAATCAGTTTAACCCAGTAACGTCTATGCATCATAAACATTCAGCATCTCAAACCCAAAAGAGCATTTTCATATCGCCAGTGGATTGCACAGAAATTATAGATATCATAAAAAATCTTAAAAATAAAAGAAGTGTGGGTTATGATGATATACCCATTCAAATAATTAAGAGTAGTATACACATTTTAGTGAAACCTTTAGTTTATATCATAAATTTGTGTATTGAGAATGGATGTTTTCCAAACGACCTAAAAAAAGCATTAATTATTCCTATACATAAAAAAGGAAAGAAAAATGATATGAGTAATTTTAGACCAATAGCAATTCTTCCTTGTTTCTCCAAAATATTTGAAAAAGTTATCTATAATAGAATCATATCCTTCCTTAATCATAATAATGTTCTTAATCAAAATCAATTCGGTTTTCAAAAAGGGAAAAATACCACACTAGCAGTCTTTAACACTCTCAAACAAGTTGGAGAAGAAATAAATAACAAAAAACATGGAGTTGCGTTATTTTTAGATATGTCTAGGGCATTCGATTGTGTTGTTCATGAGACTCTTTTAGGAAAACTAGAAGAAGTTGGCATAAGAGGAACAGCTCTTTCACTAATAGAATCTTATTTACATGGTCGAACACAGTCAGTAGTTATTGACACCTATGAAAAAGAAACTAAAACTATAAAGCGAATTAAATCAACTTTTCAAGACATTTCTTTAGGTGTGCCTCAAGGTAGTATCCTTGGTCCCCTCTTATTTTTAATATACGTAAATAATCTCCCTGAAGTAACTGAACATTCATGTGTTATGTATGCAGATGATGCGACCATATATATCCCTCAAGGAAACAAGACAATCCAAGAATTAGAGTCAGACATTAACAACACTTTAGATAAAATAGTCAAATGGTTAGAATCTATAAATCTCAAAGTAAATTTAGAAAAAACTCACTATCTACGATTTCAAAATTATAAAACACAAAATATTGATTTGAACATTTGTCATAACGGTAAAAATCTACAAGAAATAAATGAAATAAAATTTCTTGGTGTTAGTATAGATAAATTCATGTCATGGAAATCACATATAGTAAAATTAAACTCAAAAATTTCAAAATATATTTATGCTCTATCTACATTAAGTAATAACTCATCAAAATTAATTGCATTAAATGCATATTATGGTCATGTGTATCCACACTTAATCTATGGCATTATTTTTTGGGGTAATTCTGTAACGGTCCAATCAGCATTCATAATGCAAAAGAAATGTCTTCGAGCAATTTATAACTTAGAAAATACCCAATCTCTACGATGCATCTTTAAAAAAAATAACATTTTAACATTAACAGGAATTTATATATTAGAAATTTGTCTGTTTGTAAAAAATAATAAGCAATCCTTTTTTGATCTTAAGTCTAGCCGCATTGGAAATCTTCGAACAAAGCATAAATTTAATATTGTAATACCACAAATCAACAACACCATGTTTCATAAAAGCCCATATGTCTCCGCTATAAAAGTTTTCAACCATTTACCAACAGAGTTAAAACAACTTGATGGAATTATATTTAAGAAGAGATTAAGGCCCCGTGAAGAATCAACGGCGGTTCGAGTTTACGTATTTATAGACGCGCGACGCGGTTCACAACGCTCGCGACTCGCGAACGTACCGTCCACGCGATATTGCAAGACTTACAAATTTGATATTTTCACAGTACTTCATTACTTCCAACATTAAATATCAATGATATTATTCATCACTATTTAATTTTGGAGGTATGAAATTATGTGTTTAATTGGTTTGCTATGTCGTATCAAGAAACAAATATTTTAAAAAAAGATAAGATTTGTAAGTAGGTACGATTTGTGAATTTGAAAAAAATAGCTAAACCAATTAATTTTTGTTGTCGTGATTTGTTGTAAAATATCAATATGACAAATTTAAAAGTTGAAGGTATTTTAATTTTTTTATTTATACCCATACTATACATATTATATTTTATTTTGAACTAATAAACAAAATTGTATTATACCTTATCAGATACAGATAATAAATGAACTAAAATATATGCGTAAATGGTTTTTTTATTGACCTCAAACTTTGCAAATTTTTAGAATGGAAATTCAGATACAGTTAAACAAACGATTATTAAACGATGCGATTACTAGTTTCACAATTCACAGGTTTTACTACTTCATCAAAATTATTTAATAATATTTTTTATTTATTTATTATTCCTTGCACTGTTTCCATCTCATACATTATATTAGTAGTTACCATGCAGCATGTAACTCAGTTTTGGTAAGTAGTAGGTACGTATAAAACTGACTTACATGTATAGGCTAAACGCGCCGACGTGAAGTTTTACCATTTTGGAATCCAAGATAGTGCACCCTGGTTTTGGTCAATTTAGAGATGGCGCATACTTGTTGTTATTGTCAATTTAGCGATATGAGTGTCATTTTCGGGGTTTTTTGGGATGCTGATTACGAATATGGCAACCATTTTGGAATCCAAGATGGCGCGCACTAGTTTTGGTCAAATTGGCGATATGGGTGTCATTTTCGGGGTTTTTTGGGATGCTGATTACGAATACGGCAACCATTTTGGAATCCAAGATGGCGCACACTAGTTTTGGTCAAATTAGCAATATGGGTGTCATTTTCAGGGTTTTTTAGGATGCTGATTACGAATATGGCAACCATTTTGGAATCCAAGATGGCGCGCACTAGTTTTGGTCAAATTGGCGATATGGGTGTCATTTTCGGGGTTTTTTGGGATGCTGATTACGAATATGGCAACCATTTTGGAATCCAAGATGGCGCGCACTAGTTTTGGTCAAATGAGCGATATGGGTGTCATTTTCGTATTATACCGCTAATTTGACCAAAACTAGTGCACGCCATATTTGATTCCAAAATGGTTGCCATATTCGTAATCGGCATCCCAAAAAACCCCGAAAATGACACCCATATCGCTCATTTGACCAAAACTAGTGCGCGCCATCTTGGATTCCAAAATAGTTGCCATATTCGTAATCAGCATCCCAAAAAACCCCGAAAATGACACCCATATGGCTCATTTGACCAAAACTAGTGCGGGCCATCTTGGATTTCAAAATGGTTGCCATATTCGTAATCAGCATCCCAAAAAACCCCGAAAACGACACCCATATCGCTCATTTGACCAAAACTAGTGCGCGTCATCTTGGATTCCAAAATGGTTGCCATATTCGTAATCAGCATCCCAAAAAACAACGAAAATGACACCCATATCGCTCATTTGACCAAAACTAGTGCGCGCCATCTTGGATTCCAAAATGGTTGCCATATTCGTAATCAGCATCCCAAAAAACCCAGAAAATGACACCCATATTGCTAATTTGACCAAAACTAGTGTGCGCCATCTTGGATTCCAAAATGGTTGCCATATTCGTAATCAGCATCCCAAAAAACCCCGAAAATGACACCCATATCGCTCATTTGACCAAAACTAGTGCGCGCCATCTTGGATTCCAAAATGGTTGCCATATTCGGAATCAGCATCCCAAAAAACCCCGAAAATGACACCCATATCGCCAATTTGACCAAAATTAGTGCGCGCCATCTTGGATTCCAAAATGGTTGCCATATTCGTAAACAGCATCCTAAAAAACCCTGAAAATGACACCCATATTGCTAATTTGACCAAAACTAGTGTGCGCCATCTTGGATTCCAAAATAGTTGCCGTATTCGTAATCAGCATCCCAAAAAAACCCGAAAATGACACCCATATCGCTAAATTGACCAAAACCAGTGCGCGCCATCTTGGATTCCAAAATGGTTGCCATATTCGTAAACAGCATCCCAAAAAACCCCGAAAATGACACCCATATCGCTAAATTGACCAAAACTAGTTCGCGCCATCTTGGATTCCAAAATGGTTGCCATATTCGTAATCAGAATACTAAAAAACCCCGAAAATGACACCTATATCGCTAAACTGACAAAAACCAGTGCGCGCCATCTTGGATTCCAAAATGGTTGCCATATTCGTAATCAGCATCCCAAAAAACCCCGAAAATGACACCCATATCGCTCATTTGACCAAAACTAGTGCGCGCCATCTTGGATTCCAAAATGGTTGCCATATTCGGAATCAGCATCCCAAAAAACCCCGAAAATGACACCCATATCGCCAATTTGACCAAAACTAGTGCGCGCCATCTTGGATTCCAAAATGGTTGCCATATTCGTAATCAGCATCCTAAAAAACCCTGAAAATGACACCCATATTGCTAATTGGACCAAAACTAGTGTGCGCCATCTTGGATTCCAAAATGGTTGCCGTATTCGTAATCAGCATCCCAAAAAAACCCGAAAATGACACCCATATCGCTAAATTGACCAAAACCAGTGCGCGCCATCTTGGATTCCAAAATGGTTGCCATATTCGTAAACAGCATCCCAAAAAACCCCGAAAATGACACCCATATCGCTAAATTGACCAAAACTAGTTCGCGCCATCTTGGATTCCAAAATGGTTGCCATATTCGTAATCAGAATACTAAAAAACCCCGAAAATGACACCTATATCGCTAAACTGACAAAAACCAGTGCGCGCCATCTTGGATTCCAAAATGGTTGCCATATTCGTAATCAGCATCCCAAAAAACTCCGAAAATGACACCCATATCGCTCATTTGACCAAAACTAGTGCGCGCCATCTTGGATTCCAAAATGGTTGCCATATTCGTAATCAGCATCCTAAAAAACCCTGAAAATGACACCCATATTGCTAATTGGACCAAAACTAGTGTGCGCCATCTTGGATTCCAAAATGGTTGCCGTATTCGTAATCAGCATCCCAAAAAACCCCGAAAATGACACCCATATCGCTAAATTGACCAAAACCAGTGCGCGCCATCTTGGATTCCAAAATGGTTGCCATATTCGTAATCAGCATCCCAAAAAACCCCGAAAATGACACCCATATCGCTAAATTGACCAAAACTAGTGCGCGCCATCTTGGATTCCAAAATGGTTGCCATATTCGTAATCAGCATCCTAAAAAACCCCGAAAATGACACCCATATCGCTAAACTGACAAAAACCAGGGCGCGCCATCTTGGATTCCAAAATGGTTGCCATATTCGTAAACAGCATCCTGAAAAACCCCGAAAATGACACCCATATCGCTAAACTGACAAAAACTAGTGCGCGCCATCTTGGATTTCAAATCAAAGTGGATATACAATTGGAATATTTATATCCGTATGATCCTAAGTATAGAAAAATTCTAAAATCATTTTTGATTTCACAAAGCCTCAAATCTATAAAAGTTGCCTTTCAAAGGTTGTTACGAAGAGAACGCTCGTTGCGAAAAGGCCGCCCAATTGTCTTTTACTAACAATAATATGAACTTTGTTCAATACGGAACGACATTTTGGCATCAATAAAAAAAATCTTTTTTGTACCAAGGATCAAAACCACACGGTCCCACTATATTTGATGTCGATTTTGGTTTTATAATTATTTACGTAATACTTGTAGCTCCCGACGAAGACCGACATGACCGCTCTCTCTGACCGCTCGAGGCGGACTGATTTGCGACGCGGTGCGCTCCTCGATTTATAGGTTGTTTTCAAAAAATTGTATAAAAATAAGTAATGGCTACAAGCTTCCAATTTTTTTAAATTATTATCAGAAAAGCCTGAATTTTTATATAGTTGGTATATTTCAGCTGTAGTCTCTATAATCTTCGTAGAAATAACGGTTATATTGAAGGGTAAAATTTTATAATATGCTTTTTTTCATACCGTCTTTTCAATATGACATTCTATGAACGTATGATAATTTTTTTTGTACTTTCTACTCACGGCAAAGTGTTCTTTCATACCTCATTTTTATATTACTTCCTTATTATTATTTTGACCACAATCACAATCGAAAGTACGCTATTTTTGCTCATTTTTGAAAACCTTGTCTACAAATTAATTAATTTCTCAGTTGTTAATTAATAAATCAAAATTTTGCTTCCTACATACAACTTTTGAAGAATCATTCTTTGATATGCATATCTCTTTATAACCGTGAAACTTTTCAGTTAATAAAAACCTTATTCGAAACCTCGCCAATTTCACAGAACGCAATGAAGGGACCCTTAAGAAAATGGCTGATTCAAAAGGTCTTCTATAACTTATGTGAATATTTTGATCTCATATAGATAATATTGATATTTTAAGTAGTTATTTAAATTTAAAAGACTGTTAATGCATATATTTAATATAATATATTAAAGTTAATATAATAAGTTCCTTAAAATTACTTTTAAAACATAATATTTAAGTTAATATATTAAATTCTTAAAACATAATACTTAGATACATATTGTACGTCCGAAACGGACAAACTGTTACTGACTCTGTACCTATTTTATAAGATCTCAATGTACCTACACAGTTTTGCAATAAATATATTCTTATTCTTATTCTTTTTACAATCTACAGGTACCTATGTTCAATAACTAACCTATTTGGACTCATTCGGAATGAGCTCATTGGATTAGAGGTGCTACCTTACCAAAATACTAGTTTCTGTCGCCAAGCAGTTTTTCTTGCCTTGCTATTGACATGAGATTAAACATCTGCATATATGTATGTCAATTCCCTGAATTGTTTGAATACTTCAACATACTCTATAATTTAATGTACCGTATAAACCTTTATATAGATAGCACAGTGCTTGTTGAAGGCTAACATCTTCCATATTTTCTTTCCCTATCTTGACAAATCTAAAATGATGTTAAAGTAACAAAAACATTTGAAAACTTTAAAGTTTTTATTTTCTTATTGTTTTTAAAGTTTATAATGTTTTAAATTTTTTTTTCTCTCTTTCGTCTCATTGTATTTCTTCATTTCTTGTACTTTTATTTTCTGCTGTCCGTGTATTTTTTATTATGAATGTTGTGCATGCCTGTAATTGGCACACATTTTATAGTATAAGTTAGACTTTAAGTGATTATTATACATTTTTACTGTGTGTGCTGTTGGCGTTGCCTATAAATAAATAAATAAAACTAAATATATTTTTTTATTCACAGGCAAAGACATAAATCCACACATACCGCAGTACATTTCGTCTGCACCATGGTACTATGGAACGGCCGGGCCCACGTTGAAGCATCAGAGGCCTCAGGAAGATCGAGAGTCAGGGTTCACTAAACTTGATACATTTTACCACAAAGGTGTTGATACAGTAAGTGTGACAACTATAAATTGCTACAATAAAATACCATTATATCATAAAATGTTGTAGAAAAGTAAAAAATAAAAATTGTGTCATTTTTTGTTTTGACTAAATAAAGCTTGTACTATTGTACAAGACTTTATTCACAAACAAACTTACGACTATACAGTATTTACAAAATGTACATTGTCATATAAAATACATAAGAAACAGTTGAGCTATCTATAGACTAAAATTGAAAATTATCCATAGACTGTTGCAAACAAGTGTACAAGTGTTATTTTAAAGGTCTAATTCTAACAGACAAGCAATATTATAATATTACCATATCCAAAAACCATCTGTATATATTCATTAGTACATACCTGAAAACATTCTATTTTTCAGTCAAAAACTGCCACAAAGTTCAGAAAAGGTGCTTGTGAGAACTGCGGTGCCGTTACACATGTAAAGAAGGATTGCTTGGAGCGGCCTAGGAAGGTGAGTTACACATTTTATTTCTTTACGTAAATATATTCAGTAAAATCACAAGGATCATTTAGAATCGTCTTACATACTAGGTGATTCTAGATGCCAGTTCCACGAGACCAGAGCCTAGAAGAAACTTACAGCCTGGTTCCTACTGTTTTTTTATATGCTCCTTTTTACAAAGAATTACTATTAAACTAAATTAAGTACTGAAGTTCCAGTGCGGTGTCAATTTAACTTAGTTATAATACAAATAATATACAGTCATGTCAGGGACATGTTAATGATTGAAAAAATAGAATAAAAAGTTATACATAAATCCAAAAGACAGCACACTCTTAGCTTCAGATACAAATATACTACAATCTATTGACTAAAATATTAATGCAAATCTTGCTTAATAAACAATGTTCTGTTTCTCCACTCACTTCTATAATTAGTCAGTTACCAGTTCCACTATAAGACACCCCATTGCGGGACGTCAACACCCCATTGCGGGACGTCAGTGCAGATCTTATTCCCCCAACAAGAATTAGAATTAGTTCCACTATATTTATTATTTCAGATTGGTGCAAAGTATACAAACGCCGGGATCGCATCAGACGAGTTTGCTCAGCCCACTTTAAACCTCAGTTATGATGGCAAGAGAGACAGATGGAATGGCTACAACCCCTCGCAGCACAAGGCTATTATAGAAGAGTATCAGAAAGTCGAGGATGCTAAAAGAGAGATGAGAGCCAAAAATCTTGAGCAAGGTTTGTTTTTTAATGCCACAATATAATATTTAAAGATTAAAATTTTGGACCTTTATACCTACTACTAGTAGTACGCCCTAGCTTCGCACGGATAGCCTATATAAAAAATATCATTATAATATAGCCTATGTTCAGCGCAGATAATGTAGCTTCACAACAGTGAAATAATTTTTGAAATCGGTCCAGTAGTTTCGGAGCCTATTCGATGCAAACAAACAAACAATCAAATCTTTCCTCTTTATAATATTAGTTTAGATTAGTGGGTCAAGTCAGACTGGGCTGTGGATGATGATACCTAGTTTTTTGTTTTAAAGAGAAAATTGTATTCTCAATAGAATTTTTTTGTTAGATGGAATAATTTATTTCTTGTTTTTGTTTGATACAATACAATAGTCTCTACTTATGTCAATAATCTCATAAGTTTTATTAAAATCTATTGAGTAGTTTTTGCGTGATTGTTAAAAAAGTCTTATAATTTTTTTTTAGATGATGACAATAGAGAAGATGATGATAATGCTGAAGAAGATGAAGATAAGTATGTGGATGAAGTGGACATGCCCGGAACCAAAGTAAGTTATATTACAAATACAATATTATATTCAGATATTCATTTATTTCATTTTACATATACATAACATTGGCATGTCAACAATTACAACAGTCCTTATTCTAACTTAAGTATGTGTTGGTTTGTTTGCAAATAAACTAATCAACAGCTCATGAACTCAATAATGTGATAAAACGTAAAATATAAAAATTTTGCTTTATGTCAACATTTTTTTTTAATCAATCATGTGTTTTTGATTTTAACAAATCTTTCTAATTATATTATCTTATCTGTATTAAGAATAATATTTCGTTTAATTAATATTTGAACTTGTTCTCCAGGTGGATTCAAAGCAACGTATCACAGTCCGTAATTTACGAATACGAGAGGACACCGCCAAGTATTTGCGAAATTTGGACCCAAACTCTGCTTACTATGACCCCAAAACCAGGTCTATGAGGGACAACCCTAATCCTGAATCAGAGTAAGTCATACTGTAATTTCTTGTTTCATCTATGCCAGGCTAGTAGCGACGGCATTTTCAACGATTTATTTGTTTAGGATTGTCATAATTAAAAATACAACTTAAAAGCAATCTTCTTCTTATCGTGTCGATGCTACAACTGTAGGTATTCTGTTGTAGCATCGTGTTGGAAAGATTAGCCAGACTAGACACTGCTTTACCGTGCCTAGCTGTTACCGGTGTGCGCCACGAGGAGGCTCAATAATTAAAAGCAATAATTACGCATGTCTACCACTGCAGAGACTTTCACAAACATTTAGACAAACATTTGCTCTGGGTGGGATTCGAACCCACGACCCACAGCATGGAAGTCAGACCAACTGAGCTGTGACGCCTGTCAAAATATTGTATAGCGTAATGAACTTCCAGATCGGAATACTATTTTAAATGTACTTTTAATAAACTTATAATACAATGCGAAATAAAAAAATTAGCAAATAATAAATATTAGCGATAAGACCGCCCATTGTACAAATCTTTTGTTATGTTATTCATTTGTTTTTTTCTTTGTGTACAATAAAGAGTTTATCTATCTATCTACAATGATAGTTCGTTGAAACAAAGATTAAACGCTAAAATTATCCCCCCAGATCTGAATACCTCGGTGAGAACTTCGTCCGTTTCACTGGTGACACGCGTGCCCACGCGCAGTCCGCCGTGTTCGCGTGGGAGGCCGCCGCGAGAGGCCTCGACGTGCACTTACTGGCCGAGCCGACCAAACTGCAGCTCTTGCAGAGCGAATATACCGAGAAAAAGAGCCATTTTAAAAGCCAGGTGGGTTACACGTTAAAAGGTTAGAATTAGTTTGCCCATAATAGTTAATGGTAACTGTTGATAATTATAATGCGCCAACAAGAAGAAAATTTAAGAATGTATTTTGGCTTATGTTGGGGCGCTAAAATCACGTTTATACTCATTTTCCAATGCAAAAAAGTAATAGACGAGAAATAGTTTACAGTGCGTATTAGTCTTCCAATGAAAGAGATATTGTAAAGTATTTACATTAGTAATGCCAACTTATCTCCTGTAAATGTATGTCTAAACAAAAACGTAATTTTGACGACCGATGTGGCGCAGCGGGCGAAGGTCCGCCTGCGACGCGGAGGTTGCGGGTTCGATTCCCGCCTTGGGATAAATGTTTGTACGATCTACAAATATTTATTTTTGGTGATATTTTATATGTACAATAAAATATATCTACATATCTATGTAATGTATTGTATTAAGTATGTCAATTTTCTAGTACCCATAACACAAGCTCTACTTAGCTTGGGGCTAGATGATGTTGTGTGGATTGTCCAGCATTATTTATTATACATATAGTAATGTATTTTCCAGGTGAAAGATTCAATTCTCGAAAAGTATGGCGGCGAGGAGCATTTGAAAGCGCCGCCCAAAGAGTTACTGCTCGCTCAGACGGAAGTGTTCACGAGATACAACCGGGATGGAACCCTTGTGCATGGCCCTGAAAAACAATTGGCTAAGTATGTATTTTACCGACTAAATCTCGATACCATCTTATACCATTATCTCTGCTTAGTTGGCCTTATCCATAGGAAAGATTTAAGATACATGTTGAGCTGATTTAGCTCTAATGTTTCCTAATTGGCGGGAATTCAAGAACTAATCTATTGTCTTTGAATATTGCGATATAAATTCGTGTCTTCTCGCAAAAATCATATAATTAATAGCTATAATTACTAGCTCCACTGACCGTTCCTGTAACAAAGTTCTAATAACTAGGTCTAGGCCTGTTCGTACCACCTTAGAGATATTTTTTTTTTCTCAGAGATTTTCTTAATTTTTTTTTTCCGTAAAAACCTTCTAATAATAACAAATACATACAACAAAAAAAGAATTAGTGAAATCGGTCCAGCCATTCACGCGTGATGCCGTGACCAAGGAAAACGGGTTTCATTTTTATGTATATAGAAGATAAGTATGTACTTTGTTTTTAATGAAATATTTTTTTCAGGAGTCAATATGAAGAAGATGTTATGATAAACAATCATACGTCCGTATGGGGCTCGTATTGGCGCGACGGACAATGGGGCTTCAAATGCTGTCATTCTTTTATCAAGGTAACTAAATGAACCTTTTTATTTATTTATAGTTTGTTTAGCAGGCTACGTATCTATCAATCTAGTTCCCATTGTACAAGCTTTAATTGGGAATAGATAGCGTTGTGTGACGCCCATGCATATTGATTTATATATTTATGTTTTTAAGTACTTACAACAAAAATATTTTTTTATATTGAGCTGACCCAAAGTTATTGTTTCAGATGTCGTATTGTGTAGGCGAGGCTGGGAAATCGGTGGTGTTAGATGTTGCAGACGTAAATAAAGCAAGCACTAGCGCGCACGAGACAGTTGCTATCAAAACAAAAGGTAGCAATTTTTTTTACTTTGGACTTTGGATACCTAACCTTTTCTTAATCAGGTTTTTTAAGAATTCACTACTGATTCATTTACATTATTATCAGGTTATTTAAAGAAAAAGTTAGGTAAAGTGTTTATGGGACCTACCATAAACAAACTATGTTCTACCATTTTTATTCTTCTTTTTATACATTCTTTTTAAATAAACTGATAATAATGTAATTATCAGTATTATCAATTGAATAGTAAATATATATGAGTTTTAAAATCAGCCTGCTTGTTTCATTATATGTATTGCTAATTGTGTTCCAGAAAAGGAAGTGACATCTTCATCATCAAGTTCAAGCAGTTCTTCGGACTCGGAAACGGAAATCAGATCAAAAACAGAGAGGACAAGCAAAAATAAGAAAAAGAAGAAGAAGGCCAAGAGAAAGAAGAAGAGCAAGAAGAAGGATAAGGAAGTGGACAAATTGAAAAAGGTAATTTAAGATTGATATTGTGACCTAAATGAGTAGAACGGGAGCCGAACCCGCGACTTATCTTGTTCGTGGAAAGAGTTGTACGATACGAGTCGGTAACGTAAATAAATACAATATGCACTCGGTCTTTCGGTCTCAGTTCATTTATGTCTATGGAAACTACTTAGTAAACAATAAACATTTTTTTTTTCTCCAGGCTTTAGAAAAAGAAGAGAGGCACCAGAAGCGCGCAGAGCATTTACTCACGATTGACGAGAGGAAACGTCCTTACAACAGCATGTACGAGGTCAAAGAACCATCTGCTGAGGAGGTTGAGGCATATCAAATGAAGAGGCGAAGAGAAGAAGATCCTATGTCACAGTTCTTGTGAATTATGTATATTAAGTGAATAAATAAGTTTAAATGTAAGCAATGTTTTCTTCTAAAACCATTGTATTATTTAGAATCAATATAAATGGAAAATTTATTGTAGTTTTAAACTATGACGCAATATAATAATAATGCAGTGATTTCACGATGATTGGTCATAGAATAAAGGTGCAAAAATGATGAATCATTCCGTCCTCCGAGAATGTCTGCAGATTGTACCGAGTTTTTATCGCTTTCGAGAATTTGAAAATAATGAAGGTAACTTAAGACGCTAGAGTAGATCTAGGTCTAAAAGCAAAGCTTTTGCTGCTCTTGAAGATTTGAATACTGCAGAACGTCAATAAATAGAGCTATTAAAAAAATGTGCCGCCAGCTCAACCCATTCTTAAATACAGTTTTTTAGTACAGATATTGATCAATTTATGTAAAATCTGTATTGACTATTAGACAGCGGAAAATAACTATGTCGAGTATTAAAAAAATAGTAGCTTTTCTAGTTTCTAGGACAGCAACACTAACGCCTAGGCATGGGCGTTTTTGGATTTTTTCACAAACCGATACAAAACCGATTTCAGATTTTGAAATCGATTTCAAAAACCGTTTTTAAAAAACGGTTTTTAGTTTTCGGTGCAAAACTAAAATCACGAATGCGTATCAAAACTATAGAAAACTAAAACTTTAGGTAGATTTAGATTTTGTTCGTTTGCAGTTTGTGTTTGGTTTTCGTTTTCGGTGCAAAACTAAACTCACGTCGGTTCGGTTTGGTTTCGTTCGGATAAGATTGTTTGCAGTTTGCGTTATCATCGTGCGTTTTCTAAAAACGGTTTTCTCATATTGGAATATCGATGCGATACGATTTCTGACTGCAAACGGATTTCAGTTTCGTTTTGATATATCTGTCTCATGCCTACTAACGCCATGTTGAAAAAAAAAAAACAAATGTCAAACAATGTTTCAATTTCGATTCCCGCCATCTTCAAGATGGCGGGAAGACGTTGTAAATAAAATAATAAAGAAAATAAACTAATTTAAGAGAAAAACATTTACTGTAACAAACTAACTTATGAGAAAAACATAACTGTGAAGTGAACGCATGAAATACTGAAGAAAACGGGTTAACATAGGAGAGAAACATAACGTACGAAAAATCTTGAGGATGGCGGGAAAAACATAACTGTAAAGTTGTAAAGTGAATGCATAAAATACTGAAGAAAACAAAACTAACTCAAGAGAAAAACATAACTGTGAAGTGAATGCATGAAATATTGAAGAAAACAAATTAACATAAGAGAAAAACATAACGTACGAAATATAAGTGGACTTCCAAAAAAACATAACTGTAAAGTGAATGCTTTATGATAGAAGTGTAAAGTGAACGGGAAGACGTTGTAAATAAAATAATAAAGAAAATAAACTAATTTAAGAGAAAAACATTTACGTAAGACTAGGCGGTATGGTTCTAAAACTTTAGCCTGCTCCGAAGAGCAAATAAAAAAAAAAAAAAAAAAAAAAATGTTTCAATTTCACTTCACTCAACCCACTCTTGTCATTTTTCATTTCATTTTTGTTAGTGGGCCGTCCTTTATTTGTGCTTTGTGATTGTTACAATAAATAAATCGTTATGATGGCCGCTGAGGATACCACAGCCGACGCGACCAGGCGTCTAAACGTAAAGAAACAAACATTGGACGACGCGTACGCGGCTCCAGCTAACTTCCTAGAAATCGACGTAGTTAATCCAGTCACGACTACCATGGGAGTCGGAAAAAAACGCTATACGGATTACGAGGTCCGCATGAGGGTAAGCTACATCACCTATTATTAGTTGGAGATAATTGGATTAGTTGTTTACGCACAGCGGTCTTTCCAAGGTCCGCTTTTGTGGGCGGTTCTACCACAACAGTGGACTTGAATGACGTCTGTTTTATGGTTCCAGACGAATCTTCCCGTGTTCAAAGTGAAAGAGTCCATCGTAAGACGGCGGTACAGCGACTTTGAGTGGCTGAGAAACGAGCTGGAGAGGGACAGCAAGGTATGAAAGTAACTCACTGATAATGACGCATTCTTCGTTATCAGTGCCTTAAAACAATTGTTTTGGTTTTTTAAATGCTCAACTGCTATCAAGTAGCGGGTCTATTGTGCTTGTAGTACTGATATTTGTCATAGAAACAGCAATGAACCCAAAGAAGTAGGTTTCCTCCTACAAAGAGTATTTTTGTTTCACTTTATAAAGACAAATTCTATGACTCATATACTCCTAGATGATACTTGTTAGTCAATAACATACATAACTTATCAATAAAAAACAATAAACATAAAACAATGTTTCTTAAATGCCCTTGCTTATGTTCTTCAAGCACAAATGTTAATTAAGGTTATTGACTCATAGTTTTGATTCATTAATAACAAAGGTTAAATTATTGCAATATATCTCATAAACATAAAAAGTTTTCTAAACACAACCATATTTACTACTATTAGAGTACAAAATGTACATAAATATTAATAGAATACATGAGAAACAGTTGAGCTACCTATAGATCATTTGCAATGTTCTGCAAAACATATTGAAATAAGTATAGATTGGATGCATACCCAAGACTGGCAGTATTGTCACTGAATAGCAATGCTTAAGTGTTTTTCAATATTTCAGATTGTAGTTCCACCTTTACCAGGAAAAGCATTAAAAAGGCAACTACCCTTCCGTGGAGACGATGGGATATTTGAAGAGGAGTTTATTGAAGATCGTAGAAAAGGTAGGTGTTTTAGTTACCTAAATATGTTATCATTTCGATGTGTAAACACAATATAACTGTTTTTTCCCCTATTCAATTGAATAATGCATTCATTGTAATAGAATCTTAATGATCACTTTCAATTAATTCAGTCTGCTAATTTTACAATCATTAATTGAAAAAGTCTGCTCTAAATAAACAGAATAATTTGAAAAGAATAATTTAGAGGTCAATCAATAATTAAAACATATTGCTTAGCTTAGGCATATTGAACCATCACTGTGTTCTATCATCTAACTCTCTTTCAGGACTAGAAGTATTCATAAACAAGATAGCCGGCCATCCGCTCGCACAGAATGAGCGGTGTCTTCACATGTTCCTTCAGGAGCCGACCATTGACAAGAATTATGTCCCCGGAAAGATCCGGAACACATAATGACTGAGTGAGCTTTGATGGACAAGCTGTTTATGAAATGAGTGTAGCTTTGGTACTTTTAACTGATTCAGAACTACTAGCCCAATGTATAGAATATTCAAATATTCAAGTATGATTCGAAACACATAGACTATGTTTGAATTACGAATTTCAAACAAAGACTGTGCTTGGATTACGAATTTCAAACATAGACTGTGCTTGGATTACGAATTTCAAACATAGACTGTGCTTGGATTACGAATTTCAAACATAGACTGTGCTTGGATTACGAATTTCAAACAAAGACTATAATATGGATTTCGAATTTTGAACGAAATTCGAATAATAATCTTGATACAAAACATAAAATTTATGTTGTGTTGCCTGAGTTTGTAATAGTATTGTTTTTCAATGAGTTTTTAGTAAGTGCTATTTTAATGAAATATATTCATCATCAACTTATACCAGTTAACTGCTGGACATGTCTATAATAGTTTAGGTAGGTGAATTTTAGCTAGATAACATTTTGATGACATTACTAAACAATATCGGAAAGACCCAATACATTTTCCCATTAACAATAGTTATCGGATACAAAGGAAAAATAAACACGAATATAATAAATACGCCCCAAATTACGTCATCAAATATTGTAATTGGGCATCTCCACGTTCGGATCGTGATACGTAATAGATTGATTTAAACGTTATCACGTCCTGTTGGGACGTATTTCCCTTTGCGGTCGTTGAACTAATCTAAAATTCTCTGAGCTGCTTCGTAAACATCGTATTCTAGACTTAACAAAGTTAAAATACAATAGAATTTCGTTACATACATTTCGTGCAAAGTGCAGAAACATTAAAACCTTTAGTTAGTTTTCAAAATCAGAATCAATTAATCTTTATTGAGTAAAATCACAAAGTTCATTTAGAATCGTCTTATATACTAGATGATTCTAGGTGCCCGTTGAGAAGACCGGACCTAGAAGAAACGGCAAGAAATTACTATTTATTATAATAAAAACAGCAATTTGGTACTCATAGTACAACATTTGCTTAGTTTGGGAGTAGATGGCGTGGTGTGAATGTAATAATTTCATTTTTTTTTATAAATTAGCTCCAAGGGCATATTTTCTGTGCCTAAATACAACCTATTTAAGATTTGTCTAGTAAAAACCACGTAACATGATTCATAAACAAACTATATTAAGAATTCAATTTATTCTTTACGCATTATTAACTCAGCTAACAGCAGTTACATACTTGCGTTGTTTGATTTACCGCAACTTTTGCCTTTTCAGTAGCCTCAGTTATTATTAGTAACTAAATTACAAGAAATCTGTTTTCACTTGCAAAAAATAAATTGATAGGTAATTAATATAATATACCTACATTTAATTCTTATGTAAAATTCTTCAATTATTATTATGTATTTGTTGAAACTACACTCATTTCTTAAACAAAAAAACCTGAATGTTATTGCAATTGTGACAGATGGATATTATATTTTATAAATAACCATTTTGAATTAGATTATCACAATTTGCAATAATTTTCCGAGATTATAAATTATACACTGATTCAACTTTAGGACAGCACACCATTCCACAAAGTAATATATATTTTTAAAAATACATTAAATAAGCATGGTTTGTTCTACAACTATATTTTATCAATGTCTCTCCGCATTTTGGGTTCAATTTTCAAAAACAATAATATAATAAATGTTCGTTTGAATGTAACTATTTATATAAAAATAAATGTCAGTATATTCGTTAATTAATCACAACTTAGAATAAGAAGTTGATTTGCTGAATAAAGTTATAATAATTTGATTATATGTATATTTGTATAAATCTTTGAGCTAACTTAATCCCATTGTTAAAATAATGAAATTATATCAAAATATGTAGTTGTAGCATAAACTGTGTTTTTTCAGAATGGACATGGTCTTAATCATAATTTAGAACAAAATTTAATATAATCTAGTTATTGTTTTTATTGTAAGCAATACTTATTATTGGAATTGTTATAAACATATTTGTATCCATGCTAGTTGTAACTAATTGATGTGGATTGCAATTGTTTTAAAAAGTTTGTAAATCTCACTATTATTATATGAAATTTTACTTTTATTTTGATAAGTTTACTGTATTTATTGGATTGGCTCGACTGTTTTTGATTGAATTGTGTCGCGTTTCGTACAATTTGTACATTCTACCCCAGCCGCAGATTAAAAAAAACAAAAATAACTATATTGTAAATCTTTAATTTGTTTATGCATGAAAAACGTCCTGTTTGTGGCGGGGGATGAAAAATCTAGTTAGAAATAAACTTAGCTATTATAATCTTGATGTTTTAAATGTAAAAAACGAGCGTTAGTTGGAAATTGGGGCTAAAAAGGTCTATTGCATCAAGTAGTAATTTACTTTATAACTTGATGACGTAGACGTGTTTTTAATTGTTTTCTTTAGAATATAACTATCAACTGATATCACTAGGTGATGTTAAGAGCGTTTCACAAAACTTACTGTGGATTTGTTGTAGACAATTGACTAACAAAATCGTATTCCCAGTGCTGGGAATCTCAATAATTGTCAAATGGATCTAGTAACTTGTCTACAACTCATAAAAACTAAGTTTGAATTTGTATTATGTCGATCATAATAGGATAAATAAATTTGCTATCATGTCAATCATCTTTCTTTTATTCCCCATTTTTTAGTTACATTCAATTGTTAGAAAAATTAGACATTAGATAAGAGATGATTAGATATAAGTTATATATTTTACGACTGAGAGAGAACTAATGTATCTATGCATTTTCTTTTTCTAACAGCCAAGTAATTAGGATCATTTGGTTCAATATTCGCCCTCGAAGTAGCTCGAATATGAATGAATATTTACTTATATCCAATAAAAAACGTTCTGATAAAATAATAGGACATAAAAACAAAAAATTAGCTTTAGTACCTACCTAGTAACAAAACAGACGAAGTACAACAATTAAAAAAAACAGTATACTTTCATATAATTTATTTAAATACCATAAAATCGCCTCTACATTACTACCAATAGCTAAACACCGTTTAAAATAGGTACAAACTCATTTTGTTTCACTAACGGCCGGTTTCTCGAACGATGATCAACGAAAAAATCAAATAATTACTATGTGTCAAACTCGAATCAATCGTGATTTGGGTTTCCAGAAACCAGCCGTAAGAATATTATGCAGTGTTCAGTGTGAGGCGATTATAAATGAAACCGCTAGTTCCCACTATCAGTGTCAGTCTTAGGTTTGATTATGGACCGGCTGATGCGGCCCGCATTGGGCACCGACTCGTCTTGCCGCCACAGCTTCTGGCCTCTGATCTCGATCTCCTCATGCCATGCTCCTTGGGTCTTCCTAAAACACAGAACTTATATTTGGATGTGCGTTTGACTAGTCTGTTAGAGATTTGGGTCTGTATTTTGGAAAGGCAAGACCTTAATCAGTTTAAAATAAAAAACCAACTCATTTTGCAATCAGTAGGCATTTTTTTTTATATAAAAAAAGCCGAAATTGTTTATCTAAATAGGTACTGTTTTTACAAGTACCTTCCATGTACATGTCCAAATCCGAGGATTAAGTATGGCTATTAATTTAAACCCTCTAAGTACCTAAGATTACCTGTATTTATTAACCGAGGAACTAAAACATGCAACATTCACACAAACATAGCCATAAGCATACCGGTGCATACTTTTACAGACTAGGTTATGAATCTTGTCGGTAGTTAAGAATAGGTTAGATACCTACATGCAGTTATCGATAAGCAGCTTTTGCAGCAGTAACAAACAGCAGCACCACGATATATAGAAAATGTAATCTGCGGTTATTTATCTTGTCGGTAGCTAAGAATAGGTTAGGTACCTGCAGTTATCGATAAGCGGCTGCGTGTTGGGGAATACATTCTGCAGCAGCAACAAACATGGCAACACTACGACTGACAGGAATTGTATTTGTTCAGCTGGCTGGTTGATACGACGCCGGCGGTCCATCATGCTCAGTGGAGTGTAGCCCATTTGACGTTCACGATCGCCCTAGCAAGGGCAAAGAATGAGTACCTACTTGTTTAAACTTCAATGGATAAAACCTAGCAACATTTACTTAAATAGGGCAAAAATCGTTGGTGAACTAGGTGTAGTAAAAATACATCGGTCTAGTCCAGCGTTTTGTAAATGAAAACAAAAAACATGCAGTCGAATAGATAACTTTTTTGAAGTTGGTTGAAAAGAAACGGTTTTTTTTTAACTTGGTCTGTTCTACGCTTAGGTATAGGCACGTTGTCTAAAATAAAATATAATATAAATTATTTGTTCTTATTTTTACTTGATCGTAAAACTCTTCGTAAACAGATTCAGCGATCGCCTTAGAAACTCCAAACGGTTTGCAGCAGCCGGACAAATCGCTGGTCGTCATCAGAATGCCCTGAAAAAAAAAAAAGGTAGCACTCCGGGAGTGCCGGCAGAAGTGAAAACTTCAATATTAACGTTGTGGTTCGATTCCCGCCTTAGGATAAATGTTTGTACGATCTGCAAATATTTATTTCGAGTGTTCTGGGTATTAAAAAAAAATCTACTACTTATGTAATGTATTGTAGTCTTCTAGTCAGGGCCGAGCCGACACCCCCCAGCGCCTGTGTGCGAAATCTTTGAAGCGCCTCTTTTTTTCACGAATCTTCATGTTTTAGCTCATGTTTTTTTTATTATTTGTTAATATTGACCGAAATAACCAGTTTTATGTACCTAGATAATATCTTCTTAAATATGTAAATTTTGTTTTTGGAGCTAGAACTTACTTTGCGTCACACGTAGAGATGGGCGGCGGGTATATACCCAATCTACCCATTTGGGTAAATACCCAGGTAATCGGGTATGTACCGATTGCACCGATTTGGGTGGGTGCTCAAATCATTAAAAACAAAGTATGTAAATCTGTACCAGCATCTCCTACGAGAAGTACCTTATAACATTTTTTCATTAAATGTATATTATCAAGGTTTACAGATTTAGTATTTTTTTGTATGGAAATCAATGTTTATGTAGCTTTGATTTCAAATAATGAACTGTATTAAGACTAATGAAATAGTTTTACTTTAAATGACACTTTGAATCATTTAAGTTTGAGGAGAATTTATATCGACCAAGCATCCAACAATCAAATACGATTGTTAATCCTGATTTTCGTTTTATCCAATGGGGTAATCTATTCCTACATGAACATAACACAAGCTTTGCTTGGGGCTAGATGATGTTGTGTAGATTGTCCAGCATTATTTATTTATTTAATGAAAATGGTGTACCTTCAGCATCCTTCGATGCGAGTTATCAGTCCAATCGAAGCAGTGCTCAGCCAGTAAGGGAGTGAGCTGGGCTCGCAGTTGGAAGTACACAGCTAGATCAGTGCAAAGTATGTCGTATTTGATCTCTTCGAGTATGCGGTCCCGATCGGAAGTTGGCAGCTTGGCAAGAATGTTTTTATCCTGCAAGTTAGACCGAAACAAAACAGAGAATATAATTATATGGGACCTAGATTGCTGATAAAATACTTTTTTCTATAATTACATACCTAACATAACGTCCTCCTACCTAATCTTTTTCGATCACGGCGAACTCAATCTATATCATGATCCCACATATACAAACCTTTAGAGTACTTATGTAAGTGTTGTAACCTATATAGTACCTACGCTGAGAATCGAACCCCAGATATACAGCATGGCAAGCCGAGCTACTTCCAACTGAGCTGTGACGACTGAAAAGAGTGCTGATGCAGTTTACATTCCTTTGAATTACAAATAAAATTACATAATACATAATAACATCCAGACATAGAACATACATCAATGCTATTGGTGGGAATTTAACTCACGACCTACAGTAAAACCACGAGAAAGCAGAGAGAGCTAACTAAGTAGTTAATTTCTGTGTATGAAGTTATGTATTTCTTCTTCTTGTGTATAAAGCTTATTCTATTCTTCTATTCCTGTTAGATACCTCAATAATCTTCTTCGCCAAGAAGTAATGGTGATATTCCAGCATTGAAGACTTGTACATATTTGCTAGAGGATGCTTGCAGAGGGTAAGGAAGTTGTTATTGAACCCTGGATGGTCGAGGTCATGGCACAATCCTGACAGCATCAGTCCTGCAGTCTAGAATGATGATAGATTAAAAAAAAAGGTAGCACTCCGGGAGTGCCGGCAGAAGTGAAAACTTCAATATTAACGTTGTGTTTAATTATAAGTATAAAAGTACTATCATTTATGAGGTAGAATACAATGTTTATGTTTTTATTTTTTTTTATTTTTTATTTTTCGCCCTGTGCCGCCTAAACAGAGCAGCACACTCAGGCACGGTAGAAAGAGTGGGAGATACTAGTTCCTCTCCCTTCCCCTCGATCTTACGCTTTTTCGATCAGCATCACGTGACCCTGACGCGAGTTTGAAAGTTTTTACCCACCCAGCGCCGCTAAAGAAGTTTTCACTTCAAAACTCTATTGAACACACAAAGATATACCTACTTTGAATAGATTGGGTGTAAAATGAGCGGCGTTATCGACTAAAAGCGATTTATTTCAGACAACTTAAATGGACAAGAATATAAGATGGCGGTATAATCATCTACATCGACCTATATCAGTCCACTGCTGAACGTAGGTCTCTCCCAAGACGCGCCACTGAGCCCGCTCTTCGACTCTGCTAATTCTGTGGTACATTCCGCAGAAGAGAGTCTTACTTTTCAAGATTTTGAATCTAATGTTGTCCCATAATTGATGAGCATCACAGCATGCGTGAAAAAAACAACTTGGAAAAAAATACAAAGAGAATATGATATTGTAGAATCGCGAAAAAAAGCTTACCTCTACAAAATCAAAGTACCCATTATTATTGACCAGCACCAGAAACATGGTGTGCGTAAAACAGAAAGCATGCTCAGCGTTGTGGTAAGGATTGTTCCTATAGCATCGCAGAATGGTCAGCGCGAAGTCAGCTAACTGTAGTCTATCGAAGTTCCGATCCGCGAAGGTTTCAGTGTACATATAGCAGACTAGACCGGGCATATCCTCTTTGCTGCCTTCACTGATGTGATAGTCAAAGCTGAAAACATAGGAGTTTCTAGGAAATTGAATGGGATTTAAAGATTTACACACAAATATCACTAAGTATATTAAAAAAGCCACTTACGCTTTACGTCGCTATAGTACTACCTACTCTACTAAGTATTTACTAATATTATAAAGTAAATGCAAGTTTAGAAGTCAGAACTGCTGGTAAGATTCAACTCAAAAAGTAGTTTGTAACCTGGATTAACACATTCTTTTTATCGCGAAAAAGAACAAGAGACGTAACGAAAGCCGTCGAACTCGCAGATAGATGTGAGAGGTCTAAATATGATGTCATTTTCAATAAAAGTTTCGCTGTAAGAGATCTGCTATATAAAGATCTGATATACATGACATATAACACAAACATAGGTAATTCTTTCATGCATGTGTTAGTAAAAGCCTCTAGCAAGCTTTAGACAAGTAAGAAACTATACAAACCCCAATATATAACCTTTTAAAGTTAGCCGCAGGTAAAACAATACCATTGGTTTCCATGAGCTCATCTACATCATGTTTACACGGCTTAAGATGAAGACTCATGAGCTGACTATAAACCTTGTTTAAGTTCTCATGGTAGATTTTCTTCTGCTGCATATTGTAGAAGTGGACGATAAGAGAGCAATAGCTGATGAACACCTTGAATATCAGTTCATCTTCCACATTAAATGGCTGGCCATTTGTCTTGTTCGTGAGTTGAACTACACCTGGAGAGAAGATCTAGTGAACTGCTGGTTAAAATGAAGCTGGAAACACTTGTTGCCTTCGCTTTTGGAAAGTTGAAGTTATTTAAGTTCCAGGTCTTATTGAGGAAACTGGCATGTCCTTACCAGAAAGAGCTTAGAAGACACAAACCATACCATTAACACAAAGAAGTTAGTGTACAATAGTTCTGGTTCGTTTAGATTCTCCACAAAAATATGGCCTAGAAAAGGAGAGGGAGTAAGGAACTCACCAATAACCCCATCCTTGTCCATAATAGGCGAGACCAGGCAGGATCTTACAACAGTTCCAGTTGTAGGATCGATGTCTTTCACGAAACGAGTGTCTTTGTACGCGTCTCGGATATTCAGGAGCTCGCCTGTTTTCGCCACCAGACCCACTGGAGTCTGCTCTTGGCTTATACTGGAATTAACGGTTTATTAAACCTGCGTACTTTAAACTTTGATTTGAGATGGTTGCTTGATAAACATCACTAGGTACATAAAGCTAGAGCGTTCAACAACAGGCCAATCAATATGCAATCAATTTTCATTCCCAAGTTTACTCTTAAGATATTAGTTTAAACAGTACAGTAAAACACCCTTCAGAACGGCTTCTTAGGCTCTTTGTATAGATATATTACTTTACAGTTTAGTCCCTAAGTTGACATCACACCCTTTTTAAGGTCAGTTACAAATAACCATAGACTTACTTGACTTTAACCTTCTTTCTCGGCATGGTGGTCTTTTCCGAGGCCCAACCATCGTCCCACATATCTGCGTATTTATGCTCGCCCATGTGCTCGCGGTCAATGATGAAGAAACTGCTGCGCATTGCTCCCATGAAGGATTTTCCCACAGCCTTGGTTGATAAGCAAATTTTACTATTTAAGTGTGTGATGGTATATAGACGTGCGGTCTGCTCATTTTGGTTCTGGGTATGACGGGCCATCCCTACTCTCGAGCCGAGAGTCGTCTCTCGGATATCCATACAAAAATAAGAGGATATCCGAGAGACGACTCTCGGCTCGAGAGTAGGGAGTTTTAAAATGCATCCTCGGACTAAGCACTCTTGACGCTTGACTAAGCCACAAGAGTATCTGTCAAAAGGATTTTTGAGACCTTTTGACCACTTGTCTTAAGTGTGATGTGTCAGGTGTAGGTACCTATATGGAATCCGGACCTTAGATACCTATCCTGTGACAACAACTGTGATAAGGGAAAAGCTACGAAATTCTGTAATTTTTCGAGTCTATAATTCATAGTCTAAACCTGTTACAAACCAAAGTGTTTGCTTTGCCCTGCAGACGCACAGAACTTACCAGCATATCCGTCAACATAGTATCAATAGATGCCAGATCGCAGAAGTAGTTCTGCAGCAGAGACCGCAGTTCCATGTTGAGATGGGCTGTCTTCTGCAGGATTATACGAGCTTGAGCTTGATGCACTGCCGCTCCGGCCCAGCACGCGACACTTACTACCGTGTACACTGTGTTCTATCACAAAAGTGTTTATTTAGGATCCAATTGTCGTAGCAAATCGCTCTAGCCCTAGCGGGATATTCAATTTTTTTTTTGGGTTTTTTTTTATTGCGGCATTTGCGGCTGAACTGTTATATCTTTTACTACATAGTTTAATATAATGAACCAATCTCAAAAATTTATACAGGGTTACACAGAAAATTATTGTTTATGTTCGCAATATAGCTTAAACAAGTTTAAGGTATTACAGTTCAGCCGCAATAAAAAAACCCTAAAAATTTGAATTTCCCGCTAGAGCGAGAGGTATCACCTCTACTGGACAAAACACCATTACTTACACTAGTCTCTGCTTATACTGAACTTCTTGGTAAACTTTTTTTAAAACGCTTTACCATAATCAAACCTGATGTTAAGTGGTTAAACACAATCAAGGGTGAATGAATATCATTGCGTCAGATATACGTTCGAGAACCGTTAAATACTTCATCACGTTTGGCAAAGTCAACTTTGAATCAAGAGCCTAATACGAGCCAAAATAATTATGATTGTGTAGATACCAACATTATCATAAGCCTCGGCAAAGGTCCTGTAAAGCTCCAAGACCGCATAACATTCTCCATCTGGCTTCACAATGGGCATGCATAGCGCTACTTTCGCGTCCACCCATTTCAGACCATCAGCGAAACGTCTGTCGCGAGGGACGTCTTCCAGAAGTAAGTACTCCTTGGTAAAAGCTACGTGCGCTGCTGCCACTTTACCTTCCTCTGTGGGAGAATGCTCATCCTTACCATCATTAATTCATCAGCCTATAAATGCCAAGAACTTAGGCCTTCTCCATTGATTTCCAGAAATAACTATTCTGGGCCGCGCGGTCATAACAAGACTGTTATTGACTGAACCGTAACTTAACAGTTTAATTATATACCTACCCAACCATCCAATGTTACAATTGCTGTCGTTTTGGACATACAAAGTTACAGTGTAGGTCTATGCCTCGCTGCTTTAAGCTGTTGTGTGTGGCTTCAGCGCTGAGGTATTAATGGTCATAGACACCTTATAATATTAAAAAAACAGGACGTGTATAATTAATCTAATTTATTAAAACTGTTGTATTCAAAAAGTTAGGTAGTTTAAAATAGGTTAGCCAAGAAACATCACGTCTTACCGATAGGAATATTGACTTCATGTCGCTCAGGATTCTTCGTGTTTTGGGGCATCAACACTATTTCATTCTTTACGTTATCCACAATATATAGGAATACACCTGTAACGGTCTGACATATTCAATATAGGAAATATGCTGAAGTTAAACATGAAAACTGGTAGACAGGTATCAAGAAAATACATAGGTAGGTACCTACCTAATACTAAGTAGTCAATAGGCTTACCAGAGCTTTCAGATACAGTCTTAAGAACATTGGCAGTTTCAAACAGCAACGAATCCAGATCAACAGTGTCCTCCAAAAATACATTAAACCTGTTTATATCCAGATACCTTCCCGCCTTTTCTTCGTCTTCTTTAACACCTTTCCGCTCTATCTGAGCATATGGAGCGATGACTCTTCTTGTGACTTTGTCGAGTAGTTCAGATGGAACCAGAAAGTGAGAGTGGACCTTTCCCATGTTTGACTTCCGTGCTTCATCCTGGTTGATGGTGTCTAGTCGACTTTTCATGGACTTTGCGTTCTTTGGCGTGGGGTCATGCATCATCGGGAAAGCAGAGATAGTCTTATTTACCTATTGTGCTACCGTGTCACAACAACTGACAAGTAGGATGCCAACTCAAACAAAATATTTGTCAGGATGACATAGAGGCTTCATATGTAAAAAGGTTTTACACTAAGTACTACCAAGGAGAACCTTACCTTCTTTGAGTAATTTGTAATAAAAATGTTTTGGGCCAAGATAGGCCCTTTTTTAATATATCTACAATATACTTCTTCGTCTTTATATTACCTCCAATAGAGGTTTACAACATTAGAGGTCAAATTAAAGATTTAATCAAACTTTAAACTTATATTAAATTATTATGAGCATTTAGATAAAAAATCTCATTGATCATGTACATTCTTAATTCAATAAATTTTGTAAACACTAAATAAACTTAATACTGAACAAACCTTTCTTTCCATTTTCATGTCCACAGCTGAACATAGAAATCCTACATTTTTATTATTTTTGATATTTTGATTAGTGTGATGCTTATCAAATGCAATAACATGAGAGGACCAGATCAAAATTTGCTATAGTATTTCATTTTAAGTAATATATTTTCTTTGCAAATGTTGCTTTTAAGCAACAAAGTCCATTGGTTAATTGATTGTTTTAATTATTTTCATAAATTTTCTCTAATGAAGAAAATTTTATATTTTTTTTGCCAAAATTTTGCCTTTTGAAAAACAACATCTTGTGCACATTTCTTGGATCAATGGGTTTGTGTATTTTTTATGACTCCATCTTTTCAAGATGGCTCCTGCTCTAGGTATTACCAACATAATCTACAAAATTCAAAAATTCTTTTTTTTTAATATGTTATGTTATGAGCAACAGCCTTACCCATTGTCATTTCATTACATATCTTAATATAAAACCTAAAAAATTGTTTTAAAATATCAATTTCATACCACTGCAAGCTGAAAACATAGCTACTCTTTTGTTCACTGAGATGTACACCTGTTAGATCCTATTTATACATATTTCACTTGAGCGCTTATCAAATAGTCTTCACACTGGTTTTTAACAGTCAACCTGTGTCCGATCAGTATACCGATCAAATATAATGTCCTGAATTGCTGCCACCAACCCAAAGTCCTTCTCCGTTACTGACTGGGGTAAGGTTAGCAGGGGGACAATGCACAATACACCCCATTGCGAGACGTCAGTGCAGATCTTATTCCCCCATTTAGAATTAGAATGTCCTGAATCACTATGGCCATGTTATAGGTTTTTTCTCTTTTTTACAGGGTGGGATTTCATGCGCTGCTGTATCCTGAAAAATAAAGAAATAAATGATCATAAAGATTAACACAATACAAATGTTTTTTTCTTTTTTTTATATGGCCTCTGCTCATCAATAGGAAAGGCGCACAACACCAACAAATAGGTGCTACCAAACTAAACTGTAGTTGTTGTTGATGAAAAATGTATTTTAGTTAGTAGAGACTATGCCCCAGAACTATGGGCACAGTGAAATGCATCATGGCAAATTGTTTGGACGGGTAACTCTTCTTGATCGCACTAACAATGTGTATGTAAAATTCTCATATAGAAGTCTAAATTGGAAGAATTTTAATACATATATACTTACAGAATCTATAGACATTTTCCGTTTACTATTTAAATCAGCAACTAAACTATCTATCTTAATCCTCTTCATATGACCAGAGAGGATGTCTGGCGGAGGTTTTATTCGATCACAGTTTGAGCGGGAAACTTTATTGCACTGATTTATATTTGTATATATTTCATTGTTACAAAAAACATTCAATTTGGTCACAGTTTCAGGACTACAGTGTCTTGTTTTGTTTAGCACTTTTCCTCTGCCAGAATCTCGGTATTTCCTCTGTCCATATGGTAGACAATAGTTCCGAAATAGTTCGATTAATTCACATCGCGACATTCTTTCAATATGTTCAATATGCAGGTGTCTCTGTAAATAATGGGACCGGTTAACTCCGAGCTTTGAACAGAACTATTTTTAGTTATTTTACGAACCTCCTGTATGATATAAATCAATTGTTCATTACTCAATAGCTCTGGATAAAGTAACATTTCAGATGTTACGGCCATAGCGGCTATATTGTCACAAGAATAAACTAAACTATATAAAAATATGAAGCATTTCTTTCTTCTTGTAAATAATTGGAATGGAAACAAAACAAACAGCTGCTTTTTGTAGTTATAATTTCAGAACTTCACTGTCAGCCTTGTACTTTAGTCAATGTCGTATCAACTCGAGCGTTGCCAGAAGGTTACTTTTGTAACCTTTTAGGTGATTTTTAACTCCGTCAGGTTACTTCTAGGTTACACTACACAAAAGGTTACATTTAGGTGATTTTTCGGAATTTCCGTGGAACGGAATGCTTTTTTGGTTTGTATGTACATAAATATTCTGTGGCAGTGGTGAACCATAGACTAAAATTGTTTTACTTGTTGTACAACTCTTCAAACACACCACACACCTTTCTCTTTCACACCAATGCATAAGTCACACGTCCGTTACACTTACTCGCCCGGTCCATTCGGACGGATTTGATCGTATCCTGTCGGCCGATCGTCGTGAGTTTCCTACAGTGTTTTTTGATTGATGAGAAGTTTAAATTTCGTTCGAAGTTTAGTTTTATAAAGAAAAACAGCTGAAAACTTGGTAAGTGTTCTACTAGCAGGTACATATAACTACGCTAGTAAGTAATTCGTTTGTTTTGCTTTCCTTCGCCTGCCTGGATCCCTTGTTGTGTGTGGTGTGGTTGTGGTCCACAAAGCCATCTAGTATACCTACCTACTTTGCAAACTAAAAGAAAGTCTAAACTGAAATAAATTTAACTTGGTTGGGTTCCCACAATTACGCCGCCTAACCACAGTAAGTAGGTACATATGTGTATGTTTTCCAATTGGTTTGTTTGGCTTTTTCTGGCTGAAGCAATGATGTTATTGTTTTTTATGCAGATGATAATAAATGTCTATAAGCCGGCGAACTTAATTTTTAAATTTTATTTTAAACTGTTCTTATTTATTTTATTAAAGGTACCTACATAACATTTAAAAAAAGTTCACCGGCCCATAGACATATTATCTGCCCTTTTGAGCCGAAGGCGAAACATACCGTGTTACCTTACCTTATGTTTTACCCACAAAATGGGAAATATTTTTTTCGCAATGAATTTAATTTTTCTAAATATTTTTTCATTTATATCAAAAAGGACAATGCCCAATGGGCTATGGGAATCTGTACCAACTTACATCAATTTGAATTTACTCTCAAAGCCCTAATTTTTATTTACCTTTTCGCTACCAGCAATATTTTTTTCAATGTTTAACCGCATTTCAAAATATTAAAAAATGTATTTTATTTTATATCATGTTTGCCTTCTCAGCTAAAGCTTACTTGGCAAACAAGATTTTTATGCTCAATGTCCACTCACGAAAATAGGTGACAGCTGGGATCGGAACAAAATAGTTGACGTGCGGAAGGCTTAGTCCGAGCTTGCATTTTAAAACTCCCTACTCTCGAGCCGACAGTCGTCTCTCGGATGTCCTTGTATTTTTGTATGGATATCCGAAAAACGACTCTCGACTCGAGAGTCGGGAGGTACACGTATAAATCAAATATTAATATTGATGATGATTAGCTTTTGATGCAATCTGGTACAGGGTTTGGGCATGATTCTTTAGTGATGGTAAAATTAATACTCAAGTCTGTCATACAACATTACCTTACTTTCACTAATAACGTGGTGGGTTATTCATTTTATTTGTTTCTTTTCTTTTCATGACTGTAGTGGTGGTGCATGTTTTTGGCATGGATTTAATATAACACAATATACTAACAAATACTACGCATTCAGTCTAAAGAAATGGATAAATTTTTAGTATCTTCGATTTCGAACCCCAAACCATCTACTTCAAGGCAAGAGGAGAGAGACAGCGATCAAAACAATGATTGCGATAGTACTAATACGGGGCCTCCTCTATCAAAGAAACAAAAAAAACAACAACACCGTGATTTCAATGAAAAATGGCTCATAGATATTTCATTTAAAAATTGGATTTCTAAAAGAGAGCAAGAATGTGGTATTATTACTGCATATTGCAGTGTGTGCGATTGTGCTGTTATGAACCATAAACCAGCACTTGTCAAGCACATGCATACTGCTAAGCACATTCAAAATATTAACTCAAAAAGTAAAACTACGCCTATTGATATAATGCTCAAACCAACAAAAGAAGACGAATTAAAAAGAAGAGCAGAGCTTAAAATTTGTGCTTTTCTTGCACAACACAATTTATCGTTCTCCTTAGCAGATCACTTAATCCCATTTTTGGCGAATACTTTCACTGACTCTGAAATGATAAAAACGATTAATTTAGGAAGGACGAAAGCAACAAACGCAATAAAGACTGTACTTGGTCCCATATTAACTCAAGAACTCGTAAATAAGTTAATAAAAACTCCATTCAGTATTATAATGGATGAGACAACTGATATAAGTGTGAAAAAGCAATGTGCACTCACAGTTATATATTATGATGACGATGAAGATTCTGTTCGTACACAGTTTCTGGATATATATGAAGTGACATCTGGAAAAGCTAAAGATCTTACTGACAGTTTATTAACTTGGATTCAAGACCGACAGATACCGTTAAAAAATTTTGTGGGCTTTGCTTCAGATACAACTAATAGCATGGTCGGCCAAAATAATTCTGTGTTTAGTCACTTGAAGGAAAAAGTTCCACACATTGCATGTGTCAAATGCAGTTGTCACATGATCCATCTCGTTGCGTCCAAAGCGTGCCTTAAGCTGCCACGATCTGTCGAAGATTTATTAAGAAGCGTGGGCTCTCATTTTAGTCGCAGCTCTTCAAGACAAGATCAACTAAAAGAATTTCAAGATTTTTTCAAAGTAGATATACATAAAATTTTGAGTCCATCCATAACACGATGGTTGTCACTAGAAGCGTGCGTTAACAGAACTTTAGAACAATATGAAGTTCTCACAGAGTATTTCAAAGTTAATGTTTTTGATGACCCTAGTAAAATAACAGAAGATATTTTAACAACTTTAAACAATAAATTCACCAAAATGTACCTGGAATTCATGTCATATGTTTTGAGCCTTTTCAACGATTTTAACAAATTATTTCAGTCCGATAAACCATTGTTGCACCAGGTAAAACCTGAGGTTTACAAGCTAATTAAAACAATAGCCTGTAATTATATGCAGCTTCAATATTGCAAAACCACTGACGCCTACAAATTAGAGTACTGTAATCCACGGTTTTTTACACCGCTTGAGAAAATTTACCTAGGCGTGTCAACTCAGGAATCTATTAATGAGATTGAAAAAGAAGTTCCAGCACCCAAAACGCAGATAACTGAATTTAGAAAATCATGTTTGTCATTTTATATTGAGGCAATCAAACAGACCACACAACGTTTTAATTTTTCCGACCCACTTTACGAAATAATAGAACAAGTCACAGATCCTCAAAAAGCGCAATCATTTGAGACAAAAGACCTTACTTTTATCGTCAAAAGATTCCCAAATATAAAAAATGATTTGAATCTCGAGGAGCTAAATAAGGAATGGAAAATGCATGCCCTGTTGGATTTTACTCATTTAAATTTGTCTCCGTATCTGCAAATTGAGGAATATTGGAAAAAAGTATTCAAATTGAAAAACATTTCAGGAGAGCCACTATTTCCTTATTTAAAAAAAATTATAATACTTTTGCTGGTCCTACCATTTTCTAACGCCAGCGTGGAACGCGTTTTTAGCCAGCTCAAATTAATAAAATCTGACAACAGAAATAGGCTTGCCACTGAAACAATATCAGCCTTGATGGCTACCAAAGCAAACATACATAATGCCATAACATTTGAGCCAACAAAATTGATGCTCAATACCAAAATAAAATATAAGAAGGATGGGGAAAGCGAAGAAGGTACTGCTCGATTACTAATTTATTGTTTATATGTGTACCTAACAGTGTTAATTAATTCAGCTGCATGATTTTATCGGTATGCAATCTGTAAGAAAGGTTGTAAGTGCCTGCACACCGCGTTTTTTAAACGCGCCGTCGTCGCACGTTTGTTTCAATACAGACGCAATATGCACGCGATTCTGACAGAGCCCGTCTGACTCGCGTTCATATCGCATCTGTATTGCAACGAACGCGCGTCGACAACGTGTTTAAAAAACGCGGTGTGCGTAAGCCCTAAGATCCTATACTTTTTATTTCATTTGTAAATTAAATCTTTTGCCTTTCAGTGTCAGGTGTTCAGAAGAAGTAGATTTTGTTAATATTAAAATACAACTTATGTATAAAGGAAGAAACTTTATAATTATTACTACCCATAATTCTGTAAGTATAGTTTTTTTATGCCATTTTGTTACCTACAATGCATAAGGTTACTTTTCCTATAAAAAGGTTACTTTTTTGTACATTTCAGGTAACTTTTGTCAAGACCTCGCTGGCAACACTCGATGTTCAATAATGACCAACAGCAATTCTTCCTTCCTTATGATATTATATTCTGTGGTTCTAGCATGCTATTCCCGCACATAGCACATCACTAGAATATTTTTTCAATGTTTTTTTTTAGTTGGCTATGATTTTTGTTTGAATCGGTCGTGTTTGTGATTTGTGTGCTTCGATTGTTTGCTTTTCTATTTCCTAACGTTATAATTTAGTTTCTATAGCTCTTTTGTTAAAAATATTTTACAAGGTGCAGTAATTTTGTGTTAGTTTTGTCGTGCCTCTCAATTCCTCTACCCCGTCTTTTTGTGCAGCGTTACAGTTGATTTTTATATTAATTTAACGTGAAAAGCAGTGATTTGCGTTTCTAACATAATACAAGCGCAAATGCAAATAGTGTGTGAAGTTTCGATGACAGGACTGATCGAGGAGAGTGCGAGAGCGCGGTGGGACTATGTTGTTTCTGAGTGCTATAGCGATCGGTATGATAACTGGTCTGCAGAATGTCACCACCGACGTACCTTCCAGCACTGACGTGACGGAGGTGTCGGCCGAAGAGTCTACCACCATGGGGCTGGTGGAGACCACCAGGCTCTCGGGGCAAACGGCAGATTTCGTGAACGTAACGCTGCAGGAGCGACCGTCTATGTGGGACCTGTACTTGAACCACTGCCCGAAATGGAGGCCTGTCAATCACGTATTTTTCCAAGTGGCCAACATATTTTTCCTGTTCTCGTTCCTAGCACCGCACACACCAAGTGGGCTGATCTGGCTGCGGGCGGCTCTGATGATTGGTTGTGCATTCTTTGGTCTGTGGGCGATGACAATAGAGTGTTTTTTGGATGCTGTGGTGTGGAACAGTGCGTTTGTGGTGATCAACTTTGTGTACTTTGCTGTTCAGTTGTATCTGATGCGACCAATTAAGTTTCACAAGGAAATTGAAGAGGTAATAAATTATTTTGCATTAGCAGATTAAATAAAACATAATATTAAAAACTTCTTGATTGATGACTTCTATCTAAAAAGCACAGAGTATTCCACTTGAAGTATGAAGAAGTTCTCAAACTTGATACTTGAAGTATAATGAACCATAGTCTAACAGTGGACTTCTATAGGCTCATGTGATGATGATTGAATACTTCAACTTATTGATGAAATTAGTTAAGTTCAATTAACATCAACTTTACTTACTTAATCTACTTTGCTCATAATAATGACCGTTAAGTTTCTGGAGATATCATTGTTTCAGATTTATTCTCTTAGAAACCCATTAGAGCCAAAAATTTGTCACAAAACAAAATAGTGTAACAACTTGACTACCAGTAGGTACACACACACAGTAAATTACAGGATGCTCAGAACTATTATTTACTTGAACTTTATTTTTATAACTATTGAACTTTAAGGATATATAAAGTAGGGAAGTAATCTGTAGCACATTCATTCATAGTTACTTTAATGCACAATACTCCAAAATTTTGTTTTCAAGGTAGTAATTAAGAATATTAATTATTCTATAGCTAGTCTCCTTATATAGCATGTACCTACTTATTAATCTAATCTTTAACACTTTTAAATAAACTAAGAGAATCTAAACAGTACTTTTAATATTTCCAGCATTTTATAGTATAAAAATTATATCTATCTTTTAGACTCAGATAGACCAATACAATCCGAAAATATATTTTTTTGCACAGCATATTGCACAGTTTACAAAGACGGGTACCTAAGCTATTGTAAAACTCTGCACAGCTTTGTTTTAGCAGCTTTTAAAGCAGGTACAAAGGATGAATCACATTGGTTTCGAAAGTCGATATACGGAGTGGGCATGCTTTAGTCTGCGTGCAGCGCTTACGCGGTCCAAGGTGTTGGTGGAAAGCGACTTAATAGCTCGTAAGCTAACAACGCCTTAGCTTCGGGCCTTTGCGTCGGGCCTTTGGGTCAGACGGACGAATTGAATATTTAAACTGATGTGCACTAAAATATTAGTTAGATAAGTACATTAAAATTGTGATATTAACCCCCTATCTTAAAAAAAGTTAACATTCTTCTTCTTCTTATCGTGTCGATGCTACAACTGTATTTTGTCGTAGCATCGTGTTGTAAAGATTAGCCAGACTAGACACTGCTTTGCCGTGCCTAGCTGTTACCGGTGTGCGCCACGAGGAGGCTCTTTCTATACACCCCAAGTTAACGTTGACTTTATGTCATCGTAACGTATGGTAATTAATACATCAAGTCTGCGCTAACATTTTATAAGATAGACCGTAAAACGTTGTAAGTTCAGTAAATAAAGGCTTAATAATAATAAAGTTAACAACATGATTTTAATACGTTTGAGGGTAGTTAGTTAACGAAATGACATCCTTTGATTTATTCATTTGAATGTGTATGTTTTAATAGATATGGCAATAGAGTTGTCATTGGGTCGTTAAATAGTATTTCCGACAAACAGTAAATAAATAAAATAAAATTTATAACTCTGTGGTGCTTTAATGCTGTAGTCCTTTGTATTAATTTATTTCAAAGTGAAAATATTTATGCACATTGCTTATACAAACCGCCAACAATATTTAGTTTTCTAGTTTGCAAAATCGCTACTAGCTTTTAAATTGAGCCAGCCAAAGGGGTGCCGCATTCAATCCGAAGTTGCATAACAATAAGTCACCCACAACACCACGCGTTTGCACACCGTTATATTATATTTGTTCATATACAACCTGCTTCAGTTTTATTTCTGCAGGTAGACTTAAAAAAAAATCTACCTCTCTCTTTCATACAACTTCTCGATTTTCATGGGACTTTTTTTTTTTTACTTAAAATAGTGAAATGTAGGCCTGTAGAAGCCCTTTTAAACGTACTATGTGGCAACCCTGAGGGAAGATTTTTTTAGTTGTGGCCCACGCTCCTTAGAAAATTGCCCAGTCTCCCTTGGACAACGATCATGACGGACAGATGAACGACGTATAGAAATCCACAAACAAGCTATGTACCTGGAGAAAGATTTAAGTGCTATAGTAGGCAAATGCTGGAATCGGTTATTTAGATTCTGTTTAAAAATGAAGATTAATCAAATTTTAAATCATTTGAAAGCGATATTTCACCATTTTGTCACCGTTTTGTCACCAGTTTTCCTGTTTGTTTATTTAATTCTGCCAATGAAACATTTTACGCGGTTGGAAAGCTTTTGCGGTTTACCTTATCAACTGTTTTGTTCATATAAGTTATAACCCTTATTAATATTTCGTAGTTAACCACAGAACCTACCACCCAATAAGACAGGGCTTGAGTACGAATTAATGTAACAATCGTAATCGTATCGAAACAGAGTTATTTGAGCTACACTGCGCGTCAACACCAGATTTACTGTCGAACTTTGCAGCGGTAGCGCGCAATGTATCTCAAATACGTTACGTTTACGATTGTCAGATTTATTCGTGCTCAGCCCCGTTAAACCAGATGCATATATAGTAAGCTCCAAATAGCTCAAAGGTGCAGTTTAGTTTTAAAAGTAAAACGGCGATCAATTTTGCCACAGCAATTAATGGCAGACCGCTCGCTCCAGTTAACCTGTACGTAGCATCTGATGGATGGTATTTCTACGTTACTGAAAACACTTTAAAACGAAAGATCATTAGAAGTTGATCGGGTCAGTGGGGCGGGTTGAATGACCTTTGGTAATGACGTCAGACGTCACCCCTCGCTTGCCTGGTGTTTCAGTTTATAATTATTCGTAAAAGATCGATTTCAGATTTGATGATGGTAAATAAACGAATATTTTAATGAACTCTCAAACTTATTTTTCCAAAAAATTTAAGTAAGTAAGTAAGTAAGTAAGTAAGTATAACCGTATCATAATCTTTTTTTAGGGAAATAATCAAACTCAAAAATCATGGTAAATATCCCGTTTATAATGAAAACTACGTATCATAATCGTATATAGGCTTTATACGTAACACATACTATTCTAGTAGAATTGGTTTAATACTGGTTTTCTGGCAACTCCACCGGTTCGAGCTATGGATACTCCGTGCCAAGCCTCAATAAAACCGATCAGGGCTCTTCCTGGAATAACATAGGCGTTTTAGCGATTGGCGGCCTAATACGTGCACTATTCTTCATGGAATATCTCAAATTACTGGGCCCCGTTAGGTTCTGTAAAGGTAAACCTAGGCTTGACACCAGGTGTCCAAGAAATGCAAGGTAAAGCAGGGTCAGGAATGTAGTTGTTGTCTGAATAGAATTTTATAAAATTAACCACTAAATGAAATAGAAAGTGGTACTTATGTGTATTATGTGGTATCTGCCACCCTTTTGAAGAGGCACCTTTCTTGCAAGATGAAAAGCGGTTTAGAAAAATTCAGTTTAGTGTGAGATTTAAATTAAGATTAGTAATATGAGCTTTTTGTAAGAGTTTGTGAGAATACATGAACTTCGGTTATTTTATCGTAAACTTTATTTATGTCTAAGTACCTACTAAGTTTTAAAGTAAATTACGTTCGCGGTCCCAGGGATTTTATCTCAAATTGAATTCTCAGTAAAGTAGTAACGCTGCAAAAGTATAGACGCATATAATTATAGTTTTTATGGCTTACAACATAAGGAAAGAATTACCGTGTATCATCTCAGTACCAGCTTACGAGTAAAAATCACGAGATTCTAAAATAGAATAACTGCAACGAACGTGCAGTTTTTTTTTTAAATGTTCTATTTCGTTTCTCTCGTGTATCTGATGAGGTTTTTTTGTAAGAGTTTTTATTTGGGCTGTGGTTGTCGGGGTTTCTATTCTACCTGTACTTTGTATACCTGAGATAGGGTGAAATAGGGTGTGTTAATCCTTACTTTTAAATTATTTAAATTCCTATTAATTTAATTCTTTATTGTACACACAGATAACTTACAGACTAGGTATTACAGAGCTATGTACAAAGGCGATTTAATGTTTAGATATATACTACTTTAGTATCATATACAAACAGATTTCATAACAACTATAATTCTTATCTGGGGGATGAGAATATCTAATGATTTCTAGAAAGGAATGATTTTGACTACCTAAAGTTGTCCTATGTAGGCCATATTTCTATTCGTATTAGGTAGTAGGTCTTGTTAGCGATAAATAGAAGGATGAACGGAAGGTATTTGAAAGTTTGAATTTTATTTTTGCCAAAAATTACCATACGATAAAAATCTCAGGTCATAAAACAGAGAACGAGATTGGTTATCTAGACTAGCTAACAGCATTAAAATCCATACAATTATGTATCGTCGTAAAGAAATCACGTCACCGCTAGTTCATTGCTTTCTCATTCGTCATTGTCTTTAAGACCGTGAATTTAACCTTTTTGTCATTCCTTTATGAACATAACAATAGGTTATTGTAGCAGTTCAAATGAACTAACTGGAGTATATTGACAGTTAATTTAATTGAAGGTTTTTCTTAATAACTGTGAATTCAAAATTTGCTAGCTTATCTTATCTTATCTTATCTTATCTCTAACATTTTCAATAAGTGTGGTCAAAAAAGTAAGCATCATCGGGATCAGATCTTAATAAAATTTGTTTGTAAAAGTGTGTTCAAAAAATAATAATCAAATTCATAATTGGCGGAGTAATCGACATGCATACAATAAAAACATACAGGCGAATTGAGAACCTCCTCATTTTTTTAAGTTGGTAATGCAGTCCTTGGAAAAACACGCTAGTTAAATATTGATTTAATGTAAGTATACTTACACATGTAGGTACCTATGTCATTAAAACGAAAATAATTGTCTGTGATTGAAATTTAAATTAATGTAAAATAGCAGTGATCAAATCAAAGAGTCATTTCAACGATAATGATTCAAAATTGGCAATAACTCATGCACGTGAAAAATAACGTCAACCCAAGCAAAATAATAAAACAATAACATAATTATATGCTGTAGGTATTATAATACTATACATCTGTATATATAGTCTATGAAATAATATCAATAAAATCTTTTTCGCACATACCAGTAAGTATTTGCCTAAAACCTTTGATGTGGTTAGGACAATAAAAATAAAACTAAAGAGCCGACTTAGCCAATTATGTGCGATGTATACAGTTACAGAACAATCCTTGAAAGTTTATGTCAACTGTTTACTCGTATGTTGTGGACTTGTGAGGTAACTTGTATCGTTTACAAAACTAGCCTAATGAGGTCACTCACTCACTCACTCACTAATGATATAGACAATGTTGACAAAGTTTGATTTAGTAAGTTCGAGTAATTATAAGCCTTATATTTACTCGAAGAAGTCTCGAAAAAATTGTATGAAACAAAACTATAATAAGCGGCTCAAATCGATATTTCCATTCAAAATTTGCGTTTAAGTTTTCGAGACTCGTTTGACTAAATCTCAGACTACGGGCTCAGGTACTACGCTTTGTCAAAGTCTATATCATTAGTGAGTGAGTGACCTTATTAGGTTTGGTTCTGATAACTCGTTTCGCCGATAGTATTTGACAAAAATTAACAACTTAGATGGCATTGAATACCAAATACTACCGGAATCTGCGCAGTGTTTGAAAATATTTACGCACTTAAATTTCAATTTAGGAGGTATTAACATATTTCATTCATATAAAGATGCTGATCAGAGCGTACCCTAATAAGATTAGAGAAAGTTTTTGACGCAGGAAAAACTAGGTACCTACTCTTAAAACACAGTAAAATGCTAATCAAAAATGCTGTGTCGGTAAGCTTTTCTAACAAAGAAGCATAAGTAACCAACCGTGTTCTATATCCAGAAATCTTAGTGTGCAGAATTGAAAACGTGCATTTCAGAAGTCAATACCCCTCTCTCCCTAGTCGGGTAAACAGAGCTGTTATGCGAGTCTCTTGAGATGAATATTTTTCCCAGCTTGCATCTGATACAATAGCTAGGAACAATATGGCGTCCGGAATTTAGCCGTTCTCCAGAAGGGTTCCATTGTTTTGCCTCTTAACCGTCGCTGCAGCTAAGTCTGCGCTTTTTAATAGATTAGCTGGGGAGCTTTGTGTAAAACGCATTTGCGATGCAAACTTGACATGGTGCAGTCTTTTGTTCGAGCTTAACTACGGCATAATCCCACCCTGGCCTACTTCCTCGTTCTAAATGCTCTTAATGATATGGAATATATAATATACCACATAATGTTTACCTCACAACACAAGAATCATAAATGAGAACATGATTATGAGAATTATTAGCTTGCTTTGGATACTTACAACTTTTAATGATCAAAATCCAACTTGTTCTGAAGTTCTGCTCAGAGTCTTAAAGAGTCGTTGAAGAAATCATCGTGTATTGCTTTATCAAAATCTGCTCTCTGGAAAGACTCACTCATACAAGTTTTGATCGAATCTGAACAGAGCATAAGATAATGAAACAGATGCGCAATTAAACTAGACCAAGTTAGCTGTCCTATTTATACGCATTGCAACTATTTTGCTGATTTTAGCAGACCTGCACAAAGTACTTATAGGTACTACTATAAATAATATTACAGAAATATCCAAAGCTAGCGTTTGCTTTGAAGTTACGATTACATTATCAAATTTCAATTAACTTCCAAAAGGGTGTTAAATGTATTGAAAATTTTGTATTGTCTGCTGTTTTAAACGGTCCTAAGCGTTCTTGTGTTACTAAGCAGTTGAGGTGGCCAGCTATAAATAGTTCCTCAAGCTTAGGATCTGCGTATTTAATTCGCTTCTCAGAAATTTCGACCGATGACGCCTACTCTTCGCATTACTTAACAAATATACAGCTACAGCTACATATTCAGTAGCACAAATGTGCCCCTTGTGAATTCTGAAAAGGTCATGATTATGATTATACCTTTCGAATAAAGTCAAGATTAATGTTGTTTTTGTGGCGTGAACGTGCGATAGAAAACGATAGAAAACTACGTCGGTCAATTTGACTGCGGTTTTTGTGCTTTAGTGACTTAACTATTTTGTAAAATGATAAAGTATGGTTCTACTTAGAAGTCCCTGATGTTCTCTTGTAAAATCTACACGAGCACGACCTCTCATTGTTAATATTAAATCTTCTGACCTCAGACTTATCCTAGCAACCGCAGACCACTTAATACGAAGGGTCTTCCATTTTAATTAAAAATATCTATTTCTGAGCTGGTTTCATTTGGATTTTATTTAATGTTTCTAGAGAGGTATTGGCTTTTAGTCTTATTAAATTATAAATCGACATGTTTTTACAAAGGTCAGTGTTTCCACTATATTAAAAACTCCAAATTTGTCCGAATTTCTTGTGGTGTTCAAGAAAACATAAAATTTGCAATGCAGCAAACGTAGTAACGATACGAATCATGTCGATTGTCAAGTTACGAATTTAAATTAGGATATTTAGCAAATCGAATAGGCTTGCCAATCGAATTTACATCTCTGAATTGCGTAAAACCGATTGGTAGAACGTTTCAAAGAAAATTAATTAAATATAAAACGCTTAAAGTTAAAATAATATCAAGATACTGATAAAGATCTTGCAAACAATTCTTATTAAACTTTTCAAATTGGAATATTTATCGATGAATCTTGGAACCTTTTTGATCTTTGCTAGATCATATTTATAGATTAATTTTGATATCGACGATGACAAAATGATATTAAGTTATTATCGAAATACAAAATGGTTTATTACGGTGAAATTAATTCAAACATCTAAAGATTCGATTTCAAAACGAATTCATAATATTAATGAGAAATACGATACGTTTAATGAATCTAAAAATATCTCTTTGTAGCAGTAAGAATCAAATTACATCTTAAAGCCAGTCCGTTTGTTATTGTTTCATTAATAAGAGTTTAGGACCAAGTATCAAGGTTCTTCCAATTAAACTAAGTAGGGATATCATGTTATATTATGCTTATCACAAGGCCACGCCACATTTACAACAAATTATTGACTGTTTGTAGGTATTGTTGAATTTTATGATAGTAGGTTTTTGAACCAAGCCACTAGTGTTTCTAAATGTATATTTCTACATTGTAACCCAGCAAAAGCATCACTATATTATTATTGTAGACATCGTTAGGATCTCTGGACTGAGCACGAGTAAATGTTACAATCGTAAACGTAACGTATGTAAGACACTGCGCGCTAACGCTGCAAGGTTCGACAGTAAAGCTGATGTTGACGCGCAGTGTATATCAAATGTGTCCCTGTTTCGATACGATTGTCACATTTATTCGTATCATCCCCCAGTATCTAAAGACTTTTAAGGACACCTGAAGATGCACTAGTGTGACCTGGACTTGCCACCCGATCCTTCAATCGGAAATGGTCAGAGTTAGCCACGTATAGACAAACGTAAGGGATGATATACCTTTGACCAGCAGTGGGATTGTGTAGGTTAGCAATAAAAATAGAGTGCATAGTCAATTCGCTGATGACAGAAAGAAATGGAGAGACCTTACCAAAGAGAAGGTCATGAGGAGAGGTCGCGACCCTCAGTAATGAGGAATCGTCTGAGAGAGAGCATGGTCAATATAATCAGATGCCTATTTATGCTTCGAAGTAAATACTAAAACATTCTTGGAACTGCTTTTTGCACTATATGAGCCCGCAGAAAATACACGTGAGATTTGCCATTGTGATCTCAAGGTCACTGTCAATGCATTACCGTTAGCAATTTATGTAATTATCTGTTACAAATCAATTTATTTTACTAGGAGTTGCCTAACTGGCTGTTGCTATGGGAAATGATGATGCATTGCATGATTTACAAGTGTATATGCACTTTTCAAAAGGTCTTGAATTGAAAGGTACTGATTAAATAAAGCCATGTTTCTTAAGTAAGTATAGGCTGTAGTATCTCATACTTTGTCAGGTCAATTTTTTTTGTTTTTTTTAGTTAGTTTGTAAGGTAAAAAAACGGTAGGAACCAACGTTCTTGTCCGTTCTTCAGGTCTCTGTCCTCTATCCGCGTAGAATTGGTATCTAGAATCACCTAGTATTTAGACGATTCAGTTATTTTACTGAATATAGAATATTTGAGCTTGAGTTTGGTTCAGTAGTATCATATCTACCAGTGCATTAACTTAATAAATCTACATTCAAGAACATTTTCACACATCGCGCTCAAGTGCAGAAAACTGATATAAATACCTAAGTTTTTTTTGTAAATACTTAATTGACTAAGAATATTCTCTCCAGGTCTACTGCGCATTGTTCAAGCCACTGCGTGTCTCCAGACGGCAGTTCCGAAGAGTGCTGATGTGTATGCGAAACGTGCGCCATTTGAAGTGCCACGAGCTTTATGCGCATGAGAAGGTCACCAAGGTCGATAGCCTGTCACTAGTGCTTTCTGGCAAGTGAGTATCTAATTATTTAGGGCCAGGGGGTGAGTAAATGAAATGAAAATGAATTATTTGTGATACAAAAACTTGTAACTAAAGATTCCTAAAATTATCATTTAAATTGTATTAAGTACATATTTATTTATACTTAACCAAATTTTACAAACTTAATTACCTAAGTACTTATTTACTATAATTAGGTAGATAAGGTAGGTACAAATTGGACACGTAATTATCTTAAGCCTGCAATACATGTTGGCCGAGCGTAGGCGAGTGAACGCCAATACCAACGTATGGACAGCATATTTGCCTTGCTTTGCCATCGCTCGGTGTCGCTCGCCTAGCTGGCCGAGTGAATACAAGCGCCAACGTGTATAGAGGTCATTTGCAGTGACTTGTCACCACTCGTTGTCGCTCGCCGCCACTCGCCTCACTTCGGAGCCGTGTCGGTTTTTATGCACAAATCAAAGGCGCTTGTCAGCGCTCGGCCAATCGTGTCCACATGTTTGCCAGCCCGTCTACATTGGCCGTTTGCAATAGTTTGCGTAGACTTGCCGAACGTCTGGACGGTAGCACTTAGCTTGCACAGATTTGCCTTCGCTCGCATTGGCCTTAGCTCGGCCAACATGTATTGCAGGCTTTAAACTAGATAGTAGGTATGTAAATAATAAGTACCTACACCAACAATTAACCAAACAAAGCAAGTGCTGAGTGACCTAACAGATTTTATTAAAAAGTTCTGGAGTTTGTAAACAAATCATGCAAACAACAAGTATCACAAAACGAACTCTGTCTCAGCATAAACGTAACGTATTAGGTATAACGTAGAGTAGGTACGAATAAATATAATAATCTTTAACGTATCGGAACAGTGACGTATTTGAGATACATTGCGCGTCAACATTCACTTTAATGTCGATTGATGCAAAGATAGCACGCAGTGTGTTACCAAATACGTTACGTTTGTCACATAATATAAGTGTATAAAATAATAATATAAACTACATCCATATTCTGAATTCTACTTCACATTTAATAAAGTCTAAGAACTTTCTTTTGTATGTGCATACGTTGATTTGTGTTCATTTAATAACTACTTGCTACAAAACAACGCTAAGCATGTATATCTTCAGTCTCCACACAGAGACAACGATATTTCGCATTATTCATAGTGCATCGTTCACATTGCACTATAAATAATAGTCATAATACCTAGCGTGGCGTAATCATCAGCACTTTGTAATATTTGACTATAACTTTCTCTGTATCACTGAATATACCGTGCTGAATGGATAAATCAATTATAATTGATTTATCCATTGATAATTATCATTGCGTGCGAGAGGAACCACTGATTGTTAGTCACTACACTCACTGTAAATTGCGTCATTATGTGTAATTGCGTCCAGGCTTCGTTTGGGATTAAATAAAACTGGTATTAACTTTAGTTTAGCTCAGCCTTGAATCTACTGTACTAGGCCCTTCTTTGTTTGTGTAATTATTACCAACTTTGAATATAATCAGATATCTTGTTTGTATAATAGGAATCAAAAAAGATTATTGATTACAAATGCTACGTTAGCGCCATCAAGAGACGACTAATTGTTATTCATTTATTAAATTTTGACCTCATTGTGTGTAAACTTATTTCTTTTTATGAGAATGTCTTTAAATCTGTATAGTAAATAAATATAATATAGGGATTTTATCGCGTATCTTAATACACAGTAACACCCAGGCACAAAAAATATTTATGTTCATCACACAAACATTTGCTCTGGGTGGGAATCGAACCCACCAATCTCTTTACAATGAGTTTTGTTAGCAACAGTTAAAAAAAAACTATTTTAAGTCTGGATAACTGAAGAGGTGAAGTAATATGACAAATTCTTATCTCAGGAAATGCTATCGCGTGTATTATTTGTGACTTCATGTTTTTATCGGTATCTGTTACATTGACCTTTAATGAATCATAGATTCTTTGTTAATAATGTAGTAGCAGGATTTTATTATATTAAGCACCTGTCGTTTATTGCTTGCGTAAAAAGTAACAGTAATAAATGTTTTATTGATGTCAATAAAATTGAAAAGTAAAAATATAATTTTGAATTTGGACGAGGACAAAATAAGCCGACCCTCGTGGACCCAGTTTTCAAAGGATTTTTTTTTCATTTCACTGACTCTTGATCTTCTGACTTTTTACTTATTTCCCCGTTGATTTCTTGAAAAGATAATCATATCTTCATCATCAACAACCCATGTCAGTCCACTGCTGGGCGTAGGTCTCTCCCAAGACGCGCTACGATAATCATAATTATACAGAAATTAAATTAAAATCAGGAATCTAATAAATTATTTCATAATGGTTCCCAATACTAAATCTCATTAAACAACTCGAATCCAGACAGATCCTTCAGCAAATACCTTCGCATCACAAATATTGTGACTGAAATAGAGCGACAACGCTAAGTCTGCAATAGAATAAAAACGCTAGAAAGATTGTCCATCTGTCTGACTTTTGATCTGATTGTGACTGCACGACTGTCATGGCATTACAAATCCTTCCGATGACTCTAAAAGAGCTATAGGATTCCAAATTCTGTCATGTTAAGTACGGCAATCTTAGCATGGTCTCACCTAACAGCTGTTAATTATACCTTGAGAGCTTTCAAACGAGATGCTATCAGAGTTGATTACTTTGGCAGATAAGCGTGACGTCATTATAACCAAACCAGCCTGTTCGGAATTTAATATAAATAATGTAACCGAAGAGGTTCTGGTTCAATTCTGTTTGTATACGTTACTCAATAATTTGTTTATAGGCAGAATCTAGAAGTCAGGGGTTAACAACTCGACTGACTAACTCAATAAATGAAGTAATTAGATGCAGACGGAATATGAGTAGGTTCACTATATTTATTAGTTGTCGTTGTACCCATTAGCAGAACAAGACACGTTAGACGAAAAAGAAGATTTATTATTAGTATATTTTGAAACATCGGTAGGTACTATTAGAGACTACCTCATAAGCCTATTCCATTCAAATACATTAAGATAATTTATAAATATATAGCAGGTGTGATGAAATGATGAGGAGAATTGGCGAGAACCGGTCAGAATGAACATAATCGAATTAAAATAAATGGAAATGGTTAAAACTTCGCGTTGCGTCATTCGTATGCGGCGGTCAATTCAACTTTTTATGTAATTCGTTCAGAAGTTCAATGTTATCTGATTCGCTGTCGGGTTTACTTGAAATGTTCATGAAACTATATAATCATTATTTACACATTTATTACGTAACTAGATTGCCGCCGGCAGCGGTGCAAGGCCCAAGCTACCGGTGGTCAGGACTGCAGATTGAGGAACCTCCGCACAATGCGTGCCGTGTCAGGATCACTGCCTTCTGCATTTGACCCTTGAGCCAGCCTTCTAGCCAGAGCTACCTTTAGATGTTAATCATTATTATTATGTGGTGTCCCCCTACAGGAACAAGGTTTCCCTTCTCTCCAGTTTTTTTCGTTCCTGGGCTACCGTGAGATCTATCCTTTAGGTATCATTTTCGATCCATCTTCGCCGTGGTCTTCAGACTAACTAGTATATTATCGTAAGAAATCAGTTAACTTATAATAAGATTGTTTTAGTAAAAATACTTTTTCTACTAATCATGTGGGTAAGAATGATGAAGCATGCAAATATTAGAGATAACCAATTATTTACGTTACGTATAATTTTGTCGTATAATATGACTAATGATAACAAGTTTATGAGGGATTTGAATTTGATTGTTCATAGATAAAGGAGCTGATAAGATTAATTAAACTAATATGACAGAGCTTAAGTCTGAAAAAAAACATTATACCTACATACTTGATATTATTTCGGGTTTTCATTACACATAGTTTATGTAATCACTTTTATTCTTTAGCATCAGACAGCGAAGTATTTCTCATTTTATATCTTATCAAAAATAGCTAGGTATATGTATTTATTTTGTTGACACAATTCTGTCCCTCCTCCATTAGGAACCTCACTTTGAAATAAATAAGATAAATATGTTTTTAATGTGTTTTACTTCCTAAATATATCATTATTGTTTGTTAAAATCATTTAATTTACCATCCCTACGTTGTTGCTAAATATGTCCCAGAACTTTGAAAATAGTTTACTTGACCTCGTTTGATTAAATATTTAAATCTTTGAGGTTTTCATTTGAACACCTTTGGTTTACTTATCGACGAATTTATGCTTTGATAATTTGATATTATTTAAATTAAATTAGAAATACAATTTTGTGCTCTGAACAAACATGCTTATAAAATACAGTCATGACTAATACTAATATTATAAAATGTAAATCCATAATTGGCTTTATGTGTTGTTTGTAAGTTTTGTGTGTCTTATATTAAGAGCTGTGGATTTTGTTTAATAAATAAATACATAAAGCATAGATAAACTTTCGATATGTGTGAAATATCTCGAGTGATTTTATCGGTCGATATATTGTTGAATGCAGTCCATTGAAAGTAAAAGCACGTACGACGGCAGTGTATCTGTCGGTCAGGAGTGTCGGACTCTTGTGTAATACACGTTTGACCAGATACAACTTCACAACTTACTTATAATGCCATAACAATTGTTTGCACAAACTGTTTGCGACCTCTGCGTTATTAGCGGCAATATCCCTGTCGCCAAACAGAAAAATCAAGTAAATATAAGACAATTCTAAATGATCCTTGTAATTTTTGAATAAATTGTGTAAGAGTATGTGATATTTTCGTTGCTGTTGTACTGTTGGTGTACTGTTCTAATAGCAAAATCTTTTCGAACGACATAAGTATTTTTTTATTTTATACAGCCATGGATTCCATAACATGCGATTGATTTCGTAACATGCGTTCTATATAAAATAAGTTCATAGACATTCGACTATTGATTTCATTTTAGTAGCTAGTATAATCTTTTATTGTGCAAGTATTGATTAGTACTACTTAGAGCCGCTATAAGATTACGAATTTGCAATTGACGAGCAAGGATTACATTGGTGAACCACATTGCACAAATGATTTTGTTTTAAATATGTCATCATCATCATCATCAACCTATATATACAACTATATACTTAAACAACTATATAAATGTGACAAACGTAAACGTATCGATACTGCGCTGTATTTGAGATACACTGCGCGTCAACATCTGCTATACTGTCGATCGTTGCAGCTGTATGTATCTACTTCAACTTTTCAACTTTAACTTCAATATTTATTCAATGAAAATAAAATCACAAGGATCACTTTGAAACGTCTCTAATAGGTATCACGTTTGCTAGCTACATCCCGCAGATCATGGCTCCATCTTGCAGAAGTCAAGTTTAAATCTTCGTCTATTATATTTATTGTAACAGTGTGGGATGTTTTGAATCATTTAGATACCAATCTCTCAAGTGAACCAACTCTCGTCCGCGTCAATTTGAACAAAAGCTTTTTGACGACTCACGGTTTAACGGTTAAAGATTTTATATTATTCAGGTTCTTCGATCCCGGTCCCGGTTTTCAGTTATTTCCTTGTGACCTTTACAAAGTAATCTTATTCGGATAATTCAATCGTGCGAAGTGTTTTGGCTCGAAAGCGCGCAATTTTCAGCCGATTGTAACCGAATAATGGTGCTTATATGATCGTCTTAGTCATGTTTTCTTAATGAAACAATAAATGACGTAGATCATTTTGAATCGTCGTATTGGTGATTCTAGGTGCCTCCTCGCGACCTGAGCCTAGAAAAGCGGGGAAAAAAAAACTTACGGCATAGTTCCTACAGTTTTTTGTATGATCCTTCTTACAAGAAATTAATATTATCATAATTAGTATGCATTTACTTATCAGTGTTACACTAATATTGCTTGAAAATAAGGGGCGAGGTCGACGGTAATATTGGTCAAAAATTACACAATTATAATATTGCAAGTTTGCCATACATAATATCTAAACTTGAATACCCACACGGACAGTTTAAAAATCAATTTATTGTCTACTCCAGACGTCTCCAGACGTCGATAATTGCTCACTGAACCATATTTATAGTTTCATCGAATCACTGAAGTGAGTGTCTCTTGAAATTTATTTCTCGATACATTTTTTATTTTAATTTCATGTTGAAGGTTTGAAGGGTATAAATGCTGGCGCAATTACAGGCATATAATAAGTCTACATCCTTACGTCTCAGAAAGATGGACGCAGTGTGATGTAGCTTAGAGTACGTCCTTAATGGACGTGCTCGGCGAGGCATTGTTATCATAGTGTGCCATCAGATACTGAAATAAAATAAAAACATTTTAGAAATCGGTGCGGACATCAAATAATCTACTAAAAATAAGCTTTAAAATTCAATAGTGATTTACTTAATAGTTGCGTTATTTTTGTTATTTCTTAAATTATATTTGGAACTCGAAAGGATGAAATATGCTTTCGAGAAGAGCCTGAAAGATGCTCTCCAGAGAGATTAGTGGACGAAAGCGGAAAGCAGAGATGAGTGGAAGGATTTGGGGAAGACCTTTGCCCAGTTGTGGGACGAGATTAGGAACTAACTAACTAAACTAACTAGAAAAATTGGAACTACATAGTTACAATTCTCTTCAGCAAACACCAGGCTGTACCTATAACTTTTGGCAATGCGTTCACTGAGACCATGTTGGTAACTTTATCAATATTTTGCGTGATTTGTAGTCGACATCTGGCAAGTGTGTATCGGTCCACGCCCAGCTTCATGTAGGGCACCGATTTGCCTTGAATTTCGTCGTACTTGTTTTCGTTAATCGGCTGTCACTAGCAGGCTCGACCTCGAGTCTCCTTTTAAGTTTTGAGGTTATTCGTCCCCTGAAAAATATGTTAAATCATATTTTATTTAACGTTGCGTTTTGGTTATCTTATCAGCATCGTACTTTGTTTTTGAAACGAAATTAATAAAGTATGCCATAGTATTTTTAACTAGCTTTTGTATTAAGTTTGTAAATCCAAGCATAGGATTGCGATGCTTTTTTTTAATTAGTTTTTATGCCCAATTTGCGGCTTGATAATCAAATCAACTTCATCTTACTAATATTTTAAATGCGAAAGTTTGTATGCGTTAATGGCTCATATCATATTTAATATTAGATTATAGTCCAATTCACATTAAAACACTAGAAACGAAGAATCAAAAAAATGCATTTAACACTCATGCATTCATTCTAAAACCAGAAAAAATGTAATTACACTTACCGGATAAGTGCATCTATATGCTAGTAAAAATTGACAGAAAAATAGTATTTTTTCAAAAATACATATTGGCTTTTGTTTATATTCGTATATTCTAGGAAAAGAGGAATATACGGTCGCGTGCTTTTATTTAACGAGCGAGATAGTATTGCACATCAGTTGGCAATTGCAGATGTTATATTTTATTTACTAGAAGTTGTATACGGAGACATTAATAAAATTGCTATTTCCTTTCATTTTTTAGTAATACATTTGTTTGTGAAAAATGATCCTTATCAGCAACAGAATTAATTGATGATAATACATGTGTATTAATTTTTTCGAATCATTCGAGTATATTTTCTCTCGTGGTCTCGGACTTGGCCATCACCGCCCTTCTGAAAAAACCACCCAGTAAGTTTAAATCACGGTCAAATAACGAATTACGATATTGGCTCAAAAATATGCATGTTTTAATATTAACTTCACAATTACTTGTGAGATTTTTTGTTATCAAAACTTATAACAATTAACAGTTAAAATCGATCAATTGTGTCACTGTGATACAATTGTTACAATTTATCACTTTGTTACTCGGACCACGTGCAAGACAGATAATCCGAACTGGTCACAGATATCTGTAGCCACTATAGTTTGACCACAACTCCTTAAATTAAATTAAACTAAGATATTTGAGTGTTAAAACTGTTAATATATCTTAGAGAAAGATTGTACAAAAAGCGATAGTAACCAGGATAGTTTGTTTTTTTACTGACTTAATAATTTAAACCTACTTTAATTATATAATTATTATGTAGGTTATAGAAGGAACTTAATGTTAATATCAGAGAAAATCCCGCTCTGCCTATGCTATGCACAAGATGGTTAAAAAAATGTCAAAATATTGTGTAGATGTAGACAGATAAACCTAGTTCCTATGTTAGTTAAGTATAAGTAGAGCTAAGTGCTCGGAAATAGCTAAGTTGAGAAGCGGTTAGCCGTCGGCTCGTATATAAAGCTTAGATCGACTCTTTTTATTGCGGCTAAGTTTAGTGTTGATGACGGCACGGAGAAGATTGAAGCCGTCACGTGTTCCAGACGCAATTTATGTTCCAAAGCATTCATTATTCCATTTACTTTTTTTGTGAGTGAAACCAGCACTTACTAAGATCAAACGGATCCTCTGAGAAGCTCTGGATAGTTTTTATGTAAATAATGATGAAATAATCAAATTTTAAAATACCATCACGGTCCACGGCTTAATATATCTGGTGGAAGGCAACCGGAAACGAAAATTCCGATGGAAACACGTTTCTCATTGCGAAATGAAATGAGGACATAATCAATGCCTCGGTGTATGCATGGACTAAATCTCAAACTATAGCGCTTGGCACAGCACACAAATAAATGATAGATACGATGCTCAACTCGACAGATGTGTATTGAGTGTATAATCCACTGAACGAGATGGAACCAGTAAATCGAGGTCACCTATTTGATAAAATCCTAATGGGCATGTGGGCTGAACCGTGGGTCGTTGAAGAACAGAGCTCTTACTCGTAAATAAGGTGCTCTAACACGTTATAAACAAGGTTTATTTCAGTAAAATATCTGCCGTTGATTGCCGTTGTACAATATTCATAACAATTCCCATCCCTTAGTTAGTAACCATTTGATATTTAGTCTGCCACCCAATTAAAATTATTCGGTCACCAAGTTTGGGGGATTCTGTCGTAAACGAATTAGATTTTCGGTTCTATTTCACAACGAACTTCCTGTTTTGTTAAATCTTTTTTTAACATAAACAATCAGGCATTATATAGGTGTCAATAATGCCACGTTTTTTGTCTTCCGGCAGAATAAAAATCTCTCAGCAGCAGGGAGTGAGGGTGAAACTTTGTTGATATTCACCGCTCCCAGCGAAGCGTGACAATCAAAATGTCAAATTAAAAGCAAGTGTTTACGGCCACCAGTTTTGGCAACCTTAATTCCAGGGGCAGGCTATATTATATTGTGCAAGTAGATTTGAAGACGACCTTATATAGCGCGTGATCTATTCTGTTGACGTCACTTGTTCGGGATTGTGTTGGGGCATGAAGGCGGATGAAAAGCGAATGTCAGGGATTGCGATATTCGGGATCTGAGGTTTCCATAAAATGCCTCGGATTGCGAGGAATTTAAATGCTCGCTATTTTCGAGTGTTGCTTATCTCTGAAACCATTGCTTCGGTCCGGGATGTTTATAGGATACTATGAAGAAATATGCCTCGTTGTCGGAATATCTAGGTCAAACTAAATAATTTATCCAGCTTCCGTCGTTCTGAAAACAGTAATGCACTTAGGCTGAAGTGAATAATAAATAAGAGTTCTCCAATATTATTGTTGTCCATAAACTTTAAGTAATGAAATACCAAAAAGCTGGCTGTAAACCCGTGCCCTACGTCATCATCAAACGAGAAAAAATATACGTTCATTTCATATCAAATCTTACAAGGTGCCCCGTCGTAAAAGCATGGTGTTATTCTGCTCAATTTCAGCTCTGAGCGGCCGACATGTCTACGTAATGAAGCTCAGTTTCAGCGTTCCGTTGTTATAGTGCAATTTCGTTACGAGCAGGAACGTGTCAGGAACGAAGATTGTCATACAATGGAAATGAGGAATTATCGTTTTGGCTTTAATGAGCGTTTTCTTCAGTGCCCAATTTTAACCCAAACTTATTGATAATGTATCTCAGTTAAATGTGGCTGCATTATAGATTAACTTTAGCTTACAAAACCATAAGAACTGATGATGTAGAGTAGCCAAAAACGCAGTAACTAAAGTTGGCCATTGCCAAGAAGTCCATCGATCTTTTACGAGTACTTTATTATAGTTGTGCTGCTAAAGATTACCCATGTCCCAAAATCTTTCACTTCTATAAGTCCCACTGTAATGAGACGATAAGGTGTATGATTAATCGACTTTTGACATTAACTTTAAGTGAAAGTTGAGATAGATTGGGAAGACTAAATAGCTTCGCGTCTTTAAGCGTCCAAGGAATGCTATTCGCATCTCAGGATGCATTTAATAGCCATCCAGCCTGTGAGATTCACTCCCTGCGTCAGCTGGTTTTGTTATCGAAGGTTCAGTAACGTCCCTGACACGGTCCGTAGCGCCCAAACGGACGCCTGCAGTGCGACTTGTCCCGTGGTACGTACGAGTACACATTTTAATTAGCTGCTTCTCAGGGCCGAGAGTTTATTAAACTTCGTTTATTAAACTTTTCACCCGCACTCATTTTGCAACTCTCCTCGGGACCTCGTTAGCCAAATAGAATTTATGTTTGTAGGGGCTTAACATAAGAGAAAAATGCAAAGTTTGAAATTACGAGAAAAAATGCTTACGACTGTTTTTTTCTCAGTTATTTCGCAGCTTGTGGAGATGAACCGACATATATCTACTAATGCAAAGTATATGTAAAGCACAACTTTCGATAAGTTATTTCATAACTAAAGTTAAACATGCTTCATGCTTGAGGACGACGCCTTAAGCATTTTGGAAAATCATTTTCTACATAACATTATGGCCCCTCTCCACAATCGCCAATTACAGACGATTACGCGCAATCGCGATAGTGTAGAGGGCATACTCGCCTTCAAACGCCGATGATCGTCGCATGATCGCCACGATCCATGAATTTTCGGTTTTTCGGGCACGCATCAAAGGGAATCGCCGAGTGGCACCGTTGAGGTGTACACACGATCGCCGATCATTCATTCGCCGTCGGCAATTGTCCAGCATTATTTATTTATTTATTTTACTTAAACTAAGTACGTGCTTAAAATGGCTAGTGGGTGGCCAAATGGTATATCGCTATTAAATAAATTGTTGCAGCAGCAACACTTTCCACGTCCATCTTGATCGCTGCCGTTGACAAACTGCTACCGACGATTGTGTGTACGTTTACACGATTAACTCCTCTGCCTCCTCTACACAATCGGCGATTAAACGTTAGCACGCCGTTCGATCATCGGCGAAAGTGTAGAGCCGGCATTAAATTTGGTTCGTCGCGCCAGTAGCTAGATATGTAATCCTACTCGTTATTAGAACTCTTGACATTATGTTTACACATCATTAATTACCTGTCTAGAATGTAGGTGAACATAACGTCATAGATATTGATCAGACCAGTTAACTAAACGCCATTTAACTATTAACGACCAGTGCTTAAGTTTTAATACGATATGCAAAACAAGCTAACGATTAGGAGTCGTAAAAGTCAACTCTTGTTTGAATACTATTAAATAGAGCATAATTCTTTATACGTTAATACCATTAGTAGTCATAGATTCAGAGTTGACGAGTGATAGGAGTGAGTGGAAGAAGACATGTTGTGTCGACCCCATCTAGTGTGGGTTAAGGCAGGAAGATGATGAGAAGCGTTCATTCCAATTCTATGATTTGAAATAAATTATTATTTGATGGTACTACCTGTCCTATTGATTGAACGCTTAACTAAGTGAATATTTAATGCTGGGCGAAAGGATAGCGGGGTACTACGGGTAGGTCATATCGATAAACTGATAATTTTCTATCTTGTCATTCTTGTTGACCGAGCGAAGCGTCTCTGTTTCGAGATTCGTCAAAAAATATTTTGTTCATCTGTTGTCTGTTCTAGCCTCGCAGTTTTAACCTATTTTTAAGAAATTTGCTTGCACACAAGCTTGATTTAAATTTATTAGTAGATCCCGATTTTAAATTGGAGGAATAAAGATAGGACTTCATTCTACACAAGATGCTTGCGAGGTACTCTGTTACCCACAGAACCTCGGTTTTTATCGCGTACCTTATTGTTATTTTCCCCGACGTTTCGGCTAAATAAGAAAGACAATAAGATTCACAATATAAACCCAGTGATATCATGTATCTTATAAGACTTTTACAATCAGAACTAGAGTAAAGAATATGCGTTCTAATATAAATCTTAAAAAATCTCACAACATCTTTTTAAAAGTTTATTGCTTATCCAACTCAATAAATTCCAGAATTGGTAAGCTGTTTTCACATTTAAAATCTATCTAGACCGTATTACAATTTTGCCGTTTGGCGTAAAACCAAACTTCATTGTAGATTAATTTCATTTGAAGCCATATAACTCTGCCACAACTGGATCAATGTATAAGTGGGGCCAATTTTTTGGGGGGTGAGCATGAATAAATATGACAATCGTAAACGTATTGAAACAGTGAAGTATTTAAGATACACTACGCGTCAACATCAGCTTTGCTTTCGAACGTTGCAGCGTTAGCGCCCAGTGTATTTTAAATACTTACGTTTACAATTGTGACATTTATTCGTGCTCAGCCATCTAGACCCAGATCGTGCGATGCGGCCCACATATTAGCGGGCGAGTTGACTATAGATTCAATAATTGTTTTTCGTCATAATTAATCTTAAAAAAGTAAAGGTGTTTGTTTAAATAAGTATTTTGTTACGTTTCAGATTAGTGGTGTCACAGAACCAGAGAGCGCTACACATAGTGTTCCCTCACCATTTTCTGGACTCGCCGGAATGGTTTGGCGTCTCGACGGACGAGTTCTTTCAGGTAGATTTTCTTAAACTTTTTTGGACTCAAAAGAGATATCATATGGGATTTTATCGTGTTCGTGTACCTTATTGCTATTTTTCACGACGTTTCGGCTAAGTTGCAATAGCCGTGGGGGTGTGGGGCAGACTGAAATATCAATAAGGTAGGTACGCGATCAAATCCGGTATGATATATATCTATTTCAGGTAAATACTAAAGCATTGTCAAATTTTTTATGCCCTAAAAATCGGCTATGTTGAACTTACCGCAATTATATTTATTTATTACCTACATAATTTATACCAGAAGCACAATACTGCTATTCGTGTCGTAGACTTTAATCAGCGGATTCTTAAGTTAGCGCCTTTGAATAAAAAAAATAGTCATCAATACTAAAGAACCCTCATTATTATTTATTTGAAATAGTTTCCTACTCCGATATTCCCGTTTTGCATTTCAAGAGCTGTGAGCTACAGGAAAATTATTCGTAAAGGAAACAGTTTCCTTCCTTCACTCGTATGTCACGGGGAAATGGTAGGAAATGAGCATGTTGCTCGTTACGAAAGGTAAATGTATACTAGTTTTCGGATGTTTTCCAACATTTTTTCTATTGCTTTGTACTATTATATATTCTGTGCCGTTTGACGTACATAATAAGGCTGTAGGTGGTTCGCTCAAAAAAGTACGCTTCTAAAGTTAACTAATTCTAATGTCAAACACAAGGCTTACTTACTGTTAAGACAAAAGCTCTTGATTAATTCTGAGCCCCTAGTACTTTTCTTTCGAAATCATCTAAATCTTATACTTCTACTCCTCATTCTTGATTTACTTAAGTCGAAACTAAACCTTTTCTTTACCTACTCGTAAGGAAAGAACTCTTGATTAATTCTGATGTCCTAGTACTTTTCTTTCGAAATCAATCAATCTTATTTTTGCTTCCCATGCTAGTCTTACTTTAGAATCAAAAATACTAAGCATTGCCTTATCATACGTATGGGTTTTTCAAAAATATAATCTAGACAAAAAAAAAATTTCGGATGCAATTACGCAAGTATAAGTCCACGCTTAGTTTTACTGTGAATTTCAGTATTGGCTTCTGGCACTTTAAAACTGTGAAGTATATCCTGTTGTGTAACCTGTTGTTTCTGTTGTGATATTACAAAAAAAAATAACAATCACTTGTGGAGCCGAACGGATGTGCTCAACAATAAAAACGCCCCATCGCGGATTACCTAACATTATACTCATAATCGGTAATTTCTTACGCGTGGGTGGTCCTCGCTTGCAACCTGTACCCCAAGTACGAGTTTGTACACACACGGATCGTAGAGACGCAATCGCCGAGTGCTACCAATTTGGTATGGAAAAACAAGCTTCTCAAAAAATCTACTAGGGGCGCTGCTTGGATCTCCATACAAAATCGGTGGTGCTCGGCGATTGCGTTGCGTCTCTGCGATCCGTGTGTGCACAAACTCGTACTTGCTTGTGGTACTGAATGTACTCGTAGCTACATATTCCTACAAGCATTTTAAAAAGCAGCTTTATTCAAGGTAGATTATGGAAGGTGTAAAAATGTTGTACAAAGATTCGCCTAGATCTAGAATCTGAGAGCTAAGCACGAAGAAATCTGTCAATCGTACGTATTTGAGATACACAGAGCGCTAACGCCTCAACGTTCGACAGTAAAGCTGATGTTGACGCGCAATGTATCTCAAATACGTCAGGGGCTTTATTCTCTATTGTATTGCAAACCACGCGCGTTACTTGGCTTAGGCAAGACAACGGGCGTGGAATCTGAAAAAAATGTATGGCGTAAGCCTTAGTTGTCATTCCCTACCGCGCCACGGTACGGTTTGAACTGTCAAATAAACGTGTCGAAGTCTGCCGCGTTATGAAAACTATTCGTTTCAAAACGTGTCATGCGCGATTCGAATAATATAGATACAAATCAATCATTTTTGAAGTTTGCGTTCCAGAGGGCTTAGTCCGAGGTTGCATTTTAAAACTTCCTACTCTCGAGCCGACAGTCGTCTCTCGGATGTCCATATATTTTTGTATGGATATCCGAGAGACGACTCTCGGCTCGAGAGTAGGAAGTTTTAAAATGCAACCTCGGACTAAGCCCTCTGGAACGCGTTGTGACGTAGCACGGTTTGGGGAAGGAAAATAGAGAATAAGGCCCCAGTTTCGATACGTTTACGATTGTCACATTTATTCGTGCTCACCCCTGTGGTTGCGACAAACTGGCACTTTGAATCATCTTTTATATGATTCTAAATAATCCTTGTATTTTTACTAAATAACATTCATTAGGAACAGTAGTCATCGAATCACTTGAGATAGAAATTTATTTATTGGTGAACTAAACATAATTATGTTACTTATGGCCGGTTTCTGGAAACCCAAATCACGATCGATCCGAGTTTGACACATAGTAATTATTTGTTTTTTTCGTTGATCATCGTTCGAGAAACCGGCCGTTAATGTTAAGAAACACTGGACACTGCTATAATATAAACTGTGTTCTAGTTTCCAATATCCAACCTTTGACAAAGAGGAGACAGGTGTTTATTACGTGTTTAGTGCTGACTTACAAAAGTTTAAGTTGTGTTATAAGTTAAGTTACTTAAAAAAAATATTTTCAGTTAGTTTGCAATTTTAATATGACGTCTTAGTCAGCATAATCAGTATAATTGCTGTGATGAAGTCGTGTTGTGTCTGTCAGTAGTTATACAAAATAACTACATGTACCACCTTTGCAATAACCTCTCGCAGTCGCAGTACACTCTATGCGTTATTATTCAATGTGGCCGAGATTGCGCTCGGCTCTCTGCGCCAACTTCATTTCCATACTCGAACACATGGCCTTAATGAAGAACGTTGTTTTTATTTGTTTGTTTTGCTTACATGTCTGGATAATATCCGTCTGTTATGAACGTATTGATAGGTTTATGTTGCCCTTGAACGAGTGTAATGACCTCTGTTGATTTTAATTCCCCATTGCGGCATTTTTATAGATCGGAGAACGACGGCAATAATGTCATTTTATTTGGCATACGAATTATTTTGTATAGGTTTTTTTTTATTGCTTTGGATAGTAAGCGAACCTTAATGTATAATTAATTAATAATTAATAATGTACGTGCCATTTTAGTAGATAATATTTAATTAGGTCATAGATGTGCCATCCCATCACAGTTTTTACAAGTGTTTTGATTTATGTGATCGAGACGTGCCTAAAATATTATTATGAATCTTAGAATAGTATCTAAAGTTTTGTCTATTATTGGGTGTCCTGGATATTTTATATGATAGTAAAAAATATCTATCTATGTAATGTATTATATAAAGTATGTCAGTCTTCTAGTACCCATAACACAAGCTCTGCTTAGCTTGGGGCTAGTTGATGATGTGTGGATTGTCCAGCATTATTTATTTATTCTGCAGCTAGTTTTAAAATACACCAAAGGTACTAGTTTATTTAGTATCGAATAGGATGTAATATCTAAATAATAGGGCATGCCGTGACTGCAGTGTATAGTGTACATTTTGTTTTCAGCCGGATATCGAACTGGTTCTGAAATGTTACATTTTTAAACCATACCTTTGCTCGAACTAGTCTGATTCATAGTTACTAAAACCATTAGCTGAATTGGCCGATAAATCTGAGGCCATGCTCATTTTGACATGAAAATTACATATTTTATGTTACCGCAGTTGTAGAATGTCAGGGATTTTGAACTAAACTTAATATTTATAGAACAAACCCTAAAAAAAATATATCTGGCTTTTCGATTTACATACAGTTTAGAAATATTAGTAAAGAGAAGTTACTTTGTACTATCAATGCAGCCGGTCACTGGCACTACTGGTAGTAAAAATTACACGGAAACGTGTTGTCTTTCTTTACTACTTGTTGTACTATTTCTTAGTACTAGTGGCACGCAATTGAGTATACAATTTCAACGAACTATATATTTTTCAACATGCAGATTCAGTATGCTAAAACTGATGTATCTTTTTCATCAATTACAGGTATCAATAATGGCGATGGAAGAATCTCGCGTCCTTGTCTGGCACAGAGACAAGCTGAAGCTCTCCATCATGTCTGATGCCTTCCTCCAATCTGTGTTCGATCATATCCTGGGCCGGGATGTTGTTCATAAACTTATGCAGGTAAGGACATTGCCATCAGATCTTCTGCACGTTGTGTGTTCTAGGCTCTGGTCGCGTTGAACTGGCACCTAGAATCACTTACGGTCAATCAATTAATAAAATTAGAATAAAATTAAAAGAATTAGGTTCAGCCTGAAAACCAGCGCCGCGTTGCCTTTGGCAAAGCTGCATTAAGCTGAGGCTGGACCTTTTTGGCTCACATCGCACTGGTCAGCACCCACGTATTCTACCTACCTACCTACCTTTGTATGTTTTTGTATGTTAATGTACTTACCTTGTTATTGTACCTACTGTAATTTTTTTATGTGTCCTTGTTACTGTATTTTTATGTGTCTTTGTTTTAAATGTGTTGTACCTGTGTTGTGTGTCAAATAAATATATCTCTCTCTCTTATAAAAAGTTAGCGCAGACTTGATGTCTTGATTACCATAGATAGATAGAAAATACTTTATTGCACACAACAACTTAAAAATAAACATGTAAAAGTGACACGTGAAAAACCAAACGTAATTGTGATATAATGTCAACTTTTTATAAGATAGGAGGCTAGTATATAAGACGATTCTAGTGATCCTTGGAATTATACTGAATGAAACATAATATATGGCAATGACAGCTACGTTTTAAAGATAATGATTAATTACTGAATTTCATTGATTATGTGCTTAGTTTTCGAGTATAGTTCTTAACCAACCTATTAAATAAACAAATATCACCTTGTTTCAGAGACTTCAACTAAACAAATATTAATATTCCCTTAGACTTGTTTAACTAATTTACTGTTTTTTACGCATTCTTTTTCCGTAATTCTTGTTAATTTTGGTAAAACATGTCACACACATGTGTGTATGTTAAATAATTGCTTTTCATTACCTATGAGGTGTGGTATCTTCTACGAAAAAGGAAGATCTTCCACGCCGAGCGACCTTTGGCTCGGAGTCCGAGGACCGATGCATAGTAATCGGTTCTATAACTTAAGTTCAAACTCCGTGATAACTTCGTTTGCGCGATCTAGTATTTGCCAGTGCCATCTGTTGCGTAGACTACGATGCAGTTTATCATGTAGCGATATAGATGGCGCTACACCTAAACCATACCAAGGACTACAAGACCAAAGAACTTAAACTATGTACTGATCATTTCAGGTGAGCGAAACTATGGCGGCCAGCAATGGTCACCTACCCAACAGTTACGAAGAAGGCGAGGACAAGCCCATGCTTGTCGTCAAGAAAGCGGGCGATGGACCAGGCATCACTGCGTTACTGAACCGGCAACTGCAAGGTAATACTTAAAACTAATCAATCACTAGTTGTAATGACGAAGTTGCGGGTTCGATTCCCGCCTTGGGATAAATGTTTGTACGATCTGCAAATATTTATTTCGGGTGTTCTGGGTATTTCATATGTATAATAAAAAATATCTATCTATGTAATGAATTAAGTGTGTCAGTCTTCTAGTACCCCTAACACAAGCTCTGCTTAGCTTGGGGCTAGATGATGTTGTGTGGATTATCCCTTTTTAAGGTCTTTATAATGAGGCCTTTTTCCTATACTATGGAGAAACCATACCCATGTTTTTTTTTAATTCATACATTTTTTTGGTCGATATGGAAGCATGTGTTTAATGTTAAAAAATAAATTAGAATATTCATTTTTAATTTAAAACAACATTCATGAAGCAAAACGTGTTTGTGATTTATATGTATTAGAATAATCAGTTTGTCTGTTTGTATATTGATATTACATTTTATTATTTTTCAAAGCTGAAATCTTTAAGTTAGAGCGCACATCGGTAACAAAACTTCTCAACGTCACGTGACTTGTCGTGTCTTGTAATTAAAATAAACTGTAAAAATAAACTGCAGTCTCGACGACGACGCGACGGTGTGCGCACACCTTAAAAAAGTTATAAAAGTTTGAAAATAATACAAACCGACATTCTGAATTTTTAATTAATGTAGATGTTTAATTAATTAATCCTTTTTGACTATTCGTTCTGTATTTTAAGTATTTGCTTGCTTTTATTACTTACTTTCTTTACGCGAGAGTAACAGAAAATTCGGATTAGTCAACATGTTCCATACAAAATTGGGACCTAATATTTGTAATGTAGATAAAAAGCATGTAAAAACAAAGGATTAATTACTTGTCGCTATAACATAAAATCAGCTGTCATAAATATTTATGTTGACTAAATTAGTTATTTGTGCTTTTGTTAAAATTGACTGAAAACTGTCGTTAAATTAAAAATGACGAAATCTTTTGTTGATTTATTTTGTAAGTACAGATTTGTGAGATACTATACAATAAAATGGAAACATAAAGCAATAGAAATTAAAAATCTATGATCATACAAAAACTCTGCTCATTCTTATTTCACTAAGTAAGTCTTTAAGTAACCAGATAAGGATTCACCATGATTTGTGAGTTTGATTATTTCCCGATATTTCGGCACAGTTATAATCAAACTTTCAAATCATGGTGAATATTCCGTTAATAAAGAAAACTATGTTCAAAACCGTGATAACCAAATATTCTAACCAAATAAGGTTCAAATAAAAAGTAAAAAAAAGCAAGATATATACGAACGAATAGTCAAACATGTCGTTGTGTCGTGTCGTTGACGTGTGTGTTATGGCGGCAGACGAACAGGCGCCATTGCTGCTCGCGTCGACTGCGCACGCGTGACCTGCCGCCGCCATTACCCGTTCCTATCTGAAATCATTCACGATACTCTTTTCCATTATTTAAAAACATATATTACATATTTACCTATGTATTCTTATTTATATCGTTTTCTTGATATATCACAGTACACAGAACGAATGATCGGAGTGAATGGAAGAATTTATCTATTATATTCTTATTTGTACAGTTGCTTATTTATATCACAGTACACAGAACGAATGATCGGAGTGAGTGGAAGAATTTATCTATTATATTCTTATTTATACAGTTTCTTATTTGTATCACAGTACACAGAACGAATGATCGGAGTGAGTGGAAGAAGAAAAAAGGTTGTGCCGATACATTATTTATGTTTTCAGGGAGATGATATTGAATGAATAAAAAATACTTAATTGTACACTACGAAACAGTTTATTTTATTTAATCGTATGACACTTTTAGGCGTTGTTACAATAATAATATAATGTTTGTTTCACGCCTATTTTGTCAGTTAATGAGCTCGTTTAGCACCACACAGGGGACACGTGAAACAAGACAGTAGTTACATTTTAAACTGTATGTTTTTGTACTTAATGAGTATATGAACTCTCTACCTGCCCTTGTTCCACTAGAAGGGTCAGCCAGCCGAGTATGTTTTTATATTCATTAATTAATTACAAACGAGGGACCAATACCAAAAATATTTCTTCACTTTTTTTGTAGAGTTTCACTTGGGCCCATAATAAAAAAGGTATAAACCAAATGATTAAAAATAAAAAACAAGTTTATCAAATACTTAAATTACTCTTTTTTTTATAATATTAATTTATTAATACTAGAGTATCGTGAACAGTTTCAATCCCTCCATCCTACACACTATGGTAGATTTACATAACTTTATGGTAGATTGATGAATTCAAAAATTTTATAATTATTTTGTGAGATTTGGATATTTTACATATACTAAGTTCTATATGATAATCTTAGACTATTTTACAAAATATTGATTTCATCAACTTTATCCATTATAATACTATTAAAATAAAACTACATGCCTAATACTCAGTTACATACATACACACTTTTTTATATGTATTTTTATGGTTTTTATATATCTAATAGGGGTTTTCGGGTAACATAACAAATAATAAGTATTATACTAGTCCCTTCTATTGTGGTGCAGCTATATGTATTTAGTTACTAAAATGCATGTTATTGTAACCTCAAAAGTATTCGTAGTTTAGGAGTAATTCAAACCGACATTTTTTAACTCATTACTAAAACACTCTAGTATCTTAACCCTGCTTTCCGATCATTAGGTCATGGGATAAAATCTAGATGTGCGTTTATTGATTTAATTATCCGATCAGGTCATGGGTTCAATTCACATCTTGTGCACTTTTTGATTTAAGTGTGTATGTTACGTGTGCTATATCGGTGAAATTAGATGGTGAAGGAAAACCGACTTAGCTGGGTTATGGATGGGGGCTAGCATGTCATAAAAAAACATGCACTAGACATTACTGGGTCCCGTAAATCGGGTATGGCTTCCCGAAACTCTGTATTATCTAGATTCCATGCAAATATCTGATTATAAAGTAAGCAAAATTCATCTATAACGTATTTAGGTATTAATGTTGGTGGCTTATAGCTTTAATATCATCGTAAGTTACCCCATGAGTATTAACTATAACTTAAGTTTATGTAGAATATTATATGTTTTTAAGCTTTTTAACGTATAACAAATCCTAGTTTTCCTTCCAAACCCATAATCCCTAAAGCATGTTTGGAAGATCAACTGTATGAGGTAATTGTTTTTTTGTTATCCTTTTATCTTTTTTGTAGATCACGACTTAGTTACACAGTTTAATTTTAATTTAAGATTAAAATTGTGCTTATTAATGCACAAATCCTTCCACTGATTTCATTTTTATTTAGTTCCCCAAAAACCTCTACATAAAATAGTTTTTTTTCACAAAAGCAATGCAATTATGAAGCACAGTGTGATCTAGCTTCTACCAGTTTTGGTTATTTTACTAATGATATAAAATGTGTTTATTTGATTTGAGACCCATGCATGATTATGTGTTGTTTTGTTCAAATGTTAACACTAGCTTAGTGTATAATTGCATTTATTGTTTTACTAGTTCACATCCACACAACGGCTGTTGCTTTGCTTTTAAATACACAAAGCCATACTTTAAATATGTTTAGTTAAGTTTATGTGGAAAAATAGGGAAATGCTACACAGGCGATCAACGACACGCACACAACTATAAATACGCAAGTAACATGTTTTGCTTGTGTGAATGTTGACTAGTGAAAATCAAAATATTCCAAATCTCTGATATTCACTGCTTAAAATCAAAAACCACTTGAATTTCACTATAACAATAAAGCAAATCGACTAAACTTTTTCCAATAACTTTATGCAACCTATATTTACTCGCATAATAATGGTTATTGTTATTTTATTCAGCGACAGATCCGAACGCGTGGCGACTTGGGCGAATAGAAGAAGCAGATCACGAAACGCAGGTTTGAGGACGGGCCTTGCACGTTGCCGTGCGGCCGCCGCGCGGCAAGCGTGCGAGACGCTAGTGTGTACACAGCTTTATCTCGAACTAACTCACCTGCTGTTTGCAGACGACGAACGTTCTTGTGACGCCTTAACTTGAGGCTGTTTTCAAACGGGACGTGTCATTTGAACATAGGACGAGTTTTTGAAACATGGGACGAGTCACTGAAACAATGGGACGAGTTACTTAATACGAACGAAAAAAAGAACGATTTAAGTTCTCAATTCCGAATTAAAAGTGAGAAGTGAGAATTGAAACGAATTCCAATTAATAGGTCCTAATGAAGTTTTCGAAGGCGCACACGCTTAAAGCCTAGTCATTTTGTGATCAAGAAAAAATGCCGGCATTTCGGTCAGTTCCTGAAGTGTGCGAGTGATTCTATTTCTCTATAGCGTTAAGTCGCCCGTATGGTATCGTGAAGTGAGTGTACTTTATATAGAAACTTGTAAAATGTTAGAAAATAATCGTTTAGAAAAATTGATGTGAATAGACTGAAAGTAAAATGCCAGGTGAATTTGATTTATAATGATATCAGAGTTATATATTTTAACCTCGTTTACCGCACTTGTGATTTCTTTATAATTATAACAAATATTTATTCAGGGGCAAGCTTTAAACATGTAACTTGATATTTTTTAATCTGGAGAACTATGTCCTTTTTCTTTTTATCTCTGATTGACACATTAATATAAAAAATATCATCAAAATGTCAGTAAAAGACTACCTTATTAAAATTATAGGTAAATTGAAAATATCTAGAATTATTAGACCTAGTTAAATAATGGTGAGAATAGTTATTTTGTGTACACTTTTATGTCTATATTGATAGAATCTAAATTAATGGTGATCATACATGGTATCACCTGACACACAATATCTTACTACTAAAGAATTAATGTTTTACATTTTTCCAATGATATTAATATACTACATGATATATATATGTATACTAAAATAGACACTTGCTGAGTCAGTGTTGCCATGTATAATTAACGTGAGATATATTACAGTTTATTAATAAGAAAATGACACTATGTCGACTGAATTCCAAAAATGGTTATTTGTAAATAAAGTTATAGACATTGTCGGATATGACGTACAAATGTGAAGGTAGTATTCAGACTAAAATCATCGCTTCTTATTATTATGATTTAACTAAAATCTGTTGACTTTTTACCTCTAATTAGCCCTTTTAATTAGGGCCTTGATCCTTCTTGTCATTATAGATCTGAATGGACGTAGTCTTTTGATATTTATCAAAATTACTACTTGAAAGATATTTTTTACGTGAAATTATCTTAAAAAAGTATTTTGATAAGAATCACAGGTATAGTCAGATGAATTCGTTGAATTGACATAACTTTAAAATCTTGCTAAAATAGCCGTTAGCCTAACTTAGGCGAAAATGCTTAGAAACTTGCTGCAAAATGTTGCAGCAAGTTTCTAAGCATTTTTTGGATAATTTTCATACGTCACAAAGAAAGTAAAATATTTTATTAAGATCTAGTAAATGTTACCTAAAATAGAACGAGATAAGTAATGGTGCAGTAATTAAGTGATATCAAATTAGCCGTAATAAACTATAAAATAATGGTCCGAAATACCTACAGCTAAGTTGGTCATTTCGGCACATAAATGTGGGCCGTAAAAAAGTGGGCCCAAGTAACCTAAAAATCAGAACACTAGAAGAGAATGCCACACGATCTTCTTGCATGACCGCGATACAATTAAAATGCAGCTAATTTGACGTGACTTTTTGATAATTAATAAAAAATATTTAACTGACTGATTTCTCAAAGGAATTCTAAAAAACGCAAGTAAACTGAAGGAAATTGAATGTAGCGGTTTTTATATGTTATTCATCAATACACTAAGTGCTATTAAAATAACTACATATTTGAAAAGTAAATTAAGATCACGTCAAATTATTTAACCTCCGAATTCATAGATGCTGAGGTCCGACGGTTTAACTATCATTTATTAAGCGCACCTGATTCTGTGTCTAAAGGTGTTGTTTATGAATTCGAGGGTAATATTTTGAATTAGTTTTAAACAATGAAAATTAATTATTATTAATTAATTATTTATTATTAATAAAAACCTGCAAATCTATTATTTCACTCTTTCAAAGTGAAATGTTATTAATCCATATACAAGGGTCGTATTGTTTTGTCGTACATTTGTTTTTTTAGATTATGGCCATTCTCAATATTTAATTAATATACTTATGAAAAAATCGCAACCTACTCCCATCTATTTTTTTTTTAAAGTGCACTGCACTAAGGGAAAGTTTAGGTGTAGGTTGCGGGTTCAAGTCCTGTTCAACTCAAAATTTGGGATTTTCTAATCTGTTTCATCTAATCTTTACCGATATTGAGTTCGGTCGTTGATCTTTTAACTCTCGACTAGACTTCAGTATTCAGTCAAAATAATTTGGTTAAACTTTGTATAGAAGCTAGTTTTGAGTTTACATAAATACAAAATCTTCCTGACTCTGGGCTATATTCAAACAATCTTCGCAATAAGAGAGTATGATTAAAAGGAAGAATTGACTAGTGTAAAAAACGTACAAATACATTGTTTCCTATAAATCATTGTAAATTTATCCATGAAATTACTGATCAATCACGTTTATTTTCAAAATTTAGCGACAGACCTACTTAGTTTACCTACTTCACTTACACTTGCTAAAACGAATTTGTGTCTAGTCTAGAGGATCTATCAAGGTCCTATAATAAAAAATTATCTGTACACCTAAATATTGAAAATGACCGGTCCCAATCCTATAACATAAATATAAAAAAGACGTGCGGCACTCGGGGACTGCCGCGGTAAAGCTATTGCATAGCATTTTTTGCTGGATTACGCATGCGCAGTGTTAAGTCCCCAGTACACAATGGCCCATGCTGGCCCACGACAGGCCATCGCCATTGTGTACAGGGGGCAATGGCGTATGATGGCGGACAATTGTCAACCGTGGCGCGCAATCGGAAAGTTGTCGGTTTTTCGGGCACACTTCAAAGGAATCGTGGCGTAGCGTGGCCTGTGGTGTTCACACAATAGGCCATTGTTTAGTTTGTCACCTACAACTTTCAAGTTTATTGATTTATAATAATAGTAGTATTTTAGGTACGATGTTTTCAGATGAATGATGCATTTAATCGTATAGTAGACTCCCTGAAAATACCTATTTAAAAAAAAGAGACATTTCTTCTACGTCCATCGCAAGTGGATTGCCAGGCAGCAATGAGACATGCGCCATTGTGTGAACACCAAGTGATCGTGGCCTACAGTGGTGCATTGCAAAGCGTGGCCCAGCATACGCCATTGTGTACTGGAGCCTTTAGGTTATTTCCTTACGGAATTTCTGGATTCAGTCTCCACGCTCAAGGCCCGCGATAAAAGCTATGCAATAGCTTAAAAACCAAAAAATCTACTGATTAAGTTTCAGTGCAAAAAATTGTCACGTTACTACGTCGCAAGAGTGAAAGTGTGACTATTGGTGCCATTGATTAAGAATTTTGACATTCTTTAACCCACTTTCCGGTCTAGTGATTTATATTCTGTTTGCCTGCGATATTGGTAGCAATATATAAGCCATGCTAGTTTTTTTTTTTTCGAAATGTTTGGAAAAGGTTTTCTCTGTAACACTATTCAATAGTTGCTTTTATAGTTAAAGAATACAAAGTTTTTTGTTATTTGTTACTGTGTATGCTCAAAAGAGAGATCTTAGTTCTCAGAGTGTTACGTAATAAAATCAGTTGCCAAAACTGCTCGCCAGAGGCGCTGTTTACAACTTTTTTTTTATTGAACTGTGCTAAATATAGCTTTAATCTAATGAAGAACCTTTTTTAACGACCTCTATGGATACGGTAAACAAAAACATTTATTCAGCCCTCTATGGTAAACATAGGTTCAATAACTTCATGTCCTATAGTGTTTTGCAGTAGGTACCTAGTTATTCATGCATAATAAATTGATTCGCTACTCACAAGTTGTGTATTTTACTGATAAGATAACCTTTGCCAAACTTATTTGAATAGGTGTTTTAATAAAGCCAATGTCGTAAACAAACAGAACAAAAGTATTTAAAAATATATTATTTATGGAAAAAAAACATTCCATTGGATTTCATTTTGGCTGTTAAATTTATTTTAAGTATCTTATCAAGCACTGCCAATGCAAGTTTTAATGCATAATGTAATTTTTGTCAAATTATTCTTTAGATCTCAAATTGTTGTGACAATATTTCTTGATGTTTAAGGGATTTGTTTAGATTTAATCAGTTATATTCATTCGTAGTTGTTTATTATTTACTTGCCTATGTGTTGTGTGCTGAGCACCGAGTGATTGGAATTAGTATGCCTTAACGCTATTTGTGATTGATGAATGTGAACGCAATGTTGTATGATAAATATATATGTTATGATCATCTTAGTACATGTTGAGACAACTAGATATATTCAACCAACAAATAAAGTAACAAATTGTGTATAAAATTTGTTTTATTTTTGTGATAACATCATAGAAAATTAAACACCAAACAAATGCAGGGTTTGAGTGGAAACTGGTCTTAGGTTTAGTTAAAATATTAATAAATTAGTTACTCTTCTAATATTATAGATCATGAATCATCAAATGTCATTCTACCAACACCATGCTGCTTGATATATCTTCGGTATTGTTTGTATTTATTGTTTTCTGCAAGAGCTTTCTTAGCCTCTTCGTCTTTGACCTCTTTCCAGGCTTGGAAATTCTCTTTGATCCACAACTCTTCATCAAGGTATTCTTGCCGTTCCTCTTCTTCTAAAGCATTAAACTGATGTTGTCCCAGTTTTAAAGACTTCCTGATCAAATACAGCTTCTCTTCATCACCATATGGATGTTTCAGTATTGTAAACTTCCAAATCCATCTCGCAAACCAGTAGATGTAACATGCTATAGTGTACGGTAAAATAATAAGCTGTATCCATAGAATATCTACTATTTCCGGTTTTGCATAAGCTCCCTTTATATCCATGTTCTCTTCGATAACCCTCCTTATGATTGTATCTTGCTCCTCTTTTTGTTCCGCTTTACTCTTCTTGGGACCTCTTTTAGAATTAGATTCCTTAGTTTCAGCTTTGGCTATTTCTAAAGCTTTATTCCTGTACTTTGGCACAGTCATGAAGTATTTAATAGCGGTATCGTATTTGGACCACGCACTGTAGTACTGCATCACCGATATGATAGTGATGGTCACTGCCACGACGATCCTGACGTCTACTTTCGGCGCCATGCGCCGCCGGTAGTACCTGTAATAATGGGCATAGTACTCCTGGGGATTGTCCAACATGTAATTATAGTCAGATCTCTCTTCATCATCTCGCAGAATTTCGTATGCAGTCGCGATTTCCTTAAATTTTTCTTCAGCCACTTTCTTCTCCTCGACGCCTCTGTGCATGTCAGGATGGAACTTTTTGGCAAGTTGCCTGTAGCTTCTGGCGATCTCATTTTTGGTAGCCTCTCTGGTGACTCCAAGTACCTCGTAGCAGTTCTCTTTCCCACAGTAAATACCTTCCAGAAGATGGTCGTGTGCAGACACTTTGGCGAACTGCCATGATAGACAGAAGAGAAAAAATAAATTATAATAAAATAACATTTTTACATTAATTCATAATCTTTAGAAATAAATGCAGAGATTGCTGTCTACGTGACTAGTAAGAGTGTAAGTAAAATAGATTAGAAATATTTTCCTATTCTAAATGATAGCAATCGCTATTTGCCACGATTGGCTGATTGGCACCCTATTTTAAATGACAAGACAACAGTGACATTTATATAAAAACTGACGTTGACAATACATGTAAGGAAGTGACTATTTGTACGGACACCGTACAAATAAATTATAATTATTAATACGGGTACGATCAAAATATACTGAATATCGAAGTTTCTCTAAAATTCGATGACAGATGACATTTATTGCATCACACACAGATAGAGTAACGAAGAGATTAGCTAAGATTAGCTTGTTTTCTTTTATATTATTATAAATCTTTTTTCTGTTAATATGTTAGGTTAGGTTATTGTACAAAAAAAAAGTTAGGTTAGGTTCAATTTTTTTTTTCTGTTAAAAGGTTAGGTTAAGTTATGATAATTTTCGTTACTTTTTAAAAATTAAGAATGAATCGGATGATTAGCTTGTTTTCTTTTATATTATTATAAATCTTTTTTCTGTTAATATGTTAGGTTAGGTTAATTTTTTTTTTTTTACTGTTAAAAGGTTAAGGCTGGTTTATACAGGGTCAGTAACTGACTTCAAATTCGAGGCAAGTCAGTGCTGACCCGAAAAAAACCCTGTGTAAACTGATTTGAAGTCAGTACAGTGGGTTGAAGTCAGCGCTGACTTGAATATTCGGACACGAATATTTTAAAGTCAGTTGGCGCCCCCCGCCACCCGCACACCCCCGCGCCAGCCAAATAAACCCCGTGTAAACAAACAAGTCAGTGCGTGGTTAGTCACTGCCGCTGCGTTGTAGAGTGACCACGTTTTGAGCTCGATATCATTGACAGCAATTCGTCAAAATCCTGTGGTGACATCCTCATAGCCAGTTTGTACTCCGCAGGATCTTCAAATCGCAATTGCTTCAGCAACAAAGTAGAGCCACCAGTTTCGTTTCTATTATCAATCTATTTTCTTACCCATTGTCGTTTATTTTTAGTTATCTCATTTTCTACCATTTCTATTGACTCAACAAAATAATAATAACTCATTCAACAGCAAAATTGATAAATTTTTCAACAAATAATTAAATCGTCGTTTCAGTTGTTTTCGCGAATTCATTTTCCCCACTGACTTCACACACGTGTGCTCACCGTGAGAAACGCACCACTACTACTTACTTCGTGTAAACAGTTGAAGTCAGTCGCGGCGCCGACATTGGCGCTGCGACTGACTTCTCTACTGACCCTGTATAAACCAGCCTTTAGGTTAAGTTATGATAATTTTCGTTACTCTATCTGTGTGTGATGCAATAAATGTCATCTGTCATCGAATAAATTTATAGAAACTTCGATATTCAGTATATTTTGATCGTACCCGTATTAATAATTATAAATTATTCGTACGGTAACCGTATTAATAGACTCAGCCTACATGTAAATTGACATTTCAATTGCAATATTTATTCTAGTCTGTGCTGGCTGTGCTGCTGTGCAGTGCAGGCAGGCTAGGGAAAAGGAGTTTAGGATTCGGAGAATTTCAGATTGTTTATTTTGTTGTTCATAACGTAAGACTAGGCGGTATGGTTCTAAACTATAGCCTGCTCCGAGGAGCAAAAAAAAAAAAAAAAAATTATTTTGTTGCGTGTGCTTTTCAAAGTGCGTTGTTTTGTTTGTGAGTGGGTCTTGTCTTTTGAAATTTATTGACTTCAGCGATAATGGAAAATGCTATTGAAATATTTAGTGAACAATTATTTACAACGCTGACAGGAAGAGCCAATACTGCGAGAGGCTTACTTGTAAAAAAACATTCTGAAAACTTGCAAACACACGGTGATCTTAGTTTTCCTAATTCAGTGAAGTCCTGGCACGAACACATAAATAAAAGCACGGATTCTGCAAAAGAAAACATAACTTTACTTCAGTGTATAGGTAAAAACCCAAATGATATTGTAGAGCAATCCAATAAATGGGAATTACGAGTGAAAAATGTAAAGGTGAACAGTGAACGTGTTTATTTGTTTTTGGATAGGCCGTTGGCGATAACCGTGGGTCTAGAACAAGCTTTAAGAAACAACATGTTAATAGCTAAACAATTAGAATTAAAAAACACATTGGTAAGAACTGATCCTATAGGTGAACAATCACAATGCCTCACTACACTGAGAGTGAAATATCTAAGTAAAGTTATTGAAAACCTCTGTGCAATGTGTGGTAGGTCACCAGAAGTGCTGGTGACAGCGAGATCTAGCAATCAAAGTTCAAATGAAAGAGCTTTTGTATGTGGACCTGTTCTCAACGCAATATCAGGATCCAAAGAGACTGAAATCACATCAGAAGAATTTATAAGGTGCGAAAAAGTTAAATATGGTATACCTATTTGTTTAAAAAAGAGTATTCAACATTATATTATATTGTATAATGTTATAGATTATATGGAATGGAAAGAGCAAAGAGAGGCCTATACCCAGCAGTGTGTCAAGTTAGGTGGTGGATGATGATGATGACATATAGATTCAAGATTAGTCCGTCTCATTGATTACAATAAGTAAAACGATTACACTTCAGCAAACAATTAGCAATTTAATACAAAACCTTATCATTAATAGCAACCTCACAACAAACATTATACCTAGATTTTTCTTAGTCTAGTTTCAGCCCAAATCTTAAACTCATTCATTCATTTTCAGCCTGTGGTGTCCCACTGCAGGGCAAAGGCCTCCCTTCCCTTCTCTCCAGTTCACTCTGTCCTGGGCTATTGTATTTGTTATTAGACCAATCTTTTGTATGGGCATCCAATTCGTCCCCAATCTTAAACTAACGGCCGGTTTCTGGAAACCCAAATCACGATTGATCCGAGTTTGACACATAGTAATTATTGAATTTTTTCGTTGATCATCGTTCGTGAAACCGGCATTAAGTTTAACAATTTATTTTCAGAATGAGACAAGATGAGATGACATTGATAGCGCAGCACAAATATGGAGTGAGAGTGACTACAGACTCGAAATGGAAAGAGTTTCTAGAACACCTCGGAGAGTCGGCCGTTGCATTTGAACTGCTTCAAGGAAGACCCTCGTCTACTGTTAAAATCAACTTCAGTAATGTCGCTGCTGGAGCCAGTAAAGGTGAGAAATATAAACATATTTTCCAATAGATTAAAAAAAAATCTCTTTATTACTGTGTATTATCACAAATTAATAATTGTTGTACGCTAGTACTGTATCTAATTGGTTTTTTTAGTTGGATAAAAGTCCTCTAAGTATGGATAAAACTATCACTTATTTTTTGTGATGTTTCTTTGACCTCCAAGACACAAATTTATAAATTACACTCAAACATAAGAATTATTGATAATGTCACTATTCCATTTAAAAACTTTCCCAAAAAAATATTTATTGAGAAAAATTGCAAAAAGATGTGACAAATACCCGTTATTATTCCTTTTAACACATTCATCTATTTTCTTTGATAAATTACTCTTTTTTTCGAGCAGACCTTTGCCCAGCAGTGGGACAATATAGGCTAAAAAAAAGTTACTCATTTTTTTCGAGCAGACCTTTGCCCAGCAGTGGGACTATATAGGCTAAAAAAAGTAGTGATTTTGTTTGGGCACCATATTATTAAAGTCCATTCTTGTTCTTTCAGGAGCATCATTCGTCCTGTATAACTGTGCCCGACTGGAGACTATCATCAGGACTTACGAGGATAAAGTGAAGGAAGGCATCTACCCACCATTACCGGACTTTGAAGATATAGACTTCAGTTTACTAACACTTGAGGTACTATTTATTCACAAACAAACTTACGACTATACAGTATTTACAAAATACATAAAAAATACATTGGCATATAAAATACATAGGCATATAAAATACATAAGAAACAGTTGACAGTTAAATCCCTCGATCAACTTGTGAGTTCTATACTTATAATATTATTAATAAATGTTATTAAAAACCAGTTGAGCTATCTACAGACCGTTGTAAACGATCTATAGATAGTTCAACTTAGAAACTGAAAAGACAATATTAGGCTTACTGTATCACAATGGAAGTGGCTAGAAAAGCTTACAACCATCACAGCTCAGTTGATAGTAGCTCTTCCATTTATGTGGGTTGTGTTGATACCCACAGACACAAATGTTTGTGATGAGCAAAGGTTTGCTTATGTATTCTATGTATGTATTTACAAAAAAATGTATTCTATCAGCATTCTGGTTCCCATAGTAGAAGGGTAGTGATGACCAAGTCGGAAACCACGGGAGTTACAGAAAAGTCTTGAAAGGCATTATGCCATTCAAAACTTTTGTTTTTTAATTTTTGAAAAATCAGTAAGTGCACTATTACACTTACACTAATGATTTTCTCACAAAGTCAATGTTTTATTGAAGTACATAATTCGAAAAAGTAAATACATATATTTTTTTAATTCTTTACCCTTATTAGCAATAAGTATGTATGATTTTTTTTGGACTTATCTTTTTTACTGTTCATTAAAATCTTACAAAAAAATATCATCTCAGTCTTTGTTTCAAACTAATTAATTTTATTATATGTTTAAGTGTATTACAAATATGAATAAATGATGATTTATGATTATTATTTTAGGAAGAATGGAACCTGATATATAACTACATCCTCGGCTTTCCCTCGATGCTGGCACAATGCATGGATATCAATGAACCTCGCTGCGAGTTCCGGCCACATTACATCTGCAGTTTCCTCTCATCCATGGTCAGGGTCTTCAGCCAGTACTACAGGAGAACCAGGATCTTGGTGGTATGTAGATATACTTTGTTACTTTACTGTAGTTCCCAGAATTAAAATAAATAAATAAATAATGCTGGACAATCCACACAACATCATCTAGCCCCAAGCTAAGCAGACTGACGTAATTAATACAATACATTACATAGATAAGTAAATATTTTTTAAAAATACCGAGAACACCCGGAATAAATGTTTGCAGATCGTACAAACATTTATCCCAAGGCGGGAATAGAACCCGCAACCTCCGCGTCGCAGGCGGACCTTCGCCCGCCGCGCCGTGTAAATAATCTCTTCCAAGAGATGGGTTAGGTTATATTCTTGCTTATCGGTATTAGACATTTGTATTTTGAAGAAAATGTTTTTTTTTAATTACCTACGGTCGCTCTGTTACATACAATCAAAAACATGTTCAAAACGAAACATATATTTCAAATCAAATCAAATATTTCTTTATTCAATAAAATCACAAGGATCATTTAGAATCGTCTTACATACTAGGTGATTCTAGGTGCCAGTTCCACGCGACCAGAGCCTAGAAGAACGGGCAAGAAACTTACGGCCTGGTTCCTACCGTTTTTTTATATGATTCATCTTACAAAGAATTACAATAAAACTAAATTAAGTACTGATGTTTCAGTGCGGTGTCAATTTAAGTTAGTACACTAATGAGTTAAAGAAAAGAAGAATAAAAAAGCTATACGTAAATCAAAAAGACAGCTCACGCTTCGTTTCAGAAACAAATATACTACAAAGTATATAAAGCAAGGCAAGAGAACATTACTAACATCACAAATCGACAAATTTGTGGGTGGGAATCGAACCCCTAGTTCCTGCTTATAGCAATGACATCATACTACTCTAGGCACCACTAGGCACATACAAGACTTTAGCGATTAGACCACTATTGGGTTATTCCCCGAATAATAAATATGACACAGCTCAATTGAAAAAGCTTCTTCAAAAACGCGATAAGGATCACGATCTTCAATGTTGATGTTACTTGATACTGGATCGTGATACAATGTATTGTGATCCTTTAAGCTGAAGACTCTATCTACTTTTAGGATACATAAACAATAGAATAAATACTATAGAATAACTTGATCTTACTATTAAATTATTATAGAATATAGATTATTTATAAAGTGTTTTATTAGATGTGTATAGGAATAATATTCTTTGCAGGAACCCCGAAAACATCTTCTCCCCGTAATTTTCTCAAGAATTCACATGCTGAAAGTACTGAATGGTACACTCAAGACCTGTTTAAAAATATTGAACATCAAAAGTGTTTCTCAAATGTGAAGTGAAATCAATATTTTGTACAACACAGTAATTTATTTACAATTACCAGATAAGTTATTATTATATTTTTACGACGTTATTAAAAGTATTTTATTTATTATAAAATATTGAATTTTTTATTTTAAAAAATAGTTTTTGTGCCATATATATTTATAATATGATGGTTCACTGAATTTACTTAACTAATTTACCTACATTAGGAATACAATTAATTTAATACATTTTTTATGAATACATTAGGTAAACATACCGGCTTCTCTGCTGTTTATCAATATCCATTTGTAAACGATATTGTTGGAAAGTATTTTTAACAAAAATTTGTACCTACATGTAATCGTGTGCATTACAATGTGTTGCTGACATGCACTTGCACTACAAATTTATTCAAGAAACTGAAGCTAATACCGCTCCTAAAGTGTGGAGAGCGCATACAAAAAAAAATGTTTTGTTTGGAAACAGTAAGTTCACGTGATTGACCCAGGTATTGTATAGTGTGGTATGCGCGCCGCGATTGGCGCACCGAGCGGGGCCCGAGCGCGGCCGACGAATCACGAGCGCCGGCACCGCGCGTCCCGTCCCGACCGAGTACAACTCGCGAAACTCGCCCAGTGTGTTTTTGACATCGGTGCACGCAGTCGTGAACATCGGACCGCTCCGACACTTTTATTTATAGTTTTTAATCGAATAAATTCGCGTCGCGTTCGTGGATACCTGTGCTAACTCTCGGATTATAAATATGAGTATTGCTGCTCTGCTCAAAGCCGCTGAATACATAGACAGGCGCGACAGAGGTGAATTGGATTTTCTTTGTTTGAATTGTCAATCGAGTGCAGTATACGCACACGTCAACATGGCTCCCGTCTATTTTTGCCGTGGCACGATCAGCTGATTTTGACGGAATGGCAGTGTTGCTTGTTGCAGAAGCGGAGCACGGCTACGCGTCCAGTTTGCCGGTTTTCGAGGAGCACAGGAGCGGAGGAAGGCGGACCAAGACCAAGAAGTCGCAGGGCAGCAGGTGAGTGATCGGTGATAGTGCCGGAGTGCCAGTGAGTGGAGTGAGCGTGCGAACAGTGCGATGGAACGTGATGAGTGCCGCGGACGTGTACAATATGTATGCTTTTTGTTCCAGGACGACTCACAACGAATTGGAAAAAAACAGGTGAGTGATTATTGTCGTAACTTGCGTAGTGTAAATCGTACTTTGTGATCTGTCTGGCTATTGTTGCCGGCTTGTGGGAGCCGGCGTCGGCGTGTGGTTCGCGTGGCGCAGTGAGTGACCTTGGCAAACGTAGTCACTGCCACTGTGGGGAAGGAGTGCATTCAGCGTAATGAGCCGACTGCCGGCGACGCTTCTAACCCATTTGGCAGCACCACCAGCCACCGCCAGCACTTACTAAACTGCTTATAATCAAATACTATTGTAAAATCCACTTCGATCTAATATCTCGAAAAATCATCACTCCATTACACTTAAAACCAATGTCACGCATCACGTCATTACTGAAGACCTTATTTGGGAGTACGGGTCGTATCATTGCTTTTGTCTGATAATACTTAGCCAGTTTTACGTTCATGTCCATTCTCACTTCTACATAGACTCTAGTCGAGACGTAGGTATTATTTAGAACTACAGAATGGAACCTAGATCTGTCTGTAAATAATGAAACCGCACGGCAACCACGTTTATGTATCTAGGTAGTCTAGGTACATTACGTAGGCTAGGCAGCTAAGCTACCTATATTCAAAACAGTAGGTATATCAGGTTGGTTCAACTGTTAGTCTAACGGCCGGTTTCTCGAACGATGATCAACGAAAAAATCGAATAATTACTATGTGTCAAACTCGGATCAATCGTGATTTGGGTTTCCAGAAACCGACCGTAAGAAACAAGCCGATTTTCCCTAGTAACAACCATTTGTTTGTAGTGCTTGTGAACCTACCTAGGTGTTAGATAATTACCGCTGTTACTTGACTAGGCGTAAAACATAGGTAGGAATTATCGCTATTATCATTGTCTTGAGAACTTGTTTACCTAGATCGTAAAACAATCAAGTTTACGGATTTCATTATACCTGTCAAGAAACAGATACGACCTTTCTTACCGTAATAAATAGATTCTGGGTTATAACTAGACCTAGCATATTATAGTCCTAACAGCGCGACTGAAAATATTTAAAGATGTTAAATACATCTTTAAATCTTTTTAAAGTTTATCTAATCTGTCAGATTATCAGATTAGATAAACCATTCTAAAGATGCACTTCCCTCTACTGCGGTAATATGCATAAAATGTGACATACAATAGGTAAGTAACTACGTAAATTGTTTTTTACCAATACATAGTTGTTCAGTCAACGAATAGTCACGATACAATTAGTAAAGAATGGCTGGATCTGTCGACCAACTGACCAACTAGCGCATTAATGAGCATAATATGCATTTTTAAATCTCTACGTTACGTAAAGACGACTATACCTATATACTTACGACTAGTTACGTAGACCGACGAATACCTACTGACTATAAATCTAGTATCTACACGTGATTTTAACCACAGAGCTACTTAAGTATGGTTAGGTACCTATTAAATACGTCATCGGTAGGTAAAGTATTTGAAAACCTTATCAATACTCATAAACAGCTGATTCAAAGTACCTACGATGTAGGCAAATCGCAAGCCTTCTCTATCGGTAATATGTTCAGGAAGGAAGAAATATGTAAAACTACTATTATTCCTACTATGTTTATTATACTTATAATGAGTACAATTAGTAAATAAAATATGTCACGAATTATATTTGAGTTTCGCTAGTTCGCTATTATTTATTTATTTATTTAGGACAACCAACATAGAAATCACAAGAAATTAAATATTAGAGTAAGTGGGCTTATTGCTATAGGTCCCTTCAATATTATTGATATATTATTGATTTTAGAGCAATGCGTTTTAAAATAAGAAAGTGATTTAAAAAAAAACATTGTTTATAATTGACACATAGGGAAGGTAAAAAGAAGATGAAGCGTAAAACACGAACCATTAGACTGAATATATAACCTTTCAATGACCTTTATTTCTAGAGTGATCTTTACGAAGATACGGGCGTCATTATAGGTATTGATTAAGTTACCTACCCAATAGTTCCACCTATACTAGTAAACAAGCGATTAGGTGGCCATAGTTACACGAACTTTACATACTATTCTTGTATATGTAGACACACAAATCAACTTACAACAACTTACCTATATTATGTTACCTATTTCAGGCACCAGTCTCCCACAAACCTGTAACTTATTTACATTACATATTACCGATTACTTATTGATAATTTTGATTTAAGTTTTTTAAGGGAGAAAATAAACGATTATTTTATTTAAAAAAAAAAAAAAAAAAACTTAGAATTGGGGTACATCATCATCAACCTAGATCAGTTCACTGCTGGACGTAGGTCTCGACGCGCCACTGAGCCCAGTCTTAGAATTCGGGGACAACCAAAGTGTATTTGAATAAAATGAATCATGACTTATGGGCAATATATTTCTTGGCAGATTTCTAAGTAAGTTCTTTATTTGGTCAATATCTAAATCATTGGAATTTTGGGATGTTGTTTTTATAAAAAAACAGTTGCGATAACATTACTATATACATGTATGTATTATTCTATATGTATGTATTAAACACTATTTCGCTAGGTTTTGTTGTATTAATATTTTATGATTCGTATAGTAAATAAAATTGCGATTCTGACTAATTCATTAACAATGAATAAATAATAGATTTCACATTGCTACGACCAAAGTCAAATCGATTCTAACTTGACTTGTCTTTGCAAAATCCTTTTCTGTTGCGGTCAAATAAACATTATACACATTGAACACATATGTAACAATTCAATTATGTAACCATTACAATATCCTCCTAATACTGTTTGATTTATATACAATTACTAATCATAGCCTTTGCTTTGTCATGAACACACAATGTACACCAAGTAATTATGTTCTATAGTTACATAGCGTAGCCTTTACTTAGGTACAATCAGAACATAATAGGTAGGAACTAGTAAGCCATCAAGATAACACATTGACTCATGACTTTAGGCAACATTAACATCTAAATTCTAGAGCAGGGGTCACCAATCCGCGGTCCGCATGCGGACCGCCGACCCATTGCATGCGGACCCAAAAATATATCACACGCAGTATTTTTGTTGACGTTAATTCGAAAAATTCCGGGCGAAGTAACAAGTAATGTCACTAGTTTGCACCAATTCCACTCCAAACTTCAGACAGATAATAATCAACAATAAAAAATGACACTGAATAATTACTTTTGTTCAATTTTTTTTTATGAAATGTGCGGACCATTTAATATCTTAAAATGGACCCCGAGCGAAATTAATTGGTGACCCCTGTTCTAGAGTCTAGACGGATATATCAACGCTCATCAAAAACTTTTTAAATACCTCATAAATCCTACTAATATTATAAATGCGAAAGTTTGTATGAATGTATGTATGTTACTCTTTCACGCAAAAAATACTGAATGTATTTTAATGAAACTTTACAATAATGTAGGTTACATCAGAATAATACAAAGGCTATACCTAATTTATAAAGATATTGTTCGAATTGTCGAAACAAGACGAAATTGCGGGCATCAGCTAGTCTTTAAATAAAATAATAATATCGTACTGAAATTTTGAGATCCGTAAGATCAAAAAAAGACTAAAGATTGAATACGAAAAGTTTAATCAAGCAAACTTGATGTTTCTGAATGTCTTACGGCCGGTTTCTGGAAACCCAATTCACGATTGATCCGAGTTTGTCACATAGTAATTATTTGATTTTTTCGTTGATCATCGTTCGAGGAACCGGCCGTTAATCTTCATAAGCCTCTGATCCGCCTAAAACTGATTAATTTAGCAGATTTTGATCGCGACACATAGGTAGATTGAACTAGCTCATGGCGGGAATTCTATTGTTCGTTTCTGTGAATAGCTGTCTTGACGTGTGATTTAGTGGTGGATCTACAACAATACCTGAGCTATAAGCGCACATGCCAACAAGGTACCTAGCCTTTATTATGTAACTGGATAATCTGGCTAACTATATCTCTAATTGGACCTATTGGTCAGCTACTTGTCTTTGGATTGAGAATTAAAGTCACTGTAGACAGCCTTACTACATTTCTATAAATCATCATAGGCAGCCCGTATCTGAACTGCTGGGTATAAGCCTCCTCCCTCAAACGCCACCCTTTTCTTATATGGACTTTTTGCATCCAGGTCTTACCCTGTACGGAAATGTCATCAATCCATCTGGCTAATGGTCTGCCAAGGCAAAATAATTAATACATAATTTAGGGAAACCTTACAGAAATGTTAACAAAATCACGCTGGTCATGAATGTCTTCTGTAATTAGGCATTTTTGACACCTGACACATCACAAAGAAATAAATACCAGTGTATCTAGGTACCATGAGTTGTCACAGTAAAATCGCCTGACTTTACTACAGTAGTTACGTCAATATTAGTATGAAGAATTTTAGTACCCAACTATCCGCTAGAGGCGCTGTACAAATCTTCATACATTTTTTTAACTACAGACGCTAGCGAGTATAGTAAATATAGTATAGTAAAAACTCATGGTAGACCTACTAATAGCGCATTGAACATGCTTTCAATGGTCTTCTTTCAAAGTCAGCCAGAAAATTAAACTACATAATATGAATTGCATTTAAAATCTACGAGCTTGACTTATAATGAGAAATATCTATCTATGTCTTCTAGTACCCATAACACAAGCTCTGCTTAGCTTGGGGCTAGATGATGTTTTGTCGATTGTCCAGCATTATTTATTATTATGATTTATATATAAGTCCCTATCTATTGATTACTGCTTTAGCTTGAATCTTGTTGTTTTTTTTACAATATCGCACACGGCTTAGACGATTTTATGTGGAAACACTCAGTTATTAATTTATACATGTCAAAGTCAAATATTTTTTTATTCAATAAAATCACAAGGATCATTTAGAATCGTCTTATACTAGGTGATTCTAGGTGCCAGTTCCACGCGACCAGAGCCTAGAAGAACGAGCAAGAAACTTACGGCCTGGTTCCTCATGAATTCATGAATGAATTGTCTCAGAACTAACAGAAATCGATTTGAAAATCCGTCATTTCCTTATCAAAGTTTATCATTGATCTGATTCCGTCATTATATTCTGTACTTTTGAACTTTAACTTACGTTTTCTTGTTTTTAACTTATCTTATTTATCGGTGTGAATTTAGGAGACTTTTGATGCTATTTCCAATAGTATCTAGGTAAAAAAAAAAAATGATACTGTCCCTAAAATGCGAAACGTTAGTGCACCATATCTTTGTTACCTACTAAAATTACACAATGTTTTTATTAAACCTTGTGCTATATATATTTCTGTATTTAAAAAAATATATATTATCGTCTAGGTAGTAGGTACTTGCCGTACCTAGGTTTTGGACAGACTATTCATTAAATATGCGGGTCACCACGCTTGTGACATCACGTCTGTCTGATATCGATTGATGCTTATCTCGAGTTTTGATTGTATGCTCATCCAGCTAGACTTCTATAGCTTTTCGGTCATGGTTTCTATACCTTATTAATATAGGCGTGTCTCCAAACATTATGCGACATCAGTAGGTTGAATTAATGTGAGACACACTGCGCGGTAACGCTGCAAGGTTGGACAGACGAGCTAACGTTGACGCGCGACGTGATTCAAATGAGCTACCGTTTCCATACGTTTAAGATCGTCTCATTTATCTTTAATCGGCCTTCTTTTAGACAGTCACAAAACGGTTCAATTAATCTTTAAAAATTAATCCCAAACACAGAACTAATTATGTTCATCACACAAACACTATGACTCTTCATTTTCTCCTTGTTACTATGTATACCTGTTATCACCAAGATGTTACTATCAAATCGCGGAACATCAGCTATCCAGCAATTGTTATTTTAATGAACTACATACCATTTCATTTTCAGCGATTGGTTTAATGCGTTTCGTTATAAAATTCCTGTCTTTCACTTTGCTCGCATGCGTTTCGATCGATCCACTTCGGTGCACTTGCGTTTATATATTCTGCGTAACACGTATCGTTTATCAAACAGACTAATTGTGCATGCATGCATACTTATGTATGCTGTATCCAAGGTACCTTTTACTGGGTTGTTTCTGGCCAAAGACTAAATCTTAACGAGCAGTTTTCTGACATGATTGTGTATTATTTCGCCATTGTACTGATCTATATGTATTTTATTTAACCATGCCACTTAGGTAAGACCTAAAAGTTTTCATTTGTAACAGTGACGCCTTCAACGTGGGGTCTCTTTATTCCTTTTTTTTTATTTGTAACAAGTCTTGGACAAATGTTTTTACTAATGACATGTTGAGTGTCGTATTTTAATTGCTTCTACTGGATCAACTTTGTTTATGTCTCCCGACTTCTATATCTCGTCGGTTGTACCCTTGCTTTTACTTGTTGTAGAACAAGTCCGAATCGCTGTAACCGTGAGATAGGCTTTCATTCGCGTTCCTCAGCGCTATAATTCAAGCGGCCATTTAAGGCGATCTCGACTAGGCACGTAGATCGTAGAAACCTCTAGAGCGCGGTGTCGTCAAGTTTGTTTTCAAGATATTCGATAGCTGTAACCTTCAAACATACCATTTATGGGCGTAACTGAACAACACAGAATACGTCACAGTTTGATTGTACCTTACCCAGAGTTACCATTTTAATGCAATGGTATAATGCACAGCGTAATACTTTTTTTAAGCCAATCAATATCAATTGTATTGATAAATATCTGACAAGTAGATCAGCTAGTCTAATGTTTGGAAAATGTGTATTCAAATAACATGATTAATCAGTTTGGTATGTCACGTCGATGTTCAACACGCAGAAGCTATCTTCCTGCAATTATCCCACACTATGTGAGATCACACCATACGATCTTGTATATTTAAATCAATGTAACAACAAGCGTAACCATACTAACCTAATAAATAAAAGACAATTTATTCTAGAGTCGACCTTCTGGCTATGTAGACTAGGCATAGGTATTTGTGGCTCTACCATGAGTTTTTACTATACTATTTATACTATACTCGCTAGCGTCTGTAGTTAAAAAATGTATGAAGATTTGTACAGCGCCTCTAGCGGATAGTTGGGTACTAAAATTCGTAATACTAATATTGACGTAACTACTGTAGTAAAGTCAGGCGATTTTACTGTGACAACTCATGGTAGAGGTACCGTAGGTTATCTAACGTTGTTACGTTCCCGCATGACGTGTCCGAAGACGAGCATAGTGAAACACAGTGATTCATTTATGTGTCGCCGCAGCGTCTACGGCGAGTCACGCACACATGCAAGCCCTTACAATGTTGTGTAGGTCGCTCGGTTGCGAAGCGTCTTTCAAATGATCTATAACCACAGAATAGATCATTACTTCATAGCTTTACTCAAATCGCACAGACGTAATGTTTACTTATTCAATTTAAGAGTAGTTTTGTCTGCGTTTACTGTGCAAGTAACGTTTATTTATGTTTGTTTTACATACAACGCATGGTTATCTAATAAAATAAAAATTATTGGCTTGAATAATTCGAAGTTTGCCATTGCAGTGATTACTATTAGTCAGTTTTTTAAATATTATGTTACAACACTGCCATTGCCGAGATATCACTATTTATGGAGCGTCTATTTCTATGGTTGGTGCAAGACTAACATGACAGATATGGTAAAATATGAAAAAAAAAACGTGAAGACACGATTCTACTAATACTAACAACAAAATTAAATAACAAAATGATCTAAGGTTATTCAGTAATTACAATCTATCACTACCTACTTACATCAAAATGCGGTACCTACACCAAATGTGCGATTGCGCTACTGGTTTGTTAATTAGCATGGCGCTGCGCCCGCGCCGCGCATGCTCCAGTAATTTTCCGAGACATAGTGCCTACACTATAGTATTGTATCTTTTATATTTTAAAACTTATTACATACATAATTATAAAAAATCTTCTGAATTATTTAATGCGGTATCACAAGATTAATATGAATTAATATTTGACAGGCGTTACAGCTCAGTTGGTAGTAGCTCTGCCTTCCATGCTGTTGGTCGTGGGTTCGATTCTGGGTAGGCCCAGAGCAAATGTTTGTGTGATGAACATAATTTGTTCTGTGTTTGGGTGTTATTATGTATTCCATGTAAGTATGTATTAAAGTGTACATACTTATATAAGTATTCTATCAGCTATCTTGTTCTCATAGTACAAGCTTTGCGTTTGGGACTGGAGTGAGATGTGTGAAATGTCCAGATTTCCACTTTTATTTTTAACTACTGCTCGTGTATTTAAGTTTGGGTTAGTGACGTTGAGTTTCTCGTATTTAACGTGGATGATGACAGTTCCTGTTGGGAGTTTGGGTGTTGCCAACTCGGATTTGTCATCAGCTCAAACAGTTCATTGTTTTCTTCAGCATTATTGTGCTAAAACAAACGGTACTTCTCACAGTCAAGGTTTTCTATCATCTAACACGTGTGAAAAACAAATATATCTTATGTTAACGGTACACTATAATAATTGCATTACCTCATAAAGCACGTTCACCGCAAAATAAGCAGCGCTATTTAATTATGACGTAATTTAAGTACTGTCAAAGTAGCATGACCATAAACATAATTTAGTAGTAAGTGTAGAAACAGTTATGTAATGTAAATAAGCGTTTCATTCTATAGCTGTGGTCCTGTTAGGCGAAAAATACGCGGCTGACTTACAACTGAACTTACAAAGAAATAAATAAATTCTATATATTAGATTGTACGGTAATTAAACGCGCATTGACGAAATTAGTATTACAAAGTTTCCTGCATTTCCGTTGTCGACATATTGAGTCGTGCGTCGCTGATTTGTAGCGACAGTGCTCAGCGAACGCGGCGGACAATCACACTGATTTCAATTCCAGCGTCAGCTAGCCGACAATCAGCCACAAACTATTAGACTAGTGAGACCGCCAATGATATAGTAATATGATAGCTGTTTACATTCAGCTCTATATCGTATCGTCCCCATTCGCCTGTTACGATTATAATGATGTAGTTGTTACATCGGATGTGTTGCCATCATAGCCTAACAAGGAAAACTAGGTTACATACAATTATTATAGAGCCTGTTTAGTCCCAGGGCAAATGCTTTATACTTTCCAGCTTTCCTTCTTTCATCCCTTTGGGCATGCAGACCAGAGCTTGAGTACCGTTTTTGGGCGTTCTACAGAAAATTTGTCCCATAGCGCATACGATTACACTTACTAGGACGATGACAAATAACCCCAAGGAATAACCCAAGTGTAACACTACGCGACTATTCAGCCCCTTTAAATGTTCCGTGGTTATAGGTTCTGTGAGTTATATGACCTGCTCATTATCACATCTTTGGTTCTTTGGGAATTTCGTTTCGGATTCTATCACGTAGATATACTTTTAGCACAGCTCTCACTTGTAGACCGCTGCTGCAACTATTGTAGTCCATATTGACAGTCTTATCACGTAACAAAGAATCATGATCGAAATGAACTAGTGATTCTATGTGACCTATGAAGTATCCTTCATCCTAGATGTGATTAGTCAGTGCCTATATGACATCACACTTATTATGCCTACAATTACACTGAGCTCAAGTATTGTATTACAGCTAGTTATGTGTAGTAGTGCAATGCCAATGCTCTCAATCGGTGAATGAAAACATTGACAGGAAACCAGTTAGAGAGACCGGCGACAGTCGTGACCTTGAATAAGGAATTATTACGTGTTCTCTAAGAGAAACTGTCAAAAACCTTCTTGGTAATGTAGGTGCCAAAAGATTTGAAAGTGTGTCAAGTTAACCATGCTTAATCGGTTCACCATCATCATCTATACCAGTCCACTGCTGGACGTAGGTCTCTACCAAGATGCGCCACTGAGCCCGGTCTTCGGCTCTTTTCATCCAGTGTTTATGTTACATTCCGCAGACCTATGCTCCATCTCGTCGAGACGCGTGTAGGACGCCTTGCCTAAAAGTGGTTTACACTCCTAATAAAACTCATTTTGCTTCATTTTATTTAGGTTACCATTTATTCTTTGTTAGAGAAAAATCATTGCTTAATAACTTACGATTATTATTATGCAGCTTCTAAAGGTGATTCATATTGACTATATCCTATATTATGTTCAATTTTTAGTTGTAAATAAGTAGTTTTTTTATTTATTTTATTGAATTATGACATTTAAACACCTGTTCTGGTACTGAACATAAATGATTGTAATTTCTAATATGACCCTCACTATCGAGTTTCGTAACCTTCAATCAGAGGTCATACATAGTTCATTGTTATATACTTTAAAAACTGGAGGGTCTTTAACTTTCAATTAACTTGTTTAGATAATTTTTTCACATTTTAATTTTTTCTGCTCGTGACTTTGTCTGCGTTCGTTATGTCAACTTTTTTTGAGGTTATAAAGTCTGGAAGAAATTTGTTTTACGCATAGACTTTATTCCAAATTTCATTCAAATTGGACCTATAGTTGCGAAAAGGGGCCAAACATCCAAACATATAAACTTTAAATGTTAGCTGAGAAGAACCTAGGAAATTTTTAAAAGCGAAGTTATTAAAAATTCCTTGTTTATAGAAAGTTGAGATAAAAATTCAGAGTTATTCTGAAATATCAGAAATATGAAACTTGTTTGTTATCGTCTCATCTTGTCTTACTTCAAGATCCTGGAATGAGGATATCCAAGAGGGATGGGCAGAGCTTTGATGTTCATATAGATCAGATATAGACTTATATAACAAATCACGTTTTTTTAAATGGACTGATATGCTGACTTTAGCCCACACGTGTTTGTACCTAACCTAGATTCAATATGCTGTGTCAGCGGCATTATTCGCATGTCTAGACGAGACGCTATAGTGCCTAGGTCACTTTTCTGACGTAGGCTCGCCCCTTCCATCATCCAGCTTAGTCGACAACAAAAACAGAGCTGAATAAGAGCAGGTTTTCATGATGTTTACATTCACAATTTTTTTTGGTCGAAATAAGTTGTGCATAACTAAATAATAAAAAGCGTTCACGATCTTGTCTGAACCCACCTAAGGGTAGGATTCCACTGGTTCACTTAAGTTTAGTGCGCACACTACTCTGCAAAGTCTATACATTACTCATCGCTGCTATTAGAGCTCTAACGGGTTTCTTCATGATGTTTTTCTTTTCAACACAAAAGAAAATAAATATTAACCGGCGCAGCAGCTTTCCTAACAGTTACTACTACTAGGAAATCTAATAGCGCAAGCGTGGCCCTAAAAATGTGGCGTAATAAATCCTTGCGCACTATCGTAAAGTCTTACGATGCTATCCGAGTAAGTATTCCTGTTAAAATCCTTTAGCTACCGTCCAGCGTCTCGCCTCGAAGGGCACGCCCTTTCCGTCTACTGTTTTCCTTCCCATCTCTTCATTTATCTTGGAGATTGCTTACTTGTAGTTGAGAACTTTGTTTATAAAGGCATCTATTTTTTCCGGCGAATTTGTTTTCAAGCCTCGCAAAGTTTCCCGTTTGTTATGGCAGCTTCTCATGAATTTATGACCGGCATTTTGAGTCGGACCTTCGTTACTCATTTGATAATCGTCTCTTTTCGAATAATCTTCCTTTTTCTTTGAACTTGGTAATGTAGCATAATTAACTAAATTTTCTTGAATTTTCTCAATTAGTACCTTCTACGTTTCAGTTTTTTGCTACGGGTTTTCACTCAAACACTTTTTGGATTTTTCTCGTTAGTTAGGTACCTACCGAGTGGCACTCGTTCCACAAAAGTTAGACCAAGTTTAGCGCCATTAATTTAATATTACCGAACGGTTATTAAAAAAAAAATTTAATAACCGTCACGGACGTACTTCTTTTGTGATGGAGTATTCATCTATTATCTGGTTATATACTAGATTAGAATACAATAGTTACAATATGGAATTGAATATAATGCCTGCCAATTTTTGTATATAGTGTCAGAACCATATACAATAGGATTATATAATTATAAATATATAATTTTCATTGAGTCTATCTCAATATTGTTAGTATATTTGAATTGTAAATACTTGGCTTTTTAGGATGTAGATTTAAGTTACTTTTTACCTAGATCTCCTTGTCAATCTTCCGCCTTCTCAAATGTTATTTCATTCTTGTTATCAGTAATTTTAATTTATATTTTAATTGAAAGTTATATTTTTGTTATTCATAAATTTGAACCATTTTGTTTGTATATATTTTTTGTCTAATTGGGTCTCGATTTTAACGCATGCCGTGGCACCCTATAATTGAAGAAACACATAGCTATAAGCCCACTTACTTTAATTTTTAATTCTGATTGTGATTTCTTTGTTGGTTGTCCTAAATAAATAAATAAGTCACGCAATATGACACCCGCTAGATATAGAACTGCATATACTTCATCTCTAGAACACTACCTTTGTCAATCATATACGATACATGTTTATCTAGAAGTATGTCTCTTTTGTAACATATTTCACCTCCAAATCTGAGATCCTCCAATCTACAATGGGAATCATTATTCATTAAACTAAAATTTTGTACCGCAAATATCTACTTGAAACTAGTACACCATGAAGTATTCAACCGGTAGCGAGCAATAGGTTATCTTGTTGAATTAAGGTTCTATTCAGCCACCAGTCGCTACTCACCAGCTGTCTTGTCAATGAATGAAATGAATATACTCTTTATATACCGCTTTACAATATTACTAATGTAACTGAATCGAGAAATGCACGCATTGTTCGAAGAGTAAAAGAAACATAGGCTTTAGTTTAATCAGCCTCGTATTGACCATGTCTTTAATCGTAGAAGTATTTGTGAAAGACCTCAAAAGAAGCTATAGTCCAGTCATTATATGCATTTCACCTCGGAATTCGAGATGCCCAGCTGTAAGTTTGTAAATACTTGTACATAAGTTTGTAGTTGTCTTAAAACCTACATATGGTGGGGTGCGTGCAACTATAAAATTTCAAGGTCAAAAGTCACAAAAATAGCTTTTTTTGTAAATATCTCATTAACAATGGGTTTTTTGCTATTTGTATGTATGTATTACAATATTGTAGAATATAAAATATGTAGGTTTTGAGACAACTTTTAGGGTGTCAATATACAAGTATTTACAGACTTACAGCTGGGTATCTCGAATTCCGAGATTCTAACCAAATTTTAGCTTATTTGACTGGACTACTATTTCTGCCGCTATGCAGTGAATGGCATTGCTGTGTTCGAGATTGAAGGGGTGCCGGTTCTATTAAATTTTCTTAACACCTTTTTGTCTTTAAGATAATGGCGCAGCGCAGTACATCGTTTGAGTTAATACCACTTTCATAAGATGGACCGCTTGTTCCAACATCTAGTTTAAAACTATCCCTCATGAATGCCTTCTTTTTCTTAGTCGCATCTTCATTACTGAAGGTCGTGCCCGTCCTGAAATGTCCTAGTTGAGTTGTCGACTAGCTGTCACCATGCTGTTCTATCCTGAGCCTCTCTCAATGCAACAGTGACAGGAAGCCCAGTAATTGATTTCACTTGTTCAGACCAAGTCATATTCTAAACCATATATCAGGCACTGCATTGTCTCAAGTCATTATAAATAGACTAAGGTAGTTTATCGACTGCTTGTTTCTGTTTTCTTCAATCGATTGTAGTTGGTTTTGCATGTATCGTTGGCTAATAGCAGTCCAAGCTCGGGTAGCCTCATTATGTCATTAAAATAAAAGGTTCAGTTAAAGGAATATTCTAGATCCACTTATTACTGACATGCTATCCTTAGAAACCGTATCGTCTTCAGTTGCATTTATACGATAAATAATTATAGTGTTGGTTGTATGATTTGTGTGTATTAAGATACTTAACATAACATCGACAGTAACCTTATTATTTAGTCTACGCAGTTTTTGCATTCTTTGGCTAAAGTGTACCTTGAAAAAATGTTAGTCATTCGCAAAGTGGAAAGATGATATCGCGAAGACTAATGAGAGGGATAGGTTTGCTTAGCTTAATTCGTGAATAATCGTTCCGTAGCAGATGGATTCTATTGAATCAACATCATGCTCTCATCAGTAGGTAATATATGTATAAGATATTAAATATATGTAGAATATCAATGCTGAAATTTGGATATTTTTAAAAATTTAAAAATAAACAGCCAATTATAATCAAAATAATGTACTCGCACGAAGCTTGCATAGTGCATACATCGAGCTCTAGCCCCAAATCAAGCACAGCTTGTACTATGGGAACTATAGATAGAATACTTATATACATTGCTAGTTGCTATGCTATCAGCTAGTTGCGTTACTATCGGCTCGCGTCTAAGCTAGACAACAATCGTGTCAGCCTGCCGACCCTGGGGCTCTGGATGATACTCTTAACTGTAATGAAATTTACTTTTTTAGGAAATATTAAGTTTTCAGTGTAGTTCACAATTTTCTTACTGATAAAATGTGGCGACAAGTTAAATAATGTTTTTTAAAAATGTCATGAAGTTTGCATATTTTTCCAAGACTGAATATAAACAAAGTTTATTTACTTTAAGTGGAATAAAACTTGTGAAGTTTTTAAAATATTTTGAGATGTTATGCTTGATATACAGTAGCTTTTTTTTATAAGTTATAGGCAAGTGTTATACCGTGATCTCAGCTGATGTTAAGTGACGATGCGGTCGACGTTATGGTATTACTAGTATTATAAATAATGAATATTCATGGACATTTCACACATCACACTCTTGTCCCAAACTAAGTAGAGCTTGTAGGTATGAGAACTAGATTGCTGATAGAAAACATAATAGCACTCAGACACAAAACAAATATTTATGTTTATCACACAAACATTTGCTCTGGGTGGGGATCAAACCCATGGAAGGCAGAGCTACTACCAACTGAGCTGTGACGCCTGTCAAAAAAGTAAGGTAAAGAAACAATGCGCGCTGGCAACCCTGGTGTACCGGCCGTTAAATGGTAATTGGGATAGAGTTCAATGTTTGGTTTTCTTTGTGCTATTCGAACACGTGTGCGCGTGCGGTGGGGTCAACTTGTACCATACTAATATATATGTATTCGTGGAGAGGAAAGAGGAATTGACGAATGTTAGGAGTGTGGAAGAAAACATTTTGTGGACATTTCACGACATCGCCTAGGTGCTAACTACGCAACGTACAATAAATAGATACTATTACTGATAGATGAGAATACTTTTTAGATTGATGCTTTCTCCTGGGAAAATTTTAAGCTTTTGCATAGCTTCTATCGCGGCCTTGAGCGTGGAGACCGAATCCAGAAATTCCGTAACGAAAATAACCTAACACTGCGCATGAGTAATCCAGCAAAAAATGTTATTCAATAGCTTCAGCGCGGCAGTCCCCGAGTGCCACACGTCTTTTTTGTAAATACATATATTTGTTCTTGGTGAGATCAGCACGTGCGCTGTCCAACAGACAATATCTTCACAGAACCGTTACAGGGAAGGATGCGAAATATTATTGTTTTTGATGGGATTATGTTTACAGTATGATGCTTCAGGGTAAAGGAAATCGATCTATTTATTAGTACAATAATACTGATAATTTATATTATAACAAACTATTGGTGATTATTATAAACAAGGGGGAAAGATATCTAAAATTAACGTCAGTTTTCCTGTAGAGTTCTGTATAGAGTTTTAATGTTTTAAATATGTAGGTGAATGAAAAAGTATTACGGACTGGCCACAAATTGAACTAAAACCGGCTGTTACAGCCGGTTCACACTAGTCGTAAGTCGTATAAGACTAAAAGTCGAATGCTCTGGTCACCATACACTTTATATGGAGCTGTTCACATTGGATGAGCGATTACAGGTAAATCAGACTTTCGACTTTTAGTCATATGCCACTTACGACTAGTGTGAACGGGCTGTTAGAGTTTGTTTAGGTGTTGAGGGAATTAAATCGATGCCTTTATTAAAAGATACATTTAAAATTTTGGATCTGACGCTATGATAAGTCATTTAGTTAACGACTCATTTTTACTGTACACGCAGATATTACTCAATTTTTTGACTTCATATGCCAAAAGTGTAAGAACGGAAATAGATGCAAATATTATTCAAATTTTCATTCATTCGCGTAATTAACTGCGACAGTTTTAAAAGTTACTGCTTAACATACTACACACAGAATACATTAACTGTTAAAAATGCTAAAGCGTATGTTATGAGCACTTAAAAGCATGTTAGCATTAGCACGGAGTACTAACGTGCAGAAACACAGTTCCGAGAATGAAAGACATGTCATTACATACGCAGCGATGTGTGCGTGAACTATTCCTGAGACGGGTTCACGCATGAGAGTTGAACTGTAGTTCGAAGTGCTGTGAAAAAACGGAGACACACTTCACCCTTGCTGTACGTTAAGACTGCGAGACTACTTGTAAAACTTTATAATGTCAATCTCCAAAATGTTGCTATACATATATATGTATCTGTCCCCTGCTGGACATATGTCTCTCATAAAACGCTCTTCTGTTCGTTTTTTCATAACCAATGTTTTGATTTGAGTTAGTGATCGTTTTGATTTTACTAACTGTATATATTTTTCCTTTGGGCAGCCGCAGCGACTTTACAAGATAACATTTTTTCAGAACACGCTCTGACTGAACTGTTGTTCTGTAATACCTCTGTGATGTTACTATCGATACGCCTTTGTCTGAATAGGCTTTTTTCTTATCCTCATTATTCCTCATTCCGTCTGCATTACCATAGTAGTAAAAACCATAAGTGAATTTGCTTTTATGGAAACTAGACTAAAATACGAATTGCCTGATTATAGCTCATTAATTTTTAGTTATTTCTTTTAGTTTTTTTATGACATTATTTGCATGTGAAATACGGTGTTGTAAATTATACCAAGTAGGTGCGTGATGTTTGAAAGCCTGGGTTGTTTAGGCTGCGGGCACACGATCAGGAAATGTCTGACCATGACGTGTGCCAGTAGCCTAAAGGCAGGTATTTTGCCTAGGTTTTGTGTTTCGGAACTCCGATCCAGATTCACTTTAGACAACAATCAAGTGCAGATTTTTTTTTGGATTGTGTGAATGATGACATGTGTAAGAAAGGTGTGAGAATTGAGATGACGTCTGATAGAGGAGAGTGGAAGAAGAGGACGTGTTGTACCGACCCCACATAATGTGGGACAAGGGTTGGAAGATGATTAAGTGCAGATTTTGTAAATCAAGTAATGGTTTACAATATCTGCATTAGACTGTCATTTTGTAAAATCTGACAGTATCTGACACAGACATAAATACGAGACATAAATACACAGACATAATAACGAGCTTATTTTGATAATAAATAGATATTAGTTTCAATCTCATCCTGACCGTATATCTAATTGTACTCGTAGTCTAAAGATTGGCGCACACCAATGACAAGACTTCAGTTGCATAGTTTTTGTTCACACTCTTTACCAGATACTCATAGTCAAGCATTAAGTCACATGTCTTGACCAAGACGTTTTGTCGTTGGCATATGTACGCTGACCCTAAGTTTGTAACACTTACAAGTTTAAAACAAACTTCTTAGTAATAAAATATTTTATTAAATTGGTTACAAGCTATAAATTCGTACTTTTATGATGATTTTCTATATTATTAATTGCTGATTCAATAAAATAATAAAGTTAATTTTATAGAAGGGCGCCCAGTGATTATAGAATTCTAATGGACAGTCGTAGTCGTTAACTCTTTTATTTCTTTGCATAATTAACGGCTTATTCGAAAAAAATATTTCTTTAGGGTTCCGCAGGCAAAACAAATTTGAGATTGATTTAAATAAATATTTTTTGGAGTTAATTAATTCTCGACGTGACATAGTTAGCCACTTTTAAAGTGAAATACCTGAACAATAATAATATCTATGCTATTGTTTCATATACAGAACACTATTTCAAACGTTACTATACTACACACTTGCCCTTTTTTATATTACTCATTTTATGGTTATAGATAATTTATTTCTCAAAGAAAATTACATTTTTCACTTATTGAGAAACATTAAAACTTACAATACAAAATAGTTCCTAACAGCCAAACAATTTGTAACACACATGTACGCAAGTATAAAAAAAGAGCCATAACAATTACAAACTACCCGCTAAATTCGGCACTTTCAATGTGCCGGTTTTACTTAACTCTACCATATTTTATCAGGATAATAAATTATACGTTCCCTACAACTTAAGAAAATCAGAAGCTTAAGCGGATACAATAAAACCTGAAGCATACATCAAATTAAACATAAATCACTAATAAACAGGTATTTCAATTAATAAATCGCGTAATTAATTAATTTTGTTTGCGCGGCCATTACTCTCGTAGCCCAGAATGTGAACGCGTATCTTAGATGTGAGTGAAACAGTGCGTTTAAAACCATCTCCGAAGTTCGAAGTTATTTTGACCACTAGAATATACAATTGTGTAATAAAATGTATAACTACTTTCCTATTTACAAAGGCGTGTTTAAGCTAACACTGATGTAGTTTTGGATAAATGTTTGCGTAACATTTTATAACTCAATTTTTTGTATTATTTTCTATCATATTTAATTTCATGAAGCTTGGTGTTGCATTATATTTGATGTCTCTAACATTTTTTCCCAATATTTGCGAAGTAACATAGAACAGATAAAGATATTTATTATTAAATAAATACCTTTTTATTGGACAATGATTTAATACAAAGCATGCTGTGTGTAAAAAAATATACTCATTAAACTTTTAAACACTTTCCCCATATATTTATTTTATTCAGCAGATCAGATATAAAAAAAACTCAAATACGTATTTAGTTATTTTTGTGATTTCTGGATTGTTTATATATACATATATATTATTTGTTATATAGAATATGTTGTTTGTGGACTTAGAACGAGCTGTTTCATCCATCCTGTAACGCAGGGTATAAACTCACAATAGGTCTATAAAATAAATGCCTACTCTACTAACTATACATATTTTTATATAGCATCGGAAAGATGGGCCTAGTTTTTGCACGAGAAATCACCACAACAGGGATGTACTCAGGCATTTTTGGGGGCATAGACATAAATGAATTAAGTTAAATTAAATATATTATTTGTTACAAAAGAGTGGCGTTTGAGGGAAAAGGCTTATGATAATGATGATAATATTAATTTGCGAGAAGCAGTAATATAAAATAATTAGAACATAAGTTGACCTTAGAAAAACAAACCTTTGAAACAGTTTTCAGGTCCTCAATTTAATTTATTGTGCGTTTAAAAAGTTTGCTTTCAAAGAATAGTTTTTAGACAGAGATTTTTTTAAGAATAGTGTTACTGCAGCTTTTATCAGGAGTGGCGTAAATAAATAAACCCCTTTTTTGGTGTTCATTTCAGCCCTAGCCACGGCCCTGGCTAAAGGTCGTAAATAGAAGCTTTTTACGATACCAAATCATAGGAGTGTTATTGTTTGAGATGGAGATATCAAAATTTTCTGCTCCACGGATTCCATTTTGGTCTGAATGTTTGTCAAAACAACGATTTAAGTGTAGGCGCGTAATTTTATTTACCCTTATTTCTTGTATTTTTACGTCGTCGCACGAGAGCGAGTTCGCAATTAAGACGAACGGGTTGTAGTTAATTATTCAGTTAAGAAGTCCTACCTAAGATTTTGTAATAGATACTCCGTGCATTTTCACGTAGTTTGACCACAATTCTATAAATTAATATATCCTTGTTCTCTCGAGTAGGTACAGAACACATCGTTTATCTCTGTTTATAATGCTCATAGCGAAATAATTATTGCACAAATAGAACACAAGCACTCTTATCACAGAGGAGGCGTGGGCTGATAACTACTCCTTGTTGCATATTATCTAAACTAATATTATAAAGAGGGAAAGATTTGATTGTTTGTTTGTTTGCATCGAATAGGCTCCGAAACTACTGGACCGATATCAAAAAATCTTTCACCGTTGTGAAGCTACACCATCTGCGATGAGCATAGGCTATATTATATTAAAAAAAATAGGGATCCTTACTAAAACTTCAATTATGTAACCCAAGGTGTAAAAAAATACCTAAAAAATTCCTTACCCGCTACCCGTGCGAGGCCGGGGCGTACTACTAATGTCTGATACATAAATAACAGAATTCCTATTAAATAAATAAATATTCATGGACATTTCACACATGTGAAACTAGTCATTAACTAAGCAAAGGTACTATGGAAACTAGCTGATATAATAGTAACTCCCAGACCGGAACTGATATTTATGTGAAGCACAAATATTTGCTCTTGGTGTGCATCGAACACACGACCCACAGAATGAAATAACATATTTATTATAAAATACAATGATTTGAAGCTTTGCATAGTTATTTTGTTGTCAATAACGTATCAATCATTTCTATACATAGACTGTAATCGAAGAATTATTTTGTTTGTTCAGTTTTGTATTGAGACAAGATTTCGAATGAATCAAAACTGTTTTTCTCAATCCAAATGTGAATAATAATAATGTCAACTTATCATTTAACTAATATTGTTGTTTTTTCTCAGCTCCAATATTTTTTTTATTTCTATACTTTGTTACTATCAATAAATACACTTTTACCAAAGAAATAGCGAGAAAAAGTGTGAGTGGAGTGAGTAGAGGCAATATAAACATTGTTGCGTCTGAATTTCCATGCCGTGGCTTCCCGCGAATTTCCGTGGAGTTTCATCTGGCCGATGGCACATCACGCCCTCCCTTAGTTAAAATGACTCCATTCCAACTTATTTATGTACGCGTGAGAACGCCCGTTGCGGCCTATTTCCTGAATAAATGATTTGATTACAAAATTGCAAATGGGAAATGCACGGAGCAAAGTGTTCCTGACGTGGGTACCCGGTGCTGTGTGGGTACCCGGTGCTGTGTGGGTAGCCTCGCATTATGGACGAAACGAACTCGCACAAAAGAATATCTTATTAAATATTCGCAGTAGGTATGCCAGTCTCCGTTACTTTATCTTTTTATTGGTCGTCCGGCCCTTCGATGGAGCTGAACTGACAACGTTTCATTATTATTTCCTTATTTGTGAGACTCGTTTAGTTTGCGTAGACAACTTTCGAGATGGTACTTAACCTAGCTAGAGTAGTACGTGTACTGAAGTGGTCAAATAGGCGCGCAGACACTCGCAGGCGCAGCGGGTAGAAACATTGCGGCCCTTACAGACCGTACACTGGCACTAGAAGAACCGTATAGACTCTGTCTTTATTGTTACGAAAACTCGGAACCGCACACAGCTGTCCGCGCTGCGAAGAAAATATGGCGATTTCACCGACCCCGTCGTCAACCCGCACCGCGGCGCGATCGAATCCTCGCTCATTATTCGATGCGAACCGCCACATGTCTATGACTAATTGACGGCTATCGATTTCTCGCAAAAGAAGGGAATATTACGATTCGCCAGGTACCGAATAGCTAGTGCTCGCTGGGCAATCTCGGTAAAATCGACCGGTTCACCTTGACTTTTGGCGCGCACTCGCTCCATACTGTTTTTGTACTAACATCCCGACGGGTCGAAATCGCAAGTGAACGGACTGCACCGACCGTCGGCGGCCTTGCTGACTTTTTTCTCTCATTACGATATTCGGCAGGCGATGACGTAATAAGCTCGGCGATTGTGCAAATTGATTCCACCTTTGCCGGCGGGGAAGAATTGCAAATCGAGTTTGGCTCGTGCCTCGGAATGTTGGCGATGCGTTCATCTCTCGCGTTTGAGAGGACACTTGCACTCTGCTATTTTGTCAAAAGCCAATTCGTCGTCACGTCTGCTTGCACACAGCATTTTGTAACTTTACGTAGAGCGAACACAGTTACATTTTGTAATGTCGTCAACACGACAAGTCTATTTGAAAGTGTTTAATTCATTCGGTACTCTTGATAAGTAAAACCGTTTATCGCAAGCTTACGAGTTGTGTAGGAAGAGGCTAGAGGGGCCGGCACCGACTCCGGCGCGGTAATCACGCCGCTCGCTCGCGCCTTGATTACTACCATTGTCTTCAGGAAATCCTCGCTCTTCACCATCGCTTTTGTCTCGTCCTCTATTAATCCGAAAGAACGTATAAAACTCCCGCAACGAATGTCCGCAACGATTCACGATTCCTGCACAACATCGATGAAAGTTATTACGGTAACCCTTCACAGGGGATTGGATTTTGCGATTGAATTGCGATTTGACCCCTTTTAATTTGGTTCGGGTGCTGTTAGTTTGAAAGCACGCAGCGGCACGCGAAGGTTAAGCGGTGTGCGATCATCTGATACGTGTAACGCGCACGGAATAATCTCCGGTCCCTGCGTACCAATGCTAATTGAGTATTTGATGAGATAGACTGATTATTCAGGGTTCGCCCGATGTTCGCTGCCAACTCTAGTTTCGGAGAATTTATGAGTACCTTACCTTTTCATATCTACATAATCTGGAATGGAGTTTAAGTAAAATTGGAGAGTTCTCGGAACGTGACTGACACATCACAGCGTACATGTAACCGATGCAGCTTTTGTATGATGTCCGAATGTGGGCAGATGGCCGCCATACTGCACGTGTTGGGCCATCAATCAATACACGTAGCCGCCAACGCCCTCCCCCCTTTTGCCCACTACTAACTAAATAACAACCAGATAAAGGAAAACGAATTCATTAGCTACATGTATTCGATGTAACTTATCGCACTCTTCCTAAAATCCCTTTGAAGTATATCTTTCTGTTTCCTTTATACAAGCACACATTTGTTACTTTTATTTCCTTTATTATCCGTCAGAGAAAGTTTTAATTAGGTATAACATTTGAGCCAGGAACAAAGCGGGTCGAGTGCCGCTTGTATCGTTGAAGAGGATCTATTTCGCTCCGAGCTCGATCTAAGTCCTGTGTTATTCTCAGAAAGCTATGCTCATTAAGAATTCAAAGAAGCTAACAAAGCCTTTAATTCTAAAGAACATAAAACTATATTGCGCACATTTTCACATCATATTGGAATATATAATGAAAACGAAAGAAAATATATTATACACACAACCAAACCAGTCCACGGACGATTGAATATAAAACGGACTTTGATGTTTACTTCTATCTTTAGTTGGTTATAGTATAATTTCGATTGTATCGCCTTTCACGATATTGCTACCACAAAAGAATTTATTTATTTTTTTATCTTCACCGTATAGTTAAGTGCTGGTATTACACTGTTTCTTTTAACATAACTTTCTAGTTATATTTTATGCATTTTCCTTTAACCGTACGTAGTATTTCTGGACGTTCCGAATTTTTGGATAGAGCTGATGTTATAAGGCGTATATATTCAAAAGGAGTGCCTTTGTTTCAATAGCAATTTATTTGACATGTGTTTGTGTGTCATACGTGCTGTTGGCCGTCGTGAGCTCTGCGTCGCGTCGTGTATTAACTGTCTTGTCGCTGTCTGCATTGTGTACTGACATCTTTGGCTTATCTCTGCGGCTATAGTACGACTAATAATTTTCATGAATTACCATACCATTTTGTTCTACACCATTTGTGTACGTTTATGTCCGGCGCGTCGTGCTGGGTTATATTCCGCTGGTGGTCTCTTATCGTTCACTAGATAAATTGTCATTTGAATAAAAAATGAATCCCTTTTGCGTCATTTTATTGTTTTTTTATCGATGGAAAGCATTGTTTGAATTGTGATTGCTATCTTTATGTGCATTTTTATATCAATCCTGTAAGTACTTGTGTTTTGATTAAGATAAATTATTCATGCTGGTAGATATCACACACTTATGTTAATTAAGTAGACTGCTATATCATAATTTACGAAGTTGTAATTATAAAAAGTTTGAAAAATACTATAGAATATTAATGTATGCTTATATTTTGCTCTCGAAAGCCCCATGGCCTGAGAAAACACGTGCCACGTCACGCTACACCAGGTGTGTATTGTACCGTATTGCTTCTAATGTTTTAAGATGCTCCGCATACGATTTAACGACTATGATAAACTGCCTAGTGTAATACCCAAAGGGTTCAGCAGAGCAATGAATGGTTCTTTCGGCTTGCTCCTAATCTTTTATTTGTGTCTGCTTTTGTCTTTAGTTTTGTTTGACGTGTTGTAATGTAGTCTATGGGATTATACGTATTATTTTAAACTAGTTTTTGTATGGGCGGTGAGAAGTTTTTTGATAACCATAATTAGATTGTTTTGTTCATGTGGTTTTATATTGAGCTCGTTTAAGATACTTTGTGGTTGAGTGTGGGTAATGGCGGTTTGTTTGATTGCGTATAATCTTTACGAATCGTATTATCTTTTATGTTTAACAGTAATAGGTTCTATGCTAGTGCTGACTATATTATCTACCTATTTCTGTATTAATGAAGATATATTCTTTTATGTTCTTTAAACAATAAATGATTCAACACAGCAAAGTAACCGTTTTATGCTACACGTGTGAACTTGTTTGTAAACAATGACTCATCTTTAGTTTTATTTTTTTTACATTGTCATCGAGAAATTACGATTAGAACGTTAACGGTAGTTTTTTATGTCTTTTGTTCTCAGAGTCCTCAATTTAGTTATTGATATTTTCTGATGTGTGAAGAATTTTTTTTACAAAAAGCAACTTATTTGGTTTTGTTTTTTTTTTAGCTTGAAACAAGTTTTGCTTCTAGTTTCATTGTCGTGTTGTTTAAATATATACGTATATTATAAATTGTGCTTTATGCTATAGTTTCAAGGTCGATATTCATACATCACATTAAATTAATATACCTACCAGTGACACTTTAGACGCAGACAATCAATTTAATATGTTTTACTAATCCTTTCTTCAATATTTAAGTTTGATTATGTGACAAATTAAAAATACTGTTAAATTTATATCAATTTTAAGTTTCATTTAAAACTTATCAGCTGTTATAGGGTGCGGTCAAACATTTATCATAACTTTTACATTTTTAATTATTAGGTGATCGTAAATCGTTGCTATGTTCATAGTATCTAAATCATTTGAAATCACTAGAATCAATTTGATTGTAGGTGCCAGTACCTCGCAACCAAGTTACATATCTTGTGTAAAAACATCTATTGCCGGCAAAAGTGCTCCATTATGTAAGTTACAATATTCGAGCGAGCGGTTTTTATGCGATAGTTAGAGGGATACCGAAGGTGCGATCGGTATTATTTACGAGTCCATAAAATATTTAAAGCACCTATGGTTATTTATGGGCGTGAGCGCGAACACAATGGCCGAGTTTTGTGGCTCTGATTGAATCTGAATCGGAACTGCCATACTTTGGTGAACTTTATGTGTCTAACCTACAAACTTGTATAAAACACGTAAAAATTTCCATTTGCTTTGAGGGTTATAATAGAGGTGCTTATAGATAGGCATATGGGCGACCTCGATATCCCGTCTTCAGAGTTGACCTTCATTTCAACGAGTTGTACTTAGATTTACTGTTATCTAGGTACGAAAGCAAGCAAGCTCAGATGCAATCAGCTACAGCGTCAGGCCACGTGTATGCCTATGCTCGTTTCTTTTATGTTTTTTTTTGTTTGATAGGCATGTCACATCTTAGTTGTATGTTAGTAGCTCTACCTTCCATGCTGTGGGTCGTCGGTTCGATTCCCATCCAGAGCAAATGTTTGTGCGATGAAGCTAAATATTTGTTCCGTGACTGGATGTAACTATGTATTCTATGTACGTAGTTACAATAAAAATGTACTCGTATATATATGTACTAACTGAACGTTTCACGTAAATAATGATTTATAAATGCATTTAAAACTTAGGACAGGCAACACAATTAAAAGAGCAGGTAAACAACAGAATGCCGCCACAATCTATACTCGTAATTGGCGACTCCTTGCACTCAGCTTCCAACTTGAGGATGGAAGGGGATGCAGGAGAAGGTGCGTCGTACACACGGCCCTTTGTTTTATGATAGAGGTTACTACACCAGAGGTTACTTAGTCTCCCCTATATACATATATATGGGGGAGACTAAGTAACCTCTGGTTCGAATCGAACATCAGTTACGTTACGTTAACAAGGTATGTATAAAAATAAGCTTTTTTCAGCTTTGGTTTGAGGTAGACCTTTGGTCTACAGTGGGCCTTAAGTCACTCATTCAAACTTCTCTATTTCGTGGTGTGTCCTGAAAACAGCTGACAATCTAGCAGCTGTTTTCAGGCACTTAAAGAGAAATGGATTTTGCCCATTTATCAGATTGCACTTATAAATCATTATGGATTTTCATCAGAACGTTTTCATGCTTAAGTTAGCCGTGATTGGTAAATAGACAGAAAGAAAAGGCAATCTTCTGTCATATACTCAAAAAAAAAATTGTGAGAGGGCATGGATGATCCTAACTTCAAAGATACCTTTTAAATGCATGGATAATCCTTAATCAAGATAAAAAAATGTTGAATAAGAGGGCCATGACATGATGATCTAACTTGGAAACTTTAAATTCATGGAAGAATTCCTAAATCCTTAATCAAGATAAAATTAGTTGGTAAAATGTATGTCTGAAGGATATTCCTGGTCGTGTGTATCCGGGAGCTGCCTAATCAGGTGGCGAGGCGCGTTGCGAGAGATCGGCATGCTCCGCGCAACAATTATAAATTCAGCGAACTTGCGTCTTCCACGGGCGCTACTGCGAAACCACAGGAAGCTCTTGCGGTGTTCAACACTTTTGAGATACATTTCATTTTCATTTTCAGCCTGTGGTACTGCCACTGCAGGGCAAAGGCCTCCCTTCCTTCTCTCCAGTTCACTTTGTCCTGGGCTATTGCGGACCTTTTGCACTTTGAATCTTTTGCATGGGCATCCGAATTAGATTTTTTTGAGACACAATGCTGCAAAATCACAAAGGGCATTAAAAATCATCATGATTTAAAATGATGATCCTTTCGAACAATGATGATGAAGGCTTCAGTTGAATGTCATTTTTGAGTTTGATCGACGCGTCCTCTGTTTGCTATTATATTAATATATGCCAGAATTATAAATAATCCTTGTGATTTTATTGAATAAAGTAGTTTTGACTTTGACTTTAATTTATTCCCTGCAAGATCTAAAATCCCAAAACTTTAATAAACAATTTTGTCATAAAATACTGAGATAGGTATAGAATAAACACAAAAATAGACATATATGTATACATTAGGTAGGTAGAGATTTCAATCAAAACTAACAGAGCATCACAACAGTTATATAAAGTATATAAAAATGTAATCGCACACGATAATCGATGCTTATTTCCAAATAACATCACCTAATTCTAGAACATCTATCGTTTCTTCATAGCGTAGGTGGCTCTGCAACCTTTACTGTTACAAATGCAATAACAATAAAGGTGAAGTTTGGGAGACGCGACCGAGACAGGCGACTCGCTACTAAAAACCCAAATTGTGCTTCAGACGATTTTATACCAAGCTCAATTGCTGGCACAGACGCTCACAAAACAGGTTTTAAAATATCCTCCCTGTTTACCACTGTTAACTAAATTTTACTTACTCTTGCTTTCTCCTAGTAATGTCGTCTAAAAATATCTAGTCAGCCTTTGGGCTGGTCTTAACAGGTGTCCGAACAGAGACCTATCAGAGCCTATAATCAGAAAGAAAACTGTTTAAACAGTCCTTGCACGGATGCACAATACCTACCCAAGATTTGCCATAATTGACATGTCTCGCAGACATGAAACGATTCAGAGACACTTTCAGTAGTTTTTTGAGGTTGTGTTAGTCGCGTGCCCCAAACTCCACCTACACTGTTACAAGTGCAATAACAATAACTCCCGGTTATAATGCCGCTGCCAAAACGATAGCATTGGGTCGACTCTGGGATATAACTCTTGGAAATTTAATCTGATATCTAAAATAGCTAAGAAACGCTTGCATCTGATACGAGTATTTGGCGCAGAGCGCATTTTGATATCGATGTTTTCTACAGAGACTGATAAATTATATCAAAGGTTGGCAGTGCGGCTCTGCTTTATGTAAACCACGGCGCTCTCGATTCATTTCTTTGGAAAACATATGATACTCGTAATTTATTATAAATAAAGCCCAGATTTCGGCAGTTTTTGTTCATAAATAACCCGGTGGCTTTTCCAAACTATCACAATCTATAGTTGCATATAATGTGGCACACAATATAAGGTTTATATTTGTAGAGCTGTTTCATTGTAGGTCCCGTTCTGTACCTCTAAAAGCTCACTACTATTTTGTTGCTCCGCCACTCGAGGGCGTCTGGCTTTCAGCTCAGCTGTTTGCGAAACATTCATTTTTAATGCGCCTTGCTTCGGTGTAAATGATGACAAGAAGCATACGAGGAGACTTGCTCTTCGTTTCTTCTAAGTTAAGGGATGTTCTGTGTAGTCATTAATTCGGATGGGTGACCGGTGAATAAAAAAGAAATATTTACGAACGATAGGCTCGTTATATTTTCGATTACGCAGTTTTTTTCACACCTAATATTATAAACGTAAGAGTTTCATCATCTCCCTGCGGGCTGAGCACGAATAATTGTGACAATTATAAACGTAATGTATTTAAAGCACTGCGCGCTAAGACTGCACAGGTTCGATAGTAAAGCTGACGCGCAGTGTATGTGTACGTCACTGTTTCGATACGTTTACGATTGTCACAATTATTCGTGCTCACTGCCCAGTAGCTCTACCATGAGTTTTTACAATCTATACTCGCTAGCGTCTGTAGTAAAAAAAGGTAGCACTCCGGGAGTGCCGGCAGAAGTGAAAACTTCAATATTAACGTTGTGTTTAATTATAAGTATAAAAGTACTATCATTTATGAGGTAGAATACAATGTTTATGTTTTTATTTTTTATTTTTCGCCCTGTGCCGCCTAAACAGAGCAGCACACTCAGGCACGGTAGAAAGAGTGGGAGATACTAGTTCCTCTCCCTTCCCCTCGATCTTACGCTTTTTCGATCAGCATCACGTGACCCTGACGCGAGTTTGAAAGTTTTTACCCACCCAGCGCCGCTAAAGAAGTTTTCACTTCAAAAATGTATGAAGATTTGTACAGCGCCTCTAGCGGATAGTTGGGTACTAAAATTCTTAATACTAATATTTTCGTAACTACTGTAGTAAAGTCAGGCGATTTTACTGTGACAACTCATGGTAGAGGTACAGGTATATCCACCAACAGAAATGTGAATAGTTCACATTCACATTCTACAAAGTTGTAATCTCAGAACAGATAATAATGTTACATCTGGCATCTTAACTACATCTTGTTGTACCTACTAATTCACTTAGCGTGGGTTGAATACGTGGAAGGTTTTATCTACGAATTAGTAGTTCTTGAAGTTGCTTCCAATTCGAGGTAATCCTTACATTGTTACTCGTTTAGGCAGACAATGTGTTGGGTAAGGCGGTGATCCTACTGTCAGCGGGAACGCCCTGCAAATTATTTAATAAATTCTCTCATTGCCCAGAGGTTCAAGATCTGTGGGAAGGTTTTATCTGTAAAGCTGTTGCAAGAGCGTCTGGATTAAAAAAAAAGTTATTTTGTGTACGAATTTTCCTACGAAAATAAGCAGATAAATAAATAACAAATTACATCATTAAAGACGTCTATAATAAGGCTTCTCAAATAAGTTTCCTGAGAGAGTGATTTCCTGCAATTTGCATCCTACGGCAGAAACCTTATTCATAAGTGGGCGTCCAGCCGATGTCAATGACCTTAGCTTTTATATAACTCGCTTTCCGCTTTCACTTGTACGGTCGTCTGTCGATAGACTGGCGTCCGGTCGGTGTTATAAGTGCCGGACTAATTATTAACACAATTAAGATAGCGTCAACTTATCTGGGACTAGTGGCGTGCCCCAACTTTGTATGTATTCTCTGACTTGACTTACAAAAATCTATTTACAGAATAAAACACCTGTACGCTCAAGCGTTATGCAGATAGCTATTAGGATTTTCAAAATCGGTGTAGATTTATTCTCAACAATCATACAAACAAAACCAGAAACTTGTGGATAGATGTGCGGCTCTCGCCCCACAAAACGTATCTTATCTAAACAGTAAACTGTTGACTTGCTTTGTTGATATGAGGTGTAAAAAAACACGTGTAAGTTTGCATACTGTATTAAAGTTTTTTATTTTTTTTTTCAAATTCAAAATGTTTTATTTGGAACAGAAACAAAGGTACACGAAACAAGGTGAAAACGTTGACAACTGCAAAAGTTATAAAACTGAGTAGCAGAGTCAGCGCCCTCCTCCAGAATAGAACAGGGATAATGTTCCATGAAAGCTAGGAATTTAATTTAAGAGTATGATTTATGCTAAAACTTATAAAAATAATACAAACATTATTATTACACTGTGCGTCGTAAAAGAAAGTATATGTGATAATTCCAACTTTTTATCAGAAATAAGCAACAAAGCCTTTAGATATATAGTGGTATAATATATATTTAGAGAGACCTGTTATTGGTTGTTTTATTAATGTTTATGTTGATTTAGCTATAATACAAGCCGTTGGTCCATTGAGTAAACATTCTATGATAACGTTGTGGCAATCTCTGCTGATGTATAGATACTTAGCAAGATCCTTCGAGTCCAAGAAATATTATTGTAATTCCTATGAAGTTTCTTGTTTACAAGCTTTGTTCGGTTGGCAACAGGCAATCCGCCTAAGCAATTATAGTTTGCCCTCAAATAACATTATAATGACCGGCCGACGCGCACATTATTTGTCCATTACGTCGGAACAGTACTGGCGTAGACGATGTAGTAGTACAACTGGAGTTTCACTTGGATCACAAAAAGCCTTATAAAAATGGTTAATTTTGCTATCGTAACATAAAGAAAATAGACATGAGCAGGTTAGATCTAGAGAGGCCAATTCTGTCTCTAGGTTGAGGTATAGGTCATGATTGAGGAAGTAGAGGAATAAATAAATAAATAATGCTGGACAATCCACACATCATCTAGCCCCAAGCTAAGCAGAGCTTGTCTTATGGGTACTAGAAGACTGACATACTTAATCCAATACATTACATAGATAGATATTTTTATTATACATATAAAATACCCAGAACACCCGGAATAAATATTTGCAGATCGGACAAACATTTATCCCAAGGCGGGAATCGAACACCGCGCCACATCAGTCGTATAACAATCCTGATCAAATGAATCCAGTTTCCAATAACCAAACCGCGAAGCTGCTAAATGAATTAAAGCTCTGATGAGATAATAAAGGGAAACATAAAAACAGTCGTAGCAAAAATATTGCAGAATGAAGACGAGGAAAGTGATAGGATAAGCTGAAACTATTTTGTTTGCGGCGCGGAGGTTGCGGGTTCGATTCCCGCCTTGGAATAAATGTTTGTATGATCTGCATAACACAAGCTCTGCCTAGCTTGGGGCTAGATGATGGTGTGTGGATTGCTCAGCATTATTTATTATTTATAAGTGACATAGGCCAATGCGACTGAATATCAGGGTTCCCTGTAATGAAAAACCCAGGGAAATTAACATACAGATTGGCATATTGGCGACGGATGTTAGGCAATCAGGCTGTTTTCGCACGTGCTGGGTCAGCAGATACATATGACTAATCAGAATAATCAATTTATTAATAAAGTTTGTTTACAGGTCACATTAAGTAATATACTTATGAAATTAAAAATTATTTTCGAAAGCAGAGAGCTAAGGGATAAGTGAAAGGATTTGGGGGAAACCTTTGCCCAGCAGTGGGACGAGTTAGGGTAGGAAAAAATAATTATTACTAAATTAAAATATACACGTGTTCTACTTTATTTTTTCTACCAGCTCCTCTACGTTGCCTTCTCGATGAGCTATAATTTTAAAGTAGCTTTAAAAACAACAAGACTGACTATCGGAGTCGTATCGTGACGAGGTGGCGTGTCCGGCACATTTAGAAACTACTACTTAATTTGACATAATAATACATATTTTTTCATTATCGATCAAACCAGTTAAATCTATTTGTGGTGCGATATGATATGTCTCAAATAGTTCCACGTGATATTGTAATTAAAAGGATTAATATAGATTAAACATTTTCAGTGTTCTAGTGGCTAGTCAAAACAAATAATATTTTGCAAGCAAAGTAATAAACTATTTTATTCTAAGCAAATGTTATTGTATTAAATCGCATTTTCTTTTCCGTCGATGTTTTGACTGGAGCGGTTTGTTTGGTCTATTTCCATTCAGTGATTCGATGTATTATAATGACAATAACAAAATCTACTAATACCTTGATCAAATACAAGAAAAATCGTATCAAGTTATCCTGTCTGATTACACGATAATATAATAATACTTAACGTTTATTTTCTCATACAAAGGTATACATTACAGTGGTAAGGTAAGTATTAAAGAAGTAGGTACTTAATTGTAAGGAAAGGGCAGAATAGTTTACTTATGTGTTTGAGATGTGAGTACCTGTTTTGTATGAGACTGGTGCCTGTTAAAGGTGCTACAGGTCACCAGTGCCCCCAATATAAAAAGTTTGACTACGTATTTGATAACTAAGGCAGAGCCTCTAATGGGCTTGTGGGTATTCGATCTAGTCTTCGCAGTTATACCAGTAGCTTTCAGAGTATGTCAGCAATGTATTCAACACATCCTCCATCTGTCTTGTTTCAACAAATCAGCAACATAGCGACAGAGCAGTGTGCTCTCCCAGTCTAGTGCCAATAACTGGATGTGCCGCACAAGCTCGCGACTTGTTTGAGTGCGCTCAAAGTTCGCAAATTGGGGAGATGTCGGATCGAGTCAAGTGCAGTTGCGTACAACTGTCTTCAAAAGCTGTAATTAGATACCATTGTAAGTTGCAGTTTCTGAATACTTTGGGGCTCTTCAGACTTATCTGAGAGGTTATTTGTAGACAGATGCATTCATTATACGAGTACACCTTAGATAGTCCTTTTCGATATACTTTTGAAGATTGTAATTTTTTCGGTGCGTTTGCTAGCTTTATTACTGTGGAACCCAAAATATTGACCATCGTTAGATCCCCAGTCGCGTTGTACGTAGTAGAATCAGTGTAATAATGATGGAATACATTACTAATTTATAACTTTGATGTTTTATATAATGTCGTTCGAAAAACGGACATCTGTTAAAGGTATATTAATCTAATATTCATTTGACTACGGCACTTAATCTTCCAGCAGTTTTGACGTTGATTTCCATCGCCCTGGTGCCAAGTGCTCTTGGCTATCAGTTCGTTACTGCTTGTCGCCAAGCCAAATGTCACGCCCACTGCTCGCTGTCTTCATATTTCTGCACACAACCGTGCATAATACTTAAAATCTTCATTTAATTCCGTTCGACGCGAGTCAATGATGCGTGTGCGTGCACATAAACTCGTTTTGCTCTAGTCTAGCGTCTTGCAACAAATATGGGCGTTTTGGCTCCGGCGAGCACGTATTTCACCGAGAAACAGCAGGAGTGCCCGGTTATCTGGGACAGCTACGAAATTTCCCAAACCATCCGTGGCATACCGTCACGCACAATAAATCCTACGACTCTACCGCCGGTTAAGTGACAAAGAAATTTGTGGTAGCTATAATGTTCTAATGATATCACGCGATACGCCTCGAATAACTAAAGCGCTAAATGCCCCTTCTCACGGCACGTGAACAAAAACTAGCTACCCCTTTCCGATTATACTGTTGCTCGAATTCGGTGTTAATTTTCGATTGTAATTATGTGAGTTTTTATAGGCGCGTGCGGTATGTTCGTGACTCTATTAGGGAGTTGTGTAACAGTTCGCCTCGTCCTGTAGTGTGTTGTGTAGGCTGCGGGCTGCGAGGCCCGAGGTCGGCGCTGCGCTAACGGTACGCACCGGTACCGCCGACAGCGACCTACCTGCCCTTCTTTCGATGCGCCACTCAACTACCAACCGCCTATGCCACACCAACCAACACCTATTTTCTATGTAAGTATCGCGGTATACACCACGCGAATATTATGTGCTCGTTACACTTGCATGTGAAAGTCTCGAGACGAGCCATACAATACTAGTTTATAGCCTCCTAATTACCTAGTTCAAACAATCCTCTGGAAAGTTGTAAAAATTCTAACGCTGTCGACACGAAGTCGATTCTCGAATTAGCATAAAGCTCGCGCCGAGCTTTGACGTTTCGATTTTCGCTTAATTAACTCGTCGTTCCTTCAAAGAAAGAGTTAGAATTTCCTCTCGCTCTCGTTCGTTTCCGGCGGCGGGGCCTTCTTCCTTTCCAATTTCAACGGACTTTATTCCAAGGCAGTAAATTGACGTCGTCGAAGTTTCGCCATCTTCTGATAGTCAAATAATTTGATCTCTGTCAACGATCTATTTTGTTATCGTCCTATATCATACTGTGAATGTTTTGGCGCGGCAAGCGGTAACACCAATAATCTGGTTCGCGAGTTAATCGTAATGTTATCCGTAAACAGGCGAGCGAGGTGGGCTCGCGACGGGACCATGTCGTACGTGACTGCGGGATGGCCGAGACTCTCGTCCAATATTTGCATAATAAGCCCGTCCACCGCTCCGGGAGATTAAACTTTGACGTCCCGTCTGCAGCTCTCGCATAATTCAATAGTGGCAAACTGATTTCCAAGTCTGTACCGTATCCAGGGCCTCGGTCGGTGGCGGCCGGCGCGTCATCGCTCCGTGATTGGATGCACCGATTTACGTAGCGAGCGAGGGCTTCCACCGTCGCGCCGGAGGCGACGCGCTCCTAACATACTCCCATCTTTGTTGCCGACATGCATGCGAATATTGGAAGCGGAAATAATTATCCAATCTTCTGCCGTCATCGTGCATCTCCGCGACGACATCGTCAATTATTCACGTACAATAGCGAGACGAACTAAAAGGCTCACGTAGACGCCCATTTAAAAGATCATTAAAATGTCACAGACTTGATGTGGGTAAACTGTACGTCTCCGAGGGGAGCTTGCTAATTAATTATTTATAGTTCTTATAAACAAGGAGATTTCGAGTCAGATGTCGACTTCAACTCTGAGTTCGGATCGCGTAGCGAACTAAACGAGGGTGATTAGGGAGGCTCGTCTCGTGTCCCTTCGAGTTTCTTTATTAATTTCGATCTTGCCAGAGGAGAGCTGTGTCCCGAAATCGCAATCAGCATTGATTGATGCGGTCCACGCCCGGGTCCGGCGTCGTTACTTCGGCTCGGACTGGGCGGCTGCATGTCCCGGGGTTGTCGCCCGGCGGCAATAAATGCCCATCCTGTCCACTTCGCCGTTTCACTATTCTCAATTTCGTTGACCCCATTAACAGAGACTCGCTCCGTTTGGCTCGCATCCCTCTCCCGTGCCGTTACATTACATGGTCACATTCACTGTCAATTAAATACTTTCCGCTTATGCGTATGAAATTTACGCGCGTAGTTGGGGTGCACTAGTGCGTGTGTGTGCGAGATGTGCTCGCGGCGGTGTACCTTCGTCGACAGGGGACTGAGTGCTTATAGATACTGCAAAGTCGTGTCCGTGTAAAGGAACGCGCTTAGCCTGGCAGTAGTTGGGACCACTCGAAACGCAATCCGATGCAGAGTTTGAAGCGTCACGTCAACGTCTAGACGGGACAAGAGCGACACGTCGGTATCGATTATGCAGTTACGGGAAATTATGTAAGCGGGGAGAGGCGCGGAAAGCCTTACCCCGGGGACTGGCGGGACAAAGCGTGGCTCGCTTCTTAATTACTTGTGACGCTCGTTACAGATATCTTCCCTTCACTGCGGTAAAGGGTGATGTTTGAGCTCTGACAGGAGCGTCGTGAATGCGGCCGAGTTCCAACCTCACGCGCCGCGCTTGACTGCGTAATACGAGTGAGCCTATGAAAACATTATGATGCTGGGCTCGCGCTCTGTTAATTACCGCGGGATGCTCGTACGTAAATTACACGAAACGCCTGTGTATCGGCTGACGGGATCGCCCTCGCGTCTAATGAATCTCGAGCTAACTCCACTCGATTCTCAGCTCACCTTCGTCAATTAGTAGCGAGAGCGAGCCAACATCGAAATGTGCTGTATTCGTTAACCACGGAAACGGATTCTAGGATCCTACCCGCAATATTTTAAACTTTTACAATTCAATTTGAACAGTCCCGTTATGTAGTTGGTATTTGTAGAATGTTTTGTTCGCTGTTATAATAATTTATAAAGTTTTCGATGTCGGCCGGTCGCGGTCGGGTGACGGCGGACACGAAATTCATTTAAAGCCGAATATGAATAACAGAATTAATTTACATGGAAGCAATCAAAATAAGGGGTACAGTGGTGCGCTTATTGCGAAGCTTGATTTAATTAGTGTTCCTTGCATAATGGTATTCAATTGCTCCTATTTTTATGTGACAAAGAAATTGTTCATATCCACCTATATCGGAGACAGCCTGAATAAAAATATTTTGTTTTTTGTCCTGTCGATGTCTCTCGGGGTGTATATTTGCCGCTTCCGTATCTATGACACTGTTCAATTCCGTTGATTTCGACGCTCATGTTACATTGTTTTTGCTGTGGAGTCTTTCCTTTTTATCCTTTTGGTTCTATCTAACCATCTTGGAGCAGCACACAAACGCTACGTAATCGCAGCGATCACGCGGCAGCCAGAAGGCGCAACATAACGACACGACAAGAACAACCCATCTGCGGTTGGTTCTACAGTAGATAAAAACGTGACTTGATCTATCGCTCCTTTAATCTAGGTAAATGCTAGAATTGTGTGCTCGTGCAAGCCTTACTAGCTTTTGTACAAATTGTGTAGACGAATTACTCACAACGAAAATTACCTTGAACTTTAATATGTAATTAGAGGATGCGATCCCGGGATCCCGAAAACCGGGATCCCGGGATCCCGGTCATATTTTAGTCCCGAAAATCCCGGGATTTAATTCAATGAATCCCGGGATTTTCGGGATTTATATATTTTTTAATAAAATCAACAAAAATGTGCGTGAAACAAAACGCACTTACATACTTTCATTTGACGTTAAAAGTCATATTTGTGCAATACATTAAAAAGTTTGCTTTCGGTAGAGACGTTGGGTGCGTTGTTATTTCATCTATACTAGTCTATACTAATATTATAAAGAGGTAAAGTTTGTGTATTTGTTAAATTGTAAGGGGTAATCTCGGGATCTACTGAACTGATTTTAAAAATTCTTTCACCAATAGAAAGTGACATCATTGCTAAGTGTCGTAGATTATATAAAAAAACGAAAAATAAAAAGGCTTTAGGCTTAATCCGTTTTGAAAAGTGAATCGGAGAAAAAACGGTCGAATTATGCCCAACGAAGTAGGCGCGAGTCAGCTAGTAGATTTTATTTTCGTGGCTTACATAAGTGAATAATAGTTTGTAGTCTTTTTTATTTAAAATATGAGTCTTATTAACATTGATCTCTTTAGACAAAAAGAAGTTGTTTTTTTTTTTAAGTTTATTGTAAAATAAAATAAACTAAATATGCAATAATTCTCTAAACTATTTTATAAGAGCCTACTTTGTCAATTTTATTAGAAGAAATTATAATTTTGTTTTGTTTTGAAGATTTAAGTAAAGATATAAAATAAAAGTTTGATTGTGATATGTTTTACTTTTATTTTGCTACCACTGTCTATTACCAATACAATCCCGGGATTATCCCGGGATCCCGGTATTAACTGTTGAAAATCCCGAATCCCGGGATTAGAAAAAATCGACCGGGATCGAATCCTCTATATGTAATGTGAAGGCTTTAAAGAAAATCTAGTCTTTTTTGAAAAGCTAAATCAAGTGCCGTTTCCATAAAATGGTGAAGTTTGGTTCGTGTTATTGTTCGTTCTCGAATGGGGCTCATATCATGTAGCTGTGAATATGAGAGGATTAACTTGGTGAAATAGTAAAATGATTTTACTTTTTTACGAGCATAGCAAGGCCGAAATGAAAGGGTACGGTTTAAATGTACTTTGTTGTTGCTGCACAAAAATAAAGTGAATTAAAAACTGAGCCTTTGTGCCAACATTAAATAAAGGTAGGCTTATTCATTTTGCTATTTGGTAGTCTGTGGGTAATTTTGATATATTATTTTCTAAGAAAAATATCCCTTTGATCCTGAAAATTCGACCACAATCCACGAAAACAAACCTTTGAACAGTTTTTCTTAGATTTGAAATGAAAGAAGTTTTTGGGTTAGAGAGTATCGAACCCTCCCATCCCAGTGGCGCGCATCATGTATATGGATGGCGCTAATAAACCGCCAGTGGATAAGGCGACGCGATGCGATGCGACCCTTGGTTTCCGCCGACTTGTCTATTACAGTGCTATTTCTGAGGGAGCCGAGCTGACTTGTCGCAAGAAAGTTATTGTTAAAGTGAGCGATTTCTATTCATGAAGCACGCACGGCTCCGCCGCATATTGCGTACGCTGCGTACGGCACTTTCCGAGTTTGTTTGCCGACAGAAAGGCGTTTTGCAGATTCCACTTCAATACGCGTCACGCAGTTAAATGCTCATCACGCGCGGCGACTATCTACTTCACATGACATCTGCTGAATTCGGCGAGACCCCACATTATCTACATCTATTCTATGCAAGTATAGTAAAACGCTTTGTCGTTGTCGACAGATTTTTCCTTTCAATTTTCAACTTAGCATATAAAATTGACAAGATAAAATCTTGGACGACAAAGGAAAGTCATTAGTAAGTCTTCTAGCGTATGCAGCCTGTCTAGTCATGGATCTTGACGGGATTCGGTTGAGGCATTTGCTTCTATTGTACGAGAACAACCTCTGACCTCACCTTCAAGAATGACATGAATCTTTAGCAAATTGTCGGTAGTTCGTGTTTGTCGGGTACTCTGCTCCAGCATTGTATGACGTGCCGTGGCTCAAGTTTCATCATACTTGTAGGTATGGAATAGCGGTTCCATCGCGCGATGCTATTACATGACCTTTATATCTGCGGCTGTGGCATTTCAAAGGGTAGTTGAGTAATGATCCTGTGGTTTCCAACTAAAGTAACGTGATTTGTGGTATTGTATTTGCGGGCTATTTGACTTCTCGACGTGTATTGTTACACTAATAGGTTTTTGGATTACAGGGAATGGATTAAGAAAGTAACGAGAGAGTATGTAGAAAAACTAAGTATGTACTGCTATTTTAGGTTTGCAAATCTAAAATGTTCGTGTTATCCTGCTCGCAAGTATAATACGATGCTTTGTTATCCAACGAGGCGACGACGTGGCTCATTCAGTTCGACCACCTTCGGTTTCGTCGACATAGGTCTACGCTTGCTCGGCTCCGAATGTCTTCGGTCGCAATTTACTTGGTTTCGGTGCGTAAATTGGTCGGTAGTCAGTCGCTCACGAAACTATCGGCCGTAGGCATCTCACCCCGCACTCTCACCCCCGCCCCCGCGTCCAGCGATTCTGATATATTGACGAGTTTCCGACGGCGTTTTGCCCACCGAAAAAAGTAACGACGCCATTTTCCCTCTTCGGATCACCGTCATTGTTTAGCCCTGGGAAAATGGAGCGGTATTTTCCTCTGGCGAGATTTTAGCGGCAGACGTGAAATATGAATTGAACGCAGTGATAAATGAAAACACAGTTTTTATGCGGATCGGATCGGACGGATTTGATTAGATACATTTTTTTGCGGACGCTGTCAAAATCGGTTATCGGTTAGCGTAACGTTTACGTTGTTTCGATCGAAAGTGGGCTCTACACTACACGTGCCCGGTTTTCGGTAACCGGATTATAGAGGCGGAGTTTATCTGAGATCAAAGACCTGTTCAATGCGATTTCGGTCAGGTCGCGACGCGGGGCGTGATATCAAGCATGTGGCACGGACTCGGGCACGGGCCGGGCGAGAGACATCGGGTGAATCACATTTCGCATGCAAATGTGATTGCATCGGCGTGTGCGCAGTATAGGCGCGGGGCACGTCCGACTGTTTGGTAATAGTAGGTACGAGGCCACGGGGTCAACGGCCCCGGCGGCAGCAACCGCGCGCTATCGTAATTGTTTACTTTGTCCCGGCTGACCCGTTACTTCTTCGCGGGTTCGATAACGCTGCGCTTTCGATGCACGCACCTCTGCTGCAAATGGTTGCAACCTCAATACGGTACGCAAAAAACTAGGCAAGTGCGTGTCGAACGTCACGTACATAACAAGTTCCGTTGCATTACACTACTTCAAAACAAAGAGGAGGTTCTCAGGTCTACTATATGTACATATATTTTTTCTGTGTTTAACAATATCTTCGCTAATTGTAAACCGATTTTAATTATTCTTTCACTAATGAACAAAGGGTAAACCGTAGGTTACCCATTGTTCATTCTATGGTTCAATATAAATATTTTAATATATTTTTCATACAAGTTCCATATTATAATTAAAATCATTTAAGTACTTACTAGTCTCTGATAGTACATACCTGATAAATTTAAAGGGTTTTTGTAAGAATACCGATGCTCAACTACGGCCAAGGGTTACCTATCTTCTGCGGTATCCTAAAAAGCGAGTTCAATGAACTATTAGCTTAGATACTCTCGCAACGCCAACGTGGAACCTAATGTTTTCGACCTACAAACTGTTACGTTACATTGTTACGTGCGTGCAAATTTCAACTCAAACAACTCATTGTAAGAAAAACAAAGGTAAGTACTTATATTATATATTTGAAACTATCACGGTTATGAGAACAAAGAATTCTTTAAAAACGGGATACAAGTGAGTTTTATTATTTCCCGATATTTCGGTACAGTTATGCTTATGCCCTATGATCACGGATGAGAAAAGCTATATAAGACGATAGGTGAGACCACAGCAAAATACTAGGTCAATACCTACGTGCGGATTTGACTAAGCTGGTTCTATCACGATAATTTTCTTCATCGTACAACGCAGACATTTTATTTTGAATAGAAAAATCTACGACCGGATTCGAACACACGACCTTAGGACCAGAAGATTGAACTACGATCACTAGATATGACAACCAGCAATTAGATTTCATATTCATAATAACGTGTTTATTATGAGACTGTTAAATATATTTTATAACTAGCGGCCCGTCTATCTATTCGCACGGATGGACATTAATTGTTTTTTTACACCTTAGGTTACGTTACTAAAGTTTTAGTAAGGACCCTTAATCTTTTCTAGCGATATATATAGCCTATGTTACTCAAGGTGAATGAAGCTTTCTAATGGTGAAAGAATTTTTGAATTCGGCGCAGTAGTTTTTAGTTCATTCATAAGAAAAGAATCATACACACACAAAAATACAAATCTTTCTTGTTTATAATACTAGTGTAGATGTAGATTAGTGTAGATTTTAATGACACGAGTCAACGCACTTTTTACGAGCTGCCAATTGAATGTGTGAATCGTTCTGTAGTGCGTCTACACAAATGTATAGTTATGCAAGCCACTACTAATTAACGAACTGACGATTTCACAACAGAATAAATGGGCGAATTCAATTGCACATAGCAGCCGCCATCTTTAGAGTCCCCGCAGACTGCAGACTTTTTATCGGCCGATAGTTTGGTCGGCTTCATAATCAGTATGAAGACTGAATTACTGTAATGTGCGCATCTGCATACATCTTCATACTGATTAAGAAGCCGATCAAACTATAGGCCGATAAAAAGTCTGCAGTTTGCGGGGGCCCTTAATGTTACGTCCAGACGTGTTTTAAACTACGTAATGTTTAATACACTGCGCGATAGCTTCGCAACGTTCGACAGTATAGTTGATGTTGACGCGCAGTGTATGTCAAATACGTCACTGTTTCGATACGTTTACGAATGTTAATAATGAATATCTGAATATCTGTTATATATTTATTCGTGCTCACTCCCCTTAGGTACGGTTCTACTTATACTAATTTATTGCAGGGGATTTTTTTTATGTTTTGTCTATAGATATGTAGTAGCCTTGTAGTGTAGCAGGTTTGGATCTAAAATAACAAGATAACTAAAACAAATATCTTATCCACGCAGTCTAGGTATAAATTAAGCACAATTTCGACTATTAATCATATTTGAAGTATTTTTTGTAAATAGATAAGTATTTATACAAATATACAAAGCCATGGAAGTTGTTTTGGTCATATTCAAGAACCGTGACAAATATAAATTATGTGAATATTCATTATCTGATTGCTAACAAAAGACCATTATTTTATGACCGTAACTTTCTCCTCTAAGTATCTACTTTTCTAATTTAAATTAACTTTCTTGCCTAATTAAGAAAACAGTCTTGTTATGAACGCGAGAAATTGTCATTGATTAATACTTTTGATTATGATACTTTTCATACTTTTATGTAAATTATCCAAAAATGTAAGTATCAAACATTTTGACTGGATGAAGGCATCCAATCAATTTTATTGCTCCCATGTAAAGTTCATATAAATAAATATTCATGGAGAATTCACACATCACACTCTAGTCCCAAACTAAGCAAAGCTTGTACTATGGGAACTAGGTTGCACATTTTGACGCGACAACGTCTTATAATTTGATAGAGCCGGCTGCACGCACGAAAAAACATGACTCATGCGGCGTTACCTCGCTCTGAGGCGTTCCATGTAAGGCTTGAAGTGCAAGCGAGAGCGCGGAACGAGAGACAAAGAAGCACAATCGGCCTTTGCGTTCGTTGTCACGTTCAACTATCGTCAGTAAACAGACTTTACAGACAACCATTTTTTTTTTATAAAATACTTACATCGTAACACCCAGACACAGATCAAATATGTATGCTTCTCCTCCACATTTGCTCTGGGTGGGAATTGAACCCACGACCCGCAGCATGGAAGGGCTATAATTGTGATATATTGTCATGTAATCCACAAGTTAGCTTTTCTAAGACCAATTGATTTATTTGTTACTTCATTAATTTCGCAATTTTTTCAGCCTGTCGATCGATTGACATAATTTGAAATATGTAATATTAAAAAGTTACAGGGATTTTATAATTTCTCATTTCATCCATCGTCTCAAAGTGTTTCGTATTTTTGACGTGACAACGTCTTATAATTCGATAGAGCCGGCTGCACGCACGAAAAAACATGACTCATGAGGCGTTCCGAGGCGTTCTGAGGCGTTCCATGAAGTGACGTTGTCACGTTCAACTATCGTCAGTAAACCGACTTTACAGACAACCATTTTTTTGTTTTCTTTTAGTATTTCAGGGGACCTAAGCGTCGTATATAGACCTAAGACCTTCATCCGAAAACCACTGACCCATCTTACATTATAAAAACGTTTCCACATGAATACAGTTCACGGGCGAACGGGCTAGGGCTATGTTTCGACACATCAACATTAAAGGAACAAGTGACAAACCTGTCTAGTGACATGATTCTATAATAAAATCCTATCCTACTAATATTTCACTATAGTTTTCATTATAAACGGGATATTTACCATGATTTTTGAGTTTGATTATTTCCCTAATAATAAAATAATCAAACTCAAAAATCATGGTAAATATCCCGTTTATAATGAAAACTATTTTCAAAACCATGATAGTTTCAATTTCACTATCAATCTATGTAATGTATTGTATTAAGTATGTCAGTCTTCTAGTACCCATAACAGAAGCTCTGCTTAGCTTGGGGCTAGATGATGTTGTGTGGATTGTCCAGCATTAATTACTACACAACACAATTTATTATTTACTTGTAAATTGTAGCACTTATTCTTTTCTGAATAAACTTTGTTTTATTATAAACGCGTTTGCGCGTCTTAAAATTACAAGATATATTTATACTTTTCAGTTTTTCATTAAGTATTAAAAATGGCATTTAAATAGTGAAAGATTGAAAAATGAAGATTTGAATAGCAGTGAACGCTAAGTGTACCAAATGCTGCCACGCCATTGCAACTAATACAAAGTGGCGTATATAAACGATGAAAGAAGAAGAAGTAATGTGTACTCCCCCGTGTAGTTTGATCCTAAGACCATTAATTCATTAGTCACCATTACTGAGTGCTCTGAAGTAGTCCTAACCTCGTTAGGGACAGCGCGTCGTTGTTTAAGCTCTCAACATAGGATTATAATTGGTTTGTTTGTATATGTTGTATGTACTTAGGAAATGTTCACCAACACATTTAACGGCTGGTTAACTGCTTGTAAATCGTAATTTGAAGCAGTCTCTGATTGTGTTCATTTATGATGTTTATCTTGTCAACAATAAAGGCATTTATAATACAATTAATTCAAATAAAATGGAAAATGAATTATCGAAACTAGATTGAAAGTTAAAATTGATGGCAAATTATTATCACATAAAATGTTAAATTACTGTTAAATTACTTACTTACAAATTATTTTTTTGTAAATTTGAGTTAGTTTCGCTAAAAAAGTCCGTCGCACAAGCGAAGTTATCACGGAGTTTTAACTTTGACTATAATACCGAGTATCATTTATAGCATCGGTCCCTGAACCCTCAGCCAAAAGTAGCTCTGCGGAAGTTCTTCTCTATTCGTAAGACAGACATCTCTTGTTTTCTGCACTCACAATGTCAGACTCACAGAACTAATAATATTCAAACTGAACTTATATTGTGCTTAATATGCAAAAATTATCACCTTGATTATGCACTTATATTCTTTGGTTAAAATAACCGTTGCTTGTTGAAGCACTTAAGCAAGGTTTAATAAAGAGCAAAGCATCCATTAATACCATTGTTTGCGATATTATTAAGGTCTTCGGGTACTGCTAATGGCCATTTGGGGATATTCTTTTCCCTTTTGGTTTTTTTTTGTTGCGGCCGAGACAGACGGAATGGAAATTAGACGCAGATAAAAGTCAATCGAAAACGATAACCTACAAGCAATGTTCTTGGCTTGTTTTATGTGTTACTAGCACAGACCCGTGCCCACTTCGTTGGGCATAATTCAACCGTTTTTTCTCCGATTCACTTTGCAAAACGAACTACCACGTGAAAGCCTTTTTATTTTTCGGTTTTTATATAACCTATGACACTCAACAATAATGTGGCTTTCTGTTGGTGAAAGAATTTTTAAAATCGGTTCAGTAGATCTCGAGATTACCCCTTACAATTTAACAAATATACAAGCTTTACCTCTTTATAATATTAGTATAGATGAACAAATCCGACTTCAATACTGATAAGGTATTTTTAGATTTAATTTCACTAGATAACGCTGCACCATCTTGTCGATTCCTAGATCGCGCTATTGAAGCGATTTCATGTACCGATCGGAGTTATACGACTTACAACTACTCAAAAAGTTCTTGTCCGATCTTCATGGAATTTATATGGGACCTCTAAAGTTCTGAGATTAAGTAATTATGTAGTAATTTGAAGAAGTATAATTTTTTGGAATTTTTAGTATGCGTTTAATACTTTTGTTGTCATTTGTCTAAGGGCTTAGAGAAATGCCTACATTTCTTTAACATTTTCATAATAATGAATGTGATTACGCTGTGACTACGCAGTTTTACCTAAAATGTTTTTTATAAGATTTTGAAACATCCAATGAAGAAAATAAGCTCAAACACTGTTATGTTTGATAACTATAATTGGGATTTGATATAAAAAACAAATAAGTGTATTGTAAATTTATGTCATAGTCGGATTTCATATTCAAAAAATACATATTTGTACAATATACGCCTAATTTTAAATACTTACTTACAATTTTTTTTTATGATGTCGTGATATTATATTTAATACTTATAAAATATTTTAACAAACTGTTTCTGTATTTTTCAGGTAAGTCAGACTGTGAAAAGCTTTGAGTGACCAAGAAAGAACCTGAATGAATAAATTTCTGAGGTTTGTACATAAGTACATGTATCTCCATTTTTGTATAACTTTTTTGTTAATTTGTGTGTATAACCCAAAAAATACTAGTCATATATTGATCACAATGAAAGCGTACGATATACGATAGGATAATAATATGTTAGTCAAAGTCAAAGATTTATTTATTCAATAAAATCACAAGGATCATTTAGAATCGTCTTACATACTAAGTGATTCTAGGTGCCAGTTCAACGCGACCAGAGCCTAGAAGAACGGGCAAGAAACTTACGGCCTGGTTCCTACCGTTTTTTTATATGATCCTTCTTACAAAGAATTACAATAAAACTAAATTAAGTACTGAAGTTTTAGTGCGATGTCAATTTAACTTAGTAATAATACACCAATGAGTTAAATATCCTATACATGTGAAGTTAGTTTAAAAAAGGGCAAGTATGTAAATAACTACAGCACGCGGCCGTTACAATGACACATTGTCTTAACCCTTACAATACTATCATCTGTTGTACTATAAATAGCAATGATCTTAGTTAAAACATAAATAGGTAACAAAGCTCTCTTTATCTGGAGCCCTCAAACCGGTACTAAAGCCCTTGATTTAAATTTGAGGTCACTGTTTACAAATCCTTATTTAATTTGAGACTCTTAACTTTAACTAAGTTTATATCCTAAAAGACATTTCTCGAAAACATTTATTTGTTTACTTTATTTTCAAAATAGCTGAACTGGTTCAAGAATGTATTTGAAAGTTATGAAATAATATAAATCTACATAAACGCGTTACAAATCGATTTTCCGAGAAGCCCATAGAAACCTTTACTTACCAGAGGGCTGCGCAAAATGTGACAATCGTAAACGTAACGTATTTAAGATACACTGCGCGCTAACACTTCAACGATCGACAGTAAAGCTGAAGTCGACGAGCAGTGTATCACAAATACGTCACTGTTTCGATACGTTTGTCATTTATTCGTGCTCACCCCTCAGGATCACAGAATCAGTCAGCTGTTGTCGAGTTCGGCGACCGGAGGGCTCGAGTTGGCGATGACGTCACGACCCTGCCGCGCCCACCGACACAGAATCAACTATAGTTAGTACAAGCTACTGCGTACCGTGGGATGACTTTTTTCAAGTTCAAAGTCCTAGGAATAGCAAAGCTGGGTTTGAAAGTTTATAAAGTTTGTTTCAACCCTAAGAATAAAAACTTTTATTTCAATATCAAACTCTCAAAGTGATCATTATCTAATAAATTGGGAATTCTTTAATAGAATGTAACTTCACGTTGAAAAAATCATTGTTTTTGCGTGCGGTTTATGTTTTCCCTATAGCTTGACCGAAACCCAAACCCTTATTTGATAGTTACATAACTACATATAAACTAAAATCAATCTAATTCCGTTGTAATAAAGGTTATTTTGAATGGAGTGTCGTGTCCCTCCCCTTGGGGACAATTATTTGCACGATGTCATTCATCATAGCGAGGTGCTTACGAAATCCCTTTGTTATTACAAAATTCGGGACAATAAAACGGGTTTTGCAAAACGTTTTTGGCTCGAAATATACGTTACTGTTATATACTACGATACTATTGCTGTTGCTCGCAATTTCGCTCGCGAAATACTCAAAGAAGTTATTCGACCTTTAGACTACTTTAATTTTAAAGTTAACTACACTCCTGAAGTGTGAGCACGAATAAATGTGACGAAAACTCAAAAAAAAAATCGAATTTATTTAATAAAATCGCAAAGAACAATTTGAAACGTAAATTTTAAATGTATAGAATGAGAAGATATTTGAGATACACTGCGCGTCAACATCAGCTTTACTGGCGAATGTGTCTTCGTACTCAGCCCTCAGTTTAAAAAAATACTTATGAAAGTTTTAATTGAAGTACTCGAAAGCAAAACTCATCTTAATACTTTTTATATAAATAAACTGCAAGATTATACTCTAAAGACACATTAATGATGTAAAATAAAGATCCAGACGAAGCCACGGGTAAATGCTAGTTATATATAATCGTTTAATCAAATTAAGTGATGTCGCAATCGACCTGTGACGTTCTGTAATGGATTAACCAATATACCTGTGGAGAAGATTAAATATAAATAGCTTTAGTACAAAAAAACTGTCGTTTACCATTTTTAAATGAACTAAAATGGTATATATGGTATTATTGAAGTGAAAACTTCTTTAGCGGCGCTGGGTGGGTAAAAACTTTCAAACTCGCGTCAGGGTCACGTGATGCTGATCGAAAAAGCGTAAGATCGAGGGGAAGGGAGAGGAACTAGTATCTCCCACTCTTTCTACCGTGCCTGAGTGTGCTGCTCTGTTTAGGCGGCACAGGGCGAAAAAAAATAATTAAAAAATAATAAAAAATAAAAACATAAACATTGTATTCTACCTCATAAATGATAGTACTTTTATACTTATAATTAAACACAACGTTAATATTGAAGTTTTCACTTCTGCCGGCACTCCCGGACACCTTTTTTATATTAAAGTATCTTTGGATTTTACGAATCGCAAAAGGTTGTGTACTTACCACGAAATGAAAATATTTGAAAATCATCAATAACGAACCTGCCCAAGGACTAAGAGAACTGATAACTTATAAATATAACAGGTTGATTGGTAGAGATCGCTGTTTAGCGATAAGGCCGCTCATTGTGTTTCATACTCTAGTCTAGTTTTTGTTATTATTTTACATTTTGTAGTGTGCAGTAAAGTATTTTCTATATTCTATCTATTTAATTAAAAAAAATAATGCTGGTCAATCCACACACACACAACATCAATTTTAAAAAATTGTGGCAGCCTCACTGCACAAGCGTACTAGATAAGTTATTTAAGGTTACTTTTTTTAATAGATAAAAGACAATAGCTAGAAAATGTCGCCCATTGTAGAATGTTACATTTTCGAAGGAGGTACCGGTTCGTACTGTGTCAACAAGGTCATTGAACTCATTAATCTTAGCATAAATAAATGACATCACTAGTTTCCATAAAAGACCAAATTTTGTACGAATTAAATCGAAATGGCTAGTTTTGCATAATAAGATCGGAAGTTACAGTCTAGACGGCTTTGATTTTGATTCTAATCTGGACATGGATCATTTATACTCTAAACTAACGAATAATAAAGTCATCATGATCTTCCTTTTTAAATAAATTTTTATGTGAAGCTTCTTTTTAGAATTTTTAAAACATAATATATTGTAAAATTTTGTGTATTTTTGCTTTAAAATTGACCTGATATAATGAGGCCGGTTTTGTTTAGACTTAGCTTGCTTGACTGAAATGTAACGTATAGATTGATGTGTACTAACCTAAACGAAGAAATTATTAAACACCATTCCTACCTTAACAACTACGACTTTATTCATATTTTCTTGTTGAATAAAGCTAGACGATCATGACTACTGAAATAGCGCCATCTATCGGGATAAATAAGCTGCGTCTTCTCAGGACGATGCCGTTTGAAACTAAAACCGTAAACGATTATAAAATGTAGGTACTCAGCGTAATAGCTATACAAAGTATACAAACTGCTTGTGAAATCTCCAAGGCTGCTCTAAAGCAGCTCTTTACTATTCTGTTCTTGTAGCGTCTTTTATTATTCATCAAACATGAACTACTAATCTTGCGTGTAGTTACTCGTTCATTTGCATAGTGATTAACGCTGTATAAAGCTACGGTCTTATTAGGAGAATAGGACGCGGCTGACTGTTTGCCTTGACTCCCTATTTTTAAGACAAAGCGGTCAATCTATGTGTATTCATATTCAACACAGTTAATGAGATTTCGGTGGCTTATTTAGTCAGTGAAGTGCATGCGTTATTTGATTTTGTCGGCGTGTTGAAACTGACTCTAATTCAAATCATTATCACAAGGATCATTTAGAATCGTTTTATATACCTACTAGGAGATTCCTCGTATGCTAGGTGTGATTGTTTCAAACTCAAAATATTTTTTTCAATAAAATCACAAGGATCACTTCGAAACGTCTTACATACTAACGGTCAATCTAATAAAAAGTTAGCGCAGACTTGAAGTATTGAATACCATAGTTAACGACTTATTGACATAAAGTCAACGCTAACTTTTTATAAGATAGGGGGTAAATGATTCTAGGCAGTTTTGTTCAGTCGTTATATGTAGGTGTTTTAGGACCATAGCCTAACATTAAATTATGCTCTCTGCTATTCGCAGAGTTTATTGACGTTTGTGCTAATTGATGATATACGTGGATTTTGTGTTCCTATAAGATATTCAATACCATCCGTTTCCACATCTCACTCTATTCATTAATATACTACATACACGTGTACTTGTAACTCGATTTCATATTAATTAAATGTTGATAGTGAAATGTGTTTTGTCTTGATTAGTAGAATTTAATTAAAATATTAAATCTGGATAAATGAATTTTTAGCAGAGTTAGCTAGGGATAGAGAGAGATGAAAAGAGAGGGGGGAGACCTTTGCCCAGCCGTGGGACAGCTTAGGTTGATAAAAAAAAAATATTTTTTGTTGTGTTACCTCCACGTAAACATATTTAATGATTATTTGTTTTAGATGCTGTAGCTTGTTAAATCACTTAATTTCACTACAAATATGTAAGAAGGAGGAGAGGCTATAAGAAAGGCTATTACCACCTACTGTTTCTTTGTAGATGTTGCATTACGATCTTGTGCGCTCATTTTCTTTCATATTGCTTATTTTTGTCAAACCTAGATGTGAAGACACTGGGTTCCAATAATCAAAGTACTTATCTAACGGTCATCGCACCTCGTTCGGACACTCCAACTCATAACCACCTACCTGTTCCAGCTCATTTGGTTTTATGATACGATTTTGATTTGACGATGGCAATCTTAAGTATAATGTTAGCTCACATTACTTTGAATTATTGTAATAACGATGTGCGGTAAATATAGCTGGCAAAAACTGGATGGGTAGAGCTGAGACCGGGCCCAGTGGCGCGCCTTGGAAGACTGATATAGGTTGATGATGATGATGGTTGATATATATTTATCATCATCATCATTCCCTTGCCCTTATCCCACGTTAAGTGGGGTCGGCACATGTTCTCTTTCTCCACTCACTCCTATCATTCGTCAGTTTTAAATCTACTTACATGCAAATCCTCTTTCACACAATCCAACCATTTTTTTTTTCGGTCTTCCTCTACTAGCACGCCCAGCCTCACTCACACTCATAATTTTCTTCGTAGATATATATTTATAAGGTTATTATTTTATCTTAGATCTCTTGATGCTTTAATAAGATATTTTTGCTGAACGAAAATAACTGAATATAGTTGGTAACCGTTTCAACTCAATGTGCTCATATCATCAATAAATCAATCAATAATTTTTTTATTCAATGAAATCACAAGGATCATAATTTGTCTTACATCCTAGGTGATTCTAGGTGCCAGTTCCGCGCGACCAGTATTATGTAGGTATATGTTACCATATTCTATGTAGTAGAATTACATATATCCATAATTTGAGATATCTATGACACAGGAAATCCTACTATAAAACATTATTACGACTATACGATGGTAAAAAGATGAAGCAATTTTGTTCATAGCAAATAAAAATTCTATACCAATCACGAGCTTCCTTCTGATATTATAAATGCCAAAGTTTGTATGTATGGATGGATGTAGATAAATAAATAATGCTGGACAATCCACACAACATCATCTAGCCCCAAGCTAAGCAGAGCTTGTGTTATGGGTACTAGAAGACTGACACACTTAATACAATACATTACATAGATATATATTTTTTATTATACGTAGAAAATACCTAGAACACCCGGAATATATATTTGCAGATCGTACAAACATTTATCCCAAGGCGGGAATCGAACCCGCAACCTCCGCGTCGCAGGCGGACCTTCGCCTGTCGCGCCATACGGTTGTCGATGTGGATGTATGGATTTAAGTTTGTTTGTTTGTTCTCTTTCAAGCAAAAACCATGTCTATATAATACTTAGAGCTTTCTAGATATAAAAAAATATTGATTCGTGAAAGTAAGTTCTTATCACAATTGAAATGGGGACCTTGCAAATGAAATCGGTCATTGATATTGACTCGATGACATTCACGATAAGATTGTACTTTGATATCTGTCACCTTGTTTGTTTAGAAGTTGCTTACGTAAGTATTTGGTAGGTAATAGTTATTTTTGTAAAAAACTGCGAGAAACTTTAAAACTGTCGATTTCCTTCATAGTCAAAGTCAAAAATTGCTTTATTCAGTAAAATCACAAGGATCATTTAGAATCGTCTTACATACTACTTTAATTTTAATTTTAATTTAATTTTAAAGTTATTATTATTACCATTTATTGTTTAATTTTAATTAGATTTATATGATTGTATTTTATTTATTTTACACGAAAATGTTTTAAATTTTATATTATTAATTGAGTGTACTTGTACCTACTGTTTTCTTTCTTGTGTAATTATTTTATCGACGTGTAATTGTTGTTTACGAATAAATGAACTATGAACTATGAACTACTAGGTGATTCTAGATGCCAGTTCCACGCGACCAGAGCCTAGAAGAACGGGCAAGAAACTTACGGCCTGGTTCCTACCGTTTTTTATATGATCCTTCTTACAAAGAATGACTATTAAACTAAACTAAGTATGTACTGAAGTTACAGTGCGGTGTCAATTTAACATAAATAAACTAATAAATATTCACGGACATTTCACACATCACACTCTAGTAATATGGGATTGCTGATAGAATGCTTTTATAGATAATTTTCTGATCTACAATTTTTGTTAAAGGTACTTTTATGATAAACTTACCGTTTTGATGAAAATTGCGTTAAACTCATTTTCTTACCCTTTGACCTTGAAAAAAAAACTGTAATATGAATGATGGGGAACTTTTAAATATAATTTCTAATTATGTTTAAAACAATTTTACTGATTTTCAGCTTGTTGGGATATTATGTACATTACTTATTTATTTATATCATTAGATTATACCGTATCAGCCTAGCATGTGCACTTGCCAACCAACCAACTTATCGGTTTTGGGGACAAATAAATAAATAATCTTATCTTATGTACCTTCACTTTCATTTTTGGTGTAGATTGACCGCACTACAAGTACTACAACTATTACTTGCAGTGATCTAACTACCGAATGGCTACCTTGGGGACATTGCCCTCAGTTACAACTCGGCGATCGGTCCACTCGTTTCCATCGAATTAATGGCCTCTGTTCGTATTAGGTGGCTATTTGTCGTCCACCCAAATTGGACATGGACACTGCGAGGGGGTTCTAAAACATTTCCTTGTAATTCGGAAGATTTGGCGAGAGATACAGCCTTAAATTAGGTGAAACCAATAGTATTCATTTTATATTAAGGTTGCCTGGAAGAGATCTTTAATGAACGATAAGGCCGCCCATTGTGTATTTATGTTTTAACTATTGTTCTTCTTGTATTTTGTTGGTGTAATTTGTGTGTAAAATAAAGCGTTATTCATTCATTCATTCATTCATTCATTCATCAAGTTTATTTTTCTGCCTAGAGATTCGGAATTACATTCTTATGCAGTATCTGATACGGATTTCAGTATTACATTTTGTTATAATTTCAAATGTAGATGTAGTTATTTAATTAATTTGTGCTCGAAATAGTAGATATACATAACTTAGCTAACTAAACCAAGGCAAAGTGACCAAGTTAATACCTACAAAATAACGGGATTAAGAGCACATATCTACATAATGTTTGTAACTTTGCGGTAGGCGGTTCGGTACTTTGTAAAGGTATAATGATGTTAGTAAATAAATCATGTAAATTCTTGTAGACAGTGATTTATTCAGCAACTTTCGTGGATAAATGTCTCAACTAGTTAAACTAGTATCCGACCAGCTCGTACATGAACTACGGGTTGGCTTCTCATAAATAAATTAATGTAATTATTTCAGTTTGTTGCCTCATTTGTCACTTGTTTGTTATTTTCGAATATGTGAACTTATATTAATTATTATTATTTAGCCACTGTCGTCCCACTGCAGGGCAAAGGCCTCCCTTCCCTCCTTCCACTCCTCGCGATTCAACGCAGAGACAGGCCACGTGCTTAGGTGCGAGTCCAGCTCATCCCTTCTTATATTATAGTTATAGAAAATATTTATTATTATTGAGAGCCCTCTTTCATTGCAGTACTTTATAAACATACATTCTAATATATTCATAACGGCAATCTGATAAACAAAAGTAACTTTCAGTATTTTAAATCAAATTATTGTTCCTCACGAACATTCTAACCATCAGCCACTTACCGCGAGTACCAGCTCGAATATTACAGAAATCGGCGCACGATACGCACTAGCCTCAGATCGAGATACGCGGGTTTATCGACCTCTGCGCTCGCGCAGCTCGGCGCAAACACTCTATAAATATGGAGTGACGTCACTTGTTTATCATAGTACGCAAGGTTACGCGAGCGGCCGAGCCACGAGTTAATCATGCCTGCGGGCAGAGGTGATGTAACGAAAGGTCCTAACTTTATACTTTCTTTAAAAATACCTGTTATACCAGCCGGCTGATTTTTGCCCCTCTATTAATCGATCTAGATTGTAAAAAATATTATTTATACAATCTAAATTCTAGATTGTATAAGTAAATAATATTTTGTAGTTCTAAAGGAAACGTTGGCGTGACGACTTGGACACGTTTCACGTAGACTGGTGGGAGGCGGCGGCTGACCGGAAGTACTGGAAGAGTAGGGGGGAGACCTTTGCCCAGCAGTGGGAGAGTATAGGTTAAAAAAAAAAAAAGTTCTAAAGATTTATTTACAATCTCATACAAAGCGTGAGTGAAAAGTGTAGGATAAAGATGGATGTTTTATAATCATATCCTACTAATAATAGTAATTTTACGTTAAACAAATCGCTAATGAGGCTCACAGATTTGTTTCTGACAATTAAATAAGCAGTTCGAAAAATGGTGAAAACATTTTCATCATTCAGAAGGCAATGAACACAAGGTCATCTCAGCCCAATGATAATAATGTCGACGAACTTTGATATTTCACAAAAACTTGATATTTTCAGTTGATTGAGCTAATAATTCATTAATTAACAAATATTTTTGCAAAAGTTAATTTTGGTCGGTTAATTGTATGAAATCGCAGACTAATTAATTGCCCTCCTCATACAAGAATCTAGCATCAAAGAAATTGGTCGAAACTAGGTAAACTTCAAGATTGATAGGCGTCACAGTTCAGTTGGTAGTAGCTCTGCCTTCTATGCTGTGTGTCTTGGGTTCGATTCCCACCCAGAGCAAATGTTTGTGATGAACATAAATAATTGTTGTGTCTCGGTGTTACTATGTATTATATTCTAAGCATGTATTTACAAAAAAAAATATAAGCATACAAGTATTCTATCAGCAATCTAGCTCTCCTTAGTTTGGGACTAGAGTGTGATGTGCGAAATGTCCCAGAATATTTATTATTGTGTTAATAGTACAATGGACTTTGATAGATTTCGTGACAAAGACGTTCAATATGCGCAAAAACCTGTTTGATAGTAAGATTTCACATACGTCCGGTGATATTCTTACGTCGATATATCGAGACTGAATATGAAATCAATATCAATACACATGAGATTCAAAGTAAAATGATATAAAAGAGCGGAAATTCTAATAGCGACTACAAAATAGATTTTATTTTCAATAGTGCGTGGACTCATGTATCGAATAGTAGAGGGATATACCTAGACTCGAAATTGTATTTCGTATTACCTTTCACACTTATATGTCGTGTTTATGTATTCTGTTGTCGAGAATTAAATTACTTACTAAATTAAATTACTATTTTTTTTTTATTTATTTATTTATTTAGGACAACCAACAAAGAAATCACAATCAGAATTAAAAATAAAGTAAGTGGGCTTATAGCTATGTGTCTATTCTTACGGTCTATCTTATAAAAAGTTAGCGCAGACTTGAAGTACTGATTACGATACGTAATGATGACTTAAAGTCAACGCTAACTTCTTATAAGATAGGGGATTAATCCCTATTCGTATCGATAAACCTAAAATTGCACGCGCCTCCACTGCGCTTATTTATACTCCCATGCAAAAATGGTGGTTGTAAGAAAACTTATATTACTTACCTACATTAATAAAATTTATTTGATTATAGATATAATATTGATAGAAAAGTCTAAAAACATGTTAGTTTGTACAAACAAACCACTTCAGCACATTATGCAGACATCCCCAATCGCTAGTACATTCTCTCGTTATTGGTAATGGCGGTATTATGTGATATAATAGTGTTGCGTTTCTATAAATCGGTTATTTTTACTGTAACTGTTATGGGATAACGTCGATCTAGTGTTTTAATGCGCCGGTTTGAGCTCGTTATCTTGAGGCGTTATTTTGGTTGGTTATTGCTTCGCTGGTTCGGGGGTTTCGCCGCTTCCTAACAATTTGTATTTCTTATCTATTTGTACATTTATTAGTATATTGTACATTGTTTTCTCTGTTATATGTACCTGCTTAACAACTTCCGTTGGGTGTATTTTCTTTATCTATTTCTCTAAATTCGCATTAAACACAGTTTATTACGTCTTCTTTTTTATATGGCCTTAGCTCGTCAATATGACAGAAAATTCTGCCAATGCCAACTGTCAAAATATTTTTTTGTCAAGTTCGTCAGTCGTTAAGTCATTTCTTCTTCTTTTTTATGTCAGTGTAGTATCACAGGCAATCCTGCTAGTGTCAAGTGTTTATTTTAAAATAAGTTGGACTTAAGTCTGTTCTATTGTGTCTTTACAATCTACGTGGCATATAGCATCTATACTTCTGTCAATGTCAATTTCGATCATTATAACGGTTCAACAATGACGTTTTGTTTTGTTAGCTAAAATATATATTTTTGAAAGTAATATGACTGTTTTAAGCGTCATTGAACTTATAATAGTTGGTGCCGTTAGAGGCATAGTTAGGAGGTCACTTTTGACATTATTAATAACTTTTTTATGCCGTTTTGACGTACCAAATAACGAAAAGATAATACTGACGCTGATTTAGTCAAAATTATTTAAAAACTTTTTTGTTTGGAGATCTTTAAGAATGTTCTAAAGTCAAAGAAATGTCAACCAGGCCGTAAGCCAGGCGTCCGTCTTGCCCGTTTTTCTAGGCTCTGGTCGCGTGGAACTGGCACCTAGAATCACCTAGTATGTAAGACGATTCTAAATGATCCGCGTGATTTTATTGAATAAGAAGAAGATGTATTTCATTCATTCATACAAAGAAAAGAATATATTAATAAAATCAATATATATTATCAACGAGGAAAACAATTTTGTCATCCAAGAACCTCCCATAACACTCTTATTATCTCAAAAAAATATCGAATCACATGTAACGACTTATTTTTGTACTGACATGCTAATGTTATAGTATCCTTATAGCTTATCATTGTGATCATTATGTTTTCGGCATGAACTGGTTTAGTTTAGGCAAAAGTTATATGCCGACGTCGAAGCTATCGACGATTATATTCCAAAAGTTATTGAGAGAAGGATTCACATTCGAAAAATATATTAAAAATATATTTTTTTTTACCAAAATGAAACAAATTAATTGGTCATACAGACTGTCTTAATTTTATTCTAATCATTCAGGTTGAATTTTTCCTATGTTTTTTATAAAAAAAACGAAGTATACAGTTATTGTTTTTTTTATAAATGGAGGGATTCTTTTCACGACATTTATCTAACTCTCGTGACTTCGGACTTGGCCATCACCGCCCTTCTTAAAAAAAACATACTGTATAAGACATTCTGAAAGTACTTTATTGCACACTAATCATAAAAAATAACATTTAATAAAAACAAATTAAAACAATGGACGTTCTTCGCTTCTTTTGACTTTGAACGCATTGCCGACATCTTTTTACAAGCTATTATTGGACACTTCAAAATCGATAGGTCTAGTCTAGTCTAGCCCATAGCGCCATATTTTATTGTCCAGGGGTGTGAGCACGAATAAATGTGACAATCGTAAACGTAGCGTATTTAAAATACACTGCGCGGTAACTTTGCTACGTTCGACAGTAAAGCTAAAGTTGACGCGCAGTGTATGTTAAATACGTCACTGTTTCGATATATTGGTACTTTTATTCGTGCGCTCCAGGTCTAGCCAGGTTAGCTCGACTTTCACCATGCCCTGAGTAAAGGTGAAACGAATAACATTCTAAATATAACCTGGGCTTTTTGAGAAACTAATGATTACTAATAAGTCATTCGCTGAATCTTGAAACATTTAAATACCAACACAAAACATGTAGACCAGGCTCGATAGCTTTTAAAAACAAAGAAATTAACAGTAGGATGAAATCCATTAGAAAAGGAGGGGAATATTATAAAAATGAAAGGAAAAATAATTTACGGGCGATCTGAGCGCGGGAAGGGGATGGATGGGGTGAGCTTTTAAGGTTCAAAAACGCTTTTTCTCGATTTCCGGCAAAACTAAAAATCCTATGGAAAAAAGTTAAATGGTGAAGTTGTAGGTAATCAAAAGATCTAAAACTTTTGTATATACACTTTTGTCACATAACCTCATTTTCACATAACCTAGATTGGGTTCAGTTTCAGTACCTCTAACATGAGTTGTCACAGTAAAATCGCCTGACTTTACTACAGTAGTTACGTAAATATTAGTATTACGAATTTTAGTACACAACTATCCGCTAGAGGCGCTGTACAAATCTTCATACTTTTTTTTAACTACAGACGCTAGCGAGTATAGATTGTAAAAACTCATGGTAGAGCTACAGGATCCTTTCCAAAGAAACTACAATGTTTTCCTAAACCTTCGGATTCCGCTAATAAAAAGCTTGCCAGGCCAATCTCGTGTCTGATCGGCTGCCATCAAGATCCCATCGATCAGATGAAAGTGATGGAACTTGCCTCAATTCAGGGGTCCACATAATAGGGCTGTAGCCCTAACTATAAGTACTATAGTGCAACATAATACGGGTTGTCTTGTGACGTAACGGGTCTCTGGAGGAAGGTTGATATGGGTCAAGAAGCCCTGGGCTACGACCCTATTTGTAATGTGGTATACTTACAGTAATTTTTAGTAAATAAATAGTAATGGACATTGTACATCACGCTCTAGTTCGAAGCAAAACTTTGACTGTGTGCAAAAACGAAGAAACGGCAAAAAAAAAAACACGACTAAACATTTTCAGACAAATCATATCTTGGATCTAGCAGCTAGATTAGATATCTTTTGAGTATGGTTTTGAAGTTAGCAGAGGCATGCCCGAAGAAAATATCTATCATTTTTTGATACTCATTATATCGCATTATGTCATTTGGTAGTCAGAGCCATGTCCATCCTTTAGTTCATTGTCATGCTCATATTTTTCAGCCTTTCATTTTACCATTTTGTTTCATTACCAAGCAGTAAAGTGTTTCTGTGGTATCATGATAACAAAAGGTGGAAGCATGCTGCTAAGTAAGGTCGCAGCTTTAATCAGCTCAGGGTAGGCTCATTCAACTAAATATTATACACGTGTGAGGTTAAATGTCGACTCTTTGGCGTTTGCTTTGATAAAGCTGTTGTTGTGATCAGTTTCGGAAACAAAAAGTTGATTGAACATTAATAAGTTTTTTTTATCTAAATGGGCCTTCGAATTAGGAGGTAAATTGGTGTATCTGACACCGTATTCAAGTCGATAACCTATTAGTTTTATAAAAAGAAGTAAATATAAATAGATGTATCGAAATGACTAATTAGCGATTTTTAAAGAAATTTATAACCCGCTCTTCTAGGCTCTGGTGAACTGGTACCTAGAGTCACCCAGTATATAAGACGATTATATATGATCCTTGTAATTTTACTGAATAAACTATCACTGATTTAGTTTCTTTTTGTTTTTTTTTTAATATCAACTTGATTAGGGTCATAGTTATCATAAATAATTAACAGAAAATCTGTAATATTGTTCAAAACCATGATAGTTTCAAATGCGTACTACTAGTGTTAAATAAAATAAGAATTCAAAGGTTGAATGTGAGTGATTTCATATACTATACAACTTTTGATTTATATACGCTCGTAAATAAAATATTCGTGTCCCTTACGTCCTACGTCACAGTGTCTTTAGCTTTCACTAAAATAACTGCGGCCTTCGCGCTTTTTATTTATTTGGCATGCGATGTATGTCACTGCCTGGCATGAGATATGTCATGACGCGGACTGTATCTCGTATGGTTTCACTGATTAGTAAAATTAGGTCAGTTTTCTCACTAAACTAGACCCTAATTATTAAAGCCACTTGAATTACGGACTTCAATTTGCCGAGTTTGGATGATTTGGTCATGTCAATTCATTCAGCAATTTTGCCTATCAAATGTATGCTTCAGAGTTATCTTACTACTAAGATTTCTACTATGCTTCAGAATATCTGAATAATCTCACTCGTGAGATTACCAGCTCGCAAGTAGTCAATCTCACTTTTGGGGAGTTTAACTAAATATTTTTTTTACAAGTTATAGGCAAGCATTTGAACACGATCTCACCTGATGTTAAGTGACGGTCTACGATGTAGCACACTTGCCTAGAAGATACCCATTACATATACCCATAAATCTCAGTCTATGGAATTTAAAAATGTAGTGTGTGAGTTTCTAAAGATTTGTTTTGAGAAAACGGTTTAAAGTGACCATAAGTATCCATTGAGATTGACTATGTGTTTAACTACTTAGTACATCTACTTATAGCACTGTTACGCCACACATCACACTTGCACTCCTGGGGCTGCGAATGTGACAATCGTAAACGTAACGTATTTAAGACACAATGCGCGCTAACACAGCAACGATCGACAGTAAAGCTGATGTTGCCGCGCAGTGTATCTCAAATACGGCACTGTTTCGATAAGTTTACGATATCCTCCTATGACTATGCATTTATCGTGTTCATTGGTTCGTGTGTTCATGTCTGCGATACTTTCACACCTATTTGTCTGGCAATGTTTGATCAACACGGGAAGTGCAACTGGTCTTTTATTGATCATCCGAATATGGCTGGGTGATTGTGAGAGTGTGATTGTGTATGGGTGATTGTGAGAAGTTGAATAATACTTATTTTTGGGTAGATGGTTGATGTCTATATTCTTTTTTTATATTTTTTTTTGTATGTAGTGTGAATCTGTTACTTAATTGGTATGTATAATACTTCTTACTAACCTATGACGACTCTATATAAAGAATGAAGATAAATAAATTCTCTCATTAAACGGCCTTGTCAAAAATCGCCTTTAGCATTTCTATACTACGACTTTACTAAAAACTGTCTTTCGATTACTTGTGTGATTACTAGTCAAGTAATCGAAAGACAGTTTTTTAACTTAACAGACGCTAGAATAAGTATAGAAATTCTAAGGGAATTTTTGGCAGGGGCATTTGGGAATGATCGGAAAAATCGGACCTCTATATATAATTCTCAAAGGAAGACCACCACTGCTTAACACACAAAAGGTATATCAATTCATGAAACACCAATAAAACTCCAGTTTATTGGCCCAAAACAATTTACTGAGGGTTTGGTCGAGTTTTAAATCGGTTTCTTAAAATAGCTCGTAAGATACTTAAAACTCTAACTGCACCAGCTGTGAACCGAAATAAAAAGGAAGTCAATTTATTTGCTGAATTTCAATCACATTTTCCGATGCTTTTTGAAACTGCAGTAGTTTTAAGTAGACTTTATAGACGCCCATTTAGTTCCTTTCGGAATGCTGAAGTGGGTTAATTATTAGAACCCATATTCTTGAAGACAGCATCAGTTTTGGTCACCATCTCTTTACACTTAAAGCTGGATCAAGTCACGCCCAGGTCCAAATAACCTATCAATCTACATTGAACTCTATTTTCACACCTTAGAAGTGGCAACTCCTTTGCTGCTTGATCCAACTTTCAAACGTTTCCCTTCATACTTCTATGGCTGGCAAACAAAAAGCTCCAAGTGGCTAAATAATCAGTGGTAAAGCATTATCGGCAATCAATAGGGCCGCGCGGACAGGCCACGTAATCCCAGTGACTAACGACCCTAACGAGCGAACTTCCATGTTTGTTCACGTGACTGTACATGACTGATGGACACGTCTTAGCTAGGGTTGTTATCGAAAGCTATGCGGCCTTGACAGCCTTAATAACATAAATTGGTGAAGTTGCTAGTTACATTTCGGAGCTAGGAAATGTAAGAAAACACTTTTTTTGCTGAGGAAAGTGAAGGCAACTCTCAGTTTTGATATCCTTTAGCAAGCATTTTTTTTGTGCTACCAATAAGTACATAGTCTAAGAAAAGTATATATTCTAACCGCAATATGACAGGTTCTGCTCAGTTTAGAACTAGATGTTGCCTAGAATGTCCATGAATATTAATTATTGCTATTAGCTCTATCCAAGGAATCTCGATGCAAGTTACTAGACAATTATACGTTTTCAACTTAAGGCGACTCTGAAAGTGTCGTAGTCAAGCAGCACTTGACTACGACACTCTCTTTAAACCCCTTCAGACAGTCGCATCTCTAATCCGACGTGTCACGGTTTAACCGAACTATTCAGGGCCTCGCGGTGGGGTGTCATTACCTTGGATATTGTTTCGTCAGTTTGAAAATGCATTTCGAAGTGCAAAATATTTCAGCTTCAGTTAAATCTGATAACAATACCTATACTATATATCTTTTTGAAAACATAACAAGAAATATGACTATGAATGATGAGGTAATGACGAAGATAAGATTGGTGTGTTGACGTCAAGAAGATAAACCTGAACAGAAAATAACTGACGAGTATTATACATTTACAAAACGTTATGCGACAATTATAAGGCTGATAGAACAGGACTCGAAGTTCTCAAAACTACTTCAGACAATAGCATTCATCTGACGTGTCACGGTTAAACCCAACTATTTGGGACCTTGCGACACTTAAGGGGGAACTGTAATTATCTACGATATTGTTTTCGAGGGCACTAGAGCTGACACTTGAGGTTTAGGCTCAGGATTACTCATCAAGTTTGAAGGTATTGAGATGGCCACTTAAGTGGACTGTTGAAAAGGCTATGCTCCTGATATTCTTTTATTTATCTCCTAAAATAACGCTAGCATATAAGAAGGGTAACTAACAATAATTGCTTAAAGAAGAGTTTTATCATAGTGGAACTTGTCATAATGCCTTTGTTTATCACTAAGTAACTTAAGTATGAAAAACAGCAAAATCATACTCGATGGTCTATCTATGTTATTTCGGAAATAAGAATGACGATAATTAAGCTTTCCATGTCAATAATCGTCTTATTCCATCAGCCCATGCTTTGTTACGAGTCATGTTTGATTTGCTTATACCCAAACATAATTAAATGCCTCGATGTATTTATGCCGTCGCTTCGCACCCTTAACATAATCTGTAACCCTAAGGGAGCATTCACACATAACGCTGGTACATACTGATTTTACACAATGCTAGGAAACTGGAACCACTAAATAGATCTTAATACAGTTTGTTGTGGTTTCGAAGAAATCTTGTGGTTTTTTAGTTTTTAAGAAGACCACAGATACTGAAATGAACCAACAACATATCATAGGTCTACCTGCTGGTTCTCTCCGCTGAGCGATCATGACATGATAATAATTGCATTTCTCGTACAACACACTCAAAGATACGACTGATTGGATATTCTTCAAGATAAATTTTGATTTGCGTGTCGCTTCCATCTCTGATGTTAGTTTCAAGGCGGAGCAAGGTTCGTCGTTGGCAAATACGCCAAGGAGGACTTGGTCACTCTGACTGGACTCTTAACCCTTTCAAGGCCAAAGACTCATCGATGTAAACTCTGTCGTTCAATTCCAACTGGTCACTGTTGGACTCTTCAAGGTTTTTAAGCTGCTTAGACTTCGATGTAAACTCCACTGGTGTTCAATTACAACTAGCAGCATTTGGTGACAAGTTTGGCAACCTGCGTTATATCTGAATGTTCCCGGGTACTAGAAACCTGTTCTATTTAACGAGCGTGCATGCGATGGATCCGTGCGCCCCGATACCGCTCGATAATTACGGGTCCGCGGAAATCCCCTGGGTAACTGACGTACAGCTGCAACACTGTCGCAGTTCTAATATGTGCTCCTTTATATCATCTATGTAAGTAAAAAGTAAAAAAAATATTGACAGATGTTTATGTACAGAACGATTTGAATCCATAGGCTCCGGAGCTAGTTATAAAAACTGTGTTAAGTAATGCAGTAAAATAGGTAGAGTGACAAAGGGGCCGAATCTACTATTACTTGGTTGCTATACGCGGTTATTATATTTTTGTTTTACAAGTTATAGGCAAGCGTTTGACCGCGATGTCACCTGATGTTAGACATGATGATAAATAAACCAGCTATCCTTTACGTCCTGTGTTGCCAGTGTCAAGAAACTGAATGCCCTTCTTAATCCCATCAATGCTTTTGTTAAAGTTCATGATATAACTATGGTAAATGCTAATCACTGTAAAAGCCATCCCCTTTGTCGGTGACGAATAAAGGGCTGCCATTCAATTTGAAGCAGGTTTGACCTCTGACGTGGTGGACTGGACAACTGAGATGCAAAAGGGTCTGGCTCCCGGAAGTCTACTCAATGACTTCCTTCAAAGAGATGAAGCATTTCAAATAACATCAGCTAAGATGAAAGCATATCGAGAAGTTAGAGGAATTGGGTATATAATGGCAATTAGAGATGACATACATATTTTGAAATGAACTAATCAAAACGACTAATTAGAATATTTATCTTGTTAAAGTAATGAACAAAAGACAGCTAATTATGAATTTATGATGTTATAATATTAGTTATAATGCATATTCACGTGTACAACGTGAATATGATTTTGATTCATCATTCAAACCTATTTATTAATTCATATAATCCCTTTGAGCTCCGACAGGCGGTGCCGCGGTAATAGAGATTGACATAAATGTGTCACGAATACCCGAATCATTCGACCGTAATATTTTTAATACTCTGTAACGAATCGATTTTGCAATCGATTTCGTAAAAGATGTTCAGCACGACACTGATTTTCTATTTTGATGTCGTACAAAAAAGTCTTGGTGACTTCACGCGTCAGTCTTTGACGGGCGTAGTTTTGTTGTCACACCTATATGATTTAGCTAGGAATAGTAATAGAATAAGGAAAACTGGCCTGTAGTATTTTTAACTATGTACTTAGCTGAATTAATTGTTTCGGTTCAGTCTAGTGTAGAGCAGCTAGCCTTCGTATTAGTACTGTGTTATATGTCACTAGTTTCAATTCCAGTATTATGTTCGTGGGCTATTTGATGGGCTTGAGAAAAATCGAGGCTATTTTTTCGGAATGTCATATTTTTTGTCATAGTTAAATCGGAATGTGGCAATGCGAGATAGGAAGCCACAAAAATAACAAACTTTACCATGCGGCTTTGATCAAAGCATTCGTTGGTAAAATCAATATTCAGGCCGCTGGTTCCTCCAATTTATCTCATAAAAAAATCACATTTGGAATTTTTACTGTTCGGATGAAACTCCGATTTAAAAATAGACGAAAAGTATGAATGTAAGTGTCATGTACAAATCTACACTACGGTCAGTAATGTGAACAATGTAACTTAATAATATTCACGGATATTTCACACATCACACTCTAGCCACAAACTAAGCAATGCTTGAACTATGGGAACTAGATTGCTTATAGAATACTTATATACATTTGTTTTTGAAAATACATCTATACTAATATTATAAAGAGGTAACGTTTGTATATTTGTTCAATTGTAAGGGGTAATCTCGGGATCTACTGAACCGATTTTGAAAATTCTTTCACCAATAGAAAGCCACATTATTGCTGAGTGTCATAGGCTATATTATATTTTCAAAAAAAATAGGGGTCCTTACTAAAACTTCAATTATGCCTAACGAAGTGGGCACGGGTCAGCTAGTACTTACATAAAATACATAGGAACACGCAGAAACATTACTCCTTAGCGTCATAAATAGGCCATGGTATTGTAAGTCCTCTTCCAACAGTCATACTACGACTAAAATTCCTTCTAACTCAGATGAGTTAGAATACATATATGTGACAGACGTTTAGATTCATCTCTCCTTATCGAAGAGCAGAGTGCAAGGCAGTAAAACTTTAATGTTGGCACGTATCATTTGGTGTGGGCGGGACCATAAAATTATCGCCACCGTGTCAGAACGGTCGACATCGAAAATGGTAATAAAATGAAGATTTCGAGTTAATGTGACAGAAATCAAACTGTTTAGGTGCTAATAATGATATCTATATGATACGAAAAATGGTGGTCATTTGGAATGGCGATGTTAAAACAAAACATTATCAAACATAACGGTTAATTGCGGTCACGAGTTTAATGCTGGATGGAAACGTTAGGTTTGAACAAAACAATAACAATAAGTGTAATAAAACAAAATATTCAGGGACATTTAACAAACCATGCTTTAATACCAAACTAAACAAAACTTGTACTATAGTGCTGATAGAGTACTTGTATTACGTAAATAATGGTGGTAATTCAAAGATTGTAAAAATTACGATCAAAGTTTCAAAATTAGGTAAATGTAGTTTTTGCCGACTGTACTAAGTAATTCGTGGCAAATAGTTATAATTTCTCAAGTAGCTAGTCAAATCACTAATTTATGCAATTCCCTGAAGTGTTCATATGATCATTCTCTGGTGCACTATGTTCAACTTTACGTGATTGTAATACGGTTTACTTTACAAGATTGGTTATTTTCGATTGCGTTCGTATGCTTATTGCTGGTGTCACAATACCAGCAAGTGTCAGTAGGTAAAGAAAGTAACTCCTCCACAGAATTAGTGGAATTTGATTTAATTTAAGTTTATGTAGAAGTAACTCTTGATGGATGGATTGTGTGAAAAATTATATGGATGTCAATGGAGTGAATACTGAGATGACGGATGACAGAGGTAAAGGGAAGAAGAAGAAGTAGAAGTAATTATTCATTAGTCACCACAAGGACCTTACAGAATAGAAAGAAACTTAACTTATATCAATACCTATCCTTTCAAAAACTTCTCAAATAATATTGTAGCGTTTTTGAACTGATTGACAGACTCATAAATTCTCTAGACAGATATTGTATTGGTAATTGTTATTGAGCCTCTAAGGTAGTAAAACATGTTATATTTTAGCTAACAAGTCGTGGAATGTGGAAATCGACTATCACAAAGGTGGTCATCGTTATCTCGAACAAAGAATGGGGTGTGGTGAGCGTGTCCGTCGAGTCACGTCTATATAGTTCGTCATCTTTTTGCCAAACAATTATAAAGCTTAACCCATCCACTTTAGATACTATGATTGTAGCACAAGGGTACAAAAAATGAATGAGTTACTAGTGAAATATGCTTTCGGAAAATGCTGTTTAAAAGAGTCTGCTTTAAGTTCCATTATAGCTCGCACCACCATCATAGATCCATTAAGTGTTCGTATTCCATAGTGATTCTTCTGCAGTTTGGAAGGTGGTATACTTGTTTGCGTTCCATTCTTTATGTTTTTTCCGTGACCGTTGTAGGCACGATACCTAATTTCACAAAAGTAATGACCAGATAGCGAACTTGTTGCATATTTGTGCGTAGAAACACGTTTTCTAATGGACGGTTTGAACGATGTAATCTGCTGGGTTTAGTCGTTGTTATCTGAGGTCCCTTTGTAATAAATTATGTTTTGTCTCAATTGTAACAGCGGCTTATACACATAACCTTTGCATAAAGTTCATGTTTTCTGATAAGGGTTTAAGTTCATCGTGCTACATATATTAATCCTTAATCTTTATTACTCAGACTGTGAAAAGGCTACGGTGATGTTTTAAAAATCTTTAAAAGTACATTGTTAAAACTTATTGTCAGAGTTATATGATCTATCTGCTTCAATCTAAATATTTTCTTTATTAGTACCTTTCTAATCCATTATCACGATTCCTTTTACTCCAGCTATCTAATTTGTCACGCTATTGAATTCCCTAGAGTGACATAATATCCTCTGCATTTACTTTGAATACAAAATTCGAATATGCTATTCAACAGATTTCTAGTGCTTACTGGTTCGTATTGAATTTCATTCAGATACATTTTGGTTAAATGTAAATATTTCATCAAAGGATACCTTTGGTTCGACATCTGTCAAAGCTCTGCTTTGTTTATATTCGGTACAGACAGTTCTACTTCTAGCTGTAATGAATGCAGTATTTAATAAATGTACGTCGGATTTCACATCGAATTCAGAACAGATAGGTTGAATTGAAACTCATTTGGTACGTTTCCAAAAATCCCTTTGCAAACTCTCGTTCAATTAATACTCCAACCGAACGTGTTCTAGCCACTATGGTATTTAATCCGATGCATTACAAAAGCCAGAGGGCATATGTTAAAATTCATAATTTCTATTTGCTGTTTCAATCGCGGTTTTTCCTATAGTGTTTTATTGAATCGCATAATTACACGATTGTATAATTAGATATTTGCTTGTAATATGTCAGTGATTAGAACAAACGTTTTGTCCTGAATTCTCACAGATCAGTCACGGTTCTAGCAATACCTTTGATCAAGCGTCTGTCAATAAGCAATGGTCCATCCTTCACAAAGGCTGGCTTTGGCGTGGCGGCAACAAAAGGTAACGTGGACTAACTAGGTATTGGTAGGTATGTTACATTGTTGCTTTGACGATGTGATTGAATATACATTGTGTTTGGGAGTTAAACGAAATACCGACTGCAACTAGCTTTGAAACGTTTATTACCTGAATTGTAGTTTACAATGGAATAACTGAGTTACGAATTGAAACAATTCATCTGAAGGCTACAGTGTATTTTGTAGATTAAATTACTTAAGTCTGAGTAGTGACCGGTGGCTGAGACAAAGAACATTCCGGAACAAATTAATTATTATCAACGAATTAATTGCAGTTTGCACATCTATTGTTTTCTAAATGAAATAAAAATAAAAATTAAATAAACTGTACTCTCAAGCTTGTTAATATAATTACGGAATATTGTAAAACTTTCTTTTTCATTGTGTGTATAGTTAAATCTGTTTATTTAGTAACGTGACCCGACCAGAACTTTCTTTTACGAAAGTGAAATTATGTTTTTAAACACTTTTATCTCTTTGTATGTACGTGTAATATGATCGGTATTGAAGTGTCCGAAAAAAACGTTTTCTCCAAATGTTTTATTTTTAGTTTTGCGTGTTGTACTTACAAATAAAATTGTTTCCAAAAATAAACAGTAATTGTAATTCTCAGACTAGTTAAGGCACCCTCTCTAATCCTTTAGATCCTTTACAATACCTTTAGGGGGTAGTCTGAGGCATGCTCAACATAAATCACAATTCAAAGTGCAGGGGACATATCTAGTGAATGCGCGTCAGTTCTAACTACTCTGTTCTCACAATGCAACCTAGACCTTGTGTATTTTTGTACAATATATCTACAATATGTCTACAAAGAGTTGATTATGTAGGGTTGTCACTCATCAGTAATAACCGGGAACAAAGAAAGCCGCGCCACGTGCCTATCGATCGGCCCAGGCCCTGCCAGCCCTGCGCCCTACGCCCGGGCTGCGCATTGCAACCCTACGCGTGATGCAAGTTCACAAGGTTACAGCCACGTAAGCGACATTGTGGTAGCCTCCCACGCGTGGGTTGTGGGTTTGAAAAGTAACGTTTGTGATGAATAATGGTGGTTGTTCTCTGGGTGTTACATAGGTGTTTGCAAAATAAATATTTGATGATTCTATCAGCAATCTCTTTTAATTTACTTTAAAATAAATATTTGATGATTCTATCAGCATCTTTTAATTTACTTTAATATTTATTCATTGCATCATGGACGAACTGAAAATGAAAACTGATGAGCACTAGAATAATAGTTATTTAAGTAGTAAAACTTAAACTTGTCTAACTTTGTATATAATAAGTTCAGTAAATAAAGGCTTACTTAATAATATTAGTGTTTATTTAATACCAAAGTTGACTTATTAATATTTTATTATTAAGAGCCCATGCATGGTGTCCAATTTTTTTGTCTAATTTTGTCTGCTTTATGGAACTGTGGACCAATCCTTTACGTTAAGTCATCTTGCAAACAAATTAATTACAATTTCAAACAATGAGCTTGCGAGCTATGACGTAAGCATTATCTTCTACCTATTAAAGTTACAAATACGGATAGGTAATCAGTAACAAAGGTATTCGCCGCGTTATGTGAACTTAAACATATCGAGCCACACTGCGCGTCAACGTCAACTCGACAGACAAAGGTTGCAGTACACTGCGCAGTGTATCTCGGGTATATGTACGATTATCATTAATTCGTTATTTAGCTTACTTATGATAAAAATACATATCCTTAAAAATACAAAATATTGATAATAACTTCGTTTATCTAAAAGCACGTCTTCCGTACCCAATCGTGTACAAAATTTAGAGGTTAATGACCTTAAATTTTTTATAAGCGCGAGGGACGTGTAAGTATTTGAATTGAATCGCAACAAGCGGTAAGCAACAAACAGTTGAGTTTTGTTGAAATGTCGTAAGCGACATATTTCTCGATCGAGTTCCTGACCCTACTTTATATGAATGAATTTGAGAATCGATCCACTTGCGATGACGTTGTAAGAGGGTGAAGCGTGTGGTAGCTTTTGCTTAAGTTAATTGAATTATTTTGCTTCGGCGTGGCTTTTTTAATGGATAAAATATCTGGTTTAGTCTTATAACGACTTTACGAGTTTTTATGGATATCTAGTAATCATAATGCTGTGGCGTATTTAAGGACACTTTTACATCTAAAAATGATTTTTATTTCTTATGTAGGTTTTTTAAACTTTCGCAATCAGAACTAAAGTAAAGAGATATATTATAGTTACGGATGTTTATCACGTACCTTATTGATATTTTTCCCGTTCTTTATGCTACGTTCAATAGCCTTATATATTAGGTTGTGGGCACAGAAATAAGTCGATAAAAACTCATGTAATGTATATTTATCATATATTTTTTATAATATGTAGAATAATTCCAACCACTTACATAAACCTTATTTATTTATAAAAAATCATAAAAGTTGATTAAGTAACAAATTACAAAATTGTTCTTCCAAGTTATTTTCTTTACAACAAAGGTACATACAACACGTTAATGGATGCGTTTAATATTTTAACGTGAAAACTTGCAGCCGGGAACTGGCGGTGGTAGAGTTGCTACAAACACGAGAAAAGCCGGAAAGTGAGGCTTAATATTATATAAAATCGTTTAGGTAAGCGTAATGTAGGACGCCTTCCGGCGAGATAGAGCGACGATCTGCGGAGTGTAGTTGGCAAACACTGGATGAGAAGAGCCGAAGACCGGGCTCAGTGGCGCGTCTTGGGAGAGACCTACGTCCAGCAGTGGACTGACACAGGTTGATGATGATGATGAAATAAAATCAAAACACAATTATCGCATTACAATCATGTGCAAATCTAGTTTGAAGAACTGTTATGTCAGCGACAGTATTTTGACCGGATTTTATACCAAAACATATGGCTCCCCATTCGACTATGGTATTGATATTACTGAGGTGCATTTTGACACAAGTCAGCGACAGCATTTTGGCCGGATTTTATACCAAAAGGTAGGTCCATTCTAGTATGGAGTAAACAAGGGGGCTAGGCTATCCCGGCATGGATTGTCGCCATTGTGTCGAGTGGCCGCTTTTGTTCGTCACCGAGCCCGCAGGTGTCGCACAGGTTGTACAACACACCAACTGATGATTGGTTAAGTCGACATTACCAACTCGACTATGGAAGCTAGGAGAGAAATGTATTATCAAAGTCAAAGTTAAAATTACTTTATTCAATAAAATCAGAATGAGATGGTGGGACGAGCTGAACTCGCACCTAAGCACGTGGCCTGTCGATGCGTTGAATCGCGAGGAGTGGAAGGAGGGAAGGGAGGCCTTTGCCTTTGCCCTGCAGTCGGACGACAGTGGCTAAATAAGAAATATAAATAATAATAATAAAATCACAAGGATCATTTAGAATCGTCTTAAATACTAGGTGATTCTAGGTGCCAGTTCCACGCGACAAGAACCTAGATTCTAGGTTCTTGTCGCGTGGAACTGCGAACGTGCCCGTCCTTCTAGGTCCTAGAAGGACGGGCAAGAAACTTCATAATTGATTTCTTCTAGACCCTAGGAAAAACTGTAGGGTTAGTGCCGAACCAAATGTTAACACTAGCAGTAAGTGTTTTTATTAAATAAATAAACTGTAAGTGTCAATGTTTGTTGGAACACCACGCCACGTTACAATATTGTTTTAACCTTTATCGTCATATTTTGAATTTGTTACTCTGAAACATTCTAGTGTAGATAAAATAACTTAAAAAAATGCGTTTATTGTTAACATTATAGTATATACCAGCTTACAAACTAGGTATAATATGAGATATGTACAAAGGCGAGCCCCTACGTAAAGTTTTATTGCAGCAAACTTTGAAGGTAAGGAAAGGTTAATAAAAAGGTAGAGTATTAAAGAGGTCTTAAAGAATTTCCGATTTGTAACTAAATGGATGTCGACAGGACGTGACAGCTGAAAAGGCAATAGTCGGACGAACTAGACATTAAAAGCAGCCAGTAAAAGGTATTCAGTTTCCAAAATTGTAAGCACTAAAGACTGGAAAACTCTTAAGATTTGGCCCAGCTGTGAGATACATATATCACATGTGAGGCTAGTATTTATTTACTACAGGAAATATCACAGAGATAAATGGTTAAAAGAAGACAAAAAATGGAGTAGAGTTTTCCATAAACCATGTATTATTCAGTCCAGAAACTTCTAAACGGAATATATGTCTAGTTCTTGAAAGATAAAGCCTTCTGCGAGTCTTCAGGTGCTCCCTCGAGAGCTCAGGACCAACAACCGTGCCACATTATTATCTAATAGAACCTTTACTCTGAAGTAGGACTAACCATTTATTCACAAACAAGTTTAGTTCACTTTTAGTTCGTCTAGCACCAGTATAGATGACCACTCATTTCAATCAATCATTCATTTATTTGCAAAAAAACATGGTAGATTTTGTACAAGATGTCATAGTGGTTATGTAAGTTCACATATATTTACCAAATTAAAATTGTGTGCAAAAAAGTATTATATCTAGTACATATTATAATTTTATTTAAGTATAGTTTTAATAATTTGATTTTATAGTACAAGCTATATTTCATTTTAATTTATAGGTCTATTACAGTATTTACAAAATGTACATTGGCATATAAAATACATAAGAAACAGTTGAGCTATCTACAGACCGTTGCAAACGATCTATAGATAGTTCAACTGATCCAAATCACAATCGGAAGCGTACCCAAGATACTGGCTGCATTGCCGCGCTGAATAGCAATGCTGATACGCTGATAGTTTAATTGATTTACAATATTAGATAATTCATTCAGTATCGCAGTGTGGAAGCTTGTTTTTCAGCTTGACTTACCTGTCCGACATTGGTATTTACCCTGCAGGTGTCTGCAGACATTAATACCTTTCGGTTGAGGCGACTGATTTACGATCAGCGGCTGAAATCTCTGAAGCTCAGCCTTCTAGACAATTGTAGATCAGGCAAGCGTGCTGCAAAACCGCAATGAGCGTTGCTGTCGGTTTGTTTTCATATTATACTAAAGATAACTTTAGAATACTTCCTGCGAAATCAAATTTACGTACAAAATATATATAAAAAAATCTCAGTCTCAGTCAAATATCAGTTAATCATTTTAAAATACCTACTGCAACTTTAAATTATTACATCACAATTAAAAGATTAAAAGAAGTTTTCAGATCACCAAAAGAAATTTCAATTGCCAAATTAATGCGGATAATACAACATTTTTTTTTGTTTTTTTTTTACTAGCCTGAATCTTCCCACTGCTGGCCAAAATCTCCCAAACTTTTCTACTTATTTCGGTCCATAGTACAACATTAAAATTTCTAAATGAAATGCTATTCACAATTGTATCACTGTTGTGCTGATTTAAACTACCTTTGGTAAATATATCTTGAATACCGACTAGCCAGATTTATGATACAAGTGTAAACTTTTCGTTTACGCTGATGCTCGTACGGTCGTTTGTCTAAATCACACACGTAAGAGACTACACTAAATTACTTAGCTTCGACGTCTGTACGTTACGTCTGGATTGTAAGTGTCCACGAGACATAGGGCGCTTTTGAATCAGGCGGCTGTGCACAAATAAATGTGATAATGGTAAAGTAAAAGAAACGCAGCGTATTCGATTCTCATTGAGTGTAAAACGACAGCCGTACGTTGCAGGGTCACCGCAGTGCGAATCAAATACGCAGCGATACGTTTTCCAGTCGCATGGGAGGCATGAGCACGAATAAATTTAACAATCGTAAACGTATCGAAACGGAGGCGTATTTAAGACACACTGCTGCGTGCAACGTTCGACGGTAAAGCTGATGTTACCTTTATTCTCCCCAAATGACTGGTTAATGTAACGCTGCGTTTTCGAGGCGGCTAACTTCCGGTATTTGATTTCATTCACTTTTTGATCATTTTAATCATAAAATTTGCGTGATAACGTGGCCTTTTTATCAGCATACAATTATTTTTTAGACTCTACTAATGTAAAAGCGCCCTTACCCAATACTCATCGCATATACCATTCGGTATGTAAATCTCCTTAAGCTTTTACGACAACGAGCGGTCCACGCGACCAGATTCAATTTTGGGGGTTTAAATTAACCGTGCTACGTTTTACTTTACAAAACAAGTATTTTTTTCTACAAAAAAAGAAGACATACTTACTTCAATCTACATCGACAAGTATGCTTTATTAAGGATAAAAACATCATATTTGTATCAAAAAATGTTATTATATGAGCACCAGCTTTCAAAATTAGAAAGAATCATCAAAATACACTCGAGAGCAATGAATCCGGGTCACTTAAAGAATGTTAAAAATCTCGGAAACTAAAAATGATAGGTTAATGCAATAAATTGTATTTAATAGACAATGTAATACTCCTTAAATGAAAGTTAAAAAAATATGAGTCACCATACATTTTATTAACACAAAATTACATAAAGAAAAAAACTGCTGATCTCTCCTTAAAACAAAAATAGGAAACATGAAATTTTTGAACTTTATTACGATTTTCTTGAATTTTAATACTTCGTATTGCCTCCTCGTGCTTCCATTACTGCGTTTACGCGGTTTGGCATGCTGTACACCAAGTTCCTTATACGATTTTGGGGAATATTCTCCCATTCCTCTGTGAGAGCAATTTTGAGCTCACGAAGCGTGATTGGGGGAGGGTTTCGTTGTTTTACGCATCTGCCTAGCTCGTCCCAAGCATGCTCGATCGGGTTGATATCCGGGCTGCGCGCTGGCCACTCCATACGAGTAATGTTCATCTCTTGAAGGTAGTCATTCACAATCCTACCTGTATGAGGTCGGGCATTGTCATGCATAAATATAGCATCCTCACCTAAATTGACCATAAATGGACCAACGTGATCATTGAGGATTTCTTCCACATATCTTACGCTAGTTAAAGAGCCGTTTTCTATGATCACCAGCTCTGTGCGACTTTCAGAAGAAATTCCGGCCCACACAAGTACAGACCCACCACCGTAGGCTACTTTTTCTTCGATGCATGCTTGCTTGAATCTTTCCCCTGGTCTTCGATACACTCTGTGTCTTCCATCGTGCTTGTAGAGCATAAATTTTGATTCGTCGGAGAACATAACTTTTGACCAATCTTCAATACTCCAATTTACGTGGCTCTGGGCATATCTTAGTCTCGAAATACGATGCCCACGCTCCAGTTTAGGGCCGTTTGCAGGTCTAAGGGGTTTTAAGTTAGATTCAGCAAGCCGACGTCTTACTGTCCATGCACTTGGGTTACTTCCTCCGAGGCGTCGAAACTGATTGGTGAGTTCAGTTCCTGTGAGAAAGCGATTTCGAAGCATGGTGTTCACCAAGTATCGGTCTTCTCGTGCTGTGGTACACCTGGTTCTGCCCGTTCCTGGTCTGCGTAGGTTAGAACCAGTTTCTTCGTAACGTCGGAGAACTCTTTGTACTGTTGACAGCGACACACCGACAGTCCTGGCTGTATCGCGCTGACTCCGGCCGGTTTCCAGCATTGTAAGTATTCTGGTGCATTCTTCAGGCGTAAGCGACATAATTTCAGCTTGAATAATGAATATAGAGCACTATCAACATGGTTTATGTACCCACATAAATGACAGATTACAAACAAAAGCAAAACCAAATGCTGTAATTTCGTAGTTCCATCTTCGAAAGTGGCCCTATTTCAAATTTGATTTTTTTATGATATAACTTTACAATAACTAAGAAGTTTTAATACCTTCATTTAAGGAGTATTACATTGTCTATTAAATACAATTTATTGCATTAACCTAGCATTTTTAGTTTCCGAGATTTTTAGGATTCTTTAAGTGACCCGGATTCATTGCTCTCGAGTGTAGTTCATCTTAAAAAGGTTATGATGTATGTAGCGGACCTAACGAACAGTACCCCTGTCCCTGTAACACCCTTTTGCAACACCCTTATTACATTATGTATTAGTTAATAATGTACAGTACATTATGTATTAGTTCTAAATAGTCCTAAGACCAGACAAAATGTTATATACATAAATAATGATGACAATAAACAATAAACAGTTTAATTAACAACACGCTCCAGAATTCTTTTTTTTTTTTTTATATATTTAAGCTATACTTTCCCACTGCTGGGCAAAGGTCTCCCCCCTACTCTTTCAATACTTCCGGTCAGCCGCCGCCTCCCACCAGTCTACGTGAAACAGAATTCTTACATTAAAAAAATCCAGACTTTAAAGAAGGTTCTAACAAATTGTGTACGGAACTCTTTGGGGGATATAGGAAACCAATAGACATATTACTACGGTGAATCCATCGCAAGTAGTCTCTAAATAAAATATATCTAGATCGCCGTATTGCATTCCTGCAATATTTACCGGTACATATGTTATTTACACTGCAGCGACTCCATATTAGTTCCAGCACTTGAAATGGGGTTATTTGAAATGACGCGCATATTCTCTTCAATATGCATCTTGTGTGATATATCAAACTGAATTGCCTCTTAAATTATCTCCATGCACTGTATATCTGTAGTTAAGGCATTAAGTTCACTTATTTATCATTATTATATACCTATCTGCCCTGAATCGGTACTACATAACGTTCTAACGTTATGTATTACCGATAATCTATTTTATGTACCGACTAATCAGTGTCAGTTTTGTGTTGTGTGTTCGCAATAATCATTATCTGTCTATCTATCTTCATAAAAATTTTGTATTCAACTTTTAGACAAACAACATAAATCTTGAATACAGCTCATGCTCCATCCAAAGAATCATTCGAACCAAACGTTATCATTAAATCAACGCCGTAGAGATCCTTCAACTGAACCTATTCATTGGTTAATTAATCCTCTTCATAGAAACGTTCATTTAGATTGAGTGCAAGCTACTTTAATCCTCGTGTTGACGAGAAAGAACTTTTAGACATCAATGTAATTTAAGTATCAGACACGACCATGTTCAAATCAAAGTTGATTTGAAAGTAAATAAATACTATCAAGGGCGGATCCAGCTTTGGCGCCGGGGGGGGTCACAGTCGTGGTCAAGTCAAAAACTTATATTTTTATTTTCAATTAGTGGTCCACCTAAGTAAGGAACCAGCTCAGGGGGGGTCATGACCCTCATGACTCCCCCCCTGGATCCGCCGTTGAATACTATAATATCGTTTGAAATTCAGGATACGCAATAGATGAAATATATCGAAAAATGTATTTCCTCAAAAAGGAAGCAAAATGCAGACATATATAGTATTTTTGTCCCACTTGCAATAAAAACCATGTGAAGCATAGGACGCAGATAAAGTCGAATCAACCAACTAATACAAACTTTGCTAGAATATTGGAAATAACAGAAAACTCTAGATCGTGCGTCCAAAAATCGCTAGCTTGTTTTGTTCCCGATAGCAATCTTATACCCAGTTACTCGTTTAAATTTATAGAGTTTCTATTTAGACTATCCTAAATCTTTAAAATATTTGTGGCATTCAAGGCCACATTCTAATATTTGCCAAAATCACGTTTTGCATGTCAACAATTTCCTACTCTTTCCGTACCATCTGGTAAAGTGGAAAATTGCCCCGGAATTTCCACATCGAGCTTCAACGAGTTCCCGCGACATACGGTTTGCATAAAAACTCTTTTGAGCTGTGAATATGTATGCGCATGTTCGCCCTACAGGCCCTTGAGCGTGTTTGAACGAATCGGTAGTCCAACCCGCCGCGCCGATATCGGTAAACAATTTACACGTAGGACGAACCAGGCAACACCTGGACGACGTATTACATCCAACGATTTACGTGTTCAAGTATTACGTAGCATATGCATGCACGTACTAAAAATGTCCTAGTGTTTCGTAATAGCCAAAGTCGTAAAGAGTAGACCTCTCTTGAATAGGCGCCTGTTGTTGTATACTGGCATTAAACCCTGTTCTGATAAGACTTTACCGAGAGCTAAAGTTACTAGCGTTGGTTTAATGGCTGCAAGTGTTGAGAGTGTCTTGTCCAGAAGTTGGTTCATCCGTAATACTTTATAGTATGCAAATGTAAAGTGCATTGCGGCACAATCTATGGTACACTATAATAGTGACAGCTGACGTGTCAAGTGACATGCCTTGCGTTTATACACGAGAACGTAAATGTATCGTGTGATTTACATGAACTATAAACTTCTAGGTTTTTTATGTGATAGTGTGATTTGAAACCAGAAACTCCGTATGTTACAATACTATGACGAATATGAAAGCACTTGCCACTTACACGCTAGCCATTAAGGTTGAATAACCCAGAACTGTTGGAAACAGCGTCCTCATGCATCATTTTTCAAACCGAACCTTACACAATACAGAATGGAAATTGTGAAAGAATTTCCCCTCAAAACCGGGAGCTCACCCGTCTGGCTGTCAGCCCCAATCTGCCGCCTCGGCTATACCACACCGACGCGTACCGCCTGTCATAACTGAGTGCACGCCAATTACTCACACCTGCACCACACGCTTTTCGACACTTTAATCTCGGCGTAACTTGTTTACGCGGCAGACGGACGCTGCTCCAACGATTAGTCTGTAACTAGCCCGTTCCAGTATATTGGAAACGATTGGTGTTGAGATTGAAAATTGGATAGTGGAACGCCCCGACTTTTTATAGTTTCATCAGTTATTTTAAACTTCCACTCTTTTAGATTGAGTTGTAAGAATTTTCATCAAATAGATTCTACTCTCATCAGATTTCTAAGAACTGAGAGCGCTTATTAAGCGTCACTTTACTCGGAATATCTTCAGCGGAGCTTTTGTAACCAGATTTATTAAGCCCTTGGACATCACGGTTGATAATTTAGTATTCATTTGTTGCACCACCACTGAAACACACGTCCTATCGCTTAGAATACGACCTATTTGGATAGGACCGTGAATTCAGTCCCACAGAAGTAAACAGCCTCCGATCCATCACGTACGAAAACCTCCAACGTGAATGAGTCCCTCGTATTTGGGTCAGTGTTCCCATACCCCGCACATATTCCATTCTGCACACAAACTCGCAAAAGGGAGTGCATGCCGAACGCAAATTCGCCCTTTCGCATGACTGTTCTCTGGTCATCCGAGTGTAGTGGCCACACAGCACTCCAGTCTAGAGTATTAGCTGCTGCTCGCTCCAAAAATCTCTATAAATATAGAAATGCGATGAATCATCTCATGTCTACTTGCAACTGTAGTATAGCCAGCGATAGTAAGACTAGCAAGTTAGTGACTAGTTTTACGAATCCTGAATTATAGGAAGTAAGCAAGGGCAAAAGAACAAAGTCATAATTCTCCAACTAAACACCACAAATACAAAATCGCCGAAGCTACATCTCTTATTATTTTTACCATTTCATAAAGCATCCAAGCTTGTGACTTTGTTTAGGGTTAAAACATTATTCATCCCTCTGGATGCCTCAAAAGTCACTTTATTTTTATAGATGGCTTACGCCGAAACGCTGTTGAGTTGGGCAAAAAGTTATTACCGAAGGAACCCGAAGTGAGTTTGCTCAAGTCCTTTGCGGATACGGGCCCTGCTGAGGCGGATTTGCGGATAATTACACGTTTCTTATTAAGCCGTCTGTAAATACTTTCTTACCCTATGCCGTTGAGCCGTAGTTTGGAGTTTATCGATCCCGCTTTACTCAAATGCTAGTTTATTTAAGCTCTTATTTGGACATATTTTGATTTTAATCATGTGAATTTTAAGCTTTTCTTTATTACTTTTATCCATGTATAATGTTAAGGTAAAAGTTACAAATAAAAACTTTGATTTGATTTAAAAGAGATTGGCTAGGTCAAAGGCTTAATTAGAACTTTAAGTAGCACAAAACACCAACACTCATAATGCAATCACATATGCAAAAATAAATTCAATATTTTGCCATTTGATGAATTGCTTAATGACCCTTAGGTATTACATATAGATTACGATAGGGGTAATTTGATATTGATTTCCTCCTTACTGTGTTACATTAGTACGGAAGAAAAGGAAACACCGTACCTACACCCCATTTGATTAATATTGCCGAAACCAGAAACCAGCCGTATTTTCATTTCGAAAAAACACGTTCAGTCGTAACAAAATACTGATCGCATCAAATTTTTCATTTGACTGCTGACGTGCCGCGCCCTAGCCGACGTTTTCGAATTCAGCATAAAATGTACCTACTCGTAAATGATGTTTACGCCGCACCTTTAGATTTTATACAACACGTTATCAGCAATTCTAGAATAACATTTGCTGGGGTATCGCAAATCTGCCTACTCTCATATCTTCTCTATTTACGCTGTATATTTTCCAAGACACTGTTTATTTATACAAGTCTTTCATATTTCAGTTTCCGAATCCACCCTTCGGTCGTATAAATCTCAATTTGCATAATATTTTTTTCTTCGCCAGTTTTAAGGTGTTGCGGGTTCTATGAGCTTAGGTTCTACACGTGAACTCGTCGTGCGGTAGTAATCCTTGCAACTCTGTCTCTAAAGTCGGTAATACCTTGCGGCTCGCGCTATGGTATAATCCCGGAGCTGATTGTACATAAAACATCAACCTCATTTGTCATTCACCTCCGGGCCCACATTTAATTTTGCCAAGGCCTTAAAGTCCTTCACGCCTCGGTTAGATACGTCAATACTTTAAAAGTCGAAGTTTTTACGACCACTCGCAATCATCGGCCACACCATTTTATGGCATCTAAACTGGCTTGATTACATAAAAGGCCTAAGAGCATTCAAAAACATAAAATTAACTCTGACTTGACTGGATCCTTGGTTTTATTAATCGTACAATATAGGTGAAATAATATTTGTGTCTGGAGAGATCGAGTGTGGTTCAAAGTTATTGAGAGAAATACGCAGAATGTTTCATATTATGGCTTCTTCAAATAAAATAAGTTCGGGAGACCGGGTCGGCGACGCTCTCTGTTGACTGACGTATTTATAGGTTTTCATATAACGAGTTGATGGAATTTGTAGTGATATAAAGACTTTTGCTCGAGCACGACATCCCAGGATATTCCTACCGGTGATTGCGTTCGCAGACCGAATGGCACATTACGTACTATGTGGACTGGAAATGGAATTGTGAATGTCGTCTTTTTGTCCAGATTTTATCTAGCGAAAGCATTGGGCATCGTATCCCGTGTGATTGGCATGGCGACGGCGGCGGCGGCGGCGAGCGCGGGCGCGGCGCCCAGGCCGGCCGGCGCTGGCCCTCCGGTAGCGATACCCACCCTTGTTATAAAAAGCTTATCACGAATCCACCCGGCATAGTTACTGAACAAAATTGGATCCGATAAAAAGTTTCTGCCATTTTTTTGTGACTCGTAAAAAGATATCTCGAGCGTTCGCCTCAGGCGAATGTCATTGAATTTTCAACAACGATTTGAGAAGATTGTTGTGCCGTCTCTCGGGTGCGACGCAATTTATTTACACCGAGTTAGCTTCGAGCCCTGTCAATACTAATTTTTACGAGATGCTTTGAATATATCAAGCTTAGTGCTCAATTCCGTTCTTTACAGCGAAACTTTAGCGGAAGGCAGTCAGACCTTCTCGAGATTATGATAATTAGAATTCACAACTCTTATTAAAACTTCTCAAATATTCAAGCGAAACAACGCCTTTAAATATACTAAACCCAACGGATAGCAGGACGATTGTCTGTCACAAAATGGTAAAGCGACACAAAAATGTCAAAACTGAAAACGGATAGAAAGATTCCCAAAGCACAGATAAGTCGTATAACAGAACACTTGTCCTCTCGAGGTGAACGACTGCCGTCATATTACACGTCGTATAAAAATTACTGAACATCGTAAAATGACTAGTGACGCTGAAACTCTTGGACGAATCATGCTGAAAAAAGTAGATTTATGTTTATCGCGAGTCCGTCTCCATTATCATAACTTAAGAAAAGTGGGAGATGAAATATTGTTCCGTTTTATATCCGGACATATTGCTAGAATTATGTTAAACTCGAAGAATAGTAATTTACTAATGGAGATTCGAGATGGGTAAAGCTGCGTACATAACATACGCACAAGTTTCACTTGCTTTAATTAATCACTCTCACGCCTGTCAGCTTTATACATATATCCTATTCTAAATTATATATGTACTTACTCATGATACGCATATTGAGTTCATATTATATGAATATAATATAATATGTTCATATTTTTTAAACTGTTGTTGTCAAACCTTATTTTCTTTAATAACTATTTAAAATGTATAATATATCTCTTCTATGAGTTCTGATCGCGAAAGTTTAAATATTAAAAGTAACAATTTCGTAAATATTTTGTTACTAACAAATTATGGAGTCTAAATAATGAGTCTAAAATAAATACTATTGAAGTTTTTTAACTCACATCATAAGCACCTAACTAAAGGCATTAAAAGTATTGCAATTTGCAGTGCGCTTAATTCTTCGTTCGAGAATATTAGAAACGTAAGAACTTTCTTTATTTCGTTGAGATTCCAGAAGTCTTGCGAAGACAATAGCTTTCGTTGGCCGCCTCCAGACAAACTCGCGCTTTGTCTCTGCAGATATTGTTTCGGTTTGATTTTACCTTTTTAATGTTTTTTAAATTACTTAGGTCTCTAGTTTCTTAGCTGCTATCATCTTTCAAGTTTAAGTAAACAAAGAATATCGTTTCAAAGAGCCCTGTTTATGTTTTATTGTTATTATGAGTTCCATTATCGCTCTTTTCATACAGAAACAAGTCCAGTTCTTCGATATCTATGTTTACTGAACAATTTAAATCGAATGTTCGGTGTTGGCTTCGATTGATACAAGTGTTATCTACAACAAAATCAATAGGATTACTGTATCGGCACAAACAGCTAGCATGTAGGTACACGAGGAGGGTGCGAGCGATCTCCGTTGTTTGCTCCACTCTCGAGGTTAAAACGTTGGTAAGCTGGCGGAATAGTGAATTCTGTTTGTGTTCTGTTTAGTATGTGTTTCCACTGTTTGCTAGCTCCACTTATTCCATATCAATTTATGTTTCAATCTGTCTTATTTTGTTTGGTAATGGAGTTCTGTTGTCTGTGGAAGCGGGGATGAGCTTCCGTTTCAAAATTCAAGGTCTTACACTCAACGGATTTCAATTTGGTGCTTGTCTCACTTGAATCAATGTTCTATATGTAACTCTTGTTTGTTTCAGGTAAATGTTGCTCCGTGAAGAGGTCGAGTTCGTCCAGATGGTAACACGTATCCTAATAGATCACATATAAGTCGGCTAGTTCAAGATCGCGATAACATAGTCTCATATAAGGTGTTGATGTCCTCTCGTAGACCGGTTCCGAGCACAATGCCTATTGCACAGCCCACGGATATCAACCTCCAATTTGAGCTTTATTGGGTCGCAGTAACGACCAACCGTTTGGCAATACTTTCTGCTACGGACTGTTGATTTAATCCAGCTTTAGACGTGGTGTGTTTTAGATTGAATGTTCTTTCTAATTTTGCATAACCGTGGCAGGGTAAGGACCCCGGATAGTAATGACGCATAATGCTCTGTTGGGTTTTGTCACCGACACGGTAATTTTGGTCGGAAAAAACAAAAACGTAGCAAAAAGTGTTTCGAGCAAAACTGACTTGGTTATTTATAACTTCGTTGGGCCTTAAGATCAAAAGATTATTCTTTTCAACGAAAATATATTTACGCAATCTAGAATTTATGGGGGACATTGAATTGGGACTGATAGAGCAGGGGATATGAATGGCTTTTTGATATCGTTCGTTATGAAAAGAGGACAACCGGCAAACGATGGAACGGCAAACTAACAATTTCATCAAATCAACATCAAAGAAATGGGTTATTCACAACGCAATACGAACGCCATAAGTTTTTTACGACATCGCTATACAAACGACAAAAAGTGGTTCGCTGATCTAGTGCCATAGATTCGGTTTGCGATTTACTTTCACTAGCGAAATTAATCCATCTTAATTTTTTGCCCGTTGTATATGAGCGAACGATGATTCAATGAATTATGAATTAAGATAAGGCGCTAGAACGTCGAAACGCTAACCGCGGCTTATGTTTATGTTTCTAATTTAATTCAGCGGGGAAGTAAAATTACCATTCGCCTTTAGCAGATAGTAAAAATTTAATTTAAACTTTTCGATGTTCTCTAAAATTCTCCTTTTTGTTTAAGTTTGACGACGCATAGCGCTCGCGGGGACAGTCATGAAAACACACTAAAGCTGCCTAAAACGACGCGCTATTTATTTTTTATAACTTTTGACAAGTCTATTAATTGAGCACATTTGCTCTCAAAACCTTTGTCAATCGGAAAGTCAAGTCTTTTATTACACATTTTATAAATATCACTTAAATGCACACTAAAACCGTTTTATAGCGTAAAGTTTTGAGGCCAAATGTATTTGAATCTATCCATTTGAGCTAAAATACTCGCCGTTTGATGGCTTAAAGTGGCCAGGATGTTATGACATTAGACAAATAAACAGTACTGCGAGTTTCACGTGGAGTTTGGCTCGTAAAGCGGGTGCCATTACAGGCCACGTGGTTAGCGCGTGTGCGAGTACTTGGCGGGGTGAGTAACCGCTTCACTGCCACCTACCGTTACACGTTATACCAAGCTAGGAGAGATGGCGCTTAGAAACCGCTTTGAGCCGGCTCGGCCCGGTTCCGGACCGGATTAGCGTCGTCTGGACTCGGATCTGATTTATTTGGTCTGGTAGACAGATGATTAATCTACGACTTAAATCATTTGTGGCAGTTAATCGTTTGGGGTTTTGGACTTTGGCTTCGTCAATGTTGCTCTAAAAACCTGTACATTTTCTGGACATCTTCGGTGAATTTACATTTTTCTTTCGCACAAAGTAAACCTCTGTTTCATCTCTACTCTCATCATCTTTAACATAGCGCTTGTTTATCACAAAACTTATATCTCTTAATTATTTTCCGCTCCAAGTTTCATAAAATATTTTCAAGGCTTCATTCTAAAGTCTAAAGTTCTCAAGATTTTCGTCGACTTATTCGTTGTTGAATTTCTTGTGGCATTCTTGGATAAGCTGGAGATTACACAATGCGATTATCCACGTGTCCGCGTAAGCATGTCACGACGCGACTTCACTTAGCTCTTTCTAAAGAAGTTCACGGGACACAAGTTCTTTCTGAAGTTCGGTCGCATTATTTACATTTGATCTTGCATTTGATCTGTCTAAAAGATTGTAGCTATTTAATATTTCGTCTATTCTGCTAGAACATTATTTCTCTCAAACCAAAGATGTCGATTTACCCAAACAAATATGTCTTGGATCGAGGCAAATAAACCGTAGGTTCATAAATAACATCAAATATACTTCTCAGCGCTGCTTAGCGACTATTGTATGGAAATCTTAAAGGATACAAATCGGAGGATGAATAAATTTAGAATTATAAACCTATTCTGTATCGGAGTATCATCATCACCATATTCGAGGTCGTGTCAACGTCCGCGGGTATATTGTCGCGTAAACTGTACATTACACGTCTTACACTGGATAACAGCGCGAGGATTATCCGCAAGCGTGTATTGTACAGTGCCTACATGTTCGCGTAGCGTGCGTTCTACAGTAATTACTAAGGCTTTGCCTGCCCCTTGCCTTTTTGCCTCCGCTCGAATTAAACACTTTAGTTCCTCGAGTTACAGGTTCTGAGGTAAGATTTACCGGTAATCCTTTTTGGTCTTTGGGTGGTTTTTTATTTTTTTGTTGCGGTTGAAACAAAGCCTTTCCCGAGCAAAACTTATAGCGGAAAGCCGCTATGGCGAAACATTTTGCCCTTCCTTTTCGGCTTTCGTCGTAATCTGGTAAAACACCCTCGAAATTTAATGGATTGGTTAGGTTTCGCCACATTTCTTTGGGTTTGTTCAAGATTTCATGGGATTGATTTCTTTTGTTTTTATCATCTTTATTACGAAGGTCTACGCTGAAAACTCTTACAGTGTTTTGGACATACAACTTTTATTTCTTTTCATTTTTCGCTTATGTGGTCATTTGTTTATTTAATTAGTCACAATTGTCAGTCTATTTAGTCATGTACTCGTTTAATTAATCTAGGATATGACGGTTGCAAATAATATGGCCGTTATTTAACACAGTACTTCAGCAAAAACGAGATATCATGCAGATTTCCGCAGACATAAAACCTGGTAGATTAGCAAGTCACTCCACTTTGTAAAGTCTAGATTGTCTATGTCTAGTCTATGTGATGAAATGTCGAGACAAGTAGTTTCTACGCCGCCGTTGCACCAGGGTTTCTTGTCTAGGGTAATTTTGTTTTGTGTTAAGTCATCTGTAATCTGTTCTGTATTCGATTTTAACTAAGTATTTGCCACTTGTTCAAAACAAGTACGATCTGGTCATTATAATGAACTTGAGATAAAAATATTTGTTTTTTAGATTTTATATATCAATTCACGGCTGAGCTAATAAACGTACTATCGTAATATCTCATACTTTTCTTTTATTGACTTTTCCTGTATTTTATCTCTTATATTATAATGAAGTTTTATCTCAGTATCTGGCGAAACATTGTTGACTATTTTACATAGGTACATAACTTATCAAAAGTTGAACGACCGCGCGTTTTATGAACCGACTTCGGCCCTGACCTCGAATTCGACAAGTGTGTTTGCACACTGAACGATACGATAACGACATATTCAATAACATCGTCGTCGTGTTACTAATTGTCAACTCTTTTAATTAATACAATAAATAAATTAAGTCACTTGAGTGAGAGGCGACACTGCTGAGGTGCCACAAAGAAAAAAATATTTTTCGTTTATTTTAGGTACATATAAATAGGTGTACAAACTGGGGTGAGATTTTATTAAAATATATAAAAACCAATGTCATATCATATAAAATGCTATAGGAGGCTTAAAGAAGGCTTGATTAGTTGTACTTAATTTAAAATAATTTGAAGTAAGCACAATAATAAAGTAATAAATAAATAAAAATGTACCTAAATTAAAAAAAAAGTTAGGTCGTGTCGGTGATAATAAAACAGCAATTTACGACAACAAGTCTGCCATATACAAATGTGAAGACTTCAAACAATTGATTTATTTAACAATTTATCTTAAATTTTGATCGGGTTGATCTCGCGGCGTGTTTTCCTGAACTAATTTTATATTTTCGTTTTTTGCCCGTTCTTCTAGGCTCTGGTCGCGTGGAACTGGCACCTAGAATCACCTAGTTTGTAAGCCGTTTCTAGGAGGAACGGAAGAACGGGCAAGAAACTTACGGCTTGGTTCCTACCATTTTTGTATGATCCTTACGTAGAATTACAATTAAATACTCAAGTTACAAAGGTGTCAATTTACCTTAGTAATTTAATTTGTTTTGAAATTCTGAAAAGTTTCCAAGTGATTTTATCTTACGTTAATGTTATTCAGGTCATTAGTAACGTACTTACTTATCTAAAGTACAAGCTAATTATATTTTTAACCTTTCACGAAGTGCTATCTTGCCCTTAACATTACATTGTTGCTACACATTGATCCAAAAATCAAAACACCTTGTGAATGTCTTTGAAGAGTAGTCTGTGGCAAGTCCAAAGATATTTTGTCCTTTTATCATCATCCTTTACTAAATATAGGTAAGTACTTACCAAAATATTTTATTTTATTTACATTATAATATAGAACGATACGATCTGCATCAATACGAATTATTTTCTCGTCTTCAGAACTGTTCATGAATGTTAACTATTGTTTAATTTGTTATGTTACCAAATCAGTCATAAATATAACCATAAACCTCCCCTCCCTTATGTTTAATCAATTCTAAACCATAGCTAATAACTTCACACTTAATTTCACGAAAAACTATACCCAAAATTTACGACTCACTAAACTGCCTTACACAGCTGTGTTGTATTGTAAGGTCTGTGCATTGCAAAGGCGGAGCGAGAAGCTGAAGCGATTTATTAATAAAACTCCAGAACAGGCAGACATAAATACAAAGAAAGCGGTTCATAAAAAAATAAGCTCCAGTCATTACATCCTTTTCTAAATTTATCTAGTCCTCTCCATCCAAAGGTTGCCTGGAAGAGATCGCTATTGAGCGATAAGGCCGCCCATTGTGCATTTATGTTCTAACTATTGATCTTCTTGTATTTTTTTGGTGTAATTTGTGTGTACAATAAAGCGTTATTCATTCATTCATTCATTCATACATCTGAAAACAACCCTTCTGTATGTATGTCAAGTTTATTAAAATCTTATAATAACAGAAAGAAGATATAACATTTAGACGAAGTGCTTTATTCCACGTCATAGAGTTGAAACGTTATGTTAAAAGGGGCGTCAAAAGATAAACAGAAAGTACGAAAACAAAAGATTTCTTTGTGTAACCGCATATTTGCTATAGTCATTTATACACTTCACTCAATGTTCCGCGCGGTTTCAGCCGCATTACACAACGCTCTAAGCGACCGCGCAATCTAACTCAAATTATCACAAGATAATAAAGTCGCTTCGTTTAGCAATGCTCTAAGCTTTATTCGATGGTACGATCGCGTTATGGGGTTTTTACAGCGGCGGCGGCGAGCACGCGAAATGACAAATCAAAAATAAATAACACAGTGATGGTGTTTGCTTTACGGCCGATGCAATAGTCATTACTTAGCTATAAATATCTGGTACTAAACTCGAAAGGAACCTCCAATCCTCCACAAAAACACAAATGTATAAATAAGTCGTCGAAAAGACTACATTTTTGGAGCGTCATTAGGCGCCACCGTCATCAGTGATAAAGTTCCAAACTCGCATTAAGATTTTAATGAAATACCTAAACTCACAGTTGGCTGGAAGAAATTGCTCTCAGCGATAAGGCCGCCCATTGTTAATTTATTAAGTTTTTTGTATCCTGGGTTTGTGGTATGCAACAAAGAGTTCACAATCTATAAATCTTTAAAAGAAAATGTCATAATATCGAAGCCAGATCTATAATACCAAGTCTTGATCATCACGTGAAGTGTCTTCATAAACTAGCAAACTTACGGCCTGTTTCTGGAAACCCAAATCACGATTGATCCGAGTTTGACACATAGTAATTGTTTGATTTTTTCGTTGATCATCGTTCGAGAAACCGGTCGTTTAAAACAAAATTCACACATCAAACCAAAACAAGTTCGGCTGAAAGAGAGAGAACACTCACGTTGTCCTGCTCTAACATCTTCATTATGAAAATGACATCTCTCGCACAATTAACTCCGAGTGGGCGTGGCCTGTGAAAGCCGCGTTGTGAGTTTTGTGTACATGTCATGTTAACGATAATGATGATAATGATTCGCACACGATCAAGGGCATGTGTGTTGAGGTAGGGTATTATTAACTGTGCATTTTAAAGAAAAAAATCTAGGACGTGGTGACTTTTTTTACATTGTACATAGGTACTTAATTATTGATTTTTTTTTTAGACTTTTTAATATGTTATAAAATGAATATTGTATACCGACTTTGGTTAACAGAGATGGACCTAATCATAAAATTAATAACTATGATAAACAATATAATTATTTGATATTTGATTTACATTTTTGCTTTTTATGAATCAAACATAATGCTAGTAGGCATTAGACCTAGTAGTAGATTTCTAAAGTTAGATCGTCAATCACATTATTACCTACAAGCATCGCTTTGCGGCAGAAATAGGCACAAATATAGTATTTCCCCTAACGAGCTCTTTCCCAGAGAGGAGTCCTTCTATAATACTAGAAAGCTATTTTTTTTATACAAATTGTTTAATTCTTTAGTGCTCTTTTGATTCAGCTAATAATTTCTAGACCAACATTTATTTTCTACGAGATATAATCCACTACAAAACAACAAACATGTAATAAATCTTCTTGATTCATATCTCTGAAACTCTGAATGAATGAAAGAACTGAATTAACATCCATCTGAATCACATTCCTAAATGTGCCCATCAAAGTGACATAATTGACAAACTCTGGATTTATCTGAACTAGAGAAAAGACGAGTACAAAAAGCCGGAATTGGAAAAACATAAATAAATATCTAACTTAGTACTGTAACGTATCCAAAAAAATAAGATCCCTCGTGGGACATGCCAAAATAAACAAGAGGAAGAAGAGGCGCGGTCATCCGACTTCACGATGAAGACACGTATCCCAATCAATCCAAATTTTAATCTAATGTAACCTTTAGAGTCCCCGCAGACTGCAGACTTTTTATCGGCCGATAGTTTGGTCGGCTACTTAATCAGTATGAAGACTGAATCACTGTAATGTGGGCATCTGCATACATATTTCATACTGATTAAGAAGCCGACCAAACTATCGGCCGATAAAAAGTCTGTAGTTTGCGGGGGGCCTTAAAAGGCAAAATTTAATACTTTTAAACTCCAATCTTTTTCTTGTTCTCTACTCCGAACAGTACATTTAGGCCGGACTACCCTCAAAGTGCGATCTATCGCAACCCTACCCGGTCTCGGACGTAAATCATTCATTCTTATCGACAACCGTCAATAGAAGTAAAAGCCCTCGACTATCGTACACGATGATCGTATCACTGTGATTTCGCAATATATTGTTATAGAGCTAAAAACTAGCTGCTTTGTGTATTTATAAAGATATTTCTTGCTATAGAAAAAAAAATGTAGCAGCTAACTCCTGGAAACTATACGGGTTAAGTTAAAGTACCAAAGTCAAAGTCAAAACTGCTTTATTCAGTAAAATCACAAGGATCATTTAGAATCGTCTTACCCGTCAATTTGAACGTCTCTTTCTCCACAAAATTAACATTGTTAGGTTAAAAAAAACAGCAAAATTCAGTACGCATTTCGCGAAAAAATAAATATAAATTGTTGATAACACACAGCGACCTCAAACTAAGCAAAGCTCTATGAGAATTAGTAAATGTATTAATATGTACTTTTATATGGAAAGTAGAACAAATAATTTATTTAATTATAGTACCAACTTTTATTCCTATTTTTATAAAATCTCTATATTATTTTATTTACACTTTTGAGGTCGTAAACCATTTTGATAATAAAATAAATAATGCAATGCATTAATTTTGAATCCAACTTGTTTAGTGAATAATACTATGCAAAGCACATCATAAAATCTAAAAATGTCGCGTAAACCATGCCAAGTTCAAACAAGTATGTAATATAAATAGGTAAAACTATCAAGTCTGTCAAGTTACTTGTTACAATATTGCATTGAAGAAAACGACTCTGGAATTCCACAAGACTATCTATACGTCGAATGGTTCGCTAATGACGTGCGGCTGTCAACAGTGACGTACGATACGACTGTCGGCACACTGTCATGTCACCAGTCACAAATTCAGACGTCATGTGGATTTAGTGCAGCGATCGGGAAAAACAAGCATTTTATAACGGAGCAGAAAACCTACAGAGCAACAGATCTTGAGAGCGTATTATGTAAACGCCCACCTGCTGCTACGGTAGCAGATTCTGGCGAAATAATTTTCAAATAAAAGAACATTCTGGGAAATCCGCGTGAAATAGCGAATTAAGAAATCCAAATTTTTGTATGATGGCACATAACGATGACAGAACTTGAAGAGTTGGCCCTGTACGTCCCGCAGTTCCTGTATGCGGCTTTGCTTTGCGACTCAAAGCCACTGCTTCACTTAACCCTGTACAAAGTAGTATGTAAGTAAACGTGTTATGTCGTCGATTTTAAAAGCACGATTGGAACCCGCAATCGCGTTGCGACCTAATGCGTTGGACTAGTTGCTCTGCAAGTCTCTTGCTCTGTGCTTTTTATTTTGAGATCGGAATAACAAAATTAAAGCAATTGCAGCAAATGAATTTCAAATTGCCAGTTTATCTCATTTGTTTATTATGTCGCTTTGTTTGCCAAGACGCTCATATGTCTTGGCACATAAACAAGCATGCCACTCCGTGCACATACATTATGTTCAAAATAATTAGCTATTACATGTTTTTATTGAATTCCAACAAACAAAGCTCACTTTATATTGGTTTCGACAGCTTAATTTATGTATAAATTCAATAAGAATGTTTTTGTTTAAAATTATTTTTTATATTAGGTAGACCTGATTGTAAAAACCTATAAGGCGGTTGACCACACACTTTCTAATAAGTTTGGGCTTGATATTTGACGGTGAATGACGAAATTTATTGAAATTAAATGAATATAGTGTGTGAATTGTCCAAATTATAACGATAATAAGACCAAGTCGCGGGCACCAGCTAGTACTTTTACTACCTGTACCCCAAGTACGAGTTTGTGCACACACGGATCGTAGAGACGCAATCGCACCACCGATTTTGTATGGAGATCCAAGTAGCGTCCCTAGCAGATTGCTTGAGAATCTTGGATTTCCATACAAAATCGGTGCCGCTCAGCGATCACGTCTCTGCGATCCGTGTGTGCACAAACTCGTACTTGGGGTACTGCTAGCTTCTTAGTTATGCATGATTAATCACGCGATGATCGAAATAGACACACTTTGAAGCTTCCTCGCATGACAAGCCAAGAATAATAATTTCATTTAGATACCCATCTTTTTTTCATTTAAAAAACGTCGCTCATTTTTATATACTGACGTAGTTTTTTCGACTCTCATTTAAAACAAGGTAGGTTAGTGATACTCTGACCTTGCTCTAATTTTGTTGTATTAAATATTGTGGGACATTTCACACATCACACTCTAGTCCCAAACTAAGCAGAGCTTGTACTATGGGAACTAGAGTGCTGATAGAATACTTAGATACATTTTTTTTGTAAATACATACATAGAATACATAGTAACACAAGTCTTCAGGCAATGATTCTAGACACTATATGGACATGCGTCATTCTTTTTTTTATATAACCTTTTGTGTCATAACGTTTAATTATAATTATTATTTACACTAATTATGTATTCTATAAAAATTGTACTGCCACTGTGTTGTCATGAAAGAGATCCTCAGTAATCATTCGAAGTTAATCTGAAATCTGATAAAAAGTGATAATGACTCACAGCAATTCGAGTCAAATAAAATTAAAATTCAATTTTTTATTGCCTAGTAACACGAATCTCTAGCAAAATGCATGTTTTTTATTTAATCGCTAAATCTGTGCATCCTACTCAATTTTTAACAATATTGAGATGGAAAATGAAACGTATTTTTAATATCTTAGTTGTTTTATGTGCTCGAGTTTCTAAGATTTTACGAAAACATTTTAGAATTGTATGATGAAATAAAACGAGCTGAAACAAGCCACTCTGCGCCCGTCAATCAAACCACCCTATTCAAAAATAGGGCATCGGCGATACTTGAAAAATGTATTCTGTACCTAGCCTTAAATGGAACAATATACACTGGCCTGCAAAACTAAGTATCACACTTTTAGAATTTATTTTTCTTCTAAACTGAGTTGAGATCAAAGTATATCTTGTTTACTTAAAAAAAGTGATACTTAGTTTTGCAGGCCAGTGTAGTGTAAATACATAAATATTCAAATTTATAATCTACCTAAATGAATGATATTGGGAGGGAATTAAATTAATACGCCATAAAACGGTTAATCCTGCTTTGGGTATCAGTTTTGTCCAACCA